>JAQOWZ010000001.1:53036961-54402943 GCA_035578165.1 Stenolophus ochropezus | reverse complement strand
GGAATGTTTTGGTCCAAGACAGACATGCAATAAACGAATGAACCAGCTCAGGAATAGCACTATTATAAATAATTGAACTCGAAAAGTCCAATAACCACAACTGACAGTTAGAGACAAAATAACAAGCATGTTCTCGTTATATTGCATGTCTTATCGAGTAGCTAATCATAATAAAGTCAACTTGTCAGATGTGCATGTTGGTCTAGTTAATATCAAAATAAACATTATATCACAGTCTGCCTCATTCATTGCACATCATTTATGTAAAATAATGTAAAAATAAAATTTTACTATTTTCATTCAACAATCAACCATCGCAAATTAGTGTTTCTTTGTATAAACATAAAATACGGCGAAATGGAACGAACGCATAAAAAGCAAAGATTGTTTTGAAATTTCAACCAAGTCTTGTATCAAATATAATCAAAACAATAACGTGTATCTTATTTCTCAGTGGTTTGTAACCCTCTGTAAGCTAAATATCTGTTGTGTAGGCGAACTTGACAAGCAGCATCATTAAATTGTAAGCAAAATTGTCACCAGTACAGAACAAATTCTTGCCGTTGTTCAGGTTAGGAGTTCAAGGTTATTAAATGAGTAATCCACATATACAACAGGTTAACGTTAAAGTGGAAACGTGACGTACAAAGAAACCGAGCAATTGAGGAAAATGGTTTATGAATTTGAGAGATGAAGTCAAAAGCTGAAACCTAGACAAGTTTCCCAACCTTTTTCTAAAATCACAGTTTAAAAATTAATTGCTCTTTTTAATATCATGTACATATGTATCAATAATGAGTGAGAAATGAAAAATTGTTAGAAGTTAATTCATCTCTATAGTCATTGTCGGAATTGTAATAATTTTGTAAAAAGTTAAGATAAATAATAGTTACTGTTGCGCCAATGTTGACTTAGGTATATAGTAACTTACTTCCAAAGCATCATACGTCGTAAGTTTCTGACAACATTTATTATTTAGTTACCATTGTTAACGGAATGTGATATTAATTTTGTATAACTTTGGTCATCTAGCACAGTAGCGTAGCTAGAACCTTTTTGCAGGCGCTCCCAAAATTTTGTTGAGCGCCTGCAAAAATTTGGGGACTAAAAAACCAGAACGTTGGGTAACCAAAACTACAAGTGATAGTAAGAAAAATTAATACATTTTGTTCTTTTTTATCATGTCATTTTATCAAATGATAATTAAAGCGAATTAATTTCTTTGTACGGAATTCTGCCGGAGAATAAAGAGAAAATAGAGTATAAAGAAGCCTAATCTTCATTCTCGGATTGTTTCATTGAATCATTCGTTTATTTTGATATTTTATCTTAAAATGTGTTTTTACTTTTTATAGACCCAAAGTTTTTTTTGGAGTCTAATATAATCATATTTAACGAATATTTTATAAGAAAGTTTTGTCTAAAATGATGAGCGCCTGCAAAACTCCATTCCTGGCTACGCCACTGGTCTAGAAATGGGAAAAATTAACTATAAAAAGTTACAAATAAATACATCTAAACTATCAAGTGGTCCACATTTTACAAATACTTTAACATTATTTGAAATTAATTGAAGCTGGTAGCGCGAAAAATGTAATAAATGACTAGGAATGTTAATACCTAATACCACTATTCTCTTACGGTAACATGACTTTGGCTCCTCAAGCTTTGCCTCAAATCATACCTCCTCGAAGGATATAATGTACTTACATTCCTTGTAGCTTACAGATTATTATTATTAATAACAAGTACAGAATTACAAATAATGTAGGTTCCTGATAAAAAGTAACATATCTTCGCAAATAAATTACAAGGAAAACCTATTGCTGAATTTCAAAAGAAAAATTCCAGACATATCCTCGAAATTTCACAGAAAATATTTATCATTGTTGTCTATTCTACAGAATGTAAGAAAAAAGAAATATATCCGTAGTCAGCACACACACACATATGAAAAAGAAAAGTTTTGTATCGGAGGTATATGAACCCGGACTTTCAGTTATATTCTTCAGTTTGAAACGAGAAGATTTATGATGAACATTTCTCTTTTCTTTCTGTTGAATGAACAAGAAAATTTTAATGTATTTCAAAATTAGAACACGGAAAGTATTTCAAGTTCACATTCAGCATATCATTTGCAAAGTTTAAATTAAATGTATCGTGTCAATGGAAATAAACCAAAATGAAAACGAAAATGAATGTTTCCCCAAAGAATTTCTTTAGATACAAGTTTATATTAAAAACCGCAGTAGTTAGAACATATACCTTTAATAAGTTCTATTTATATGTTGATGAATGAACATGGACAATGACAATAACTGGAATTCTCTTGTTATTGTTTTCATTTATGGAATTGTTTCATTCCAGAAAACAATTTCTTAATTAATTCTTTCATACATTTCAGCGAAATTAATAAGGTGGGACGTGAAAATAAATTTAATTTTGTGTTAAAATTCTGCGGGGAACAAGTGTAATGCATCATGGTCTCAGTGGGTATCGTATGTTGTTTAATTAAACATGATATATATCTTTTTTGACCTTTTTCACTACAAAGTTCACGAAACCCTTATTATGGATCACATTAAAATGCGTGTCAGATTTACTTGGCTTCAAATTCTGCTCAGATTCACTTCATACATGGAGCAGAAGTGCCCTTACGGTGCAATCTCCACTTGAGCTTTCATTGCATGTGTATCATCTAAGACATAAAATAATATTATATCGACGGGCGGAGAGTGTTAATTCTCGAGTGATGAAATTGCAAGTGAATTAATTTTCGCGAGTCGATAATTTAATTTTACCATCCTGTATAAAATTCTATTTTTGCTATAGCAGATTTTTAAGAGAAAAAAACTAGAAAAATTGAATTATTATTTAAGAATAATGGTCTTCTTAACCGTGGTACATCAATATATTATTTTTATGTAGTTAGTTACATGGTTTATACATTTCTTGAGATCCTTTAAAAAGTGACAGATGCTTTACTGTCTTAGGTCTGCAATAATTTATTATTAACATAGGTTACTATTTTTACTAGGTAAACGTCAAATAGCTTTCGTGCATATATTTTTGTTCTGTAAGTTTTAGCAGTGTGATCATAGAAAAAGTATAGCGTGCCACTCGTGCAGAAACACCTATTTCCCACTTTGTGTGATTTTCACATTCGAATTCAAGCGATTTTCTACACTTGTTACACAACTACTAATTTGAGTTCAACAGAGCACACTTCTACATCTACCGTCTATTATAGCAAAAAGAATGAAATTAAATTTATTTATGAGAATATTATTTAAAATAACTTGTTCCAATTAGACGATATTTAATTTTAAAACTTTCAAATTTTCAAATCACAAATTCATATTTCTTTTTGTTGCCATTAACAACCGGACGTCACTAAAATTTATTTTAATTTTAGATTATCGAAGTTTGAAACATACCTATCATTTTTATTTTAAATTTTTATTCAATTCAATTATATATCAAATTCATGAAACTTTAGTCATAACAAATCTAAAAAAAAAAATTCGAATACAAATCGTATTATTGAAACTAATTTTTAAAATTAGAATATACAGCATTTTGAGTAGTTTTTTAGATTTTCTGAAAAGTGATTATTAATTTTCAGTTTACGAGATTTCATGAAGGGCGTTGACTCAAATTCACTTTTATCTTGAACCGATCATATCCGAAACACGAATAAAGGAATAAGGACAGGGTAAAATGTCAACAAAAACAATACGGAAAACTATTGAAACACTTCCAACGCAAAAAATCCACAATAAGTCTACCGAGCTCTAGTGCACTGACCTATCCCGAAATCCGGGGGCTGAAATCGATGCCGGAGTGTGGGGCACGAGCTGAATGAAACTCACCGACGTGTCAGCGCCGGAATAAATAGGACAAATTAACGAGTTGTGAATGAAAACTTCCATGCAAGCAGCTGTTAACTTCATTGTGCTGCAGAGTGTTCTGTCAAAGGCGAGCCTAACTAACGCGTGACGTCAGTTGCTGAAGTAGAGAGGAGGGGGAATTGACGGGTAATGGACAAATCTAAAATTGAATTGATGCGGACGAAAATAGCTAGACATTTATAGAATATTTTGCGGAGTGGGGTACAATCAGAAATTTTGTACCGGTTACTCTTTGTATCTTTGTCCGATAATGACAATTTCGTATTTTTTGCACGATCACGTATTTTGTAATGTTTATCATTGGGTTTCCAAGGCATTAAGTTATAGTTATAACTTTTGATCGGTAAGTTATTTCTTACCGAACTAGGAATCGGCAAGCAAATGTAATTAATTTACTTTTGTTATTTCGTCAGTCGTGCAAATCCAATAAGAATTTTTTTCATTTAAATCAGATTTTTGAATTTTTTTTAAAGTTGTAGTATAATTTCAAAGGAATATTTCACAAAATAGCCATTATTATGAAAAAAACATATTTTAAAGAATAAGTAAAAATTCAAAGAAACAATAAAAACTGCAGTAAAATATGTTTGTAACAAAGTCGAAATTGTGACTTCTTGTTTGAAAGCCTACATACATTTACGTTATTTTACTTTTATCGGTTATAGCGATGTTATTATAACCAAATATTACTGTAACATATTTAAAAAATAATAATAAAAAATCACATATTAGAGCTAAAATTTTCTGCGTTATAAACTGAAAATAATATACCAGTAAAGTCGTTTTACCGGTAAAAGTTAAACTGATTTAGCCGCTTTTTTTTCTCAAATTTCGTAAATCTGTTGTGTTAAATAACAATTGCAGAACAAGTGCTTTAAATCAATGTTTTTTTTTTTTTAAATTTGATTTAAATCAATACAACCCTGATTGCCAGCAGTAAATTTTTAACGGTTTCGGTTTCCTGAAGATACTCAAAATCATTTTCGACCGGTGGAGTAGAGAGAGCACCCAATGACTAAATTAATAAATTTATGAAGCAATGGTCCTACGAGAAGTACAAATATTTTTTTTTTAGAAGTTGTGTGTTATATTTAAAAGAATTTGCTAACCCCTGGGTACGCTAGTACGTTTTTAAAAGTGGGTTGTAATTTTCTACTGCAGGGAATAAATTATTTTGAATTTCCATTCATGAATGGTGTACTATTTATGATCATTAAAATTTAACATCACATATTGTGTAAAAGGCGCTATAATGCTTTTGCCGATAAATGCACAATTTTGTTCTAAATTTAAATTTAACTATTGTACAATAATAAATTGGTTTGCAATTTAATCTGCCGGAAACCAATTATTTTCAAAATTTATTACACAAAAGTAGTACCTATTGTACCATTTTACAACACCTGAATACACAGGAAACATGATCTCAGATAATGATTAATTTTTAGATATTTTCAAATTTTGAAAAGGTGGAATATAGAGATTTTGTGGTACTGGTGTATATTAAAATAGAAATTTAAACACAAAATAATTAAAATAGCATTCTTTTGGCCTCAATTCGTTTTTGATATCATTCATAAATTTGATACTCAATACGTTTTCTAACATTTTGTCCGGTTGCAGAACGGCTAATCAAAAAAAATCAACGATTAATTTGACTTAGTTACCATGGCCACGTATTAAAAATACATTGCTGTCAAAAATTAATCAATGATTAAAATTGATGAAGCTTTGTGCAATCCGAGCTTTGTATTACATACTATGTTCTACTAATGTGAACCCTATAGCAATCTAAAATTAAACATGAGTGTTCTAATAAAAACAAAGAATAGTCGTGTCCTGTGAACAAACTTTATATATTAATGAAGTGGGTTGACGGTAAGGTTAGGTACCTTCAACTTTTAAAGGATTCGAACAAACCTTAGTTTGCTGTTTGCTTTAGGATAACAATAGTAATTATGGATTGTCCAAATAAGGGGTATGTGGCCAAATTTTGATTTTTACATACCTATATGATTATTCGTAGTTTACGAGGAAATAAATATTAAAAATTTGGGGAAGAAATATGGTAATGTCAGTATGATAGAATCTACCTGTCTTCTTTCATGATTTTACCATGCTGAAGTCATGTACCTATTCTTCACACATTTACTTGCCAATAACTACATTATTGCAAACATGCAAACTAATGCTTAGTTTTTATTGTTATAGTGGGAAGCTATAGTGACTAGTTTTTATATTTTACGACTTACATACACTCTACGTCCTACAGTTGATCCTCATGTCATCAATTGTAACCATGTGACTCAAATCGCTGGGGCGTAAAAGATAAAGATAAAAGTTTAATAATTCTTACAGCATTGATGACGTGAGGATCAATTACGAGAAATATAGTGTATATACTGAAATTCGATAATTAATACAGTGGCGGACTTTGCAACTTTCCTAAGGAGGAACGATTTTTTTAGGTAATCATAAACAATAGAATATATAGTAATGTTAATAAAGTTGAATTAGAAAAAAATATTAAAAATTAAAATTCAACATACAGAAGAATAACTAAATTCATGTCATATAGTCATACCTGTAAGTATAGCTTTTTTGATATTGTTAATAATTTATTTACTTATAAATAAATATCAGCACCAAATTGTATCAGAACTTCATTTGCATTGAGGGGATTTTCAGATTCATTATAAGTTAGACATTTGTTTTTCCACAGAAATATTTCGGCAAATAGTTTTTGTTCTTGACAATTCTACTCCAAATCAAATAATTTTTTATAATGTCTAGGGGAGAGGTAATCGCCTCGTCGCAGACCCCCCCTTCAAATCAGTCACTGAATTAATATAATAATAATATCTCATTAAGTACTGGAAAATTAATTCGTCATTTCTTTTTTAACTAGATTCATTACAAAATCGCTATTTGTAGAATACTATTTGAATGAGCAAAACTAATTATTTATTGTTTGATTGACTGGAATCATGAAATTGCATTGTAATAACAAACAAACAATACAAAATTCCATTCATGGTTTATCCGCAAAACAATGTGTTTGTGAATCATTCCATTCTTAAGAAACATTCAAGCTTTGATCCATTTCCTTTTCCGTGATTATTTACACAACATTAGTACACATTTTTAACATTGTAACGATTTTTTATATTCATACTTTCACTGTAAGCTCAATAGCACATTACGCAGTCGATGTTCAAGCTAACAACCGTTGCCATGACCACCACCAGCAACTGAATTTCGTTGTCATGACTCGCAATTGGTTGGCATGGCAACGGACGAGAAGGTAGCGTATGCTTCGGACGATTCCTAACCGTGGACAATCCTTTCTCATTTAATTACTGGAAAATTCGGCAATATCGACATCGACTGTGTTTCATTCTCCGCATATCGACAACAAAACAGAATTCCGGACTGTTGGTGAACATCGGGTAGCAACAAGCCAATCGATTCCAAGTTCTTGGAATCCCGAATATGTGTCACTGATTAGGATTTTGGCCATAATGGAGATTAATTTGTCTGAAATGAGTAATTTGCCAATGTTTTTGTTTACATTCAGATGACAAATCGTGGGTGGGTCAATTTCAATTTCCCTTTCAGCAGAAACTTCGGTCAAGCAAAAAGTATATTCGAACGCATTCATCACCACCAAAACAACGAAAGTAATTCCGAGTTATTACTCTATGCTAATCGAAATTTTGACGTCAATGTTAAATAAGTACATTTTACATTTTATCCCGAAATGATATTACACATTTAAGGGAAACTTAAAATTTTAGAGATAGTGGTGCAATCTTCCATTTGTGTATTTATTTGTCTTATCCTAGTTATATATTTATTACGGGCATTTTGAAGATGCAACAAATAAAACCGTCTGCTGTATAAATCCCAATAAAAAAATAATAAAAAACGTAAATTTTCATATGCATGTACATTCATTCAGAAAAATTCAAACTTTAGAAGTACAACAAGGCGGAATACTTCCAAAAATAGGAAAAGAGCAGGTTATACGAAAGTTTTAATGACATAATTTATTAATAAAATTGATTATTCCCTACACGTTATTTTCATCAAATCAGAATGTTTCATTTAATGGCCATATATAATTTTTCAGTGACGAAATTTGATAATACCACGGTATCACAGTCATGGTTACATTTTGTTGATATCAAATATTTTATGTTTGAACTGTTGTCATTCATGTAATAATCAAACAAATATAATTCGAGCTCCGAATTTAATATATAAAATTTAGTCAAAATTCCTGCAAAGTAACGGCAACTCGTATGAAAAATGGTTCCTAAATCATTTCAGCATTTCTTCAGCAGGTAATTATTTTTTATTTTATTGACTAATCAAGTCCTAAAGATGACCACAAAAGTCGACAGTGGCCGAGATTGATTAAATTTTTTAAATAAATTTGACTGCATCCCAGTACGGTATTTTATTGTCCAGTAGGAAAAGAAACTTTCAAAAAATCGTAATGAGAGTAAAATACCTACAATATTTTAGATCTAATAAAAAAATTTATTTGTTATATTCCTAAATTTAACTACGAGTATATTAAAAAAATTATTACTATACCCAGGAGAAGTTACAAGGCAAAAAATAATTTTTCCAAATTATCTATAATAAAAAATAAATATAGAATTAAATTGCTTCAAAGTCGATTAAATTCTATTTCTATATTGTCAACAGAAAATGACAATACACAATCGATAAATTATGATGAGACAATAAAAGAATGTGCCATGAAAAAGTGCCAGAAAAAAAAACAGGATTAAAGTAGTATGTAACAATATTTCGATTTGCAATTTATTATTTAGGGGCTCCCCAAAAATTTTAGATTCAGCCCCTCAAAAAGCTAGATCCGCCACTGATAATAAGTGATATTTTGAATATATATTTACAAAATAATATATTAATGCAACTGTTCCTTTATTACAATTTATCCCCACGTCAATATTAATTTTATACACATGTCAATAATAAACATATTCCTATGGCATAAAAATGTTATAAGCATAATATAATTTTCTGTTTCGGCGAACTTGGTGCGTCTTAAAATACCAAAGCAATTTGCGTCAGTTTCATTATCTAAGGCGTTTCAGTCTTTTAACTTTTATGAAGTACGGTGGCCAAAAATGGCTCGTAATGATATTAGGACAGGTAGTCATAAAGTTTTCCAGCCGGTTGTTGGTGTTATTAAAGCAATGAATCAGGCCGGTCGCTACGTAGGACGTAGGTGTAATCAATTTACCGCACCGGGAACTCCGGCTAGAGCCTTGTCGCCCGCTGAATTATAACAAAATTATAAATAATTACAGATCCATGCCACCAAAGAATAGACTCCGGGGACATGAAATATACGCGCACGTTCACCAAGAATTTATTACTTCATAAAATTATGAATGAATTTTCTTTGTTCCGGTCTTTTGCTTAACTGCTGTTTTTATTTTCTGTTAATTTTTCATTTGTGGTAATGGGCTACGTTTAAAAATATTTATCGGATTTTGCCTTGAAAAAACATCACTTTTGTTTTCATTGTTTTAATTTTCATTCACAAAGTAATTAAAATTACCTTCATTTTTATTCGGCCACAGATTATTCTAACGAAATATAACAAATGTTCACAAATTAAGTTCATCACAATAAGTTTAAATTTTTTGTTAAAAATAATAAATAATAATTATTATTCCAATGTTGAAATATGAGACAATATTTTTATAATGATCATTAAAAATATTGTGGAACGGATGAATTATACACGTAATCTAAGTGATTTATTTTAAATTCCAGTAGATTTCTTTTCCGCGCTAATTGTTAATTAATTTGAAAAGCAAATATGTAACAAATTTCTCTTTATACAACTGCGTTTCGTTTTAAATAGAGGAATTCATTATATTATTCATTGATCCGATAAAATTCATATGATGTGAGTTGGTAGCGTGACGGTCTCTCAATATCGCAAAGTTTTGTGATAAAATCTCACTAGTTCTGAAGTATATAACCTATATTGATTTGTATAAATAAACAGTTTTTTTTTCCACATTTTATAGTAAATATGCGGGTTATAAACATGCACAGTGAATGTAGGTTTCATTCACTCTTGTCCGATTTGAAATCTATATGGAAAATATAATATGAAAACGAAAATGAAAACATCGAGAAGCTAAGAGCAAACAAATGAAATTGTGCAAACATCGAGAATGGCGGCGGATTTCATCGAATATTTTTATTTTTATTTTGTTTTGTACAATGAAAGTTCATTGACAAATATACTCATATATGAGGAATAAAGAACAGGATTTTCAGTTCCAGTATCTTACTAGGTTACTACTTTTGTGGTGTAGCTTTTGTAAGAAACTTACAGCTTATAGTTGCTTCCGAACCACTCAGTCATTATATTATTTTTTTTCACGACGTGAATAAAAAACTCACCTTCTCTCTCGCAAAATTGTGAAAATTACTTTTACGACCACTATGGAAAGTGGCATTTGATTCACACTATATAAAGCTTCAAAGATGCGTATTTCCTACAAACATGGATTAAAGTGTGAGAAATCATTTCTCAAAGTATTTGCCAACACTGCGCATGTGCAGTGTAAGAAATATAATTTCTCAAATTAATTGTGAACATTGTGCATGCGTCAAGGTACTCTTTATGAGTTTATCTGCCTCATATTGTTCTTTATGTTACATAGCTTTCGTTCATGTATTTTTGTTCTGAAACGTTTAGTGTGTGTGGTTGTAGAAAAAGTATAGTGTGCCACTCGTTTAGAATCTCCTATTTCCTATCTTGTGTTTCCAGTACTCGATATCGTCTCGTGCCGAACTTTCACATATTGTGGGAAATTGAAAACTATCTGTACATATTCCACAATATACTATTCCCAGTATATCAACAGTATAACATGGATATTATTATAAAACGAAATATTTTAAAAATTCATTATTATATAAAAATTCTTACTTTAATAATATTCTTTTAAAAGAATTAAATCAATTATTATGTCTTGTACTTTTCTTTTTTTAAATTTGATAGCCAACCATAAGGAAGGGAAAATGAATTTTCCTAACTACTTTGGACATTTAGAATATTAATTAATAAAGTACAATTTTGCTTGTGTGTATGTAGTACAACAATTAACTATCTAGAGTAGGGTGTACTTGTAAAGTGATGTCGAACATCTGGTTAAAGTCCTTTACCCTTTGTCCTTTCCACTGAAACAATTACCTTAATATGCATGAAGTAGGCTGCCACATTTAGAAATTAAGATTAATAATATTTGTTTTTTTATATTGCCACTTTAAATAAAATTTGTTTTGGTTTCCTATGACACTTTAAAAAATGTATATTTCAAAAAACTTTATATCATTATGAGAACACAATTTTCATATATAATATTGAATCACACTAAAAAAATGTTGATAACGGGTGTATAAGATTCTAAGTTAACAATACCACCAAACAATTCACTAGATGCACTGAACCATACAGCCCGTTTTCATATTTAGAATAATAAATTAGTTAATTAGTATTATTGACGTGATACTGCCACGTGTAACATCTATGTAATTAAATATGCGGAAGTGAAACATTAATCTAATTATAAAATTTCATATTGAAAATTTAATTGTATAATATTCTGTACAGTACATGAAAAGTTTTAATTGTTTATTGGTTTTTCACAATTTAATAGAGGATTCAATTTGAAATGTTTACATCGCAAACACTGAACCAGAATTTATTACATTTGCCGTGATTCATAAATCATAAAATTATAAACAAGCACGTATTATGTATTATATGGACTTCTGGTTTAGAAGTTGACCAGTTGTAACGTGTAAAATTATAAATTGTTGCAAAAATTTTAAACTTGTATTTGTATGCAGACAAAACGAAACATTCTGTGAAATTCTATTTCTGTGCAGTATAAAATGTTATAATCTTATATTTCCGGAAAGAAATTACATTCTCTGCTATTGTAGTACATTGTTAATTAACTCAACACCTTTGTGAATATGCTTTTGAAGTTGTGAAGGTGACTAAGGACTAAAGGAAATGTTAATTTTGTACACGTGTCCATAAGCCCACGTACGAGTTTATAAAACAGTAGCCTGGAATACCTTTTGATCAGGTTCCTAAAATTAAACTTAAAATGCATAATAAAACGCTGCACTTGACAATGTCAACATTGTATCTGAAATAGAATGTTTGTAAACACAATAAAAATCTTCTTTAAAGAAACAATAAGAAAAAAAGAACGAAATATGCGATATAATAAATATACAATCATTATTTTTATTGGAAGTGCATTCAAAATGTTTAAATTAAAATTAGCTGATGCATCAGTGCCATGCAGTCTGCAGTCTGAGTAAGCAAGGTACGCTCTGCTTACCTATAAATTCTGGAAAGTACTGCTTACTTTCATCTCTTGTAATATAAGCCAATAAATATAAAATTATTTTCTGCAGAATCAAATTTCTTTAACTTCTAATTTGTATTAAATGTAGGAAAAAGTGTAAATTTGACAATCACATGAAAGGGAGCCAAGGTAGGCAGAAATAATTCTGCTTCAGCCAGTGATTATTTGTCTGTTCTCAAAATCATACAAAGACGGTATTCGATGCGTAAATTAGAGACATCGGAACCATTTGTCAAGCATCGCTATTAGCAGAAAAATCTCTGCTTGCGTAGGACAAATGAAACTACAATGAGTCCCACAGGCTATATATTTAAATATTTGTTTAATTCAATTTTTTCAAAACATTCTCTTGATTTAAAAAAAACATGTCTAAAGAAAGACATCTTCATTTAGACTTTGAATCAAATAAAGAAAGTTGAAAGTGGGTAAACAGTCAATCATTTATATGTAAATTTATTTCAAATGACCCCGTTTTCCTAGGGTTGCATTAATTTAAATCACTATATTTATTTTCTACAATCGTTGTGTAACATTCCAGATTTATGAAAAAAATCTGATTTAAATTTAAAAAATGTGATTTTTTTATTTTATTTTAAATCGGATTTTTATGCAACCTTGCCTTTTCCTTCTTGTTTTTTTATTGAGTTATATATTCTGATTAAATTAATTCTAGACATTTATATGGCTATAAATTTATGGCAAAAATAAATTAGACTCGGATTACAATAACTATCGGTCATTTAATACAAGCTATACATCTAAATTGTTTAATCTACGGACATTAATAATAAGTTGGAACTTATTTTAAATTGTTCTTTTTGTGTAAGTGAAGCGGCGTTACAGGGTTATTATTCTAAATAAAGAGAACCAGCTCTCAAGTTTCTAGGTCAAATCTGTGCTACATTCATAACTCACCCTTTAAATTCTAAATCATGAGAACAAACCAAGCAATGCCGGCAGTAAATTTTAAAGCAGTTCTTCTCTTTCATCTTTATGTCGTACAAGTAAAATTAATTCCCGAAGTGGTATAATATTTCGAAGGCAACGCTTATAAATTCCGGATTGAAGCAAGGCGATAGATCTCGAAGGAAACGTTATCTCATAGCCCATGTTTTTTAAAGGAAGTAGTTGAATTCGACAAAAAGCTGATATAACATACTTGGAGCTGATAGCTGGCGTGCGGCCAATTTAAATGAAGCGATAAAAAGCTGACTAGGTTCCTCAAAAAATATGTGTTTCTGGGTTTAAGGGCCAATTCCTTGCAAACAATATTGTACTTCAAGGAAAACAATAAAATATTTTATCCGGTTGAAGGCCAATGTTTACAGAATCAGTTGCTATTTTTAGATTTCGGGGACGTTTGGCAAATAAATAACAAAAAATGCTTCATTGGCAGCTTTCGATAATACCATTTATGAGCTTAATTTCGAAGATTGCTAATTATGTATAATACCCACAGTTCATCAATTTTTTCCATATAATTATTAATGAAACAAACAAACAAAATAATTACCAATAAAATAATAATGTGCGATTTTTACGATAATCATAATTTTTTTTTTGTTTAAACGGCATTTTAAAATCCTGGGTTATGAGTAGGTATGTATTAGTATCGCAAAATTTTTCTTTGTCGTCAACGACAAAGAGTTAAGTTGTACAAATAAATTTAAGTTCGGCTAATCAATTGTTCTTTACTTATAATAAAAAAACATAAAAACATAATTCGGAATCAGGTGAACGAAAAACTAGTTCATTTCATAGAGGTAATATTAACGATAACGTAAAATTGACATGCATTATATAATCAGTACATATTTTTTTTTTTACTGTAATAAAGTACCTAATTAATTTCGTACATAAGAAAACAGGAATCATAAGTGAACAGAATTGAAATAATTTAAATTTAAATAGACGTAAGTACTATAATTATTTTTCAATATATTCATAAAATAATTGCAGCAAAATATCAATTGACTATACACTATACCATAATAATAAACATATTATTGATATATGTGATCCGTTCTATAATACAATTTTTATGCATTCTACCGTATCACTTTCAACTGCATTTAACCTTAGTAGTGGAGAAGTCGTTAAACACTAGACAATAAAAAATAAAATGGTCACATTGCTTATCTCTTTGTTCTAATATGCAATTTTAACAATGAATCTTATCCCGAAAAGTGGAAACAAAAAATAGTATTCAAATTACCGTAATATTCATTCAAGTTATTTTAACTTAATGCACATTCTCCTATTGTTAAAGTATAAATGTGTAATTCCCGCATTAGAAACTATTCTCCATTCTAGCGTTTTCTCGTTTGCTTGCACTGAAGCAGCATTTCCTGAAAGGCTGCTAGTTTTAGCACCGTCTTGACAGTAATTATCCGTGAAATATGTCTGCGTATAAATTTGAATCCTAAATATGGCAATGATGATGATGAGATTATTAAATGTTGTTTGCTGTTTTCCAGCTCGAGGTATGAATGTTTATAAATTGGCTTATTAGTGGAATTTATCTTTAGAATTAATCACAGGCTTATTTTTTGATAAATACATCGAGGAGATAAAATTTTTGTCGTTTACAATTCATTTTACTGCCACGTGTTTATAATGATCTAATTAATAAACATATGCAAAATTCATAATCCACATTTGAAATACACTCCTATTCATTTCAATTTTTTTTTATAATTAATCACTCATATGTGAAAACAAACATACCTACTTTATACTAGTTTTGTTTTGTACTATAATCCAAATTTAACTAACTTACTAAAAATATAAATTTTAAAAATATCATGTTAAACAAAAATTTTAGGCTAATTTCCACAATACAACCTTCTAAATTTAAGATATTCTAAGTAATCCATCTTTCACTGTCAAGGCTATCTACTTGAAAGATGTTTATTTAAAACGAATCTAATTTTCTTTTCGGTCTTCATAACGAAATTAAAATAAGAACAGGGCAAAGAAAAATAAAAGGTCTTGTAAAATACGCAATTCTGTGGGAATATATTATTCATTTTCTATTAACTGTTACTATGGTTCCCAGTGTTCCCAGCTGACATATTCACCATTATTTTAAAAGAGACTTTCAAATGTTTGAACCGACTGCCACAAAGTTAGAAAATCTCATTTGCAAGGACTTGCAAATTTAAAAGTGTGCTACACAGTACGTTTCGCATACATACAATCACATTTGGAAGAATACATTACCGCGATTAGGGATTTAAATTACTGCTTCGTACATATTTATTTTATCTTTTCACACTTAACAATAAAAGAAAAACTGTACATTAAATCCTGGTATATATTAATAATCTTTTAACTATATGAAGAAGAAGTTTTCGTATTTGTTTCTAATTCTTTTTAAATGTAAAATTATGTCTTACTCCCTGACTCACAGTCTGGTATTGTTTCATACTGGATGGATGGTCAGTGTTCTAGGTAGAGAGAACTATCATAGGGATTTGGAAGTTGTATTTGATGTGAGAATACACAGAACTCTGCTTACAAAAACTTAGGGTTTATAATTTGTAACTCGCAAATCTTCACCAACCAAGTAACTCTTAAATCCCTAAACAACTCACTTGTAGGATCTAAACTTTAGTACTATCTTATTGTTTGGAATCCAATATACGATTTGCACAGTAACAACATTGAATGGGTAAAGAAAAAATTTGTACTGTATTAGGAAAATTACAGTAGATTTCAATCCACTAAATTACAGTTATACTGCTGCCCTCCAACATCTCATTATATTTACTTTGGAGGCAAGACGTAAGATGTACTTAATCTCCATAAATTATTAGCTGATAAAATTGATGATAATTTCTCTTTCTCCGCCTTACATCCAGAATGCGTATATCATTTTATGATCCTCATCTTAGGAAAAATTATTTATTGGAAAGTCATCATACACGACTGTGTATTATTTTCAATAACATCGAAATGAAAATAGACATTGAGGTTGACGTTTTTCACATGAGTTGAATGTTGAATGAGTGAATTTAAAATCATTTTCTGTTCATATCTTCGTATATTTGATAGTAATGCATTATATTGTATACTATTTTTCTTCCTTATTGTAATGTTGAGACTACACAGAGCGTTATGCTAGATGTGCTATATACGCTATGTTTGCTATGACCAGTAGCCACATCGAAAGCTACGTATAGTTGTTGTTGTTTACAGTTTTCTTTCATGAAATCAAGGAGGTTGTCTTGGAGTATGATCCTTTTATTGTTAGCAAAGTTAAACGTAAAAGGGAATGGGACCACGATTTCAACATTATCTCTTAGACTAGTTGCGAAAAGAGAAAGAATTTAAAGAGAAAGATTTATGATAGAGGTATAATAAAAAATTGTAATGAAACAAGTACATCACATACTTGAGACTGTTCCACATATGTATGTTTTGACATCGGAAGAAAAAAATATCTTTTTGATGACCTACGATAAATTTTACATTTTCCTAATATTGACAAATACAGTGTCACTTTTCAAAATTAACTAACGTTTTGAAATGCCAAACTTTTCACAACCAGTTAGGACTTTTCATCACTGAATGATATTAATATATTTTAACTGTAGACTAGTAGTATTGATCAGAGCTTAAAATAAAAAATACACATACAAAAATCATAGTTTAAACTTTAAAATCATATTGTAAATTGTTTATTCATCAAAATTTTGATTATGTGATTTTTACCGTAAATCTATTTACCTTTAGAAATATAAACTTTCATCAAAAGCTGGCGCCAAAAAAATATTTGAACTAGCATGATTATATTTTTATTTATTGTGTGAAAATATTTACAAAGGATCCTAGTTTCAATAGCGGTGTATCGCGATCAAGAGCGCATGTGCCAAGGTAGATGAGAAACAACGGCCGATTCCATCCGGGAAATCTTACTTTCCGTGACCTACTTGTCTCAAGTGCAAGGCGTTGCGGGTTTTCATCAATGAAGTCGTTCATGATGTTCGATCTCCTTTTTCCCAAAAGCAAACGTCATTTTGCGCGTCCTGACGTGTCCGCTAAATTTAGATCTATGGCGAAGGATAACTGGTAGAGGCAAAGTTTTAATAACTTCTACAGTAAGAAATATTTGATGTTGAAGATGAATGAAACTTTACCCTGGTATTTCCAAACTATCAACATATTTCTTTGCACTCTACACAATTTATATCTGCCTTTGCTCGCATAATTTTTAATTTTAACTTTAATATTTTTCGTCGCCTCTAACCTGTTTTCTATTTACCAACAGAAATGGAAAAGTTTTAATACGAAGACGTTCAAATCGGAGATATATCAGGAAAAGTGGTTCACACTTTACTTAGGTGTATGGCAGATTTATTTAAATTCGAAATAATCATAAAGTTTTATTAGTTTTTAAAAAGTATTCCGTCTTATCACCTTCATTCGTTGAAATTACCAAAGTTAATACGAGAAAAAGTATATAACGACGTAAATCAAAAAACTAAACACGTTGTTAAGATACTTGATCTTCATGAGTTATGTATGTATTTTACTATATATCTTTTATACTCGTATATTTTATGTGTCATAATTTTAAAAAGATCTCGTTTCGTCGTTTTCCCTATCTTTTATAGAACTGCCATCTATTTACCAATAATGTTCTTATTGTTATTGGTTTTCTTTTGACAAATGTACGCAGTTTGTTTAATTTTTTACAAGAAATAAATTGTAACAGTTTTTCTGAAAACACAGATATATACTGCAATATTTATAAAATTTATCCAATGAATCAATTAAATCAAAACTTTGCTGTTTATAAAATGTAAAAATCAAAATTTATATAATACTCGTATTATTAGATATGTAATGCATTTATTCATTATTTTATTGTCAGATTTCTTCCATGTCTATTCTTCATTTCTTAATTCCCACATTTCTCCTACTTGTACTTGTTTGCAATTGTAATTTACGCGAATTGCTTTATTTTTATTTGCTATTGCATTAAGGTTTAATGCATTTTAATTATGCCAGTAATCAGCCTGTAACCCCTAGTTAACGAAGTTAAGCAGACAATCATCTGTTAAGTATTACCTTAGTCACATACAAACTTTGATTTAGTGGTCTGTCTTGACCACACAACCGTACTTTCCGATTGAAATGACCAATTAAATAGTGCAAAACACTAGGCCTATTGACACTAGTCGAGTCGTGAATTCGTGAACAGATTATTAATAATAACAAAAGAGGAATTAATAGTCGAAACTTGATTAGACATTAGACTAATAATAATTGAACTTGACATATTCACCGAGGTAGAAATATATAAAAACTTTTGAAACAGAAACGGAAAAAAATTGGTACAAAATTCCTTACAAAAATAGAGATCGAAACGGTAACGGACAAAAAACGAGACGTTAGACAAAACCTGAAGGTCAAATCAATGAAAGAAAAAATTGAAGAGGAACATTTAAAATGGTTTAGACATGCAAAGAGGATACCAGACGACAGAATACAAGACAAGGACAGGTAACAAAAAAACAGGATGAAGTCCAAGAAAGACATGACAAAACGAAGTAAAAATGCAGCAGAGAAGAGAGAAGCGAAAGGGGAAAACAAAACCATATAGGAAGAGAAGAGAGGAATCAGACTAACAAAGTAAAACTTGATTAGTGTAGTTGCCTCTTACTTGAAAGGTTAGAGAGGCACAAAGATTAAATAAGTAAGTACATTTTCGAATTTATACTGCGATATTCAAATAAAAAGGAGACATAGTCTTATTTGAAACCGGATAATAAACTGTTAAACATGTCACGTTAAAAAGCAAAATATATTTGTGACAGGCGCTGTCTGAAGCGTTCACCTTCCGCTAAAAGAAGCGTTCAGGTCTGTTGAACATTTGTCACTTTTCGTTTTGATTATTCTGACAGAAAGAAATATGTTGAGACGGAAACTGCAGACGCTACGATGTGACTCGGGTCGTGAACGTGAATCTATTGCGTTCGCTACGTGAGCAGAAAAGAAATCACGGCAAATCTACGATAATTAATAAAGCGCAGAAACAACAATATCCCCGACAGTTCATAGCCAGCATGCCACAGCGCAAATATTAAACCATTTTCTTTTCTTCTACGGCATGACAGACGTAGTACATATTGTACGAAAACAATAACTATATTTTTCTCTTTTCCCTTTGCAAAAATGCAACGAGAAATGTCAATATTTCACATTGAAAAATAAAATATAAACTATATTCTTAAAAATCCTACAGAAAGCACTTATTGAGAAACATTTGGTTTCAAGCTTCCACAAAGAACTTGAAAGTTGTATTTAAAATTTAATTTATTATTAGCCATAATTTTCATTGTATTTACTAAATATTACATAGCCAACATTTATAGATAAATCTGTGTCCTAACAAGTTTATGTTAGTTGCCAACGTAGAAAATAAGTCATAGTAAGTACGATCTGAACTATTCGAATACAAATACAGATATATTTTTATTTAGTTAATTCGAATGATTTGATACATATTTTTTTCATTTAATAAATTAACTCAATTTTCTTGTATATACATGTTTATCTTTTATTTAGTTCATGTATATCAAAAATAAATAAATTATAATGAGGCAAACAACTCAATTATATAGAAATAAACATTAGAATTTTTGTCAAACTTTCTTTTATTACTCGAGCTCGAGTTTGACAAACGAGCGTAGCGAATGAGGCATTCGAGTGAGAGAGGAAAAAGTGCTTTCGTTTCGTTTTAAGATGTTTAGCAGTGCAATTGTTACAGTATTGCCAATATGCTAATTCAAGTTCAAGAATTTTAATATAATAATGAATTTTTCCAATATTTCATTCTATAATAATATCAATGTTATACTGTTGGTAACATTGTACATTTTCCTCTCAAGAGAGGGAAAAATAATTTTCCTCAGTATTTCGCGAAAAGAAAGTAGAACTTTCTATGCATGTCGTGAAATAATATGTTTTGTAGCAAATTCAATTATTTGATTCTTTATATTTCAAATTTTGTTTTAAAGTAAACATAAAACAATAACCGTATTCCATATTACGTAATTATTTTAAAATCCAGAAATCCAACTTAATCATTCTAGCAAAATCAGTCTAGCTAAATTCCTTTCCGAGATTCTGTGAAATGAGAGCAGTGGGAAGAATGCAAAACATGAAGAAACTAGAGAAAGTGAGAAATTCATGGCTGTATATGGAGTGTTAAATTCGGAGGAATTTTATAATAAAATGTCCAGCTCGTGTCTTTATCTGCATTCGACATTCTTCGCGAAGATGCCGTTTTCTTTTTAATTGAATTGCATTCCATTTCAAGTCTGCTATTTATATATCCATTTGACGAAATAAGTGCAAAGAATTTGAGAAATTATAGAAAATGATATTTTCTGCTTCAGATAAAGTGATAATAATCAGTTTTCTTTGAAAAGATTAAACTTGTCAAAAGGATACTTTTAATTTTCCTGCTGGCTTTACGAAGTAATTACACAAAGAATACTTTTAATGTAAAATAATAACATTCTCAACAAAGAAAGTTAAAAATACAATTTAAGTTTTGTAATGCACGTGAAATTCTCAAATTTTCTTTTGCTCTTTCCTTTTCTAGTAAAAAAATTAGCGTTTGGAACAAATTTCGTATAAAACATTTTTGTTACATCATTTCCCCATATAAAATCATACACGGGAATCGAATCCATGGTCCTTTGTGATGACACACTCTTACTATTTTAATTTGATAAACAGACATTAAATACCTATTCATAAAAGAACTAGGTGTTAATATTATTTTACTCCATTTTAAATTTTAAACACTATGGCTAAAAATAACATGAACTTCGTTTTAAAAACGGAGTAATGAAATGAAACTCCGACGATAAGAGTGAATTTACGTCATCGCCTGATGAAAAGCTGATAAAATGAAAATCACTAATCGTTCTTATTTTTTTGCAAGACTAACTAATTCATGTATATGAAATAAAATATAATTATAAATTTTTTTCAAATTCTACTTCCTTATACAAAGTAAAGGAAGTATTGTAATCGCAAAAAAAAATCGGTTTGCAGGTTTCAACGAAAATATCCATTTTGACCAACCTTGAAACCATTTCGACTAGTTTCGGCGTGACTTCGCACTTCGCTTAACTTAAAAATGATTAGTCGCAGAATTTTGAAATTTTGTATATGTGTCGATTATAACATCCATTTGTGCACCTCCCTTTTTATTGTAAACAACAATGCCAAAAGTGCACTTTGCTTATAATTTTTTTTTTAATTTTTTGCATAACGAAAAACTATTAGCTGTAGAATATTGAAATTTTGTTTATGGAATTGCTATAATATCTAGTTATGCACCTATATTTTTGGTTCCAATCGGCCTTTTCAAAAGGGCAGTTTACTTTTGGCAGAATCTTAATAAAAATAATAATTTAGTTAGTTTTTATTTTTTTTAGTAAACATTTGATTTTTAAACAGTAATAAATAGACCCTAAAATTGACATTGACAACTATCAGATTGTATTCCTGAGAAATATGTAAGAAATAAATGAAAACAATATCTCTTTCTTTGCAAGTGTTTGAGCGATTAAAAAATTTTGAGTAGCAATAAGGAATAGTGATAAACATTTTAATAAAATTTTACAAATGATACATTTCGATAGGAAGTTGAAAGATATGAAACGAATGGTAGTTGAAGAACGATTAGCCGTAAAATGATCTAACTTTCAAGTGAAATAAGTTTAAATGAACTGCAGAAAAAAAACTAATTTATCGTACAATGAAGTCATGTTGAGTCCACATCAGACTTTTTTTTTAATTATGAATTGGTGCTCATTGCTAATTGTATTTCTATATTATTACTAGCTTAATAATTGTTTTTTATTTATCGAAATCATTATGAAGATTCAAATGAGACAAACTTACGATTGAGGGTACTTTTGTACCTACTAAAATGGCTAACATTGAGAATAAATTATCTTGTTTCAACAGCTCTTAAATCACTACCTACACGACGTAAACAAGTACCTACTCGTTTTGTAACGCAAAACCCAATTATTCCAAAATACCTCTGTTGTAGAATACATAAATGTTTGTTCTTTCGGTAACACATAATGATGTAACAATTTTTGTTTTTATTTGTAAACATAAATAGAATACAAGCAATTTTCTTTATTATGTTTCTTCCTTTTACAATTCAAACCTTCATAATTGGGCCAAAGTTATTTCCCATGGATAGAAGAAAAAATCAGCGGATAATTTGTTGTCACCTTCACTGCTCCAATTGATTAAACTCAAGAGAATATTTCAAATGTCACCGGTTGTAATTATTTTTGTTGTATTTGTTTAAAGGAACAATCAATAGCAAAATACTGCAGACGTTGTAATTGCTGACACTATTTATTTACTGACTTTTTTTCCTTATTTAATTAGTCGAAATAAACAATTACCTATCCTGTATCAAGATGCGTATCTTGTTTTATTTTTCTGTATTTAAAAAGTTTAGTTGTGTTTTTATGACGCAGTATTTCTTTCGTTTGTGTACAGTGTAATTATTTATTAAGAACAATAATTACTTTTCTAAACCAATATAATCAATAAGCACAACCCGATCGATTAGATGGTAATACTTAAAGAAGAAAATAAGCAATTACTTTCAATGAAGATGGTGTTAAGTAATAGCAACGCTAGCATTATTTTTTAGTTGGATGGGAGCCATCGAAAAAATGTAAGATTTTGTCAGATTTTTTGTATTTCCCTTGCCTTCACATTAATTTAGCTTGGACAATTGGGTGGACGAGTAGAATTTCGGCGTCCACCCTTATCACCGCCGCTGTTTTTAAGATATTAAAGATCAGTAGAGTGGAAATACAGAGACAATATTAATTTTCTCTCGAATTAAACTGAATAATTCCTACATAAAATCTTATATTTCTGTTGTTTACTCCATCTGAATGCCTATATTTTCCGGATTAAAAATTCTTTGAAATCTACTTCTTCTTTACAGGAAACCTTAAGTTGCAAAAAGTGGAAAACAAAATTCAATTCGCACTTCTAAAGTCTCCTGTTTCAATTGTTCTCTGAAAGAAATTCAATATCTCAGCATTATTGCTTTTTGTTTTAGACTACAAGGTATCGAATTTAAATTTGAAAATATTGAGAAATATATGCTGAATATGACATCCCCTAGAAATGCAATAGGATAGAAGAAATGGGTTAAGATTTCCGTATAGTAGAAGTATAGAAGATAAAAAATATAATATGGCGTTAATATTAAAATTATTAAGGTATCATTAACATGGATCATTAAAACAATAATAATAAATTAAATGTACTGCGTACACCATAAACATAAAATTACAATAATATAGAAATTTAATTAACATAAAACAACAACAGGTTTTTAAATTTCTGTTTTCTAAATAAACTTGCATGCTCTTATTTTAATTAATAAATAAAATAATTGTTTTATATACCGTTTAAAAACCTCATTATGTAAGTAATGTAAATTAATAAGAAAAGAGAAAATGAAATGAATTAAATAATATTGATTATGAAACAGAGTATGAAATGTACAACATAATTATTCTTGAAAAAATTAATGAAAATTCATTATTGCAAAATTTATGGAAATTAATATTTTTTTTAAATAAAAAACGTTTAAAATCTAAGCTGAATATAAATAATAATATTTATTTATATATACTTCCATTATTTTTATTCAAATACTTGTCAAATTGAGGTTAGGGTGAATAGAAAAATTATTTTCCTTTCTACATAAAAAATTTACATAAATGTAGAATAAATAAAATAAAAACATGTAATACAATACCTACTACATGCAAATAAATTGTGTGTTTTATGTGTCGTTTAAATAAATAAACAGATAAACAAATGAATTATATATTTTTAGAAATTCTACCACATACAGTTATCTACGGAGTACATCAGAATTTCAACATTTAACAAATTACTCTACTTACGATTCTATTCATAAATTTGAACCCCTCATAATGTATGCTGTTTTATTCATTGTTTAAATAAATAAACAAACGAATGGTGTATTTTGGCGATATGTATCACATGTAATACAAGCTCAAACAGGAAAATACTGAAAACACATTTGCAGCGACTTATTCGAGCTGAATTTCGCCCGGAAAATCTAACCCTTCGAACAAAACGTGGAAAACTTTCCTACTGATAGCGTGGAAATGTTTTCCAATAACCTATGAAGCTAACTCATTATTTATTACGTCAGTTGATCACGTGGTATATGACGTTCAAGACAAGTGAACGCACACTGTATTTGTTTATTAAGCCGCCTATAAAAAAGGTGGTAAATATTTAATCGGAATCAATTTACTGTCACGTGTCAGTATTGAGTGGACCCGTGAGCTTCAGACCTAGGCGTCATGGTTACCGCTGGAATTCCAAGGAAATGAAATGAAGACCTGAGCCTGACAAACAAGACAATTGGAGATATGAATTTTAAAGAAGTAAATGAAGGGAGAGATTCAATTGGTTTAGACGAAGCGCTTTTTATAACCGCAGCTTATACTAATCCGCGAGATTTCTCGGAAAATTTCAACCAAATTTTACATTCCCTTTATTTCTTTTTATTAAATCGGCAAAATATTCAATCTTATCTGAGTTTAGGCAAATTTTAATATGTATTCAAATTTTAAATAAAAAAATAATTGCTAGATGTGAAAAAATTTCCATAAAAATATCAGTTTTTTTATTTCTCAACAATTACATAAATATTATTGCAATGGAGTAAACTTGTTAAATATTGAATTTTATGATCAACGGATTTTCTCGACTAGTGGATGAATGGGTAGATGTAATAAATTACTGGAAATCAGTCGTCTTCATCAGGGAATGAAAGTCAGTGATTTACTTTGCATACTGACTTTCACTCCCTGAAGGAGACCCATGTGGGGTCGAAACCGGTCGGAGCTGAAAAAGTAATGAGTTTAAATTTTAAATAATTTCTATTTCTATATGTAGCAATTAAAATAATGACGAGGCCGATTAAATTATTTATGTCCATGCGATACTTTTGTATTAACTGTTGGTTAAGGTAACCGGCACTTTAACCAGAGTGGAAAAAAACATTTCTAAATTAATTAAAAGCTATGTAAATTGTTTTTTCTATTTCAGGCATTATTGTTACTTGTTACAGTTTCCTAAAAAATTTCAAACTTTCATTTTACTTTTATTTTATTGTTCAATCAATTTGATAAATGACAGCTATTTAATTGTACATTACTTTACTAGTGGGAAAAGTAGAATTTCTCCCACCGAGTGTGAAGTTAATATATATTATTTTTATATTTGTCATTTTTTTATTTTTTGCTGTTTCATGTACATTTTCAAAATTTATTGAATGCAAATGAAATTAAAATTTTAAATAATAATTATAATAATAATTAATAATTACAGCGACATTGCTCATTTTCTTTGTTTCTTTTTAATAAACTTCAAATTAAATTTTATATATTAGTGACAAATATTTATACAAATTTGAATTGTATCAAACAAATGATGCTAGATATTATAAGCTTAGTAAAAAAAATCTGTCTAATAATTAATATAATAATTAATAATTACAGCAACATTTTCTTTGTTTCTATTTATTAAACTGGTTAATTAATTTTTATCTATTCCAGACAAATATTTATACAAAGTTGAATTTTATCAAACAAATGATGCTAGACATTATTAGCTCAATATATACTCAAACAAATTTTCATGCGGGTAAATTGTTTCCAGAATATTTCCATTGTAGAATATTGGAAAACGATTTTACAAATACGGGCATGTAATTAACTACTAACTACAGATGTTACACGTTACAATTTAAAAACTTTTCATATATATTATCAGTTGATGTATTGTAATGGACATGGCATTTACCTCCCACTTGTCACAGATAAGGATTTAATAATAAAAAAAACATGTAATGACGAACAAAATTCAAATTTATATTTAAACTTTTTGCGATGTATGTTTATATGCGTTTTCTTCAATACTATAAATAGTAAAAATTCTGGAACATGTTTAAGAATTGGATTCATTCCAAATTTTTTGTTAAGAAGTGGTGAATTTTACTACTGAGTAGTTTTCCTTTATTAAATTATATTTTTTAAGGAAGTTATGTTGCAATTTCAAAAACTTTTTTGAAGTATACTGCACTTTTTTGAAATTCATAATTTTTATTTGAAGTAGGTAGCACTTGTAGCTACTGTAGAGTGTGCTAGTTTTGCCAGAGGTCGACCATAATTATGCTATTTCTACTATAATTTAATATTAAATACCACAGAAAATAATAAACAGTAATTCTACCATGCTTAAAATTTTTTTACCATAATGTACTATAATAATTTTAAAAATATCGTTTTATCATATGAGTTGCCAATTTGCATTTGAATATTTGAATTTTGTTGGTGAGTCGTCCGTTTTATGCCGCTATTTATTTGATTATTTATTATAATTATTTATAATAATTATTTATAATACCTCACATTTTTATTGCAGTGAATTTCTTTAGTTTAATTTAATAAAAATTCAAAAAAATAATATTATTTTTAATTTTGAATGAAGTATGGAGATTTAATAGATATATCATTTTTTTAAAAATAGCATAATTACGACTACAGTAACATACAATTTTAATTTACTCATTTGGCAACACTGGATAGTGCAATAAAAGCCTTTTTGTGTGAAATATAAATTATAATTATTTGATTTTGACTGGATTTGAAATCAGCTACTACAATTAACTAAGTTAAAATTTTAAAATACAAGACAGTGGCTATTATTGGTTAATATAAAATGTATGACTGTTAAATAAAATACGATATCTAATTAAATATTTGTTGAATAAATTGGTCGCATAAATAAATAACTAATTTGAAGGTATAAATATTGAATTACGGAAAACAATAAAATGTCAAAGGAGGAAACTCTTGTAATTGAGCTTTTGACGTCACATCCTCCATTACAATCGCGCCGTAATCGAAATTAGATCCAAAGCCTTTAAATCAAGCTCTTTTCACCAATTACTCGTTTTAACGCTTTTCAATCATGAGACAAAAAATACACGACAGCTAACGGACAATATGGCGGAGACTGATAACTCACGTAAATTGAAACAAGAGAGAACTGAGAATGACTTTTTAAAATTTTTTAACTACACTTTGCAGTTTATTTTGAGAAATTATCTTTCAGTAAAATTAAATTGTTGAAATTATTGGAAAATCGATAAGAAATGCAATTTTCATTCTCTACTAATTCAATCATTTATAGTACCTATATGCATTGATATCAAATTAATTTCCTTTTTACTTACATTAATATATAACTACATTAATTTATTTTTAGGCATGTGAAACAATTTGTATGTAGAGGTCGTAGTAGTCTCTTTAATCTGTAATTAGAGAAATCAAATATACGAATCAAATAATCGATTCTTGTTTCAAATATTCTAGAACTTTCCCTACATTAATAATTCTATTTCGTCCTTGATCACTTATTCCTTCAAACTAATCCAATTTTTTACTTTTATATATCTTTAGGTTTATTTATATAAAATCCGAATTTTAATAAATTTAGAGTTGTGGTTTACTTATGAGTCCTGTTCCATATAAGTTTACACAGTTGCCTATAATGTTTAAATTCTTAAACCTTTCACATTGATTATGAAGTCAGTGGCGGATCCAAAAACTTTCTTAGGAAGGGAATCATAAACAATAAAATATATGAATAAAACAACTATTAGTTTTTTTCGTGTTGGGAAACAGGTCAAACCTTTCTTCGGATCCAACTCCTTTAAGGAGTTTTAATTTCCCTAATATAGAAAAGCTACGTTTAGCCGTAATCTTATACCCTGGGAAGATGTATAAAATCGTTATAGAAAGAATATGTGATATTACAGAATTATAATAATATAATGTAATTAGCAAAAATCGTCTTCACTACTGTAAACCAATTACTTCTTACTTTTTTTAAGTGAGTAAAATAAGATTAAATATTTCCTTTGAATTCGAGGTCATTTATTGTTATTTTAATTACATAATAGCAAAAATTTAACTGTTTTCTTTTGCGCAGCCAATTTTGATGATTACTAGAATTAAATTGGATGAACTGTCTGAAGCTAGGCACTAATATAATTTATTATGCACTGAAGTTAGCTTTCATTCATTTCATCATCATCATCACTACATGGCATTCAACGTGAAAACAGTTCTATATGCAGCCTTAATTTGCCGTCAGAAAAGGTAAATATTATTTTGTAGGCAATTTGTTTTATATGTAGGTACATATGCACACTCGGGATTCGAACTCATCCAACTTTGTATTTTTTTCATTATTATTGTTTTCTTTTGTTTTGTACAATAATTTTAATTAGCAAATTTTACTTTAGAAAACAACTTTGAAATAAAGTTAGTTAGTTCTTCATAAACAAATTCGCGATCGAAGTATTAAGCAAATTTAAATTTTTATTTCGTAAACAAAGTTACATCCCTCTAATTATGTTAGCCGAGTTTCAAAACGGAAAGTTCTGCACTACATTAAGCAAAAGCAAATATTTGGTATATTTGTGCTGGTTGAATATTTGTGTTTGTGTTTGAAATTTCCCTACATTGTTTTGCATGTAAGTTGGCCACCATCGCACCATCATTTCACGTTTCATGGTTTCATGGACTCGTGAATAATTAATTTCAATGAGAAAGTGACGCATGCAGACAAACACTACATGATTTAACGTTTAACGAGTAAACATTCAACTCATATTTACGAAGGATTACTGAAAAATAAAATTTGAAATGTAAATTTCAATTATTTAGTTTCTTTACACAACGATATTATCTTCTTTTGTGAAAATGAAATATTGCATGTTTTTAATACTTTAAAAATAAAAATCATTTTCTCAACCATTCCTTTTATATTGAATTTTATTAATACACTTTTATATAACTTATATTGAATTGAATATTGTAACATGATCTAGTTTCTAGTTCTTATTCTATTGAACTAGGTTATATTTCAAAGTTTTTTCTATTATTTATTAAAGAATTGGACGAACAAAATACCACTGTAACCGAAATTATAAATCTCATATCAGTGGCGGCTCGTGAACTAAAGTCCCAGTAAGGCAGGCGAAAGGCCCCTAATTTATTGAAATGATATTCATTTATTAGGAAATTAACAATATCATGAGCATTCGGTTCGGTCGTTTGTTCGTTTACCCCACGTGTAAACAGAACCAATCAGAATTCAGAAAGCACTTGAGGCATGCCTCAGGACTCCCTTTTCTGAAGCAGGTATTGCAGCGAGAGAAAAATCGATAAACGCTGTGAGCAGTGTAAACACCTCAGTCTTACGCTAAACCTGATGAAATTTGAGGCAGGATAATTTTTGCCTCTACACTTTTGCCGCCGGCACTGCGTTGGGCTTTATTCGATAGTATAAATAGGATAGAAAAATAATGGGAATTTGAAAACTAAATCTTTTGAACATATTGCACGCTAAATTTTAAATTTGTAGAAGAAATAAATTGAAAAATACATTGCACAATTCTTCTCTCCTCATTTTGTACCTGACGAGCCGCCACTGTCTCCTACTGATATAGGTAAAATAAGTAAAATTTATATCTTTAAGGTTTTTACGAGTTCCTGTTTTGAATGACGTACAAAATAAAAATAATAACTGCTAATTTAATAACAACATAAAATTTCAAATTTCCTCAATCTGTTTTCTTCCTGTTACACAAAATAAATAAAACATTCCCAGACAGAAATTTTCTAGAATTCTATTACTTTTCTCACATTTTCATATTGAGTTTTCCTGTCGTATTTTCATTTTCACATTTCTCGTGGTAATTTCTACCTATTAATAATTCATTACCTATGCAATTTTCTAATTGGGAAATGATAGTATGAAATTTCATCCATCCAAATTAATTGATCCACATCGGCATTGGTTAGCCAGATGTAATTAAAATTTAATTATGTATGATAGCACAGGAACAAACATGCTCGCGTCATTTTTCTCCCCAGTGACTGGTGTTTACATTCTGGGGAAAGGGTGTGTTACACATTTATACCTTCCAGGATTACATTCTGTCATTCTGCTTCATATCATTCGGCTCAATGCTAAATGAATGAGAACGAGCCGGCATTATATAATGGAAATATGTTGCCGAGAAGATAATTAAGCGTATATAAACACCAGCTCATTCTGTTTGTGATACAGTTGTCAGAATTCTAATGCATATGCTTACACAAATATGTAATTTGGGAAAGTAGTATTTTAGGGAAACAATAATTATTGTTATGATGAAAATATTATGATAAATGATTAGTATTATCATTTATCAAAACATTTCAAGCAATTTAGAGACAATACAAAATTCAATAGGTAAAAATAGTATATTGTGCAACAAGTGCAAAAAGTCGCCTATTTTCTACGAGGTGTGAAAATTTCGGTACGAGACGAAGTTGAGTGCTGGAATCACACAAGGTGGGAAATAAGTGATTCTGCTCGAGTGACACACTATATTGTTTCTACGATCACACTGCTAAACATTACAGAATAAAAATACATGCGCGAAAGCTACTTGACATAAAGAACAATATGGCGCACGTAACCTCACAAACAGTGCCTTCATACATGTGCAGTGCTGGTAAATACTGTGAGAAATGATTTCTCACACTTTAACCCACGCCACGATTGTGGGAAATATGCAACTTTGAAGCTTTGCATAGTGTGAGTGCCATTTTCCGTAGTGGTTGTAGAAAAAAATATTTATGCACTCGGTTGTTCTTAATTTCTATTCGGCTTTTGAGCTTTTGTCAACTTTTTGGTCATCATATCTAAAGATACTATATTTTTCTCATTATTGTTTTGTTTTCTTAAGAATCCACCAGTAAACTAATAGTGTAAAAAGTGCAGAAAGTAGCCTACGTCTAACGATATGTGGAAGTTTCGGCACGAGACGAAGTTGAGAACTGGAATCCCATAGGGTGGTAAATGGCAACTTTCTGCACTTATTGCACAATATATTACTTTTATCGACTGTATATACAACATTACTTTAGATTTTGGAGATAATAGAGAATTATAAATAAAATATAACTATATGTAGATATTTTTACTTCCACAAATTATTTATTTATTTGTATAATATAATTAACAGAACCAATAATTGAATTATTTATTATTGATACTACAATCAGTATGGTTAGTGTAAAGAGATTATCAATGAGTAGCCACTTACTAATAATCAATCATACCATCCATTATTTCTACTCGCATTATTGTAAATTGAAAATATATACAGAACACATTTTTCTTTTCTAAAACGAAATAAATATATATATTTCATATTTTTGAAAAAGCAAGTTAATATTTTTATTAATAATTAACTATTAATTTTAGATTTTAGATATGAAAATATTAGAGAAAAAAATTTGAAAATATGCTTTTCAAATATTCAAGAAGTTTTAAAAATTAATATGCGTAAATATTTTATTTATTCATGTAGAATAACCAGCATGACATTCGCAATAAAATAATCCAGATATGCGATATGCATAATAAGTTATTTTTATTATATATTTATGTAGGTATGTAATATGTAAATCAAATTCCATATTTTAAACTTGTTTTTGGAGGGTAATAAAATGTACTCAGCTCAAGTTTTATTAGTAAATAAAAATTATCTCTAGTGAACATTTTCGTAATTTTTTACTTTGAATATAAATTAGCATTTACATGACGCGTCCATGTTAAACAGCCCTATAAAAATCCTACGGACACTAGTCACGAAACCACTAATTATTTCCGTATTGTTAGCCCCACATTGTTTACACTAGCAAATTCCTACGCTTTCGGTTGATCCTATATTGATTACGCATAATTTGCGAGATCTGAATTCTAATGACATCGTTACTAAGCCATTCTTTCACAATAGTGCTACGAAAACCTTAGTATTATTTCGTGATAATAATTAAAATACGTTATTTTATATTGCATCCACTGTTTCAAATTCTCTACCACATTTCCCATATTGCATCTGCATTTTCCAAGACAGCTAAAGTGCCCGATAGATAAAGTTTGGGACACGTTTTCTACGGTGTAAATATATCATTTTATTTATATTTTAATATTTTTCATTTAGTATCCAAACAGTAGTGGCTAGTGAACTAAAATTTTGGTAATGCAGATGATAGGAACTGAATAAAAATAAACTTTTTCAAATTCAGTTCGGTCGCATATTCGCTTCGTCCACGTGCAATTAAGCCAATCAGAAAGCACTTGAGGCATACCTCAAGACTCCCTTTTCTGAAGCAATAGTGCAGCGAGAAAAATATCGATAAACGCCGTGAGCAGTATACAAACAGTACAGTCGTACGCTCACACTGAAGAAATTTGAGGCAGGAGAAGTTTTGCCTTTGCACTTCTGTAGTCGGCATTGCGCTGGGCGTACGAATGCTTTATTCGACAGTAAATATAGGAAAGGAAAACTAGATATTGTGGACATATTTCATGCTTAGCTTAAAATTTCTAGAGCACCGAAATTTGGAAATACAATGCAAGATTCTCTTCTCCTGCCTCCATTGTATTCTAATCTCAACAAAGTTCGCTTCATCAAAATTTTAATGTGCAAGTTTAAGCTGGAATACAATACCTCCCTCAACTGTATATGATAGGTGGGAGGTAAAAATAGAATTCATAGAATATTTCGATTAGAAAGTGATTCATAAATTCATGAAATAAAACAATTCTAGGGAAACATGACAATTTTTTTCCTAGAAAAACTAATATAGTTAAGAGTAGAATTATTTTACTTCATGGGCAACGATAGCTCACTTGATTAGCACGCTCTGACTTGGGTGTGAAATCTGGAGTTCAAAGTTCAAATCTCATTGTGGCCATATTTAAATATAACTGTGTCCGAGAGGTTCCGAACCCGTTGTAAACTGAAAGGCTCTTGCAGTAGCTGACATGACAACCTTTCCTTTAATGCAAGTAAAATTGTCTAGAAACAAATGAAATTCTCATCTCAATCTCATCTGCCTGGATTTCCCCAATAATAATGGGATACCATTATTATCGAGGTTATTATTATTGACTTTTCAATAACAATATTGCTTTCTCCACATCCAGACATATATGTGTATCCAATCATTTCACTTTTTAATATTCACGAGACTAAAACTGCGGAAATAATAATTCAATAACAAAAAATTATTAATTAAATTTTGATATTTTGTTATTTATATGCAGTCTTATTTTGAATGTATTACAGTCTGACATGATCAAAGAGGTTGCAAAAGTTCTTATTTTACAACAGAAATAAAAACTTTCATGTCGTCTTATCTGTATTTTCTATATATAGTTCTTTGGTCTATTTCTATAAACAAGCTGAACATATACATATGAATAAAATATGAGTATTCATATAAAAACTAAGATATTATCACATAGTTATTATTATATTTTATTTGCTGCTACAAATGATAAAATTTTCATAATAAAAATTATGTAATTATTAAAATAAAGAAATAGATAGAAAGAGAAATTTGGCCTTTCATAACCAAATATCATATCGTAATGCATCTGTTCCAACCTAAATCTACATAAAGCCATACATCCAATCACAGACCATCACCTATCAGTACAGTAAAAAGATGCAGAAAAATAATAAACTAGACACTCCAATGTCCAATCCATAATCATAAATCATACAAATCTCTATAAAGCGCTACTACAACCTGCTTCATTTTGTTACTCTTACTCATCATTTAGGAACACAAAATACATAAAGAATGATTACGAAAACGAAACGTAACGATCAGAAGACTAAAATGGAAGTGGGCTGAGCACTTACCAACATTAGGTGACAGATAGACCAAACGAATTATGAATTGGTTCCCATTACACAAGAAACGAAGAAGAGGTCGCTTATTGAAAAGATGAGACAAGCAGAGTACCTAAATCCATACCGAACAGGAAGGAGTTGAAAGAGGTCTTCGTCCATCAGGGCTGTCTATAGGCTTTTATTATTTATTATTATTAAGAAAGATTAGTGGGCGTCGGATTGACAGTGTAATGTACATTTGTAACATCGAAAACGAATTTCGTACTGCTTCTTTCCCAACCCCAATGTTGTTTATTTATTACGACTGGTAAAAAGTATGACAGACTTCAGTATCTTGCTTATTATTTTAAGGAAGAATAACTTAAAAAACGAGCCGACCCCGGTGGCATAGGGGAAGTACAGCCCCTTTATATATAGAAAATATACAGAAAAAGTATAACACACAAGAATGAGTAAAATGAGGAACAAAAAAGTTAAACAACGGAAACAAAACTGACTGCATTATGATTACTGCCTACGACTGAACTACGATTATGACTATCTAAGACTGCTCTCTACAAAGGATGAGAGGCAAATTTATCCTCTCAACTACTTATCGTACCTACAGAAAAGTATCGTTCGTAGTCTTTTAATACCTCATTTTTGTTACACTTTGATGAAATATTTTTTATAAAAATGTTTTTTAAAAAATTCTTATTTTCGAACTGTTTTTCAAATTTTGAAAACAGTTTTATGTTAAAGGCCGGTTTTTCAATGCCCTGATAAGTGTCTAAAATGTTTATTAATATAATCCTCATGGTAATCAAGAATTTCGGTTTTTTAATATCTTGTTAGCGTTACCAAGATGATGTCTAATTGTACCGACATTGCTTAAATTTTAAGTTTCCCTTAAACGGACAATATCACATCGGAATGAAATGTCAAATGAACTATTTAACATTACTGTTACTTATCAGCCAGATAAATTCCTTTTGAAATATGTGTTTTCATTACCACGTTGTTTACCAGCCAGATAAATTTAATCTATTTGGTAGTTAACAGGAACTTTGATAGACAATTGAAAAACCGGCCCTTATGATCCATATACAAATTTTGTCTATAAAATATTATCCCTTCGGCATCAACCCCCATAATTTTAATTCTTAAGACAAAGACGCCGATGGCAGAATCATATCCACAAACAAGACGGAAAGCAGAGCCATAATTTCAATCTTGTTACTATCACTATCTGCACTCATCATTATGGCGACCTGTTTCAGTTTGTTCCTTGTCATTTAAAGACATAACGAATGATTATTTTTAGATTGACAATATAATTGTAAAACCGGCCCTTATGATCCATATACAAATTTTGTCTGTAAGGTGTGATCCCATCGGTATCAGGCCCCATAATTTTAATTCTTAAGACAAAGACGCCGATGGCAGAATCATATCCACAAACAAGACGGAAAGCAGACCCATAATTTCAATCTTGTTACTATCACTATCTGCACACATCATTATGGCGACCTGCTACAGTTTGTTCCTTGTCACTTACAGCCATATAAAGATTGATTATTTTTAGATTGACAATGTATTGTGTCTTCATAACCGAACACTATATTGCACCTGTCCCAATCCCAACAACCAACCTACCGGAATCTAGTTCATGTGTTCTTTATTTAGTGGAAGCCTAGTAATAAAGTATGATTGACAAGAAAGGGTAAAGAAGCACATGTCCTTATGATGGGATATCACATAAAGAATGATTATATTTAGATTGACAATGCTTTGTGTCCTCAAAACCGAACACCATAGTATATCTGTCCCAATCCCAACACAAATCTACCGGAATCTAGTTCATCGTGTTGTTTATTTACTACTAATGAAGTATGATTGACAAGACAGGGTAAAGAAGCACATGTCGTTATGATGAGATATCACAAAAAGAATGATTATTTTTAGATTGACAATGGATTGTGTACTCATAACTGAACACCATATTGCACCTGCAGGAATCTAGTTCAGCGTGTTGTTTATTTAGTGGAAGACTAGTAATGAGTATGATTGATAAGCCAGGGTAAAGAAGCACATGTGGTTATGATGGGATATCACACAAAGAATGATTATATTTAGATTGACTCATTGTGTCCTCACAACCGATCATCATCACCATATTGCATCTGCCCCAATCCCAACCTAAATCTACCTTTGGGAATCTAGTCCAGCGTGTTGTTTATGTACTAATAATGAAGTATGATTGACTTGGCAGGGCAAAGAAGCACATGTGGTTATGATGGGATATCTGTCGGAGCAACCACTTGCTGATCATACACGCGGTCTCCCCTACAGACGGTCGCCCACGCAAAGTGGGGCATTCCACCGCCGCCTGCCCTGCCGCCGCCACGTGCGATCGATCCGTGCCCGGAGCCGCCGCCTCGCCGCCACGGCCACCGGGACCCAACCATTGCGGTTCAATGAACACCCAACCTGCATGCGAGCACCTGCTGGAGGAACTACCACCAGGGTTAAACTATACCAGAAAACCAGCAAGTGGGACATTGCGAAGGAAGAAAGACTATGACAACAGTGAAAACCTACCCACTAAGCTTTTATGAAGAATTTTGATGGTTAACATTTGATGGACGATGTAATCAGCAGCGAAATTAACACGGAAAACAAACAAGGGATGAGATTTCATAACTTCGGTTCTTATCATTTACAATTTGAACTTGTTATGATATTTTCCCCTATTCCGTAACTCAGTGGTTAATTTCTAACCAGTCGCTAATTTTTTTTCTTCAATGAAAATAGGTAGCACTGGAGAAAATATTAAAATATCACTTGTAATATTTGTTTTTATTTGTCAAAAATTTTAGAAACTGGTTCAAAATAACCACTGAGTTACAGAATAGGCTCCATTGATTGCTATTATTACCTAGGAAGTGAACTTGCAACACTATACTGATGTGCAAAATGTCTTACATTGCTATAGCCTTTTGTCGAGACCACAGAGAACGCTATGTTCGCTATGCATTAAAAAATAGGCCTCGGTATTTTCAACAAATCCAACCACAAAGACACAATACCCTATGTTCGCTACTTTCGCGATGTAAGCCACATCATATCGTGTTTGACTGTCGACTATATTCTTAAAACGTAGCTAACGTCAGTAATGTCTAAGCAGACTTTCAATATCATTTTCAATTATGACTTATGACTAAAAGTTAATCAAACTTCTCTGGGCTAATTCTAAGATACTCTAAATTTGTCTTTATCTTTTTGCAACTGGTCTATGGATGTTAAAATTCGCTAAAATCATTTCTCATCATGTTTACATCCTGGACCCATTCCCTTTTACGTCTATTTTTGCACAATGACAACAATAAAAGTAATTCATCCTCATCACTAACACTATCATTCTCCCAGGCAATCTCCTTGGTATCGTGAAAGAAAACTGAAAACAAACCATATGTATCTAGCGAACATTGCGTATACCCCAAATCTAGCAGCCTCGTCTTAACACAATACCGATTTCGATTTTTGATTGTTACATACAAAAGCAAAATTATTTGTAGTTGTTATGAGTTATATAATTCCAACCGTTGATTTACGGAAAGAGCATTTTGTAAAGACGAATTTTTAATATACCATGTTTTTCTTTTTTTTGTACAGTGGATGCTACATCATAAGAATTAAGGGACATACCCCTTTTTAGTACATATTCAAAATTCACACATGAATAAATGATTTTTTTTTATATTTATACTGTAATTATATTTAAAATTAATTTACAATAATAATTTCGTTAACAAATGTCATCATGAAAAACCCAATTTCAAAAATAAAATAATGCAGTAAATTTAGAAATCTGTCCGATACAAAATCATTGATCTTAATTTCACTTATTCTAACTTTTTCTGAACGATAAAATTTTTAACTTCGTAGAAATTAAACACAAATGGTCGAAAATAAAACAAATGTGAGGAAGTGATACATTCTGTAAGGACTTTGCACAAAATGATTTTAACAATTGAAAAACCAAATAATTATTAGCATTTTATTAAAAATATATGTTTCTAACAAAAATAAAATATACATATATACTACAACGACTAATAAAGTATTTCTGATACGATCGCAATAAAAATGTCATTATCAAATCTGTGGCAAAGTATATCTGAAGTCAAATCGAATTCCTTGTTTCTATGTAACAGTACGTCATCGTGCTAATTACTTATTTACAAAGAAAAATGTATGACGAATAAAATTGTTTGTATCCAAATCAGCATATTGAATATACAGCAGGAATATACAACAAGAAGCAAAGTGACCAACAAATTCATAACGCGACATAATGGAGTATGTTAACGTGTACAAATGACCCAACCATTGCAGTTCAATGAACAGGCAAATCTGTGAAACTGACCTTTGCTAAAGGGGTGATTCCATCATCAAACCAGAAAGGGGGATGTCTACGTTGTTGATGGTTGAGGCAGGAAACTCAGAAACTAACGTTTATTGCAACGTCATCATTTTATACACAAATGAATACTGGGATTCTTAAAAAAAATCATTAAATATATTGTTCAATATCTTTTATATTGTGACAAATAACAATTTTATTTTTGAACAATAGATATAATGATCGAGATAATCTTCAGAAAATAATATAATGTACAAAGAAAAATACTTGATACATTCATAACAAACTGCTCGATATCTATTATTAATATAGACTAAGCAGAACAAAGATATAAGAAATTACATGTTGCAAACAGGTAATAGTACCTAATATAAATTTTATAAAACATTTATGGCTTATTATCTATTGCTGGGTAAGATTATTTTATTGCAGATATCAATGATTATTCCAAACACGTCATTTTCACCAAAGCAGGTAGTATGTTCAGTGAAGAAATTTGATAAAACCACAGCTGATATTAAAAATTTTATGTTTGACCTATTGTCGTTTGTGAAATAATCAAGTAAATATAATTCGAGCTATGAATTTAATTGGTAAAATTTAATCATAATTCCTGCGAAGTAACGACAACTCGGGTCAAAAATTACTATTAAATCATTCCAACTTCGCTTGTCTTGTTAAGACTAAATTCAACGTTAAAAAATATATATCTGATTCAATTAAAAACTAACAAAAATTGAATAATATAATTGGAAATGTAAAGGTGTTATTATATTTAATGAAAATTTCTAACAAAACTTTTAATAATACGAAATAAAAGCGTTCTTTTATAAATTTGTTATTGCCTATTTGCTGAGCAAGAAACTTTTTTCCAGCTAAGTGAGTGATTGTATATTCAAGAAGATGGATACCATATGAAAAAGACAATATCCCTAAAAGTGAAACATGCGAATAAAAATGTTAGAATATAATTCAAGGAAAATACAAATTTACGAAAAGGAAATTGCGAGACGAGTAATGTAAACATTAGTTCATTTATGATACCAGGAATATATTAGGGCCAGATTCTATCTAATATAAGATAAACAAAACGAGATACATATCCTGATTGTTGGAATATTTATTCAGTAATGAGTTTTCGGGTTTAAGTTTAAATCTAATCACATTCAAAAATATTAATCAAATAAATATCATTACATATTCATTTCGCGAACGATTATTAAAAAAAATATGAAAAATCTTCGATATTAAAAGAATCTTGTTCGAGGAAGATTTTCAAAAATATCGATTGAAATTTAAGGAAGAAAATCTTGGCCACATTATTGGTAATTCCCTTTTGATAAGCTTGTATCATAAATTGGGGTAAAATAACAAATGCCTACAGGGAGAAAATGTTTCAAGAGAAAAAATAAAAGATGTTTTGATAGGAAGAAGAAAAATATTGATAAATCGTATAGTGATCGTATTTGAAATATTTTCTGTACAAATAACATCGACCTCTCTTCAGTAAAATAAGACATAAATTAGAGGAAGCTCGTATAAAAAGATAAATTATATATTTCAAATAACAAATTGACACAACTATGGTTAGGCAAGATAAACAATTTGGGTTTATTGTTGTTTTGTTATTTATTATTCTGATTTTTATCTAAATGGGGCAGTTCTGTATTGGTAAACAAGTATTATGTTATCCCACAATGTATAAATGTACAAGGTAAATCTTTTATAGCAAGATAAACGATGTATCGAGTAAAAGGGAAGCATATATTTTGCATACTTGACCATACATGTAGTTATTTAGAGTGAATTTATGTAAATATGCAAAGAATTTCACTCGCAATAATCATGCTTGTGTTTCTTATCAAAATTTCATTTCTCTGAGTAGCAATCAATTTTAATGGCATTTTTTTATGGATACGTGCTTTCTAGTTATTTGTATTACATAATTAAGCAACGGAAATTAGGTTAAGTAATATTTTAAGCACAAGTTTTAAGCAGTGAAATCAATGTTGAGACTTGGAAGGTACCACTATTCTAGGATGTGGAACAAAAATTTCGGAGGAATCGATTGTCGTCTAGATAAATACATCCTGTCAAATCTTTTTCTCATTTCAGAGAAAAGAAATGCTTTTAAACCTGGCTTAAACCTTTCTTTTCAAAGCCAGTTGATTAGAAAAACGTTTCAAACACCACAAAGAACTGAAGACAGATTAGCAATGTAGGTACGTGGTTTCTAATCTTACCACAATAAGAAAATGTAAACTTTTCATTGGAAAACAGCATTGTAAGAATTTAATTAAAAAAATTTAATTCTGGAGTTGTATTCGTACAAGTATATTCGATTATTATATACAAATAAAAATTATTTTATTGAAATTGTTTATCTATCAAACAAATGTTGCATAAAAAGTTTTTCCAATATGAACAAATAACTTATTATTGTTGATAATAGTCATAAATTATTATTTTGAAATACTTCTTATTTCAATTGTATAATTGAGACAATGAAACACTGAAAAGCAACCAACCTTACATACTAGCATTGAGGAGAATACGAGGGAGAATATTCTGTTAAGTCGGTCAATTTGTTCTGAAAAGGATAAAAGATTATATTATATTATAATATAGTTTAATAAAAATATATTTGAAATGGAATATTTAAATAAATAAATATAAACAAACTAAAAGCTAATTTGTATTGTTTTCTTAAAAAAGTTCTGACTACAAATTCCTTTTTCTACGACTATAAGATATTTGCTTGTTGTATGTTTAATATTGCTAAGGATACATTATATTGTAAACACATTTTCATTTCCCACGGTAACCATAAACAATGTTAAGGTTTATATTCATATCTCACAGTTATGTCAAAAATTGTATTGTTTAATTTTATTTTATAGCTAATTGCAAGGAAGTACTGAAATGAAGACATCTTTATTTTTAAAATATAAATGAATTAGGAAATAATATTGGGGACATAAAAAAGTATAGTGCACAAGTCACTTTTACTTATTAATCTTTTATATATTTTTTATGTCAATTAACAAATCATGACTTACTCTACCAATCCGACTCAATTTTTTATTTTTATTTTATAAAGGTAATGTAATATATTTAATGGTAACTTAATGTAAATAATGTAAATAAAATATAACACTAGTATGAAATGAGTACCATTCCATGCTTATTATAGAATACTCTATTACAATGTGCCGCATCTAAAATTTTAATACGTACATGGGTAAGCACCGGTATGTATAATTTATATCACCCTTAAAGTAAAAGTAAGTTTTAATTTATAATGCCACCATTGCTCATCATAATTATTTAAAATTTCATCTCAAGCCAGACAACAAATTTTTCCTCTTTAAAATTTTAATTCATAATTAATATTCATAAAACGCGAAGAAGAACAAGCACTCTAAAAATTTTTCCTGACATTGACACGTTTCTGTGCCCTGCTGACTCGTTTCTGAGGGCATTATTTCACCCCCGGCGTCCAGGCGTGCGGAGCGAGGGCATTAGGGCTGTAGGGCTCTAGGGCTGTAGGGCTGGAGACTCCGTAACTGGGTGAATCCACAAATATTCGATCCCTTCGCGCCAGCCACCAGCATAGCGGTAAGCGATGGATACTGCGTTTCATTAATAAACTAAAGACTGCGGATTCGCAACCGAAGGTGGGCAATTATTAAACAAACGAATATTGATGATAGGTTAAGTCGTCTACTTAATTAATAAACAATGATGACACGATGAGCAATTGTTAACGACTATACAAGATGTAACAGTATAAGTACATCGTATTCAATCAGTAAACTTCTCGAGAGATATATTAGGTATTTATTAGTAACTTTTGTTTGTAAATTTTCTAGATACTGAGTTAAAGTTATTCAAAATTTTGTCACAAATTCTATTATTTGCCTATTGATGAATAAAATAATTTTTCTCATTTTGATATATAAAAGTGTTAGTTTTTAAAATTTACTGATATTTTGAAACGTCTTTTCACATAGGGCTCTACTCGATATTCGTAAAAAAATTGAAACTAATAATAATTATTTATCGATTTATTTGAAAAAGTTTGAAAACTCAAATTTGTCAAAAACAATTGTTTTATTGTTTTTGTTACTAGGTCAAATTATTATAAAAATACATGAAGGACTTTCGAAAAAGTTACTAATAAATATTGTTTCTCTCAATGAATTCTATCACTGGTTATATTAAATGAAGGTATTTATTTTTGTTACACCCTCTATATTTCGTGTTATGCCAAGTTGCATCAGCAAGGCTTAAATTTTAAGCAAAACTATTTCATAAGAATGATAAAGATGGAGTATAATACGCGTAAAAAATTAAATATAGATTGAGAATACACATTTCAAAATATTTTGTATCATTCAAATTATTTTATTTTATTTTATATACACAAAGATTGTTGGCAAAAGCAAGTGCATTTATGGTACATAATTAAGAAATTTCTCAATAGTCAATATATTCTTCCAAAAATTACAAAGAACTCTTAATTTGAAAGAATAAAGCAAGAAAGGAACATTTTTTAAGTTTTAAATGGAAAATTTAGTAAAAAAGGTAACATATCAAGATCTCGTGTTCTTAAATCACAGCCAGTCATTTAAAATAATTATAAATAGTGCAATAAATTTTAAGTTGAAATTATAAAAATCTTAACATAGTACACTCCAAGCCATAAAATATATTTAAGAATGATTTTAAAATTTAATGCGTTGTACACTTCTTATAAAATGAAAATAAAAAACAGAATATTTCTTATTTATTGAATTTGACAGGAACTTTAATAATTCTTTTGCTTCCAAATATTTTGTTTACATTCACCTCCCCCGCATCGCAAAATAAACAAGCTACAACGCAAATACAACGAACAGTTATAAGAGATGTTTCAATATAAAATTCCAATAATATCATTTGGAAACATTTCCTGTTTCATTATTAATGAAAAAAAAGCTATTGAAATATAATTTTAAAAATTAATTTCGAAATATTTAGTATATCATATCATAAGTAGACCAAATTAATTATATTTTTTCTAAAAATGGAACTAAAGAAAATTATGGTTAGATATAAGTAAGACAAATATATTACCTATATCCAGACCTGAAAATAAAACTGCCACACCCAACTATAAGGGTATATTAAAAGTAGATCGCTGGATTACATTCAAAGAAATATTACCATATCTTTCCAAAGATATGAAATCAATTTGGTAACTTTCCAGAATAAAGTTTTATAACCATAGAAGTCTACATTTCATTCTCTATTCTTTTGATAATAATAACAATATTTTAATTGCATTTTGACTTCTTGAGCTTTATTTTCTTCCATAACAGCGTTTAATGTTAAATTCATGCCAAGTCGGGCAATATTATTTTTATTTATTTTCCTTTGTCTCTGTGTTGTTACAGATACTACAAAAATATTCTCTTTGGTAAAATATGGCTTTGTGGATTTTGAAAGAAAAATATTCCATATAAGAAAAACAAATTTAAATGTACAATTCATGTGATATTTTATTCATAAAAATAATACTGCCATACCAAATTATCTCAGATCTTGAGTTTCTGTTATGAAATAACAATCACATTTTATGGAAAGTGCACTTCGATCAATAATTTGACAAAAAAATCATATTTTTAACTAATAATTCTAAAAATGCGTTTTTAAATCTGAATTTATCATATACAAATATGTTGTTAAACTGGAATTTCATGATTATATGCTTGAGTGAGTTTATGTTAAGGATTTTCTCACTTAAAAGTTAAAGGGAAATGAAATATTTAGAGTTCTAAACGAACGAAAATAACATCCGTACTTTCACTGTGTGTGGGTGGTAAGGCCGATATCCTTTACAACATCAAAAGTGAAAAGTAAAACGTGTATGAAAATGTTCAAATTTTACGGAAACAATTTATTTTGATATGTGCTAGCTGTCAGTAATAATGGATAACCTATTTCATAATAAATATTTGAAATTTTATAAAAATAAAAAAGCTGTGAACGAAAGATGTTGCAACCAACATTTTCGAAACGCATTGCAGGTTGCACTACTTAAATTTTTAATATATTCTTTACATCGCGTGAAAATAATAATTAAAAACAAATAGTTACATATTTTATGCGCTCATGTTTTAAAAATTAATGTGCTTATAATAATTGGAGCATATAAAATTAATGATTTTTACTGAAACATATGGATATAACATAGATAGGTATATTTTTATGTTAATATATAAATTAATATACAATATTTGAAATGTTTTCTTTGGAGTCACGAAAACGAAACATAAACGTTGTCAATCGTCTAATAGGTGAAACAATTTTTCAAAAAAATTTCAACAATTGCATTCTATCAAAGTTGACATTTTTTCGGGAAAATAACCCAATTCGGAGGAGGATTTGGCCTAAATATGGGTCAACGATACCACAGCATGTTACGCAGTAAATGAAAATCGATCGCATACGCATTGTTGTCTGACGAACTTCTATTTTTCTCCAACTGCAATGCATAGTTTCCGATTGTTTTGCTGCAATGCGTTTGTCCAGCGAAAACCAGCAAAACAATTAATTATTAACCTCGGACATTATTATTGTTACTGAACTACACTGCAAAACAATCGTTGTTGCCATGGAAACGCGGAAGATACTATATTATCATACCTATATAATTTTACACAACAATTACATTTAAAAGGTAGAAAAATACATTGCTCACCATTTGCGTATTCTGATCCTGATATCATTTTTGTAAATTGTAGTCCAAAACATTAATTAGATTACTTCTTAATTAAGTGTTTGATTTCTTTTTTAATATCCAAGGCTTTCTTAAGAACACATTCGTTTAATAAGCGTTTTTAACAATAATTTAAAAATTCATTGTTTGTTGACACTGTACAAGTTTTTGGTAAACAACAGCTATTTTTTAATCGGGTTCCCATTCCATAAATGAAACATGTATCAAATACATTTAAACTAGTCGAAATTCGCACAGTTTCTTTTATATTTAATTTCATTCATTAACAATTTGGCGAGAGATGTTTCAAGTTCAATTGTTGTGGATATACTGACAGCTCAACTCTCGTCACATTACCGTGGAAAATATTGGCGGAGCGCATGCTCTACATGACGTAACAGTACGCATGAACCAATCTCTTGTTTTCATTTTCTAACAATGTTTTGATATATAGACGTTTTTCCCTTTGTTAAAACAATTTTATCAAAAATATATTGCTTATTATCAGTAATTTGTTTTAAAAATTAACCAGGTTAATGAACAAAGCGGCACACAGTGTAGAAAAAGGTTCACAAAATTTAAGCATAAACCGGTGAGTAAAAATAAATTAAATAATTCTTATAAACAAGAGTATCCTAAGTCTTTAGTATGTTCCTTAAAATTTCAAATACTTCTTAAATACAAACTGTATATATTATCAAAACCACATCCGTTTTTAAAAATATCGGCCTTATCTATATTAAAAACTGTTTTTTATTTTAAATAACATAAAACACATGATATGCAGAAATTAAAATTTCTTCAGTTATAATTGTATCGTTTTATACTACGCATTTACATCGATAATTGAAAGGAGTAGCAAGAATGTAAAGAACATTCTTATAAAAAAAGAATTGATAAAAAAAATATTTTCATGGTATATCATTCATGTATAGGACAGTTTCAAGGTAACTAGTAATTGTTTTTAATGCATTCAAATGGAATTATTCAAATGTATCAGTCGCGTCGCTATTTAACATGTACGAAAATAAAATTGTATGATATTGGATTGTAACAGCATAAATTTAATTAACAGCAACCTGGACATCAGTATTGTAACTGAAGTCGTCTAAGTGGCGAATTTTATAGATGCGCATTTTTGAGACAACGTTCTCTGGAGTTTGATCGCGCGTTGCCATGACAACGGAAGCGCAAACAGTCACAGATCAGCTGGTACTGGGTACATTCATCTGTCGACATCATTGGGCGGTTCCCAATGAAACCTTACGTTGTCCCACCACATTACTCCAGTAGATAAACAGTAATGTCGCAATGTTTATTTTTACAGATTACGTTGTAAAGTGAAGGCGTGTATTTAAAACCAATATATTGATACGGACGACGCTATGGTTGTGATAGACAAATACTATGAATTCGTGGATAAGCCTTCAATGGAAATAACAAGAAAATGGAAAGGTAGATAAATTTTGGAATACATACCTTGTGTTACATTCTCAATGTTTTCAGTTTGTCACATTCTACTTTATACATCAGCAGTAATCACTGGAATGCTTGCACATTATATGTTTTCTCTTCTAAAAGTTCAGTTTAATGACAATTGCATTTTATCGCCTAATGTTAAATTCACAATTCAAAATTTGACTGATTTAAATGACAATGTGAATGTATCAAATAGTTCATCCAAAATTATTATTGATTATACAAGAACTTCTTGGGGTAATACTGTTGAATGTGATTATTGTGAATATGCCCCAGTTATGTCAATGATAGTAGGAAGTTTATTATTAACATTCTTTATAATGTGCCCAAGAGGTGGAAGTAGGGAAAGTCAATCAGGGTTAGTAATAAATACATAATGTTTTGTATCATTATTACAATAACATTTACAGGATACGACGACCATGGCATATAGTCATGCCTACTTTGTTTATAACGATTGTATTTCTTATATTTATTTCTGTTACTTCAAGTCTTACTTACAAAGGAATAGAATCTTTGTGTGATGAATTTCGGAAAGATAATTACAACGGAACAGGGTAAGAAAGTTGTTAGAATATTCGTTAAAAAGAACATGTTCTTTTATTGCTTTGATCGTATATTTTTAATTATTCAATTAAATTTACCAGTTTTGGTATTTTTTATTTTAACGGATATTTTGCGAAATATGCATGAGTTTCTCAGTCTGGATGTATGTGGACACGAGTATAACAATTCGGCTGATTATATTTAAAGGAAGCTTCTAACATTAACGTTACGAATTGATTAACTTTTGATAAAATGTGTCAATCGGAAATGGAAATTTTATTATTTGAATGCGAAAAATTTAGAAAAATATTTGCTGTCTTCAGTTAAAAATATTCGATAGTAATGGTCTATCTTGAGGTCGGTATAAAAGAGTGTATTGTGCAACAAGTGCAGAAAGTCGCCTATTTCCACGAGGTTTGAGGTTTTCGGCACGAGGCGAAGTTGAGCGCTGGAATCATACAAGGTCGGAAATAGGTGTTTCTGCACGTGTGGCACTATACTTTTTCTACGACCACAATGCTAAACGTTACAGAGTGTTGGCAATTACTGTGAAATGATATTCCCACGTTGCACATGCACAGTGCTGGCAAATACTGTGAGAAATGATTTCTTACACTTTAACCACAGAATAGGTTTATACAGAAGCGACAGTAAGACAGAGAAACGAAAATTAGAGAGAGATGGGGAAAGTGATCAAATTTAAAGGGCTCATTGTTTAAAATCGGAAAGTTTCGTCACATCTTAGGGAGAGATAGGGGAACTGAACAAATTTAAAGGTCTACACAATGCTCCAAGGTCAGAACTGAATAGGGTAACATGAATGGTACCGACACGGAGTGTCGCTTCTGTATGTAACTATTCTGTGCTTTAACCCACAATTGAAATCGCAATTTTCAAGCTTTGTATAGTGCGAGAAAAGTGCCACTTTCCGTAGTGGTCGTAGAAACAAATTATTTTTAATTTGAATACTTCTCTTTTTTATTTTAAATTTCTTGTAACACTACCAAAACATTCAAACATTTTAAAAATAAAACTACATTCTAGGTGTTACAATGAACAGAAATCTTACATACAAGTAGACGAAAAATTTGGAGAAAAAACTTTTCATTACATTAAAAGTTTACATATTTTTTTGGCTGCAATGATTATATCCTGGATGATTGCAGTTATTATTCTATGTTTTCGATGTTGTACTGTCGCTGATTTTAAACTCATGGAAGTTACTGTCTCCATACCAGGCGATGTAAGGAACAAATATGTACGGAAAACGTAATAATTAATCATTTATTTGCTTTTAGGATACAGTGGAAAATTTGGAAGAAACAGAAGTGCTTTTAGAACAAAATCCTACATCATCTCCCGTAAGCCATGTCTAAAATGCTGCTCATATTTTTAATATTCTATACTTCTTGCATATGACTAAGATGCCTTGCTCAAAATTCTCAAAAAGTCAAAAAAGTGATATATTCTCAATTTTTCACTTTTTAAGTAAAATTTATACTATTATTTTAGTTTGAAAAATATTGATACTTAAATTTTTCAGTGTTTCACTTCACTCTAATCTCTAATGTTTCGAAATAACTTCATTGTTGTATTTTTCTATAATTTTATTTATACGGATAATATTTTTTACTATACAAATAATATAACTACTGTTAAAGTGCCTATTGCCTTTAAAGTGATCTACAGCAATGTTTCTCAACCTTTATTTTAAGGCGACCGGAAAAATATCATGGACTAGTAATAAAAAAATAAGAGATGTTGTGTCTATTTTTATTTTGAATATTATTGATATTAATGACAAGTAAAAGTTATTAAAAAATACCTATTGAAAAAAAGAAAATTTATATTGTTAACTGGTACAGTTTAAAAAATTGAATATTTTTTGTGTTATAATTTAAAATTAGGCAGTATAAAAATTTTAATAGTACCTCATTGTAAAAAAGACTCAAAGTTCTATTTCAAACCTTTTGTTCTCTATGTGACTATTTTTAGAATTAAAATTAAAACATTAAATTGCCCTATTAGTGTGGTCCAATTTGTTTAGGGTTCTTAGGATTGACGGTTGAGAAACACTGATATACAGTATACTTAACAGTTTTGTTTTAGCAATAAAACAAGAACTTAATTTTATATTTTCAAAGAAAGTGTATTATATTTATTATTTAGAAATATTTTCTACATTTGTATGTGTACTGCTCTCTAAGTAAAATTTGAAAATTATAATTTTTATTTTATTACATACCAAGAAATTACGATTACAATTCAAGAACATTGAAACAATTATTAAAGTTAATAACTAACTCATTGCAGCATGCTCTTCTGAGAAAAATCAAATTCACATAGAATGTTGAGTACGAACATGCTTATTTCTATCTCCTTTTTGTCTAAATTCTCTTCCACAAACCGGACACGGGTACGGACGTTCATCTGTGTGGATTCTTCGATGATTATTCAAAGCATCAGCTCGGAAAAATCGTTTACTGCAAAACTGAAATTTCAAAATGTATTAGCTCGATTGAAATTAAAATTATCATATATTTTTATACCTCACACCCATATCTACGATCATTGGTATGAATCAAACGATGCTGATAGTAGACTGATCCAGTTAAAAAGCATTTCTGACAGACTGAACACTTAAATGGACGTTCTCGAGTATGGACCTTCCGAATATGATCTTTCAAATCAGGACGAATTGTATAGCGAGCCTCGCAACCTTCATGTGGACAAGCAAATGGCTTGATACCTACACATTAAAATTGTAAATAAAAAAATTAAATAGTAAAATATTAGTAAAGGAATATCTGTCTGTATGTTAGTGATTAAAAGGAAGGAAGAGAACCTTGATGGAATCTCATATGTTGCCATAGGTGGGAGGTTTGGGAATAGCTGCGACCACACTGATCGCAGACATAAGGTTTTAGGCTTTGGTGGGCACGGCAATGGATCATTAGGGCTTTAGCACTGTGAACAATCTATAAACAGTATAAAATTAGTTGCAAAAGAAAAAGGCGACTGTTAAATCTGCTGCAGAGGAATAATAGTGTAATCGAATCATTAAAAGCGTTAATATGTCACAGCTCAAATTTAAATTTTGTACGAAATTTATTTTTGTTACAAAAAAGGAAAATATTCATATACAGGATGGTGACTCAAACATTCGAACATAGGGATTTAACATCTAAAATCATAATTTCGTAATTTCCTGCTTCCCTAATTATTTTAGGTAAAAAAAGCTTCAAATAAGTTATAGAGTATAAAATGCTACATCCGAATCAATAAGCAAAATTAATTTTTCGTGCCTAGTAAACTAATAAATTAAGTTTGTATTAAAATCACCCCAAAAATAGCGATAGCCATGGAATGGAGACGAACATGAATAAATGCTTAACGGTTTATCTTTCTAGTAAGTTGCGTATTAATTTTGAATTTTTAGCGTTATTTGATAAAACAGTAATTAAAAATAATAGTAATAATAAATTAGCGCAGCTAACTTGAGAGATAAATCGTTAAATATTTGTTATTTTTGTCTCAATTCCATGTTACTGCTTTTTTGGGGTAATTTACGTCATTTTCATACCTAATTTCTGAGCTTACAAGGCACGTAAAATTTATTTTGTTTATTAATTCAGGTGCAGAATTTTACGCTCTACAATTGTTATTTGAAGCTTTTTTACCTAAAATATTTAAGGAAGCTGTAAATTATGAAAATATTATTTTACATTTTAAATCTCTATATTCGGATGTTCGAGTAACTCCCCTGTATAAAAAAATAATGCAATACCGATTATTATTCCTCCTCAAAAATTGTCATATTTTACTCTTGCGAAATGTGTATATTCACCTGTCCACACTGTTCGCATTTGTAGGTACTAGCATGAGTAGTATCCTTGTGGTGATCCAGAGCTGTAATGGTCTCAAAAACAGCTGCACATCTTTCACACTGATACTGACATCCTTCTTCAATAATTATTTTGTTTTTCACTTCAGTCTTTTGCCATTTTCGTTTGCGTCCTCGTTTTTTCTTTCCATTTTCAGGAATGTTTTCATCATTCTCCACTTTTACAGAGCCTACAGCTACTAGCAAACTATTTTCCTCGCTTTCTTTCTGTTCATTCTCGGCAGCAGATAATTGTACATTTTGATCTAACTTGGAAATTACATTTTCTATTAATTTGGCTATTGCCTTTTCATTTTCAGATTTTACTTCGTTCTTTCCTTGTAGTTTATTATGAATTTTTGGACTGAAATGTTTCTTTTTGTTCTTGTGGTTATACAAAATCTCATGAGATTTAAAACCTCGGTCACAGTGCTCACAATAAATCATTTTTGGTAAGTAAAATAAGTTTGATTCGTTATTGCATTTGCTTTGCCAGTGAACAGTGGCTTGGCAGTAACTGTTAAAGTGCTGATCACAGAAAATACATTCATAATTTTTATCAGTTGTATGAGTTCGTTGATGAGTTAACACTGCCAGTTTTTCAGCATAGGTCCGATTGCAAAATTCGCATTGATATAACATTTCGGTAATAATTTTTTCTAAGGCAGTAATAGTTTCTTTGTAAAAGCCTGGTTGATTAGTTACAGCATTTTCAAAATTATTGTCCTCAAAGATACTTTTAATATTCAATATGTTATTTTCGTTTTCCGGTTTAACATCAGGCTTAGCTGATGAAGACGATGGGTCAACAGATACACACTGCTTTACATGTTTATTTCCACTTTCGTGAGTAGCAAATACTTGTTTACATTGATCGCATCGCCAAACTGCAACATCACTCCTATAAAATTTTGTTGTATCACCGGCTTTTTTACAATGATTTTCTTTATGGATTTTTAGGCGATTTTCACTAACAAATGTTTTGCTACAGTATTCGCATACATTACTATTTCTATTTTTGTGGCAATTTTTATGGCGTTCTAAATTATTGTTGCTAACAAATGATTTTTTACAAACATCGCATTCAAATCTCAATCTAGTAGCTTTATCTACATCTTTACCAGCGATTTCTGGCTTCAGAACAACTTTATCGGCATTAAATTCACACTGGTGACGTTGATACTGATATTTTGTTGGAAAAGAAGTATCACAATTTTGACATGAAATGGTATTGGTGTCAGGTAAGTTTAATCGTTTGACTTGTTGTTTCTTCGTTTCGTTAAAAACATACTTGGGAATATCAACATTGTTGTTAACACTTGAGTTAATATGAGTAATATAATTCATTGGATTCAACTCATCCAAAACTCCCAGTTTGATTAATTTTATGGTAGGGCTTTTACTTTCTACAAAACTGTGATAATCAAAGTTTAATTTATTACAAGAAAAATTATCCAAGTTCAGAAAAAAATTGTCAATATTAACATTAGTTTCGTTGAGCCCTGTGGTCGAAACTACTTTTTCCAAAGGATTATTCCAGTTCAGTAAAAATTTATCAATATTAACGTTAGATTCGTTAAGTCCTATGGTTGAAATTACCTTTTCCGATGAATCAACTTCTACTTGATAAGAAGAATTTATCATACCATTATTGCTTTCTATGTGATGCACTTTTAACAATATATTGTCTTGATAGCTCATTATTTCGCTAATATCATCGTAAACTACTACGATATATAATACTGACACAACTATCTCAGTAGCTTTTGAAGACACAGAATGCCAAGATTGCAGATATAAACGTCTGTTTATCACAATTTCTTCAACAATGAATAAATCAAGTCTGTTGCCATGAACTAAAATAAATGAAGAACAAATTTTAGCAATTTTATGTTATTTGTCATTTCAGACTTTTGTCAACATATATTATATTATAAGACACAAAATTTAAAATTTTAGAGTTGCGCACTGAAGAGTTAACACGTTAAGATGAAAATAATAAGAATCAGCAATTCCTAACGGACTTTAAAAAAATCAACGTCATTGTCATTTAATATTTCCTGTATAATTATTTCAAATTATAAATAATTATAAATATAAACAAGATAATATCCAACAAAGAACGATGATAAAAAAAGAGAGAAGCAAAACATGCAAAACCTTTTAAAATAATTATTTTAAATTTATTTTCTAATTTTTTTTGTGAAATTAATATCTTACACAATTTGTTTAAGTTCCAGAAGTAAATAATTTAAAATATGAATTTTTTTAAATTGTTAGTACTTGAATTTCAAATACTTCCATGACGTCACTCAAGAACACAAGATTAAACAGGTGATAAGTGACTTATGATAAGTACAGTGCGAAATTATTTCAGCTTTTTAATTTTTCGAAATAATAAAAAGAAATTAAGAAAAATAATTTCAACAGTATCGAAATATACAAATAACCAAACAAAATTTAATCAAAATTATTTAACTCAAGTCGTGATATTTAAGACTGTTATTATAATTTAAATACCGCCTAATTTTATTTTATTTATGAATGAAAAGTTTTCAATTTGTGCTATATATTAATTGAATCATAATTGAAATCAGTGTGGTTATATTTGTAAGTAGTTTTGCTTGAGTTTATTTAGTTCCAGTTTAAAAGTGCCTTATATTTACTATTATTCATTATATTATTTTAACAAAATGAAAGTAGTTATTTTTGGAGCAACGGGTACTACTGGTTTATGTACAGTTCAAGCTGCTATTAAAGGAGGTAATGAATTACTTAAAAAATGTTTTTATTATAAAAGTAACTTTTGATCTTTAGAACACAATGTACGCGCTTTTGTGCGAGATTCTGCTAAGTTACCTGATGAATATAAAGAGAAAGTGGAAGTAATTGAAGGAAACGTCTTAAATTATACAGATGTATTAAATGCAACAAAAAATATCGATGCAGTTGCTGTAGTTTTGGGTACTCGTAACGATTTGAGGCCAACAACAGACCTAAGCGAAGGAATGAAGAATATTATTAAAGCTATGAAAGAAAACAAAGTGGAAATAGTTTCAGTTTGTTTATCAGCATTCTTGCTTTGGGATGTGACGAAAGTACCACTTATGTTTCAAGATTTAAATGCTGATCATCAGAGAATGTTTGATGCCCTGAAAAGTTCTGGATTAAAATACATTGCCGTTATGCCCCCTCATATTGCCGGTAATTTATTTATTAGTTATTTAGTTACCTATTTAAATTTTGTTTACTACGTAGATCAACCTGGAGGTGAATACACAGTCCATTTAGAAAAGTCTGGAGGAAGAGTCGTTTCTAAATATGACTTAGGAGAATTCTTAATCAAAAGTTTAAGTCAACCGGAATATTTTCAGAAAGTAGTAGGGATTGCAACTAAACCTAATATTTAATTTTGTATAAATAATGTTCAATAATAATAAATTTTAAAGGTTATTATGTAGTTGAGAGGCCTACATGATTTGACATTTCTAGCGCTATCGCATTATTTCTGCCACATATTCCTATGATTCTCAAACAATCTTCCTGTTTACAAACATTTCCAAGGTACAACAATATACCAATAAAATTATAGTTTTATAGGTATATTGGTGCAACTAACAACAGACAAATATTTTTGAGGGGAGCCTTAGCGCAAAGCGAAAAGTAGATGGCATGGCCGGCGAGTTGCTTAAGTACACCCCACACGATAAAAATTATATTAAAAAAAAGAAGTACAAGTGATTTTATGCTATGTAAATAAGGTTTAGCGGTAAAACAAAGTAATGAAATATAAAATTTTATTCTTTTTCGTTCTGGCGTGTAACAGTACGTAATAAATATGAAGATATATGAATACGAGAAATGAAAAGTATGCTACTAAGAAAGAAAATAATATTAATTCAAAAGTTTTGCAGAATATATCTTAATCAATTCTTATTTTTGATTTTATGCATGTAGATTATTGAAATACGAAAAAAAAAATCAAAATTACGTCTTTTTTAAATAAATATTATTTCTGCCAAAATACACATTTCTTTAAGTTCCATGGAAAATTTTAAAACGTTGTTTATATTTCTCTTCACAATTTTTAACACAATATCTACGTATCCTGATTTTAATTTAACAAATACATCAAGAATCAAGTATTCAAGAACTGTCATTCCTGTCCTTGAACAAGGTGAAAAAGTGTCTCGCCCAGCAGCGCCTCTATCGGGAACAAAATTGCGCTAAGACTACCATCGTTTGAGAACCAAAAAAACAAGTATGTACGCATGCGCAAATATACTGTAGGTATCTGAAATGCATTTCCAATTGCAAAAATAAAATTTTATTGTTTAATAAATAATATATATTTCTTTAAGATATTTGTTTACACATATATGTTTTTTGCTGTATTTTAGAGGTACCATTAATTTTTGGAAGAGGTGGAGGAGGAGGAGCAACGTTATTCATATTTTTATCACTTTTTACGATTGTTTGTTGGATCACAAAACTACCATAAATGTTTACAGGTTCACACTCTTCATAGCCTAACTTTGCATAGAACTTCTCCTGCCCCTTAGTGGATAAATAAATCGTTTTTAGATGTAAATTATTTATACAGTACTTCTCAGCTTCTTTCATTAGATAACTACCATACCCTTTTCCTCTTAAATTATTTCCTATTACAACAGTTTCTACAAAGCATGAATCTTGCATACTAGGAATTTTGGAGAGTTTTAAATGTCCTATGACATGCTTTTTCTTCACCAGAATTAAGCTTACTGGAAGAAAATCACACGAGCATTCTAAACTTCTTAGTCTTGCAGTCTCACTCCTTATCCATTCGGAATTAATTAACGCACAACATTCCATTAGGTATTCAGGATGTTTGTGTAAAGGCACAACTAACAAATTCTCATCCATTGTTATATCTGAAGCTAAAAACTAACATTACAGTTATTATTTATACACGTATGTTAAGTAAGGAATGATAAAATGAAGACAGAATAGAAATAACTAATATTTATTTAAATAAAGTTTTTACAAAGTATAATAAAGAAAGCATTGTTAAAACCATACCTGACAACAATATATAAATCAACAATGCATCTTTAAATAGTGAAAGTGATGTATGACGTGACACAAGAATATATTTTATATTTGATTGTTCAAAAGATTTCATCATAATACCATTTTGTAAATTTGTGATCCGCCTTGCAGAAGTATTTTTAGCTTAAACATATTTATTTTTATATTACACACTTCTTGTTGAATGTCACTTTTCTTAAAAGTAACTAAAAGTTGGTAGCACTGTGGCGTTGCTGTTTGAGTTTTCCAACTGTCAAGTTGATGGAAAAATAAATTGGAAAATAGTTCAAATACATTGTGTGCCTCATAATTCTAATGTAATTCTATTGTTGTGCTCTAAATATGGTAGCAGAAAATAAAAATATTGATCTTCAACCAATACGAGTGAGATATTTTTTATTACTAATTTTGAATTTGTTTTTGTGTATTTTAATTTACATTCACTTGCTTTCTTCGTTGACATTTGGTTGTAATTGTAAAAAGAATATGAGATATGTATTTATAGAACTTAGTTGCTAAAATAATAAATTATTAAAATATTTTATTTGTAAACATAGTACCTAACCTTTATAAGTACTCCTATAGATAATTTATGTATACCACAAGCATGTAAATTTAATTTGTGGTGCATAGTTTGTAGCAAAAAAGTATTTCTCTAAAAACAAAATTGTTGCAATTATTTAAGAAAAAAAAATCGAATTACCTCTGTTCCCGCTAGTTCATTGTTGTAGCAGAAACTAATAAGACCCATTAGACCAGTTGTTTTATGGGCCTATAAATAATATATTTAATATGTATAAATTCTAGTAATTAATAATTGTTTACAAACTTCTTTCATAGTAATTTCCGATGGTATCAGTATAGGTAGTAAAAATAAAATATAAATAATCAATCCAGCTGCATTAGTTTGAGTGGTAAATACATGACTAGGACTTAAAAATGTGAACATTTGACCCATTATTCCAATAGTCATCAGTTGTATGAAACAGAAAAGTGAAACGGAAAATGTTTGATTTATTTGTTTTGCACAACTTATTAAATGTTCGTACAATTCAGTTATGACTCTTAATGTAAATATAATACTTCTTTTATTATATAAATATTTTCCTTCATTTTCCTTGCAATCATCACTTTCATTCTCCAATGCTTCCAAAAATTTATTAACTCGTTTAAATCTCAAGTAAAGCAATATTACTACTCCAATATAATGGTAATTTGCTGTTCCTAGTATAAGTAAAGAGAAATGATAAGATATCTTTTCATGTACGATTCTTGCTATAGGTCTCTTCATTGCGTAGTACTCATAAAACATTAATCCAGTAAATGTAGTTACTGACCATATTGCTGTAGCATAAGTTATTACAGTTGGTAGAAAATATGCTACATCTATACGAAGTTGTTTCATTAAAGTATCAGCTTTGTTTAAGTTGTCGAGACCTTCTATGAATCGTTTATTATTTTTCATAAATAAAATCATAGCTAATACAGCAGAAAAACAAGCAAAAATATATAAGCTTGTCATTATCATTTCGTGAATTGTTTGTTTCGGTTTGTTTCGTTCTTCCATTACTACAGCAACTAAACTATTACATATTATTGCAGTTAAAACTAAAATAAATAACATAGAATTTATTTGTAGTAGTAATAGAATATGTATCTGTGCCATAGTATATAATATAATTTAGAAATAGTATATTGTATATCGTAGCCTAGCAATTACTCTAAAATACCGAAATGATGCACTTTTCGGTTCAAAAACATTCGGAAAGGTGTCAGTTTTCGTCAGATTGAAAAAAATATTATTTTTGTCGGTCGTTATTCTGTATTAATATTTATCTTTAATTTTAGTCAGATATTATAATTTATTATAAGTGTTTAAAAAATAATAACATGTATGTTACGTACGTAGAATATAGGCCAAATATTTGTAACTGCCCTCTTGACTTTGAAAAATATATTTTTTATTAACCTTTTTACGAGTGTATGGTCCCATTCCACATATTTTAAAAGGATAATAAGCACTATTCAGAACAGCATAAATATCGTAATGCTTTTCTCTCTTGAACATTTTGATTTGATTAAGAAATACGAAAAGAAGGGGTATATAAAGAAATATCCTAAATGAGCTGTAATTTGAGTTTATTAGAACATTAGATATTTCATTGTATAACACACGATAAATGGTTCAGATATCAGATAGAAGTGCATTTCATAATTTGATTTCGAAGTTTCAAAAATTTATATCGTATTTAATCAATTAAAAATAGAACTATTGTTGTTAAAGTAGATAATTCCTGAAAATTGATTATTAGTATTTTTCTAATACTATATCTGAATATATACTTCTGCAAGTACTCCTAAATTAAGAGGATAAATTTGCATCATATTGAACGATATTTTATGATGTAAACCTTGTAGTAAAAGAGTGTTTCTCTAAAATATGATTTTTGTAATAAAAAATATTTTATAATAAGAGTATACATACGGTTAGAGCCATTTGATCATCGTAGTAACAAACGGTCATATCTCCTAATAACTGGAAAGTAATTGCAGCCTACAAAAATAAAATTAATAAATGTAACCCCTCCCTCAATTATTTTTTTAAAATTAACGTTAATTGGATTAAGTTCTATTTATAAGACAAATTTGTTATACTTGAAGTGTCATTAAATGAAAACGTATTTTTCTACGACCACTATGAAAAGTGGCACTTTTTCACACTATATAGATTGAAAGTGGCGTATGTGTGAGAAATAATTTCTCACAGTATTTGCCAACACTGCGCATGTGCAGTGTGGGAAATATTGTTTCTCACAGTAACTGTCAACACTGCGCATGCGTGAAGGCACTACTTATGTTGTTACCTGCGCGCTATATTGTTTTTTATGTTTAGTGCATGTATTTGTGTTTTATCACTTGTAGCAGTGTAGTCGCAGAAACAGTACCACTCGTGCAGAATCACCTATTTCCCACCTTGTGTGATTCCAGCACTCGACTTTCTCTCGTGCCGAAATTTTCATACCTATTGACAAATAGGTGACTTTCTGCACATGTTGCACAATACACTATTTTGTTTGTTTACAAGCACAATATATATTTTTCTTACTATCTTTAGTAAAGATATCTGTTATTTATAAAGCGTTAATAAGTTATATACATATTTCAGCCAATCTAATGGCACTGAAAATTGATTACACATGTTTTTTTTATTATATTATTTTAAAGCAAATTAGTGATATTTTCAAAATTTTGAATTTGATTGTCACCATTGAAACATTGAAATAAAATATTACCTCAGTTTCTGTTAAGTATGTACTAATAAGTACAAAAACCAATTGTAGAGTGAATACAAATCCAAACAAAATGAAATGGACATCTCTTGTAATACTTTCAAAAGGATATTTCCATGTATAGGCTCCATAAATGATCTCCCCATATACTATATGAACACAGAAGAATAGAGACACGGTATACGTATCATTCATCATTGTAGCACATTCACATAATTCGTAATGCAAATCTGTCATCAGGTTCAAAAAGTCTTGTTGGCTTTGCTTTTTTCCTGAAGTACGTTTATCTGGTTTATCCTTCACAAAGAATGTTATTTCGCTGTCATACTCCTTCAGCAAATGATTTATTTTTTGAAATCTTTGTCTTATTATCAACACAAATACATTAAAAATAATTAGGATTAATGTTAGAATGATAAATGATTGCGCGAAAGAAAAGAATTCTGTAATAACGCTCATTGCCTCTTGCTCCAAAAATTTTATAGTGTAAAATACGATTACAATAATGCTTGTTATGGTAAGAGCTATACCACAAATTATAAGCCAGTTATTATAAGGTGGCATTTTTAAAATTCCGTCAATTTTATCAATTTTAGTAAGGGTTTTCATGAGTAATTTTGTGTTTAAAGATGTTGTAATCAAAGATGCAATACAAGATACACATGTAAAAGAATATAATACTTTTGTTATTCTTTCCCTTTGAACGTATACGTCGTTAAATGTTTCATATAAAAAGTATACAGTCACTGATATACGCACTACAAAATAAAATATATTATATTACTTCAGAAAAAGAAAGCGAAAAAAAAAACAATAAATAATGGTTAACCGAAATTAACAATGTAGTTACGGTTTATGGTTTCGGTTAAAAATAACATTTCTCAAATAAAAATATCGGTTACTCATTACTTTGATAGGTTAAAAAATACTTACACACAAGTAGGGTGATGCTGACAAAACTCAATTTTTCGTAGTTATGAACCATTTTTCCAGTACTTGACCTAACTTTGCTGATTGTAGCCATTCCAGTAAATTTCAAATAAAGAGAAAATAAAGTCAAAATTGAAAAAATATCATAATTATTTTTTTCTGATTTTTTCTTGAATATCTTTTCATCTCTTTGTTTTATATTCATTGTTCTGGAATATACGCACAAATAATTATTTCATTTTAGATTTCAAGATCCATTTATTTTATTAGGTTTATATCTAGATCTAGATATTCTACTGGCCTGATTTTTAGTTTTATCTATGATCATTACGTAGAAATTATTGTCATTATTTCCTTTTATCTATATTATTATTGCTTTGAATTTTTTTTTCAGAATCCTCGAGCACCTAGTAAATTACCTATTAGATTATGCAATTCACCAAAGAGGCGGTCTGATATGCGACATATAAGGAGTAATTTGATTAGTAGTACTCCTTTAAATACAAAGAAGTATGTGCAGGAAGATCAACTTAATATATCTCCGATAAAAAATCCGTCATCTTCTACAATAAGTTCTGCAAACCTAAACCCATTAATTGGTAAGTAAATTAAATATAAATAGTGAAAATTCAGTATTGATCTTTAATTTTTAAAATGTTAAACTGGGATAATTTATATACTTACTTACTTATGATTTTTTAGTATGAATATCATAGTTATTTTTGTAATTGCAGATAAAGATGTACAAGTAAAAAAAATAACTGATATTGCTGAAAAAACATTAAGTTCTGTACCGATCAATACAGTTTCAAATTTTTATCCATTTCCTCTTTCTAGAGTACGAACGTTAAAAATGGGTAAGAATGAATTTAGATATAATAATTCAATATATATGTTTAATATGTTACAGTTCTTTGTGATTCCGACGATAGTATTTTCTCAAAAGATCCCAAATCTAATGACGAAGATAAAAAAAAATCTGGCATATGTAAATTAAACGAAGAAAAAAATATCAGCAAAGAAAAAAATAACGAAAGTTACAAACTAAAAAATGACATATTGAATAATGAAGAACAAGATCAAAGCTTTGAAAATACAAATATATTTTGCCCGGAAGTATTAACAGAATTAAAATTATCTCATAAAAGTCAGAAATCAATAACTAAGAACATCATTTCAGTTAATAAATCAGATGAAAAAAGAATATTACGCTCCTTTAAAACAATAGATTTTTCCAAAAATACAAACTCACATGACAAATCAGAAATCGAATTAGTGAATTCCAATAAAATCACTTTTCCAAAAAACACTGAATCTAAACAAAAAGGTAGACAAAAAATTACTTTAAAAAGCATGGAATCTAAACCAAAAAGTAGACAAAAAACTACTTCTTTAAAAAGCCCAGCATCGAAACAAAGAGTTAGAGGAAAAAGTAAAAAATTGTCAGAAGAAACTAATTTTAATAATAAAACTACTAATGTAAATAATAATGCACAAAAACAAAACGTAAGTAATAAACGCAGTACTAGACCAATAACTACTGATGCAAAAATCAGAAAAACGAAAAGAATAAAATCAATGGAGAAAGAACAACTCCTGCGAAAATCAACAAGAAGAAGAATGTCATGTGTGAAGTATTGGTTGAATAATAAAAGTAATAAAGCAGCAAATGAGGAAAAACAAATTACTACTTTGTTAAATCCGGTTATAAAAAAAACAGTAGCTAAAAATTTATCTTTTTCTGAATCAGTGAAATATAGTAAAGATAATCTAGATAATATTAAAGACAATGTATTATCAGAGAAATTAATACTTATTCCACTCATAAAAAAATTATCAAGTCCTATATCAAAACAAAATACGCCGAGTGATCGAAGTAGTATAAAAGAAGACTTTGTTGATCCAAATACACTAACATTTGATAATTTTCGAGGCTCAAAATTAAAAAATAAAAATGTTTCTAAAGAACAAATCATTAACGTAGAAAAAACTGTATCTCATACAAGTTCAAAATCAAATTCTGCAATAATAAATAAAAAATCACCAGAGAAGAGTATAGTTGAAGATTCAAAGACTCCGGGACAAACTAAACTCATAAAAACTGTATCTCATAGAAGTTCAAAATCAAATTCTTCAATAACAAATAAAGAAACACCAGAGAAGTGTATAGTCGAAGATTCAAAGACTCCGGAACAAACTAATCTCATAAATGATTTGATAACATTAAGTACAAAAAAACCTTCAGTAGGAAAGAAAAAAGACCTTAGACGATCTCTAGCTATTGCAAATACAATAGTAAAAGGGAAAATGCAATCAGACGATGATATATGTATCATAGAAGATGAAGATGGTATTTCTAGCGATACTCTGTTATCGAAAGAACCAGAACAAGAAAATATACTAAATGAAACTCGGAAAAGAAAGAGTAAAAATGTTGATACGTTCAATATAAAGAAAATTAAGAAATCAGACAAGACGTATAGTTTTAAAAATTTAGCTATTGAAGCTGATATATCTCCGATTCCGGCTGGAGGTTTAGCCGACGTGAAAATTAAGGGCAGAAGGTGTTTACTAGGTAATTTATTTAACAATTTATTCCAATATATATATATATATATATATATATATATATATATATGTAATACAGAAATGTATGTTTCGAGGTGTTCACATATATTTTACTACGATCACTATTAATATTCGGACTTTTCACGTATTATATAAAGCTTCAAAGTTGCATATTTCCACAATTTTAGAAAAAAAGAAATATAATTTCTCACAGTAATTGACAATACTATGCATTACTGAAGATATCCTATTGAAATTTAACTACGCCATATTGTTCTTTATGTCAAATAGCTGTGTGCTACTTCTTTACCACCTTATGTGATTTCAGCATTTACCTTCGTCTTGTGTCGAAATTTTAACTCCTCTTGGGAAATATGCAACTTTCTGCACTTGTGGCACAATATATTATTCAAGATCGCACAAGAAATATTTAATGTATGAAATAACTTATTAAAAATATGTTTATGTTAGTAATCAAGAAAAACACATGATTTTATTCGTTGCTAGATTAAGCGTTAATAAGTCACAGCGAAAATTTGTATTTAAAACAGTTCTTTTTCAAAAAAAAAAATTGGTAAATATACCATTGACTTAGAGGTACATTTTAAAAGTTATGTATTAATAATTATTTACCTATATTGCAGGTTGTTTTGGTAAATTTCCAAGACAATATAATAGTAATATAAACAACCCTGATATTTCTGTTGGAATATCACTTAACAATCCGTATATTGCAACAGGCATTATTGAACTCGCAACTGACGGAAAGAAGAAATATGAATATGCGAAAAAAGCTGACTTGGTATTATATTTCTTTGTAAAACTTGACTTATTTGAACTATTACATTTATTATTTTTTAGCTATTCGTTGTATTAGAAGGAATGGCAGAAGTAGGAATAGGAAATTCATCTCAGGTGTTGAGAATGGGACAAGATTTCTTTGTTCCACGTGGTAAGAAATTCTATTATTAACATTAATAACAATAATATTTATAAATTGTTTTCAGATACACCATATTACATTTTTAATTTTAGTACAACTGATAAATTATTATTATATTTTACAAAATATTTAGTTCAATAAAAGTAAGTTGTTTTTAAAATGTAAATACATAAATATAAATTTATATATAAATAATATATTTCTAATAAAAAAAAAACAATATGGTATATTGTTTTGTTCAATAAAGATGTTATATTTTAATTAAATATATCTATAATAGATAATTTTTAAATCACGATTTAATTTAGTTTGTCCTTGTTGAAATATGAAATTCCAGATCTATGAAAAACAACTAATATTTGGTAAGTAGTCTATCTACACTCAAACCAGCTAGTCTCCGTACACACATCTTTACGCTTTGTTTCTAAAATATATAAACCTTCTGAAACCTTCTGGAACTCAGTAATTGTTTCAGATGAACCAAAATAAACCTTTTTAGGTCAAATGGACGAATTATTGTTTGGAAGTGGATGAATGAACAAATGAAAACAAAAAAAAATTAAGCCCAATAATGAAATATGGAGGAGTATCTGTGTCTGTATGAGTGCAAAAGGGGTGGGAAACTTAATTTTTATTTGTGCTGAAAAAATGGGTTTAAGGGATTCTCAAATCTTTCAATAAGATAATAACACCAAACATACTACGCGTAAACTTCTAGAATAGTTATTGTACAATTGTAGACAACAATTAAAAACTCCTCCACACTATTCAGATATGAATCCCATTCTTTGTGATTTATTAAAAAAAAATATGTGTAAAATAAAACGCCCAAAGAATATAAAAGAATGGGAATGGGGTAAAATTGACTCCCAAACTTCAAGAAAATTAGTGGGAAGTTTGATAAACCGTTTAAGGGAACTAATTGTAATGAATTGCGGTTAAAAAGATCATTGATTCTGTATAATTTACAGGTGTACGGAGACTAAATTGGCGTATTTAATTGTTATAATAAATATTTAATTACGAAACATTTAGAAGTCAATACATTATTTTATTTATTAATATAAAATTTATTTCAACAAAAAACCTTAAAAGAATGGATTTTTTTTCTTTTACTGGTGTACGGAGATTAATTGGTTTGAGTGTATTTATTTCGTTTATTTTTAATGTGGTTCTCACATTATTTGCTGCTTTTACAAAAAAAGCCCTTTTAATATAGTACTTTTTACTAATTTTTTGTTTAATATTTTTGATTCGTTAGTTGTTTCTCTCTATACAAACACATACTAGTTTTAAATTTACATAGTTGTGAGCTGATATAGATACCATGCGATGTTATGGATGCGATGTTTTGTTATTTGTTATAGTTAAGCTATACTGAGAATAGGTGTGAGATTCTGAGATAAGTTATATGTGGGTGCCGATGCTCTGATTAAGTAGGTGACAATTTCATATATGAGGAGTGTTGATGTCCATTTGCATATTTCGTTCGTTGAGTGAACGAATTGTGTGCGTTATATCACAAGGGTAAGAGCCAAAATATTTTGGTAATTAATTTGGGATTGAGGTGTGATGCAATAATGATACACGGCGTTGGCATTTAAATTAAAAAATCTTACTATTTTAATCAGTTGTGTTTTGTGTGCAAACGAGCACAGAGCTTCTAAACTATTTGCAGATTGGGAGATTGACTGTGACAGAATTTGGTAAATACTTTTTATTTATTTAGTCCTATTATTTAGTTTTTCTAATTAGGTATCTGTTAAAGAGAAGGTAAACAAAAATTAATTCTCTTAACTTTTTGTAAAAAAATTACCAAATATGATACTTAAATGTGTTTTTTTTTTTAAATAGAATTAGCTTCAAGTAAAATACTACTTTCGTTGGTGTTTATCAAAGATATCAGATATTAAGCTATAATTAAAAAAATATTCTAGGATCTGAAAATGTTTTTTGTTAAAACAATAATAAAAAGTGCCAAGTACATATGCGAATTGAATTGAAATGCCTTATCATTGATTTTGGTGTCAATACCAGGCAGCATTCAAACAGCAAAATATTCTAAGATATGATATCTTCTATTTCCTTTGATGCCTTTTTGTGCATTTTAAATCTATGAGCAATCATAAGCGTACTTTTCTTTAGCAAATTATTATAAATTATTCAGTGGTTTACATCTCCGTTCTGTATTGTTGGTTGCATATTTTGTTAAGTATTTGTGTATTTCTTTGAAGCAGTGTGAGATAGAATCTATTTTGTTTGTGAGAAACAGAGCGACATAGTTCTGAGCGACGCCACTGGATTCAGGGCGTAGCGCATCGGTTCCTGCGCGGAATTTTCAGGTGGTGGGGATTAAAGCGTGCAAAGCTTCTGTCAGGAATCCATCCTGCTAGTTGTATTCCTGCCTAGGTTCGGGTACAGAATCGCTGAAACGTCTCCATTACTCTTTTTCGCGTAATAACACTTACATTCGCAGTGTTTTGACTTAAAACGATACTCAAATTATCTTATTATGTAAAATCTATATTGTTTTGTTTATGTGTGATCGGTTTTTGTTTTTTATCTGGACTTGTGGTTAATGTTTTGCATATTTTAAATATGTTTTTTGTTGATTTCGTGTGTTATTTCTAAGACAATATCGATTGTAAAGAATTAGTGAACATTATGGACCGAAAAAAGGTAATATTCTTTTTAAATTGGCATTGAATTTAAATTTCGATTTGCTTCTGTACATATAAATATTATATTAAGTATATGTCATTGTGTAGAATATAGGCACCTGTTACATGTTCATTTGAATATTTGTATTCATCTCTTCATTACAAAAATAAGTAGGTAAATTGTAGCAAGTGGACAATATTTTATGGCAACGGTAGTTAAATTTTTATTGACGAAAAACAATTGAAAGATTTGGAACTGTTATAAATTAAAGCTGTTGAAGTGTTTACAAACTTTGCATGTTGGCTTATGAAAATCAATAGACTAATTATAAATTACAATAAGCTCTATATACCTATTCATTCAATTAATATGCCTTATTTATTGAATAAAAACTCTTATCAGTTCAATTATTATCTCCAAACAAAGAACTCCCGCTCACTGTAAATTTATATTGTAGATGTAAGCCTGCAATAATAATGTTATATTGTTCGGGCTTTTGTTTTATTGCCTTGCGTACTCGTTTTTCGTACCAGAGAATGGCACAGGCAGAAAAATAAGCAACGCGTAGTGTATTTTTATGTAAATCATTTATAACAATGTGCAAAAAGTAGTAGTTTTAATGGGTCGGCCGGACAGGGCGCGAATTATGTAAACATACTTTTTGTTTTATTTAAAAAATTCTTAAATATATGAACAAAACATTGCTCTTATAGGTTTAAAAAGTATTCATATAATGAATAAAAGATTTGCAAATTTAAATAATTTTAAATGTAAAATTAATGGTTTATTTTTTTATTTTATGATTATCACTTTTTATTACAACCTTTATTTTCGTGGCTTAATTATTATAAAAAATATAATATGAATATAATATTTATTTTATGTACACAGTTTAAAATTTTAAGTATGTCTGAAGTAAATAACATTTCATACTCAATTTTCTTTGGTAGTACTTGGCTCATTATTTTATTTCCTTTTAAGTAAAGTTGGTTGCTACAGTAAAATCTCTGAAAAATATTTTTCTGGATTGAGAATTTAAACACAATGAATATTACTTGGAAAATAGTTTATGTATGTAGTAATTACAGAGGAAGTATTTTCCAAAGTCGCTGATGCTGTATTTTTCCGTAAACCCGAAAATATTTGAAAATACCGAATTTGTAGCTGGAAAATTTTCAAATTTTACAAAATTTTGTTTGTAATATTTTTTAAATTATTGGCTATGTTGATACCAAATTTACAAACAGAATTTAATTGTCTCTTTTCGTTTTAGAGATATTTGCTTTCAAAGCTTTACCAGCTTTACCTCAAAATGTGTGTTTTTTGAGTATATTGCAAAAATGAGTAGAGATACAATCTCAACTACTTTTTACTTGATTCTACGGGAAAAGTTATATAAATAAATGTTTTACCCGCATATACGTTCTTTGGAAAGGTTAGGTGGAAAATGAGAAAAAAGGAAAAACCTAAATTTCAATTTTTCGTCTCGAAATTTTTTGCTTCTAAAATTTCATTTTTTAGAATTAGGTAGATATTGATTCGCTGATTTCAAATTTTCAAACAGAATTTAATTATCTCTTCACATTCTCGAGATGTTTGTGTCTAAAGTTATACCTAAAAATCAGGTTTTCTAGGTATACCTCTTAAATGGCTAATTTTACGGTTCGAAACATACATTCTTTCTTCTTAACAAAACAGTTTGATACGAGAAACAAAATCTAAAAGAAAAAATCTAAAAAGAAGCGTATTTTGCCATTATCACAGTATCTTCTATTTGATTTAATACATGCGTATACCAATTGAGACAAGTTTAGGTATTCAATATTTCTTGCTATGTTGTGGCAGCGATAACAAATGTATAGTCTATGTTAACATTGAATTTACTTCATCAATAATAGTTTAATATACATATGTATACCTAATTTATATAAGAGAGGACAGGGTGATTTTTTTTTGTTTTTGTATAGTTATGGTTGTTCTATGAAAAGTTATAATAAAGTGATACTAATTAAGTGATATATAGTAATGACGTTTTCATGAAAACAAAGATAAAAGTAGATAGAGTGCTTGTTCGGTATGTTCATATTTATTATTATCAATATATACATTTTATAATCATAATAATAAAATCTAAAAAACCAACAAAAAAATGTATTATTCAGAAAAAATATGACATTTAATTTATTACATTTTGTCCAAAGATCGAAATTCTCTTTTCTCGTTCACCGATTATGTATTATATTTTTATTAGTTTAAAATAATTCTATTTACAAGAATACGACGTTCTACTTGGGATATAGTGTTGGAAGAGACTTCCTCGTATTCGTAAAGGAAACTAAAATTCAGAAATGTTGTCAGCTGAGAAAGTAATCTTCGCGAAGCGGTAAGTGAAACGAATTTCGTTTGTTTCACTACGGTTGTTTTCTCCAGCCGAATCTAGGGAGAAAGATTAGGACTTGTATTTCTCACTCCGACAAAGCAAACTCACGGTTTTACTTCTTTACACCTCGATGGTGCGAAGAACACTTCATTAGCCGACTCAATTGTTTCAATTTTATTCTGTAATTGTTTGCTTTTATTCTTGTTTCGTCATTGTTATGCTGTTTAGTATTATTTAGTTGCGAGTTGCGCTAAAATTCCCAAGTGTACAGTTCGCTCTTTCATATGAGGACAAACAGAGCGAGTGTTTGGAGAGTTTTTGAAAATAATATAGGTACACAAAAGTAAGATTAGGTCAAGTTGGGATGTCCAAAATATCGTTTCAGTTCATAAAGAGGCGCTGATTAATAAAAAATAATTGCATCAATACCTGATAAAAAATAATCGGTTTAATAAATTAAATTATATAAGAATCTTTCTACAATACACTTATTCACATTTACAGAATACGGTGGCTGGAACACTCGATCATAAGGTTTTAAAATGTAAAATCATATTTTCTAAATATCCTGCTTCACTATTTATTTTATGTAAAAAAACTTCAAATAACAGTTGACGAGCATAAAATTATGCATCTGAATTTATAAGCAAAATTAATTTTAGGAGCCTTGTACTCTCAAAAATTTAACAAATGTTTAACGGTTTTTCTGTCAAGATACCCTGCGTTAGTTTTTTTAAATAATTATTTGTAATTGCTTTTGAAGGGAAGAATATTACATAAATTAATTTTGAATTTAAAATATAAAAACAAAATAAAACTCCCATATTTTTAACTTTATAAAATAGTAATTACAAATAATAATAAAAATAAACTAACGCAGCTAACCTGACAGATAAACTTTTAAACATTTGTTTAGAATTTTATGCTCTACAAATTACAAAAGTTATTTGAAACTTTTTTATTTAAAATAACTTTAGTTAACATTGGATTTGATAATTAATATCAAATTACATTAACTATAATGACATGTCATTAACTATCACATCTGACACATAGATTTTTTCTCTTGTTTTCAAGGCTGTTTGCTTTTGGACAAAATGTTACATTTTAAATTTCATGAATATCGTACTACAAACGTGCTATTGTATCAATTTTGATCTTATCTGATGCAGAATTTAATATTGAATAACTTTGTACTCTTGTAGTTTTACTCTAAATATATCAAGAGAGAGGGTATCCACAATTTTTTGAAATCTCATGTTAAAGTCCTATATGTTACGCATTTCGTTGTACATACTGTACAATTATATGAGTATTGTATGTTGTATGACGACCAGAATATATTTTTATTTCTGAATAATATCGTGTATCAAACTATCCTATGTTACTATTTATATATCAAATTTCAATATTGAATGGTCTTCAAATAGATTTTATTCAATTTTTCAATTCAATATGTAACTGGAAAGGTATAGATTTTTTGTAATATTTGAGAAAATTGAAATGTATGAATCCTCATCTTGTCATTTCTTTTTTCCTTCGAAGCTCTATTTTTAAGGAGAATATATGTTTGAGAAACTTATTTGATATTTTCTCAGCAAAGTTCAGATCACATTTGATATTTGTTATCTACTTCTTTATTTACAATTGCATTGCTTGATAAATTATATTCATTTACGTGACATAGAATATGTATATTTTATAAATAAGGTTTGTCATGTAATCTTATATAAGTTTTTACGATAATAGATATCGTGTCACATTATCACATGTGATATTTTTATTACAAAAGTAAATTAACAACAATATGTGATAGTATCTTAACTAACTTTTTTATCATAAATGAGATTTTTAAGTGTGCCATGTAAAACATGCACAAGAAAAAAGTAAAATGGTTCTTTGTTGTAATGACCACGTTATAAAAATTATAAAAAATTGTACAAAATTACAGAATATCCTTCAAATAAATTTTGTGCTTTCCTGCCTTTTAACCTATTGGCTCTCACCCCTCATTTCCGGTATATGAGCTGCTTCCTGTGTTGATTTAACTTACTCCTGCTTTTGAAAAGAATCCGATGTCTAACTTCAGTATGTTTGTATTAGGTATGTAATCCAATTATTCAAATTATAATTTTTGTAAATCGGATTTTGCTTTCAATCGTACTAACATAATTACCCTGATTGGAATTAAATTCGGCTTTGAAAAGTTGTTATGAATAATGTAATTGTATTTCAGGATTTTCCTTTTTAATTAGATGATGAACAGAGCATGAATCTAGGTCTTATTATGGATAGTTATCCCGTTAAAATAATTTAAAATTCATGTATTAAATAAAATGAAATGTTTTTACTGCTCAAAGTACATATCTAATTGAGTTAAAATATATAATCAAACGCCGATAAAATTTAATCTTAATAATAAATAAATTATAAAACATTTTTTAATAATAAAATAATATCTTCGTTTTAATTATTTGTAATAGTTATTTGTGTCACTGGTACAGAAACTGAACTTTTGCGAGAGAGAGAGTCTATCTCTATATTGACATGCTGAGCTGAAAACGACGCCTGAAATGCGAGATCTCGTAAAAGAGTTTCTGGGCGTGTGATACACAGGATTTTTTTGCGCCGATGACACATTTACTGTCTTTATTCATTCATCAGAAATTCTAATCAAAAAAATAAAACGGATGTGTATCGATATTTTTCAATAATTAACGTAATCGTAACCGAACAAGTCGAGTATGAGTAATAAATTAAAATTGTGGTTTTAATGTTTTACATTTTTAATGAAATGAAATTAAAACTTTTAATAGAATATAATGCTATAGTTGGTATTTCTACCTCTAGCAGTTTGTAAAAAAATAACTTTTTGGCGGGGTTGCATAAAAATCAGATTTTTTTATTTAAATCGGATTTTTTTCTTATTTTAAACAGATTTTTATAAAGGTATTATATAATTTCTAAAACGTGTTCCACAAAATAGCATTTGTTCTCAAAAGAAAACTATTGTAAAGAATAAGAAAAAATGTAAAGAAACAATAAGAAAAACGACTATAGTAAAATTCATTTATAAAGATATCACTTATAGCGACAAACTGGTTGTACGTCGAAATAGACTACCTTTATTTTACTTTTATCAGTTAAAACGACTTCCGACTTCGAAATTTATGTGTTCTCTTTGATGTTGTCATAATCGGATTTTACTGTAACTCATTTCAAAGTAAATTTAACAAAGAATCACACATTAGTGCAAATATTTTCTGCGTTATAAATTCAAAATAATTTACCAGTGAAGTCGTTTTATTGAATTGAAACGCTTTTTCTGTCCATTAAAAACTTTGATTTAAATCAAGAATGATTTAAGTCAGTGAAACCCTGCATTTTGAGTACCAATAGTTGGGACATTAAATTAACTAAATAATAAAATTAAAATTAACTATCAAACCAATAGCCCAAAATTGTTCGTTTACTATGGACGAATTTCAAAAAAAATCTTTTTGATTAATAACCACTGCATGTAATTCTAAACACTCAAAGATAGATATTTCCTGTAGAAAAATATATAAAATTACATAAAACAAATATTTTTTTAATTTTATTATTTTAGTAACAATGCATATTATATTAATTAATAAATATCTATAAATATCATCATCAATTTGGTCCTAGAGGTTATCTTATTTACTTATAAAAATTGTAGTTGCAAAGCCAACTTTATCATAATATAAAAAAATAAAATAAGGATTAACACCTTCTTTTACTTATTTCGCTCCGAAGTCGGTTCTTTTTGATATAGATTAGAATTCTGAAAGGAGCTAATGAAATAATTAGTAAGGAAGATGATAAGTTTAAAGTTAGTAGCTAAAGCAATTAGTATGTGAGCCAGCGTGCACTAATACTTGGTGTGTTAAAGAAAGTTTCGACTTGAACTTGCCAAATGCGAGGTCGGTTGGCAACACACTAGTGCGCATATTAATTTGACACTTTGGCACATGAATTTCAATATTCAACTGTGGCTTCGCGACTCTGTAACTCGGTTTATATTTTGAGCACACGTTCTGTGTTGGTGCGGACTAGTTTACAAAATTCAATTATGCTCAACTACATTTGCTATCTGCAGCTCAAATTGCTCTACAATGGCTGTTGGATTTACTTTTTACTTGGACATTTTCTTTAACGCAACGTCAAGAACGGTTCATTATTCTTTCAAATTGGACAGTGTGTTTCAATTAAAAGACGTGAAATAAATGTGAATACCTCATTACAGCTTTTTACAAACTGGGAGAATATAGAACAAAGGTGCGTTTTGCCCTGGGCTCTAAAAGGGGGCGCCAAAATAATTACTCTCGCACACATGTAATTAGTATTTATAAATTTTTTATATGGTTGTTGTTAACTGGATTTATTTTTTCAATTGATCGTAGGTCGCTTTTTTCATTATTTTTAACTTTATTTCTATTTTCAAAATAAAATTTTAGGCATTTCTTTCCAAAATTTAATTGCTCCTTTAAAACAAAAATTGTATGCTAATGTAATTTCGTCATTCATGGTTTATAAATAAAATTGTTCAAAAATACAAATTTCATTTAGTATTTCGAGCTTTAAAAATGAATTTGAAATTTTATTAAAACTCTAAATTTTATTATTTTAAACTATAAAAACGTATACTTTGCAACTTAGAAAATGAAATAGTTTTTCTAGCTGATATTAGAATTGCTCTTTATATTTCTTGATCTCTCGGTTCTCAAAGAAATAACGACATATTCAATATATTTTATCGGTTGCAGGATATTAAGGTATTGTATATATAGACAAAAGTAAATAATTAATATTTATTTCATCTTAGAATCATATACTTGTTTATACGCCCTTAAATGCGGGCGGAATTTGGCTTTTCTAGCCCGAGGGCATGTAAAGTTGCAAAGCAATAGTTACTCAAACCAGATTAAAATTGTGATTAATGAATATACAATAAATTTGATTAAGTATTTATTCACAGAACTTCCTTTTCATATACCTAAATCTTTTGAATTTTTAGAAATTTTTAGATTGTTGGTGGCCGAAAGGACATAACGATCATCACTAATATAATAACTATTGTGGAATAACCACATGTTTTCATTTACTTAATTTTTTTCATTTCAAGTGCCAAAATGAAATAAAATTTGTGTACTAAGGGTATAGTCAAGATTATACCTCTCAGCAATTTTAAAACTACCATACAGAATTGTCAAAATAACATGGGACAATTGTCATATATCAACACACAGACTTGATAACGAAAACGTTACCTACAAGAGAATTTTATAAAATAATGTTTATTAATAACATGAAACCGGTAAACTATGGAATAAACCTCGGATTTTATAAATCAACCGGGGCTTAGATGTCCTAAAATCCTCCCACTCCAAGCTCGGAATTCAATTGACATCTGCGGCGGTTATGATATTCATCCTATGTACGTTAATACTTATTTTTTAAAAATTAGTAACAATAACACAGTAAGCAGCAGGTGTATCCGTAGGTAATCTATTAGGTATTAATCGTTGCCATATTTGTTTTATTTAGATTCTATAAATCACAAAAAAATGTATATCTGCTGTTGTGACACCCCTATTTGCTATATTTCCATGACAGGAGCTTTTTTTAAAACCCAAAATTTATTAGATATGAAAAAATACAAAGAATTGATTTTCAAAAAATGTTTTTTGATATAAATCAAACTACATTTTTACATGAATCAAATATTTTGTCGTTCGTCCAATAATAAATTCAATCTCATATTTCTTTTTGAAAAAATATAAGCCTTGTCAAAGATGAAATTCAGCTCGTAGATAAAACGTCAAATTGTTCGTTCGGGTCGGGATTAGAAATATCTACATTTCCACTTGACTTCTCTCAACAAAATATGATTGTAACCTCTTCGCCTCCACATCCTTCGGCCTTTCCGGCTGACCTGGCGTGTTGCGCACCTTTTAGGCCCTCGCAACTATCGATGGATTATGCGGGGCTGCTGCCCGGAGCCAGGCGGCTTATTGAGCGATATTTGACAATAGACTCAAAGTGGATATGCGAATTTAATACAGATATTTGCCCTCGATCCCCGCAGAAGAGTACATGTAAGGGAATATCGTGTAAACACAGCCAGGGACGACCTAGGGTGCCGCTAATGGAATACAATCATCGAGATGGAAGGTCACGGCGGCTCAATTGTTTAAACTTTACACGCGTCAATATTTGACTTTGCCTGATTTTTTCTCGTGTTATTGTTTACGGATTCAATTCTTTTCTTATACGATTATTGTATTATAACATAAACGAAAGAGAGAGAAACTTTTTTCCACTGAGCACTGGAAATTAATTTAGATTAATGATCTAGATCAATTGATCTAGAACAGTCACTGGTCAAACGTAGAAATTGCAATGTAAGTAATTGAAAATAACATGTGCATATGTATACCATTCCTAGCATTATAACTGAAATTAAACTTCGGTTTAATGGCAATAAAAATATTTCAATGAGTAAAAGTTCATTTAGCATTATAATGAGATAAAGCGACTTTGAACTATGACAACATTAAATCTTTGGCTGAATATTACAAATTGATTGATTATAATTTATTTTTAAAATGAGCTAAAAAATTTACCGAAAATATTTAAAAAATACATGGGCGAATTTTAAATATAAAACTAGACAATATGATTTATTTTTAAAATATACTAGAGACATAAAGTCGATTTTTCTGTGGTACATATTATGTAATTATTATTATTCCAGTTTCAAAGGCACTTATTTAAAAAATTGAACTTTGACAAAGTAATAGACACTTTTGTTTCAAGACATCCTAGACCGATAATTCTAAATTGGATGTAATTTACAGTTTTTTTTAATTTTTATTTTCTTTTTTTAAATATTGCTTTTTTATAGTTTGAGTGCATACCCTAAAAAAATGTCGCTCCGCCCCATTAAAATTGGCTGGTGATATCACTGGTTTTTTGCTTTTATTATTGCGATCTATAACATCTAAGGTGAGATATCTTTTACTTAGTTTCGTCGAAACAGTTTTTAATAAATCCAATTATAGTGTAAGGAGTTAAGTTCATGATCTTATCTGCTGTAAGGTACCTATACCTAGTAGGTTATATCTCCTTGTGGCTATACAGCTGGGCATTCACAAAGTATGTCTTCCGATGTTTCCTCATTCTCTTACTGAAGTCGACATATCATTTTCAGCTTTACCAATTTTGTACAAATAGTATTGTAATGAACCCCTGTAGTAAGATCAAGAACATAAGATATTTTCACCTACTTACTGTTAAAGGTACCTTACTAATTAGTGTATTCCAACTGAAACTGAGTGTATACTCGTAATATGAGATCTGAAGTTCAATTCGCATTGTCGCCAACATTAACGAATTGCTACAGTGGTGTCTAAGTTTTTAGCTCCATTAGAAAGTTTTGAAAATTAACATAAAATAAATTCTCGTGTTTATGGAATGTGAAATATTATTTCTGCTATAAAAATGTTGTGCGTCATTATGTACAAAGTAAGATTTAAAAATATTTATTAGAAACAAAGAACCGTAAACAGTTAAAAAATTCTGTGAAAAAAGGAAGAAATTTTGCCTGTAAAATATCCTAAATTATGGTTATTAAATTTAAAGCTTCCAAAAATATAACATTTGTTAGTCTATTATTACAAAAATTAATAAAATAAATTTTTAAAATTATAATGTTATATCTGAAACAATTATTTTTTTGAAAAAAATTATATAATATTTTAAAGGCTCAAGAGATTTCATGAAGTACACAATCATAACTGAAAAAGTTAACTAAATACAGTGAGTATAAAGCTATTGCTTCATGCTCACTGCTAAATATAATCATATACATAGGTCGGGGGTTCAAAATTAATTCATCATTAATCATTAAATATCATCCCTATATGACAATACTTAGTAACAATTAACATACTGGATAATAACTGATATTTTTAGTTTATGGAAAACAATAAATTTATTGCTCAATTTTTTTTCTTTTTCGTTGACTCTAAAATGATAATAATTCATTACTTACTTATTCTTCCTAACGAAATAATATGATGTTGACTTTACGAGGATACAGTGAAAATAACTTAAGTTAAAAACAAGGCTATTGACACGATATCCGGGTTGTTGACAATTTGACCTAAGCTGACGATCATCCCTCCGTTCTCAAAATAGCTTCGGATCAAACCGATAGAACACCACCTTATCCCAACAATTCTGGGCATTTGCGAGGGTTGGAAATAAATTTGCAATCTAAACATCCCACATGTGTAATAATTAATTATCTCTAGGAGTGTCTACCTTTGATATTTGCTTAACATGCAAATAATTGCAGAGAATATTAAATTCCGCCTCAAATATCATTGCAATTATTATTAATAACTGCAAACAGGATATTGTTATCAACTAGTGTAATTCACAGTTGAACTTTAATTTAATAACAGAATTTCCATAATTTTCGAGTATGGTGTAATTGCTGTTGAAACTGCTAAAAATAAAACAATTCATAAACATTTCATTGGAGTTGTTTACTTTGTACTTTTTTATTAAAACAAATTAAATTTTGCAAAGCGCAAAAGGCGAATTAAAAGCAAATAAATGATTTAAAAAATTATATTGTTGCCAAGTTTTTATCATTAAACAAAGCTTCAAACAAAGCAGTTTAAATGTATTCTGTTGAACATATCGTGTGAAACAAGTTTCACTAATATATTACAGAACGAAAAGAGTATTCGAAATGCACAAAGTATTTAATTGTTCAACAACGGTACTACATATAATAAATATTTTATATAAATTTAATATAATGAATAATTAAACTTTAATTTAAATTTCAATATTTCCATCATTGTATAAAAAAGCAAACTTTTTAAATTTTGGATTTTCCTTTTTTTTGCAAAATATTCATCTATATTTATATAAACACAATAATAACTATCTTGAAAGAAAATAGGCGCAAGACAAATTGTTCTGTAACTGAGGATTCCACATGCAGACATTTTATTGAATCATGTACCTAATTTTATTGATATTAATTCATATTTATGCCCTCATGATAGAGGAAAATTATAATGTATTATTATTTGTATGATGGATACAAATTTTTGCTTTCATGATTTCTACATTAAGTTTTCAATTTCAAAACCAGTACTTGTTTTAAATTTGTTGCACACATGACTTAATAGTACATTTAATAGCAAATTACATGATTTTATGTACCTCTATATCTACAAATTTTATGTTACAATTTCCGTTTTATATAGCTGTTTAGAACTTAACCTAAAAATAAATCACATCACCTTGCAACCTCGATCAGCTTGTATACGGTTTATTTATACTCCATATGATCGCATTCTCCTTACATCTCCCGGCGGAGTCGCTTTGTCGGCTGGTCATTGTATTTATCCTGGCTGGGTGGTTCTATAGAGCCATCCTTCCTACCCGGAACCCGGAACCTCCTCCGGTCTGCTGACACATGATGTGATCTTCACTAACCGCTCCGGAGTCTGGACTCTGGACTGAATAGATAGCCCAAGGCCCAATGGCCACAGGATACACGATTATTATGGAAATATTGATATGGAAATACGCGTTTTGATTTTCAACTGATGAGTTTATTCAACATGAGCTGGAATAGTCATTTAGTTGGAATGTTAGGAAAAGAAATAAACTTTCGGAATAAAATAAATTGTTAAAATTTATCGCAATATTTATATATTTTTTTATTATTACATATGTAGCTACGCATGTAATAAGTAAAGAAATAAAGGTGGTTATTTAGTTAAACTAGACTCAGGTAAAAGCAAAAGTTAAATATCCACCCAGATTCCTGTTGTTATATATACTTTTTCTATTTTCGTTTGAATAATTATAAAAATATTTTTGAAATTATAATTTTTTTACTTGTTGATGATACAAAATAAATAAAAATAGAATATTGTGCAACAAGGGCAGAAAGTCGCCTATTTCCCATGAGATGTGAATGTTTCGGCACGAGACGAAGTTAAGTGCTGGAATCACACATGGTGGAAAATAGATGATTTTGCACGAGTGACATACTATACTTTTTCTACGATCACATTTAATTCTCATATTGCACATGCCCACTATTGGCAAATACTGTGAAAAATGATTTCTTACACTTTAACCTACGATTGTGGGAAATATGCAATTTAGAATTTTGTATAATGTGAGAAAAGTGCAACTTTTTATAGTGGTCATAGGAAAAGGGAATACACTTTCGTGTGTTGCTAAGTTACTATAACAAAATTGGTGATTATAAATACAGATAAATGATATAAACAAAGTTGTCATTCGAATTATTTGAATTGCGAAATATGAATTACTTTGAATATAATAAATGTAGTAAGTTTTTTTTTAATATTTGTAAAAAATGAGAATTATTTTATTTTATTTTTGTAGCTATTAATGTTACTGAATACTCCTTCTTTCCATTTTGATTGTAGTGAAATAATGATCTTTTTATTTCACTAGTAAAACTTATTTATTTTAAATTTGAATGTTATATAAAAACAGATATAAATTTCAGAACAATATTCATTGTTAAAAATTCTCGCAAAAATTTTATTATTAAATAAAAAATATTCATTCAGCGTTTTCTTATGTAGCGTAATTAGCTCAACTCTTTTGTTTTGAAACAAAACCTGCCATTTACTATAAACCTCTGTTATTTTACACTGTTTATTTAGTATCTTAAAGCTTAGAAAACAGGTCATCAATCTTCATATCATTTATAATTGAGCAAAAACAAACAAGAAATATGCGTAGAACTTGAAGTTTAAATAAACGAATAATGTACAGTGAAAAAATACATTTGCATATATTCAAAAATAAGATTAGTATAATTTGATACAAAAGGATTAGAAGGGTAGTGCTTGGACCGTACTTGAAATTTGAATTTCACTTTGCTATTAAATATAATGTTTCTTTGTTTTATATGCATGTAGGATAATAATACTTAAGCCTTTTGTTTCACAGTTAGTCGTCATTTAATAATATGACGTTTGACGTTACATTGACGATGGTTTCTTAAATTCCATATTCATCAGTGGCGTATGGTGACATTTGATTATAAGGAAGCTATTTCATAAAAATTATAAACAAATATTATTATATATAGAAATATTTTATAAAAATAAACTGTTTATTTATTTTAATACTAAAATATATATTTTGACATAAAATATTTATATTCTGCATCACTAGCCAACATATAACAATATAACGGTTAAAATTAAAAAAAAACTATGAAAACTTGATCAAACAAAATTTGTGGTGCATATTAATATCTGGTGCAAAATATTTTATGATTTATAAATATTATTTCATGTTAAATATAAAAATATAAAATATTCTTTGCTAAAGCAAAAAACAATCCAAATAATTCCCTACGAGTTACGATACGAGTGGCTAATGAATAGAATCATTGGTAGCGCTATGCGATATATTGTAGTGTAGCATCGACGATCTCAATTGCGTGTGGATTGGTACTCACTAAAGCGCATGGGCGAATGCGTATAATCTGCCTATTTCACAACATTATTTTCATCGAGATGCTATTCTACCTTGCACAGCGCTTCAATTGGGAGTAGAAATATACGAATTTATATTCGAATTGAGCTAGATATGCTCCTTAGTCGTTTTGTACATATGATTTGTAATAAAACGTAAATTTTAAGTAATTCAAAGTACATTAAAATATGAAAATAACCAAACAATATGTATTTATATTTAGAAAATATTTGTACAAGGGGAGTGGCGCTTCCAATACTTCCAAGGGCTGCACGCAACTTCATTGCAAATTACAAGAAAGTAAGGAGACATAAAAGTGAGCCTTATGCCCTAAGAAATAATACGTATATTTAACAGTATAAAGCACTATATATTTTACAACTATGAATAAATACGTTTAACTTTCAGAATATGAGATATGCAATCTATTTAATTTTATTAAAATGATAAAATATAATAAACTATGAAATGTTTAAATGCGAATATAAAGTTTATAACAAGCATAATTCTTGTTGTATCTAAAATGCAAATCGTTGGCATTAATTCAGTTTTATTAGCGTTAAACGAAATAAATTTCCTGGTTATATTTATAGACGGAAATGTCGTGTAGAGTAAAATTGAAAAAGTTGCAAACTGCAGTGTGTAGAAAGAAAAATTTGCCGCGACTTTGAACATTGAAGTAGCGCATTGCTTCCCATTTCATGATCCAATAATCGCAAACTATCCCGACAACCACAAAACGCTGAGCCAGCTATGAAAAATGACCGGCATAAAACACGAAAGTAACATTAACTTTCCGTTTTGCATAAATTAAATTCTGTTGTCTTTTCAGGATTCTTCGGCCGTGTTCTTTGCGCGCTGAAGATTTATCTGACAGGACAGGCATTCTGTAAATCTCTGTCATGACGCCGTTTCACGGCCCAGCAATGAGGGATGCGTCTGGTTCCACCTGCTAAACATACCCAAAATGTAACCATCAATCACCGCGCTTCGGCATGCAGTTCTGCAGACTTAGCAGTTGGAATTGACCAGCAATTGCATCAACATGGTGGTGAGTACATTTACAAATTTAATACCATTTTCATTATTACTTTCGAATTCTTTTTCTAACAAAAATTAGTTGTAAACATCTTAGAATACGTAGGTAAAATAGTGTTAAAAATATTATTAAATCCATTAATAGTGAACTCTACAAGAACGATTCAAATAAACTGTAACTTTAATTTTAACAGATTTTTGTAAAGCCGAAAATAAATTTAATTATAACCAAAATTTTTGAATATTCTTCTTCGAATTCATTATGATAAATTTATAAAACTGTACTCTTGCAAGTTTTTTTCAGTAATAAAAGGAAAAAATACTGCGAGAAATGATACTTCTCATACTGCACATGCGCAGTGTTGACAAATATTGTGAAAAATGATTTCTCACACTTTAACCTACAGTTGTGGTGATATATGCAACTTTGAAGTAGGATAATATATGAATAAAGTGCCACTTTCCATAGTGGTTCCAGAAAAAAAAAATTTTTTAATTTATTGAACTCATGAGTTATAGTTAATTAGATTATTTTTTCACCTACAAATTTAAAAATCCGTCATTTTCACTTATTTACTTATTTTACCTATATGTTAACAACTATCTGATATTATGACAACAAAAACAAAAGCTACAGTGATTATACCTGGGAATAATTTGTAGAGCACTATAATAATGACAGTATTGGTGACATGACAATCGAGATAACGTTTTTTCTTGTTGTTATGGAAATTAATAAAATTATTCCATTTTCAGAATAGTTTCTAGTGAAATAATTTTACCGTTACTTATAATTATAAAAAAAGTTGAAAAGTTTTCTAAGATGATAGTTACCGATAAATATTAAAGTTTAGTAAAACAAAAGCGATATATTTATTATTTTCTAAAATAGATTATATTTCTTCTATATTGACGTATTATAAGAATTTTAAAAATGACAATTTTAAATATTTGAAATGATTTTCTATAACGTTATTTTTGCTCTGTACTCTTTTATTTTTGCTTCTTGATGCGGATGCAGCAATTTTGCAAAGCAAATACTGCTAATAATTTTATTTATGAAGGAAAAATATAACTAATTGATGAGTTACAGTTCAAAAGATATTTAAAATCTTTTGGTAAAAATAAAAGAGTTAACATTTAAAGTTATTTTCGGAACTTGATTTATTTTAAGATTTATGGCTTAATACTTGATTCAAAAATACTAAAAATAAATAAGCTAAATTTAAATATATTTATTCAACCATTGTAATATTTTTATAATGGCAATATTTACAAGTTTTATTGTTTTAAAAATATATTCACCCGTATATAACAAGTTAACAAAAGAATTCACGAAAAATAATGTCTAACAATACATTTTCATTTTAAGTAAACATGTAATATATCAACCTAAAAATTCTATTTGTCAAAACAAATTAAACTTCTTCTTGTTTAAAAAATCTTGTTTAATTACAAGATAAATATAAAATTTGAAGTAATTCTAAGTAGTTCATTCTGGTGTTTCGTAGAACGTCTTCTATGTATAATTTACATTTCAATATTTATCTAAGATCTAATGTACGAATAATAGAATAGATTTATGGATTTAGTTAAAATATGTTCACTATTGTTGTGACCTCAGTCAAAAAAATAGTCTGTCTTGGATGAACAAAAACGTGTATCCTTCGACAATACAATTTATCTTCTCTCACAATAGTCGCCATGTTGAAATGTTCCCAATAAATTTATATGTCTCAGCAAATCTGAAATTGTGGGTATGGTATCCAACAACAGTTCATTAAGGTGTTGGCGCGTGTGATTTATTTGTACGTAGCTGGATAATTAATTTGCCCATGTATGTCAAGTGGTAAACTAATTGGTGAGCAGAAAAAGGTCCAGATTACTTGCGTAATGGACGGAATAATTTGTTTTGTTACCCCTGGGCGCCAACTTGATTCGTAATCGTTTTTGCACTGAGCTGTTCAGGGAATTGAAGATGGGGTGATTTTCGTATGTTTTTAATTTGTTTGAAAGCAAGGCAATTTAAGGAATTAAATAAAAGATAAGGAAGAAAAAAGACTGTGCATTAATGATGTTGGGACAGCGGTGAAACACTTTGTTAGCGCATTCTGAGTTGAACTGAGAGGAGTGTGAGATCTTTATCCAAATAAAAATACCGCTGTGTCTTAGAGGTTCGAATCCCACTAAAAGCACTAGGTTCATTGCTGAAGATGTACGTTGATAACATATACACCAGCGGTCGGCGATTGTCATATAATGAAGTGTCACATTTTATGAACTGTTAAATTTTAGCCATGTCCCGTGCCACTATAGGAAAAGGCAGAAGTTGAAATAAAAAACATTGTAATAAAATAAATCGTACCCTTTGTGCCCAGTTGCACCAACAAGGCTTAATTTTAAGAAACATTTAATAAAAAAAATCTAATCGAAATTTTGACAGCAATATTAAATAGTTCATTTCACATTTTTTCCAACTTAAAATTTAACTAACAATGGTGCATCCGGTCATTAGTGACGTAAAATTAAATCCTAACCACAAAAGGGTGATTTTAACCAGGTTTAGCGTACATGAAGTAGAGAATAATGTTTTCGAGGAGGAAGATCTTGTACAGAACACATACAAAAGCAGGATAACTATTGTGCAAATGATGGAATTCCAAGAAACGCTTTACCTAATGTTTATAGACAATGAAATCTTTCAGGATACCTAACTTTAAAATCCTTAAAAATATTTACTGTAAATCTTTTTTTCTGAATGAATATGGAAAATTCTTAAAATTTTAATTTTTAGAATCTGGCAACACTGATTTGAGCTAAAATCTCAACATGTCAATTCAAAAGTCATCTCGTACCACTTAGTGGCCAACCAAGTATCTAAGGTACTTGAGACCTTATTTCATCTAGAAATGCTGATGATGATGATATTGGAAACAACTTACAGTGGCTCACAAAATTATTCGTACACCTAAGTTTTGTATTTAAAAAGTGAAAAATGGAGTACTTTTAAAAAAATATTGATATATTATTGACGGGATCAGATTCTCTTATTTTCCAGAAACAAAATACAATAGCCAATTATGAAAAAAATATTATTTTTTTGTGTTAATTAAATAAAAACAAAATGTGTACAAGAAATAGGTACACAAAATTATTCGTACACTTATGAAATCTTGCATATAACGAGTAGATATTTATATTTATAAATATGAAACAACTGTAATTGCATAATTATCATTTGTCTGAGTATTTTGTATAAGATTTTGTTTAAAATAGGTCACAAAAACAAGAAATTACGGTAGTTGAAGGGCGAATCTACTTGAAATTACTTCTCCAGTGTAAATCTTTAAGGGAGGTTGTTAAAATTGAATGAAGATCGCACTCAAATGTTGAGAACCTTATAAGTAAATATAAAAATGAGAACCATTAGAAAAATATTATCAGTGGAGGCCTTAAATTATTTTTAAGTCAGCAGAATAAACTATATATTGAGCGTTAAGTGAAATCAAATCATAAAAATCCCCTGAATAAATTAATATTAAGAATAACTAAAATTTTGAAGGGTCTATTGGAACATAGACTATTCAAAGAACTTTAAGAAATTTTGGTTCTAATAGTCTTATAGTAAAAAGTAGCCCATACAATTCCAAACAAAATAAAATAAAGAGACTTGCATTTGGAAATAGTATAGGACGGATTGTGTTTTTTGGAAATTGGTAATTTTGCGGATTTGAGTGAAATGGCAAATCTTTTGATTGGAGAAATCCAAATTCTGAGCTTAATAACTGCAATTTATGTAGTACAGTGAAACACGGCGGCAGGATCATAATAGATTGGGAATATGTAGGAGCTAGTTATGACTATACGGCCATTAAAATCAAAATTTCTTAGAGTTGTTCGAATAGTCTATGTTTCAATATATCCTTCAAAAATTTCAGATATTTTTTTTGATAATTTATTCAGGGGTTTTTAGTATTTAATTTCATTTAATGCTCAATAAATCGTTCATTCTGGTGATTAAACATTTTTTTACGCTCCCCACGACAAATATTTTTCAACTACTCCTCATTTTTATATTTACTTCTAATGTTCTTAACAATTCAGAGCAATATTCTTACAATTTTGACAACCTCCCTTAAAGATTTACACTGGCAAAGTCATTTCAAATAGATTCGTCTTTCAACTACCGTAATTTCTTGTTTTTGCGACCCATTTTTGAAAAAAACCTTTTACAAAATACTTAAAAAAATAATAATTATGTAATCACAGATGTTTCATATTTATAAATATAAATATTGACTCGTTATTTGTAAGATTTCATAAGTGTACGAATAATTTTGTGTACCTGTTTTTTGTATGCATTTTGTTTTCATTCAATTTACATAAGAAAAATAATATTTTTTTCATAAATAGCTATTGCATTTTATTTCTGGAATATGAGAGAACATGATCCCGTCAGTAAAATGTATATATTATTTTTGAAAGTACTCTATTTATCACATTTTAAATAGAAAACTTAGGTGTACGAATAATTCTGTGAGCCACTGTATATGTATTTATACCTAGTTGCACCAACAAGGCTAAAATTGTAAGATACACTTAAACAAAAAATGCTTTTAACAGCAATGTTGAATAATTCAATTGACATTTTATTCCGATGTGATATTGTCCATTTAAGGGAAACTTAACATTTAGGTAATATTGGAGCAACCGACCATTAGTAAATTTAACATGACACTGATATAAGTTCTTACACACTCTAAATAAAATCCTAGTGTATTTTTCTTTACACCACAATTAAGTAATTAAAAAAGTGTATTTTATATTGCAGTATATATGTAATAGTAGCTACTTATTATTATTTGATATTGACTAAACGCGTTGTGTCAATGCCAACCTGGTAACCTATTGCTAGAATAATTTTGACAGAATGTGAATTCCATATTTATCTTAAACCGAGATAACATATATATTATATATTTAATTTTTTCGGAAATAAAAGTATACCTAATTCTCTATATTAAATTATTTTTCTGTAAAAAATTCTTTGCTTAAAATTTGAATTGCCTACACTCAAATTTCAATTGCCCACTCTATAATTTTGATTAGTATCAAGTGAGTTTTTAATAGTTAGAATACTATATAATTATAAAAATTTTATACTAGATCTTATTTTTGAACATATTTTGATCGTAGGTTGTATATGCGATTACCCATACTAGATGTAAATTTAAATTAATTTAATTATAGATTTTAATTTATTTTTAATTCTAAAGTAAAACATACTATACAAACAAGTTTTGAAATTTCTATTGGTGTTTTAATTCTCTGGCCACCATTATATATCAAACTATTTAATTAATATGTTACTTATCTTTTTGGGTACACTACTATCATATTCCTATAATATAATTTCAATTGTTTTTCATATGAAATGCTTGTTATTAAACTTACCTAACTTAAACAGTATGAATAACTTGTTCTGCTTCAAACGCTGTAGTATTAAAACAAACTTATAGTAGCACGGTAAATTAGGTATACGTATTTCTAATAAATATTATAGTATGTACTCGTACAGAGCTCGAAGTTCTCTCTGAATATATGAATAAAACCATTTTCTGCGTTAAGACTATTTATACGCTACATAAAATATTTTGCTTTATATGTTATGATGATAAACGTATTTCATTTCTTGTGTGTATTATTTTTTAACTTTTAATTAAAACCGGATTTATTCCACGGATTTCATGTTAATAATTAAAATGGGAAGTCTGTGGTTTAAACGTTCTACTTGCGAGAAAGATTTGAATAGAATTTAATTAAACATAGTTCTTATTCAGTAAAAATATATTTAAAGAGATAAAAATAAATTTTATAACCGCATAAGATTTAGTAGAGAGCAAATATTCATCTCATTATTAAAATTATTTCCATTCGTAATGAAAGTACTGTCTTCAAATAGAGTTTCTGCAGATTTGCGGAGTCTGGAATTATTAATTTTATTTTTAGCTTTGTTTTGGCGTCTTGTTATCCGCTGACATATCTTTTCTTATATCTTTTCGTTTTAAAAGTTTACAGAAATCTGAGAAATCAGACTTAATTTTATTGTCTAACAACGAAAGAACTTATTATACTTTCTAATTAGTTCCCAAAGATCAATGGGATGTTGAAATAAATCAAAATTAATTATGGTGGAAACATAAATATCCTTCAAAGTTGCAAAAGTAAAATACAAAATGTATACTTGCAACTTTAAAAATATCATAGTATTTACAGTTCGACTGGTTGTGTGGCAATTGTTATTTAAATAAACTTTTTATTTGCATTGTTTAATTATTATTGTTGATAGGAATAAAAACAATTTTAATGATTTTGATAATGTTTCTCTTGCGTTTCACAGAAATGAATATATGTATATGACATGAGTTAGGATTTCAAAAATTAAAGACAAATTTTAGTACCATTGAAGATGTTAATTTTTTATAAGGAATGAATATTTTTTATATTTGATATGTAATATTTTTAATTTTACACTCTGTTTTACCCATCTTCGGAACCACAAGCCGCTGTTGATAAAACCACAAATCCGATATTTTTTACCTTTATACGTAAGAGACAATATAAATTTCAATTTTTCAAATGTTTTTCTAAGTAAATAAAGCATCGTGATAAGAAATAACTAAAAAAGTAATTGAAAAAAGCTCTAAAAATGTCAAATAGACATAATGGACTACTGTGTAATAAAGAAAGTAGATTTTTCATTACAGATAACATTTTTTGCCCAACTTTGAAATTAATTCGTTCTATTGAAGTATCTTCTTTCAAACTTACGATTGACTTTTTTCATATTTCATTGAGAGGAAAAAACTTATTTCCTTTCAAATTTTTTCTTGGGCGTACAAATCAAATTGTTTGGATTTGATTTTTATCATTTCTTTAATTATATTAAACCCGAGGTTAGTAAGTTTCTAGGTGCGAAGTGCGTTGGTCTTTAAAGTAAAATTGTGATTATATATCTGAAATAATACAAAAATATTTATACTGACAGGTGTCGACATGCAGATTTCAAATTTGCAAACAGAATTTAATTATTTCTCTTCGTTCCTCATATTGTTGCTCTTAAAGTTGTACTTCAAAAAGTATGTTTTTTGGGAATATTTTAAAAATGGGTAGAAATACAATCTCAACGACATATCAGTTGATACTATAGTCAAAGTTATGTGAAGATATGTTTTCTCTGCATAGATGTTCTTTGAAACAATAAGAAAAACGAAAAACTTCTATTTTTAGTTTTCGCTATTTTTTTTTTCTTGGACTTTTATTTTCTTAAATTCTTAAATTATTTCGTACCTTTCTCGCTATATTTATGTTCAAAGTTACACCCAAAAAATGGGGTTTTTCAAGTATAGCCCTTTAATCTATTGCGATACAACCAATCGATTCTAGAGGCAAAATTACTTAAGTAAAAAAAAAAATTACATGGAGAAAAAAGTTACCGAGCGAAAAATTAATATTCCATGTTTTCTCGATTTTCTCATTTTTCACCAAATCGTTCCAAAGAAAACATTTCGTTGTATAACGTTGCCCGTAGAATCGCCGTTTATTAATATGGACTATTTCCAAAAACCAACATTTTGGACCCAAATATAGTATTTTTGGATTATTTCATCTGTATATGAAAAACTGGCAACCCTTCCTACTCAAACCACGTCACTGTTTATAATTATATACAGTGTCTTGAATATAATTTGATTTTAAAGTAATTTAAGAAACATATATTTTGCTTGTTACATTTCTCGTTTCTTTGTTTTATGTATGTATAAGAAATATCTTCAAATGTAGGTCAGATGACATAACAAAACAAATATAATTTTACGAAACGGATAAAATCAAATTATTCCAACCTTTTTCGAATATTGCCCGTATTTCCCTTTTCATTTATACAATTTTTTATTTTCTACGCTTTATAATTTTGAATGAAAATTTTTACAATAAAAATAAAACAAAGTTACTTTTTTCTGTCCAGTAGAAATAATCAACAAAATAAAATTAATGTATGTGAAAAAATATGAATATGAAGAAAACAGAGGTAGAAATATAATTATTTGTTTACATCCAATTATACACTGAAAACATATAAACAGAAAATGAAAAATATGGCAGGAATCTTGGATATAATACTGACTTTCAACAAGGTTGAAAAGAACATTAAACATGAAATTTATCTGCATTTAATTAGTCTGGACGTAAAACTTATTTTGCATGTTTATTTGAAATTTCAGTTGGTCTAGCATGTACTCGTAACTTGGAATGTGAAAACATTTGTTCATATGACAAATAATGACAAGGATTAAGCTGAAATTATGGTGCAATATAATCTTGGAGAAAAATGTAACTGGTCTTTAAAGCGGAATTATGTTCGTCATAATCGTAGAATTACAATTTGTAAACGAAGTATATGATATATTAGCTCGTTCAGTTTTTAGAATTTAAATTTTGTCTACTTTTTTCATATTATATACAATTTAAAAAATCTGTTTTTTTTTTGTGACTAATATTACAGTTAAGTAAGGTTTGTACTTATGACGTACGATATTAAGGAGGTTACTTTAGAACCGAGCTGAGCAAATTATTGAGAAATATTAATTGAAGTATCAATTACCAATTATTTGAATTTTTAAAAAATAAATTTAAATACAATTACTTTTAAGATCTCTAAGAATTTGAAAATGCCTACCACCTACTAAAAAGTACATAATTGAAATACAGAAATATTTGAGTATTTCCATGTTAATGGATTTTAATTATTTACATTATATTTGTATTACTGTTTTAGGAATAAACTTAAATAGCATCAGAAAAATTAAATTAAATAAATACTTTATTTTAAAAACACAAAATACTAAGGTAGGTTCAATAATAAACAAAAAATATCGCCATTTTTAATGTAACTAATTTAATTACTATTCATTAGATCAATTATGTTGATAATTTCAAATATAACGACATATTTAATTGAAACTCGTCATCTCGCAGCACTCAAAAATACAAATTAATTTGTACCAAACTGAAGTTTCAATTTAAAATGTTTGTACCTCGCGGTAGAGCTGTCAAGTTTCATTAATTATTTCTGTAATTATGACATGTCGGTGTATAATAATCATACATCGGTTTGAATTTTGAAATTAAACAGAAATAGCACGTTTGTTTGTAAAATCTGTAAACTTTTCGCTAATGTGCTATTGACAGTAATTGAACCGTCATATTTCACAACGCTTGTGGGTATCTAACTTTGAAGTTGGATTGGATTTAAGTCTCCGTATGCGTATATTTATCCTTCAACAGATTGCAGTGATAGATAAATCTTTGGATATGATTTTGGCTTTGAATATTTTTAGCTGATGTATTGTGCCAAACATTTTTTGGCAGATATGATGCGCATAAAATCGTCTGAAGAACATATCTGCTGTAAAAAACAGTCGTTTGTATGTAAATAAAGTTATTTTGTTTTTATAGCTCGGTGTAGTAGGTACACAAGCACCTGTTGGAAATAAATTGGGCTACGCTTTAACTTGGACTTAACGTTATAATTTGTGTCTTAAATTAAGCTTTAAATATTGTCCATTAGTAGCTGTAATGAAATAATGTATCCCACACTTCTACGTGCAGCAAGGGGTGGGAATTTCACCTATTTCTTCATCAACTTTAATTGTATTTTATGGAGACAGGTTATGAACTACAACTCGTGCAATTTGCTGCCATACTGTAAATCTACAGTTTATAGTCTGTTTGACGACTGAAGCATTTTTATTCCTACAGAATGATTTATACAACAAACATTTTTCGATAGAGGTACATCATTCTATTTACTGTAGTATATAAACAATATTTTTTCTACAACTAATATATTTCTTGAAATAGAAATAGATAATTTCAAAACCATATTTTGGTAAATAAGGAAAAGTGATAGTGTTTATGGTTTTGACAATATTTTATTAAGGAATGTGCCCAATAATATACCGAGTAACGTAATATATAATATAATTACGCTGTATTGAGAAAATAAATTTAACAAAGTTTCTTCCATTTAACTTCATCAATCGTAAATACAAGAACGTGAGCAATACTGTCACTAGAATGTAAACTTGAAGGCTAGCTTGGACTTTACTATCTTTGAGTTCGAGTGAAATTCAGATTCAGTTCATTTTTGTTATAAATGGCTACAAATAAATGTACGTTTAACGTACAATTCTAAGCTAACTCGAAATTGTGTTAAATTTGAATTTGATTGTAAATGCATTTTAACTTATTTGCTGCAAACATTTAATATTTTGACAATTTTTTATGTATATATAAATAAACAGATGTTACTGATATTAAAAAATATTTAATTATATCATTTGGCGCCCGTCTCACCTGCCCCTTTATCTGGGCCAGAAAGGAGCAAAATGACGGCTCCAATTATTGTGTGAGATCAGAATTCCTTACCGATCGTGTTGTTTATGCAATTTTTGCACAATATAAATTAAATTTCCCTCAGTATCACAGTATTAGTAAAAAAAGTATCCAAAATGAGATACATAAAAATTCAATCATGGAAAACTCCGCTTCCATGGTATTTTTCAAACATTCGTTTCATTTTAAAATATATGAATTTTGAAGAGTTCATTTGACATTTTATTCCGATGTGATAGGTCAATTAAAATTTATGCAACCGGCCATAAAGATACATTAACCAAATAACAAATTGTTTTTAATATAAAGTACAAAAAAGTAAAAGAAATATAAAAAATATCAATATCGAATATCCAACGACTAATTATACATATCAGATTTTTTTATATTTAGCTATTTTCAAGTCCTTTTTTTCCTTCTTAAATTGAAAGTAGAGATAAAAAACTGTTCTGACAATCTGTGGACGAAATAGAATAAATGATCAGATTTTTAAAGTTTTGCTACTTTCTTGCTCTTGTTCTCTGATGAAAAATAGATAAAGAAATGGCCTGAATACCTTACAGGATAAATTGACAAATTTCTTAGGAACAACAAGGGTTTCGCATCCTTCTTCTGTTAAAATATCCCCTGTGGTCCACTCTCCTGTAAAATGTCGACTGCTAGCCAAATATATCGTATATCGATATATCAAGGCACAACAACGTGCCTCACCGCACTTTATTAGGTAAAAGCACTGCTAATATATTTATCCGAGCTAGTCACTCTGTCTTTCATGGTAATTTCTAGGCGATTAAGTCTATCGCTAGCTTAGAAGCGATACATTAAAATGACTACAAGATAAAAAAGCTATTACAGAAGTAGATAGATGAGATTGTTAAGGAAAGTTTTATTCAACGCAATATTTTTGACTAAATGAGACAGCGTTTTTACACAGTAAAGTTATAACATTAAGAACCGCATGACGATTCAACATTTAATAATGAATAAGAATTATTTTTTTTTTAAATTCATTGTCTTCACTGGAATGATCCCAGAGTCTTCCCATTGCTAGTAGAAAGCTCTACCAAATGAGCTATAAAGTCCTGTGTAGTTCATGAATCTTTCTCTTGTCTTTTACCGCGAAGTCCATGAATTTTTCAAAAAATTAATTCTTCATTATGCAATATTTTGGCTAAAAATATATGTAAGTATTTATTGTAAAAAATGCGCTTAATTAGAGAATTAACTATTTTTAATTTAGTGAACATTTTTATTGTTCTTCTGAAGTGTTACTATTTCTGTTTATAACATTATTTTTAAAATTGGTATATACTGTTTTAAAGCATTTATTCCTTAAAAAACTCCAGTATTTTTTCAAATTTCCTAAATAATATACTTAAATTTTTAATTTAATTTAAATATATCGATAATATGATATATGATATTGACACGAATGACACGACATTTTTTTGTTATGTAGCTCACAATTTGCATTCAAAAGCATCTATTTATAATTGAAGTTATTACAATTCGCAAGGGAAAAGAAGTTGAATTTAATTTATGAGAATAATTAAGTTATCCAGGTTTCCTCAAGGAACCTGATGTCATCATTACACTTTGTCACTCACAAATCCTTCATATTAAAGAAAAAAGTTTTTCTAGATAAAGAAAATGAAGGAAAGCGTTAACTATGTAGAAAATAAGCCTTTTAATAAAAATTAATAGTTACAAATACAATAATAATAAAATAGATATTAATCTAATTTCATTATCTATTATTATTAATTTTTAAAATAAAATAATGAAAGAACTGTTAAATTGTAAAATATAAAAATAAATATGCATATAAAAAGCGTATTATTCGTCATTTAGTTTAAATAGTAATGTATTGTTACAAATTTTGGAAGGTAATAATATCAGTAACCGTTTTAACATATATTTAGTTAGAAATGCTAATTTTATTTCTACTTGAACCCTGAGCTGGGCGATATAAGCCACAGAACTTTCCTTAGACTGTGAACCAAGATATGAAACAACAAGGATATAATTTCAGCTGGTTTATTTATTTATTCGAAAATTATTTCATACAGTAAGATCGTCAAGGTTACATTTTGTTGATACGAACAACGTTATGTTCGACGTTCGAAATATTGTAAACATCAAAAATGTAATTGGTAAAATTTACTCATTATATTGCAAAGTACCAATTCATAGAGTCAAAAATTATTCTTAAATCACTCCAGCGACGAAATTTTTGACTTTCGTTTGTCCATAGTTTTCAAACATTTTACTTTTATATTATCGCAGATTTTAATTATTAGTATTCTGGTAATATGTCGAAATTGTAAATCATGCTTTAGTGTGATATGTGAATTGGAATATCTTGAGCAATGTTCTTAAAACAAACACTGTCAATTATTCTTGTTTACCCAGTTTAGCTCCCACATTATTTAATTCAGGCACGCTCCACACATTCATTTGGACTTAATTTATATGTGCAAATAAAACGGGCAGCTCAATTTGGTCTCTATCTAAATTACAATTCCATCCCGTAAATTTTATTTTTCTATCACCCAATCCGTGTATTACTTCATTCAATAAACGAATTTCAAACTTTAAATTAGAAAATGAAACTAATAATGCAAGTGAATCGTAACATTAATTTCATTTAAGATCGAGGATAAATTTCAGCGCGACGGTTGGAAGTTGGAACGAGAGGGTGAAATATTCGTGTAGGAGGAAAATTAAAATTTGGATTAGAATGTCGAGGGGCATTGTTCAATGTTTTGCTCTCTCAGGGCCGGGAAGTGACGTGGTATTTCTATTATGTTGAAATTGGACATGTTGTAAATATTCTAAATTGAACAATGAATTTCCAGAGACACCCTCGAGGAATTGGAATTAGTACAAACATCTATCTGTTTCTCATTAAGGTGGCTGTGTTACCGGTGCAATTCGTTTTGCTGCTTCGTCTGTCAAACACGGCCTAAATTACTACAGTTGTTTTCAGCTGATATTTCACCACGAAAACTTGAAGGATAAAAATAAAAAGGATAAACATGTAGGGCTCTTTTATAGCTTTTCATTGCTCTACAATTTTTTCCATTTCCTTCATTAGGCTGTCTATGTTCTTTTTTCATGTTTTGTTTTTACTTTTCTTTGTGTATTTTAAAATAAAGTTAATTTGACATTGTATCCTTTTTATTGTTGTCTGATACATTTTTATTGTATTATAAGTTGTTATGTATTTGTTTTTCATTACCTGTTCCCGAATTTCTGCTTTAAAGTGTTTGTCAGTTTTTTTTTACATATTCATATTTTATTTAGATAAAAATAGTTGTTCGTTATACAATCAACTGTTTAACTGCTAGATCAGTCAAGAATTTGGTAATTTACAATTTGAAAATTTCTAGTCTCAGTTCAACTTTAAAAAGATTTCGGTTTTAGATTCCGGTGCACCTATGTTACAGTTACTTTTAAATTTTTATTATGCCTTTTCATTCCTGAGATATTTGTCCTTTTGTTGCACATAAAAAAGTGTGTTGTTTTAGTACATTCGAAAAATATTTTTTTTTCTATAGCAGATGTTAAAGTGCAATTTTATCAACTCAAAATAGTGGATAAAGTAACACTTTAACCGCAAGGGTAGATAAAGTAACACTTTAACAGCAAGGGTAGATAAAGTACTTTAACTTTTGTTTATTAGAAGTACATTTCCATAACAACGCACACTACTGACATTTTAAAATTGTTTTTAAATAATAATTTAATTTTTCTAATTCTTTTCTCTTCAAAACCTGCTATAGAAAAAAATAGAATTTTATACACGACAATAAAATTAAATTATCGACTCGCGAAAAATAATTAACACTTTCCGCTTGTCGATAAAATATTATTTTATCGTCTTGTATAAAAAATTACTATAAATTCAATTTCATTGTCTTCACCATTCGATTCTAAGGAAGTTCGTACAGAAATGTTTTTTCAATGCTTATTTATGTTCTTATTTTTCAATTTTAAGTTCTTCTATGATTTGTTAAAAAAGTTAAACTTCCATGCCTTGTTAAAAAAATACCTATTTTTGAAACAATAAATATAATTTTGTTGAACTTGTAACAATGTACTTTTGTTTATTTTTTGGAACAGTTTGCAAAGCGTTGAATTCATCGCAATAAAGCCCGGTATTTAACTGCATGACATTAATGTGGAAAGTAAGGAACATTGTTGTTTTGTTTTGTTGTGGATGGTACGTGCAGTTAGCTTAGTTTTCTACGTTGTAAATAAGCTTGTGATTTGCGTGTGAAATATAGTTCCAAATAAAAATGTTACCTTAAGCTAGTTATTTTAACTTTGAAAAGATTACGAGTATATTATGTTTTATTTGTTTTCGTAGCTAACTACAAAATTAGATGGTAAATTGGATTTAGGAAATATACTTTTAACTTCATAAGTTAGTATACAAGGTTATATTATTTTTCGTGCAGAATTTTCAGGTAATACAGCTATTTGAGAGTGCATTTGCATAAAATAAATAATGAAGGTTACATTATGAAAAAGATTTTAAATTCTAAAACCTGAGAAAAGAACTTTATATCCACTAGTGCACTTACATCTTTTAGTTTATTTTACTCTTTTGTATTTTGTGTTGAAAACAAAAGGGAGTGTTCCGGGAAATATATAGAACAACGTATTAGGTACGTAAGAGGAAACAATGTATTGTGAAAAATCTTCCTGAACATGAAAATGATGCAAATATATCTGTTTCATAAATTTTAAATGAACTGTGTTATATCTGTCATTTTCAAGTGTGACTGTGATCACAATTGATTATTGATAATTTTGGAAACACACCACACCAAAAATGAGACGAAGCTACTAATAAAAAAGGTAGAGTATCGTTTAAAAAGCATAAGGTGAAAATAGTTTCTTGTTATTACTTGCCGCTAGAAAAAAACTACAAAATAACAATAGAAAGGGGCGATCACTTTGTGAATCAGATCCATCCACTTCCAGAGCTGGTAACTCATCTCACCTAAACTGCCTCTGAAATATTTCAGACGCTTAAACTGAACTGATTTGCGTCTGACGTTTGTTAGACCCTTGCACAATGTATAATTGATTCTACATTATGACTGAACTAAACTAAGACTCGACTAAACTGAATTTAAACCGTCTACATTACGAAGTACTAAGTATGACCGAATTACGACAAGACTATCTAAGATTGTGATTTAAATTGAAATCTAACCTGTCACCTTATTTAAATATACAAATTTGTCTGTGAACTACTAGAACTTTTAATTTTGATGACAAAGATGTTATCGTCTAAATACCGATAACAGAATCATAATTAGGGATATGCAATACTAAGAAAGTATCGATGAATATCAACAATATCGAATAAAGATTATCGATACTAGTATCGGATCAAAATAATATCTAAATAAAATGTAGGAAGTAATGAGAAAATAGTATATTGTGTTATTAAGAGTAAAGTCGTAAAGTGATACTTTGTGTGGCGAGCGTGGAAGTTTAAAAAACGAGCGAATAACATCTTCTATTTTTTCTTTAAACATATGTATATATTTAAAAAAATAATTTACTACTTGACGTACAATTTTTAAGATATCAATATAAATCAGTCAATAGTAGGTAGATTTTATTAACTTTAATCTTAGGTCGTAGTGACATTTAAGGCGATATTACAGGTTTAATTGTACAGGTTATTTCTTATTCGTTGATCCTACATAAATTCTAAGGATACTTTTACTTCGGCGGCGTAAAAATAAAAATTTGTACTCTGGCAGTGTAGAATTTAAATTTCAACCTTGTCAATTACATAAAAAAGATGTCACTTTTATGACGTTTGAAGAAAAATGTGTAAATATTTTATTCTCATATGCTATATAATAAAATTAAATGCTCCCCTTTCAAGTTTGCAAGTACCAAGAAAAAGCAGTTTTGTAAGCTTTTTTCCCAAAAGTAATAAAAAAGTTAATTTGGAGTTCAAAAAATTTTAAACAAAAAGAAACCTTTATATTTTATTAAATTAATTAAATTTTTCGGATATGAGATTAAATTTACTGAAATAAATATCGGACGATAGGTATCGATACTACAATAACGATATCGAAAGAAAAATATTGATACTGGTATCATATCAGTAGTATCGGAACTTTCCTACTCATAGTTCACAGAAGAAGTGTAGAACTACAAACAAGATAGAAAATAGGACTTTAATTTCTATCTTATTACGTCAATACCGACTTATGATTTTTCTATATCATTGACTAAATCATAGGACATGAAATATCGTTTTTCACTTTGATAAAATATAGGCTCCAGTATACGTAATTTTTCTTGAAAATATAATTGGTAGTATAAATTGGATTGAAATTAATTGCAAACAGGTTATAAAAACATTGGTGAGATCGGGTTTGTAGCCTTGGGCGAGAATTGACTGAGCAGATTGAAAGCACCCACACTTGATGAATGTTTTAACGAAGCAATATGCGAAATGCGTGTTTGTGCGCGCCTGCGGCTCTGGTATCCGCTTCCCTGTTCCCGCTGCAAATTTCTTTCCGGGGAATTTGACTCCGGTGCAATATTTTCAGCGCGAACTTGCGTTCACGGGTCACAGACGCGACAAGTGAGTATTGATCTACTGAAAGTTTTAAGGTAGAATTTGAAAGACATATTAAGCATACCTCTACGTATCAGGTGCACCGGTGAGACAATCTCAAGAGGGTTTATTGCTTTTAAAGGGGAACGGAGATATGGTAAATGGAAATTTATTGCTTTCGATTAAACCTCTTTTAATACAAAATCACTATGTCAGCAGTATTTCTTCTTCCCACATTAAAACGTACTAGTTCTATTTTACCGAACACCATATGCAATAGGAGAGGTACTACGATTTTGATATTTCAAAATTTTTACAATGCAACAAACAATAGTTTCCTCAAGACATAATTTTATCAGAAAAAGAAGATTCATAATTTAAATTTATCAAGAACTACCCGTGTTATAACAAAATTAAAATAACAATATAATATTGTTATTTTATGTTAACTCTATCATGTATAATGTGTGTACTGAACAAATATAAATAAATGAAAAAACAATTTGAATATTTCTAGTGTGATATTTGTTTCGAGACAAATGTAGAGCAAATTTGGTTGAATTATAAATTAAGTTTTTGGTTTCAATGGTATGAATTGATTAACTTTTGGTAGAAATTACTCAACATAAATTTGCTTTTTTTAAATTTTCAACATCATTCATCTTGCTAGATGGAACAGGATGTCAAGTGCAGTACCGTGTCTAGACAATTTTGCGCCTCGGGCAAACTTAATTCTTTGCGCACCCCGTCAGTTTAGCAAAATTATTAATTATTTAAATTTTATGATATATTCTATAGACGATATTAATAAAGCAGTAAGCAGTAGCGGTTATCAGAAAATTGTCGAGTTACAAGATCAGTCAGAAGATGGCGACCCTAACGATTTCGATGAAAATTTATTTATAATAATAACATTTTAGCAAACTTAATAAGTAATTTTTTAATACCACTTTTGTCAGAAAGTTAATATAAAGAAAATATTACATCGATTTAATAATAATATTAAGAAAAATTCTCTGTCACATCAACACATTCATTTGAAGATATTTCATATTTTCTATTTTAATTTATTTATTTCAATAAAGATTATATAATACATTTTTAAATAATTTTGGTTTTACATAGTTTTTTTTTAAATAATTGAGAATAATATAACTTCTTCAGATAATAATAAAATTAATAATAGTTTATTCTCAACTGGTAATCCAATTACAGGGAAACATAACAAATCAAATATACAATTTATTATATTCAAATATGTTTATGTTATATTGTATTTATCAAAGAGAGTGTTGCCACTTTTTATTTATCTATATACTGTGATTTGAGCCTTTTGTTGTAAAATCCCCTCTGAATTTACGTCGTACTATCATAGACATTTAATATTTGAAATTGTTTTGTTTTTGAATTAAAAATTAACAATAAATTGAATATTCTTTTTTATTATTTATATATTATCTAAGTGCTTCATGCTTTAAAAAAGTTAAATAAGTTTGGTTTTTATTAAAATATTATTTAAATATTTCATTAATCTCTATTAGCATTTGCGTAAGAATGCATATAAATTATTAGAAAATAGTTGTTAATGTTTTTTTAATACAAAAGTAAAGGTATGTACAGTGCACATAAGTAATAAATTTCGCTTAGACATGCGAAAAATAAATTCAGAACGAAGTGCACAATTTATGAGATTTCTATCTGTACATGTCATGCCGTTTAAAAATGTAAAATGTGAATTATTTGTTTGAGTAAGTAACTGCTTACTCAGTCAGAAATGTTGAATAGCGTGAATGATGGATTATAAAAAATAAGATTCAGAATTTTTAAAATTTAAGTACGTTTGTTTCCTATTAGTTTTACGAATACTTGAATTTAAGTCTGTTTACAATCTTTGTAAAGAGAGAATAAATCGAAATTAAACGTTAAAAAACATATGTTCCTCTAAGTTCCTTACTATAGTTAATTGAGTTGATTTTTGTTTTGTTTTCATAACCGGACTGGGTGATAAAAATTATACGTCTATATTATATTCATCATAAATAGTGCATGGGAGTAAAAAGGCAATTATTTTTTTCTGTATTGCTAATAATTTTTTGTTTGTTTCAATTATTTCTGAGTTCCGACCCTAACCTATAAACATAACCATAACCCATTTCTTGTAGGAATGACCGACATTCGGGTACCCCAATAAATAATTACGTGTGAAATGATGCCATCTATCCTTGAAACTTGCTATCCACAGCCTCCCTCGCAGTATCCCCAAACTTCCTGAATAAATTCCCGGTCTCTCGAAAGCTTTCCTGCCTTGGAACTGCCTGCGGCCATCACGAGTATCCTTCTTTTGTTTCAAAACAAAATTATATGTCTGTATCTTTCACGGAGTTTTTTGTTTTTTCTTGCTAATTAATCTGTTTCATCTGTTTAATTAACTGTTGTTTTGATTTTGTCTGATTCTGATTGGAGCTTTTTATTGGGTGTTTGGGGAAGTATGGCAGAAATGAGGTTATGAAGATAAATGTGTGTTACGTGAATATATTGCGGGAAATTGTCCTTGAATGTTTTGTTTGTTTTGTTTACCCGGATTTAGTTTGTTTTCTCTATTTTCATTTTCGTACAAAATTTGTTACGTAATATATTTTTGCGCGGAAAAACATTACTCCTCTTCAACAATGGAAATTTTATGTTCATTATTCATGAGATGACTGTGTACGTCAGTATATGCATTTGTTTTTATTAAATTATTAGAATGAATGCAATTCGGGTTTCTCTGCATTTTATTTTCAAATTTATTCATTATTAGCTTTTACCTTACACCTAATTATATTTTCTGTTCAACAAGAGAAATAAATTATTGATAATCGTTATTGTGAAAATTTTATTTTGACGTTTTAATAATAATACTATAAGTATGGAATAAAAAAAAGAAGTTCATAGTTCACTAGCTAAAAATATTAAAAATTTTAATTCAATTACGTTTTATTTGATGTGCGAGAAGTCTTTTCTCACATGGAAGTCCAATGTCACCTCAGTAGATTCTTTTAACCTACTCTTTTCAACTACTTATTGGATGACAACGTTGCTTTTAAACCTTGATTACACAAGTCTTATTTTCTACACAATCATGCATTCGATATTTGTATAATTATATTTATAGTATTATTGCAATTATTGGACTTCATAAAATAAATTAGGTTGTTGATTGTTTTGATGTAGTCTTGTACTTCAAGATTAATATTACGTTTTTATTTTTTATGCGAATAGTTTTTTTAGATTATATATGGAATGTTTGTACGAGTGGAATTTTCTTATTTGTTGGAAAATATTGCAAATTTCCTTCTTCCTGTTGACATACAAACGGTGGCAGTATTGTATACGACATTCCACATTGTTATTTTTTGTTTCCCATAAATCAGTTTAGTATCTCAGAATCTCAGGTACAGGAACTATTTCTTCCTGAAAATATATTTATTTTTATGCACATAAAACAAATTTATGGGCGCATAGATTCAGTATTGGAACGATTGTGAGTTTGGTGTTTGTGCGGCTCTTTGGCTCGGGTATAAAATTTCGTGGCCTGTACCTTTCTCGCTATTCACTTACATAGAATGCAATATTTCCTCGACGTATCCGCTCTTGCTATTCTACAAGCGCTCAAACGTAAATATAAAGTTTCGCTACGCAGAAACAAATATTTAGTATCTCTAAAGTCTAGACGCAAAGCTTCGGCTTATATTGAAATGTTATTTACAAACACAAACATCGTTGCTTCCATTCTGAATATTATTTCTCAATGCTTGAAGTTTAATGATGGAACAGGGCTTTGGGCTTTGGTCGATGAGATGTTTATTATTTTTGTTGGAATATTTCAGTTTTAATCAAAACGATTCGGATTTTTCGAATAACTCTTCCTTATTTTACTTTTAATATTCGTTTTATTGCATATTTAAGACAATTATGCAGAAATAAATATTCGTATTGATTCCTGCCTTATTTTATTTTAAAATTTAATTTTGCTCAAGAACCTTGGTTTTGTATATTTTCCGTCTTTATATTTTTAATATACCTACTTTCGTTTCTCAAGAGTAAAAGATTCTTGCACGAAAAATAAAATAGATTTATACTTTTTTTAGTTCTAGCAAATTAATATTTAGTTAGAATACATACATATATAATAAAAATGATAAGTTATAAATTTAAAAGAAAAATATTAGCTTCCAAATATGAAATTTCAGGAGTGTTTTATTTTATTCTGAAACAATATAGATAATTATTACAACAATAAAAATTGCTGAAAATTAATGTAACTATTATCTTTGGGTCCCTTTTTGCATCGAAAAACTGACGTGTCAATAACATACATTGTTTACTATTTTGATGCGATATTTTTTTATTAACCGATGGATAAGGTTGTAACAAGTCTAAGTCAGCACATTCTAGTGACACCAATTATGTAAGTAGGAAATGGATGTAATTCATAAATAGTGTTGTGTAAAGGTAAAACTAATATTTGCTGACTTAGTACTTGTTCATAGTATATATAGTATAAGGTAATGGTTGTAAAGGAGACAGAAAGACAGAGAAGTGAAAGAGAAGTAGAGTGGTATAGTCAGTGGTAGACGGCGGTGGTGGACAGAAGTGTCAATGGAGACCAAACCAATTGTAAACCATTATTTATTATATTATTTATATTTTTATACAAATGTGAGTATTCTATTTAATTCAATATCCATCTCCTAATACTTGCTCCGTATCCGGTCTGACAAAGAACCCAGATATAGATATATTTTGTGTAACCTACTCTTTTAAGGAGAGGGTCATAAACTGGTAGCAGAGGTCCTGTAAGAATGTTACAAGTTGGTAGTAATGGAATTTATGGAAAGGACGTGCTACAGTTGGATGGCGCCAATCTCCTTAGAAAGTAGTGTTACAAATTGGTGGCAGCGGTTCGGGAATTCTTGTCAGATTAGAGTAACCTTTCGGGGTTCACTCGCGGAACGACAAGTATTAAGAGTTGTTGATTTACATCAAAATTTGAAAAATGCTGTAATGGAAAAGTCAAAAAGGAAAGGTAAACTAAGAGTTGGAGACTCGATTATTTATTAAAAAAAAATTTTTGTTCAATACGGCCTTCTGTTTACCACCGCCGAGCCAAGGTAAGAGATACCACAGTAAAAAAAAAAAAAAAAAAACAACAAATTAATAATAAAGAAAAAAAGAGTCGGAAACATTGACAGTCTTGAATTGAATTTCATTTTTGAGGAACGGATTAGAAGCAGACGGACATTCAACTTAGCAAGCAGTACAGTAGGAAAAATGCTGACAACAGCAAATGTGGAATCAGCAACATACGATATTGCAACAAGGTCACATGAAGTAGTAACGTAGGTCAGGGAGATGACGCTACGTAAAGAAAGAAGCTCATGATAGAAAAAAGGGATCGAGGATCTTAGAGGGTAATAGGAATTACAGTTATTGAGAGAATACGAGAAAGTGTCTCGGGTGGAAGATGACAGTGGACTAGAGGGACTATCAGAAGATGAGTCTTATAAGCTTTGTGTAGAAGAATACGAGAATATGCCTCGAAAGGAGGATACCAATGGGCCGTAAGGGCAGTTGGAAAATAAGTATTGTAAAGTATATACAAAGCTTAAAAAAAGTGAAGGTTTCAAAAAAAAAGAGGGATCAAGGATAAACTACTGTTGAATTGCTTGTCTTGGTGGATTAAAGAGCCGTCTGATTCGCCGTCTTCAGAGGAAATGTTGAGGAAGCGTCAAGACTGTCAGGACCAATCACGGGCCAGCTCGTCTAGCGGTGAGGTTGTAACCGGGAAGATCAGGGAGCCGCAGCACCGCGAGAGGATTCCGATGGATGCACAGTGCCAGACCATGGGGGACATTCTAGAAGTTCAAAATGGGAGATGGAATCCAGTATAAACAACGAAGAATTTATATTATGTAGTAACATTAAGTGTAGGATAAGTTGCTTTTGGAAATTGTGCTCCTTACAGGAAGCAAATTTCTTGAAGGCGGGAGGAATGTAACAAGTCTAAGTCAGCACATTCTAGTGACACCAATTATGTAAGTAGGAAATGGATGTAATTCATAAATAGTGTTGTGTAAAGGTAAAACTAATATTTGCTGACTTAGTACTTGTTCATAGTATATATAGTATAAGGTAATGGTTGTAAAGGAGACAGAAAGACAGAGAAGTGAAAGAGAAGTAGAGTGGTATAGTCAGTGGTAGACGGCGGTGGTGGACAGAAGTGTCAATGGAGACCAAACCAATTGTAAACCATTATTTATTATATTATTTATATTTTTATACAAATGTGAGTATTCTATTTAATTCAATATCCATCTCCTAATACTTGCTCCGTATCCGGTCTGACAAAGAACCCATTTACAAATATTGTGTAACCTACCCTTTCGAGGAGTGGGTCACAAACTGGTAGCAGAGGTCCTGTAAGAATATTACAAGTTGGTAGTAATGGAATTTATTGAGAGGACGTGCTAGAGTTTGATGACGCCAAAGTCCTGTTGGAAAGTAGGGTTACAAGGTAACCAACACTTTAACCAGAAGACCTGCCCTTAATATTTAATTCAGAAAATATAATTATGACGCGATTCGTTACAAATGTAGTTTTAGTTTAATTGCAAGAGAAATTTTAATAGAGTTATATTACTTCCTATCGATTTTCTGATCTTCGGAACGTTGTTTGAACTTGAAAATAAAACAAAAGGCAAAACAGTTTAAACTTTAATTCAACATAAAGTTCAACAAAGTGGGCGTGGACAAATGCAAACTTCCCATCAAAAAGTCGTCGTCGCATTTTATTTTAATTTGGAAAACGGTAGTTCTTGCTGTCACCAAAAGATGGACAGTTGCCTCAGCGCATTCCTGCTTTTGCTGTTGCAATCTCTAACGTCATGTTTCATTCATGAAAAAAACAAGAAAAATCCAACATTGGAATGAATCCAATTCTGGATAATTGCCACTGTGTACATTAGCCAGCTTTAATTATATGATATGTTGAATTTTTAACATAATGATAAGCATGGAAAATTAATTTGGGAATTGCCATTTCTTTCGCAGTTTTTATTGTTGTTATTTCAGGTATTCAAGTAATATTTTACTCAAACACAGTTTTCCAATGTTTTGTTCAATTTTTCAGATTCCATTATTCATAAATGTAATAAAAAGAACAATGGCAAATTTAAATGAACACTAATAAATTGGAATAAAATACTGCAAATATATTTAAAATTCAATCATTTTACCTAATAATTCTTTGTTTTACGATGTCTGTTTATGTAATAATGTCAGACAAAATCTATTTTCACTAGATGTATCCACTGACATAATTAAATTAGAATTACGTTTTATGTTATATCGTAATAAAAGCTTTTGAAATGTTTTTAAAAAGCTTCTATCTGTAATTCTATTAACTATAATTTAATATGTTTGTATGTCTACGCTCAACTAGATTACTAATTTCTAGACTAAAAATATAATTTTGCAGGCTATTAAATATCAATAACTCCTTATTGTATTATTATTATTTTATTTTAACTAAAAAGCACAAAATTTAATTTAATTTAATTAATTGGAAGATTATTATAGGTTTTAATTTTTTAATATTAAAAGTACATTATTCTTTATCGTTTTTAAAACAATATTAAATAACTTTTATGTGTAAAAATCAAATATATTTAATGCGAAAAGAGAATTTTGAGGTGTTTTTTATAATAGTAATAAACTGTAACTACCCACTTTAAACGATATTGGGTACTTTGAATTTAAGCATTTAAGGGCACCAAAGTGGTGTTCCTCGAATGACACTTCCGTCCTATATGCAAAGCAGTAAACAACTCATAAAATATCGAACGAAATCGTAAACTAAACAAGAAACACTAAATACGTTAATGTAGATTAATGTAATCCTAAATGAAGCGTAAATCTTAATCCATGTCAAACAGACAAGCTGCGAACCCATTTTGCTTTTAACTAAATTCACAGGCATCTCTGAACTTTAGCATTAATATGCGGCTGCAATCAGTAGAATGGAAATCTTTCGGTTGGAAATCATTGCGAGGTAATTACGCCATTATGTTGCAATTAATTCTGACCAAATGGACGATGCTGTTTGTGGTTTTTACATTTAATTGATTTTAATAATGATGAATTTATTACCAATGTTGTCAATAGGGATATATCAAAGTCATTAATAACGAGTTAAACGGTTCGGAATAAAAAGTTCTAATGCAAATCAGATAGATTTGAATTTCACAAAAACACCAAAATTCAAATGAATAATTTTGTATGTACAATTTTCTTATTGTTTCAATACTTACTGATTGTACATATTGCAGGTTCTAAAACAAAGGTTTTAAATTTTGTATATTAAAATGAATTGTCTGTTTCATGAAATATCAAGGATTAATTATAATTTGATTAAGAGTTCATGTACCAAAGAGTAACAAATAAATATTTATAAAGAATACTTGCAGTTTCCAGAAACAGGATAAAGACAAAAATAAAACATCTTATAGAACAATGCCCCTGTGTAATCTAGATTAATTAAAGAACAACCTTACCAAAGATAGAACGATATTTATTTAAAAATAAAGAAATTATCTAATTATTATTTATAAAATTTTATCTTGTCTTCAATTTTCGCTATTTTATAACATTTTTGTTTGGAAACATTTTTAATTATTAATATTTTGTTCAATTACCTACGTACTAAAAATACATTAATCTAACAATTACAACGTAAGTATATAATAATATTAAGCTGATACATTTGTATCATTGTTAACAGGTACGTAATAATAAACTACATATTATTTTAAATATATTTAAGAGATCCGAACACACCTAACCTAGTTTCATTTATGACCGATATAAATTTTCACATCAATATTTATAAACTTTAGTGAGGGAAGTTTAAGCGTTTTATGTCGATCCTTCGACATTCCTTGAGAAAAACTAAGTCAATTTATATACAGGTAACACCACAATTTTTTACATTGCCTGAGTACAGTTTGAGGAATTAAAACTCCTTGTACCATTTTGAAGGAATTCGTGACCACAAATACATTCTATGTACATATTTTTTAGCTGCGATTGATCTATTCTTATAGAAGTATTTGAAAGCGAGATTTTCAGTCGACAGGCAAAGGCATTCATGTATGGAAATTTGAGAGTGCTCTTCACTCGGGAATATTTGAGACAGTTAACAGAATTAGGTCGAATTTTATTCGTTTTATGTCACACTTTTACGGGTGACATTCACCTAGATTCTTCTAGTTTACAGATTAAAAAAAAAGAAAATTGCAACCTTAAACTAGAACTACAATCAGAAATTGACTATTTTATATACTATTGCCTGGTTATGTAAAAGCTAATGTCTACCTAATTTCTATAGAAAGACAAATCGGTTTATCAAGAAAAAAAATATTTTATAGTGTACTACTCGTACATGAATATTCTATATTGAAAGAACATAATAGTAGCTCAATATTTTCACCCCTAAATATATTTATAATAAGAAAGCTTCAGTTATGCTACAGCGGCAATGCTATTTTGCATTCATGGTACACACATTATTTTTCTACAACAGCTTTCAATATTAAAACAAAAGGACTTAAATACTATAAGATGTTTTTTTGCTAATATATTTCTATGTTATTATGTGACATAATCAATCGTCACATTTACTTTATATTCACTTTTAATTTTGTATAAATAGATAAGCAATTCTTTTTTTTCCATTTTGATTATAATATTTACATAAATTTTAGTTCCAAAATTTCATTACTAGAAACTAATTCATATATGAAGTGAATGGCGGTCGTCAACAAAATAACAGTTGTAATTGTGGGATTGTGTGCATTTAATTTACAATAGATCACTGTTGATTACATTACTGTAATAAATTTAACCAATTTTGATTTAAAGTGTTTGAAATCGAGGGCGACAAATACTTTGTTTGCGCATCGAAAAAAATGAAGAAATGTCATGTTTATTTGACAGTTGTAGGAAAATGAAGTTGCCACGCTATTATTTCAATTAATTTGTATTTTGTTTTAATCTTGATAGACTTTATAACAATTCAGGGATTTATTAAATGTTTGCCAACTAATTTAAATAGTAAATTGGTTGTAATATATTTATATTGGCATTGTAATTAGTGTAATGAAAATAGTTGGAAATTAGTTGGAAACATTACACCGTCGGTGTAAACAGAAATTAATATATGATGATCAACTTTAATCTGATTTAAACTTCTAATTATATTATTAATTATCTATAAAACATGTATTTGTCATTTAATGCACTATAGATATGTAATTAAAAATATAGAATAATAATGATTTGTCGACTTTTATTGCATGCTATTAATAACTATTTTCTGAAATGAGGCATATAATTATAAAGTGAAACATAGGCTTCGTATGGTAAGAACACTTTTGTGCTGATTGTATTTGTGTCTGGCATTGCAGTAGTGCAGTACAATAGTACAATGGAAATCAATTACAATGGTTAGAATAGTTAACAAAGTAATGGATTATGGAGTCTAATTGCACTAAGAAATTGCAACTAGTACGGACTGTGTCAATGTCGATAACGTTTCTTAGTTAGTTCTGGTTTATTTTGAGATTGCTCTGTTTAATCCTTCTATTCGTCTATTTATGTTTCGAACTAATGGGAAAAAGTATACAAAGACAATAATACTTAAATTCTTCATCAGTTATCTATTGTTAAAATACAGGGTGTTAATACTAAGTTGTACCATCCGAAAACAGCAGTTAGAACTCAATGAGATAAACAACTTTTCTTTGTTCAAATTTTTGATTTGGAGCCCCAGTTCATAGTTATTTGCGTTCTTTTGTTTTTCGAAAAATCGTCATTACTCCCTTATTTTAAGAGATATTAAAAAAATACAAAAACTTTCAGCATTTGCTTTTAGTTCTCTAAAACTTTTGTATTTACAATTATTTTCTATTTTATCAAATAACAAAATGGCGGCCGATCAAAAATTTCAAAACAAGATATTTTGAAAACCACTCGATCGATTTTTGAAAATAAAACTTTATAAAATCCTTATACTATCTACTAACAAATGCCTGATATATTTTTTCGATCTGTCGAAAAAAAAAATTTATTCAAATTTAATTACAAGATAGATTTTAACAAACTGCCATAATAATTTAAAACAAAGTAGGCTTGCTACCATTAAACAAAAAAATAAACAAGGAAAACAAGAAACAAACAAGAAAAAATACAATGAATAATGAAACTGCAAGGGAGGCACTTAATTTGATTTTCAAAACACAGTTTGTTAAAATTTATCTTGTAATTAAATTTAAATAAAAATTTTTTTTCGACAGATCGAAAAAAAATGTTTCAGGCATATGTTAGTAGATAGTATGAGGATTTTATAAATGTTTTATTTTCAAAAATCGATCGAGTGGTTTTCAAAATATCTTGTTTCGAAATTTTTGATCGGCCGCCATTTTGTTATTTGATAAAATAGAAAATAATTGTAAATACAAAAGTTTTAGAGAACTAAAATCAAATGCTGAGAGTTTTTGTATTTTTTTAATATCTCTTAAAATAAGGAAGTAATGACGATTTTTCGAAAAACAAAAGAACGCCAATAACTATGGACTGGGGCTCCAAATCAAAAATTTGAACAAAGAAAAGTTGTTTATCTCAATGAGTTCTAACTACCGTTTTCGGATGGTACAACTTAGTATTAACACCCTGTATAACCTACTTTTTTCTCGTTGTAAAAGGTGATCCAAATTGGACTTCCGGATTTTTTGCATTTTTACAGATAGTATCAAAACACTTGGCAAATTCATTATAGCGTCATATACTATGCAGCAACGCATAAAATTTTTAGAAATTTAATATGTAAATATGCGATCGATTAAAATTTTTGGCACATAATGTACAAGTGAGCGTGTAATTCTTGATCTTGTACAAAAGTTTGAAGCAACTGGTATCTTTATTAGGTTATTGACAAACCAAAAGTACAGTTTCAACGGAGAGACCGTTCAAATGAAAATATTGCTTACTTTGGGCAGGAATGAATCATTGACCAGTATTTTTTAAGTATGAAAATGGTATCGCTGTTACTGTGAATAGTGTTCGCTATTGGGACATGCTAAACGATTTATTTTTTAAATAGACGACTCGAACTTGAATGACAAGTGGTTTCAGCAAAATATGAAGTTACAGCACATGAAACAGTCAATTTACTTGAAACCAAGTTTCCTGGTCGTGTTATCTCGCAGAGGGGTGATATTAATTGGTCTGCGAGATCTTGCGATCTAACCTCATTGGATATTTTTCTTTGGGGGTATTTAAAGGAAAGGGTTTATGTCAACAAACTATATACAATTCTAAAGCTAAAACACAGAAGACATGCAATTGTTGAAATAGATTCGCATTTATGCGAAAGCATTATGAACAATTTTGCTAAAAGAATAATTTCATGTCAGTGAAGTCATGGGAGGCATTTGGTAGACAACAAATTTCGTACTTAACTTCTAACTCTACTTTAGTGATTAACTATATTTTGTTTGTTATTCGAAATACAAATCCGGAAGTCCAATTTAGATCACTCTTTAGTATTGATTTAACATGATTTTATTTTACTTCCTTTCATAATTTGTGTATTGAAATTTGTTTTGAAAGGATGCGAAGAGCGTTCGAAAAGGCATCCATTTCTGACCCTTCTGCTCTATATCCTCTTTAAGTTGTGTGCTGAGATATTTTTATATGTGTTCCAATTATTATGAGAAGAATAAATATTTGAAATTGAGAATGAAAATTTCAGGAAACGAGAAATGTCTTTATTTTGATAAACCGGAGAAGTTTAAGTAAACACAACAAATCAAACTTTGTAAAGTAAATAAAATTTATTATGAAGTTTGAAATGGACTTTCTATATGTAAACTAATAAAAAACCTTTTGTAAACATCATAACTTATTATTTCCTACACAACAAAATATTCATTTTAGTAAAAGTCGTGATGTAGCGGACGGTTAAAAACAATCTAATAAAACTGTCGAAGGAAATTTGCACCCACATATTTTAGCCGCAAGTGCAATCGACATTTATTTTTATGGATATATTCTGGATCCGCGGAAGTTTTAACTTTTTGTGGAAAAAATGAACGTCTACCACAAACAACGCGATGATGAATGACCAAGAAATAAATGAAACCAAGAGAGACGGAACAAGTTCTGACTTTGTAGATATCTCCTAATTAAAAATTGATATTTGCTAGAGGATATCGGAAATGCATTTCTGGAGCTTTTAACGATAAAAGCGATAAAATGTCAGCAGTAGGGTTATCAAGTTTATAATTATTTATAACTGTAATTAAAAGCTACTTGCCCTTAATTCTTTAATTGCCAATATGTCAAAAGGAATCGTGAGGCTATATTTCAAATTAATTGCGAAACATTCTTTGTTCAAATTAATTATTGAGCAGATTTTACTTCTTTGTTTTATGAAGGAAGTTTATTGAACAAATTATTTCCTTACATTTTCTTTACCATCTCATCTTCATTAAATATCAAATTAGAAGTATAAAGTTTTGGAAAACCTTTTCGTCTATATCACTCTTCGTAACAAGATTGGATCACTAAAAAACGTAGACCCGCATCTTTCCAAAGAATGATTGCACTCAAGGTAGTGATAAAATATAACGACCCTGTTAGGGCTGTAAGAGGCTAATAATAATGATAATACTTTTTGATGATAACGGAGGACGGAACCTATGAGTAATCGAAATATATTCTACATACTGTCTTTATTTCGGGCCCCAATGTAAATTAAAAAAGTTTTTAATGACCATATAACAGGACACTTTATAAAATAATTATTATTGCCTTGTAGTGTTTCTTACAAAAATTTTGATTGGCAACCGGAACAGAGATGATAAGAAAACTGCAGTTAAATTTTAAGTGAAACTATACTACCTGAATAATTTTTTTATTAAGATTAAGATATTCAATTAAATTTTGAAATGAAATTAATTTCGGATAAATATTTTTAAAACAATTCTGAATGTGAGTTATGGTTTTAAAATAGGAATCATATCGCCACAGGTTTTTAACTGGACCACACAAATCATTCGAAAGGCAACGCGTCAAGTCGGCCGCCACTTGAGAGGGAATAATTCTGCCGATTTACAATTACAGAGAAAAGAATCAAACTGTGCTTTAGGAAAAATTGAAATATTTTTAGAATGTTGTAGTAAATAATCTTTCGATTTGGTTCCGACTAGGCCCCGTGAGTTTCCGAGCCTGTGTTCCATGGAACTTGCGGAACACTGGTATTTACTTCACTGATTTAATTAACTAATTAACTAGTATTTACTATAAAAATATACCTGTATTATTTTTCATTTTTGTAAGTTATTAAATAAAAATATAAGACTAGAAAGTAGAAATTTGCAAATGAATAGGTATATCATTTTAAGAATATCATCCAAGGAAAATATTCTGCTGGTGAAAACATATAAAAAGGTTTTATTTTTTAATAAAAGAAACAGGAAATTATACTTTTAATGACGGAAGATAATATGCTAGTCACAGCATTTTATTTTTCTAAATGCGTTACTTAACAAACTCATTCATTCTTTTTTTCCTTTGAATAAACGTTTTCTCATAATTAATATTTGCAAAATAATTACTTCTGCGAAATAATCCCTGAGGAATGGTAGATAATAAAATAAGTTTTAATGACAATTAAGAAATTATAATGGAATGTACTCGTAATATAAGTAACGATGTTACTTTGAATTTAATGATGCTCAATTCACTGTGGTGTAACTGTGGAATAGTTAATATTACTGTAGATTCTAATGACCTTATCCTTGTAATTATAATTCTAATAGCCTAATAATTTTGAGCAAATTGTAAGAAATGAAATTTACTTTATCAGATTGATTTAACATAGTACACTAGTTCTTATCTATGTATATATGAATTATTGCTAGGATAAAATTTTTCTCTTTTAATATTTTGTGGAACATCTGATGCTAGTCATCCCGGAACTTATTTGCATTTGTAGTGAAATTCGACTTCTACTCCCACGCAACGTAATAAGGATTATATTAAGGAAACTTTTCTTATCCTCTAGGCTACATTATTCTAGAATACTAAGCAGATAGTATGTCTTGAATATTTATATATTGTATAATTTTACCAACTGATGTTGTTTCTTCAACTTGAAATCAAGACGTTGCATCATATTTGTAAAAAAAATCTCATTAAATTATTCTACGAAGTTTATTATTCTGCAATAACTATATTCGTTAACAAATAATTTTAATTCAAGAACAATAATATCCTTGTTCATAAAATATAAAGGATTCGAACACACACTGAAAAAACTTGAACTCTAATTTATTATGCATTATAGCGAAATTAATTGGCCAATTATTTGAAAATGGGAGAATAAATAGAGAATGTTCAGAAATAAATAATTAGGTATTTAAGAAAAAAAATTGTTCTAGGAATTAGATAAAGTGGAGAAAATTCCGAGACAAATACCTAGATAAATTGTAAGGGAAATTAAACGACATACTAGAACTATTCTTCTTCTTCCTTTTGTACAATAATTCAGGATAAGTTTTGGCTCACTTACAGATATCATGACACGCTTTGATATCTTGTACAAAATTTTTTCAGATCTTAATATTCATCTTTTTTAAATCTTCGATTACATCGTCTATCAGTCTCTTACAAGGCTGTCCTTGTTTCCCATGGATTTCAATTAAATAACTTTTTTGCTTATCGAAAATCTCCAAATGTATCAGATGCCCAAACTACTGTAATCTGTGGACCTAAATGTACCTTATTATATATTGTAGTATAATTAGACAAATAGGTGTCATGTCATCGTACAGTGTAGGTCCATATATTTCTTCAGAATTTTTCTTTCACTTATTGTCACTGATTCTAATGACTTCTGGTATGAAAGTTCTCTCAAATCTGTATGTGAATACAAGTATGATTAAAGTTAGATATAATTTTAGTTTATTACCTTTTGTTAATAGTTTGGCCGATAGCATTTCTGTAATTATTAATAATTCTTCATTAAAAATTTTAGGCAATAAGTTTGTATGTTTTGAATATGAGAAATTTGAAGCTAGTTTGGAGTAAATAAAAACATTCTTTTTACTATTTTCTTTTACAAAAAAAGGATTTAGAGTTGTGGGTGAAATTTCTATCTCTAAATAACAGCAAACTTACTTTCCTACATTCTCTGATTATCTAGATTCCACCTTCGCAACAACGTAGGTACAGCAAAAACCTTTATCCGTTTTTTGTGTAATTTAATTTCCCCTAACAAATCCCTTCGCCTGACTGTTTCTTTGTTTTTCCAGTTGAACACCGAGTGGGCGCAAGTGGAGGTGATAGACCTGATCAACGATGGCTCTGGCCTGGCCTTCGGCATCATTGGCGGACGGAGCACAGGCGTCGTCGTCAAGACGATCCTGCCTGGTGGCGTCGCCGATAGGGTGAGTCACAGAAAAAGTATTGTTTTAGTGCTTATCAAATAAAATTATAAAGTGAATTTTTTTTACCATAAAACATGGGATTTGCCATATTCATCAGGTATATACTTTTTTAGGCGGTCATTACAGAAAGTTATTCATTTCCATTTAATACACCATCTGTCAAAAGGAACAATTGCCCATGATTTGTGATTAGGTGATGGAAATAAATATTTAGGTCTTGACCAAAACCAATCATATTTAAGCAAAATTATTTCCATTCTGTTCAAAGCAGAGCCGTAGCTTGACAATTTTCTACAAGGGGGCTAAAGTTATTTTAGAGAGACGGGGGTTGTAAAATAATAATTAAAAATAAAACAATCTATTATCTTAAACCGCTAAATTTATATAATTGTAATTTATTCCGTTGGTCAAAAAATTTTAGAGTTAGGGAATTACTTGCATTTATTATGTAAATGAAATAGATTGCCTAGGTACAGTAGGCGTTAAAATTTACTACTTATACATTTCGAAAAAAATATATAGCTGCTATAATTTTGAAGAAAAAAGTTAAAATATCTAACAGTATTTACATATAATAAATTATTAAAAAAAAATTCATAAACCACATTTTGTATCATTTCAAATTTTTTATCAACTGCAGTATAATGAGCACCAGCTCTTCAGACAAAAGTTTACTAAAATTTAAACCTATAATTTCTAATTTACAGTCGTTTAAGGGAGGTACTTATATATATGTACATAATTAAGTAATTTCATAATTTTCAATAATTTCATAAATTGCGAAAACAAGAATTGTTAAACTTTCTTCGGATAAGATAGATAGGAAGGTATGAGCCGATGTTTTCTCGTCTATATTTTGTTGCTTTGATTACCACTATTGACTGTTTAGAAACAATCCGATTGTTTATGTGAAAACAATTGATTGAAATAAGTGTCAAATACATTAGTTTTTACAGTGCAACTCGTCAAAAAAAGCTCATAAATATGGTCATATAAAATTGCAGTACGAGTTGTTCACTCGCATGGATATAAATGCTTCTCTGCATTCGATACACAATAATACTATATCAATACATAATGAATTAAATAAAATATATTTGATATTAAAGGAAAATTTTTAATTTGTTCAATAATCCACGATCATTTTTTGATGAAAGACAAATATTACTTTCCAAATACGATAATCCAGTATTAAAAGATATTAATCTATAGAAATATGAAAAGCCAATAACACTTTGCATTAAATATTTACTAATTTTCTTCTCTGTAATAAAACCTACAATACGAAAATACGATAAAGAATTTGTAAATACCTCCAATGTTTCTAGAGGTTACTTTATTGCGAGATATATAATCGTTCTATAATGTCGATACTTGTAGGGATGCCTGTTAATGTTACTGGCTTGTGACTTACCAAAGCTGATGTTATTATTGACCATGAAAGATCTGGCTTATGTTAGTAGTTACAGACACGTACACATGTAGACATTGGGGTGACAAGGGGTTAAACTGTCACTGTGTCTATTCGTATGTGGATTTAGCAGGAAGTACAGGAAATGAATTAACAAACATGTGATATGTGCATAGAATTGTTTATGACAGCAAGTATTAATGAATAATGAATGTGCTCCACATTGCGGTTTCATAATAAAAATAAACTAAGGCAAATACAGGGTTCATTAAATATATGTAGTGTAGATAGATTTAATTGGATAAGTATTACTTTTTATTTAGGTGTTAAAATAATGAAATAGCAAAAAAGTAATACAAATTTTGTTGTTCCACTATTTATTTCTTATTAAAACGAACGTTGAAACATCTGTTGATGACTGAAAGGAAAAAAATATAACAGAGTGTGTACATTCTAAATTTCAATTCAACACGTTTACTGTCAATTACGAGTGTATGGTCGGTTTTTCTGCATTGATTTTCAGGGCATCTATTTCTGCTGCAGGAATTATTAAACTTTTGCCTAGCATCTTTGTCGTATATGCATGGCATAGATGAGATTTTTATTCAATATCTTATTCGGTACATGCAGGGACTCGAACAGAAAAATATTCGGGTTCGGTTACGGTTATCAGCTTTTACATTAATAAAAATTCAGTTTCGGGTATCGGTAACGGTTTTTTGAAAATATTATTTTGGTTTTTGTTTCGGTTATAATGAACAAATACATTTCGGTTTCGTTACCGTTTCGTTTTTTTTTTCGATTTCGATTAAAAATGTAAGTTGTTTTAAGTAAAAGTACAGTTACTTTAATTTTAAGTTGTGATCTAAAAATTAAAATTGTGGGTCAAAATATACCTACTTAATCATTTTACATTAATTACACTAGAATGTTATAAAAATAAGTAAAATCTATGATTAATGTTTTTTTTTTCGGTTATTTAACGAAATAAAATGTGGGTTTGGGTTTTCCTTTACCGTTTCATAAAAAGTCAAATATCGGTACGATTATCGATTACGGTTTCGTTAGGGTTCGGATCCCTGCGTACATGTTATATGCTACCTGAATTCAACCAACGGCAAAAACGAAAAAAAAGAAACAATAGTGTATCAGATATTTTCAAATATTTAATAAAATCGAATGTGTCATTCACGCCATTGACGTCGACAATTTGTGCTTCTTTTTGTGTTGGTAGTTTCGTTAGTTTCGTCTACAACTCTTTTTGTGTACTTCATCCATTATTATATTTTTAAAACACTGTCAGTTTTGACATTTGTTTACTTCGAAAATCATACGATTTCATTTCATGAATACCCCTTTCCCCTTGGCGACTAGTTTGTATATATTTCACAAGGTAATTGCAAGTATACTCATTTGTTATTATCTGATATCCTAGGCCAAGCACGAGTTAATTCGTAACATAGTGCAGTTAAACTGGAAGCTTAGCTTCTAAGTACAGCATAGTTAGCATAAGCGGCTATTCCGTACTGATACAATTTATCTCGTAGGCATCTTACGTAATAATGCCTCATACGGCACTACGAGATAACTCGTATCGATGAATTTCGGTTTGCTTGAGCGGTTCCAATTGAGGAGTGGGATTCTATAACTTTGGTTGCTATCGTTTGGACTTGTTATGATATCAATTACAAATATCAACTACAAAGTATACTTGCTATTCTATAACAGTAATGGTTATTTACGGTTGGTTGATACGTACTTATATATACTCATACAGTTATAAAGAACACTCTTTAAATCTACACTGATATGGGAATGTCTTAAATTAATTGCAAATTTGAAATTCAACCATGGTGATATTTGACATTTGACGTTTGTAATTGATATTTTAACAAGTACAGTTGTTATTTGTAGTTGTTATGAGTAATTGATATTTTAACAAGTACAGTTGTTATTTGTAGTTGTTATGAGTTATAGAATCTCACTCGAGTTTTGGCACACAACGTGTTAATAGAATCTTTCAATGCTGAAGCTACGTACCTGAAAGTTTTCATAGTAAATATTCATAGAAGGATAGGAGAATATCCTTTAGAATGATTTATTCAGATTGACCTCATTGATTCCCAAGTGAATATCCCAACCCTCACCGAACGGAAAAGAAAAATGTAATGAAGTAATAATCATTTCTCACCATGCTTAATTGAAACTAATCCTAATCTGCGATCTACCCTGGGATAACTCGGGATCGGCGTTCCGTTCGGCATCATTGGCGACCGCATTCCGGGAAGTTTCCAACATGTAGACATGCCGCCACCGCGCGTGACAGCGGGTTAAACTGTCACATGAGGTGAAGCGCTCGTAACCCAGACCCCGCAAGTTTCACACAAATTAGCTAAATAAGACGGAAGTTAGGCACAATATACAGCGATGTCGGCATACTACCGGGACCGGGGAATAAGGCTTAAAATGGAGCGTTGTTCTAGACAACTTCGATGTGTGTACTTCAACTTGAGATACTCGCACTTAATATAGTTATTGTTGACTCTGGTAGGGCCTAAAAGTTTCAGGGCTTGTTTCATAAACATCTTATTTGCCTTTCATACGATTGCTTGACAGTACATTTGTAAATATATGATTATATAAACAAAAGTTATAACACGGAATAACAAAATTTAACTTTTTTTGTGACTCAGTTCTTTCTACTTACTAATTTATTTTGCCCTAAAATGAGAAAATCAATGATATTATTAATTTGGTTTGCTTTTAATGTCAGGACACTAATTTTATATGATTTTTGAATTATTTTTTTTGACCTGGAATAGTTACAACACTTGCTCCTGCATCAAGAGCTGAAAATTAAAAAATATATATCTAAAAACTTGGAACCACAAAGCAATTAAAATTAAGATTTTTTTTCACCTTCTGATGAAGGTGTTGAAAGTAGTCGAAACTGAGAAATAAATTTTACAAACTAATTGAAATCTGGAAGTCAGAAGTAGGTACTAGTACTTGATAACAAATATTTTTTTATCTTTTAATCTAAATATAGAACGTGTACTACTTAGATTTTTAATTGAAGAAATGGAAATCTATGTACGCTGAAAATTGATCTAGAGTTTAAAAAAACGACGTAACCCCACCTATATGTGTCTGAGCCACTATACTAGATCCCTTATTCTTCAGATATTTTGACTAAATATACATGTAGCCTAGTATCTATTTATGTAATAAGTAAAGAAACATAGTTGGTTATTTAATGCATACGAAAATTACAAAACGAGACGAGGCGAGTTTTGTTAGAGCAGAAGTTGAATAACCACCTAGTTTCCTTACATGTTTCATACAATATTTTTCTACTACCATTTAAATAAGTACAAAAATGTGTTTGAAATGATGAATTTTTAACATTTTGATGATATTTGTAAAATAAACAAAAAAGACTACCCATGCAATACTGTTTAATTTCATGTGTTACTACAAAATTGTTGGTTATAAACAGATAAACGATATAACACTAAATTGTTATTTATATATTTATAATTGTAAAATACGAGTCTCTGTTAATCTAATAAATGTAATAATTATTTTATTAATTTGTAAATAAAATAAGAACTAAATATTCTATTTTTGTAGCTGTTAATGCTATTTATGGCTACTTTTCATTTTGATTTCGCGTAGAATAATGATCTTATTACTTCACTAGTGAAATGGAATCAATAACCTATCTGGAATTAGGCAAATAAAGAGAAAAAAACGGAAGTAGAAAAAAAATTTGTCTACATCTTGTGACAACATTTTGATATCTTATATAAAACACATAATTAAAATAGCACATGCTATTTGTCACATTGTTTCGGCATTTCTTTTAAATTCAAGTAAAATAATAATACAAGAAAGAGCAAATAAAAATATAATATTGTTTTATATCAAAAAATAGTAATAGACATAACACAGATGCAAGTAAAAATGCTTCCAAATAAAAACGGTTCTATCACATAAAATAATTACTGGGGATAGAATATATCAATGAGAAAGAGAAATAAATTTTGGTTAGAGACAAACTGAATATCTTGAACAACATAAAAGAACACTTAAGTTTTGCTCCAGTTTAAAAAAAAACTGATATTTGCGAAGTGCGGAAAAAATAAAATCTATCTAAGTAACGAATATAACTTCTTGAAAAATAGAATAGTATCAAATAGATAAACGCAGACAAAAGAAGGCGGAAGAAGATTTAACCAGAAAACAATTTAACTCCATTAGCCAAAAAGTTCCGAAATAAATTTAAGTTCAGATTTTAAAACTGTGATAGTCCGTAAAGTAGTTGAAACTATCCTCAGTGCGAATATATGGTTGACAATGTAATTAACTGTCTGTTTAGAAGTGTGTGGAATTGTCGGCAAGTTTAATTGAAATTAACAAAATAAGACGACCCAGTTGGCTTAGCACAGACTGACTTGAATGTCAACAAGGTAATAAATACTCTCATTTATTATGTGAGAAATTCTGCCTCTGACGGCTGAAAAATACGTGCAAGGTTGCTTTAAATATTCCTACATCACAATTTAGAACTTCGCGAAAATTATATTTTAAATAACATAATTCAGATTTAAGCAGTGTTGGCCTGATTTAAATCAACTATTTTTTTAAATAAAAATCATTCATTGATAAAAAAAATACAAATTATAATAAAAATGTACCTATTCATGTGCTGCAAAACTATTAATAACAGCCAAAATATGTTCTGTATAGTACATCTCAAAATGAAATGATATTTTATCACGAATTTTATTATTTGTCTTATAACAGAAGAAAAATAAATATTTCATTGTGTAACAAAAAATAAAAATTCTTCTCTACTCCTGTATAAATATATCCCCCTTATTACAATTTTTTCTATTAATTATAGTAGCCATATTTCATATATATGATACATAATTTCCTCTTTACGACGAATCACAGAACCAGAAATCATGTCATTATATATTTTTATGTTATCATTTTCTAAAATATTTATGCGTTTTGTTAATTTTACAGGAGTAGAAAAAGTTTAATACTACAATCGGGATTATTGTCATTATTTACTTAGACGATATGCATCACTCGTTTATGGCTCGTGACACTAACTTCATCTTCGCGAATAATGATTATCAAAATCCCTTATAGTATAATAATTACTTTTTCTAGATTTATTTACTTGAATCGTTTTGAATTTTGATTATAATATTTGAATAAAAACACCAATTTCCCCGCTTTTTCGTTTTTGTTTATGAAAAAAAATATTTATATTGCTTTTAAAACAATAAAAAAGGCAAGAAATAAATCTATAATAGTTACAGATAGATTCCTTTAAAAATTAAAAAAATAAAAAATCATGAATATTTGATTTTTTTTAAATTAATGATTTTTATTTTTTTTTAAATAAATAATGACTATTGCCAATTCTGAATTTAAAAATAGATAAAAGATTCCTACACATTTACTTTACTTATATCAAAGACCTAGAAGAATATCGTGCAATAAATTCATCAATCTTATTGTCTAAAGACGTGTAGAAAACATTTGTCATTAATCAGACATACACGGAAATTGATATTTATTTTACTTACGAAAGCTGTTATCAGCCTATACATTTAATAGAACATTTCTATATAAAATATCTAAAGGAAACAGAAGTATTTTAGGATGTTAAAAGATTGCGAATATTCTCTTAAAATATAATGCGACACTATGGTGACAACTCAAAAAATGACAGGAATGAACGAGAGCTACTATATTTTATGTTCAGTATTATTAGGGTTTGGTTATTGACAGGCAATGATTTATTATAGCAGCGAGGCAGTACATCATTTTAATCCTTTGTTGTTTATGATACTTTATAAACGAATTTGAATTTATTAATTGCATAGCTAAAATTTATCATTTTTATACAGTTTTAACAAATAACATTATTCTCTATACTTATATTTTCTTAAAATGGAAAATAATTACCATGTAAGTATTTTAATCATTTATTTCTATAATCCCTAAATAACAAATAAAATAATTTACATATTTGTAGTATATAGATACGGTTAAAAAATAAAGTAATGACAAATTTAAATTGTTGTGGGGTGTTATTAAGTTTCTAATGTACATTATATGTAAGGTTAGTTATAATAAGCTTATTTGTTAGTGTATAAGTTTTAAAGTTGGAAGTTTTAATTAATATTTTCACGTTTCATGTTGCGTTCTAGTAGACAGGTTAAAGTAGTTTTTTATGTTGTTTAAACACTTCCTTTGTTTCAAAGATGGAGCTTCATTAAAAATTATACTTTTAGTTGGGAAGGTATTTAAAATAAACTTTTACAATCATACTTGCGAGAAGTCTTAGAAATTCTACCCGGAGAACAATTAAGTTTGAAACTTTTCCTTATGTGTTATATTTATAATTGACTGTATTTTTATTTTCTTTGTAAGCATTTATAGTTTTATACCAATATTTCTCGTGCACGATATCTTTACGAGAATCACTTACGAGTGACCAAACTCTAAACACTTAAGGGAACAATTAGATTAGAGCTCTTCTGACCGCAGCCAATTATTTGAACTTTTTCCACTTCTGTTGTATCGTCTTGTATTGTTTAACTCTTCGAACGAGAAAAATCAGGAGAACTTCAGATTTATCCAATAACCTCTGTAACACTTGGCTGGGAAATTTATTTCCAAAATTAAATTAGGAAAGATATTACAATTTTAATCAATAAATAGGAAAGTATTGTGACATCTATTTGGGTGAATTGTAAAAAGTCATAAAATACGAATATTTATATATTTATTTTCACACGACAAATGTTTTTTCTACGCTATTTATTGTTATCTTGTAATTTATTTTCACAAAATATTTATTTCTACTTTACACTCACTCTACTCTACTCTACTTGACCAACTCTACTGACTGTAACTTCACAATCTCCTTCAGTCTCAACTCTCACTCCAATCTATGACACTTTCTACCTGCGGGTAATTAACCACGAATCTTCTAGTGTCTTCCGGACTCTTGAAAATTTCCGAACAATAGCGGCGTCGCTCTTATCTCACGTGACATATACTGCATTAATAATGACTACACTATTTATTTTATTGGACACATACGAGTTTCAGTTTTTCACTATCCTCTTCTTTTTTATTATTTTATGATTTATTGAAAAATGATCAATTAAAATTATATTTCGAGTTCTACTTGGTATTTAAACGAAGTTTTAAGCATTGTATCGTTTTTGTTACTACGACCACAGAATAGGTTTATACAGAAGCGACAGTAAGAAAGAGAAACGAAAATTAGAGAGAGATGAAGAAAGCCAACAAATTTAAAGGGCTCATTGTTTAAAATCGGAAAGTTTCGTCACATCTTAGGGAGAGAGGGGCCAACAAATTTAAAGGTCCACACAATACTCCAAGGTAATAGAACTGATTAGGGTAACATGAAAGGTAACGACACGGAGTGTTACTTCTGTATGTGCTATGACCTAGAAAATCTATTGCGACATAGCTCTTACTTAGTATTCCGGAAATAGTTCCAGTTTTCTGATGAAGCTCCAGGAGTCAAGTTCTTGATCTCATCTGCCGAAAGATACCTCTTACTTAGTTGATTGAGTCTCTGTGTGGTTACGGCTGGGTTACAGTATGTGTTCCGACGATACTCCATCCTCTTTACAGAGTCGACAGATGTCATTTTCAGCTTTACCAATCTTATACAAATTGAAGGACAATGGCCAGTGAGGACTCTTGTCATTATTCTAAGTCCTTTTTGTTGAGAATAAGTAGCTCCTTGTTGTTTGTCGTACTGGAGAAATGAATTTTCTTGCTTGACTGAGGCATCGACAGTTTTTCTAAAATTAGGATATGGTAGATTCCTCTCAGTTTTTGACCAACTTCTTACAGAGACTTTGTGGGAGACCACATGTAGGTTCCGATCCGTAGTATGAAAGTTTAGCACCTTTTTTGCAACTTCATTATCTTTCTCGTTTTCTAGGAATGCCTTGGGTAGCAATTGGAGGGTGTCCCAGCAGTTTCAGGCTAGCTTTGATTTACAAGTGCCTTTAAAGCTGTCTGTAATTATATTGATTGTTGCTCCTGTTAGTCCTTTTTCTAGGTTTAGGTGAGAACAGAGATTTATTGCATAAATCTCAGCTTAAAAAATTGAGCTACTTACATGAGGATATAACTTGTTTGTTTTCGAGGGTTGTCGGATGATATTTTAAAATTCTATTAAAGTTTAATAGCTTTGTAATGTAAATCGTTGTCGCACTAAAATATTGATGCCAATATTGATTGAAAGCAAAGTTGTGCGAACTTAATTTAGCCGAGTTGTTCTGTAGAAAGGCAGGAAAAACTACCGACAACACTTTTTTTCGTCAGGATCAACGGTCACACAACTTTCTTATAGATAGCTTTATAAATCTTCCAAACTTTGCTTAACTCAATTTTGCTTGTCATACAAATTTTATTTTTTTATTTAATTTAACATTTTTTCAATGTTTCATTTTGTATCTGTCAATAGGAAATGTCTGTTTATTATTTTTTGTTCTTTTCCAATCTGAAAGTTGGAGTAACTTTTCGGAGATTATAAAGTAAATGAAAGATTGTCACATCGAAAATTTAACAAACTTTCATCACATGTTCGCTTTTTGTTGTAAATTTTATGTAAGTTCCAAAGTTTTATTTTAAGAATATTGCCGCAAACATCTGAACTTTTAACTGTCATCAATAAAACTATTTTCAACTAGAAAATTTTAAAAATTTCAGTTTGCCAGATTACAACTTAGAACTCCAAGCTATATGTGTCTTTCTGTGCAAATTACAATGATTCTGACACGGGAATTTACTGAAAAGTGGACTATTTTCAAATACCATAACAAAGCTTATCGCACCTCAATTCAAAAATTGAAAATCTCGTATATTCCAATACCTTGTAATAGTACCACTATAACTATGATGTTTTTAGATAAATATGGTAGGTGGGTTACAAATTATAACACACTAGATATTTCTTGGTTCGTATCATAGTAAATACGTTATAAAATTTTCACTATTCTATTTTTTTTTGTAAATGTTATTTAAAAATGTAAATTGTTAAAAAAACTGTTTTATATTTTATATCAATGATTAAAAGGTGTTGGATAAAATGTTGTATGGCACTCGTGTGTTAATTATCTAAGTCACTTGAGAAAAATAGCTAAACATTTTTCACGTAACTTATTTGTAATGTAATACACTTGTACCATAAATAACTCTTAGTTTCTACTACAGATTTTTCAAATTTTGTAATCTAATATTATTTTTAAATAATTACTAATGAAAACAAAACGGAAAAATAACATATACAATGATTTTCTAGATTACAAGGCCAGTTTTACAAAATAAAGTAAATTAAAGAATTATAAATTATTGAAATGAATCTAGGACGACCTACACAAAAATATACCTATAATAGAATACTTGTCTATATCGTACTATATAATGATTTTTTACTGATGTGACCGTAAAATGCCGCGAAAATTTATTAACAAATGGTTAATGAAACGTTATAAATATATAATAATTATTGACTGATCTGTCATTGAAATGTTCTAAAGTTTTATTATTTACAAAAAGAAAGATTTTTTTTGTGTTCCATTGACGCATCTGCGGCGGGTTTGACACTTATAACAATCGTAGGTATGTTAATAGCTATTAAACTGGCTGTACTGTGAATTGTGTATAATGAAGCGTTTTACTTGTTTGTTAATAATAATTGTTTTTAATAACTAAAAATAAACCTCAAAAACCGAAAACAGATGTTATTTCTGTGATATTACTGTTCGTCGTTATGACGTCATCGCCATTGTTATTTTCGGTACGTGTGTTTTTGTAATTTTGAGCGAATAAACTATAAAGACGCGTTAATTATTCGCATCTTTTTACCATGTTAATTCCCCCTTTGTTGTTTGTAAAATGAACGTCAAAGTTTCAAAAGAATGGAACTCCTACAGTGAAAAACAATATAATGTAGGCTAACACGTTGTGTTTTATAGTTATTATCCTATAAAGTAACTTTTTTAACTTTAATATCCTTTACTTTTTGCCACACGTGTTCTACAACTAAATTAGCAATTTTATTTTGTTCTGCATACTCGTATTCATATGAGGAAATTTAAATGGAGACTGGAAACACATTTCTTTTATGTGAATAGAACTTGTCTCTATTGTCGAGCCGGAAAATATTTAACGTTGAAAAATTGTACGTCACGAACATATGTATGTAGATGTAGGTGATACGATATGACGGACAAGAAAAATATATTGCTTTAAAGTACCTATATGAAATTTTCTTATATTTTCTGCATGTTTTGAATTCGAATCTTAATTTAATTGTCAAAATTTGAAGGAAGATGAGTTCATCTACTTTCATATTTTTCAACGTGTTATTACAAGATTGTGGTTCATATTTCATTATTGGACGTAATATGCAGAAATAACAATAAAACAGATTAAACCTCGGTCCTCTTACACAAAGAAAACAATACAAATGTAACAAAAGAGCGAATCCCATTTACTTATCTCGACTGCGGTGGAAAGGCAAAATCTTCTCATCAAAAGGTCCTTGAAGGATTTCATTTCCAGAGCAGAGATCCGTGTTCTCGACATACCTCCCATTTCACAGGATACGGCCGTGTAATTATGTTCTGCTGTACAGTGTAGCACGTTGAATGTATGAATTTGTGTTTATCAGACATTATTTGACGTGGAAGGTATCGATTCAGTACATTCGTGGTTTACTATGTAACGCAAAGGTAAATAATTCATTTGACCTGTGGATGCGTATTGTTCGTGAGTCAATATGTTTCTTGTAATTGCTGGACTCAAAAATCTCTACAAAATAGTTCAATTTATCAACTTTTGATGTAAATTTTTTTAAATCCTCTTAGCCTATGGTACGGTTTTTTTATTATTTTTAATGTGTTTCTAGTTTCATATTACACCTTTTTTATAGAATATTAATTTTAACTTTAATATGTATATACAGACCATACAAACCAAAAATAAAAAATACATTCATTTTGAAATATTTCTAAATGCCATTTTATAAAATTTTCAACTAGCTGTAGATATTACCTTTACGTAGACTGATATCTTATTAAGATCAACTATGGGCCAAGAAAGGTTGATCAACATAGCAATTTTAAATGTACATATCGATATCACTATTAATATTGATGATATTAAAAAAGAATTTATTAAGCCCACACCAGTTCGTGAAAATACTTTTGCCTTAAAACTATAAATGCGTGTGTTAGTAATTTTGTGTTAATTTACTTATATTTTATATTAATTTACGTACCAATTTTAAGAAATAAAATTTTTATTTTGTATATTTTCTGTTGCCCCTTTTGAAGCTCCCACACGAGTATTCGACGCAACCCTCACATTGGCTAAGTTCCGAATCGTGCAAAAATCGATGACAGCGCTCACGTTATCCGTCAAATCCATATAAATCATGAATCATGTAAGATTATAATATTTTGTCCCTTACTCTATCTTGAATACTGTATCAGTAAAATCTAATCTCCATTCTAAATCTATTTTCTTATTTTTAAAATTATAATTATAACATTTTAATTATAATATTAAAAAAAAACAGGGCATGTAACCGGTTAAAAAAACCGGTTAATAAAAACCGGTAACCGATATTTTTAACGAAAATTGCGAACTTTAACCGTAATTTTAACCGATATTTTTCAGGCCGAAAATACCGGTAACCGTTAACCAAAAAAAAAAAACCGGTTTTCGCGAACATTAACCTTTATTTAATATCAATTAGCGAGAAAAAAAATAATATTTTTTTATATCTGTGTTTTCTATTTGTATTTGAACATGAGTCATGACAGTTTTTACAATTAACATTTTATTTGAGAGTCATAAATGTAGGTAGTCTCTTTGGCCGTTAAAGTTACTTAAAAAGTCCCAAATAAATACAGCCTTTGTCAACACAGGCAAGTTTAAAATTGAAAAGTGACCTGCGTTTTTCTGAAGATATTACGGGAATTTTTGTGAATGTTCATTAATTGCTTTTTTTAATTGTTATATTTTTCTTAGATTTTTTTTGACACCCTTTTCCATTTAAAATTAGGTGCAACCCCCATTTTAGGGTTTGTCCCAAACAGTTTGAAACAATGTTAAACCTTCCACAACATTCTGAAATTAATCCCAAACAATGTGGAACAGTGTTAAAAACCTTATAGAACTATGTAGAACATTGTTAAATTAGTATAACTTTCTTAACTTAATCCCAATTAACTTGGAACAGTGTTGAACCTTATATAACAATGTGAAACCCTAAATAATTATATTAACTTTGTCCCAAACAATTTGGAATTCTGAAATTAATCTCAAACAAATTGGAACAGTGTTGACCCTTATATAACAATGTTAAACCGTAAACAATTTTCGTAACTTTGTCCCAAACAATTTGGAACAATGTTAAACCTTCCAAAACTGCCTGAAATTAATCTCATACAATTTGGGATAATGTGTAACCTTGTAGAACTATCTAGAACATTGTTAAACCCTGTACAACTGTCTCATCTGAATCCCAATTATCTTGGAACAGTGTTGAACCTGATACATCTATGTTACACCCTAAACAAGTTTCTAACTTTGTCCCAAACAATTTGGAACAAAGTGAAACATTGTGCAACTGTTTCTACTTACTCTAGAACACTTGGAACATCTTTCTGCCTTCTACAACTGTCTTTTTAAGTCTTCCTAGTAATTTCCAATAATAGTTATACATTAAAACTTACAATTTATAGTTTTTCACTCTAAAATTTTTCATATACAGCCAAAAAAATCCAAAAAGACCCATTTTTAGGTCCAAAATTTTGATTTTTGAAATAATTCCAAATTGATAGTCGCCGATGCGCTGATTTCAAATTTTCAAACCGAATTCAATTATCTCTTTCCGTTCCTGAGATATTTGACCTCAAAGTTGCACTTCAAAAAAGTGAGTTTTTTGGATATATCTCTAAAACGGGTAGAGACACAATCTCAACGACTATACCAGTGGATTCTACAGGCAAAGTTACATAAAGAAATGTTTTCTCCGCATATACGTTCTTTGGAACGATTTTGTGAAAAATGAGAAAAACGAAAAAAACCGGAATTTCAGTTTTTCACTTGGGAACTTTTTGTCACCAAATCTTTTCATTTTCTATACTTAAGTAAGTAGTGATGCGCTGATTCCAAATTTTCAATCCGATTTCAATTATCTCTTACCGTTCTGGAGATATTTGCGTTCAAAGTCAGACCTGAAAAAAAATTGTTTTTCAGGAATAGTCCTGAAATGGGTCGAGATACGACCTCGGCGACCTCACCAATCGATTCTGCGGGCAAAATTAGATAAGTATACCAATTTTCAGATATTTATTCAGGCGGATACAATTTTTAGAGCGAAAAAACGAAAATCGCAAAAATTGAAAAATCGCCTGATGAACCCCTTACGATTTTTTCCGATTTTTTGCCATTTTCGTTTTTTCGCTGTAAAAATTGTATCCATTAGAATATAAATCTGAAAATTGGTACAAAAATGTAATTTTATCCGTAGAATCGATTGGTGAGGTCGCCGAGGTCGTATCTAAACCCATTTCAGGACTATTACTGAAAAACTGAATTTTTCAGGTCCAACTTTGAACGCAAATATCTCGAGAACGGTAAGAGATAATTGAAATCGGTTTGAAAATTTGGAATCAGCACATTCTTCTTTACTTAAGTACAGAATATAAAAAATTTTGGAGACAAAAAGTTTCCGAGCGAAAAACTGAAATTCCGGTTTTTTCGTTTTTCTCATTTTTCACTAAATCGTTCCAAAGAACGTATATGCGGAGAAAACATTTCTTTATGTAACTTTCCGCGTAGAATCGACTGGTATAATCGTTAAGAATGTATCTCTACCCATTTTAGAGATATGGTCAAAAAACACCCTTTTTTGAGGTCCAACTTTGAGAGCAAATATCTCAGGAATGGAAAGAGATAATTGAATTCGGTTTGAAAATTTGAAATCAGCGCATCGACGACTATCAAGTTAGGCTAATTCCAAAAATCAAAATTTTGGACCCAAAAATGGGCATTTTTAAATTTTTTTGGCTGTATATGAAAAATTTTAGAGTGAAAAACAAAAAATTGTAACTTTTTATGTATGTCTATTATTGGAAATTACTAGGAAGACTTAAAAAGAAAGTTTTAGAAGGCAGAAAGATGTTCCAAGTGTTCTGAAATAAGTAGAGAGACTTGCACTATGTTTCACTTTGTTCCAAATTGTTTGGGACAAAGTTAAGGCACTTGTTTAGGGTGTAACATAAATGTACTAGGTTCAACACTGTTCCAAGATAATTGGGAGTAAGATGAGACAGTTCTACAGGGTTTAACAATGTTCTAGATAGTTCAACAAGGTTTAACTTGTTTTCGGAAAGAAGGTGGTTATTCCTGTGTAAATAATTGTAATAAATCTGCTTACGTAATATTTGAACGGCCCCTAAACTTAAATCGAACAAATTTTATCAAACCGAACTTATACATATTTTTTTATTAAACGTAGTAAGTATTTCATAAAATTCCGAGATTCTATATTTTGACGATAAAATATAAATAAATTGTTTTGAGTAGTGAGAAATAATTATATTTTTATCCACACTTATATCGAAAATAATTATTAAATATCTAGGTATCTAAGTTTATAAAATTTAATATTATTGGTATGGGACAAATGTATTTATTTTTACTAGAATAACCTACATTATACATGCTCTTTAATGTATAACGTAACATTTAGTTAGTTGCAATATAAATTAAATTGTGAAATGTGTGTGTAGGAGTACGAGAATATGAAATCTGCATGCGTGTTTACCAGGTATAATTGACGTAAGGGAAGGTATCGATTGTGGACGTTCAATTAGTTTGACATAGCATGCTATCTGATTTGGAAAACTTTGGTAATTTGCATGTGGGTTTGGAGGTTTGGATGTATAGCCGGCAATCCGGCTGAACTTTGCAAAATACCGCGCTCAAGGCAAAACAGACAAATAGAGAACGCCGGATGGAGTGCTCTGAATAATCCGCTCAATTGGAATGGAAACTATTAGTTGCAAATTAATTTACGTGAGAGCTAAAGATCCGCTCCATACTCAAACTTTTTTACCTGAATTTAACAGCCTTTTATGAATGAATTATGGAATTTAGTTTAGAATTCCGAATAAATTTCTCACATTTATCAAAAGTTTGCCACGCCGAAAAGTTTGCAAACTGAAATAAAATATGAAATATTAAACAAATATTTGTTTTCTGTTGCAATACTATTTATTAATTTCTATTTCCCAGTATAATTAATACCAGGAATTTATTTATTGTGTAAATAATTTACTATATTATTTTAGTTTAATTTATTTATTAATTTCTATTTTAATTTTTTTACGGGAAGCGGGGGCTCAGTTGCCCATGTTGTATGATTTGGACTTTAAATCTTAACTTTGCTTTTATCATCCAAATAAAAAATACAATTGCGTCAGAGTGGTTCAGAACTCATTATAAGCTGTAAATAGATCGCTTCCAGAGGCTGTAGGCTGACAACCTGCACAAATAAAATGCAAGTGAAAAAAATTGAAGAATAAAGTTCTGTAGCGAAAAACTAAAATTCAATTTTTTTCATTTTTCTCATTTTCTACCGAATCCAAAAATCTCAAGAAATGAAAGATTTTGTAAAATTTTGTGTTTTTTTTACCTTATGGTAATAAAATGTCTATAGTGACTCGAGCAACTATAAAAACAGTCTTTAGTATATTTTCATATCTTCCTTAATATCAGAAAGTGTTCTATTGTATCATTTTTATGTTTTCCATTTTATCTCAGAATATATTCCATTTTCTCTAATTTTTATATTGATTTATTTTTCTAAATTAGTACTTTACCTCAAATTACACCCTGTCTTAATTAATACAAGAAAAGAAAAAATTGGTATTAAAAAGTAATTGTAGAATGTTTTGTAAGAAAGTGTCAAATCCAGTAAAGTTTTCTCGTAACAGCTGTAAATCCAAACAGAGATTCAATAGAATGTTTCTTAAAATAACTCTGTACGAAGAAGAGGAGCAAACCAGGGACGTAATAATCTATTTTACATTGTGGCGAGACAATAAAGTATAGATTGTGGTTCATTGCTGTTATAAACACAGACACTTACTCTAATTTACATACAATTCTCGCAATTCGATATAACAACCTGAATCCATAATTTCACTACAGAAGGTGCGTGCTACCGACTCATCTGTTACTAAATTCACTCGCTCGGGGTAGATTAATTGCCGGAATATCTCAATTTTATACTGTTCATGAAATCATTTGATTTAATAATCAGGAAAGGATTGAATGCATTATGGAAATTCTTAACATTTCTAAGTTATGTGTAATATGGAATAATATCAACAAACTTATCTTATATTTATGTGTTTATTTAAGTTTTTATTGCACTATTAATATGACAAATAAAACATCAGAACTTGAACTTGACATCAAAATATATACAGACTGTTTTACAAACAACAAACAAAACAAAGAGCCAAAAATAAGAGGATTTTGTTTAATTATTCTGTACCTACTATATTTCAATATTTATATTTCAAACAATAGTTTTTCAGGAAAGCATAAAATAGTATTTATTATTATAGTTTGTTTTAAGCAAATGCTTTCCAAAAGTTCAACAAATCATGTTACTTAAGTTTGATTGATAATTTTAATAACATAACTTACATTAATATTGTAACGTTTATTAATTTGGGTGAAGTGTAAAAATAATTGAAACACAAATATTTATATAATTAAGTTTAATAAACGAATAATAAAATTTAAAAAGATAATAAAATGTAGCACTTAATTCTGCACACTATTTATTTGCACGATATTTGTATTACCAACTATTTTTGTTCACTATTCGTATTAATATCAGCCTGTCCTTGCTATCTATTCTGCTTCGATTTATATATCCCGAGCAATAAACTCGCATATTCTGGCAGCTTCGATGCGTCAGTACAATAGAAGGGTAACTAACGTGTTTCGACTTGTCTGCTAAATACCTGCCGCCGTCGCTCGCCGCGTGACCTTGTAATCGCTGCAATACTTATTTTGAAATATTTACTTGTAAAAATTCTTTTGCAGAATTTTGAAGCAAACTGAGTTTTGTTTTTAAAATCTGTATTTAAAATATAAACTCGTACATAATTGTTTGTATCACTTTTAGAACTTATCTTATTTATTAATAACATTTGACATTTAAAAATGTTTAAACTAAATTCCTGTTCAGTTACTCATTATCTAGTGTATTTTATTTTTCGTTTACTTGAACACTTGAACTTTATATCTTAGAAGAAAGATCATGTTGTTCTTAGGCTTTTAGTGAATAATGGTGATACAAATTTAATTAAGGAAGGTATTTTTCTCATGCTAAAGTCATTGATTTTATGATAATTTTTTTCTGTCATTTAATTATTCTTCGTCTTGTTTCTTCAGGATTAATTTACCAGAAACCTACCAGCAAAAGAAAAGATTAACGAATTCATTTTCCGCAAAATGTTTCTTTTCATGTTAGGAATTTAAAATTTTACGTTGTATTATTTTAGGTCAATACGGGTTAAAAATAGAATCGATGAAAACTATTTTCACAAATAGTAACCGGAACCATTACATTTCTATAATAGAACAATTTCCATTTTATCGTGCTAAGTTCACAATTTACAATAATTTAGAGCAAATTGCAAAATGTTGCACGGAATAATTTTGCGAATAACCTTTTTCCAAAAATAAAGTTGAAATAAAATAAATGACGTAATAGTTATTTACTTATCAATGACAATATGAGGATGTTTATTTATGAGGCTATTTATTTTTTTTATTTGAGAAGGATTATTAATTCTATTATTTACTGGTAAAATAATAATAATAAAGGGGAGTAGGCATGTATTGAATCATTAACAGCTAATTAACATTTTTTGTTTACATTACTTTGGATTTTGGGCTTTGTTATTGCGTACTCGAACGCATTTTGCATTTTGATATATTTTTGCCTTACCGCCTGTAATCTTCCTTTCGAAACAAACATATAAAAATAAAATTTCAGACCAAAGAATAAATAGGTAAAAGCAAAGGTGGTAATTGTTTCATAGAATGGTAATTGTTCTTTTTCTATCTTTTGTTTCTTTGACACAATTACCGAAATTAGCAAAATGAACATTCTACTTCCTTACTACAGTGACATCGCTAGACCAGTGGCGTAACAATGCAGCCAGAGGTCTGTGATCCTGAGTCATTCCGAGCTCCAATGTAGATCTAAAAAAAGGTTTTAATGACCTCCCAAAAGGGCAATTTATAAAATCAATACTTTTTTAAAATTATTTAATTATTGAATACAATTTTGAATTAATTCATTGGGCAGAGCTATGTCGTTCTTTGTTCGAAAGTGAATAATTTTCGAAAAAATATATAAATAGAAGACACGAGTTAATATTAGGTACCTTCCACATGTAATAAAAGTATTGTTAGTTGCTAGCAGTGGTAATTTTAGATTTTTTTGTTTTATTTATTATCGAGTTTCATTTTTTCTGCTTTTTTAAATCATAACTACGCCTCTGCTGTGATGCAACCGTATCCACATGAGTGTGAGGTTTAAAACATTTCATCAACAGCAGTGTCCGTTTCACATCAGCATCAGCACCCGGTGGACTAGGATTAACGCACAGTAGTTAATTACATTTTGATTGCTTTATCGAGGCGGCTGTGCAAGAACTACGACGTTCGAATGTTAAGCGTTAGAGCAGTTTAGCAGAATCACACGTAACGGCTTATATAGGCGACGCTCAAACTTTTTTTACCTCATGTTTAATATGCATAACATGGGATAGGAGTCAATAGTTACTTAAAATTCAAAAGTATCCTTGTGGAATACTTAAGAAGGTATGATGCTCTGTCAAGATCATGGGGTTTTATATATTCCTAACGGTCGCAGATTTAACTTGTACGAGGAGAGCGTAGAGAGGATGAGCAGAATAAAATCTTTTTTATTTATATCCCTCTAAATTCTTTCAAGTAATTAAGATGCATTGTAGTTTTTTTATTACATTAAAGTGATACGCAAAAACGAAATTAATATATCTATTGAAAATTTGAATTGATCCAGTTCTGACCTTCTGACGTGTGAGAAATTTATTACTTCGATGAAATACTACCTTCCTCGTTCGTTTAATATTTCTTTTTATCTGAATTTGCTACTTGTAACGCTCTCTTCGTAGAGGTACGCGCCAAACGGTATGCTCTGCTGTTTTGGTGGGAACGTACTTTTCACACTTCTGTTGTCTTGTTACAAACTTCAAAATAATTGGTATATTAAACATCTTAAACTCAGCGCCACGCAATTTTTGATGACATAAAAAACCGCGAAAAATCCCCAGTACGATATATCTAAAATAGAAAAGGGGTGATTTTGAGAAGATATAAACTATAAGGAAGGAGGTATTGTCTGACCAAAAAATTTGCAATCTACTATACTTATTTTTAAAAATTACTCAGAATTAACGATGCATAAAAACAATAAAATTAATTTGTCGGTTAAACTTAATATATATTAATACAATATGTAATTCGATGCATTAATAGCTATTTATATAACCAGTAAGAAAATGCCTGATAATGACCAAAACCTCAGTCAATTTTTGAAAGTGACACTTTGTATATCAAAATTAGAAAAATGTATTTATCCATAATATTTTCCATATTTTGATAGTAAATGAACCAGAGAATATAGAACATCTCTAAATTTTTATATAAAAAAACAGTAGTCCTCGAAATGTTTTTATTTATCAAAATCTCAATATTTGATTTTTAGTTCCTGGTAAGGCTATTGCATAATGATCGGAATCGACCAGTACAGATCGGCGGAGTGCCGATCGGCAGAATCTGATTCTTTTACTATCGCCCACTAGTTGGCAGTAATTGGCAAAAAAAATATAGTAGACGCTTCACAAACTATGAAAGAAAATACAGAAATATGAACTCGTAAGATGAAAAAACATTATTTGTAACTTTAAAATGCAAAGAAGTTGAAATAGGAGAAATTGAAAAGAGAAGAAGAGAAAAAAATTTAAAAAATAAGGAAACAGTTTTCTCTCACCGCTTGATTTGAGTAATTAGGATAGTTAAAAAAAAAGTAAAAATTCATATGTATTGTGAATTATGATTCAATTCCTCTGGTACATTTCTTTAAAATATTTTGATCACCCTGGACAATATTTAAATTTTATTGACGATCCTATCAAACTGAAGAAAAGTATAAATCCTTTTTATGCCATTTGAGATATCAAGTCACATTTATCATTTCTTTTATCAGAATGAGAACATTTTCCCGATCCCTGCTTTGCAGGGTGGTAGCAGGCACGGCAGCAGAAGGCGCGTGCGTTAATCAAGAATATTAATGTGCGCGATTATGATTCCTTTTTTGGCTCTGGTAATTAGGTTGTAGATTAACTTACGCCTGATACGGGAATGATTGCGTTGTTATTGTTCGTGTTTCTTGCAGCCTTGCAGTCTGTCTGACTCCTGCGGGATTGTTTTTGCAGGAAATGATCTGACTTGCTGCAAGAGAGAATGAAATTAGAGTAATGGAATTTTTATCTTTCCAATTCACACTGGAATAGTTCTTACTTCCTTAATGGAAGGTTTTGTTTCTGCAAACATTTATCTATCGACCGAGAAGTGAAAATTTTCAGGAATAATCTTCGATAAATAATTGCCAAGATGATTACGGACAATTTCAAAAACTTTGAACCAATTCATTCATACATTTAACCTACTTTAACTTCGTATTCTTCGCTGCAACCTGAAATAAAGACAATTCTAATCTTGCCATTATAATTTCGGTGCATTGCCCAACTTATTTTTTTCACTCATTTTAATTGTACATAATCGAATAAATTTGTAAAAAAAGCATTACATACCTCATCAAATCCTCAAATTTTAATATTCATTATTAGAAACACTGCATATAAAATTGTGATTTTATGATTTCGTTTCCATTTATATTGGAATTTTTATGTATTTCGAAATAGCTATCGGAAATAATTAAATCATGTTGAACAAGAAAATAATGGGTTGTTCTATATCGAATATATGAATATATATTTGGAATATAATGGCCCAAAATTCGCTATTCATTCCACGTGAATTATTGGCCATTTAATGCAAATGAAACATCAAAATATTTTGCGTGTATATATGTGATAATTTTTTACATAGCTATATTTCATATGTAAATTAATATATTACTTTGTTGGCTCCAGGAATTCCTCATAAATACACATCAATTTTTTGTATTGCTCAGCTGTAGATGTAAGATAAAAGAGTTGGATGAAAAATTGCGTTACGGAAATTTGACAAATTTGTTCCACTTTCTGATATATTAAATAAAGAACTTCAATATTTTGTAAAATAAAAAATATTTAACGGTTCGATGTAAGTTCTTTTAATAATGATATTAATTATAGTAAACTTATTGTTATCTACAAATTTTATTTGCTATGCGCATCGTTTATCATTTTAATGTTATTTTAAAATTGTGAAGCTTTTTGTGTTAATAAACCCTGTGACCGTCCAAATAAAGGTTTTGGAAATATTGTCAAAAACCGCTGAGTTGAATTCCTTGGGTTATTTACTTTCTAAAAATCAATAAAAGGGAAAATATAAATAGCTGACAGCAGCCGAATCTGGAGCTGCTAATAAAATTGCGTTATGTGACCAGAATCAATGTTCAGTAATTATGAAACGTCGATCCTTTATGAGAGCTTTCAGCGCCTACTTCAACAGGAATGTTGTGGTGCATCCCCTGAAGTGGCCTGACCTTGCTCATCGAATTTCATCTGTTTCGGATAGTCAGAATTGTTAAAGGGCATGGTGTCCGATTATTTCGAAGACATATTTGCTTTCCTAAAACCTTTGAGAGAATTTTTCTGATATCTGAGAATTTTCGAAAGGTCATAGAATAAAATATTTTGATTAAATATTTTTTTAAAATATGTTACTTGTTGAATGATTTATCGAATCGTAAAAGCATTTTTATGTTACTTTTATATTGAAAAATAATGAGTTATTCCAATTTCAAAAGTATTTTTCTCATTTATTTCAAATATAGAAATGTTCATTTGCAAGAGAAATGTTCGTTTACAACTTATAAATCGATGGGATCGCCTGATTCATCAATTTTTCACCCTTGTTAGTAGATTCGTGATCAAGGAATTAAATAATTTATTTTCTTTTTCTCCTCAATGATATTTATAAAGAGATCAACTATACGGTCATTTATTTCTAATCGTAGAATAAAAATAGAAAACCTTTAGTAGACAAATGTAATTACAAATAAATCTTTCTATTTCCTTTCAATAATTTTTTTATTCATTTGAGTTACCTTATTATTTCCCAATGAAGTAATTTAATCAAAATAGAAAGTAAGCACATGTTGAAACATTAACATCTACAAAAAAGAAAATTTACTCTATATTTTTACAAATATTTATAACTTATTTTATTTTTCACAATTTCAAATAACTCGGGTGACCACTTTATTTATATCGTTATTTTATTTTTGAACAACAATTTTATATAGTGTCATAGCAAAGCGCAAAATTAAGGAGTCCTTGGAATTGTCTTCTTTTGTTTATTTTAGAAATGTTTGAAAATTCATAATTTCAAATACATGTTTGTAATTGTTCACCTGGAAATACCGTTTTTTTAATTTATTTTTATAAACTTATCCGCGCCTCGTTTTGTAATTTTTGTTTTGTTTACTTATTACTTAAATACGTACCTATTATTTGAAAGAGTTTTGGAATGGTTTATAACAAAAAAAATGAAATAGTTTTAATGGCACATGTGCCGGAACTATCTACTCATACATATTTTGTAGCTGGTATTGTTCTTGTTAATTATTCAAATTTTAGAGTGCTTTCACCGTTGTCATATATGATGCAATGTTGGTAAAATTCTGGAAAATTTTCTGCATGATTTACAATAGAGTTTCTTGCTGATGAGATGAAAAGATTTCCTAATATTTTCAGCAATAGTTAAGCCCATAGCCCATAGAGTCTAATTGGTTTAGATTCTAGAATATGAAAGTAAAATAAAATTATTATTTTTTTAATTTAGTGGTTCTTAGGTTATAAAAATTTAATTGTAATTACAAGTAAATGTTCATCAAATATTCCTAAAGTCTTGCAATACAAAGTTTATAATTTATTATATTTTTAAAAGTGGATTAAAATAAAATTGCCTTATTGATTTTATAAATTACAATTTGATTGCTTTGCATAAACCCCCCAACAAAGTAATTTCTTTCACAATTTCCCTACATAACATCTTTCCATAAATCCTTCCATCCCATGGAAGCTAATTACATTTTTAATAGATCCATGATATCGTTGTTTTGCATTTCACGGTAATCAGATCTCGTGTGGTGTTCCGGTTGATTAGGCGTGCGTGAGAATGAAAATCTGTGCTTGGGTAGGCAGGGGCGGATTTACGCACAGGCACAACAGGCACGTGCCTGGGGCGGCAAATTTTTGGGGGCGGCAATTTTTTCGGGTCGCTATATGTTTTTTCAAAAAAATTTAAAATATCAATCAAAATGTTTGAAAAATTAGGAAATTAAGAGTATTTCCTTTTTGTGAAAGAGTTTCATTTCATATAATCTAATAATTATTTAAAAGTTGCAAATTGCATCGACATATAGAAATAATGGACTGCGCGTGGCAATGCTAAGCGTGGATATTGCAGGCGTGATATATTGAAAATATACTGTGTGCAAAATGAGCGATGGTAGAAAGAGGTTAAGTGAGCGACAATACGCTAAATTGTCTAAAGAAAAGGAACCCAACGGCCAAAATGTAGTTGAAAAATTAAAGAAAATTGATTCTTTTTTTAAAGCTACGATTAAGAAGGACAATGTTGACGGAGCTAGTTCTATCATTGATGAGTTAGTTCATAAAATTTTACACATTTTTCTTGTCATTTTTTGTGTTAAATTTGTTTTGTGTTAATTTTCTTTATAATTTGTGTCGATTATGTCAAATTTGTGTCAAAATTGTTTAATTATCTTAAATGTTTTTATTTATTTATTCTATAGGACTAGAACTGAATCTGTTGAAAAAAATGAAGTAGTATTTAAAAAAACTGTAGCCGACAATACTGTTTGCATTGATTTCAGATCTTCATATTAACATAATAATAATAATAATAATTATACCAACTTAAAAAAAGAAAATTAGGTTGGGGGGGGCGGCAAATTTTACTTTGCCTAAGGGCGGCAAGTTCTTTAATCCGCCCCTGTGGGTAGGTAGCGAACCACCAAGCCCGTTACATGAAACGTGACGTGGTGAATATGTATGACCTGCCTTTGAACAGCCAGTATTCATTCTATGAGCAACAGGGATGGAGTCGGGGACTTTGAGGGAATACTACAAAGAGACTGGAAGTTTGATATTTCGGTGAACAGGTTGTTAATCTATATAAATTGAAGGAGGTCTTTGACTTTCCAAACTTTACTGTTATTTTAAAGATTACACAACTGAAAAGTATTTCTGCTTTTTGATTTTAGTGAAATTTCCTCAAATTATGGATTTTTTAATGTCAAAATAAAAACAACACTGCATCTCGGTCCTCGGTATTTGTTATTGGTATGGCAGAAATTATGAGTAAAATTTGTCGTAAAACAAAAATTTTAGATATTTGGCACTATGTTACTCCTAAAAATGTTCCATAAAACCTAATATTTTTATACAAATACAACTAAGTTCGGTTGATATAATTTTTTATAGAATGAATGATTATATTTTGAGTAGTAAATTATTGACAATGTTTACATGTACATATATGGATATATGAGTAATAAAAATGTACTTTGGGTTGAATTTGACATTGATAAAGCGTCTTTCAAGGATGCCGCCATCTAACGTACCAATTGTAGGAAAAATAAATACAACTTGTAAAGTTCTAATCATTAATTACATGAAGAAAAATATATTAACTATACAATCTCCTTGGGTTGTTTTTGCAAATTTTAAGACTACTTCATATTTCAATCTTTTAAGTTTTTAATTTTTTCAAGTTTCTAGGAGGAGGACGTCTGCCCCTCCCAGCTCCCCCTTGGCGTCTTTTATTACTTTGTAAACGCGGCCGGACTTTTTTACAAACTTTTCTATGATAAATCAAGCCTAAAATACACCAATCTTGACTTATACGAGTAAGTGACTTTCAAAAGATCGGTGCGATGTTATGCAGAAAATTGTAACATCATTGACCATAGAACCTAAAAGTTTTATTTGGGGATTCAATTCGGTCGAATGTCATCATTAAGTGCTCTAAAAATCACAGGAACTGATGAAGAAATTGATTTTCTATGAGAAGAAGTCAAGAATAAGTCACAATACTCATTCAAGCTATCTAATAGTTATTTATGGTACAAGTGTGTTAAATTAGTGTGTGGTATTTTTTCAAGTGACTTAGGTAATTAACACACGTGTACCATACAACATTTTATCCAATACATTTTAATCATTGATATAAAATACATATAAGATTTTTGACAGATGCAATTTCGAAATTACATTTAGGAACAAAATAGTGTAGAGAAGGTTTTGTAACATAGTTACTATGATACGAGCCAAAAAACAGTGAGCTAATATATTTAGCTCACTAGTGACTTATGACCTACTTTATTTATCTAAAAACAGCATACTTATATCGTTATAATTACACGGTGGTGGATAAAGATATTTTATAACGTGCTTAAGAAGGACGGTTTTCCGCCACATACTCGGTTTTGCACGGTTTTGAGCGTACATTATAACCATACGTTCCAAACCGAGCAAAAATAGTGAAGTGTATGGGGCCCTTAAAACACGATTTTTCAAAGTTAAGACAACGTACATTTGTACTGTAAGTTCCTACTTGTAAGAGTAGCATAAAAGTTTTTAGAAACTATATAAACGCAAATCAGTTTGATAAAAGATTTGCACATAAATTGTTAGTTAAATTTTGAATTGATTTAACATGGATTTAAATTAGTTATGCCAACAGCATATTTTTTTCCTAAAAGAAGTCAAAGATTATTTAAAATTGTCTTCGTTATACATTTACTTTTTTTTCAATATTAAAATATTAATACAAACATTAGCGTAGTAAGTACATAATTTATTATTTTGCCTTCTAGTTTTTTTAATAAGATATTAAAACTCAATACTGATCATAAATAAAATGTAACAAAATGAAGCATTCGAAATAACCTAACCTAAAATAAAATTACTGAAGTATCTAAGGAGCAAGTAAAATATAAATAAACAAGTAAATCTTTATCTTCATCTTATGCTCCCCTAAGGAGTTTAGGAATAAAGATACTAGAATTTACTGTTTAACAACCGCACATTTTCTTCTGTACTCTTTTCAGTAATATATAGTTCAGGATTTTCAGGATATAATGTTTACCAGTAAATTTCAATTTTTGTTTACAGTTTATTTTATTTACTTTCCAAATATAAATTTATTACATGCCTAACAGTTCTTTTTATATACATAAATATAAATAACAATTATATCATGTGACAATGAGTTGAACACGAAAACTTTTTCATTAAACACGTCAATAATAATATATAAATGGAACTCATTTGATTATCATTCATAAATGTCATACGAATACACTAATTTAATTTACTGGAAATGAAATCATGCAAATATATTTTAACCTTTGTTATTTAATATAACTCAATTGGAGTAATATCGAAAAAATATTGCGTTGGTTTTAATTAAATGTGTATATTTTGTTACGAGCGACAGTATATTTTAATTTGCAAGAATATTTAGTACTGTAAATATTATTATACTCTATATAATAAGCTATATGATAACATCAGAACCAATAATGATGAAAAATATAAAGCAGTTTTTCAGTTTTATTAAAAACAGTGCTAGCGGTTTTCATATTTTTAGTTATGTAGATAATACAAATATTTCATTTTTATTATACCTCTGGGTTTGCTTTACTTTAAACCCTCTGTGATAATTTATCGCATAATCTCATTGCATGCACAAAAAGATTATGCTGCAATAACTTAGCTAATAAAAAGTATATGCATAAAAAAATCATCAGAATTACGGCTGAAATATACAGTTGGGGAAAAAGAGAATAAAATATTTTTACGATTTTAAATAAAAAAAAAGGATTTTAGAAGATTGAGTACCTATGACTTTAAGGAGTTTTATATTAAATATATTTTATTGCATATATAAATTACTTACAGGGATGGAAAACGTAACGTAACGATACTTGTTAATAACGTAACAATAAGAAAATAACGATATGAAACAGTAACATAACAAAAAACTATACACTATAACGTTATTTGTTTCTTAATCTTTTGCTAGGTAAAATTTAAATTTGATATAACGATTGAATAATATTTCATCGAACTGTCAATATTATTTAATTAGCAACAGTACCGGTAAGTCATTAATTGATAAAAAACGATTCAATTCTAGGTATATCATTTGACAGTTGTGGATAAAATGATAAATAGTTTATTTTGGTGTATATAATATAAAAATGTAATTCATATTATATAAAAAATTGGAAGAATTATATTATATTCAATTATATGCGTACCTATATTAATAACAGAGTAATACTTTTTATGAGGCCGTGTACTTATTTTGATTAAACAAATGCCGTTTTCTGGGGTGTTTCATAAAACGTTGATATATTTTGGAAACTTTAAGAGAGCTTGAAAAGCGACAAATCTTTGTAAGAAAATCATCAACATAAAGTAAGTGGCTGAAACCGTAGACCGTAGCCTCATTTCAGGAAAAGAGTTTTAGCCAGCAATTACCATCTCTTTGTCCGATTGAAAAAGTGAGTGCAGGAAAATTGCCTGAAAGCTACGATTCTGATTGAAGGACGATCATTTACATATTTCTTCACCATTCTTAACCTCATCCATTGCAATTCGGCTGTCAACGCAAAAATGAAAGCCTTGCAAGGAAATTGCTTGCTCCTTTCACCAGATAAGAATTCACTGACGATATCTTCTAAATAAATTATTGTGGAGTGATAAATTGTCCCCCATTCACAGAGAAAATTAGTGACAAAGGATGAATAAATTAATAAATCTTAAAATTCAAAGCTGAATGTCATTTCATTTTGTAGGTACTAATTACTCAAAACAATAACGAAAAGTAATAAAAAATTCTGGTTATATTTTTAAATATATTTTTATTAGTTTTGTTATATATAAAATATATAAAAAATTATAGTAAAGTTCATGGGCATCAAAAATGTAAAAATAAAATTTTCTTTTAATACCACAAATATTTACATAAAACATACTAAGCGATGAAACATATTGGTGATGCACTGTTATAAATAACATTAATATTTTTGATTTATGTTGCAGTCTGATATTAAAAGTAATTAATATTGTAATAAATAAATCGTCACTTAATTCAAACGAAGTATGAAATTACTAATAACGAAAGGACTGTTAAAAGATTTATATTATATTTATATATTTCATAAAATATTTTCTTTCCTAAGTATATAAATAAAATTGATGACGCTTCTAAAGTAATTAATGGTTATATGCTTCTACATATCAGTTGTTTAAATTAATGAATTTGATATGCAAACGTAATACATTTAAATATAATCGAATTATTAATTTTGTGAAATCGGGAATTGAATTTTACCACACATCTTGAAACAGATATAATAGCAAGGGATGTTAATGAGGAACACTTTTATTTTAATTTGTATATAAAAAATACTACAATAGAAAAATTAGGGATTGAAGAGGTATCATCGTTACTCTTATTATGACGTTATGAAGTATAACGTTTATATGTGCTTTAATTTATTCCAAATCTGTTACTCTTAACAAATTATGGATTTCAATTTTAATAACTAAAAATAAAAAAATTAACATATCTCTTGAACAACTTTTAACAATACGAGAGGCTTCTTATATTAAAATTGTGTCATAGCCACCGTGGGTTGAAATTATAATTATTTTATATAAATTCACATTTCATTTAAAACATTGCCTACGTTTCATTTTAAAATAATTGTAAATATCATTAATATGTTCCTTTTTGTACATACTAGCATTTTTTTCTTTTCGTTTTTCTAAATATGAAGTTTTGTTTTAGTTTGAAACGTTTTTTTCATGTCGATGACGTCCCTTCATTTCTTATTTTTTTCACTATGTTATAAAAAAATTTATAATTCTGAATAGTATATTGTACAACAAGCATGGAATGGTACTCATTGAAATGGACATTTCAAGCGAGTTTTACCCTATACTTTTTCCACGACCACGATATTATTTCCTAATTCATTTACATTTAAAAATAAAAATGTCTTAATTTTACTATTTCCTAGTAACTAGCCGCAAAACAAAAATTGAATAATACGATTTTCGACAGAACTGTGAGATATGAATTTATACGATTTATACCTTAACGTTGTCTATGGTTATTATGTTTACCGTGGGAAATGAAATATTGCAAATATCTTAATGGCCGTAGAAAAAATGTATTATTTGTTATTCGTTTGTGTTAAATAATAAAATAAAATAATCCATAAAGAAGCTGTAACGTGTCTGTAGATTTATTGAGAAAATAAATTTATTATTGCATGTGCTGAATGATCTTCATCAATCTTCTTTATGGTTAACAGAAAATGTCCGGCGAAATTTCCCCGGTGTGTCTTTAAAGTGCATGTCGTGTGTCATTTAGAAGCCACTCACCAATCTCGTACATTGTCTTCATGATCGTAAGTTACCGAGACCAAAAAGACTGGAACATCTGATGACAAATTATTTATTTACTCATGTCCTCTCCCGCCCGGCCAAATTGCCACTGCTGGAAGCTGGAATCACCCTCGATGAATTGTCCTCCGTGCTGAAAGTCGAGGGTTGCCATAGCATTTTTAATGTCTGTCATGCTGTTTAATTAATTTCTGGTGGCAGGCTTTAATTAATGTATGGACATGATTCTGCAAGTAGCAGGTCACTGATTTGAGCCCCGAGCTTAATTTAAGGACCAAATCCTGCGAGGGCTTTCGTGTATGAATGGAATAATTTGAATTTATTAAAATTCTGGATTTTATTGCAAGCTCTTCCTGCAGTTATGATAACAGATGACGGCGATACGAGGGTTAATTGTATGTTTTCATTTGCTGAAAGCATTTATTTTTCACTTGTTTACTTTCCTTTTGTACTTATTTTGCCAAGGATTTACGTACGGTTAATTGGAACGAACTCGAATATTCTACTCTACATACTCTAATTAAAACTGGGAACAAAGTTTAGATACACAAGCTTGATTTATTCATGTTCTTTGAAGTAACAAATCTTCGATAATACGAAAGCGTATAAAGTTGTATACTGATTCAAAATCATAATCACAGAATAAAGAAGATTATATTTATTTAAAAAAATAATATTTGTTCCTGGATATAAAATGGATTAACATACAGTTAATACCATAACCTAAGATCTATTTACGCAATCATTAAAAATGAATGTAACTTTATATTTGTGTACACTGAAATATGAGTATGTACTTATTTATGTTTGTCAAATAAAAATAATATATACACTACCAGTACTCGTAGAAGTATTCAAATATACATTTTATGCGTTTGAAATATTTCCTCTATTTAAATAGGTAATTAGTATTGGTTGCTTGCAAATTTGAACATATAGCGCTTTTCTTTCTATTTTTAAAAGTTTGTTATTTTGAAAATTTATTGTTAATTATTAAAAACTTGTAACAGTAATATTTGTTAATTTCTTTTTAATCCTACGAGTATTATTATATTTTAAACTCGCGAGTCCATGTAATCAGGGGTAGTGATGGGTCACACCTTCCCGTCAGGAATATTTTTATTTCCCGGGAAAATTCCCGGGAATTTCCCTAAACACGATTCCCGGAAAAAAATAGGGAATTCCATTTTGGAAATTTCCGGAAATATATGGGGAAATATATTATATATTTCCCGGGAATAAGAGAAGTTCCCGATAATAAATTTAACGCAGGCGAAACTACCGACCTGTTCTAACCAGCCCTGACTAATTTCTAACAGTGTTAATATTCTAATAACTTCATAATTATGAGTGGAAGACGGAAAAAATATTTGCTTTAATATTTGACCTGCTGAAACTGGTTCACATTCCAGGACACATGTGTTCTGGTTTCAGTGGGTTATAAATTAGAGCATTTCTAAAAGTCTGCTCTAATTTTTTGTCTACTGAAACTAGATCACATTGCAGAGCACTTGGCTGGTCCGAATTGTGCTCCGGTTTCAGTAGGCCCACAATTAGAGTTCTTAAGTGTTTTTTTTAATTCTTGATTTGCTGAATCTGGTACACACTCTGAAGCAGATTATTGTTCTGGAATTTGCTTTTGTTTCAATAGGCCAAGAATCAGATCAATTATAACTTGCTCTAATTCTTGATCTTTTGAATACGATCACATTCCAGAGCAGAAACTCTGGATTCAGTAGGACAAGAACATAAGAAGAAATACATAAAAATGCTTTGATTCCTGACTTACTGATATTAGAGCTCTAGAGCACAATCCAAAGCTGCGTTGCACTATCCAATAAAAAAGAACAGCGATATTAATAACTGAAACACAAAAATAATATAACGTAGGTACAAACAATTCATTGTAATGCTTCATTTGAAAATAACTTATACCGCAGCTTTTTAATTCCATAACAAATTACTCTACGTATCATATTACTGAAGCAAACATTTGTACTATTTAAAGGTCATTTGTGTGTGCAATATTTCTCATTTTTAATAAAAGTACAAAAGCTTGTTTGAACTACGCGTATAAATTTCTAAACAATAGCTGTTGTAGCCCGCCGTATTTCAGGGAATAGAAAATAGAAACAGCAGATGTAAATGCGCGCACTAAAAAGCGGCGGCGTTTTTTGGAACCAGCTGTGCGATACGAACCAGGTGTTACTAAGTGATATATTTCAACGTAAAATCTTGAACGGAGATATTAGTGCTATAAATTGTCCTTACAGTTAACAATGATCATAAATAATATCTCTCTATTGGGGTTATTATTGTTACAAATTTTATTACATAGAAATAAATTGTTCGGTCATTATTGATGTGCAAACTCATTTGTCATAAATTATCTGATTATGGATTTATTTATTAATATAATTATAAATAAACAGTTTAATTGGCAATAAATCTGAATTTGTAAAATCGAAATATACATCCTGTACATACATCCTGAATTATTTAATATTATATTTACCTGCGATGGAATAGAGACCAAATTATTTTTTTCTGTTAAATTTTACTTTTATTGTTAATTTATTATCTGTAGAAGAACAAGGGCTGAAGGAAGAGAATTGCAAGATAATAATATAAAATTATGTAACAAGGCATAAAATTCTAAAAAACATTGTTTTTATATTATAGTTAGTTTTTTTTAATTTTTAATATGAGTATCTATAAGTATATTATAAGATTAACAAAAAATGTACCTATAAAAATTCATTTTACTAGTTTTTTGTTGTACGAAGTTTATCTAATGAATAAATTACCATCTTTCAAACATATGCCTGCAGAAATTTATTCCTGGTACAGTGAATTTTGTTCTAAATGCTAGGTAATTAATTACACTGTTTCTATTTGAACATATTAGATAGCAAGACAGGTACATAAAAGAGCTGGTAGATTTAATTCTGATAGCAGACTCTGAATGTATTTCGCATTCTCACACTCCTATCTCAGTGGCGTAGTTGGAACCTTTTCTGGAGATGCTCAAGCGTCTTACGTTCTGTAAGCAAAGTTAAAAGTGCTTATAAGAAAAATGGAATTCTAGTGAAGCCATTGATTAACATATGTCGTGAGCTCCTATTCAAGAGTCATTGCATTTATTTAAGCTTTTTTTAAATAATGTAGTTTTGAGTTTGTTATTGGATCATTAGCTTTTCTCTTTTCTTTGATATTTGTTCTTAAAATGTGTTTTTGATTTTATGGATAACCAAAATTATTTATTAATATTTTTTTTACCAGCACATTTGTTTTTTTTTTGACCTAGTGAATATTTAGCATATATGTTATGGGTAAATATTGTTTAAATTGCTGAGTGCCTCCAAATCTCCAATCCTGGCTACGCCACTGTTCTACCTTAAAGAGTTTGTGTCTTTGAGAAGTTGACCCAATTAGAAACTCGCATTTACGAGACAGAAGTACAGAACTTTTTCCAGTACGTGCATAATTTTACTTTAATAATAATGAAAATTAATTTCTAATGGTTTAGAAGTTATTTTTTTTAATTTTTGCTGAAATTTAGTTCCAGCATTATTTAATGAAACTAATTTTCTCAATTGCGTCAAAAATCATGTTTAATGATTAAATTATTTCCCTAGAGTAATTTCACAGGTCCAGCTCTTTTGATGAATATTTTTGCTTAGTTAGCATAATATGTGCTAGCAATTTGTAATTTGTGATTTAAATTTCGCATGCAATGAAATATATAACATATTGGTCCATTTTTAACGGTCGATTTATTAATAACTGTTGTTTAGTTAAAATTTAAATAATACTACCCTGAATTACGAAAACGTAAATCACCCTTTCATATGTTTCAAAGTAAACCAAACCCTTCTATTCTTTATTTATGTTTGCCTACCCAAGGTAAAATTAAAAAACAATTTACCTCCGTGTAAACATAGCATATAAATTGTAAATATTTACTCTGTACCTGTGTATCATAACCTCAAAGTTGGTTGTTGTTGCAGGATGGTCGTCTACAAAGTGGGGACCACATCCTGCAGATAGGGGATGTCAACATCAGGGGGTTGGGGTCTGAACAGGTGGCAGCCGTGCTCAGGCAGTGCGGCGTGCACGTGAGGATGGTGGTTGCCAGGCCTGTTGAACCTACCGCTTCCGACTATCAGGTAAAAATATAATATACAGGGTGTTTGGCGGAAGGCCGGCACCCAGAATATTTCGTTCATTTTGAAAGATACAAGAAAATGTTAAGAAGCAAAGTTAAACTAGACAAAGGGACTCATAAAATGGCCGTAGTAACAATTTTGTGTCACTTCCGGTTTTAGCGGAAATGTGTCCAACTTTAATTTTAGCATAGGGAATCGGTATTTTTATATTTTTTTTCGAAATGTACATAAAATTAGCTTTATAATGATACCAAAATATCATTGTTTTACTGCAACCATTTCAAAATGGCGACACTTTATTTTTAAAATATTTACTAATAAAAATTCATAAAAAAATTGAACATAGCCAGCTATTTGAGATTTTGTTACCTGAAACCAAACAAATAATGTCAAAAAATATTAGATCTACCTTTCCTGGCGATGTAGTGGCAAAATTTGTTATATGTGACAAATTCTGTAGAAAATGACGGCGGCCATTTTGAGTATTTTTAATTTTAATTTTGTATGTTATTTTTAGTAAGAGTTTTTGTATTGTGTTGATTGTTATAAGGTATTTTAAACATATTTTTTTTTCGTTAATTACCTATAGTTGTAAGTACATAAATATGAAAATAAATTGTCGCCATTTTGAAATGGTTGAAGTAAAATTATGATATTTTGGTATCATTGCAAAGCTAATTTTATGTACATTCCGTAAAAAAATATAAAAATACCGATTCCCTATGCTAGAATTAAAGTTGGAGCCATTTCCGCTAAAACCGGAAGTGACACAAAATTTGTACTAGGATCATTTTATGAATCCCTTTGTCTAATTTAGCTTTGTTCCTTAATATTTTCTTGTATCTCTCAAAATAAACGAAATATTTTAGGTGCCGGCCTTTCGCCAAACACCCTGTATATGTATATAGTTTTTTTTATAAATGATGAATATGATATAATCGTTTCGTAAATTGTCTCCCAAAATTTTTTTTTATGTGGTAATAATAAAAAAATCATATTGTCAACATTCATTTTATTTTCTTTTATTCAGTTATTTATTTTGTTTTTGTATTGTGTTGATTGTTATAAGGTATTTTAAACATATTTTTTTTTCGTTAATTACCTATAGTTGTAAGTACATAAATATGAAAATAAATTGTCGCCATTTTGAAATGGTTGAAGTAAAATTATGATATTTTGGTATCATTGCAAAGCTAATTTTATGTACATTCCGTAAAAAAATATAAAAATACCGATTCCCTATGCTAGAATTAAAGTTGGAGCCATTTCCGCTAAAACCGGAAGTGACACAAAATTTGTACTAGGATCATTTTATGAATCCCTTTGTCTAATTTAGCTTTGTTCCTTAATATTTTCTTGTATCTCTCAAAATAAACGAAATATTTTAGGTGCCGGCCTTTCGCCAAACACCCTGTATATGTATATAGTTTTTTTTATAAATGATGAATATGATATAATCGTTTCGTAAATTGTCTCCCAAAATTTTTTTTTATGTGGTAATAATAAAAAAATCATATTGTCAACATTCATTTTATTTTCTTTTATTCAGTTATTTATTTTGTTTTTGTAAAACCCCATTTTCTATTTTTTTTTTACAGTATTAATACATATAATAATAATAATAATTTATTACTTAATAGGATGAAACCAATACAAATAAATAAACAATAAAAGAAAATATTATATTATATATCTAGGGTTAGCTTAATTCACATCAAGGATTTTTTTAATCATTCATTTAAATGAAATATTATAAAATACTACATTTTATTAATTCTACTTTTTATAAAAGTTCAGAAATAGTCCGCACGAGCAAAGTGAGTCAATTGGAAAATTGAAAAAGGACATAGGCTTTTTTCGTTGTATATTGTACTTTTTTTTTATTAATGAAAAACTCAACAGTACATATGTTTATTATTGAAGTTAATGTAAAGCTAACTACAAAAAAAATTGTCCCTTCATGTAAAATGTACAGTTAATAATTCCACCATAATTTTTGACTCCTAACGTAGATGGATCATCATATTTTTATTGTATTTTGCTCACTTATGATTCAAAATTCTGCTTTGCTCACTATTTTAGGTTGAATAATTTTGCAAACGATTGTGGAAAAATAATTTTTATTCGAAGATATTCACTTCACTCATGTATAAATTTTCTACGTATGTTAAATATAAATTAGATTAAACAGTGACCTTTTCATATTCCTGTTTAATTCAATAACATCAATGAAAATTACATTAAGCAATGAAGTAAAAATGATTGTTTTATAAATAAAATAAAAACATTTTTATTTAATTTCACCTGTTATTTTCGTGTAAGTCAGTGATACGGAAGAAAACGTTTTTTTGTAGAGATTTAATACGTATTAAAGTAGACAGGATGATATACCGACATCGCCTTCTATTTTTATATGGGATAATGTAGTTTGTGACAAGAATTTTCAGGGTATAAAGAAAAAGGAAAATAATACAAAATACAATGTACTGGTTGAGAGGTTGAAAACACATATTTGCTTCGTTGCACACTAAAGATGTATGCTCTCCTTGTTATTTTCTGCCAGAACTGAAAGATGTAAACAGTTCTGCTTATGTTGCTTATAGGGTACGGACAAAGTCAAGGCTATATTGTTATTTTCTGCTTTATACTTCGTTATAGGACACTAGGTTTTGCTTTAACTTAAATAAAATAACAAGTGACTTGAGTGGTAAAGTAAACCAGGTAATCTGTAAGTTGAAATCTTGCAACTATCTATAAAGAAAATATTAAGATAACATAATCTCTGTTCACAAGAAATAATTATAAAGTAAAATTGTTTACACAAATTTTAAATTAATCAAAGTAAAATATGTTTACTAATTTACAATTTTCGTTTTTCACCAATATTTCTTGGAATTGCTAAATTTAATTATGAATTCAAATTTCAGTAGGTAGTTCATTAGTATTGCATCGTAAACCGAATGAAGTAATAATTGATTAAGCTTTTAGCGTTGTACTTTGCAAAATCCATTACATATGATTTTATTTACTAATTTGAACATGAGCCAAAAATCTAATTTCATCCAGTATTTTCGCAATAAAAATATCTCATATTTATGTAATTTTCCAATTAGCAGTGAATATATTTCAAGATTTCAACCTATCGTCTGATAACTTAAAATAAGGTCTCTTTTTCCAAATTGTATAATGTTATTCATATTAATACTTTACACCATTGCAAATGACGTCAATTCAGTATTGGTAGTGTACAATCTTGCTGGTTTGTTGCCATGGTTACATAGCTAAACAAAGGATTGTTTTACTTTATACATATTGGTATATAAAGCCTTACACCCTTCGTGGGTTGTCATTTTACTGATGATAACAATGATGATATTTATAGAATTACAATGGAAATTGTTTCAAATTTATGTATATATACGAACAATTTTAACTATTTTTAATTTTTATATATATATATATATATATATATATATATATATATATATATATATATATATACAGGGTGAGTCTGGGAAGACGCCCCCCCCCCCTTAACTTTTTTATTATAAGTAATAGAAAAAAATGGCTCATATAAAAGTTTTATAATTTTACATATACTATTTGATGGCAGATGTAGATATTTTTTATAAAGTCAGGTTTACAAGATACGACTATCAACTTTTATTTTTCAAATGACAACCTATAATTATTTTAATAAAATAGAAATCGCCATTTTTTTCTCTTTTCAACGATGTAATAACTTTTATTAATGTATTTGAAAAATTTCGAGAAAAATGAGATCATTTAGAAATGTCAAAAATAATTTTTAAACAAATATCATAGGTGGCTATGTTTCTCGAAATCGGGTAAACATGCTTCTCAGTAAGTAACAAACAAATGTATGCATTTTTGACATTAATTTAATTGTTTTACATTGTTACGTTTTGTTTATTTTCATATAGCCACCTATAATATTTATTTAATAATTATTTCAAATATTTTTAAATATCTCATTTTTCTCGAAATTTTTCAAATACATTAATAAAAGTTAATACATCGTTGAAAAGAGAAAAAAATGGCGGTTTCTATTTTATTAAAATAATTATAGGTTGCCATTTGAAAAATAAAAGTTGATAGTCGTATCTTGTAAACCTGACTTTATAAAAAATATCTACATCTGCCATCAAATAGTATATGTAAAATTATAAAACTTTTATATGAGCCATTTTTTTCTATGACTTATAATAAAAAAGTTAAAGGGGGGGGCGTCTTCCCAGACTCACCCTGTATATATATATATATATATATATATATATATATATATATATATATACAGCACAAGTTTTTACTTTTTACAAATGATATGTTTTTTAGAATATTAGATAAATACAAATATGAATAATTCAAAGTGTTTTTATGAAATTACATGGCGCGTATGATGTGAAATCTCTTTAATTTCATTTGTCGATTGTGGACGTGGAAGTCGGATAAAATAATTTCAAGAAAATATTATGGAAGATTGAATTTTCTAACTTTTATAATAAACGTATTCGCAAAAATATATTAAAATATTTTTTAAATATTCAAATATTTTATACTACGCTAAGGCTATAACAAAAATAACAACAAATGACTAAAATAAAATATTTTTGTATTGAACACGTAATTAGAATATGTTTATATATTTATAATGGTTTCGTCAGGGGCAGATCCAGGCTTCCATTTGCATTAAAAAAACGTGATGAACATTTAAAAACATTGTATTTCTATTTAAATGATAAATTCAACTCATCTTTTAGAACTTTTCGCAAATTTTGTTATCATTTTCTTCATATTAAGCTGAATTTATCGGTGAATATGCAGCAAAGCTAGACTATTGAGCCTTTCTTCCTCCAAGCTTACTCTCAGCTAAGTTTAGAGCCGCAATTTTTTTCCACCTCACAAACTCTTTCCCCACTTTCCCTAATCCTTAAAGCGCCAACAATACTTTTCAAATCTTCTGTACCTAAAAGGTTCTTCGGTAGTATTAAAAACTTATGAATCTATATAATAAGTTGTTTTTGAAATATTTACTAACTGCAAATGTTGGTAGTGGATTTGTATCTGTGGGTCGCAATAATATATAATTTTTTTTTTCGTTTACTTAATTGTACATAGTTTTAATTCAAACCAGAAAGACTTAGAATAGTGCAACAAATAATACTTCTTAATTGATAATCATCTAATGGTCGGTTGAACCAATATACTTAAATTTTAAGTTTTCCTTAAATGGAAAATATCACACCGAAATAAAATGCCAAATAAACTACTTAACATTGCTCTCAAAGTGTTGCTTAAAATTTAAATTTTGTTGCGCAACTCTAGGCATTAGAATATTAGATTCTGAAATAAAATTTTCTATTTAATTTTTTAAAAATAAATTTTGTTTCTTAAATTGTTTACTTTAACCTCCCGTGGGTTTCGTTTTAAGTTATTTAGAGCGCCGATAAAACCAGAATTAGTCCTATTCGGTATCCATTTATCCCTTACGGTGTGCCGAACCATTTCTTTAATTCAGATTGTAATCCTCGCATTGCATTAGTATTCATTGGCTATAATATTAGCCGTGGCCCAGTAGTGCTACCGTATGCTCTGTATCCGCATCAGAGGAGGAATTTGGGTTTCGTTTAATTTATAATTGGTCATTGGTGGGTACTACGCACTACAGAATGTAAATGTCCCATTTGTGTAAAAGCTCACGGGAGAGTTAGTCCACGCAACTCCGCCCAACTTGACGAGTGGCGCATCAAATATAAATACTCTGTTCCGGGCACGGTCACTAGGAATTTAGCAGGGGAAATCACTTCTTATTTGCACACAACTTTCTGCATTAAATTTCCATTCCAATACTGCCTAGCTGAAAATTTTGAATTAACACGTTGTATTGTTCCAGTAACAACATCCGAATGGATTAATAGTGCTTTAATCCCCGAGTAATACCAATTGTAGAACGAAATAAAACTGCACTCGGATGTGTTGAAAATAAAGATTATTCTATTTTTCATTACAAATCCGTATAAATTGAATTGAAGGGTTGTTATATGTAACTCATTTGTCTTTTGAATTTTCTTCTGGTATTGATTCTAAAATTTTTCGAAGCAGAGTGAGATTTCTGTGGTAATATAGAAAAGGTACCTAGTGTCTACAAAGTGAGAAAGTTTTTCGACATGAGAGGAAGTGAACCACACAAATGGAAAATAGATTTTTTTTACAATAGTTGCATACTGTAATTTTTCTGTGAGTACCTATATTTCTAAATGTTAAAAAAAATACAAGCGAGAACTATTTGACGTAAACACAGAAATTATTTCTAACGTTTTCATGTTCTACTGAAATATTCAGCTTTTAAATTTAGTGTGTTTCTAAAAAAAATGTGAATTACCGTATAATAGTAATAATTTTAGTAGTATTGGTTGTTCGATTGCACAAGGGACCTTCAGCTTACAATAGATTTCGAACCACTCGGTATTTTTATTTGAATTTTGGCGAATTTGTGGTTATATTCGAGTTATATTCGAATTAGTATTATTAACATATTTAAATATTTCATATAAATTGAAAGTCATGTTATTGTTTTTATTTCTGAGTAATTTTAAAATATTGAACATTGTATTATTTTTTTTTCGTAAAAGTTTGAGTTTGATTGCAAAATTTACATTTACAGACATTTTAAAATTATTTTGAAATTTGGAATGTATACTTTGGAAAATGTTACAAATATTTTTTTCTTCTGTTTTTGTACGTAACTCATTTGAAAATTGCCAACTGATGCTGATGTTTTAAACACAAATTATCCAAGTTCACAGCTTGAGCAGATATCGAGTTTAGAATTTCGTATAATTAACTTTAGATCGTACAAAGCGATAAATATAGAAACTCATTTTCGACATAATTATTTCGTTACAGGTATTTTTAACTCTACATGTGCTTTTGTAAATATGTGGAATATTAAAAAAGTAAGTAGAAAAAATTTCAATGAAAAAATACGACACGTGTACGTATATAAACATTAATATTGTATGAAAGTTAAATTCGAAGTTCGGTGTAAAAATAAATTTCTGTTTTGTGGTTTTTCATTGTGTTGTTGAGACAAAAAGTATAATTTCGAAATGTCAAACAGCAAACCTTTTAAATTAAAAAGCAAAGAATTCTTAAGAATCCAAGAAAAAATAATAAAAGGAAATTTAATTTGTTAATTATTTTTTGAATTCATTGTTTACTATTAATTTCAAAGTTTATAATTACATAGAGATATTCACCTATATATTGCAGAAGTTATTTTCCTAATTTGACTTTGATCTTAAAGTTCGATAATTATAAAAATGATGAAAAAGTATTCTCATTAATTTTAATTACAAACAAAAATAATATTTCATGCTTGGTGAAATTAACTAGACACCTACACATGTACTGAGGTCGGGAAGCTTTTATAAAATGTAATATTTTTAATGGGGAATTAGGTCAAACTTTAAAACATTCAGGAACAATGTATTAATCGTTTGTGTTGTTGCATTTATATGTAATTAAAATTGTTAGTAAATACACTATGTAGCCGTAGAAACATTTATAAATACGAGTATTGTAATTAGTGGTGTATTTACTTTAACAAAATAACGTACACATGTTTAACTTGCTGGTAATATATTTAATATGAATGAATTCCAGTAGTTGTATTTTTTTTGTAGTATAAGTTTAACAAACAATATTATTTAGTTTTACACTAAAATATGTGTACCTACTATAAACAAATTATTTTTTTTTTAACTTTTTTTAATAAGTACATATATAAACTGTTATAATACAGAAATTTCTTTGTTAAATATTGTTTTTGAAATAATAATTTACTTTTCTAATTAATATTCGGTGTGTTATAATTTTCTCCCTGTGTACTTAACATATAAACAAATATAATACTGTTCTATAAAATGAAAAAAGGTTATAACACAGATTAATATGAATATTATTTTGCATATATAGCGAAATGATGTACTAATAATAAAAAACTTAAATTGTCAAACATTTGAATAATATTAAAATCATGAATACAATATTGTAAAAGGGCAGCAATAGTTTACTTGGTCAGTAAGCTTTATAAAAACAAATATTTTGATATGATTAAATACCTCATTGCACATTTGACCAATCAGAATCTTTCATTTTCCATTGTTATGCATTTTAAATATGTGACTAAATAGATCAATATTTTGTATTTAAAAAGTGTTTAATATGTAATTTTTTTTAAATTTAAGTACAATTTTTAAGCTATGACATGTTTAATTTAATCGATTAAATTGTTAGCAATCGGGATATAACTATTAAATATTTGCATGTTTCTTAATGTTCACAAAAATGAAGAAGGCTGCATTTCTTATCTTATGTTTCAGTTTGTTAACCTCACTTTTCATTCACAATTAAAATAGTACTCTAATTTAAATAATTTTGTATCCCTAGTTTACACTTTTCTTTATTTTCTTTATTTCTTCAAATAAAATAAGATATGAGGCTTAAAATTATTTAAAAAGTGACAGTTTGCACACTTGACTTAGGCACTGAATAGTTACATACAGAAGCGACACTCCGTGTCGGTACCTTTCATGTTACCCTATTCAGTTCTATGACCTTGGGACATTGTGTAGACCTTTAAATTTGTTGACTTCCCCTATCTCTCTCCCTAAGATGTGACGAAACTTTCCGATTTTAAACAATGAGCCCTTTAAATTTGTTGCCTTTCCCCATCTCTCTCTAAGTTTCGTTTCTCTGTCTTACTGTCGCTTCTGTATAAACCTATTTTGTGACTTAGGTCAATAATGAATTATTAAGGTAAATATTCCTGTACCGAATTTCCGACTGTGCATGTTTATATATTACTTTCTCGACAACATTGACTAAATCCTCGCTGAATCCATCCCTGCACACAATACATCCTAGTTTCCATACGAGTACATGTACATCGATCAGTTACTTATCTCTAATTACTATTCGCTATCGGGGCTTTGACGGAGGGGCGTAGTAGTGCCGCTGACGCCGTATCCTGCAATCGGAAGGGTTTGTCCGCGGGAAAACACGCTCTACAACGCTGTAATCTGCGGAAATGGAACCTGCAACGTGGGCGAGTGGATTTCACGGCCCGGATGAATATAAGAGTGCTTTTTAAAGCGCTAGAGAACAAGCTGCCAGTTGTTTCATGAATGATGCGATGGATAGTGGTAATGGAAATTAGCGAATTGCGGGTATTCATATTACTCGACCATATTAAAATATTTTTGTTGTAGTTTTTTCATGCTTTTTAAATTATAAGTGCTTAATTAAGGAAGTATTGTAATCGCGAAAAAAAAATCGGTTTTCAAATTTCAACGGAAATAACCATTTTGTCTATCCCTGAATCTATATTGACTAGTTCCGACGTTATGTAGATATGCACTTTGCTCGTAGTGTTTTTTTTTTGTTTTTCTAAAAAACTATATATTTTTCTTTGCAAGTTTTTGAGCGATTAAAATAATTTTGTATAACGCAATAAGGAATAGCGATAAACATTTTAATAAATTTTTACAAAATATCCATTTCGAAGAGAAGTTCGAAGATATGAAATGGTATTATTGTTAAATTTATAAAAGAATCCTAATATTATTTTATTCTATAGCACCTTCATTTAAATGCACAAAATCTTATTATTTAAATGTTATTTAAACCATAAATGAAAAAATAATAAATTATAATTAGCGTTATATTTGAAAATGTATTCCAAAAATAAAAGTAATTCCATATAACCAAAGTCAAGTTTACAAACATGAAATACCGACGAAGTGCAAATATAGAAAACAATAATAAATGGAATTGCTTCTATAAATATAAATCCGTATGTGACTGTAATCAATAGTTTGTTATTACATTCTATTTCTAGAAAGTATTATTTTATAACAATAAAAATAATTTGATTTATTTTAATTTAATTCCGATTATCAATGCCTACGAGTATGTACTTCATTATTTAATTTATTTGCTGAAAATTACAATCATTGGTAAATGTCAACAAACAAACGAAGTGTTTAATTATTTATTTATATTTATAATGTTTAACCAAGTGCCAACAACTTTTAAAAAATTTAGTATGACATTTGTTGGTTGAAGTCTTGTACTTTTAATTCGTACAGTATTTCCTTTTAATAAATTTGTATTTTTAAGAAATGTGTATTAATTCATGAACTATTATTGTTGTAAGATGATGAAGCCGCATAAGAAACGAAATACTTCTATTTTAACAAGGTATAATTGAGCGAAAAGCATCGGGCAAATTGAATTTGACCCTTTGAAATTCCTGAATGAGCTCTGCACGTCAGTAATAAAGATTTATCTGTGACAGATTGAAGAGCGGCGGATCTGGGAATGAAATGGACCGTTGCTTATCAATGGAGTTACTCTATAAACTTCATGCCGCGAATGAGTACCGTACATAAAAGATGCAAATCCTAAATCAATAACCTTATTCCTGAAAAGCGATACTAGCTGCTCCAGTATGCATTAATGTGATCGTGTTATGAACCTCTCGCCTCTAAACAGAAAACGCGAACGTGATTACGAGTCAATATTGATTGGAAATGGATTATGTTTATGTTGCTAGATTAATACAAGTTCTAATTATAATTTAGGTAACAGGTATTGTACTACGAATTATCAGTTTTTCAGTGAGCTTAATAGATTAAACAGGAGAACTAAAATAACAGGATGGTGGTTTCAAAATGAATTTCGACTTCACTTTGTTAGATTTGTTTGTATTTGTTTTTTGCTTCATTATGCGAATCCGTTGTTTTCCACTTTGTTGATTTGAAAAAGTTGATGATTTTGTACCCCAGCGATCTTGAACAATAGATAATAAGAATAAGAATAAGAATAATAAATGAAATGAATTTGAATAATTAATAATTCAAATTTGTTTGAACATTGTTTTCACGTTTAATATAATCAGCATTATTAATTCAAACAAAATAATCCTACATGATGAAAGCCGCAATCTTCGTTACGTTGTATAACCACGACCAAAAGCCTTCATTAGAATTACCTAACCGAACAACTAAAAAATCGACAGATTTATTATGATTAAAGGTTTTATGCCATTTAACACGTATACAATAAATCACTGGTTTAATTATAATTAATAATAATATAACAAAACTAAAATAATAAAAAAATGAAAATATCCCTAAAATATTTTTGACAAATGGAACCAGACTTAGAACGTAATGTCTTTCATCAATATTAATTATATTTCTTCAAATTTTACGGACAAATTTTTGATAAATTTCATTTGTTGTCGATAGCTTTCAGATGCAATTGATGATTTTGATAAAGGAATAAAAATAAAACAAAAATACGGAAATTAATTGGATCGTTGGATGTGTGACATGTAGTAGGCGTACGTCGAAATATTGTAATGACCGATAAATATCAACATTATCTACTAACCATCTAATCATGGGTGGAATTCCATAACTTCGGTTGCTATCATTTGGTTATCAAAGTATCAAAGTAATCGTTATTTATGGTTAAAATGTACCTACACATATGAAAAACACTTTACACTTCTACACTGATGTAAGAATGTCTTGAATTTATTGTAGGTTTGAATTTCTGCCATGGTAATATCTGACGTTTGTAATTGATAATTTAACAAGTTATAGAATCCCACCTCATATCAGTTAAATACTCCTGATCATATCGATTTAGATCACGTGGAAATCCACAAGTTCTTTTGCTAAATTTCTGATTTTCGCTTACGTATTTCACAGCCCAAATGTACAAAAAAAAACATATCTAATTATCAATAATTATTAAAAATCAAGCTTGTGGTTCTGTTTCCACTATAGCTAAAGTAGATATTCTTTCTCCCTTAGCGGAATTTGAGCAAAAAAACGATTAGAACAAAATAAAAAATATTAAATAAATAATTCATAACGAAAGGCAAACGTAAATTTTGTTCAAGAATTCCAATTGTTTCAATGACAATTTTGTTCGCCTTAAAAGTTTTACGTATACTTATATTACGAGTACTTTCTAATTTGCTATTATGTACTAGTTATAACCTCTAATTAATTTCTATGTTTTATTTGCTTCTAAATATTATTTGTAAATAATATATCTTTTTTTAAAATTTGTTCTGTGACACGTAAAGAGTCTTTTTGATAGTCAATCTTTGCGATTATTTATTATCAGTTGAGTACTGTTTTGAATTGGAAACAAAGTAATTTAATCCTTGTCAAAATTTGGCTCTATTGTTAAATATTTTAGCATTAAAATATCTCCTATTTTAGTATTCAGCGGCGGTGTGTTGATATTTTATCAGAAGGACAAGCGTGCAATAACGAAAATCCACATGATTTGAACTCATGCATAAATTCCCAGCCCGCTATATCTATGCCGGATTTAAAGTATTTCATCTGTCGCAAGAGAATGAATTTCACTATTCCAAAGTTTACAGCAATAGTTTCAAGCCATTGCGCGAAGTTAAACTTCGCAATTTCATCCGTAATTTAAAGCTAACATCCTCAATTTGTCCAATATGTGAAAGAGGAATTTTCATTTAAAAAGAATATGAAACTAAATTGCTTAATTTCTCGCCCGTGAAAATTGATAGCACAAACAGTGCTCACGCTTTAATTTCAACACATTCTAATCCAAACATTCACAATTCAATGCGGACTGTGAATGCATAAATCAATATGCAAACAAATCTTTTAACTAAACGCGAAAAGTTCCAATTGCCATAAATTGCAGTATTGAATATTGAGTTCAATTTTAGATTATTTTTTTAAAATGACCTAAGTTCCTTCACAAATATAATAAAATAATTATTTTTAATTCTAGATTGGAAAATGTAACTTTGCATTCGAGAACACAAAAGCATTTCGCAATCAAATATCAAACATCATTTTTTCGAAAACTATGTCCCAAAATTAGTCAAAATGTAGAAAATTTTAAATTTTTATCAAATCTGATGTTCTCTGACTAGCAATTAATAACAGAAACTAAACAATGTCATTTTTTTATAAATACTTTTAAAATAATATCGGAAAAGGACGAAGACAAAAAAATTAACAGATTCGATTAAATTGTGATTATTATATCAAAAAAATACTGGATATAAAAGCTTTTTGCATTCTGTAGAAAAAAATATTCATATCGTATGTTGATAAAAAAAATATTTCATTGTTGAATACAAAAGTAATATTTTGCAATCTAGAATCAAAAATAATTATTTACGATTACAACAGCTTTTTTGTTCTTTACGCACATACGCAGTCAAAAGCTTAACTTATAATTCAGACTAAAATGAACTTTAATATAAAATAATCCATAGCATAATTATATTTGATACTTTCTGAAATACAGCTTACAATCTTTCTGAATATTTATAATTTACATAATAAATTCATTAATTAGTAAGAGTAATTTTTCTGATTTAATAAATATTACTAATGCAAGAAAAAAGAACTACTACAAAATAATGAAATAAAATTTTATTTTCTTTTTGACATTAGTTTGTAACATTCGCAGCGTAGGACTTCCGGTAATCTTTAAAAGCTTATATATAAGTTTAAATTAAGAAATTTGCACTTTGTAAAGTTTTGAAAAAATATGAAAAGAGAAAAGCTTATTTTCAACAAGTTCGCTTTTTATTTCTTATTTAATACAGGTTACATTTTTCGCCAAAATATAGCTCACGGTAAGATCAGCAGTAAAGAACTTTGGCACTCAAAACTTCTTAAAAGACGTGATAGTTACATATAAGATTCTTTTTATTTTCAAAAAAGAAAATCATCTAACTTTTAAAATTATTTTTAAAGCAAGAACTTTTATTAAAATTATAAATTAGTAGACATACATCACAAATTGAAATGCATTTAAGAATATTGCTTTTAATATAAAGTGAATTACAGAATATGTAAGTATTATAATATATGTATTCACGTGAATAAAAGTAATAGCCAGTTTTCCTGTAAAGCGAGCTAATAGTAGATAATGTGCTTATTTGTATGCTTTTGTGAACCTTATAAACAAACATAAACGTCTGCGTTATTACAGAGAAATAGTATTCTCTTTGAATTCTTATTGCTCATTTTCGACAAAACCAAATAAAATAAATACATTATCACACCTTTTAACAATAAAACAGCTTCAGCTTTTGGAAAAAGTTCTTTATTGTTTTTTGATAGAACTGGAGCATAAAAATAATTATGAAATATATAACAAACAACATTTTGATTAACGCATACGTACATGTTTTTCAAACAAAACTTATAATTGAAATATGTTATTTCAGTACCTGAAAAAGCAGTTGTTATTTATTCTATAAATATGTATATTCTTTTTTCTGAACATGTTTAAATTTTGTAATGAAATAGAATATACATTATTAAATTTGACATACAGCTTTGAAAAATTCGCTGAAAATCGGTATGTATTAAGTAATTAACCAATTGTGATTTTTTAATTTATAATATTTTCGTTACGATCGGTCTAATATTACAGAACTAAAAATAATTCAGAAACTCTCTGTTTGCCAGCCTAGGCCCCAGTTGGCATTTCTAAACTTAAAAATTGAGCATTATATTTTGTCAAAATTTTTAATTTTAGTTAATTAAAAATGTAAAACGTTAATTAAAACCACTATTTTTCATATTAAACTCGTGTTGTACGATTACTATTACGTTAATTGTTGAAAAATACCAATTCATATTCATTATATTTTTTAAATTGTCACCAATCGAAAATATTGCTAACATGGAAACCTAAGTATAGTACATAAAATTTTAAATAGTAATAATAATATTTCTTTAGTGTATCACATGCCCAGAAACTCTTTTGCGAGATCTCACATTTGCAGGCCTCGTTTTAGACTCGCTCTCGCAAAAGTTCAGTTTCTGGACTAGTGAGACAAATAACTATTTCAGACCGTTGCTGTTAGCAACAGTCTGTAGGCGTTTGTTTGTTGACAAACATCGTAAAATAATAACCAGCTTTCATGTTTTCATAAAGTAGATACTATAAATATGACCGGTTTCAACACCTTTGGAACACCTATGTGGGGTTGAAACTGGTCGGAGAACCTTGATATACAGCACTTTTATACAGGATTTATGGGCGATGTTAAATTTAATAAAAGAGATCTAGATTACATTTTTTTATTGATTGTAGCATTTGTTTCCTTCTTTGACATTTCTTATTTGTGTTATCTAAATAATAATATGGCTACATTTCATATAAAAATATGCAGATATTTACTTTATTTCAATAGAACGTATCTGAATACCAGCTTTGCTAACCGGTGGATTGGAAGAGGAGGTCCAGTTCTGTACCCAACGAGGTCACCAGACGTAAGGCCTATCGACTAATATCCCAAACTAGGGATGAATTAATTCACACGAGTAACAGCTCGAGCTATATCCATGCGAGCCGAACCTGATACACTTCAGAAAGCTATTTCTACAATTATAGGAGTGACTAGAAAGTGTATTCAAAGAGAGGAAAGACATTTAGTGATTAACACAATCGTAGTTAAATAAATAAAATAAAGTGTAATCATGGCTCTATTAAACTAAATAAAAACATAAAATTCAATGAAAAATATTATTTTTACATACTTTACTTTTCTCACTTACATCCCTCTAGCTCACATCACATCACAGTAAATGATGTGAGCAGTGGCGGTGTTAGGCTGTTTTTACAGTGGCTTGAGCCACTGTGAAATTGTCTCGAGGCACTGTAGAAATTTTATTACCATAAGGTTAAAGAAAAACATAAAATTTTACGAAATCTTTTATTTCTTGAGTTAAACATGGGTTTTATACATAATATACAATATTTGTCTGTTTAACTGATGGATCAGTAAAAAAATAAAAATACGCATTTTCAATGAAAAATTAAAATCTTTCTACAAAAGTTACAATTTTTAGTTTTTCAGTCTAATGTGTTTCATATTTAAATAAATTAATCACAAAAACCCATTTTTGAGTCCAATATTTTGGTTTTTTAAATAGTGCATATTAATGGACGTCGATGCGTTGATTTAAAATTTACAAACATAATTTAATTATTTCTTTTTCTTGAGATGTTTGTTCTCAAATTTTCACCTAAATTGTGTATTTTGAGTATACATATCTCTAAAATGAGTAGAGATACAATTTCAACGATTATTCCAGTTGATTCTAAAAGGCAAAGTTACATAATGCAATATTTTTTCTGCATATTAGATTAAAAATGAGAAAAACATAAAAACAGGAATTTCAGTTTTGCGTTGGAGAACTTTTTTCTCCAAAATTCTAAATTTCTAAACAAAATTCAAATATCTCTTACCGTTCTCGAGATATTTCCAATGCAAAAGTAGATCCAAAATATAGGTTTTTCAAGCATAGCTCTCTAATAAGTCGAAATAAGCCCTGGGCCAAGAAACAAAACTTGTTTTTAATTTGTGTACTATTTAATGGCTGAGCCTCTGTAATCTACAATGTCCAGCGCAGCCACTGGATGTGACCTCCTCTTTAAAATATAAACAATTCATGGCTTTATTGTCTAGCTCCTGGACTATATCTGACAGAATCTTTTAGTATTATAAATCCACCTATGTGTGCACAAGAATTCAGCTTAACGTAACTGAATTCGTGAAACAAGCTCATGTGTGTTGTATTATGACTGGATTAATTAATTTGCGATGCGTTTCACGAGGTACTAATGTATTTATAACCCATTTGAGAGCACGAGAAGTGTGCAACTATCTCACAAAACGTCTGAGATTAATCAACAAAGTAGCAAGGCGCAATCCTCTCACCAAAATAAACAGTAAACAGCTATAAACCCGCAAACAAATCACCCATTTACCTTGCTGGGTGCCCGGGGAAATCCTCCTCAGATCTTTATGCGTTGACAACAAAAAATTCCTGTCGTCTCTTCCGCACAGCTCAGCATCCGACGCCGACGCCATTGTCCGCAACGTGACGCTCGGCCTTCCTCTTCCATTTATTTCGCACACGTCACCCCTACAATTTTACACCCGACGTACGTCTCATGAATTCCTGCCCTTGATTTTGGGGTCATTTATAAATGACAAAGAACGTAGCAACTTCCACGGGAAAGTGTTTATTTTACTCATTAAGAAAAGGTTGTTGTTATGAGGGCATAAACATTTACGAAATTGTGGTTATGTGGTTAATTTTCACAAGTTTATGCCTCAACTTTCTGCAAATCTTTTACGTGCTTTGTGAATTGTGTATGCGTAAAGGTTGTTAAATTTTATTATTTTATTTATTTTATTTATTTTACAATGTTACCAAAATAAACCAAAAGTTTGTGGACATAAAGTATACAATGTTTATTTTTTGAGCTTGTAACGTAATAGCTATTAACATACCTAGGTTAGTTATGAGTGTCTTAACGGTTGCAGATGTCAATTGAATTCCGAGCTCGGAGAGCGAGTATTTTAAGACATGCATAACATTCGTGGTTTGTTCTGTAGTTTACCGGTTTCCCGTTATTAATAAATATTATTTTATAAAATTTTCTTGTGAGTAACGTTTTCGTGATGAAGTCTTTGATATGACAGCTATATTATCCAGTTGCCTCACGTTATTTTGAGATATAATTATGACTTAGTTACTCTGCTTACTTTTGTCTACGTAAACAAAAACTTAATATCCTGTAACCGGTAATAGTTATTTACGTATTAAGGGCCGGTTACTGCTGAACTATTAGTTTGTAACGTCTCAGCAGAACGTTTTTCGTCTAACTAGGACGATTTAGAAATCATTTTATGTTAAAAAATAATTGACATTATCATTACAAATTCTATAAATTATCAAAATTCATTCGCAATGGATCCAAAAACCGGTCGTAATAAAAACTTATACTCGTATATAGGTACCATAAGGGCATAACAAGAATTACAGTTGTTTAAAGCTTTTTTATCATTTTAGCTCAAAGTGGGCCGTTGTTATTTATTACAAAACAATCTAGTATCACGAAATTTAGAACAATGGATTGTGTTTATAGCAACCTTGTGCTCTCTTCATTTTAGTTATGAGTACCCCGGATATGATCTTTGATAAACAACCTTATAAGAAATATATTTTATTATTATTATTATTATCTTATAGTGGATAATAAATCTTGATAATATTTTTATTTTAATTAATATTTTTCTATTCACTTTATAGAAAAACTCATCATTATTTGTTGCTTATTGCTAGTGTATTATTTTGCTTTTGCAAATTAATACTTTTTAAAACAATTTTTCTTTAATTTTCGACTACTATTTTCTTATAGACATCATGTTTCCATAGTATTTAAGATGCTAGAATACTTAAAAGTTTATTTATAAATCTAATTGGTCTATGAGGAACTGAAACTTGTATTGAATAGATCGAATTCCTAGAACTAATAATAGTTTTAATATTGTTCTAGCTAAAGTACATCAAGAATCAGATTATAAACAACATTATTAAATTCCTAGTATATTAATTTCGATATTCTTATGAAATAAATATTTATAATATAAAATTATTTCTGAATAAAATAACTTTCATATATCTTAAAACTTCTATAAATCAATTTTGTCTTCTATTGCACAAGTTTAAATATTTAAAACCCTATATTTACTTGCTTAGATTTTAATATATGATAATGAAGATATTACCACGTACATATTATAAAAATCATTGGATTATAAACGACTATAATAACGGAATAAATTACTAATCGTTTGACCATAAACCATGTACTTATTTTATGTGCATGAATAATTTATTAGAGTATTATGTATTTTGTATACATGTATACTTGTTCTCATATGTATTATGTACTTTATTATTAATTCAGTAAGTGATGAGGAAACATTAAATGCGATTATATTGTCGTTTCAAAGCCATCCATTGACTACTGTGGGAATATCACTTATGTAGGTACACATTCGTACATATTTGAACTTTGACTAATTAACAGTATTATTAACACCACCAATAACTTTATTAACTGATGCACGTACATATTTGATGTGATAATAATTACTTGGATAGTAGGCTGATTAATAATTGAAACATCTTTATTGTATATTATGATACAAGTCTATATGTCGCTTTTAAAGGCACGAGTGCTTTAATGACAGTTATACACTTGTATCATACGATATTTTTTATTGTACCTGTAAAATAAGCTAGAAAACTGGAATTGAAATTTGATTTTGACGTTTCATAATTTTGTGTGATTTGACATAACATCCTTTACTTGGAGATAGATTAGCATTTGTTGTTTACATTACTTTGATTTTGATTGTTATTGCATAGCAACTTTAAAGCGCACAGCGTGTTTTAATCTTGCTTTTTCGCACGCTTTTTAGTTTGTTTAACAAGGATAATGATGCAGGTATAATAAAAAATTTATTATTATATACACGAGGTGTGTAAATTCAATCTGGTAACACTTGAAACGCAGGACTTAGAAAGGAGGCAGGTGAACATGTTATATGATAAATTCATTACAAGTTTGAACTTGCTAAAATCATTTAGTAAAACAGTTTTTTTTTTGTGCGTTCTAAAAATGAGTAATGTCAATTCCAAATAACGGTGTGCTATAAGGTTTTGCTTCAAATTTGGGCACTTTATAAAACGAAGCAGACCTAGACCCAGAAGATAGTGTTATTTCAATGTTCGTTGGTTTGAGGCATTTTCAGAAGGAAAAGAGTCGATTCAAGATAAAACATGTTCACCTTCAAGAACTGAAAGTGTCAACAGTACTGAATAATTGGGAAGAGTTAAATTTGTTTCGCACCACCGTTCTTCAAATTTTGATTAATTCATTGAGGATGAGAAAAATCTGCGTAAAATGATTTAAAAATATGAGATTTTGGCCAGTAAAAACATTCTTGTTGCTCCTCAGTCTCCTTATTTGCATGACTTGAGTTCTTGTAACTTTTTCCTCTTCGCGTGATTGAAAAATTGGCTGTAACTCATTAGGTGAAAGTGTATCCAAAATTTGAGTTCCAACATTGCCGTGAGGATAGGAAGAACCGTCTCCAAAACTAACACGGTAGAATTGTAATTCTATTCCAACAATTTAAAAAAATATATATCAGTCTTATTACTTAATTTATACGCCTCGTATATTATTAATCCATTTTTTTTTTCGTTGCACTGTAAAATTGTTCTATATTTTTTATCCCATCTTCTATTCAATTTAGAATGTCACTTACAAAATTTATGTCCACGTACGTATACTCTTGTTTCTTTTCCAAGTGTTTAAATTTATCATCAACTTGAGAAGTGAAACTCTGAATAGGAAACATGTCAGAGGTATAACTTACAGTACATTAAATATTCATACACATGTATTGTAAGTAACAATATAATAATCTGACTGAAAATCTGACAGGCGGTTCCCAATGCAGAGAACATTAGCTACATAATTAAATTCCCTGATGTCTTTTTCATCACGCTACGGAAAATAAACAAACCAGCGATCAATCAAATTGCTCATCTAGTATTCACATCGCGAATAATATCAGTTAGAGATTCATGCACTAAACGAACGTATTCACTCTGGCGATACAATTAGGCAAATATGAATATTTGATACGACACTTCATTCATAATAATTATGTTTTATATTAGCTGCTTATAAATGTGAAATGTGCTGCTAATTGTATACATAATTTTCTGATCCATAATTATGATAATACAGTTGTCATATTAATTTTAAATCTACAGCTATTTAGCTTAGATATATTACATTACATTAATAGTTATTTATGATACAACTATGTATATTTTTTGCAGAGGGAATATCACAACTTTTGCACCAAACTAACGATAGTAATATTTTGAGATGAAAGTAATTAAACTTAATGGCGTCGGACGGTGGCATAAATATATGGCGAAAAAACCTAATAAAGAGATAAAATAGAAAAATTTGTGCGCAATTGTAAAAAACTGCAGTGGACACACACTGATATAGGGCTGTGTTTCATGAAATGGGGTAGAAAATTTAACATTTATAAAAGGTAATGCGGACAGATATACGTAATTGAAAATTTTAAAATCCAATTTACTACAAAATAATGAAGTAGCAGAAATAAAAGATTATTTTATATTTTATCAAGAAAACAGCACAAAACATGCATTTTATATTGGTAGCACTTGGTTACCTACTTAAGAGCCTCAAAGTTATAAAAACTTATCTTTAACCTCCCGACCTAAAATATCATAGAAAATATTATGACAAAATATAGAAATAGGGAAACATTCGATATCTAAGAAATGTGATATAAACAGTTTTTAGGGAATATTGGATAAAACTTAAGCCTGCCCACATCAGAAATTAGGAAATAGTACATTGTGTATCTAGTAGGAAAAGTGATACATTCCCGGACGGTGGTGGAAATTGCGGGACGAGCCGTAGGCGAAGCCAGTAACACCATAAGTCCTGGAAGTCACTTTTTCTATGTGGCACACATACTATTTTTTTTTTATCGGTTTATATTCAATAATAATGAAATAAGTATAATCATATTTTTATTTATGGAAAACAATGGACTGTGTCCTGTAGTAGAATGCTTTGTCACCGGCCGGAAAATCTTTCTCGGATTATTATTTTTCGTAGCGTAGCAACTTCACTAAAATCTCGGAATAATGCCTTTTTTGGTTGTAAAACACACTGGAAAGGTGTTAGTTTTGGTCCGATCGAAAAAAATGTATTCCAAATTTATTGAAAATGATGTTAAAAATAATATGTCCAACATAAATATTAAGTCTATGTTGTTATGTACTATTTTTAGGTATATCATTTTCAGTGTGTCTCTAAATTTGATGATTCTGTAAAGATTTATTTCTGTGTGGGAATATTATATTTCTAATTATTATTTTTTATTTCTTTGTATTGAGAGTAGGCTAGAGATAATAAATTATATATATTTTTCTGTTAAAAATGTTTGTTCATTACTAATATGAAAAAAAATTAGAAATCATGTGTACCATTTTCACCGTAAATCACTGTACATATTTAGTGAATTTTGTATTTTTGGCGGCTACTATTTCCGGCACACATAGACACATATCCGACTCATCATCAAAAATGAAAATTTCAATCTTGCTAACACCTTCAACTTTTCTTCCTCGGCAAGATTTTAAAGCTTTAATACAATTACTTCTTCCATAACATGAAATTCGTACAATACTGTTCTGCTGTATCACGTATACTTACAGTTTATTATTCTTGCGCACTACTCGCACTTACAATCACACTCAGCTGTATCAAAAATGAAAACTTCAATCTCTCCAAACATCCACCTCTTCTGTTTTTAACATGTGTATTGTTGTCCCTTTGCTTCTCGCCCACCCTATTCTATTTTTATCCTCTTTCACCTCCACAATGAGCTTATGTTGAAAGTGGGGCAAATTTTGTTTTGTCATTCACAAGCTTACCAAAAATATGTATACGTCAAAGAGAGTATATGTCATTTCATTTTTAAGAAAGAAAATTGAAATGTCATAGAACTTACTAATGGTATATTTATAAAGACTGAAATTTTTCATTCTTAATTACTAATTCCTGTTTCTTACGTGTTTTTAATAGCTTGTTTATTGAAACGGGAAATTACTCACTTTTCCTAATTTCTAATCTAAGGTATAATCTTTTTTGATGTTGTACGATGATCGTCTGGAAATAGAGGTAGGGATCATATATTTTAATTATATAAGGAGTGGAGTTTTGGAGCCCCCCAGCATTTTAGACATTATTACGTATAACATATGCTTAATATATACTAGACTCAAAAAAAAAATTTAATGGTCAAAAAAGTACCTACTTGTAGTGTGCAACAAACGATAAATTAAAATTAAATATTTGCTTAATAGCTTTGATTTTACAAAAACAAAAACACATTTTAAGATTAAATGCCAAAAAAAGTAATGATTCAATAACAAACCCAATATATTATTTAAAAAATAACTTTAATAAATGAAATGACCAGTGAATATGAGTTTATGATAGATGTGTTAATTGATATCGCCTTTTTGATTCGTTAACAAATTTATTAATTTTACAATTCGTGGCAAAGATTTAACATCTTCATACTCCATTTTAAAAATCACGAATGGAGCAAATATTTTTTCTCCGACAGAACAGCTCAGATAAGATTTAATTCGCTTCAGGCATCTATTGATAAAATGTGTACCTATCTGTGATATGACAGATGAGAATAAAATTTATTTTCTTACGTTTTTATTTTTGGAACAATGCTCTATTTTTATTTTTATTTTGGGGGCGCTCGAGTGCCTCCAGAAAGGGTTCTATCTACGCCACTGTTCAAACTGTGCACATATAGTTATTTAAGCTACAAGGAATGTAAATACTTTATAACATTCCAGGAGGTGTGAACTGAGGCGGAGTATGCATTACCATATAAGAATAGTTTTAGTCTTATACGTAGTACTTACATACATTATGAGTCGCTTATTATATTCTTCGCATCACCGGCAGCAATTAAATTTTAAAAAATGTAAAAATATTTGTAAAATTTAAGCCACTTGACAGCAGATTTATTTTTTTACTACATTTTGTAGTTAATTTTGTCCGATGCTAGACGACAAAATGTACATGAAATTAGTATGAATTTCATAATTACTCTACAAGCAGAACACTTATTTTCTATATCACTCCGTTAACAAACGTAACTAAATAATAAATGTTATCAATTTCTTACAATTTTCATTGCTAAGGAAATAAGTTATACTTACGTCAACGTTTGTGCCTAAAAGTTTTTAATTTTTTTTTTTTACTTATACAAATAAATTCTAAATCTGTTAAAGCAGATCTTTGTCAGGTTGGACGATTCAATAAAACACAGATAATAAATGACTGTATTTATTGAATAATACACAGGTTTGCCCAATAGCGGTTGTGGTTTTGCGTGCGTACAAAGAAAACAATCACATAAAAAAACTGTATACAAGGTAGTGCAATTGTTCTCAACAACTGTCAGTTGCGCGAGCACTAGATTCGTGCTAGATAACAAATATTGAAGGAATCAAAATTAACAAACTACTTTTAAGAGCATTCCCGGTGAAGCTAGAAATTCTAACTTCATATTTTGTGTATCTAGTATCGACAACGTTCACAAGTTTCTCCACTACAAAATAACAGATAATTTTTCGGTCGACTCTTTTCAATACATGTGTACTTTAAGTTTCTATCTTTCTTTCACAGGTATAACCCACTCTTACAATAAGAAAATAAGGAGTGGGAGAAAATTAAAACTGGAGAAAAATACAAGAAATTTGTATGTTACAATTTTTCTGTTTTAAGAAGAATGGTTAATTCAAATAGTTTTCTGATTAGAAACACTGATTTATAGGTCTTTATTCTACAAGTCTATATCTCTTATTTGTCGAAAAAATACTTTAGATAACCGTTAGACATTACAATAAAGTAGTACCTTTATGTCTGATATTTAATAATTTTTTTTCGCGATTCAATTGGAAATTTTTAGTTATTTTTTATACAAGACGATAAAATAATATTTTATCGACAAGCGGAAAGTGTTAATTCACGAGCGATATAATCGCGAGTGAATTATTTTTCGCGAGTCGATAATTTAATTTTATCGTCGTGTATAAAATTCTATTTTTTTCTATAGCAGGTTTTGAAGAGAATAGAATTAGAGAAATTAAATTATTATTTAAGAACAATTTTAAAATGTCAGGAGTGTGCGTTGTTATGGAAATGTACTTCTAATAAACAAAAGTTAAAGTACTTTATCTACCCTTGCTGTTAAAGTGTTACTTTATCTACCCTTGCGGTTAAAATGATACTTTGTCCACTATTTTGAGTTGATAAAATTGCACTTTAACATCTGCTATAGAAAAAAAAATATATTTGATATAGGCGGATGCATCTGAATTTGAAGAATTCATATGAATTTATTTCGTATGAGTTTCGTTTCTGGCTTTTGAATAAAAAGAAAAATGCTTAGCGTGTATTTTACCATATACCAATAGACACCGGGAATGTTGTACCTTATTTATTCTAACATAATATTTCGTTTGCAGGCAATAGGAAGCCATGCTCCCATCGTGCCGACGAAGCTGCTGGGAGACCTGGACGAGTTGGACCGCCACCTGATCGAGAACGGATACGCGGAGACCTTTTGCCACACCCCGCCTGATCCCTACAGCACCGAGTACATCTACACCCGCCAGCAGTCCGACATCGAGTTACATGTAAGACGCTGCTTCTAGATTCTAGATTCCAAATTCCAGATTCCAGATTTCAGATTCTGGTGATGCTAGTGTGATTGTTCCGTTATTTATGTACGAAGAGTCTCGAGTTAGGTCCGTGGGGACGGTTTTAAGGAATTGTTTGTTGAATCTTGAATGATATTGAAAATTATGACTGAGTTAGGGAAGAAATTTTTAATTTAATCTTTGTGTAGGTATCGTTTTTGTTACATTGCTGACATAGGTACTCTTTAGCAGATTTCTTCTAAATTTCTATATTACTAGAGTTGGTATTGTGATTCTGTTAACCCAATTTCAAAACCCGTTGACAGCAATTATTTACCTACTATTTCCTCTCTTCACATCAGTAATAATTAATAGAAAATTAATGTCTCATAAACTCCCTTTTATCTCTTCTGGCTAAAATTATTTAATTACCAAAATCCGCGACAAAGTAAATTAATTCGCCCAGCAGCAGTTACCGCAATAGTACAATATGATATTTTCTACATTCAAATAAAAAGAAAACTAATAATAAGTTGTTCAAACCTCCTACGAAATTTTCGACGATAACATAACTTTTTAATTTTATCATAAGTAATACAATGAACCATGAATTTATTGGAAAAATTTACGAGTAGTTGTTGCGTAGTAATAGACAAATGAGTGTCAAGAATGATATTTAAATCACGACAGCGAAGTGTCATTTTTGAATGGATTTGTCGTTACTTCGAAGAATTTTTGAGTAAATTTTACCAATTAAATTAATAGCTCGAATTATATTTGCTTCATTATTTTACGAATGACAACAGTTCAAACATAATATTTTTGATATCAACCATAAGCGTACGCAGAACTTTTCTTTAGGGGGTGCCAAAATACATTTTTACAATTATTACTATAAAATAAAAGTATTAAATGTTAGTTGAACCATTTATTTTACTACTATTATTTCACACTGACGAATATTACTTGGAAAAAGAGTATGTATATAGTAAAAACTGGAGAAGTGATTCTAAAAGCCACTGATGTTTTTTTTTCATAAACCCGAAAATATTTTAAAATATCAAATTTTTAGCTCGAAAATTTTCAAATTTTTACAAAATTTTGATTGTAATGTGTTTTAAAGAGTTAGCTATGCTGATGCCAAATTTATAAACAGAATTTAATTATCTCTTTTCGTTTCAGAGATAATTGATGTCAAAATTGCACCTCAAAAATTTGTGTTTTTTAACTGTATCTCTAAAATGGGTAGAGATACAATCTCAACGATTATACCAGTCGATTCTACAGGAAAAGTTACATAAAGAAATGTTTTCTCCGCATATACGTTCTTTGGAACGATTAGGTGAAAAAGAAGAAAAACGAAAAAACCTAAATTTCAAATTTTCGCCTGAAAATTTTTTGTCTCCAAATTTTTTTATTTTTGTACTTAAGTAGATATCGCTGATTCCAAATTTTCAAACAGAATTCAATTATCTGTTTCCGTTCTCGAGATATTTGAATTTAAATTTATACCTAAAAAATCAGGTTTTTTAGGTATGTCCCTTAAATGGTTAGGTTTACGACTTCAGCGACCTCACCATTCGATTCTACGGGCAAAATTACATAAGTGTACCAATTTTCAGATTTTTATCTCAACGTATAGAATTTCTAGAAGAAAAAAACTGGAAATGGCCAAAATTCTAGAAAAAATCAGGCATTTTTTTAGATTTTGGCCATTTTCGTTTTTCCTTTCTACAAATTGTATCCTTTGTAATAAAAATCTAAAAATTGGTATACTTATGTAATTTTTCCCGTAGAATCGATTGGTGAGGTTGCCGAAGTCGTAAACCTAACTCTTAAAGGGGTATACCAAAAAAACCTATTTTTTTAGGTATTGCCAAAACTCAACTTTGAATACGAATATCTCGAGAACGGTAAGAGATAATTCAATTCGGTTTGAAATTTTGAAATCAGGTCATCGATATTTACTTAAGTTTAGAAAATAAAAAGTTTTGGAGAAAAAAAGTTCCTCGGAGAAATTTAGAAATTTAGTTTTTTTCGATTTTCTCATTTTTCACTTAATTGTTCCAAAGAACGTATATGCGAAGAAAACATTTCTTTATGTAACTTGTCCAGTAGAATCGACTGGTATAATCGTTGAGATTTTATCTCTACCCATTTTAGAGATATAGCCAAAAAACACACTCTTATGAGGTGCAATTTTGACATCAAATATCTCAGGGTCGAAAAGAGATACTTAAATTTCGTTTGAAAATTTGAAATCAACGCGTCGAGATCTATTAATGTACACTATTTCCTAAAATCAATATTTTTTTGGGATATTTCGCGTTTGTCAACACAATTTTTATTTTAATAATGTTGTTTGCTTTGTTTTAAATCTGACACTTACTTTGAAAACAGCATATTGTCTCAATTAAAAAAAATGGAAGAATAAATATTCTCAAACATACATTTAATATCTCAAATAGAAAAGTAACAAACTAACTAATTCTATGAATAATGAGAGAATAATAAATATGTATGTACGTAAGTACTTCATTTTCATATACGTAAGTACTTCATTTTGATATTTACAATTTTTTATTATTAGTACTTCATTAGGGGGTGCCGCGGCACGTCTATGATATCAACAAAATGTACCCATAACTAAGATATTGTGGTTTTATCTAATTTCCTCAATGAAATACTACCTACGGCCATCAAATGAAGATTTTTCATTGGGTGAAAATGACGTGTGTGGAATAATCCTGAAGATATTTGCGGTTAAAAAAATTTGGAATAGTTTTTGTAAATCTAATTAGAATATAGGTATCTATATATGACAACTTATTGATTTTTTATGTGGTTTCTTAGGGGCGTATACATTTTATCCTCCAAACATGTTATATTGGTCGACATTATACCTTGTACACATTTAAACTTGCACACAGTATGTCGTGCACACTTTTTATTGGAAATAATTTTTATCCTGCACTCATTTTATCTCAATACATATTTAATGTAGTACACATTTTATTTTCCTCACACTGTATCTTCCACATATTTTATCTTTCACACATTTTATCTTCCACACATTTTATCTTCCACACATTTTATCTTCCACACATTGTATCTTACTGCCATCTCTTTGTTGCTCTCTTGAAGCATAATTAAAAAAAAGATCTAGTATGTAATTTGAAATAATTATAATTTGTCAATTGCTTTGACAGAAACGTATAGCTCGCCGGACATGAGTTTTGGTAATAGCGACGAAGGAAAGAAGTTTTGATGTATGAAAGATAAAATGTGTGGAATATAAAATGTATGGAAGATAAAATGTGTGGATGATAAAATGATTGGAAGATATAATGTGTGAATGCTAAAATGTATGATAGATGAAATGTATGGAAAATATAATGTATGGAAAATATAATGTATGGAAGTTAAAATGTGCACAAGATAAAATTGGTGTAAGATCATTTTTTACGCAAATTAAAAGTGTGCACGACATACTGTTTGGATGTTTGAAGGTGTGCAAGGTACAATGACGAGCAATATAACATGTGTGGAGGATAAAATGTATACGCCCCGTTTCTTATGTATCTAAAATAACAATTTTCATTTTTTACTTCTTTATTCAGCAAATTCATATATTTTTTCATATTAAATATTCAATAGAATCTAATAGAACACAACATTTCTTAAAATTTAGAAATTCCCTCAGAAAATTATTTCTAGGTACGGCCTTGACATATATATTAGGCAATATTAAGTCCTGTATTACAAACATGTAATAATTGTAATAAATGGTTTGAAATTTCTGCAATATAATCTGCGAAAAATATACTCGAAAAAAATAAATTGCAAGTACCTATATTAGGTCATTTATACCAAAGAAAAATTGTTTTGTGAACATTAAAGAACTTCGTTGCAATTAATTTTCCGTGAAGATTTCTTTTATGTCTTCTTAACAAGAGGTCTCCTATATTTCATTATTTTGTAATGCTTTTTGTCATATATTATTACGTATAATAATGGAGTCATTCCAAATGCTGTCAATACATATTTATAAGATATATAGTCTATATTAATACAACCTTTGTCTTACATGATTGTACAATTTAATTTATAATTTCAAAACTTCTGAATATTACAAGAACATAAATTACAGGTATTATGATTTTTGACAAAAATAAATTAATGAATTATTCTTTAGCACAGCAAAGAACAAATGTAAATGAAATATTAATCAATTGTTTATTTCTGGAACGGGAAAGGATAAAGTTCGTTTTTGCTTTCAAACTAATTAGTATATATAAGTATAAGAGTTCCTCGATTACCAAGAGAAAACAAAAGTGTGCCAAGCATTAAATAATTAAAACAAAATACAAGAAAAATGGAATAACGCTTTTCGCAGACCTCCAATAACAAATTTTCGTTCATTTATAAAACAAATTTTAATTACGGCCTACACAGTTTGGATCGCTCAGGACAAGATCAATATTTTGCGTGTGTTTAATATGTCATCATGATTTTAATTTTTAACGGTTATTATATCCAGGGATGTTCAGGGCCGTATGAGGAAAGCTTCGGTGAGCCACACAGATTTATTTTCAGAATAAATTGATTTTGAATGACATACGAAAATGAGAATCAAAATTATTTTTGACAGAAATTCGTCCTTGAATGCATACAAAAACTTATTTGTGACACTACATAACTTTACTGCCTATTCATTTATCTATAATTGCCACACACATATTATTCTTCCAAATGCATGTATTTATATATTTTCTTAACAGAATAATTAATTAAATAAGCGATAGTTTCTGAAATTTCGTCAAATTTATTCTTTCAAACTTGTATCTATTCCACATGGACAGGTGCGGATGCATGGGCACGCCGGGACACCGGGAAAATTGCCAGTTAAATTTGATTTTTTTTGTGAATTATTATTACAATATTACACAATTGTTAATAATTAAAAATCATATTGAGGTATTAAAACAAAAAGTATTATACAATACAATAAATATTGACATTCTGGTCTGCATTGTGCAGTTATTAATGCCTCAGACATTCTATATTCAAATATAATTTTAGTCTAAAGAAAATTCGTGAAGATAGTAGAACGAAGAAAATAAGTAGGGAATCAGATTTTGTAAGTTATAAAATATTTTAGAATTGAAAATATATTATTATAATGTATGTATTTAAAAATTTTCATAAAGTAGAAAAAAGATATAAGAAGTGTACAAAAAATAAGAGAAAAAAACAAGGGAATGGACGTTGAAGCTAAAAAATATTTAAAATTAACAGATTTATTTAATAAAAATAGTAAAACATTCAGTTTCATAGAAATTTTTCACCAATCAGTGCTAAGAACCAATGAAAATCTATTTTTAATTGACTATTACTATTTTATAGTAACAATTTGTTCCATTTCTTCTTAAATGATAATAAATATTTTCCAGTGTAAAAATTTTCATTATGTTTTTATAAAACACTTTTTAATATACATGTGGGCCATGTATCCACCCCTGCACATGGAGTTTTTTTAGGAGATTAAATTTATAAAAGAATGCTATTCATATTGTGTACAGAACACTTTTGTAAATTTCTTTTCGTGAAGAAGACCCACGTAGGGTCGAAACTGTTAAGGTTGAAGAATAAATCAAAATTCTTTTTACAGAAGTTATTAAAAATTTTGATTTCTCAACCCAACTCTGATATACGGAATTGTATTTGCTTTTAAAATTTTCATCGCTTTATGAGAACTTCACCAAAAACTGCCTAGGGTGAGGTCTATAATTTTCAAAGTTGATTTTATGTATTTTTAATACATTTCGTGACACAAGTATCATTAAAATTGGAAGAAAGTCAAATGTTGCGTGAGAAAGTTTTGCTTTTTCTGTGTCTTGGGAACTGAATTAGGAATTTGTAGGGTTTTAGGTTTCCTGCTCTTTTTTTATTACTTTGTATGTATTTTGTTGTTCTTAACTCCGTAACACTTTCTGTCTGATCCTTATCTTCGCAACGGGATAATTTAGTGAGAAAACTTTACACTTTTAATTTACTCTTCTTAAACTTTCAAAGAATTGAAAACATACGTATTTGGTAACAATGTCCATGAATAATTATCAACTGTTTATTAAAAAAAATAGTAAGAATTAATTTTCTTTTGTATTAATTCTTACTATAATTTCCTTTTGTATTATCGTAAGATTAAAGGAATTAAATAAAAAACTTTCGACAAAAAATAGGAAATAAATTCATATGTACTTATTTATATTAGTTTTATTTTTATTCTTGAGGTTTTGAGTTATTTGAATAAAAGTAACATTATCGTGAAAAAGGTCGCATTATAAAGATCTTAATTAATTTCCTTTCAATCTTTGTGACGGAATTCAGCCCCAAATGACAAAGAATATAGTCTCCATTGAAAGATAAAATCGAAGTTATCCAAGTTCCCAACTTTTAACTACAAAAAAATCTTAAAGAAGTTCTTTGTTGTCGGTTTTTCGCGATCGCGGAGTATATTTATTTATTACTCAGCCTTTAATCCATCGATCGGATTTTCAAATCTGCAGAAAATTCACAGAATTAAAACAGGTGACGTGAATAAAGTACGGCACGTCATTTCAGCTTAAAATAATCACACATCAACGAAGTTTCTTGTGGAAGAATAAGAACGTGTCAACACTTAGTTCCGGTAATCAATTTCACGTTCGAAGTATCGAGATTCGGAGAAATGTGGCTCGATAAATCACTTCTGCCTGTAATTTAGACTTCGCAATATTTCAAACTTGCAATTAAACCCGTAGCGCTATTTTAGAAATAGTAAATAAAATGAACAAACACCAAACAATTGCAGTTAACGGTTCAATAGTGACTGGCTTCTTTTTACACAGGTTTACAGCTACTATTGAAAATTTGTTCGATAGTTCCGGATTCACTATGTATTTAAATTTTATCTTAGTCTTTTTACCCACTGTCCGGGTTGTATATTGGGTCATCCCACATTTTGTTTTATTTTTTTCCTGAAAGTCTAGCGGCTGCAATATATGTCACGAATCAAAATGTTCAGTGACTCTTGCGGATGAAATGTAAACTAAGGTATATTTTATTGTTTACATATCATTTCAATTATGTTTCATGCATACAAACTTATACAGGATGATCAATTGAAAGTGATAGTCACGTGATATACTTCATATATCCCTATGTTCTTTATTCGTTTATTTCAAACAGTTTTTCTAACTTATTTAGTTATTTTTTTAAAGAAATAAATAATTTTTTTGAGTATAATAAAACTTTTTCCCTAGAAGTATAATTTTAATGTCATTAAAGAAAATTTCTAGTCACGTGACTGTCACTTTCGATTGATCACCCTGTAGTTATACACTAATAAAATATTTACATAAAACAAAAATTAATAGAATTTAGATTTTTAGTTTAAGTTTACTTTTACGTTTTACTTTAAATTTAATATTTTGCATCACTTTTGCATATCATATGTCAGATAAGTATTTGTGTGAGTTTTTGATTCGTGACGTTATGAAAATACGGGGCGGTAAAGTAATACATTTTGGAATATTTCTTATTCCAACGTGGTCGTAGTAGAGCTGTATCTACACTTCAGTACGCCGGACCGGTAAGAAAAAAGAAGCCGGTACGCCGTACCGTTAAGAAAATATAAGTTTATCTCCCTATTTTGATTTTTAAATGATATCAGGATTAATTTACTTAAATTTACTTTTTAACATCCAACAATCCTCCCTTTTTTATCTCGTGAAAGAAGCGTACCAGTAAGAAAATATACTTATCTACATTCCACCACTTCAGATTCCATTAATTTAAAAAATCGTAACTTTTTTTGGATGACCCCTTTATAGTTTTAAAAAAGGTTAAAAAAATTATATTGAAGTATAAGACGGATTGTTAAACGACCTACTTTACAATTTATTTCTGTTTTCTTTTCTTATGGTATGATATCTTTATTTATACAGACTAAAATGCAAAATATTATTGTTTCATACTCACACCATATTTTATTTTTGAAAGTACATTGAAATTACAATAATAATATCAAAATAATTGTTGATGAGATGAAAAATATTGATCCTTCAATTTGAAACTTGTACGTGGCAAAGTTAACCATTTACAATATCCGTAATTCATTAGTATTAAATACTAGCGAATGCTCAGCTACGCTGAGCGTTCCCTAGGCCTCCGGCGTCAGTGAAATGTTAACATTTAATAGCTAATTTCATTTCTACAAGGCGGTTCTTGACGAATGCTTTGATTTAATACCAGACACGGTGTATTTCCGGCTAATTGTACAAAAACAAATGCAGATCGTCTTGGCAATTTTTTGTCACTTCTGCAAATTAGAATTCAACCGATATTTAATTTGATACTAAACATGACATACTTCTGACAACTTTTTCCACAAAACAAAAGCGGGGTAACATGAACCATTTCTGTCAATTTTGCATGTCAACTCTCATCGAGACCTTTCATTTTATACCAAACACGATATACTTCTGATAACTTATCATATCTGCTCGCCAGTCCTCATCGAGTCTTCTTATTTGATTCCAAGCACGATATACTTGTTACAACTTTTTGCAGAAAACAAAAGCCGATTAACATAGACCATTTTCATCAGTTCTGCACGCAGGCCCTCAACAAGACCTTTCATTTGAGACCAAACATGATATACTTTATACGACTTTTTGCATAAAACAAAAGCCGATCGACATAGATCATTTTTGTCAATTCTCTACGCGAGCCCTCGCCGAAACATTTCTTTCGATACTAAGCACGACATATTTCTGACAACTTTGTGGAAAAAACAAAAGCCGATCGACATAGATCATTTTTGTCAATTCTCTACGCGAGCCCTCGCCGAGACATTTCTTTCGATACTAAACACGACATATTTCTGACAACTTTGTGGAAAAAACAAAAGCCGATCGTTAGAGATCATTTTTGTCAATTCTCTACGCGAGCCCTCTCCGAGACCTTTCATTCGATACCAAGCACGATATATTTCTGACAACTTTTTGCAAAAAACAAAAGCCGATTGGCATAGATCATTTTTGTCAATTCTGCTCCCCAGTCCTCATCGAGACCTTTCATTAAATACCAAGGACGACATACTTATATTAACTTTTTGCATAAAACAAAAGCCGATCAACATACACCATTTTCGTCAGTTCTGCACGCGAGCCCTCAACAATACCTTTCATTTGAGACCAAACATGATATACTTTATACGACTTTTTGCATAAAACAAAAGCCCATCGACATAGATCATTTCTGTCAATTCTCTACGCGAGCCCTTGCCGAGGCATTTCTTTCGATACTAAGCACGACATATTTCTGACAACTTTGTGGAAAAAACAAAAGCCGATCGTTATAGATCATTTTTGTCAATTCTCTACGCGAGCCCTCGCCGAGACCTTTCTTTCGATACTAAGCACGACATATTTCTGACAACTTTGTGGAAAAAACAAAAGCCGATCGTTATAGATCATTTTTGTCAATTCTCTACGCGAGCCCTCACCGAGACCTTTCTTTCGATACTAAGCACGACATATTTCTGACAACTTTGTGGAAAAAACAAAAGCCGATCGTTATAGATCATTTTTGTCAATTATCTACGCGAGCCCTCGCCGAGACCTTTCATTCGATACCAAGCATAACATATTTCTGATAACTTTTTGCAAAAAACAAAAGCCGATTGGCATAGATCATTTTTGTCAATTCTGCTCCCCAGTCCTCATCGAGACCTTTCATTAGATACCAAACACGACATACTTCTATTAACTTTTTGCATAAAACAAAAGCCGATCAACATAGAAAATTTTCATTTCTGCACACCAGGCCTTTCCGAGACTTTTAATTCGATACCAAACACGACATATTTATGACAACCTATTGCAAAACACCAATTCTAATCGACGTAGAACATGTTTGTAATTTGTGCACACTAGTCTACATTGTGTTATTTCATTAAAACCCAAAGACGACCTACTTCTAACAATTTTTTGCGAAAAGCAAATGCAGATCGACATGACACATATTTGTTGTCATTTCAAAACCGGCCCTTATTGTTTTCTTTCTTTTGATATCAAATACAGCGAAGTGTTTAATTTATTTTATTTAGGAATATTTGATTGATACAAAATCTGTAACCCAAATTAATATTGATAACAGAATATAATTCATTAAATTATTGATGTGAATGCTGTATATAATTGATTGTATAAATATGAAACTCAGTTAACAATAATTAAAATGTATACCTGTTAATATTAATTAATACGGTTGGGTATCTTTATGCGCTTAATGTTCATGCAATATTTCTGGTTGAATGTTACATATTAGATACATTCATATTTCACTTTACATATGACGAAAATTATTATTACACGGTTCAAATGACCTATAATGTAATATGTGTATAATTATTTTGATTAATATATAATTTAAGTTTTTAAACTGCGTTGGGATAGAATTTATAATAAATTTTATAATTACAGGAATATTAATTAAATATACAAATAAATTTTCAATATATATTGCCATATTTATTAGGTAATAAAATACAGGGGAGCGATTTATCGAAAAATTGTCAAACGTAGGCTATGAAATTTTTTTTATCGGATAAAAGTTCATACATGCCCCACGAATGACATGGTACTAATTTCTCTTGCACCGCTTATGTCCTTTACAATACACTTAAGTCTACAATACGATTAACATTAATTACCGACTAAATTTAATTTTTGAATAATACTATTGCCAGTTATGTGATTCGTACAAATAAATCGATAAAATCACATAAACTTATTTGGACAAGTTCAATACAGTTTATTTCTAAAAAACTGTGACGTGTACAGGTAAATTAGGCTTGGTTTAATAAAAGTGTCACGCGCTTCTTACTGATAGTGGCGGTGACATGTTTTTGCAAATATTTCAAAATTGAAAAATAATTCGGAAGACATTGTTTGCATAGTTTTTGTTGGGGTCCCGTTTCCTCCGTTCTGTTAATACTGTAAAAGTCAACAATGGCTTGATTTATAACGGAATTTGGAAACAATGAAACAAAGTGTAATAAATTTTTTAACGTATTCATATCAGAATGTAGACTTAACTTAACAAAAGATTTATGAGCGTATAATAAATTATAAAAAGAAAATTAAAATAAATAATACTATGAATTAACAAATATGAGTAATAATTATTAAAAAAGACTTAAACACTAAGATATATATTTAAACACCTATACTATGCACATTTTATTTAAACGATATTTATATCACCAACAATTTATGTTCACTACTCGTATTAATATTAGACTGTCCTCGCGGTCTTTTTTGCTTAGTTTATATACCTGAGCAATTAAACCCTCGAATATTCTCGCAGCTTCGATGCGTCAGTACAACAGAATTAGACTGTCTTCGCTGTCTTTTTTGCCTAGTTATATATCCGAGCAATTAAACTCTCGAATATTCTGGCAGCTTCGATGCGTCAGTACAATAGAAGACTTTTCTGTGATATAACTGTGGCCATTCCCGCGGCGTGACCTTGCAATAGCGACACTACTTTTAATCAGGATTGGCAAAAATCATGATTTTTTTGATTTTTTAAATTTTAAAGATATCTGAGTATTACTGCACTTCTTAATTGTTTTAAAAATCAATATAAATATTTAATTTCATAAAGAAAAACGAAATCTGTAATATAACCAAAACGATTCGTCTGATTAAACCTAGGAACAATAACAAAGAATTTTCTACTTTTAGTTACATATTTAAATACTTATTGTTATATGAGAATTAAAATAATAAAATACCATTTAATTTTAAGATATAGTTTTATACAGAATACATATGTTAGTTGTTAGTAATTGTTTCATAGCAAATAATTAAATACTTATTATAATTATTATTTTTTTATCCTTGATTTAAATTAATGATTTTTATTAAAAAAATCAGTTGATTTAAATCATGATTTAAATCGTGATTTAAATCAGGCCAACCCTGCTTTTAATTACATTGTACAAGTATAATGTATATTTAGATATTTGTTATTTAGAGATTTGACCACAATATTGTTTTCCTTTTACAGCCGATGTCGGGCATAGTAGACGTAGTCCGCAATCCTCTTCCCATTGGAGCGGCTCCGGTGGTTCCGTCCCCATCCACTCCGGTGGTGGAAGTGGAGCTGTTACCGCTGGACATGGCGCTCAAGGGATCGCCAGCTCCCGAAACCGAGATCTACAATGTCGAGCTTCGGAAGGATGAACTGGGATTGGGGATCACTGTCGCTGGATACGTTTGTGAAAAAGGTTTGTGGTGGCACAGATTTAACAAAACACAGCTTTTCTATACTACTAGAAATTCGTACATTGTTGTATTATTATTTGAAAATTATAGTGAAATTAGATAAATGAAATAGTGTCTTTATTTCATATAAAATAATTTACTTTCATTAAAGAATTTTAGTTATTACTAAATTGAAATTAACACACATTATACACTATCTTATAAAAAACTAGATTTTTGGCTTGTATACTTTTTTAATTATATTAAATAAATGGTCTAGTGAAAATTTTAAATTTAGGATTTTTCTATTTTCTTAATATTCACGTAAAATGTTCTAAAGAGAATAGAATAGTAAAATTGTAGAGAATGTATTTCTACCCATTTTTGCAGAATCTTCAAACAATTTTTAGATTTTTAGTTCAACTTTAAGTAAATATCAGAAAAACGAATAGAGATAATTTAATTCAATTTGAAAACATCAAATTTTTTAAATTAAAACATTCCATTCAAAAATAAAGTTGGATTCGGAGTTTACATAACATAACATAACATAACATTCACAATGATGTTCTTGTTTCTATATTCAGTTGAATTTTGACATTTTGTAATATAAAATATATAAAAAAAAAATATGGACACAGGCGGTATTATTCCGATAGTAATAAAACGCGTTATAAATCATACCCAAGAGACAATTGGATTTTATAAAATTTATTTTAAAAAATTTTTTACTTAAAAAGTTTCATCACATACAAGAATGAATGTGACAAATGATGTGACAGATTATTAAAAAATTATAAGACCACATATTCAATAAAATGTAGTAGATGTACTACGATTCCTCACGTTCGCGTCCAAACAAAACCGATTACAAATCGTAACCGAAATGAAATTTGGCAATTTCCTTACGTTATGTTATGTTAGGTTCTTACATAAACTATGAAACCCTATACCGGTTTACATTCATTGATATTTTCGTTATGTTCTGCTATGTTCCGTTATGATATGTTATGTAAACTCTGAATTACATTTAAAACTTAAAAATTCTTCTTGTTTCTTTGATTGAGAATGCAAAAGAACAGACAATGATTGTGAACCCAACACCCATTTTTGACTAAAAAGTATAAAAAGTAAATAGATTAACTTAAAATATACGAAACGAAACAACGTTTTATTGGAGTTGAATAAATAAATATAGAACCAAAAATACACAACTAGGAAATATATACGAAAATATTTGTAAAGATAAGTTTTTGTGAGGGATTTTACATCATACGTGCACTATTAATGCTAATATCTGGTGCAGATATTGTAAATATTTATTGCTCATTTCGCCCCCGCTGTTTCTGGTAGTATACAAAGGCTGCATGTTTTGTGTGGTGGAAGAGTGATGAGATGACGCTGATGTTTTATTGATCGTGCAGAAGAAATATCGGGGATTTTTGTGAAGAGTATCTCGGCAGGAAGTGCGGCGGATTTCAGCAAGAAGATCAGGATCAATGATAGGATTATTGAAGTAAGTGACTTCTTTGATGTCTTAGATTGATTTAGAATCAGTGCTCTCAGAGCGAAACAACTCTTCTTACACAATTTATGCACTATCTACCCACCACATAGAATACACTTCAGTGCAAAAAATGCTTTTGCTAGAAATGAAACAGTCTCTCTTTGACACGTCTCTAAAAACAAAAAAAAAAAAACAAATAAATATACATTGTAAAATGGAGCTCAACATAAGTTGTTTAAAATAATACAAAATTAGTACACATGATTGACTTAAATACTTGATTAGGGCGCACCAATTAGATCATAGCGGAATGTAAGATGTGGGATCTGATCCCCAGTGTCGCTAATGGCCGTTTGCACCAACATAACTTAAATTTTAAGCTTGTCTTAAATAGACAATATCGAATCGAAATAAAATGTCAAATGCATGATTTAATATTGCTGTCAAAAATTCGATTAGAGTTTTTTTGTTTAAGTTTGGCTTAAAATTTAAGCCTTGTTGGTGCAAACGGGCATAACTTAACCAAATTAAAATACCGCATTGACCTCTTGAAGATATCTTAGGATGACAACCTATTCCATAAAAAAGCATTTATAAAATGTCAACAGGTGAAGTTCACTTCTCAATTTTACATGCAGCCTAAATTCTTCTGTGGTTATACCGCCATTGATTATTATTAAATTTTACCTGACTTAAATAATTAAAAACCTTCTGTTATCAAAATAGGGTCAACATTATTTATCATATATAAAATATAACAAAGTATACATATTTTATTATAAAAAAATATGAATTTATAATTTATATAATATTTTTTATTTGATAATTTATAATTTATAAATATGAAATAACAAAAAATAAATACAGGTATATTAAAAAATAAAAAAAATATTACTCTTTGTTATGTGGAACATGGAAACAAAGAAATATGTCTTAAATTATCTGTAACTATAATGTTTACCGTGTTGATATACCTTAAGATACAGAAAGAAAAAGAAATAAAAACAAGTTAAAAAACTAAATTTTGGGTCGTTGTTGACTCGGTTGCAGTTAGACAAAGATTAAAGGGTTAAACATTATTGATTATTAATAATGAATTCGAGTTATATTTTATAAATTCATATAATTACGTTAAAACAATAAAAAAGAAACAAAATATAAAATTACAAGTTCGTGAAAAACGCATTTGTGCTATGAAATTTTAACGAAATTGCGGTTCGTAAAATTCAACCAAAATGTGTGGTGCTTGACAAAACGTTTCAGGTTTCCAGCATTTCAAATCCGTTGTGTTTTGATACTAAAAATTAATTCATGTTTCCACGATCCACGTATGTTTGTTTAATTACAAGGAATAATATTATTATATATTTAAAAAACGAATGTTTATTTTCTGGTTAAGAATGTAGAATTTTAGCGCTAAATAAATAATATTCAAACAACAATTTTCTAATATTTAAATCCTATAATAGTAGGGTTATATTTAAAAAAGTACAATAATTAATAGCTTTACTTTTTCTGTACACTTTATTATATTATTTTTTTTTGTTTGTGACATAAATGACTTAGAAAAACGTGTGTTTCCGTTCGAAGGAATGTTAAAAATTTCATACATTTCACTTTTGACATTAAATAAATGACCAAACGATAAAAGTTTCTTAAAGCAATCTACAAGGTCCTAAATGCTATTTATTTGTAGCAAAGAAACGTAAAATAAAAACAAGAAGATTACCTACTTTGAAAGTCAATTTAGAAATGGGAGAAAATAAAATAAACCCAATTTTTATTTAAATTTCTTAACCAGAATGTCTCAAATTAATTAACTAACTTCATGTTTTATTTCCAAATTCGATAAACTTCGTGACGAATATTTTTGCATAAATTTAACAAAATTTTTCCAGTTAAGTAACATGCAAACAAGTCATAAAGTTAAGAAAGTTTTCATCGATTACCTGCATCGCATTTGTGAATATTATTCATGTACAATTACTTGACAACCACGCGAATTTGACGTCAGGGAACATTAGCGAGTGGGACTGACAAACATGAACATGGAACATAATTTTGAAAAATGCATCACAGTTTCAGATTGGTCGGGAAACGGGCGAAAATTTTTAAGAAACGATAATGACAAAGGGTTCTTGTACCAAACCTGTCCTTCTTCCACCAATACTGCTGGGGCATGGTATATTTATTGTAAATATAACCAATCAAATTTGTAATTATATTATGTTTTACTACGAAAGTCATCGAGATATTTTATATTTTATTGGTAATATAGATGAAAAAGTATTTATAAATTTCTTTGCCAATATAAATTAAACCGTATTTTTTCAGATAAAATAATATTTCATAGGTTTGTTGTAAAGCAGTAAAATATTACTTCACCGTATGATACTACAAAACAAAGACATAATTTTTTTTTGCTATAAAAAGAGATAGAGTAGTTCCAAGAGAATAAAATACATATAAAGACTAATTTAAAAATAAAAACTATTTCATAGTCGCTACATCTCCCTTTAAAAACTATTTTCTGTATTTGATATACTTGAATTAAATTAACAAAGGTATGTAGTTGTTGCTCGCAATGTTTTATTTCTATGTTAATTACACATTAAGAAATACTCTTTTAAAATAAGATCGTATAATTTTTACTGTGGATACTAATTATATTAAGTTGTAATTTGTAAAAAGGACAGTTCTACTACTTCATAGTTTCATTATTTTGAGTTCCAAGTTACGGATAAAAATAACTGAGAAAAAAATAATGCCCTTTCTTCAATATGTCTGACTTAGCGCTGACGATCTCCGAAATTTGATCGGAGGCCGTAACGTCGATATAAAAGTTTTCATTGTTACCTGCATCGCATTTGTGAATATTATTAATGTACAATTACATGACATCCACGCGAATTTGACGTCAGGGAACATTAGCGAGTAGGACTGACAAACATGGAAACATAATTTTGAAAAATGCATCACAGTTTCAGATTGGTCGGGAAACGGGCTCGTGACGTGATTTCCTGCGAGTTTTGTTTTTGCTTTGGTTCGCTTGCTATGACCAGTGACGCTTGTGTTGCCCGCGCACTAAACTGGAATAACTAACGATATTGTTCATTGGATATTTAAAGGAAATTGAGAATTTTCCACTATTCATTTTAAACATTTCATGTATGATACTGAAATAAATAATAAATTGGTGTTGAATGCATTTATTTTTAATTTTGTATTTCAAACTTTTCGTGTTATTCCGCACCACAAATTTATATTTAATACATTCCCAGATGCAACAGAGTCTCACGTAGCTGTAAGGTACTTGCTTGACAAATTTTAGTGCAACCTACACAGTGCCGTCTCTAGGTACTTGGCGCAAACTTAGATGGAGCGCAAAATTTAGACTACTACAAAAAGACTCAAACCACAGTGTAGAAATTTGATATTACACTGACATATTGAAACAAAACGATATTATAGCATATCTATTTCAAACTATAGTATGAAACTTTTATTGTAATAAAATACAATAGAAAATATGAAATGAAATGATTGAATTTTTCTTATTATTATGGTGATGTAATATTTTCTTTCTATTATTATTTTTAATTAAAATTCATATTTGTAACTTACATTTTTGACTTATTTTATTTAATACACATATGACATTCCATTTTATAAATATGTAAAATGGTTTTTTTTGACGTTTTTGTTCGCTTTATTATTTATTTTATAGAATATATATTTTATATATCTTATAATGGGTTTTGAATCACTCGTGTATAGCAGTATTTTATTTGTTTAACACTGGTATTTCAAGATCTAACACTGGACACAGAGCGTGGTAATGTCCATATTATAAATATTTGGATACATATACAGGATTTGTTTGCAAAATAAATTTATATAAAATTTAATTAGTACATTGAAGCTAAAAATATATACATTCAAAAGAAAATTATTTATCGATTCCCGGTTTATCGGATTTCGCTTTTAACGAACAAAAAATTTCTCGGGTTTTATTTACCTCTATAAGCATCCTATTTCTCATTTATTTCTCTATATTTTATAAAAGGTGTCAATTATTTTGAAGTTTAATTTATGTATTTAACTAGGTAACTTGCTAACAGGCACGCCAGATATTTCTTCTATCAGCAGTAAAAACTGTTTTTTCTGCTTCTGTAAAAATATGCCCCATTGTTACAATTTTTTAGCTTGATTATAGTAGCCATATCTCAGGACAGCGAAATGCTTATAATTCACTCTTTTCAACCAATCACAGAACCAGAAATCAATTATTCACATTTATTTTAAATCTGCAGTGCTGTGGATCACCCTTCGTAAGGTCGTCTGACAGCTACCGGTATAGACATTTGTCATTGTGTCTTTTTATGTTGTCATTTTCTAAAATATTTATGCGTTTTTCCGAATTTACAGGAGTAGAAATCAGATAATTTGCATCACTCGCCTAAGGCTTGTGACGCAAACTTCATCTTCACGAATAATGGCTATCCTAATCCCTTATATATAATATTTGATTTATTTATTACCATGTAATAATGTAAAATATTTTTTTTATTTGATTATTTCACACACGTATTTTCATCCAATTAGAATGTTTTATTTTTGATGGCTATAAATAGTTTTCAGTGAGAAAATTTGATAAAACCACAGTATCATGGTCATGATTACATTTTCTTGGTATGTATTTTATGTTTGAACTGTTGTCCTTCGTGATATAATCAAGCAAATATAATTCGAACTAACAATTAATAGGAAAAATTTACTCATAATTCCTGCGAAGAAACAACAACTCGGGTCAAAAATTACTCTTAAAAATCACTCCAGCTTCACTGTAGTGATCGTAATGTCATTTTTAACTAACGTTTGTCTGTTACTACGCAACAACTATATTACCAAATTTTTCAACAAATTCATTGCTCTTATTATATGTATTACTTATGAAAATTTATTTATTATACTAAATAAACATTTTATGTGCTTCCGGGAATGAAGTAATACTTTTCCTCTAGCATTTTCAAAAAAACGTTGTAGGTACTTTAATTCCCCAAGATTGAACTATATTATATTCGGATTAAGAATGAAGGAAAATTCAATTGTAAACAGAAAATTTAATTCGGGAAGGTATTGTAAATAAATGTCAAGAAAATAATTCCGAGGAAATTCAATTTAGTTTGTTGAATTGAAGAAGTACAACTACTTCCTAGAATGACTGTCTGTCATAAAAATAGCATCCCGGTGAAATGCAGGCCAAATTTAAGTTTATTCTCCGTGACACCGTCATTTCTAGGTTACGTCTGGTTTATACGCGCATTCGGGCAACTTGTCGACACCGACACGGCATTATTGGCGGACATGAAACTTCAAACTAGCAATTGTAAAAAATTCAAGACAAATTCACGTCTGACGCCATTACTGGCGAAGTCGTTTGGTGGTTAACATCTTCGCCACAACTTTTATGTTCTTCTCAGTTCAAGTTGTTGAAAATTGTTTAGCCCGAGGTCGCCACATTGTAACCCTGTGACCTCATTTTTATTTTCCTTTAACGTTCGTTGTTTCCAACTTAAGCTTTCTTTACTGCCTCTATATTTCCCCATTACAGAGTTTTGTTTTCTCGCTTCGACAAGGTCTGATGTTTTGTTGCGAACCAATGATTTCACTGTTCGTTCTGTCTAGGGGAGATACGATCTTGCTTTCTGCCGGTTTCAAACTTACAAATTGTTTCTCATTCTACAACAATTTTATTAGCTGCTAACACATGCGTTATTCATTTCAACGCACAGTTCAAATTTTGCAATTAATTTTCAAAGTAATGCTCACCTGTTGATATATTAATAAAAAGCTGTGGCCAGCACTAAACCGACTAGCACCAAGAATATGCGCGCTATGCAATAAAAAATTACACTAAATTATAAAATTAAACTGTGATGTACAAGGGAAAGCTGAAAAGTTCTTATTCTTTCATTGTTGCATTTAATTATATTTTTGGGATTGTAATTAACAGTACCCTAATTAGGGCGTTGGAAAGGTGGCGCAAAATTCTTAGGGGCGCAAAATTCTAATGATTTATATGGTTTTAATTTTGACAAATACTTATCTACAGATAGCTGCAACAATTTTACCAGTTACTACAATCTCTAGTGAAAAGTGAATGCTTTTGTAGCAAATAGAAAATTGTTAAATCTTACTTCCGCTCATCTATTGGACAAAAAAACGACTGACAAATATTGCTAAAATATCAATTGGGTCAGATATAGCCAACAGACTAAATTACAAGGATGTTATTGAAGTTTTACTAGTGAGAAATCCGTCATAAATAAAATCAATCGAAGTTGTAATTGCATATATTATATTTTACTACGAAAGTCCCCGAGGTATTTCACATTTTATTGGTAACATAGAAGAAAAAACATTTGTATATTTCTTTGCCAACAAGAGATAAAATATTTCATGGGTTTGTTGAAAAGCAGTAAAATATTACTTCACCGGATGATACTACAAAACACAGACATTATATTTTTTTGCTATAAAAAGAGAAAAAGTAGTTCCAAGAGAATAAAATACATATAAAGACTAATTTAAAAATTATTTCATAGTTGCTACATCTCCCTTAAAAACTATTTGCTGTATATGATATACTTGAATTAAATTAACAAAGGTATGTAGTTGTTGCTCGCAAAGTTTTATTTCTATGTTAATTACACATTTAAAAATACTCTTTTAAAATAAGATCGTATAATTTTTACTGTGGATACTAATTATATTAAGTTGTAAAAAGAACAGTTTTACTACTTCCTAGTTCCATTATTTTGTATAAATTACTCCCAAGTTACGGATAAAAATATCTGAGGAAAAAATTAATGCCCTGTCTTCAATATGTCTGACTTAGCGCTGACGATCTCCGAAATTTTATCGGAGGCCGTAACGCCGATATGAAAGCGCCAAATGCCGTTTGGACCCGATAAGTCTGGTTCTATTTCCTTCAATGCGAAGGTGATTCCTTACACGAAATCAACGATAAGGGAAAAATTGCTAAGTGACGGCCCCAGTCAATTTACCTTCGTAGATATATCTCCTAGCTTCTCTGCATATATTTTGAAGGCATAAATTTGAAATTGCTATGACTATCCATGCGTTTAACTGGGAAGTTGTTTGAATCTTTTTGATTTTGCTAGCCGTAAAATCAATAAAATGAAAAAGCAATAACTCCTCAACCATATATACGAGAGTGTAAAGTGGTGGCATAAGTTAGAGCTCGTGCTTAAATAGGCGTGAAGCGGAAACATGGGCGGAGGTGATAAATTTTACATAGGGGCAATGAGAGAGAAATCATCTTTCCATTTTCTCCGCATTTATAAACGATATTTTCGAAACAAAATTACCCTGCGCCAAGATTGCAATCTCTCACGGAACTCTGAAAATTTATTCTTTTCTAGATTAAATTTTTAACATTTTCTCAACTACCTACCAACAATATTTCTAAAGCCGCAAATATAAAATAATTATATAATAATTATGTAACTCACTGGTTAATTTTTAACCAGTTACTAAAAGTTGTGACAAATAAAAACAAACATTACAAGCGATGATTTGATATTTTCTCTAGTGCTACACCTATCTATTTTCATTGGAGAAAAAATTTAGCAACAATTAACCACTGAGTTACAGAATAGTTAAGTTAGAAGAAAATAAAATTATTATTTAATTAAATAAAGACTGTATCATAATTGAATCAATAAATTGTCGCATTAAATTAACTCTAACATTTTAACACTTTCTTTAACATTATTTTAAGATGCAGCCAGGGGTGAACTGGACCGGTAGGATAGTGGGATATTTCCCACTGGGCCGCAATGTATTTAGGCTGATGGGCCAATCGTGAGATAATATTTTTTTATAAATAATGTAAACAATAAAACTTTTCTTTATTCAATTCAGAATTATCAATATTTTTATACAAATAAACGAAAATATGTTTCGTACACCAACAGATTGTGTTCTTGAACGAATTATCTGAAAGTATGTTCAGCGTCTCAAAAAAAATCAAGAGTTTTTGGCTTTTGGACTTTTTAGTACCAAAAGAAGTTGGAAAAAAGCTATTCCAAGTTAATATCGCAGCAACAAGTATAAAATTTATTTTCCCTTCCCAAATATTCCGATTAAGTCCGCCTCTGAATGCAGCTATTATTTCTTTTATTAATTCTTTTGATAAAGTAAATTAATAATAACTTTGGAGTACACTAAATATTTTAATATCATAAATTGAGTTAAATATATTCTGAAAATTTTTTCTGTGCTTATATAAAAATGGTGGTCACCATTTTGAAGATTTCAATAAACATATGATTAGACTTATTTTCTTAAAGTTATATTCTGATCAAAAAATAAAATTTTATTGACATTTCATTACTTAAAAATGCTGACCAGATAAAAATATTTGCATATTTCAATGATGAAATTTTATTTGCAGTATATTTTAATTTTAAGGATGCTGCAAAATACATTTTCACAAATAATATTCATCGTATTCAACAAAAAAATTGAAAGTACGATAAATCTTTTTATGTGTGGAAAAGTCGGTGTCTGGGTCTAAAGTGAAAGATAAAAACTGCGTATTTTCGCGAATAGAATTGCGAAAACGATGATGTAGATGAGTATGTAAATTCTGCTAACCGACTTTTTTCGCTCGGGCTCTAAATGAGATTTATTAGATTCTTGCGCGTCCCCATCTGCATGTATTTCAAAGCTAGAATATTAAGTGTATGTTTACTACATATTTGAAATTCTAATTTACATAGTAGCCGTGAAGCGGATACGGAATTACTTGCATTAAGACGGAGTTGCTCACAGTCACAGGAGTGCAAAATGAGCACCCATTCATATGCCAAGTGCTACAGGTGCAGTGCAGTAAACAAACGTGACAATTACATAATAACTCTGTAAAATTCATCAGTCTTAATCAAAACACTATTTCGGAACATTATTTTTCTGAAATTATATACTTTTTATTACATTTACATGAAATACAGGTAGCTTCATTAAAGTAACAAATGTTAACAAAGTAAATGTTGAATATATTTTGGATTTTGATAAGAAAAAAAGTGGCATCAGATAGATTACCTAAACAAATCAGCAAAAAAATATAAGTTTTAGATTTTTGACGTAAAATTTTGTTTATACACCCGAAATGACCTAAAAATCCACATTTTTGGGTCCAAAATTCACAATTAGTATAATAATAAATAATTTATTGAAGGCCGGATTTTCAATCGTCTGTCAAAATTCCTGTTAACTACCAAGCAGATAATATTTGATTGGTAAACTTCATATTAATGAAAATGCGTTTTTCAATAGGAATTTATCTGGCTGATAATAACATCCAGATTTAATTGTCAACTATCAAGTTGGTAATAATTTTGACTTATATTTCCTACATTCTATACCTATATTCTATATTCTTTTATCGGCAGTATAAACTAGCTGTTAGTTTATCATCCTGTCATCTCGATTTATCCTCTTGGTAACGCTAACAAGATATTGAAAAATCGAAATTCGTGGTTACCACGAGGATTCATTTAACAGTATCTGACACTTATCTGAACATTGAAAAATCGGCCCTGAGTCCTGCAGATACCATACACAAACAAAAAAAGCCTGCATGCAAAAAAATGTTTAATGTTAGCATAATCTTACCAATAAATAATTTGCTCCTGGTTGTCTAACTTTGAAGTGGCAGCTATAACATTATTCAACTTAAACAATATTTATAATGTATGTAGGTATTTATATAAATTGATGAACATTTTAATGTTGAAGGCGAAATATACACCAGAATTTTATATAATAAAAAAATAATAGTGGATCATGACATTAATATGATAAGAGATGAAATATTCTAATGAGATATCAAATATCAGCAAAAGAAAAACCATAAAAGCTTTAATTCAAATGGTTGAAAAACAAATAGAAAAGTTATTTCCTTATCTGGGTCATCCTATCTTTAGTAACATTTGCATTGATTAGAGAATTTTACATTTCACTGGCAATTTTTGCTGTAATGCATATTTTTGCAAATGACCTACTTTATATTATTTGTAAAAATATTTTCGGTATATCATAGCAAATTAAGAATTAACGACCGCCATTATATATTTTTTTAACAAATTACAAAATACTTTATTCATGCATTTGCTTGTTTTCTGCATTTTATTCCAATGTTAATAAAAAATTGTTGTTAAAGCCTACCTCATACCTCACGTACCTAAATCACTTACTTATAATAATAACATTCTAGTGAGATATAATAGTATATTTTTATACAAGTAGAATACTATAATATACTATTTTTTATACTTTATTTTAAAATTTAAATTACAAAAATTAATGAAGTGGAATTTATTTAAAATGAATTTGAATGAAGTTGTACTGTCAAATTCCTATATGATATTGTGAATAAAATCAAATCTATACGTTAAGATTTACGAAATTTTAATATTCTTTGAAATTAGCTTTGTTTATTTGGTTTTCATGTTTATAACTAATCCTAATTATATTTTAAAATATTTAAGGTTATCAATTTGACATTTACCGTGGTGAGCAGTACTTAAAAAAAGTATCAATTTTAAAACAAAAAAATACCAAAATCAGTTTAACAATATCTAATATTATTAAACCGTTTTCGATATAACAATAGAGCAATTGTTAATGTAAAATATTATTTTTTATGCTATTTGCTGAACATTATCAATATTTTGATTATTAATAAGTCGGCTAATGAATGATTACATATTTATCTCAGAAATTTCGATAATTTGGATACGTAATACATGTTCCTATTGTGTACAGCAGATATTAAAAGATAGTTATTATCAATTTGAGTTGTTTTCGTGAAAAGTAGCGTTAGATTTATAACTTGAACAAAAGCCAGCACATAAATCCGGGCACGAACCTCCCATTGTGATAGAATTTTTCAGACCAGAAAATATTTTATGTGTAAAAAGCACAAAATCTTACAAAAACATTCCTTGAGTTTAAATCAAATTATAACAATATACCAAAATTTGAATATGCAAATACCTGGTTGATTTACATTCAAATTTAATAAAATTCGTTAGTCGATTTGATGAAAGAATGAACTTGTAGGTGGATGGGGTATCGGTAATTGGCTTCACGAACCACCAAGCCGTGCAGAAGCTGCGCCACACGAGCGCGGTGGTGAACCTCCGGTTCGAGAGGTACTTGCGAGGCCCCAAGTATGAGCAGCTGCAGCAAGCCATCCGAGCCAACGAACTCAAGGTTTCCTCGCCGCCGCTTTCGCCTTCCATCTCATCTCTGCCGAAGATTCCCATCAGCTTGTTGGTGAGTGCACGATATTTTTAGCACACCTGCCTTAAAAACTAGGCGAAAAACACTTCTCGATTTTCCCTTCCTTGTAACACTCTCGTGTGTGATTCGATTTTGATGGACCAGGAAAATCATTTCCACGGGACCAAAACTCGTTTTCTTTTTGTCAAATGGGGTAATGGAATAAGTTCGTATTTATTATGTGACATATAAAAAAAAATATTAACCTGTATTGTTTGTCTGTCCTAATTTTTATTACAGAATTAATTAGAGACGTAACCAATTCTTTAACACGTACAAGTCGATAAAAAAAAAACAAAATAAAAAATTAATTTCAAGTTTTTACTTTTAGAGTAACGTAATTAATAGTATATTGTGTTATTAAGAGTAAAAGTGATACTTTGTGTGGCGAGCATGAAAGTTTGCACGACGAGCGAAGCGAGTCGGACAATTGCATGCGAGGCACACAAAGACACTTTTACTCTGAATAACACATGCTATTTTTTCTTCAAACTTAGAAATTTAAAAAAATTAACTACTATTTGACGTTTAATATGTAGGTTACCTGTCAGTTATTCATAATTTTTAGTAACTTTATTCTTAGGTTATCTAGTTTCTATAGTGACATTTAGGCCGATATTACAGATTTCTATTGTACAAGTTACTTCTTATTGGCTGATTCTACATACGGCGGCGACAATACCTACATACGGCGGCGACAATACTACATACGGCGGCGACAATATTATACGGCGGCTAGAATAAAAAATTATATTACGGAGGCATAGAAATTAAACTTCAACCTTGTCAATCACGTCACAGAAGATGTCACTTTTATGACGTTTGAAGAAAAAATATATTTTTTAACATTCGCACGAATAGGTAAAACCATTTCACTGATTTTTAACACTTGCAAAAAAATTTATGGAATCAATAATTATTTCATATAAATATTATTTATCCAACACCGTATAACTATGATGTTTTTAAATAAATAAAGTAGGTGATAAAAAATATGTGGGTTAGAAATTATAACTCACTGTTTGTTGGCTCCTATTACAGTAACTACATTATAAAACTTTCTCTACTCTATTTTTTTATTAAATGTAGTAAGATCAAAATTATTCCTAGCAAGAACCAGTCACCGTAATTTATACTATCTGAAAGAGGGGTACACAATATCCAAATGTCTGAAAGTTTATTAAAAATCAGACATTTTATTGCAGGAAATTACGAAAATTTGATTTTACATGTTCAATCCCTATGTTTGGGTATACGAGAATACGAGTCACCAGCCTGTATATAATTAAAATGAACACAGCAAACTAGTAAATGTAAACAAAGTACCTAAATAATGAGCTAAATATGTGTAACCTAATTTTCTATTATAATAATATGTGAACGAAGTAGGTATTCATTGTCATAACTTAGAACTTAGAACCTAGCATATTTATAGCACCACAAATTTTGGCGTATACATTGCTGATATATTAGCTTTTTTCATGTATATTACATTTTCATGCTTTATTCTGCTTATCTCAAGCATTACACTATATCGTACTTTGCTTTTCATGATAAAATATAATTGTAATATCTTCATTATATGAAATATTACGGTTGAAGAAAGTACTGCAGATAAATACTGAAAGCATCACAAGTAAATTGAATATTGAATTACCAATTTATGATTGAATATTGTATTCTTTGTTGCACAAATCCATGATGTTTCTTTCCTTATTTTCACTTTAAAAGAAATCGTGAATCCTCCTTACTTTAATTCAGTGAAAAAGTTAAAATTTATTATTTTAAGAAATGAAATGAGTATATTCAGTAGAGATTCAGGAACAGTTGATCCTTAGTGAATAAAGTAGAATCAGTCCAAAGTAGGGATAAAGAAGAATATTGCCTGGATGTTCGGATACAAAAAGTAGATTTGACAAAGCCTTTTATAACGACGGATAAAAATGTGTGTCATTTGTAGGGTTGTCTGCTATTTCTTTTATAATACTTGTTGGATTAACGTTTAGTTACTTGCTTTTATTGCAACGACAAAATTAATTTCTCTTCTGTTTCAAAAACAAGGGACATACGAGTATAATCTTTTAAAGTATTTTATCCAGACACTAATTATCACGGAAAAGGTATTTTATTATATTTAAAAAAATATTTTATATGTAATTCAGTGAAGACTTAAAAAATACTGTGCAGTAGTGTGTGCTATACTCATACCTTAATTACTTACTGTCTTAGTTCGAATATAAAGCTAGGTTTTTTCAAATATCTTGAGATAGCGGACTAATACAGGTGATTATATTATAAAGGACCACTGCATTTTACAAAGTGCATACAAAAGAAAAGTGATTATAAATAAAATTAGAAAGAATGTATGGTGAACATAATTAGGTATATTAAGTAGCGTCATGATGTGATACAGTTCTTTAATTTATTTTTTATTTGATTGATATCTAATTTAAAGAAATCAAGATGCTGATATTTCTTCTTATACCTAAGCATCAATCTGTTTAGTAGTGAGTTTGCATATGCATTCAATATCATTTGTTTACAACGGTCCGATAACTGTGCACGATCACATTGTTTGCTTGTTTCGTTAGAACATGTTTTTCTTTTTTTTTGTATTTGCTTGCAACTAAAACTGAATATGTCAACCAGTTACATTCAAATTTTGACAAATTATAAATAAAATCATTTATATTAATAGCGGGATTTTGAAAAAATACCACTATATACATCGTTTTTATCTGTTTTTAAAAATTTTACAATTACTTAATTACTTCTTCGGTAGGTTTAAAGTAATTCTTTATGTACATTCTTTATAAACATGTGCATAAGACTTAAGGTTATCTAAAAATATGGTTCTATTTTTACACAGTTCTAAGTAATTTAGTGGTCAGTTTAACCTTTAACCTCTGCTCTGAGGACAGACGGACCACCTAATGCTGAGGAGAGATCAATATCAATTCAACCGGTAAACAGGAAAAAAAATATTCGCACATAGAAAGGTATACGATATAGTTGCTATTCCATGAGTTCTGAAGAAATGATATTAAATGATTAATGACAGGGTGATGATAATTAAGAAACTGAAAATTATGAAAACGAATATACGGGATGCAAAGAAAATTATTAAAAAAACGGTAAAGAAGGATGATTGAATAAAATGTGTAATTTGTGGTTGCTGTTTACACGAAGAGTGTATCACTTATGGCGTTGGCAAATGACAACAATCGGTTAACCAGTTCATTTCATCATAGCCTTGGTCCGTCCGTCTCACCTATATGACGGAGAAGAGTTGTACTTTTATCAATCCGAATAAAATATTTTTATGGTTTTCAAAACATAGTCTTATAAGTAAGCCTAGATAATATGTTGTAGCATATAAATTTTGTTTTTTAAATATTACTTTTTCATTAGTCCATCTCACTCCCACTTATCCAACACCAAATCATTCTAAAGCCAAGTCATTTGCAATTATGTTGAAATACACATAATGTGGGTAACGTCATTTATTGGTTGGTATTCAAATAAGGCTCCCTTTCAAATTGCACACATATATCTTCATAACGAACCTTTCACTGCAGCAGCAGAGATTCCGCAAAGTACATTAGTGTGATAAATTTAAACTGCATCTACCTTAGAGGAATTTTATATTTCCCGCTTTGATCCATATATCACAATTTCCTGTAATCTCGTTAGTGTTAACATAATCAGCTTATTAATACATCAGTGACATTGCTCTGTATCTCCGCAGGATACATCATACATCGTGGAACCAGAAGGCGAGTCTCGCACGAGCATAGACATCGACTCTTCCGTTCTGTTGGATCCCCCGACGCCGGTAAATGAGGTAGAAATTGTTATAGATGAGAAGTGTTCCATGCTGCATCACCAGGAGTCGTTCGGCTCCATCAAAGACAAATGGCGGGAGATAATTGGCCCTGAAGCAGAAATTGTGGTAGGTATTACATCTCATGCTATATTGAATTTTACAACGGCGGTTTAAGAATTTATCGCGCTGTGGATCAGGATGTGTAGACCTCTACATCCGGTTTATTTAGAAGCGTCTTAGCTTTGGTAGGAAGTGTATCTCTTTGTTGTGGTTTGTGCGGGTGCTTTAATGGGGTCTACGTATTTCGTAGTACATCATCAACTAGTTTAAATTTATTTCAATCACTAGGGATTACCGCTTATATCGGCACTCATTCTAGGATGGGTATGTGTAATGTACTAAATATTAAAATATTTTATCTCATATATTTATATAGAACCCAAATATCGTTGTTAATTTATAACAAACGATTAACATGGTCAATAAAACATAATCATTTAAATTTTTCATGCATACCTAGTACTTTGAAAATGACGCTCACATTCTTGTTTTTTTATTTCTTATTTTTTTGGTGACAAATTAATCTTAGGTTTTGGCCTCATATTTTTAATAATATAATTTTTTAAAGTAATAATGCGTCTACAAAATAAAAATTTCAATAAATCAGTAATAACATGAAATAAGTAGTAAATGATTATTTAGTGATAATAGAATTGTCTGAAATACAAATTAAAAGTATTATAAACTTTATTGCTGTATAAAGATGTGTATATTTACCTAAAACTGATAATATTATGTAGATATACATTAGAATAAGCAAGCCAGGCCAAAATCATTTAACTCTACGAAAGTGCATAATTTCCAGTGCACGTGAAAAACAGGGACACAGTGTTTAGATTTCTCAAGTTTCTTTACTATTCTGTCTCTCTCTGCATAATGTGACTATAATGGTACCTGCCTGTACTGTTAACTGCGCTAACCGTGCACAAGGAATGAGTGCACTTGGCCTACGCGTTCGTGTTAGTATACTCAATAAAATAAAGATATTTTTATAACAAAATTAAATTAAAAACATATAAATTAGAGTAAGTAGGGCGTGCAATGCACAACTTGCACATATAGACAGCACAAAAGCTGTCTAAATAACAATTACTGTAAATATTACGAACACCTACGGTATAGGTTTTAGATTCTGCACTCTAGACTGGAAATAGACACTTCAATTTTATATTTATAATATGAAGAATTGTAATATTAATAGTAGAAATATGTATTATATTTACAACTTTCAAATTTCATATCTTCCTTTACTAAATATATCGCTTTGAAATTTTAATATAAAACTACAGTACAAAAACTTAAGAAATACAATAGGTACCTATTTATAGATTTTTAATGAATCTTAATAATAGCGCAAATCTGAACTTAATAAAAAACAGAACTTTGTTTAACTTATAAAGGAATTGTTTGTATTTAAAATTAATCTCATCGGTTATTTTAGAAACCTTAGTACACAGTGTTTCTAATTTAAATTTACTTTTCCAGTACTTCATATCTAATTTCATTAATAATTGAAATACACACAGCAAAACTGAAATTCGAGAGAATTGGCGATAAAATTTCTCGCAGAACTGCGTATTACGTCCGAGTTGGAAAATGTGGAGGCTTCGAGGATTATTGATAATCTGCTGCCTCTTGATTATGATTGAATTTAGTTTTCCTGATTTGAAGACCTATTGAAAAGAAGTCAAGAGATTAATTGATTATTAATTCAATTATTCCGCTCTTACTATGAGATCGATAATTTACTTGACATTAAATAATTTATAAACCATTTATTTTATATACAAAAGGTAATGTTTTCTACAAATTTATTTGTGGAATTCAATTTATATATCAGTAATTTGTGTTATAATTACAAATAAATACAATATACCATAGCGGATATTTTTATGTAGAAAATAAATTCTCTCTATGAGAGACTCAAACTCAGAATAATAATTTCAATATTATGTTATTTTCAATAAAGTTGTAATATGAGCACAGCCCACACAAATTTATAAAGGTTATTGCAGCAATTTTATTGCTGAATTACTTGCATGTAAATTATGATTCTAAATATGGAAATCGTAGTGTTGAATTTATACATTATTATTATTAGAATTTATATCAAATTTTCATTTAATCAACACGCAAATTGCAGTATAAAAGAGCTACACTTACTATAATTTTTTTAGTTATTGTTGAGAAGCAAAACACTACTCAGTACTACATAAATTAATTAGTTTTATTTGGTGTAAATCTAAACTTTGACACTGAGAATGATTAATGAGAATATGCGTGGAATTATTGTGCATGAAAATTAAGCATGAAAATATTCATTTATATTCAAGTTTTATTTTTTTTTCAGGTTGCGGAACTAATCAAAGATATAAATGGTGGTTTGGGCATAAGCTTGGAAGGTACAGTGGATGTAGAAGATGGTCGTGAAGTTCGACCTCACCATTACATTAGAAGTGTTCTACCAGATGGACCTGTCGGCAGAAATGGTTTTCTACAGTCAGGAGATGAACTCCTAGAGGTACAAACCCTAATTTTATTCATAAAAACTTTTTCATTTCTTTAATAATAGTATAGTATTTAGATGATTAATGAAATTGAGGAAGTTCAGCCTGATTGAAATTACATGTAAAATATTTTTTAATCGTAAATACATACGTAGATAATTAAAACTTAAAATATAATTGAAAGTTAAAATTATGTTTCCAGAACTTCTGTGACTTATTATTAGATCAGCAAAAAATAAAATTGACCATAAGTTTAGTTATTAATTATTATAATTCAATAATTTTGTGTTAATTTATAAATTTTGTAGTTAACATTATTACATATTTTATTTTTTCCACTAGGAAAAAAAAGACGTTGGGTTTAAATTTCAGTGAGGTCCATTAATCTTTCGAAAATTTTATTCATAATTATTAAACATTGAATCGTCATACGGTTCTAAATGTTATAACTTTACTGTGAAAAGTGAAAAGTTCCAAATGAAAACTATTATGATTTATGAGTCTATTTAACCATTATATAATAATAGAATGAAATTCATCTCGATTTTCATAAAAATTGTTTTTAATATCTTTTTATTTTTTACCCTCAATAATAAGAATTATAATCATCGATTAAAACTATTTTTTTAAAAAAGTAATTTACTTTTCATTTGTTTTTACTTTACCACATAAAAGAATAAATTCAACTTCTAAAGAATCCAAGGTAGTAAGAAAATGAAAAACCTTATTGATTACTTAGTTTACTTTTAGCGTGATGTATGATATATGATACACACACAAGAAGTAAAATTAATTATAAAACATGAAACGAAATCCATTAAATAAGCGATGAAATATGAACGCCATTATTAATAAAGACCAATTGGTTATTGTATATACCAAAAATACATTAAAGTAATTATTCATAAACTCGGAAATTATCATTTCACTTAAAATGTCCAAACATCAGTTTGCTTATTAACTTATTTTTTCTTTTAGGTGAACAACACACGACTGTTAGGATTAAACCATGTAGAAGTGGTATCAATACTAAGAAAATTACCTCAAAATGTATGTTTGATATGTGCGAGGTATGGTCCAGATTCGTCTCAGAGACGTATCATTGATACATCTCAAGATAGAAATGCTTTTGCTGCTAGAGTAAGTAAACCTTGTTATTTTTCTATTACGCTTTGCTAATTAATTTGCAATACTGTGCTTCTTTCTAGTATATTTCATTTTTCAACTCTCAGATTTGTAATTATGTGGCATATTTTCTCTCTATGCATCAGGTATACTTTAATATTATACTTCCCCTATCCTCATATCTTTATCCATACAATTTTCTAATATAATTTATTGTACATTAAATATACCTACCGCAAATGTCAAAAATCAGAAAATGTACGAAAAAAATAATTATACAGGATAATAAAACACTACAAGAATACTTACATGAATTTTTTTTTAATTATATTAGAAAATTATGCTTTGAATATTTTTAAACCAATAATATATTATAAAAAAGTGCAAAAAGTAGGCCTGTATTCTAAAGGGTTTGAAAGTTTTCGAATCGCAAAAGGGAAATAAGTGATTCTGCACAAGAGCCACAATGTACTTTTTCTACGACCACACTTTTTGATAAGACTAAATTATTAATTTATTTGACCGTACGTTAAATTTATTATTTCCATGAGTACAAATACTTGACATACTCGTAAAGAACAATATGACATAGATACTAGAACTACTGTGAGAAATTATATTTCTCACACTGCACTTACGTACGTAATGTTGGTAAATGAAGAGAAATGATTTTTCACACTTTATACATAATATGAGAAAAGTGCTAGTTTTGACAATGGTCATAGAAAAAGATTATATCTTCATTCTAACACTAATATAGTGGTCTGTATTTTTATAAATGATTATGTTAAAAAACTAATTTTAGATATAGATGCTATTTTTAAATTGAACATTGAATATTTCTGGTTCAATAATTATCAATGAGTAATTTTCTAATGTGTATTAAAAGCTTTTATCTGTCTTTTTTAAACATTCTGTATAATTAATTTTGTTAACGTATATAATCTATCTAATTTGTTTATTTTGAGTTAATTATTTTTTACATAGTCTAAATGTTTTTTTTTTCGTAAAGTTCTGATTTTTAATATTTGAAAACAATTATATATTTTACTAAAAGATGTATGTATAAAAAGTATCTATTAGTTTATGTATAAATTTAATTGCTTGCTCTGGTATTTCTTGATTTGCCCCATTTTTCATTAACCTTCCACCTCACTGTACATCCATAGCCACAACATAACCGCATTCTTTATGTTCTCAGAATCTGTTGGCAGGAAGTTTACAAACGCTGATCCCTATGTCCGAAGGGCTGGTGAAGGCGAAGTCCGAGAGCTCGCTGTCCACCGCGACAGGAGGTGGGTCTGGTACCGGGCCAGATTCACAGCTCAGCGACAGTAGAAGCAAGTCCAGGTCCCTGGAGATGCACGGGGGACTTGCCATGTGGCATGACGAACCCGAGGTGGTCGAGCTCTGCAAAGGAGATAAAGGGCTAGGATTTTCTATTCTTGATTATCAGGTTAGGAACAACACCTCTTGTATTATAAAATAAATTAATCGAAATAAATAATACAAATACTACTACACTTCTGAAGATATTCTTATAAAAAAAAATTGCTCTGATTTTTGGTGCACTAAACTCAAAACACAATATAGACCTTCAATGCTCCAGAATGTTTTATGGTATTAGCAGACCTAGAATGAGAGCGAGCACTTTCGAATGTTACCCTAATTATTGACCTATTGAAACCAGAGTACAATTCAGAGCAGCCAAATCTGTTAAAACATATGCTCTTTTCAATAAAATTAGAGTAAACACTTTAAAAAGCTTTAATGACTGACCCTCTGAAACCAGAGCACCCAAATCTGCTCCAAAATATGCTCTAATTTCAGTAGACCTAGAATTAGAGCAAACACTTCTGTGTGCTCCATTTCCTGATCTACTGAAACCAGAGCACAATCCAGAGCAGCTAAATCTGCTCTGGTTTCAGCAGACAATGAATTAGGGCAAATGCTTCTGACTGCTCTAATTCCTGACCCACAGAAATCAGAACACAATCCAGAGCAGCTAAATCTGCTCCAGAATGTGTTCTGGTTTTAGCAGCCCTAGAATTAGAGCAAACACTTCTATGAGCTCTAATTCCTGACCCACTGAAATCAGGGCACAATCCAGAGTAACTTAATCTGCTCCAGTATTTGCTCTGGTTCCAGCAGACCAAGAATTAGAGCAAACACTTCTGAGTGCTCTAATTCTTGGCCCATTGAAACTAAGGCACAATCCAGAACAGCTAAATCTGCTCCAGAATGTGCTCTGGTTTCAGCAGGCCAAGAATTAGAGCAAACGCTGAAGCGTGCTCCAATTCTCGGCCGGCTGAACTAGATCACTTTCAGAGCATCAGATACCCTGGAAGGCGATCTAGCCAGACCACCAGGCGGGGAAGAGGCCAGAGGCATGGTGCCTCCCCGGCGCCCCGCAGAGCGGAACTGAATGCTAGCGTCTCAGGATTCTCGGTATATCTTGAGACGCGCATTATTATCGGTCAGATGCGTTCCTATTGGCTTATATTCAACCTATAATTGTGAGTGTGCTAGTGGGAATTTTAAAATGAAAATTTATATACATAGCTACTTTGATGCGAGGAATTCATTGGTAATATTTTTAACTCATATCCATTTTAGGCTAAAATGGAAAGAGGTATTACTAACGAAAAAAAAAAAAATCTCCGCTAAGGGAAATTACTTTCATTATTTATTTATACTATTTACTTTTTAAAGTAAGATACAAAAAAATGTATAAAATTTTTGTCATTACCAGAATTTATTTTCTATATAAAATATGTTGCTGCTCACCCCCCAAAAAATGTAACTTTCAAACTGAGATAATTGACCTTGAAGCGAATGAGCCACTATAATCCACAATGAATAGCGTCACCACTGATCTTTTCCTGTTGTCTTGCAGAGTCTGTTGTTTCAGGACCCACTGAATCCCAAAGAAACTGTGATAGTGGTCCGCTCCCTGGTTCCCGGAGGAGTGGCTCACGCTAACGGCCGTCTGATCCCAGGCGACCGTCTGATGTTCGTCAACGACGTGTCGCTAATCGGCGCGTCGCTCGACCGAGCTGTCCAGGTGCTCAAGGGCGCCCCCAAGGGCATCGTCAGGATAGGGGTGGCCAAGCCTTTGTCCTCGCACGATACCCTCTCGCAGAGTAGTCAGGTAGGAAACGCTATCAAGCTGTTTCGGCTACAATATCATTTCAATTCTTGCTCTTATTTATTTTTGCAATATTTTGATATTGTTATTTTACTTATATTTAATCTTTGTTTGCTCCTAAAATATCTTCAAAGAATAATTCCTAGCTACATATTAGTATCTGAACATTTATTTTATTTTAGTCATATTTTCTGAAAATATTTATCTATAACCACTACTAATATAAAACTTAAAAGTTGTTTATTTCCCACACTTTTTTCTAACACCAGCTATACTTGTAGAAGAAGTATAATTTACCACTATTTTTCATTTGCGTAATTCCAAAACTCGATTGTACACTTGCACAACTTTCTGCACTTGTTACGCAATATTATGTGGCTATTTTTTTTTTTTACAATACATAAAAAAAATTTCATTCCTTACATACCTGATGTTTCTGTTTTTATTATTAATTATTTTAATTTATTTAGAATACGGCGTAATATATTATTTCATTCACAGATGTGCCTTTTAGCTTTATGTATTTATTTCTGCAAATACTTTTTTATGAAGCTTATAATATTAATTGTGTTTACAATTTTTATTGTATACGTTATAAATATAAAAATATTTTAATTATTTAAATAACTAATATTTATGTGTTTCATTCTCACTTCAATATAAATAATAATCAGATTTATTAATAAAAAATATGTTTTTATTTTATGTCTTAGGTATTAATTATAATATTTATTGTCAACAAAAAAATATATCTAAATGCACATTATCTCTATATTTTTCATATTTTTTTCTAAATTTGTTGTTTATTTAGTATCAATTTATATTTTATTTTGTTTACAGAAAACTTGCTACACTGTTGCACATTATATATTGACTATAATATGTACAGTGTGTTTACTCTGATTTATTTTATGATATTTGCCGTAGATACCGCTCTAATATTTAAAATATAAACATTATTAAAAATTTAATTTTATGCGCAGTAACCACAAAGTGTATATGCGACTAAAATATATAATAGTAAACTAGAATTTATGTTGTGTACGTCTGTGTGCTCATGTTTTGTGTTAGTGTAAGGGAAAAATGTACACTGAAGGAATAAATTATTTCTAGCGCATAAAGAAGATTTTAATTGAGTGGTCTATGACTTTAGATGAAATATTTCGATAAACGCACATGGTAAGCATATTACTATTAGGGAATAAATTATTGTTTTGAATCAAAATTTTTCCTTAAATAATTTATTCCCTATGTGTACAATAGATGTTCCACTTTTTGTGCTCTTTCTTTTGTTTCAGATAAAATTGAAATTAGATACTGCAGGGTTCAATCTATCCGTCGAAACAACTATATAGTTATTGGTGTTCACGCCTTTACTTTGGTAGCAAATGAAGCTATTTTCTTATTTATTTATTGAAACTAGGCCTAAATGTGAATTCATGTTCAATGTTACAATTACAAATTAATGTTAGCGCTATTGTATACTACTATATGTACAATCAAAGTACCTATTATACATGTGATATGTTTAATGTTAAATGAAATTATATTTTATGTAAGAAATAAAGACTGTCCTACAAATTGGCTTTTCCTTCAATATAATTTCTCATTCATATATTTACAATTAGTATCTACAATAATATTTAGCAGAAAAATAAATATAACTGTTTTTTCTTTTCAGGTATTTTTGTACTTCACATTTTATTAGAAAACTAGGATTCCAGGAATTTCAACAAAATATTCATTAATGAAAAGAATAAAGAAGAAATTTACTGTAGATCAAATATGGAACTATTTATTCTAATACTGGTTTCGACTCTTCGAATATAAATTAACGTTACACATTAAATTCTATGTTTTAAAAATAAAAATATAGAATAAGTAATTCCTCACTTGATTAAAATACAGTAAAATTCTTGATGATTCTTTTCATTTCAACCAACAATGAAGAAATCTTGTTCGTATTCATATTTCAGGATTTCAGGTTTATGTATATGTGCCCTTGGACCCCAATTCAATAATCTTTTATATATTACAGTAATTTGTTTGTTTTCAGTAATAAAATTTACCTTATTTGCATGAAAATTGGTGTTATAAAATAAATCGTATTTTTAATAATAAAAACAATTTAGATTAGCAAATTACTTAACAATTTGTAACTACATAAATTTAATATGAAATTGAAAAAATAAAACTAATAATTGCTAAACTAAATTGAATATGTTCGTTTCACAAAATTTTAAAAGAAACAATATTTGTATGTGAAGTCTTGATTGAAAGAAATAATTTATATTATAGTTCATTTTTCAAATATTTATTATTATAAAGCCGACATTTCGCTGTTACTTGCAACCTACAAACACTTAAGAAGCAGCAACAGCAAGTGATAACAAATATCGGCTTTAAATTAATAAATATTCCAAATAATGCTACTCTGTATATTATTTCTTTCAAAAATTTTGTGATTGTTACTGTGTACATGTTCCCCTGCCAAACCTTGCAAACGTAGAATTAGTAAAAATTTCATATTGACTGTGTAATGTTTCAGATGTCATCGCTCTCGTTTCAGGAATGCGTCAGCGATACGGACGACCACACTTGTTTGGAAGACTACCACGAGTGCATCGAGGAGTATCAGGAGTGTCTGGAAGTCATGACCATCTGCCTGGACAACGACCGAGACTCGTTCGTCAGTACGCCTCGTGACTCCAGAGAGAACATCAATGCTTCCAAAACCGAACCTCTTAGTGTTAAGTTCTCAATGCCACACGATAACTCCGATCTAACGCCGACAGAAACAGTTCGCGATCTTGTAGATTATCACCCCAGTGACTGTGTTAAAAAAATTACTAGTATAGTTGACTCTATCTACGACAAACAGTTTAGCAATTTAAAAAGTGACTCGCCAAAGAAATCTAATAGTGAAAGACAATCAAACAAAGTGCCAGACGATTCGGATAGAGAAGGTTATGAAACCTGTCAAGAAGATAACTTTTCTGAAGAATGCCCAAAACCTCAAAATCTGAAAAATGAAGAACATAGTTTTTTAGACAATACAATCGACAGTTGTGTTTCAGAACCGTGCATAAGAAAGAAAATATTTTCAAAAAGAAACCACGTGTGTTTGGAAACAAAAACAGACGATGTAGATTTAAAGTCTTACGACGATGAAAACAATTCTTTTGGTGCTGATCAATTTTTTCTTGTGGACTATATAGACGATGACGTGTCCGAAGAAATCCCTTCCGAAGTACCTGACAAGTGGATCAGTGAACCAAATGTAGCTGAAGAACGCGTAATTTCTCGTAGGTTTCGTAAGTTTTTGCGGGAATACTACAATGACTACGCGGACTGTTTAGAAGAGTATAGAAAATATTCAAATGTACAACAATCTGATGTGTTAGTTGATAATAAAAGCAGTGAAACTTTGGTGGACACTGGTGATGTTAATGACAACAATAGTGAATTTGATTTAATGACTGGTGAGAATGTTTTTTACGCTATAAAAAGTAGTTCTTCGCCCGCTTTATACGAGTTAGTAGACGAAGATCAACAAAGTGAATGGAATTGTTTTTGCGACAAAAGTAGAAGAAAATCAGCGTTTGTGCCTGGATACGCCGAAGAAAGAGACAGGTTAGTAACTTTTTGAAATTTATAGAAGACAAGATGTTTCACAGACTCGTAAATATACGATAGTATATTGCGTTAGTTAGCTAATTCACTTTTTAAGACGTTAAGTGCAGTATTTTTATAGACACTTGAATGGGCGATAAATCGTTCTTTCTCTTCTGCAATAAATCATTGAAATCATGTGCATAGTCATAGATATAATCAATGATGCATAATATGCTCTTTGAATGAGCTGTTTATATTATAATGCTGTCCTACTTTTACATGCAAAATATATTGACATACAAAACAGAAGCGATAGATATAAAAAGAATGATTTGCTCGCATGATCATATATTATCTTAATGTGTAGAAAATTGTTTAATTATATAAAATGTCTATCACTTTATTTAATAGGTTTATTGACTATAATTACATATAATAAAAATGCAATATTTACTACACGAATTTTCCATTAACATTAAATATTTATTAGTTATTTATTTTAATTAAAAAAATACGTTGCTTGGAACATACAATTCGATATTAATAATAATCAGCACATGGTAATGTTTATTTAAATGTCGTTAACCTTATCACAATTAATATTAATTTCTTCCTCATTATTTTGTTTTTTCGAGACGAATTATCACAGTCCAATTAATAATTTTATAAACATAAACAATGCGTAGACTTAACTTTTACGAAATTCAGTTATACCTACTCCAAAGTTGCGGAAGTAAGATTAATATAATTCGTATAATAAATTACACAAAAAGTAAGATTTCTTGAAAATGAATTAGATTTTTTTTAGATCTTGTTTGATATTTTAAACTGTTTTAATATAAAGAAAAAAATGTATGCTTAGAATATTAAACATTTATTTAACTAATTTGTTTTAGCTATCTAGCTATTATGTAACAATTTTTAATTTTATAAATATATATTGTGTAATACAATGTTTTCTCCGCTTATATGTTCTTTGAAACAATTAGGTGAAAAGTGAGAAAATCGAAAAAACCTAAACTTCAAAATTTCTCCGAGGAACTTTTTCTCTCAAAAACTTTTCATTTTCTACACTTAAATAAATATCGATGCGCTGATTTCAAAACCTGCAATCCTATTAAGCTTTTTCGATTTTCTTTTGTCGCTTTATTAACTAACTTTTATGTATTTTTAAAACATGTAACCCCTTATCAAAATTGTGTAGAGTTAAAACAAACCAAACAGCATATTTTTTTTGTTTTATACTGTTTGACATATGCAAAGTATCACAAAAATAATCATTTTTGTGCCCGAAATTTTGATTTTAGGAAATAATGTACGTTAATAGATCACAACTCGCTGATTTCAAATTGAAATATCTCTTACCGTTCTCGAGATATTCGTATTCAAAGTTGAGTTTTGGCAATACCTAAAAAACCAGGTTTTTTAGGTTTACCCTTTTAAGGGTTAGTTTTACGACTTCGGCGACCTCACCAATCGATTCTCCGAGCAAAATTACATAAGTATACCAATTTTTAGATTTTTATTGCAAAGGATACAATTTGTAGAAAGGAAAAACGAAAATCTTCAAAAAATCTAATGTATACCCCTTAGGATTTTTTCTATTCTTGTCCATTTTCAATTTTTTCCTTCTAGAAATTCTATCTGACGAGATGAAAATCTGAAAATAGATATACTTATGTAATTTTGCCCGTAGAATCGAATGGTGTGGTCGCTGAAACCTTAAACCTAACCATTTAAGGGGTATACCTAAAAAACATGATTTTTTAGGTATAATTTTGAACTCAAATATCTCGTAAACGGGAAGAGATAATTGAATTCTGTTAGGTTTTTTCATTTATCTCATTTTTCACCTAATCGTTCCACAAAACGTGTATGTGGACAAAACATTTCTTTATATAAATTTTCCCGTAGAATTGAATAGTAAAGTAGTTGAAATTGTGTCTCCTTATTTTTGAAATATATTCAAAAAATACACCTTTTTGAGGTACAAGGTTGAGAGCAAATATCTTCTAAACAAAAAGAGATAATTAAATTCTGTTTATAAATTTGATATTTTTAATTTCATGTTCACGAAAAAATACAGCATCAGCCGGTTCGGGAATTACTTCCCCTGTTGTTACTACATACAAAAACTCCAAATAACATATATTCGGGAATGCGGGAATGTGATTGTTTATCAATTTTTTGATCGGTCGTGAACGATGAATACTGGCAAATTTATCTTTAATCACGTTGAGAGCCGCAATACTTATTTCTGTTTTCTTAGGTTCCTATTTTCTGAAAAAAAAAATCATTTGTAATATTTCCCTTATTAAATTAACAAATAATGCTTATTCATGGTATATACATATGTAGGTAAGAATACAGACCCTAATTTTTTTTACAAAAAAAATAGTGAATTGAAAAATAAATCATTATATCCAGGACCCAAATGTGACCCGCGGGCATTGTCGTGAATTTTTTACAGTTTGGTCGTGTCGTGTGTGAACATGCGTGATTGAAATTATTTATTCGTGATTGGACATGAGCGGATCCCAGTGTGTCAACCTCTAGTGTAGATGTCGTGAAAATAATTTATGAGAAACGGGTAGTAAAGTCTATTCTTGTACTTTGGAAAACAATGTTGCTCCGTTCGAATTCACATTGTGATTAAAATCAATCTTTCCAAGTCTGTCAGAGCTACCGTAAACAAACAATAAGACAAACAAACTCGCATCCTTGCAATTCGTCAATGTGTTGTTCACATGTCCTGTTCCAAACAGATATAAATAGAGGCATCGTGTCGCTGCGGATGTACATGTACATGCAGTGGCGGATCCAGCGGGGGGCAAAGGGGGCAATTGCCCCCCTTGTGAATTCTTCTTGTTTTTTTCAATTTAATAGTAGTTTCTTATATTCTTTCTGCTCTTACACAGTAAAATTTTGTATTTTAAAGGATACAATAATTACTTTTTTTGGGAATTTGTATTTACTCCAACAAATATATTTTATTACATTATACAATGTCAATAAGTTTTCTTAATAAATTAGTTTTGTTTTCTTGTCGATAACTACAGTTTCGCTATTACAGTAGCATGTTCAAATCAACAGTGACTTTAAACTAATCTAGGTTTCTAGATTCCACGCAATAACTTGAAATATTACAAATAAATTCATGGATCAGTATTTACATATCTCCGAAACACAACAGTTAATTTTTGGCCATATATTTTATAAAACTTTTCGACTTATTGTTTAAGGTTTTCATGTTAGAATTATTTATTACTTATTTGTTACTTAAGTGTTATATATTTTGTAAGTAAAATTCTGAATATAATTTTATTTAATTGTTAAAAAGTTTATTCTAGTTTAATTTTATATAAATATATATATTTATATAAGTAAAGAAGCAAAAATAAATTGCTTGTACTTTTTATTTTCTTACATCCCTACATGAATCTAATGCCCCCCCTGAGAAAATTGGCTGGATCCGCCACTGTGTACATGTAGTGTGAAGTTGGACATGTAAACGTGCAAATCCCGAATAGAAGCCTTATTGAAGGACATTTGCCCACTAATCTGCTTAGGCCAGCTGCTGCTGTGATCTAATTACATTGTTCCATACGTCTCCTTCTTCCACACATCGCTTTATACACTTGATCAATATGTAAACTATGTAAGCTAATGCAATTAAATATATACAAGTAGCATTGACAGCTAATTAACTGCATTTTCTGCACTCATTACTGTTTTTTCTGTAATGCAGATTCAATAAATTGTATTAATTACTTACTGGCTTTGTCAGAATCAGGACTTCAATTTATAATTAATAATTTATTATATATATGGGTTTCTTATTCCACCAGCAAGTTTAACTAAGTAATTCTATTCCAGTATTACAAAATTAAATACAAAATATATCAGAAATAACAAATAAAAATATTCGATACCAGTATCGGATAGAAGAAAAGTATCAGTTTCAAGTATTAAAAGAAAAATGTTGAAAACAATGAAAATAAATAAATATTTTGTTCCTACAATCGGACATAAAGAACACACTTTATGCCCTCTAAAGAGTTTGTAATGAGTCACTTTTCGCGCTCTAATGCGGAAAAGTAGCCGTTACTAGACAACATAAACATTTTACACGCACTGGTGGCACATTTACTTACTTTTGAAATTCATTTTTATTAATATTTCGGTTATAGAAATAATGTTGTATGTAACACTTGTGTAATACATTTCTTTTTATCTCGTGCTTTAATTTCCGTTAAACAGCATTCTACCAAAAAAAAATTACTTTACCCATTTTAGTTGCATAAATAACTATTTTATAAATAATTATGTATAATATTTTTTATTATTGTTATATTTTACTTTACAACAAAATTAAAATTTCCATTTCTTTGTAAGTACCAAGAATAAATAGTTTAGTAAGACTTTTTTCACTCAGTAATACGAAATTTCGTTTCTTGTTCAAAAAAATTTAATCAAGAAGAAACACCTATATTTGTGAAAATATTAAGCTTTCCGATAATATGTTATTGATATTAATATAATATTGTTTGATACTAAAATACCTGTATCTAAAGAAAAGTATCGATACTTATATCGGATCAATAGTATCGGAACATCTCTACGTATGGTAATGCTCCCCATTGCATACATTACCTTCTTTTATTAAAATTTCTTAATTACGTATGTTTAGATTATAGATTAAACTTTTTAAAAGTATTCGAGAAAGTATTATAAATATGTATGTGTATGATTCTTATCTATATTTTATTCCAATGTTAATATCAGTCTTATCTCTTACAATAGCAGCTATCTAAGTTTTTAATAAAATTTTCTTTATTGAATAATATATTAAATGAGATACCTTATATTCGACAATATAATATACCTTAGCTTTTTAGAACTACCGGTACATATACATACATATGTGTAATGTTGGTTGCGTGTTTTATTTTTCTCATTCTTATTTTAAAATCAGGAATTTTTCAGAAATGAAAGAATAGTTATTTATGCAAGTAGGGTGTAAAGCAAGTGCTTTTTAGTCGAATGCTGTTTAACGCATGACGCGTAAATAAAACTATTGATAAATTGCTGCCAGTGCGTGAAAACTGTTTACGTTACCCAGTTGAATAATATATTTGCTAGAGTAATTGTTTGTTGGTTCTAATAAAAATAAATTTAAAAAAATCTAATCATTTTCTACACCTATAGTACAATTCAAAATTTGCAATGGCAAGTCTATTATAGTACAGTAAAATTCGGTTATAACGACATGAAGGAACCCGGAAAACTTCGCCCCTATTGTCAGAGATCGCTGCAATCGATAAAAATAAAGAAAATTAAATTTCAAACAAGTGTCACAATTCCGACGTTAAAACCATTTTGTCGCTATAAGAGTTGTCGTTGTAAATGGATTTTACTGTATAGGTACAAATATTTCTCGAAACAATAAACGAATTCTAATAAGTTTTGTTGTGAACGCTGTTGGTAGTTAAAAGTAAATTTTGTTGGATAATACAATTTTATTATTTTGTTGACAGTTTTGTGTTTGGGATATCCTTTAATGTGCGTTGGTGTACCCTGAATTCACATAATTGTTTTTATTTCTTAGTTTCTTTCATGTAAACACAATTATCTTTAGATTAATTTATTTTACATTAACTACTTCTTTTGTAATATTTAGTACCGTTTATTTGTTAGATAAATAGTATCAAATCCATTGATGTCATAAAATGAAATAAACAATAGAGTTTCATTTAGAAATAAATAATAATTCATGAAAAATAAATATTTTTCAGTAAACATCTTTTGTATATGAAGCACGTATACAATTTATTATTTTTATACTTGATGATTTTCATTGATCAAATACGTTCTGAGTTATTATTTAAATTGCAAATATTTTCTTTCAAAATTTCATTAAAACTGCCCAGCACTCCAGAAATAATAATCCCTGCTTTAATCCTGACAAGTTAAAATAAATGATAAAGGGATTCACATGAATGTAAATTACAAATAATTAAAGTTGTAATGTTTGAAATTAATGGTCTCTGGAACCATAAAGAATATTAAAGGCATTTTATGATCAAAATCGGAAGTAGTTAACGAGCTTTGCCGAGCAATGAAGCATTTTATTTTAATTTGTATCTGAATTTTTGTTAAAGTAGGTTTATATTATGGAAATTCTGTAGAACATTATATAGTATAAAATTTCTTTTAATAACTAGAAAATTGTGCCAATTAACTCAAATGAAAATATAATGACATATTTTGTCATGTGCCCTAATTTCGTGCATGTAGGAATATTTGTATATGACAGATAAATTAATAGGTCAAATTTAATTTAACGTTTTATCAGTGATCAGTCAACAAAACGATGTATTAATTGACAATAGATTGTAATACCCCAGTTAATTAATCCAATGTAAGATCTTATCTTCATATTCCCAGTTGCAATCGATATAATAAATTGTACCATTTCTTTTATCTATCAAATACGTTATATTTATACCTGCCATATTACTAACAATATTATTAATAATTTACCTATAACAAAAATAAGAAAAGACTTATTGCCTATAATTAGTACTTATATTTTATTAAATAACAAATTAAATTTAGTTATTTAATTCTTAAATTAATCCGAAATATTTTTCTTTTTTATTGCTACAAAAGTGGGGAAATTCGAAATATATAAAAATTGTCTGATTATAATGTAAATGTCATTAAATAAGACATTTTCTCACTATTTAAATAAGAATCTATATTTTTCTGTATTAGAAATTAAAGGTTAGTATTTTATTTCTGCCATCTCCAAGAGTCCTCCTCTCACCTCAGATTAAAGTGAGCTGAGACTTTTGAGAGGTAAAAAGAACGACAATCGTAGTACTCAATGATTGACTTTGCATATGCAGCCAGCTTCAGAACTATCTCTGAAAATCGTTTGAACTACATCCAAATAAAAAATTAATATCAAGAGGAGGAACAACTCTCCTGATCTCAGTCTTATTTTATCTCATCTCATTTGAACAGAAAGAATGGTAAAAAATAAATTATCAAAATACAAAAATAAAAGACGAATTCTTAATTTTCAAGTAATTCTCTATCAGATACCTACATAAATTATAAAAAATATATATTTGAAATACAGTGATACGAGTATTACTTGTTCACAGCGCCTCATTTCTTAACAGGCCTACCCCAACAATTTTAAGAATCGTTAATAATTAAAATGATGTAGTAATATAGTAGAATAGCCTGTTACATCACTCGATTTTATACATCTAGATTCTTTTTATTGCGGATTTTTAAAAACATAATGGACGGATTTATGGAAATTTATTATAATTATTGTTTAATTTTTCGTTATTTTGAAATTTCTTTCATAATTAAAATTTAATACTTCTCTTCTATTAAATTAATTCCCCATGTTTCATTTTAAAATATATCATGTTAAAAAATAGTCACAATATATTAAGCAATATTAAAGGTGACCAAATTATAAACGTTTTGATTAATGATTAGAATATTTTTTACTATTGTTTTGAAAATATTTATATTATCTTTTGCGATTTTTACTGTATGTCAACTGTAATAAATAAATAACATAAAATTTTCTTCAGTCCAAATGACATATAAAAAGAGCCTGATTTATATAAAAAATTTAAAATTATGGTGCAAACACATGGAGGGTTAGAGGCGAATATTGGGTTACATATCATTTGTTTAAATTATAAAGGAACGCATCTTTTCTACAATCGCGGAAGTCTTGAAATAAAAAATTTTAATTTGAGCGCGTGTATCCCTTGTTGAAATATTCATAATCATAACTCACTTTTATTGTTAGTGATATGATGAGAAAATAAGCGCAGGAATCCCGTAACAAACTAGCGAGTGCGAAGTGATATAATTTTTCTTACCTCGCCACGGTGTTGTAAATTAGAGCAAATAATTCTCGCTAGTCTTTGTGAACTCGACCGGGGCTGTAGCCTTTTATAAAAGTACAATTAAGGATCAAATTGCCAGAGTAAATTGTGCGTAATGTTCTTTCCGTTGTCGGCGGCACTGAGCTGAATACGAAATTGTTTCACGTTCGTTTTATACCTATCTTTTAAAATGGCTTCCAGTCAAATCAACTGTCAGAAGGCTCCGACTTTATAACAAAGGAACTGTGTTACTAATGGACGAAAACAAACACTTATTCGATTTTTTTATGGCTAGCATTTGTTTTCATATCTTCTTCCAGATGTTGCAGACAGATTTTTTCAAGATTATGTTATTTCTTTTAATTAAATTTATATTAAAACTAATCTAGGATTAGGTACAAATAATCCTGAATCCATAGAAGAAGTTATAAAGATGTGCTATGAATTTCAATCAATTTTTAATATTCTTTTCAAACCTTATATCTACGTCGTTCCCAGAAAGATAATAAAATGATGAAACATTGTAACTGCTGTACAACCAATATAAATTAAAAATATATATAAATTTGCTATCATTTTTCATTTATCAACTTAAGTGATTTTTAATTGCTTATCTATTAACCCAAGAACTTGCTCAAGTGATATTTCTAACCTTATATTGTGATTTCTTTCTATTTATTGCCCCGTATTGTTACTCTACAATTTGTAATAGGTCCTAGTAATTATTATATTTATTTACCTCAAAATTTCTCCGGTATTTGTTTTATTATAATCTACCTAATTCCAGTTTATTTATTGCCCAATTATTTGCTCTACGTTCGATGGTTTTATTATAAAATGTACTGTAGCAATTTGGTGTATACATTTTAAATTGGGGCCAATTTAATTGTTCGTCTAATTCTTGAAATATACATGCAATAAGCTCTACTTTCTATTTCGTCAACAGAACACTAAATCTGCGTTATTTATAAATGGAATTATCTGAATGTATAGTTATTTCAAATTTATAAACAGCAGTTCATATTATTTTCAAAATTTTTGTTTACCTGTATTTAAAATAATATTATGTTGTACAAGAAGTGCAGAAAGTGTGTGTGCACACCACGTAAGAAATAGGCGATTCTGCACGCGTAGCACACTATACTCTTACTACAATCACACTGCTAAGCATTGCAAATCAAAAGTACATGCACGAAAGTTATTTGACATAAAAAAAACAATATGGAGCAGGTAAATTCACAAAGTATGTTCACGCATGCGCTGTATTGGCAATTACTGTGAGAAATGATATTTTCCATACTGCTGCACATGCGCAGTGTTGGCAAATACTGTGAGAAATGATTTCTTACACTTTAATCAACGATTGTGGGAATTACGCAACTTTCAAGCTTTAAATAGTGTGCGAAAAGTGCCACTTTCCATAGTGGTCATAGAAAAACACTTTACTGTGTTTATCAATATTATTGATAAAAGTTTGTTGTATTAGCTAACCGAACATAATAATTTATTTAATTTACTTATAATTGACTTCTTATTTAATATTATTCTGATTGGATTACCGGACGAAATAACATACAGGCAGTTTGCATTTAGACTTGGAAGAGTACGGATGTATTTTTGAAGTGTGAGTTACTTTATTAAAATTTATTGAATAATAAATGAATACTACATCATATCGGTTGTGGATCTAGCACAGTAGTGTAAGTAATACTGAAATCTAATTTTAAAAAGAACTAGCAATATCTATTCATGATATAGATTCTTCTTCACGTCTTTAAAAATGAAAATCTTTATAAATTTATACGAGCTATAATAAGAATTTTATTCTCGTTATGAAGTAAAGCACTAACATGAACTTTGTGATTTCATATACCAGCTACAAACTTACACATTTATTTTACTAGCATTATTTTAACGCTGAACTTTCAGTTACTTATTTCAAATCGAAAAACAAAACGTAAGCTGCTTAAAAAGTTTCTCACCGACGTAGAAACTTCCACATTAAATGTTCGCGTACGGCGTATTTGGAAGGTAATTCGAAAGCTCAATATTTCGACACTCACTCACGTTATCTCAATTAAATTCCAGCAACCCACCTAATTACTCATCCCATATGACGTATCCATTGCAAATGTTTATTGTCATTGATTTTCACCTCCTCTCCCCGATGTGCTAATTAGATACACATTCGATGACCAAATTTTCCGGTGCAAATGACAGCGACGTTTCATTTTTCATTATTTATTTAGACCCGCGGGAGTTCTATATTGAATTCACTATTTGTTTCAAAAATTCCCATTTAAAAATTAATTTCGAAATAATACTTTCAAGTTTCCATTGACAAAAAAATAATATCTTATAAAAATTAAACATTGAAGTAGAAATTTGAATTAAGTAAAGAGATGAAAGTAAATATTTATTATTTATTAAATATAAATAAAAATTGTATTTATTGTTAGTAATATTTGTGATAAAAACTACATCTGTGACTCTTTTTATTTGTTACTATTACTATTTAATAAAAAATATGATAAGGACACCTGTAGAGATAGTAACATTAAATTACTATTATCTTATCAAAAGTATAGAATGGAGAACAATTTATGTAAATGCTACATTTAATAAAATTCAATTATGCTCATGCATGCAATGGGACTATAAGTAGGAAAAATAATGAAATACTCAATTGACGCACATTATAAATTTATATTTTATTTTATATAAAATTCGATATTTAAATAATTGACTGCATATAATATTTGTTAAAATTTTATTCATTGCTAAAATTAAATAAAAAAATACATGAAACAATTGGCAAAAAAATATATTTATATTTATTTAAATTTTTATTCTTGAATTTGATCGGTAGTAGTAACATGCTGTAATTAAAAACAAATATTTCAATAATTTATAAAAATATAATATTTTATTGTTGTTACTTGTACTTGTCAACAATATTTAATCCAATTACAAACACATATAATTCATTCAGGTATCAAAATGTCGTTTTTTATCAGATCAAATAACTGTAATCCTTTTATCAAAAATATGAAATAAATACGCAAAATAATATTTTTATGTAAATAATAGTATTAATAAATATATCTCCAAAATTGTTTACTCTAATTGAAATAAATTTAAATATGAGTACATACAGAAAATTGACATCTAATATAAAGAACTAAAGTTAATAATATAATACGTAAGAATCATTAATTGTAAACGCTAACTCGATGGTTCTGAAAAAGTTCTAAGCACTATTTTTGCACATAGCAGCTTGTAAGACAGTAGTTAGTAGGTAATGAAAGAAGAGCTATCAAAAGAATGAAACGTTCGTCTTCGTCACTATTAGTATAAAGCGGTTGACAATTTTGATAAATGGAGGCTAATAATTTGCCTGTATGATTTACGGTTTTTGGGATGTAGAAATAAATTACAGTTGTCCGATAAGTTTTTGTTATTTCATCGCTTTGTTTCTGAGAATTACAGAACTGGCTAATTGTATTATTCAATAAATTAAATTAAGGCAGTAATTAATGTTAGTCATACCATAGGCATATGAATGTTTCACAAAACTTTGAATGTTAAAGCAGAGTTGGTCTGATTTAAATCATTTGATTTAAATCACTAATTAAATCATGATTTAAATCAATTGTTTTTTTTTTCATAAAAATCGTCGATTTTTATCAAAAGATACAAAAAAATACAAGTTATAATAAAAATTTTGTTATTTTCCACAAAACTATTAGTAATAACCAAAATATGTTTTGTTCATAATAATATCTTAAAATTAAATGATATTTTATCACTTTAATTATCATATAACAGAAGAAAAATACAAGTACTTAAATATGTAACTAAAAGTAAAAATTCTTTCTTACTCTTCCTAGTTTTATTCAGATGAATCGTTTTGGTTTTATTACAGATTTCGTTTTCGTTTATGAAATAAAATAATTTTATTGCTTTTAAAACAATTATAAAATGCAGTAACACTTAGATATCGTTAAAAATGAAAAAAAAATAAATAAAAAAAACATAACTAATTTGATTTTTTTTAAATCAATGATTTTTTTCCAATAAATCATGATTTTTGCTTACCCTGTCGTAAAGAGCACAGACAGGAGAAGAAGAAGCAAAATGTAATAAAAATAATCACTACTTTGTACTAAGGTTTTTACGATAAAAAATGATGACGTTTGCGATAAACCTCTCTCCTGCTGCACAGCTCAACTTTCCTTGCCACAACTATAAACATTTTTGGAACAGTGATGCTTTTGCTTATGTGTGTGTTATATGTTACTTTCCGTGCTTGTTTACCATGTTGTATCTATAACATTACAACGAATATTAATAATAATTTTAGAGTTTTTGTAAGTATTTTTTTATTCTATAAATAAGAATTGCAAGTGTGCACAAATGCATCGATTGTCTACCCTTCAAACCAATTAGCAGCCTGCACAAGTCTTCCTGTCCTCGAGGCGTACCTAAGCTCTCGAGTCCGTCGAGTGGCCTGTGGGTTTGTTCTTCGTTTGTTCTCTGTCAGGCCACGCTGACCGCTCGCGTGCTCAGTAGACTGTCAGATGTCTTGAAGTGCGTAGAGCGGGGACTGTTGTGGAGTGCAGGAAGTGTAAGTTAGGTTATTGTTTTGTTTTGTAATTGCTAGGAGCTAGCTGGGTTTTGTTTTAGTTTTGTTTGTTGTTTAGGTAGGGAGCTTTTGTTTAAATATACTCACTGGCTCTGCTTTACCCATTCCTGGAATATATCTGCTTTAATGAGGTTATTATTTATTTATTGTTATTCATATTTATTATCTGTAACAGACATCAAATCTGCTTTATATGTAAATCAAACATATTTGAATTTATATCTTCATATGAAATCGAATATATTACTGTACATTAATTAAATTTTTTTACAATATTTTTTTATTACAAATAAAAACTATAACATAAATAAAAATTATCAATAATACAAATTAATAATTTCTTAACTATAAAATATAAATACATAACATGGCGGAATATTTTGAATTTATATTTTGAATCAGTTCTAGGTACAGAATTTATTATAATAAATATAATATTATTTTACGTATAAAAAATTAAATAAAAGTTATGAGTAATGACATTATTTTTAAATAAAAAATATTTACATTACTTTAAATGTCAATGCATTGTTTAAAATATATATTGAATTAATTTACTTCTTCAATGGAAACAATAATAGGTATTGTTTAACCACAAAACTTAAAAGAAATGTGAAAATTATTATAATGTTTAAAGAATAATCTTAGAATAAAAACAAATGAAGTATAGAGAAAACTTTATTTTATGAATAAAATATAAGAAGTATGCAAATGTATGTTTAATTGTTAACCGTGAAGATTAAAAACATATTACAAGAGTTTCAGAATAATTGTTCATTGATATTTTGTTAGGAACAGAGTTTATTATTACTGTGCTATAAAAAGCATAAATATTTTATTTTATTTATTTTCTAATTGTAAGTGAGGTTAGAACAAAAACAAGTGAACTGCAGTTGAAAACAAGCCTGCTTGAAATAATAAATAGCAACATGTACTTAAATTTCTTGCTAAGTGAATTCCAAAAGAAACATCATTTTCATTTTAAATCCTTGGTTTGCGTAAGAATATCTTCAAATAGTTTCTAAATTTACCCACATTTACATTATGCTAATTACCCAGATTTAGAGCTGTTATTTTTAGTGCACATTTATAAACTTTGTTGGTTGGGCATTATCTGCTGATTTGGCGACCGGAATCAATTATTGTCGGCTGGTCAATATAAGGCTTTGTATTTATAATTCAGCTGCTGGTTTTATTGGGTCACGAATTTAAATTTTAAAACGGACGTCTGATTCAATTTGAAATGCAGGATTCCATTTGCACGTGCGGAACGATTTCAAGTTTTATGCCGTGGTTTTTGCTCCGCGAATTTATTCCACGATAGTTTAAATTTATAAGATGTTATCGCTAGAATTATTCAATGTTTTATACACTTTTTATGGACAAAAGTTTTAATGTTTTAAATATCATCCATATTTTAATTGAAATTATTTCAAGCTGAGTTTAGAATAAAATTCAATATTACATAAAGATATTCAGGTCAAAATACTATACTCGTATGTAAATTGAATATACAGTGGATTAAAAATATGTTCTGCATTTAATACCTTATTGGGCTTTCATCACACAAATGTTTAGTCTTCAAATCTATAAATATTGATTTTGTTCTACCTAAAATAATGTTTATTACCAAATCTTAGGCATGTTTAAATGGGTTTTGGGAAACTAAAAGGGCTCTTCTTTATTTTCTCAATTGTAAAGTGTGCCCTTATTGTAATTCTATTCTTTAAATAGAACTATGAAGCATGTTTCTTATCGTGTAAGACGTAAGTTTTATGTGAGACATTACAATATTACCAGGGCTGGCTCAAGCCATATAGTGCCCTGAGCCAAATTATATTTGCGTTCTTTCCTATCTATTCTTTTCTATTTCATAATTCAGAGTTGTTTGTAATGTGCCTAATGCCGTAACCATAACAACCATTACTTCTAAGCAGTTGTTCTAAATGCGCTATGTTAAAATTGTGTACGTACCTATTTGATTCGTAGTTAGTAAGATAGGTGGTAGCAATATCAGGAGTACACACTGATTTTCTTTGTTTATTTATAAATTTTATCTTTAGTTTTTAAATTTTGGTTTCACAAAATTGTCAAGTGCTTCATACTGATAGTGACAAGCGTTACATTCTGTCGGTGACTCTTCTCTTGTTACCAGCAATATAATAAAATTATTTGATCCTCTACAAATAAAATAATAAATTTAGTTAAAAATATTATTTAGATTTAAGTATAATTTTATAAATCTTTATTGCGGTAATATGATTTTTCAAGATATTTACTTACTGAAACCGTTGATTGAAAAGTATACTTTTCAATCAACGCTGAAACTTAATCCTGAAGCCTATGAATCTTTAGGTAAAGCTCTTATTTTGATAATTATGTCTGAGCACTATTGGATAATATAACACCAGCAAACTTTTGCTATTTACAACAATAATAAACTGCTATGTTATAAATATTTTTACTAAAATATTATGAAAAGGTTATATAAGAACATAATGTAAAAATTTTATATTCACATTTCGTTTTCGATATCGTTTAAAGTGCACTTAAATTCGCGACATAACTTTCCATTAGCTAAGCAAATTTCCCTCACAATCAGTCTATTAGAAAAGCGAGGCGCTTTCACTTTCCCGTCCGTTTATTTTCGGGATATCCCGAGGAAACATCGCGATGGCGTTGGGCATCAGTAGGGTCGGCATTTTTATGAAAATACGATGTTACGATCTGCCAACACCAGTAACCAACGTTATATCCGGACTATCGATTACAACAAAACACAATGTGTATAACGATTTTCCAAGACTTGTTCTCCAGACGCCGCAAGCCCGCAGTCAATCTGGATAAAAAACGACGGATGATGAAGTGGTTATGATAAAGGGTTTTTAACACTTGTGACACGGGGACAATCTTGCAGAATAATCAGTTTCATCCCTGTCTTTCAACGAATAACTCACTGTATTCATTTAGAATTTTATAAATAATACATTTCTTATTTCATAAAAATTTTAAAAACAAATTAATCGAAAAGTGACACTTTGATAAAATGAATTTCTAAACAGAAGTGGGATTCCATAACTTCGGTTGCTATCATTTGAACTTCTTTCGAATCGGGGAAAATCGTAAGATTTTCGTTTTTTTGTTGCAAGTATTGTATCCGTTGGAATGAAAATCTAAAAATTGGTGCACTTATGTAATTTTGCCCGTACAATCGATTGATCGCCGAGTATCTCGACCCATTAGAAGCATATGCTTGAAAAACCTCTATTTTTATGTCTAATTTTGAACGTGGATATCTGGAGAACTTCAGGAGATAATTGAATTCTATTTGAAAATTTGAAATCTGCGATATATACTGAAGTCCAGAAAACAATTGTTTTTACTCTGAAGAACGTATATACAAAAAAACACTTCTTCATGTAACTTTGTCCACCTGATATAATCGTTGAGATTTTATTTCTATCCATTTTTGAGATATAATAAAAAAAAAACACTGACAGATTTGCATTTTTTATGCGTGTGTTTATAGTCATTTGCAATATTTTGCGAAACTAAAGGCAATCACGAGATTTCTGTAGATATAATAAAAGCGGCAGCAGAGGTTGTACCAGATCTACTGCTCCAAAAATCATAAATGAGGTACAACATAATTGTTTAAATATTTTCATGACTAGTCAGGGAAATATAACTTTCGCGCCGCATTTTAGGAACGAAAATAGTATTTCGCTCCGGTTTCAGAATAAATATTACCTATTTCGTGCAATGACAACTGCTACAATTACGAACATTTTTTTTCTATTCATTGTTGTTGATTTGAACTTGATGTTTGGTTTTGTGTTTCACAAAGTAGCCAATTACACATGAAATGTTACCTTCCGAATGAAAACTCTAAATATCACCAAAATGTGAAGCAAATAACCTTCAAAATTAGAACATACCCTATTTGAGAATTTTGCACAAAAACGTATAGTATCATATGAAATTATAGATTTATTACCGTTTTATCATTGAAGTTTCATGAACAAATAAGTTTTAAAAATGCATGTAAATTTATTATTGGGTAAAAAGAGGTTATAACCTGTACTATTTTTAAAAACTTAAATACTGGACCTAAAAATGCATAAATACACAATTTTACGTTGAAAATCTAAAATTAGTATTTTTTAATTTTCTGATTTTTTTTCCAGCGGGTTTATAATTCAAATTTTTTTTGTAGTTTGTCCCGTACCACTTTTTTTTACAGCAAAAACATAAATATATTCGACATTTACTTTGACAAAATTTATTATTCAATGAAGTCGCTTTTATTTGATACAAAGAGGCGCCACCAACGTATTTCACATCAGGGCGCCTATTCGGATCGGTCCTAGAAAGTCCGATATTTCTCTTCCAATAAAATTGTTCAAATCTCGCTTCTCGCCACTGTAGAATTCGAATTATGAATTAATAAAAAACATATGAATTGTGTATTCAAATAAAATCTTCGGAATAAAATACTTGTAAGTCTTGGTATTTTATTCTTTCGTTCTACAATTTTCCATTTGTTTTGTTGTATCAAATCGCGAGTTCGGGTTGTGAGAAATGTTTTACTGGTGGTCGTTTTCCAGATTATTAGATATCAAACAGTATTATCGATATTGATATTCGGATGGCAGTATTATCACATAATTCACACGGGTACGAGTACGAAACGTGCCTGCAAATCACAATCACAATTGATCGTAAAATGCAGGATATCCCCAACAGAAAGGTCACTACTTTATGGACATTGTGAAAATGACTCGGCCCTTTTGCACTTCAAATGGAGTACATGTTACCGGGATTGTCTGAAAGCCGTCATTGTGAATAAAACCCAGGTTTTTGTATACTATGCTTTAAGCTAAATTTATTTCAATACATTTAATAACTTACATATACAATGTATTATTACATAAATATAGTAAGATACAATATTGTTTTTATACTTTGCGTTAACAATTGTTGCATTGTTATATCCAAAACAGTTTAATAATACCGGATATTGTTAAATTGTTTTTGGTATTTGTTTGTTTCAAAATTGCTATTTCTAAATACTGCGCCCCTCGGTAAATGTCAAATTGATAACTGATAAAATTTTAAAATGTTTTTTAATACAATTTAGAATTAAGGTAAATATGAAAACCAAATAAATAAAGCCAATTTAAAAGATTATTAAAATAACTTCATTCAACAGGGTTACCATATGTTACATAAATCACTAGATGACACTTTATTAATTTTTGTAATAAAAATGTTTGAGATTTTTTATAAAAATATAGTATATTATACTCGTTTTATAATATGTATTGTTCCATTCATGTTTTTGGAGCAGTCCTCGCTACGCTCTTCGTGCCCCAAACAACTCATTAAATTATGTACCGTCTTACAATAATATAAAATTGTTATAATACACACGAGAATACACATTTTGTTCAGATCGCTATTAATGTGAGAAACAGTTATTGTAACAAAAAATAATGGAAAAAGAGTTTATTTACGTAGTGATTTTTAAATAAATTAGTATGTTACTGACAAAAATGTACAAATTCAAGATAAATTTTATTACAAATTTAAGTTTAGGAGATAAAATAATAAACTCAGTTTAGCGTAAAATATACCTAATGTCATTTCAGAATCCTGTTTTAAACATATTGGCACTCAGCTAGAGGGATAATAAACTATGATTATATTTTTGAATCACACGTCAAAATTTGTGTAATTTATGACAAATTCTGAATGTCTTGAACCTAATACTTGCAAGTATGGTAAAATAAATCATCTTGCATTAAAAAAGCTGTCACCTTCAGGAATAAATAGCTGGCGTTATGATATATTTCAAACTTGGCAAATATTTTTTCTTTTACTTGACATTTGCCTTTCTCTGGTTAAATATAATTTCAGAGAATAATTTTTCAAAAAATTTGAACTTGAATTCCTGATTTATCAGGAATTTATTTTGCCGGAGGGAAGATTGTATTGGTGATATTTGAATTGAGGCTGACAAAAAATTGGTCTAACACAAGAATGAGAAGAAGAGATATTGAAATATACGCAATATACGAAATGGAAATGGGGTGAATAGCCCGCTGTGTTAGCCGAGATGAACTGTCACCCTAGAAGCTCCAAGTGTTAGATTAAATTCTGCCAAAAAATCCCTGATAGAATCTTTACTTCCCTTTCAAATTAATTTTGCACAAAAGATTGCTCAAGTCAATCATAAAATCTTCTTGCAGTCGCTGGCATTTCATACTTTTGATGGGCATTTCAAAGGGGACAATTATTTATCAAAAGGATCAAATTTATTAACCTATTAACTGCTAACGAAATTTTCAACAGATGCATTCTTAGCTTCTTAAAACGAATTATCCTCTTCGTATTTTTGTTTCAGGCGATTTTTTTATTAATTTTTATTCGCAAATAATAACTATAGTAGCCTCGGATAAGCAACAATATCGTGTCATATCAAACGTCATAATACCTCAAAACGGTCAAGTTTTTGTACTGCGGATTGCCTAATGTAAACAGGTAGACACTTATTAATAAAAACTATAAACGCAGTGCATGAAACCTCATTATAAATGATGTTTGTCATGACGTAACATCGTTGCATTAGGCATTAGGCTATAAAAGTGGATACCGGTGGTGTACTTCATAAGAACCAGTTTGAAAGAAAATAATTATATTTTGGAATAAATATTTAGGTACATATCTCCAGAAAAAAAGCAAAATGTATTAATGGTATGAAGGTTACATTATGAATAAAGAAAATTAATTATAAATAGAGAATTTTCCTTACTGGTTGATAATTAAATATTGCCTCAAAATTAATTCAGTTAGCTTAAGATTTTGGGTTTTTTTTTCGGAAACCTAGTAGAGAACTTCTGTATACTAAAAATTATTACATAGTATTTATTGTTTCAATAGTGGGTACTTGGTGAAACATGTTTAAAAAAATAAGAGGAAAATAAAGACACTTTGTTGTTTCACTAGAATAAAAATATTTATTATAACGATAGTTTCGACCTCACGGTCATTGTCAAGATACAAACTGAATCATAAAAGTTAAACAATATATACCTATACCTTATGATTACAGATGAGTCGGGTGGTTTTTACAAATTTCAGGAAAGGGAAAGGCGATTATTATAATAATTATTAAATTTCTTATTACAATAGCCCACCATTACTATTTAAAAAAATAATTCATATAAATGTTTTTGAAGTAATTATTTCTTGCATATTTGAATTCTTCGCACTTTTCTGTATACTTTTTTCCCTGAGGATGCACTGAGGGAATACATATATCTGGCTCAATCAAATAGAAAATTAGACATTTTGAACTTTCACTACTAATGTGTTTGTTGTATTGTTTTCCGTATGTGTTTAGTTTGGTGTGACTGTTGCAGCAATGAGGCGTCAATGACCGTGACGCGCAACGTGGACGGCGGGGGCCTGGCGCAGACGGCGTCGGCGGACGACGCGGCCGCCATGCTGGAGAAGCACTGGGGCTCCACGCACACCGTGCAGCTCGTGCGCGAGCCCAACCAGAGCCTCGGCATCAGCATCGTCGGCGGCAAGGTAAGCACCAGCTACAACCACCAACAAGGATGGCATGGCAGAAACGTGTTAGGAATATGTGAAATATCTTTTGGTCGCAAGTATATAAATAATTATAACGTAAAATGCAATTGAAAGTTAAAATGATGTTGCCAATTATTTGTAATTAATGATTTGTCTTCGATCCACTCTGACCTCACAAGTGAGATATGCGCTTGCGTAGAAGGGATGGTGAGACCTGACTTTTTGAACGTAGGTTGCATCTTGAGACGTTACACCACACGCTTCTCTGTTGCGATGGGAACCCAGCGCGCGCTGCTTAAGATAGACGATACGTCCTCCGCGAGCCACTCTGACGTCATTTTTGTATAAAATTTCATTTTTTGAGAAATCTACGCATCTTTGGTTGAAATAAAATGTATAATATCACTTTTGAGGGCAATCTTGATAAAATAAAAAAAATACGCTAAACTTCCCCATTGATTACACGGGTAACGCATTTATAAGCATTTGAGTAAAACACAAATAAAATTTTCCAAAGAATTTATATCTATGATCAAAAACAGAAAAGGTACTTGAAAAAGTAAAGTACAATTAAAAGTTTATAATTGCAAGTAACGAAACACTTAATAATATTACACATTAATAGCGGCTCGTGCAACATATTTGTGGGTGTGCTGCGTCAAACAAAAAAGGAAATACGTCTTTCCTTTTTTCGGAAAACTTATCTCTTAATTTTTCTTTGTAGTGTTGTGGCAATAAATTCTCGGGTTTCTTCATTTTCTGTCAAATGCAACAAATCTCTCACTCCACTTTCAGTTTAAACAGCAAACACGGAAAACAAAACGAAGCATTCTTGTCGTTTCTATCACAACTCCAGTTGTTTCTTAATTATTTGTCTTTGTATTTTGCACCCAGACTTCAATGCACCTTGGACCGGATTTGGATATACTCACTGATATTGAAAAATCTCAGGTGGTTCTTGGTACCCAATATGTTATAAACCTTTGATATATGATCACAACTATTAATAACTATTGCAAAAGTTAAACGATTCACAAAGTAACAATTCCGATTATTAACAAAAATTTACAATTTTAACCGTATAATAAACATTGATCACTATCATGCACTATAATCATAGATATTGAAAAGTAGCTTTTACAAATCACACTGTGATTCAAAATAGTGGTTTCGTTCATGTTGTATTATTAAAAATAATTTTAATAGGATATGGCAGTAGTTTCTAGTTTCTAGCATTCAGTCAATGTATCGAAGGATTTATTTCTGCTCCAACCAGTTTTGACTTTCACTCTTTGAGGAAGACGCATGTGGGATCGAAACCGATCGAAGCAAAAACAATGCCTTCGAGACATTAACAAAATTCCAGGATTCATTATTATTATTATTATACCATGTCCGATTTATCGAATATTCAAAGAAAACATCAGATCATTAATTTTAATATTTAGAGAAATATTTTATTTTTAAGTTCATCTACTCCATTTATATAATATAGGTTAATATAATATTATACTGAAACAGAATAAATTCCGACATCTGATATATTAAAATATAAAATTTATTTTAATATCCGTCTATACATTTTGTTTTATTTCTCTTCCATTTCAATATTTCTGTACGTTGTGAAATCTGCAATCTGTGATATATAGTTTGAGGCGGTCATGGTAATCAATATATCTGGCTACTTGTGAAGATGTGCAGTGAGATAATTACCAATCAGATGGTGTCAGAGATTTGCTGGATATTAACTACAACTTCGGTATTGAATATATTGGAAACTACACCGGAAACTCAATCCCAGCCAATACACTGGTTATCACATCCATGTATATATTCGATTAACCTTGCTTGTATGGAGGTGACAGTTATGTTAATTACGGTGCATCCATTGTGAAAAATTACTCAAGGTTATAGTTCTGATAAGGAAAGGAAATTGAATGTATCGAAAAACGTAGAGGAAATTTACTAGACTTGAGTGTCATAGGAGTACATGTTCGGTGAAATAGAAAATATAACACTTCCATTTCCTCAAGATGAAATGGAGACCAAAAAGTAAAAACATCAAATTTCGATTTCAATCATTGATAAGATACAACTGCACTTCGTATTCCTTACTTATAAGTTTTTTATTTCTTGCACAAATATTACTGTTTAGTACGGTACATACAACCTTCATGCAGAAACTACGAGTTACTATAGTAATACTCACAAATTAAAATTGGCATTCGGATAAAGTTTAGGAAAGAGCTTACTCTATGTACATCAGGTACTACACAGTGTTTTACGTGGTACTCTGCGTATAAACATTTTTTATTTTCATAATGTATATAATTATTATAAAATATTTGTATGTAAATATTAAATATTATGTAAAGCTTGTTATTATGCTGACGAATATAGAACACATTTATCAAGTTTGTGTATATTTGAATATGTTATTATGAAAAACAATTCATAAATATAGATTTTAAATGTCAAAGTATTATATTTTTTTAGATATAATGAATATGTATATTGAAAAACAAAATTGTTTCAAATTAAAAATAAATACAATTATTATTATGATAAAACATATATTATCAGCGCGTGTTTTATATTAATTGTAACATATACATTACATGCACAGTGTAGTAGTATATTTTTTTACATCTTATGTAAGTTGAAATAATATCAACTGCTGTCATGTTTCCAACTTAATAAGCGCCAGGCAAAACACACAGTTATAAAGTGGTGCAAACAATATTTGTAATTTTCATTTACTCAGTGTACGCGACAAAACATAATAACAAAATTTCAATTCTGCAGGAAAGTTTGTTTGGTTGTATTGCAATTCTGCATCCCGGTGAACAGCTCGTTCTTGTTCATCTAAATACCAAAAGCACAAATTTCCAACTTTAGCGCCAAATAAAATACTCAAAAAATTAGTCGAGGAAGCAGTGTCACGCTTATTTTGCTCCAGTTCTTTTAAAAAGAAAATAATAAAATTCTCGACTTTAGATAAAATTATAATAACCTTATGCACTATGTGTTTTTAGAGAATTAATATATTTTTTTATATTTAACATCACAAATAATTAGCTAATTATATGTAGATCTGGTCAGACTTTTTCTTATTTATTTCCCACATAAAAAGCTACTGTGGTATACTCTTCACACCAACAATATTTCGGGAAATAAATATACGTATATCATTACCGAATGTGTTATAAAAACATATCTGCTATACTCAGTAAGAAATAATAAGCTGTGATTGATGTGTTTATTATAGTTATTTAAACTATGAAGAATGTAAATACCTTATAACCTTCAAGGAGGTATAAACTGAGGTGAAGCTTGCGGAGCCAATGTTTATGTTACCGAACTAGAATAGTTGTATTAGTTATTTACATTCTGAGTTTCTTATTAATTATATTTTTCATAACACCAGTAGCAACATTTAACTTCAAATAATGTTATAATATTTGTAAAATGTGGGCCACGTAACAGTTCAGATTTTTTTAAACTAAACTATTTGCAACTTTTTATAGGCAATTTTGCCAGTTGTTAGACGACCAAATGTTTTTAAAATTAATATGATTATCATAATTTGCCTGCTATTAGGACATTTATTCTCTATCAACACTTCGTTGACAATGGTAACCAAATAATAAATATTAGATATCAGAAATTTACGACCTATGTTACTAAGGAAGTACGTGAACGGTGATGCAAAAAATTAATGCAATTTCAAAATAATAATCTGTAAATATTGTAGAGTTCTGGTATGATATTATATTAGTGATATGTGGGTTATTGATATAAAGGAATTAATTCTAAAGAGTTGACAGACAATTAAAGGCAATCAATTACAAACCATTTTGTCTGCTATTAGCATTTTACAATTTTGGTAATTATGGAATAATATTAAAATGGAAGTTTTATTTACCAAGTAACATTTTCTTTATTACTATGGAACTACAATAAATTTTGCAGGCTAGAAACCAAAACCCTTTATTTATTAACAGTAAACTAGTTTCAACAGTTCTAAAACGTGATTCTAAATTTTAATTACACTAGTTTATAATGCAGATTTTAATCCGCCGTTAACGTGTAACCATAAGTTAGTAGATTAAATTGAATTATAACTCGTAATCTATTTTGCATACCACTGTAACCATATTTTTACAGCAATCGTATCCCAAGTATAATATTTCTCTCAGTGTGAAATAATTTATACACTTTGTCGGTGTGGTAATAAAATGAACTCTATTTAATTACCTTTAATATGACTTACATTTAGAAGTCAATTATTTGATTGATAGTTGTAGGAATGACTCGTAGTTGCAAGTAAGTGAAGCATGAGGTACAAGGTACGAAGTCTAGTTATTAAACAAAAAAAATCTGATGTAGACACTACATGACTTCCTAGTTCGTTAAATTATACACATTAAACCTCTTTCACTTGAAAGTAAGATTAATTACGGTTAATCGTTCTTCAAATTAAAATTATTTTAAACGCTAAAAAACTTTCAAAAAAGGGATATTGTTTTCAATTATTTCCTACCTAACTTAGATTTTATAGCAATTCTATAAATCGTTTTTGATTTATGCGAAAACTAGTTACAGCAGTCCCGTAAACAAATTTTCAACATTCTATGGCATTTGAGTTATATGAGATAGGAAAAAAATTCCTATAGTTCCTAATAATATCACTACAATATGATACTTTTTGTTATAGAAGTCGCTATTTTCATATTATTAGACATAAATCATAATACCAACTATAAAAAGACATTAGTTATGTAGGGAAACAGCATTGGAATTAAAATGCTAATCAAAGTAAAATTAATAAACAAATAATTTCTTATATGCAATCATTAATATTTTGTACTTAATCACTGAAAATTAAAAAAAATGAATGAGCACTCTATTTTGTCACATGTTCATTTGTTCTAGGTGGACCTATACAAATCTGGGGAAGCTTCAGAAACACTCCTAGGGATATTTGTGAAGAGTGTAGTGCCTAATAGTCCAGCAGGAAGAACGGGACAGTTCAAGGTAAGGATACATATTTTTAAATAAGAAATTATTAATGTAAGTGTTTTGTTTTCGTGTTACATTCTATTTCGTTGATGTAGGTTAGTATGTTAAGCATATTTTATTTACATATACAATAGTAGTTTTATTTAGATTCTCCTTTCATCCTTCTATGAAGCATAACGGTAAACAATGTTGTTCATTCGTTATCAAAATTACCTATTTACTTTATAATTACAAATAATTAATAATTAACAATATGTCATTTGTTTTCTACCGGAAATATTAAAATAGTTATTTATGCAACTATTGTGTAAAGTAATTGTTTTTTAGTCGAGTGCCGAAAATATAACACGAGATAAAAACAAAAGGTACAAACGTGTTGCATACAACATTTTTTTCACAACATAAATAATTAATTGCAAAAATAAATTAAAGAATTGATAAATGTTTTTACATAGTCTAGCAAACGGTTACTTTTCACAAACTCAAAAGACGGCATAAAATATGTACTTTATATTAACAAGTGGCTATATGACCCTTGTCGAATTGAAGAAAAAAAATATAAAAACTAAAAATTAACCATTGTGTCTACCCATAATAATGACAAAAACTATGTATTATCTTATAATTTCACTGAAACTTGGAATTTAACGAACCTAACTTTTTACTTAATGATATGAAATAAATGTTGTTAATGATAAATTAGTTATAACTATTTATGAAACAATGTATAAAATATCAATACAGGTAATTCATAGAACAAAATAAAAATATTTTGTTATTACACAACAGATTGTTTTGGTGTAAATTTGATTGACATTGAAATGTTTGTATTCATCTGTCAAAATTGTCAATGACCTATGATTTTTTAAAGCTGTTTAGTGTTATATACATTGTTTTAAAAATGGAACCTGGGTAACCTGCCAAATGTACATTATTGTATGATAGATGATTTTTATCGTATGAATTCAAATTCACTATCTAAGTTTTCTATGTGACATCACATGTCCCCTCTTCAAAACTTTATTATTGTTTTTCTCCGGAATTAGCAACAATTAAACGATTTAAATAAATACGGGTATTTTTATTTTTTGTACAAAATAATAAAATGGAAGAAAAAAAATATGGTCATATTCCCCATTGCAAATATATTTTTAACGAATGTACAGCAATTTTTTGATTTTAGATTTTCTAGAAGTAGATGATATTACAAAATTATTTATAGATTATTTACTATTTTAACTATTGAATGTAGAGGAAATATATTTAGATTCTATAGGTTTTTCTCCTTTTTCTTTCTTTGAAAGGAATACATTTTAAACATGTTAGTAATGAAAACCGTTATTTTATCAGAAAATGACGTATAATTTATTAGGTATTTTGTATTTTCGAGAATAAAGGAATACATTATTTTATTTCTTTTCTGCAAGATGTGCATTGAGATGAGACGCATTTAAAATTTAAGCTGCATTGGTGCAACCGGTCGTAAATGTAAACACTGTATCTTGAGTTGATACATATACATGTACGTTGAATAATTGATGAATATTTTCCATTCTGTCATAACATCAAAGAAAAGTCATTCTGCACGAATTTTAATGACTCTACAGAATCTTAAAATACTGCTATACTTTCCTTGTAATTTATGCTCTAAATTTACTAAATAATTTTAGTTGTACTATTGTCTGAAAATAGCACGTTCCGGTATGAATTGTTCTGCCACTTTTACATAAATATAAAATTCCACATCCGTTAGTGCATGATATAATATGAGCTCATGTTCGTAAAACATTTCAATCTGCGAACAAACCAAACAGTCAGTGGCGTGGCGTCCATGGAAGCAAGGGATGCAGCTCAATTTACGAGCACAAGCAATAGAGATTCATTTTACGCTCTTGATACACAAATAACTATTGTAGGTGTACGTAATTATACATAACCATTATTATATGTAATTTGGGTTTTTGAATTTTGTTACTATTAGAGAGGCTTCCGGATATATCAAAATTTTACAAGACTTTCAATTTGTGTTTTAATCAAATTATTTGTTGAAGTATTTCCACATATTGACATAGCGTTTGACATTTTACAGAAAAAGCAAATGGATATATGTAATTACATGCAAAAAACAAATTTTACTTGTTCAGAATGAGTTTAAAAATATAAGAAGTTATTTTTTTTAATAAATTATGGGATAGTGCTAACGAAATAACAGATAAACCAGAAAAACGACGATATTTAGATGCAGAGAAAAAAGATTATTACAGAAGATTGTTTTTTGAAATAATGGATTGTTTCATAGTGCAAAAAAATACTAGGTTTGGTGATCTTCATAATTTAATTTTCTTTACTTTGCTGGACATCAATAAATTCAAAGATTACCATGAAAACTTTCCTGAAGATGGACTAAATTCTTTAAAACAAATGTACAGTACAAAACTAGATTTTGTGCGGTTAAAGAATGAATTAAAAGTTTTTTATGCTAATAATGCACTATACAAAACAAAGCAAGAAATTTAGATATATACCAACATTTTTTAATTCCCGAAATATATATGGCTATGCCAGAATTATTCAAGTTAATTAATTTAATATTAACCATACCGTCCACATCGGCCTCAGCTGAAAGAAGCTTTTCAGCTTTGAAACGAATTAAAACCAGTAGTAGAAACACTACTGGCCAACAACGACTATCTTCACTTGCTTTCATATCAATTGAGAAAGAGTTATTAGAAGATCTTAGAAAAAGCGATGATTTTTACAACAAAGTGATAGAAGAGTTTTGTAAAAAGACCAGACGTTTGGACTTTGAATACAAATAATTTATTTATATTATTTTTGTTTTAATGTATAGATTTTTTTGTGGTATTTATTTAGTTTCTTTATTAAAGTTCATAAATTCTTCATTATTTTTTCACTGCTTCCCTTGATCAAAAAGTCACGCCACGCCACTGCAAACAGTTGACGTACAGGAAGTTTGACAATCGAATATAAGGCATGTGACTCACGCACTGTAGGTACGGGTCCAGTGTAAATGACACGTTGTTTGGAGGAAAGTGCTATAAACTATTAATATCCTTTCCGCAACTCCGCTTAGTTATCTGCAGTGGAAAGCCAACGAAAATAGAAAATACAATCCTTAGCGTGCAGAGATAAGCTTTGTCATCTGCGGTTTTCCGCACTTAACCTAATTGTGAAGAGCTGTATTGACAAAAATATTTTTAGAGTTCTTCATAACAAATCTTATCTGCAAGGGTATCTAGGATCGATTTTACTATTAAAGATTCACTTGCGATACCTACTGCCTTATATATAAAATAAAGAATGCTAGGACAGGGTTGATATTGTGCAACAAGTGCAGAAAGTTACTAGTTCTCCTTAGGTGTGCAAGAACAAGAGTTTGAAAAATTCCTTAAAAAATATTTAATATTGAAAATACATTTATTTGTATTTTTATACAGAATAGCAAAAGGCCTTCACTGAAAATATTTTCTATATTGTGATGGATACAAAAAAAGTTTACCCCCAAAATTAAACTAAGCAAAGGGGCTCATAAAATTTCCGTAGTAAGAATTTTGAGTTTCCGGTTTTAGGTGAATGTGTGGTATATAAATTCTGGTAGAGGGAATTTGTATATTTATATTATTTTTAATTTTTTTACTGCAACCATTTCAAATTTTAGTTGAAGCCCTGTTCCATTTAGGAATATTGTGGCACTGTTCACAGATAATGATTATGAATCAAATTAGTATTCAAGTTTGATTAACATTTATTAATAATAATTGATAATAAAATTAATGCTTTGAAAATGTTTGGGATTCATTGATTTAACCCATGATAGTGTATAAGTATAAGTTTAATAGTATATTGTGTAACAAATGTAGAAAGTTGCCTATTTTCCACGAGGTGTGAAAGTTTAGGCACGAGGGGAAGTCGAATCACATAAGGTGGGATACAACATTTTTCCTACAACCAAAATATTAATAAAAAATAATTTCAAAAGTAAATGAAACTAATGCATGAAAAGTAACTCTTTATAAAATAAAAACAGGGTATGAAGTATGTACTTTATGCCCGGTTCTAGGAAAAATATTTTTCCAAATTCATAAAAGGAATTTAAAATAAAATTATTTCAGTTTGAAATAAGTAACAAACTAATCGTAAAATATTATTTTCCTAGTATAATATATACGTAAGGTGTAATAAAAACATATTTAAATTATAAGCTACTTGACATTTTACATAACTTCACCTGTGGAACCATTCTACATCAGTTTTCAGTTCTCGAGGGGCCACAAATAAGCAAATGCACATTATGTAAGCTCATTATATTGATTGGACAATAATGTCGCCTATGAGCAATCCATGACGTAAACATAGCGTGTGTGTTTTCATAACAACGCGACCATCATTTAACAATGATGAACAGGAAGGAAGAGCTTACGAGAGTTTTTCAGTGTTTGTTCGCCGACAGACGGCGCAGTTGTAAAAAGCACCTGTTTTTATCCACGAAAGAAAGAAAATAAGTGATTGGGAGATATACCTTGTGTTGCTAGATATTAATTTGATTTTAATGCAGTATTTCGTAGTAAATGAAAAGGTAGATACTTATATGTATTCTATAGTCATTTATGTATACGAGTAGATTATCATAGTTAAAATATTTTAGGTTTAGTTACAATTACAATTATATTTACACAACTGACATCCAAGCAAATCACGTTTCGGTAGAAAATTTAGTTTTAGAAAATACTTTAAATTGAAAGATTTTGATTCGCTGATTCATTTTTTAAAAAATCGACTTCTCTTTCGTTTCTGAAATATTTTCCTTTAAAACTACACGTCACAAAAGTGATTTTGTACATATTTTATAATTAGCGGGAAAAACATTCTTATTTATTATTTTACCATTCGATTCTTTGGGCAAAGTTAAATTTAATATTTTCGCTTAAAAATCTTTTTCTCCAAAATCTTTAGAATGGTGAGAGATATTTAAATGTTTTTTTGAAAATTTTTAATCAGCATATCAATATTAGTGATGCACCGGGTACTCACTTTTATACCCGGTACTCGGATTACCCGGCCACTTTCTGACGTTACCGAATTTGGCCGAGTATCGCTTATTACCCGGTCGGATATATTAATTTAAAATACATTTTGTTGTGCATTTACATATTTTTAAATAAATTATTATGAAAAGTACAACCAACAATACATTTAAAATATAATCAGGTGTTGTTTTCCACAGAGACTTATTTTGGTTTTGCATTTTGTACATACTGTTTTTGATTCGTCTCTAGAATCTATTTTCAAAAACTGCCATATTTTGAAAGATATCGAAGATGAATTAATCTTATTTATTAAATGAAGACCTGAAACGACAATGTTACATGCTTTACTGTTTATAAAACGCGAAAAGAAATAGGATATGATCGGAAATGCTTTGGTAACCGATACCCGGTACTTGGCCTCGTAATACTCGGTAACCGGTTTATAAATTTCGCCGAGTACTCGTTACTCGGCATTTTAAAAAAGTAAACTAGATCGATATGTAGGTACTTTAGTCCAAAAAATAAAAATGTTTGAAAAAAAAGTTACCGAGCGAAAATTTGAAATTCAGGTTTTTTCTATTTCCTATTTTTCCCGTAGAATTGAACGGTAATCCATTTTTGGAATATTCTCAAAAAACACACTTTGTATATTTCAGTTAAAAATTAAAAGTAATAAAATGTTTTTGTCTCTACCTGGTAGTTATATTTTTTAAAATAGATTATTTAAAAGTTGTTTTTAAAATAGTTTCATATGTACATGTATTAATTAGTAATGCTCATATTCATTCGGAATTTTTAATTGCCATTGTATTATATTCTGCTGTTTTTAAGTTTAATTTTAACTGCATGTACACTTCAGTGTTTGTATACGTGTATCACTACACTTGTTATTCTTTTGTTTCACATCTCATCTCTTTATTCTTGTTTTTTCTTTGTTGTTATAAAAAACAGAACTACAAACATAATTAACATTCATATAAAAAGATAATAATGTTTAATAACTGTAAATTATACAAAGTCATTTTTTGTTAAATTAACTACGTATTTTCCTATCTACGTCATATGAATAATAAGGAACTAATACGCTAATATTACTGATATACTGTATGTAAAGTAAGTTTGTCCTTCTAGAGTAAATATTTGATGTTTAATGTTGCAAAGTATACATGGCGGCCAGTTTCAAACATTGATAAATTTTATAGTTTGTAACTGTTCCTAATGGCGTATAAGAAATTGTATTATAACAAATGTTTAATAATTACTTTTAATAAAAAATAATTTATTATATCTTTGGTCATATAAGTATTGTAGAACTTTTATTATAGATAAATATTTATTAATATTACTTCATTTTATAAACTTTTATCAAATTCATAAAAATGAGTTATAATAATATAAATAACCTAGTTTTAAAATATTAAATTAAAAATTATTATGCTGACGTTGGTTAAAAGAAATTATATTAAAATTAAAAACCAAAAACAAAATCTGCAAGTTTCAATTCTGTTAAAAAAAATGACAAAAACCTAAGGTATGGTTTTGTATATTATGTTTTACGTGAAATAGTAAATTCTGTTTTTTGATAATGCGATGTGAAGTATTTTATCCACTTTTAATATTTAATATGAATAATATAGTTGTAATACTAAATAAATAATATTTTAACTTTTCAATCTACTGTTATACCTAAATCTAATATAATTAGCGATTAGCAAGTCACTAAAAAACAGGGTTGGCCTAATTTAAATAAAATTTTATAAAATAATACATTTTGTCCTGAATTCTAATTTTTAGAAATAATATCAAATTAATACAATAACGCTCAAAACAGCCATTTTTTACAAATACATAGGGCCAGTTTTTCAATGACTGTCAAAGCTCACATACACACACATACTAATCAAGTGAGCCAGATGAGGAACATAAGAAAGTGCCTTGTTTCTATGTTCCTCACCTGCCTCACTTGATTAGTGTGTCACTGCCAACAACTGTATAGAAATAACTAACAAACTAACAAGTACCTTAGGGTTAGGATCTATTCCATCTAGGAATAATGATAATCTACAGTCATTTTACTACATTCATAATATCAGTCATTTATTTAGATCGACGAAAGTTGTTATAGTAATTATTGTATTTGAATTAGATGTTTTAAATGCAAGTATTTTATATCACTCAGTTCTGTCACAGAATAGTTACATCACAGAATAGTTACACACAGAAGCGACACTCCTTGTCTTGCACCTTTCATGTTCCCCTAGTCAGTTCTATGACCTTGAAGCATTGTGCAGACCTTTAAATTTGTGCTCTTCCCCTATCTCACTGTCAGATGTGAGGAAACTTTCCGATTTTAAACAATGGGCCCTTTAAATTTGTGCACCTTTCACATCTCTCTCAAATTTTCGCTTCTCTGTCTTACTGTCGCTTCTGTATAAACCTATTCTATGGTTACATACAGAAGCGACACTCCGTGTCGGTACCTTTCATGTTACACTATTCAGTTCTATGACCTTGGAGCATTGTGTAAACCTTTAAATTTGTTGACTTCCCCTACCTCTCTCTCTAAGATGTGACGAAACTTTCCGATTTTAAACAATGAGCCCTTTAAATTTGTTGACTTTCCCCATCTCTCTTTAATTTTCGTTTCTCTGTCTTACTGTCGCTTCTATATAAACCTATTCTTTGGTTCTGTACCATAGAAAGTGTAATCCAATATAATGTAAATTTGAGAATGGGCCAGTGGGTTTATTTGGACGTTTGTTTGGTTGCAGACGGGCGATCGCATTCTGGAAGTGGGCGGCGTGAACCTGCGGCAAGCCACGCACGAGAAGGCAGTGGAAGCCATACGCAACGCCGCTAATCCTGTTACCTTTTTGATACAATCGCTCATTCCATGGGTGAGTACTAAGTAGGTCGCCCTTGACTCCGATACCTACCGATTCTTCCCCTCACTGGAATTCCAACGCCGCAGGAATTCACTAACTTTCTTTCAAACTTTTCACCGCTACAGATTTATGTTTTGTATTATTTCCACAACTTCCCGCGAATTTATTACAGTTTTATCCTGACTTACGCCGCAAATTTCCACCAAATTATAAAATATTTTCTGTTGTGGGTTATTTCCTTGACATTTCACACAATTTCATATCAATTTTAAAGTCGCTTTTACAAAATTTATGTACTTACGAAACAACTACTTTCTTCGCGTAGAAAAATATTTTCTATTTAAATAAATGTATAACACAAAGAAACTCAGTGTACCTATAGAATATGTTGTTGTATTATTTAATTTTAAGCCCTTCAAAGTTAGTTTTTTGTAAATAACTAAAATTTACGCCCCACCTCACCTACTCCTGTTACCGCTATTCTTACTTAACTACGAATCAAATAGACAATTTTTACATAGCGCATTTAGAGAAATTGGTTCATATGGTTACAGCATTAGATTATTAGACACATTACAAACAGCACTGAATTATTTTGAATTTTGAAATAGAATAAAATATGTAGGAAAGAACGTAAATGAATTGAAACTGAAGTAATGAAATTCAAATATGTCTATTACTTTGTTTCTGTTATATTAAGTAGAACTTTGTTAAAATATATCGGAAAAATATACTCTGGAAAAGAAGTGTAATATTTTGTTTATATTTTTATTTTATTGTATTGTTATTACTGAGTATAATTCATATGTATATATTCAAGTTTCTCTTTTTACTTAATATCTAAAAAAATCAATAATAATAACGAGGGGGTAAGTAGGGGCACCGAATATAATTTGGTTCTGAGCGCTATATGTCTTGAGCCAGCCCTGATTGTTCCTTTAATGTGTATTTAACATACTCTAAACAATTAAGCGAAAAGTTTGTTTTAAATATAAACCGGTATTCATTATCTAATTTTTTTATAATAAATAATTTTAGAAACAAACATATTCAAAAGAAGTTTTTTAGTTATTACTTATTTCGCCTGTATGATATTCAGTTAAATAACCCACTCAGTAATTCAGCGAATGTGTTTCATAAAATTGCGAAATATATTTTTAGTCATTTCAAAGAATTATGTATAATTTATTCACTTACACATGTTAACAATTTTAAGCAGTTTATGCATAAACGCCGACCGCTCTAGTGCCCCAGTTAACTTTTCAAAAATTAAATATTCAAAACGGACGTCCTAAATTGTAAGCTCTCGTGCAGAATGTGGATTTCCGGGTTTGAAAATTTAATCACATTACAAAACCTACAAGTAAAAAAGGAACTCACCATTAGTGCAAAAATTCTGCCGTTTAAAATTATTATGTTAAGTGGATAAGTACATGTTCCTTGCAAACTACACTAAATTGAAATAAAAGGAGTATAATTAAACTCTGACCACGGTAAGAATTGGGTCAGTATTTTAATAAAATGTTTATTATTTATTATTATATAATCATTCATAAAAACAAAGAGTAAAAATTGTCTGTCAATTTTTTGATTTATTTCATTTGCTCTTCAACTCTTATTTCACAAATTTGTGGCTTTTTCATACCTTTCATCATCTCATTTACCATTACATTACCGAATTGAAGGATTGTGGTTGTAACCAAAACCGAGTATTGGACATTTGTAATACTGTGGCCAGAATTCAGCACATATGGTTTGTATCTGTGGACCGTTCCCAAATACATGTAATTGAATTGATGTTCGAATTTCGAAACTAGGATTGGTACATCCGATATCAGATATAATCAATTGTGACAATAAGCTCACCTCCCACTAATTGAATTAGATTTTATGTCCTAGTTTTTGAACGGCGGTTTCGAAAGACAAATTAGCTCGTATAGCAAGAAAAAACACGAAACAATTTTCTTGTAATAGTAGTATTAATAATGGCTTCGCAATAGGAATTTTTGAGTGAACAAATTTTAAAGAAATTTATTTTTATAATGTGAAAATTTTTATAATATATTAAATATTTATGGGCAGCGGTGGTTTCATTGGTTTTTGATTAGCATGCTCCGACTCAAATTTAGCGATGTGTTAGATCTAAGATTTGAGTTCCAGAATCGCCAACAATTAACAAAATAAAAATAATGCTGCGGTCAAGTGGTTCGTAACCCACTATTAGCTGTAGGTTCCTTGCAGAAAATGCAAGTAAAAATTGTGATGGAACAGATACATTTTATTTTATAATTTTACCTGCTGCTCCCAAAACTCTCCTAGGGTTCTAGCACCAATGTTTTTTTAAAAATATTTATAAACAAATAATTGAAATTTGAAAAAGGTAATGTGTGTATCATTGTGTTCACTAAACTAGGACATCATTACTTTCGCCTATATCTCCTATTCTGCTAATGTCATGAATCTTTTTATTAATTTTTTAACCGTTTGCGACAATATATCTGAAATATTTTTATTTAAAATAAAAAAACATCAAAAGCTCATGAATCTCAGATCTAGCACTCAATTCTATTTTACATTTATTTATTATTATTTTAAAAATCCACCTAAAAATTACATAAGTTATTTGTTACGTAATTAACTAATTTTTATTTTTATGTCTTTAGGCCAACGGCACGGACCCAGACCTAACCTTAACAACCCACAAAGACCCCCCAAGTCCGTACCCCAGCACAGCCAGCCTTTCCGAACCCCTTACCACGTCCAAACCCAACCTGTCAACCCCTCCGAACCCACCTGCTGTCACATTCTCTCCTATCTTGGTTCCCGAACCCGCTTCCTCCAGCAAGGCTCTCGAGGAAGAGGCGGAGCCTGAGGCGGAGACGGACGCTGAACCTGCAGTGGAGGAGCCGGTGGACGCCCCCGATGAGGATGCCCAGGAGGAAGTTCCCCAGGTAGTCACGCCGGACATGGACCGGATACCCGAGGAGGAGAGTGAAGATAGCGATGAGGATGAAGAGGATGTGAGGGAACTCGAGGGGAAGATTCATTCTAACAAGGGACAAGAGGTAGGAATAAATTATAATTATTTGATTTGTCATTACATAACTGTGTTACATAATAAATGGCATTGATAGTACCTTAGATGAGGTATAACTAGAGATATGGCACACTCCTATAGCTACGTACTACTGAGCAAGCAAAACATGTATGGTCGAGAGCCAGCTGAGTAGTGCACACTTACAGTTAGACGAACGAAATATTGGTCATAGTATTATCACCTATCCTCATTATTTGTTTGGTTGAGTTTTCCATATAACTACTCCTACTGGTCCACTGTTCACACACTGCTGGCTGCAAGCGATTTTAAACCTTAGATATTTCGACAATATATTTGGACAATGCCATATCTCTAGTTATACCTCATCTAAGGATAGTACTACATAATAGTGTTACGTAATTTTAATTTCATTACGTAATATATTTTCATTACATATCACATATCAGTGTTACGTAATAAATTTTCATGACATTAATAGAACTACATAATAAATTTTTATTACATAAGAGTATTATGTAATTTTACTTTCATTACATAACAGTAGTTGTTTTACATTTGCCACTTCATCAGAAGTAACTTAAATTTTGAATCCAGACCACTTATTTTTAATTCCATTTGACTAAATAAACCCCGCTCCATAAAACATTTACTAATTTAAGTGACCCACTCACTGAGCTGGATCAGAAAGTTTAGATCGAACTGAAATGAACTGATTTTAGTGATCTGACTAGCAAAACGTATAACACAAATATTACGAAATGAATTTTCATTACAAAGAAAAACTACTATTTGCAAGTTATAGGTAGGCCTAATGCGGTTATGTTTATTATATAATTAATTATCTTATTCTCTTTTCTTTATTTCCGTGCATACTAATTTTGCATAATATAAAAATATTACCCATAAATATTATTTCTACAAGTTTCAAAAAATGCACAATGTAGGCAGTTTTTTCATTGTTGTTTAGTTACATGACACCGTGCGCAATATAATGTTTTTTCACGGTTTTGGAAAACCTTTTTTTACGGTGACGGAAAACATTTGTTCACTCAATTTATATAGATCAATAAAAAATTTATAATAAATATGCAAATTGGTTCTAGGAAATAGTTATTTGTGTACCAAGGTTCTAAAAGTAATCTTTTTGGGCCGAAACCGAAGTTTGCAGCCGAGGCAAAGCCGAGGCTACAAATCAGATGAGGCCCAAAAAGAACTTTTAGCCGAGATGCACAAAATATTTTTTAGGCGATTACAACAAGAAATTATGAATTTTCATTCAAAATCAATTTTTGACATCTGTCAAAATTTACTTTACGACCGCATTTACTTTACGGCCGCATTTATCTTACGGCCGCATTTACTTTACGGCCGCTATTTTTACTCGCAAATTCATTACTTTTTCATTAATATTTGTAAAGGAATAGTTAAAATTTTACTTACATTTGTTATTATATTCTAAAATAATTAATCACATTAATATAAACTATGTAAATCAATACTGAACAAACTAGCGGCCAAAAATTATGACTTTGACAGATGTCAAATAAAAATTGATACTTTAAGGTTGCCTGCAGATACGAAAAACAACAATTTATGTACCAGCCGACTAAAAAATACTGTTTGTATTTTGTGCGCGAAACGTTTTTAGTGCGTCCGATTGGCTTTTCTGATTCGGCAACTATTTTATTTTTGTTCCTTATTTTTTGTCGAAATAATCCTTTTGCTACTACACATGTGTAAATTGCTACAGGGATTCACTGAACTTTTGCAAACATTCTATGGAATATTCTGGAAATAATCTCTCCCAAAATGCACATTTGTAGTTGGATTGGTGATTCCAGAAACATTCGCACATTCACAATTGTTTTAATAATTTATCTACTGCTTTTTCACTGCATTTGTAACACCGAATGGATTTTTTTAGGTCGGTTACAAAAAAGCGTACAATTAAATTGAATGGAAATTCCTAATCTTATTGATGTAACAGTAAAATAGAAGCAAAGCAAATGAATAATATTAAAGGCTGAAGAACTGTTCCAGAACTTGTTAATTCGTAATTTCAATTTGTAGTTTCATTTCCCAAATGTCTCTTTTAAGAACAACCGTTTACAAACTGTTTTAATTAAAAATTGAAACATGTTTAACTCTGTGAAACCTACCTTACAACCTATGTGCATAAGTGAACAAAACTTCCTTGAAAACCTGAATTATACGTGAAATTGAAAAGCTTGCACCATCATACTGTGAAGCACGAATTGACATTGGCAAGTGAAATTATGTTATTGAGTTTCAAAGATTTCAAAGTAGAAATTAAAACTGGGAATTTAAGTTTTATTGTTGTAAGTAGACAAGTTCTTGACAAAATTTTATTTGCATTAGAGATTTTCTTAACAGGCTGATAGGCTGTTTCAGAAACAAAAAAATCTTCTTTTCAGTAAATCATCTATTGGATGGTTGCGAGTAACGTAGTTAGGAGAGTGGTGGGGAGTAACGGTGCGGCTACCTCGGGCACCAAAGTTTAAGGGGCGGAAAAATCAGATTGAATGAACAGACCAAATAATATATTTTGTATCAAGGGCGCAAAATAGATTATTGACGAATACGATAATTGTATTGCGCGAGTGATAAAAATTAAAGTATTTCAATCCTTTCAATAGAAACTCACTTGACTTTTCAGCAGGTATAACTAATAAAATTAAAATTATTTCAATACATTTTTTTTGTAGGAAAAAAGCTACTTATTTTTATAGGAAAACACTTTTTTATAGGGAAGGAAGGGGGCAGCAAATATTGTTGGTTATAAACGTTGTTTAAATAATCTGCCATTATCTCTTTAATTTATAAATACGGTTGTTGTTCTTAGTCCATGATTAATCTACTAAAGTTTCAACTGTTACGCCATAAATCTTTTGTAAACAAATAGTGAAAAATATAGCGAGAAGTATTAAAGTATTTATTTAATCCAAACCAAAATTTATTTTACTGTTCAACAAAACCAAACGAAAACTTAATCTTCCGTAATGCGACCAAATACTCGTGTTTGTTCGACTGTAAACTGCATTTTATGTCTTTATATTAAAACAAATTCTATCCCTGCGTATTAGATTGTTGGATTCGGATTATAATTTTAATTAAAAGTATAACCATTCGTTGCAGCTTTAAAAATTTATGACACATGACATTTATATCTGTAATTGAAAAATAATCCGATATTCAATTGAATTAGTTTTTTGTGATTTTTATTCCAGATCGACCGGGCCAGTGCTGCCAACGTGAAAAGAACCAAAGAAGAAATTGACGCAGATCCAGACGAAGAAGACGACTTCGGATACACGAACAGTGAGTTTTAATATTTTATTTTTACACACGATTGTTCTACGTTCCTACGTTTGATATTTGAACAAAATATTACATCCCAAATCCTAATATATAGCTACATCTTGTTAAAGTTAACCGTACGTAAAAACTAGGCAGTAAATTTACGGAAAATAGCGCTACAGATAGATTTATTTCGTTGTGAAAGAATCTTATAAATATTTAAGACCAGTTTTTTCTTTCTAAATAGAGCCGCAAGATGTTCGATTAATAAATCACACAGTCAAGACGACGAAAGAATGATATTTGTTATATAATTCACCTTTAACTAGCATCTAAATAACTTAAAAACATAATAAATAACTAGATTTTAAATAATATTACTTCATATAATTAAATTGAGATATTAAAATTAAATTTATTATTTATAAATATTTAGATCTTATAAAATTTATGTACTTTAGTTTTATTAAATGCATCACTGTATATTCGTATAACCAATGATTCAATAATTTAAACTAAGGATAATTGCTTCCTTTATTTGATTGTTTGCATAATAAAGTTATCTATTATCCAGTTATGAGATTATCATGAACAAAGCGTTAACACTTTAATATTTATTTGGAGAACAACTATAAATTTTTATTATTTAAACAGTAAATAAGCGTAGACGAAAAGTGTTAGTCTATGTATCACCATCACCATCACCATCACCAGATAATTTCTTCCGAGAGCTCATTTGTTATTTCTCATTGTTCATATTTCTAAGCATCGAGGTTCAGAATATTATCATTATTGATAGGATTACCAGAAGTCCTCTTTTAACCTGACATGTCCTCTTTTCTGTTTGGGACCGGTATTTTTTTAAATTTTAATGCATTAGTACTTTTGATTTTATAAAATCTTATATAAATAATGTATAATAACTACCAATTTTTTTATTTATTTTTTTAGTCATCCTTATATTTTATTTTTTATTGTAATCAATTTTTCGATTTTTTTCAATATAATACTTTACAGAATGTATGTTCATATTTTATGAAATATTTCTAATCAAAATGTGATTTTTGTACATATTTGCTATAACTAAATACAATTTTTAAGTATTGTTATTTTTTCTGCGTATGTTTTGATTCTGTATCTTTCTATCAATATTTGTTTCTGCAAATATGTATTCGGGATTATATTTATAATTATTATTATTTTATTTGTATTAGTGCTAATAGATTTGCATTAAATTAGAGCACTTATCTTTTTTCCATTCTAACTATAATAAAAATTATTTTTATTTTTAAAAGGTATTATTTGCGCTAATAAAATTTTCACTCGGCATCTTCTTTTCTCGGTTATGCATAATGGTAACTCTAATTATTGACCTAGTGCAAAGATTTGTATCTAGGTGTGAAGCAACCGAGGGATACAAGGCGCAATTATGGTCAAATGTGGTATATAGTAGTATAATATTTTTTTTTAGTACTAGCACTCCCAATCCCACTCTGGCATGAACATTTGTTTCATAATATTCACAAAAATGAAGTGAATTGCATTTAATTTTATATGATTTTTCATTTGTTATCTTTTGATTCTAGATTTGTTTTTATTTGATTTCTCTACTTATTTAAATGAAGCTGCAAATTTAAATTGACAATGCATGGTTTACTTTTTTCTTGTGTTTAATGAGTAAAGTAATAGTTGAATTTCGTAGCTTGAGTATCTTTAAAAATGACTCAGGTAACGTTACGACGCTTACCAAGTAAAAAATAATTTCTCATGAAGATGAAGTTTGTGTCATGAGCCGTAGGTGGGTATCTAAGGAAATAATGACCATAATCCCGAATATAATACTATACTTTTTCTACTCCTGTAAATTCGAAAAAACGCTTAAATATTGTAGAAAATGACGACATAAAAATACTGTATGGCAAATGATTAGACCGTCAGCTTCCGGACGGCTGTAGGAGGGCTGATCCACAGCAATGCAGATTTAAAATAAACGTGAATAATTGATGTCTGGTTGTGATTGGCCGAGAAGAGTGAAATATGAGTGTATATTTCACTGTTCTGAAATATGGCTACTATAATTATTTGAAAAAATTAAATAATGAAGACATATTTCCATAGGGGTAGAAAAAAGTAAATAGTAGTGTAATTTAATTACTACAAAAAACAAGGATCATATGGACAAAGAATTTATTTTATTTTTACGAACACAATTAATAAATTAAAATTAGTAGAAACTAGAAATTTTAAAACCCATTTATGTTTCTATTATCCACACAATTTCAAAACAGCGATTTGATTGCTAGAACATGTACACCATATTTCATAATAACATCCGTAATAAAACTCTCAATGATTGCGGATCATATGGACAAAGATTTTATTTTGTTTTTACTAACCCAGTTAACAAATTAAAATTAGTAGAAACTAGAAACTTTAAAACCCAGTTATGTTTCTATTACCAACACCACTTTAAAACAACGATTTGATTGCTAGAACACTACACCATATTTCATAATAACACCCGCAATGAAACTCCAATGATTGCGGATTCCCGGAAACTATAACTCCCTAATTCCCTGAAAGTGCAGGCGCGTTTAATTTTTCCCGGAACTCGGAGCGCGCTTCGGAACCGCATCCTGCGGACACAAAGCAAATATCACCGCTCTGTTCCCTCAGGAGGTTCATATCCACCGGGATATTAAACGCTCCGACAGGATAGAACCGAGTGACAGGGACGGCCGTGGAAACTTATAGTAGGCTGGGTGATTGTTCGATGCTCTGATTGTTTTTGTTTGTCGGAAGTTTGGGATGAATTTGTTGTGGAAAGAATGGAAGCCTGAAGTGCTGAGTGCATATAAATTTTACTTGAAAAACAGCTTTTTGTCATGCAAACATGTTCTATATACTCGAAATTTACATACAATAAGTATAAAACTGTTGTTTTAATCTTTTTTTTACATCGGAGGTTAAGTAGTTTTTAACTACATTAAAGAACATGTAAAAGTTTTTAATTTATATTTATAATGCAATCTTGTACTTTACTTCAACAGTGCACAAATAAATTAAGATTGATTCCTTTTTACTCAAAATTGAAAAATCAAAACAAGAGTTCTAAAAAATAAATTTACTTTAGTTAAATTTTGTTATATAACACTTAATAAAATTTAATTACTGTCCACATCAGAATTAAAAGTCAAAAATATGAATAAGTGTAGTGCTGGCAACAAGAGAAGAGCTACCGAAAGATGAAACGCTTCGCGAATAGAAAGAAGTGCTTGACAATTTTTTAAATCAAGATAGGTCACTTACCAATAATATTTTTTTAACGAAGTAGAACTATAAATATTCAAGTAAGTTTTTAATTTTTATTGCTTTGTTTATTAGAATCACATAACTGACTAATTGCATTACACATCAAATTAAACTTAGGTGGTTATTAATGTTAGTTGTATAGTAGGTATTGTACAAAATGTTGCATTGAAATGGACAGGCTATTAGAAGCGGTGTAAGAGAAATTCTTGCACGTTATTGGGACAAGCAAAATTTAATTAAAATTTTCTTTAATGCCTTATATTATTTTTTATTACATTTTTATCCGATTACATATTCGATAAATCATACTCAATCCGCATAGCTCAACTTTAGTTTCCAGCAGTATACAATTGTAGTCTTAGGTTTTAAGTCTTCGTAAATAACAAATCCAAAATAGATTAATTTTTTGGTTTTAATACATTTATTCTGTAACTCAGTGGTTAATTTTTAACCAGACGCTAAAATTTTTGACAGATAAAAACAAACATTACAAGTGTTGTTTTGATATTTTCTCTAGTGTTATCTATTTTCATTGGAGAAAAAAATTAGCAACTGGTTAAAAATTAACCACTAAGGTACAGAATAGGGAGATATATTGCACAACTTGAAAATATTTTAATAAGAAAACAAATTGAATTTGATGTTACATGTTACAACAAAAATTGTAAAAAAAAAATCAGTCTCATACAAACTCAATATTTCAGTTGGAAAATGTACATTTTAAGCACAGTATAATAATATAAATGTTCTGTATATTGTAAGGATAATGTTTCTAGCGTAATAAAGATTTTTTCTTACAAGCGCAGATCCGGCGATAAATCTTTTGTTTTTATGCGCTGTAAAGCTTTATTGAAGAATGGAAATTAACCAGTTGACTGTTGAATGGAGATTGAAATGTTGTGATTATGTGGTGTTGTGATGAATAGGAAGTTTTTATGGTTGAGAGTGGCAAGTTTGGTAAACAAAAGATTGAAGTTTCGGACGTGATCGAGTTGTTGGAATTTGTCGACGCTTTGCACAGAAGTGGAGTATCTAGTATTTAACATTTCCCGACATCCTGAATTGGACGGGAATGAGGTCAACTGGGTCACGGCTCTTGCAAATAGGGCTAGATTTTAGGATTAGATACAGCGAAATGCGGTGGATGGGATTAAATTTCAACTGTCCCAAATGACTTATTAACAGATAACAATGTTTTACTCACTCTTCTTTTACTAAACGTTCTTTAAAATGCTCAAACATAAGATGCCCAACCGGATATGAATTGGAGCAAAGGAATATATTAAATTAATTTTTCTGTTTTCAAATTTTTTGTTTCAATGATTTATGTAGCATATATGATCAAATTATTATCCTTATATAATATTAAGTAATAAATAATGTCTTTTTATTTATAACTTTCATTAATAAAATAATCCAAAATAAAATATATTGTGCGTTGAATAAAATTAAATTTATAAACATGTAATGTAAAGCGATCGCATTTTCAAAATATTTCGGGATCAAAATCGTTTCAAATAGTTTAGCAAATTTATTTGTAAGTTTAATATATATTATTGAAGAAATAAATAATTGTAAGTAATATAACAATAACCTATCTTTTCTGTGACGTTCTCAACATACGGAAGCGAAGCATACATCTTGTTTCTATCGTCAGCATTGCTTGTAGGACTTCTTGGTTTTATCTTTGAATATATAATAGTATTATATATTCAAAGGTTTTATGTATCGGTAAATTGAGGACAATGGGCAATCTTTTTTAATGAAAATTAATAAAAAATTTCTTTCTTCTCTTCTTCGAATTTCTCAGGTTGACAAATTTCCGAAGCTCTATTCATTAGACATTTAATAGTGCCAAATTCCTGAGAAGGATGGTGATTTACTTTAGCATTAGTGTACGTGGGCTTCCTACAGACTAAATACTAAAAGTGAAAATATCTTCATTCCTCTTCAGCAATACATACAGAAAAGGAATATCATTTAACTAAAAAAAAGTTATTTTATTCAATTATTTATGTAAGCTTTATGAAAAAATGAAAGTTGTTGACTTTAAAGATAAAATCAAACACACACTGATCCAAATTTGAATTCCCATTTCAAACTTTAAATCTGACGCCCTTGTACTTTACATGTGGATACCTATCCGAGTCGTTTCATATGCGCAGAATTATTCTGAAAGTTTGTTTTTAAACTTACAACTTGCTGTAGCATTCAAGCGGTGGAAATGCAAAGCGAGGGAAATAAATCGCAGGAATGCACATTTGGAGCAGTCATAAAACAGGCTACATTATAATTACTATTTTTTCCACACAATGCGACCTACGTAAACTCAAGAATAATTCAGCATTTTATTAATATTAACGCGACAGTAAAAGTAGGTAACATATCAATGGAAATGCATTATTTATAAAGCTGTTTCTTGCTAGAATCATAAAATATTGACCGAGGATGGTATAACTAATAACAACTGTAAATAATAATAATCAAGTGATGAGATACTAACCGCATTGCAAATGTCAGCCCCAGACGTAAATATAAATATGGTTTTATTGATATGTCAATATTGACCCAAAAATATGAGGTATTAAATAAATTATGTGAATTATTTGGTATTGAAGCTTAATTAATTATGAGTAGACATACATGTTAAATGCATGTTGTAATTAATATTAATGGATTTATTTGAGGCAGGAATATAATGGAAGTAATTTGTCTCGTTTAACTGTAGCTGGATTGTATACCTATGTGTCCATAAATAGAAACTTTATCAATTCCGTTCCGTGGTATACTTTGTAGTTTGGATTTCCAAACATGATAACACTGGATTCAAATTGTATTCGTCAATTTACTGTTATTTTAAAATTTGTAACAGGTGGCTAAAATAACTGGAAAATCACATTTAAATGGAAAATAGTAAATAGTACATTTTTTTATTAGAAGTATCAGCGGGACAAAAAAGCATTTTACTCTGATTTTTATATTAAAATTTTAGTAAACTCCAAATTGCTATTTTTATGATGTCAGATTTACCTTGTAAACTTTGGCAACAATAACAATATTATTAGATACAAAACTGATGCTTTTGAATAGCTAGTGCTTCGTCAAAATTGCTAATATCTGATTTCTACATATTAAATATGTGTGAAACTATAAAAAATACCTCTAGTATATATCTAAAAAAACAGGGTATACTAATATAATGCTTTTTTCACGACATGCATAGAAAGCTCTATTTTTTCTTCTCGCGAAATAGAGAGGAAAATTACTTTTCGTTCTGTAGAGAGGAAAATGTACAGTGTTACCAACACTACAACATGGATATTATTATAGAATGCAATTTTGGAAAAATTCATTACTATATTAAAAAAATAATTAATAATTACATTCTTTTATTATATTGGCAATACTGTAACAATTGCGGTGCTACACGTCAAAGTTTACATATCCTAATTTTCAAACTTATTATGTTGCTGCGCCTTTTCGTCCGAATAAATCGATTTTGAAACATGTCATGAAAAAAATGTTGTGTCGCTACGCTCGTGAATCAAACTCGAATTCGAGTGGTAAAAAGATACGCTTTCCTCTCTAGTTTGTTAAATAACTATATTGCCTTAACTTACAGAAAGTATAGGTACTAACATTACACAATTGTAGACCTAATTGTTCTATATAATCAATTCAATTCAATAGCTAATTAACTCACCATTGTCTTGTCCCATTTAAATTAATCCCGAAAGGTTCCTGTTGACTATTTGACTGATTGGAAATTATAGTTGTTTAATTTGAACTCTTTTAATTCGAATATTCCTACTGCTATATTGGAATTCATTTATTTGTCTAGTATATTTGATTCTATACTATTTGCTAAACTACCTGACTGTACATAATTTTAAAAAAGTGCATGAAAGAAACCTTTTTTTTTTAAGTAATTTTAAATCTTTTTACAAAATGAACTTTGAACTGAATAACAAGTATGTAATTCAAAATTATGACCATCTTATCCAGAATTTCTCCCTCGGGCATGTAATAGAAGTAAATGGAACACATAAGAACTAGAACCATCATAGCTTGTCATAAAACACTTTACACTTTAACTTTCCTCGCATTAGCGAATTGCAAACATAACACATTAGAAGTGGAAACTCTGCCATCACAGATTATCCTTTTCCCCCAAATTGTTCCACTATCGCTGTTGCAAGTATCAGACGTTGTGCCCCCTGTGTAATCCCGCCGGTACGCCACTGGTAGTCGCATGAAGCCATAAATACCGCCCAAAACACCCAAGTCCACCGTATAAATTGCAGCAGGATGCTTCTTACGCGGCAAGAAAATAGCGCCAATTCCCCCAAGATACACTAATGGAATTATTCTTCGTGTTGTGGCTGTTTTATTAAATGTCTACTTTATGTATGCAACTCTAGTATTGCTTATGTTTGTGCTGCTCATGAATAATGAATATTTTTGCTGGAAAATTAAATGGTTAATAAGTGGTTTGTAACAGATTAATGTAACTTTACATGTAATAGCTTGATAACAAACAATAATGTGTAAAGTAATGAAATAATTTGGGTAACACATTGATGCTAAATGATAATTAAATATCTTAATCATATACTGTTCACTACAGAATAAAAAGTAATACAATTTTTTTATCATCATACCTACATATTTAAAATTATCAGAAATTATCACTCTAGAATAAAAAGTAATACTTTTTTTATTATCATATATATTTACAATTATCAGAAAGTAGGTCGGAAAATGGTTTTCTAAAATTCTTCAGCATTTTTAAAAATATTTTTCTTAAAAAAAAAATGACACCAGTAAAGTTCCACTTCGAATATAAAATGTTCCTAAAATCAGTTCATTTAAATCGGAAAATCGACATACATCATTTAAAAAATAGTCAAGCGAAATACAGAAATGTGGAAGTAATTCGACAAAATTTCTAAATGTTAAAATCCGTTATGAAAGCTTCCTAATACTTTGGAGATAAATTAAATACCTACAGAAACTTGCTAGATGCTATCTCTTCGTATCTACCGAAGAATATTTTTTTTACTTTCTATATTATTGTGTCTTCCTTCGCTCGTAATAAGTCTCTATATTTAGTTTTCTCTGAAGTAATTAAGCTCGAAAATAAATATCACAAAAATGTATCATCATAATAATGATGACTGCACAATAAGAGAAGAACGGTCACAAAGAAGTAAAGACCATATTGTTTAAACATCGGACATCGAACTAAATAAATATTGATCAACCAGTTTGTCAGAAAATAGAATGCGATTTCCACAAAATTTGGTAAATCTTAGAGAGATGGACGAAAATCACCCTCTTCATTTCTTACCATATTTTATAGTTTAATCGGTATAGACACTATCTCACAAATCTAAAATGTCTGTTTGATCATAAATTTGTAAAGTTTATTATTTTTTATGTAGGCAACAGTTAATGGGGTATTCCAAGTTTTTTTCATTTTTTAATATGTTATTCTATGCATAAAAATATTAGACCCGTATTTTTTCTTTTCGCCGAAAGGTTTCAAACACGCCAGAAATAATTTTTTAAAGTTTCAATAAATTACACCCTAGAAAATCGGCCGTGCGTGTGACGTCACAGGCACTGAGAATCAGTTGAGAACATCATTCGTAGGTCTGAGTCAGAGGCGTGGCGCGTTCGAACAAGAGCCAATAGGCTGACGCGAGTGCCTTCTTAGTCACAACAAGGCTGATACTGAATTTTACGTACTCGATTCAAATGCATTACAATTTCATTTTGATATTATGGTATTAAAAATCAGAAAAATAATGATTATATTCACTTTAATATTACTTATATATGGTAAACAATGATATCCAATAAGAATTTCTTTAAAAGCCGTAGGCTTGGAATACCCCATTCAGTTTATATATTCACTGTCCAAACGCTCAAGTATAAGAACTATTTTTTTATGAAATCAGTTGACACATGTTCTGTATAATATTTTGGGTCACAAGTAATTAAAAATTATAGCAATACTTTTACAATAATTTTATTGCTATGGCTTTAATTGACAGTTCTTTTCAAAAGTAAATAGTGTTACCAAGTCGGTAGTTAAACGTTACATCAATTGTTTTTTTTTTTTTTATACCTACTGGAGTCCAGTGATTTTGTACTTATTTAGATAGCATTGTCTTTATCTGTAGTATAGAAATGCCAATGATGTTATCTCACTTGCTATCACTTTTCTAAATAACCTGGAGAAAGTATGCCAAAATGGACAGTCTCTGATGCGGTGTCTTTGTCTGAGGTGTGCATCTATCTATTGTATTGACTCACTTGCAATCACCTTTTGCCCATGAAAAATTGCACTAAATTTTAAATTCTGGGGGCACACTGCACACAGCAGTTCATCATAATATTCGTAGCACAGCTCTGGTCCTAATATGGAGCCCTGTGGGACATTATGTTCTTTGGTTGTACGTTACAGTTCTATCCTCAAAATTTACATTACCTTTCCTGGGAATAGACACATTAACAAAAATACTAGGTTAGATTGAAATATGCGGGAACTGTCATGAATTTGAATGATATTAGATGTATGATTTGCTTCATGCTGATTGGATAGTCACTAGTGATAGCAAGAGAGACAAGTTACGAATTTACATACAATAGATATTGATGGCATAAAAGAGTATGTTGCACATATTAGATACACTACGTTATGTAGAACGTATATTGGATATTGGTACCTATATAAGTATAAAATCATTGCTGAAGTACATTTAGGGCCGGTTTTTCCACCTCTGGTTAAAGTGCTGGTTACCTTAACCGTCGGTTTATAGAAAAATACCGCATCGAAAAACTAATGTAAGTAGTCAAAAATATATGTTATTTACTATTTCGATGTGATATTTTTCTATTAACAGACGGTTAAGGTAACCAGTACTTTAACCAAAGATTGAAAAACCGGCCCTTAGTATACAAATCATTACAAGGGTCTGAAAATCAGTACAAATGGTCACTACACTTAGATCTACAGAAACATGGAAAATATTCCATATTGTTGCAAACCATACTAGATCTAAAAGGCTCCAAGTTCTTCGGTTAGATTACTTCTTTCTTAGTGGGTCAAAACTGATAAATCCCTCTGTTTACTCCGGTTTACGCCTCTGTTACCATTTCCGGCAACTTTACCTCTCCGGGTCGCTCGACTCCTGCGGGTGATTTCACGCGCTCACACGGTCGCACGTGGCAGGCACGTGTTCGCGCAGGCCTGCCACGGCCGGCTCTGTTCCTGCTGGCCCCAGCAGCCAGAAGGGCGCTATTGATTTTCAGCCCGGAACCCGCACAAGACTTCCACAGGGCCTTTTTAATTATTGCCTTGTAGCGAAAAGTTTGTAATTTCAAATTAAAGTTTGGAATTTTCCAGTTTACTTTTTAGGAATTTTAGGTTTGTTTCTTCTTAATTTAGTAAGTTTTGAATTCATGAATATGGGATATACTTCGACTGTTCGACCGCGCAACAGCGACAACTCTTGCTTAATTAAAAGATAAGGCATTTAAATATTGCCGCAAATTGTCTACCTTACAACAAATTGCTTTATTATTATATAATGTATACCTCACAACACAAATATGAACACAAAATATTTATATCTTTTTGATCTATAAATGGTAACACATAAAAACAAATATTTTGATACCTTTTGAAACAAATGTATAAGGTGACTTCATATTTTTATATTCTTTTACCGGAATCTCGAGGGCAGAATATGAAATATTAATATTTTTAATGTCTCTATTATTCATAGTTTATGAGAAAAAAATATATATTTTTTAGAAAGCATACCTGAAACCTGGACTATAATTCAACTACATATCAAATATTAAAAATATCTCATGAATTAAATAAAACAAACAAAAAAAAAAATACAGAATATTATTCATGTTTCGTTATTATATAAATTGATTATTCTGTACTTTTAAATACTTTAATTTCAATTAAAGTAGATACAAACTGAAAATATCAAGCAATAAATTTTAGTTTGAATGCAAGTAACAAGTTGGGAACTTGAGTTAAATTTTTGGAATACTTTCAAACTTCTTTTCGATTTCACTTTCCGACATATTTATAGAAGTATTTCCTTCTCTAATTCGGAATTCGTAATATATATCTAAGATAAAACTTTAAATAAGGAAACTTTTGAGTAGAAGTCATTAAAGAAAATTATTGAAATCCTTTTGAAATTACACATTTACTGTGAACATTATTTTTACTAAATTTGTTTTTCATTTTGTTTGTGTTTCATTATAATAAATAATAATGCAATTTTTTGTTTAATAATAAATTTTCCATTTTTGTTTTTCGCGTCAGTTTTATACCTGAATTCATTCATTTGTTTTGTATAGCACACAATTAAATTATATTCATTATTCGAGGTAAATCATTATAAATTCCATTCAGGGCGAAATTTTGTGACACAAATATGAAAATAAATGAAGCACGAGAGACAGTAAGCCCTCGAATCGTTTTGGAGAGCCGCAATCTAACAAATATGAAACGAATGGAACGGCGAGATTCTGAATCTGACACTCTTCTTACGCTTTATGACAGCTGACAATATAACGAAATAGGATATATTGCAGCTACTACCTCAATCGATAGCGAAAGTCGGGAGGGTTGGATCTCACCTTAATTGCTCATTAACAACCGAGAAAAATCACAGAAACAATAGACATCGACAACAAGAAATACTGACAACAATATACAATTAGTTCTTTATTATTGTTTCCAGATAATTTCTTAAAATAGTAAAATTATTATTTTTTTCTACTTTTATGTTCAATAAGAGATTATTTACTTCCCTATTTTCAATTAGATTATTGATTCAATTACTTCGCTAGTGAAATAATTATATCATTAATTCACGCGAAATCAAATTGGAAACTGGGCATATATATTTAGTTCTTATTATCTTTACAAATATTAATAATATAGTTATTACATTTATTGGATTCACAGAAACTCATATTTTGCAATTCAAAAAACTTAAATAACCCTTTATTCTATATTGTTTATCTATTTAAAGTCAACAATTTTGTTGTAGTAACTCAGTAACGCACAAAATAAGCAGTCCTTAGTATTGTATCTTTTGTTTATTTTGCAAATGTCATCAAAGTGTCAAAAATACATAATTTCAAAGACATTTTTATATATTTAATCAAATGGCCTTAGAAAAAATATTGCATTTCTGCTCTTACAAAACTCGTCATCGTCTCGTTTTGTAATTTTCGCATGCTTTAAATTAATACCTTTGTTTATTATTATTATTACATATTCCGTATGTTAATAGTTATTGTTGTAACAAATAAAGCATAAAATATTTTACTAAATAAAATAAGATAAAATATAGTTGGATACATACGAATACCTTAGATCATTTAAGTACATAATAAATAATCAGCATATTCTTGAGGTTAATTACCTACAACTAGGACAGAACTAACGCATACTCAGGAACAAATAAATAGCATAATTAAGACGAAACTAGGACGTACATTAGAACAAATATATAAGAAAATAGACAACAGAAATGAAACTAACACAAAAAACTTGAGTATACAAATTATTATATATTATAAAAGTAATATCACAAGATCTCCAGATTTTAGCAACAAATTTTTATATTTCCCGATTTTTTGTACCTCAAAGGCAAAAAAAAAATAGTGCTTCAAAATAAATGTCATCTGAGAAAATCAGAGAAGTCGTGTGGTATTTGATGCGATAAATTCCAAAAACCACGCGAAATGAAACAATTTTATGTATTATTATTTTCAAATATTAACTGTCACACTGACAGTTAAAAACAATAACAACTGTTTATTTACTTTGTAACGAAAATTTATCGATGTAACGCAATTTCATTAGTATAATACTGCTCCCATTGGTTGGGAAATGTTTTGCAGCAAGTTTCGTTAAAAAGTTGTCGTTAGAATTTATCAGCGAAATTAAAATAATTACAAGAATAAAAATGAATTCCAACAATTAGAAAAGAAATTAAAAATATTTAAGTACATCCCGCGGCAAGAAAGAGGACAGAAAAAATTGGTAAATAATGCATTTTCTCAATTTAAATTCAAAGGAAAACAATTAAGAAACTTTGGGATAAATTTTTGGTGCAAACATATACTAGAGAATATCAGATAGACAGAAAAATATTACTATCTTATTTATTAGCTATAAGCACAGAATAGTTACACACAGAAGCGACACTCCGTGTCGGTACCTTTCATGTTCCGCTAGTCAGTTCTATGACCTTGAAGCATTGTGTAGACCTTTAAATTTGTGCTCTTCCCCTATCTCTCTCTCAGATGTGAGGAAACTTTTCGATTTTAAACAATGGGCCCTTTAAATTTGTGCACCTTCCCCATCTCTCTCTAATTTTCGCTTCTCTGTCTTACTGTCGCTTCTTTATAAACCTATTCTGTGCTATAAGCTTCATGATTCTTTCCAAAGACGCTGTTTTTTCTGAAATGAAGAAAAACGATATGAGAAATCTTTTCGATGTCCACGTGTGAATGACACAAACGTCGTAATTTAAGTGATTAGTCGGTAATTCAATTACAAACGAGCAGTTTAGGAAGTTTCCCACAAGTCGACAGTGAAGATAATTCCTAAAGCAGATTATCAGCAACATTTGCCAAGAATACGTTTGCTTGTTGTTTTTTGAGGCTAGGAAATTAAGTGCGAGGAACTATCATCAGCAGAATTTACTGACGAACTTTACGTTTAATTATATGGACGTACAAAGTTTCTACTTGCCACAATCAACTTGAATATGCGTTGTTCTACAATGTACTTTCATAAAACATCGTTCTTGTTTCGTGTTTCATTTATTTTCAACAATAAAAGTATTAATACTCCGGCTTCAGGATTCTGTGTTTTGTAAACACCATAAATATGGAAATATATCATTACTATTACTGCATCCTAACATTGTTTTATAAGCATGAATATTTTAGTTTTACGCAACTATTTGACAAAATACTACAAAGTAGTGCCGTCGATTTTCGGAGAAAATTAATTAATTTTGTAATTATAAAATTATAAGAATAGAATAACAAACTATGGAATATGTATTTCTTTTATTTTATTATATTTATTTTAGTAATTTATGATTTTATTTTAAGAGGTTAAAATATTGCCATGTTCTATATTTATATACAAACAAAAGCAAATAAAATCGAAAACCAAAAACCGAAATTCAAAATTCGTTCATCAATTATTTTTTTTGAATTTTATCAACAGCACTAGTAGCAAGCAAGATTCTTCATAATAAAACCATAAAATTCACATATAGAGAAATAATGAATATAATGATACATAAATAACTGCAATAAATAATAATCATTGGCGCTACAACCCTAAGATAATTTCATTCGTTCCATAACAATTTTTACTTGTATTTTTGTGGAGTACCCTGTCAGCCTAAATTCTTTGTAAGAAGTCTACAGCTTTTAGTATACTAATTTATAAAACTATTAGTGATGAACGAAATTGCTACTTTTAAATCACAGTATGATTTGTGACTGCTACTTTCCAGTAACTGTGATTAAAAAATGTGATTGCGACCAGAGTTCATTGTACTGTTAAAATCGGGAATGAACGTTATTTACCGAAATTGTTTTGGGAAGGGCAAAACTGCTACTCTTAATCACAATTTCACAGTAGGATTTATGATTGCTACTTTTCCTATCTGTGAATTTAATGTGTGACTTCGATCACAGTTTACTGTATGAGTGAGGCTGAGAGTCGAACTGCTATACTTTTGTATTACATTGTATTTTATGATTGCTATATTCATATCCGTGATTTTAAAGCATTATTTGTGATCCCAGTTATTGTAAAGTTAAATTTGGGAGTTTTTGTTACTAATTGAAATCGTTACTTCGCAAAACGTTTAACGTATACAATAGCGACTGTGATCACGAATCATAGGATAAAAAAATCACGACTTGTGATTTCTCAATATCAGTGACTAAATCACAGTTCATTAAATATCGCTTATCACTAAAAACTATCAAATATTTAATAACCAATAGCATCAATATTAATTAAATTTTAAGTTTCCGATAATTATTATTCCATTAAATGGACAATATCACATCAAAATTAAATGTCAAATGAATTATCTTTCATTGTCGCTTAAAATTTAAGTCTTGTTGGTGCAACTAGACATAAATAATTTTGCAGATTATCCGACATAACTAATCGACATTATCAAATCCTGCTTAGTCAATCCAGTCGTAATGTTCCAGTGATTGAAATTTAATTTACATTTGATGACAAGTAACAAGAAAATTACTATAAAAAACCCCTGAAAATGTCTATCCATTCATCGAGCGCGTTCAAAATCTCTTCGGCTTCACACACTGATTCCCAGGCGATCATGACAAATTAAGCGCACCCCCGGTTTTCCGCTCAATTTACCCCCACTTCTTTCCACCTGTCAAAGCCTGCAAGGCGGGAAAAGAAAGATTACTAAATTATCATCTCTTCTTAATTGTAGGTTGGTCGATGTCAGAGTTATTAGTTAATTAAAACGTCTCTTCCTCAGCTGACAATGTTCACATTCACAATCTCCTCCCGGACTTTAATTGTGCCGGACATTTGTCTGGATTATTTACGAAACCCGGAGTAAGGCACGGTGAGGAAACAGAGCCGGCTTTGGAAAACAAAAAGGAAGTGCGATGGTCTCTTTTTAAGACCTCAGAGTGCTAAATAATAACACAAAGCCATCGCTTTTGTTTTTTTCGTTATGACCTGCACACATATGATTTATAAAATGAAGAACAGATAAACCTATTTAACACCCTCATATAATCCCACAATAATTCAAAATTATTTATTGCCAATTTCATATACGTTTATGCAGGGGGTTCTATTTATACTCGTGTATTGAAGTTAAACAAAACTAAAAGATTTTTATTATAAGTGACAATATAAAGGGAAGTTTACATTTATTAATTTATTACTTATATAGCTAATATTTAAATAAAATATTTAATATAGCTATCAAACTAGTAAAAAATATTTTAAATAATCCATCCTTTAATTTTCCGAACTTTAAAAAAATTATTCTATTATCAATACAAGGATAGGCTTGTTATATTTACCCTTAAAGTTTTTACACTATACTTTTTCTACAACCACGATATTATTTACAAATTCATTTATATTTTAATAATAGAATATAGTATATTGTACAACAAGCATGGAATGGTAAACATTTGATATTCCATGCGAGTTCTATACTATACTTTTTCTACGACCACGATATTATTTTATAATTAATTAAATTTGGAACAATTTATTTTTGACAGAACTGTGAGATTTGAATAATTTTTGACAGAACTGTGAGAAATGAAATTATAGCTTAACGTTGTCTATGGTTACCCTGGTAAGTGAAAATGTGTTTACAATATACTATGTATCCGTAGCAATAACAAACATACAACAAGCAAATATAATAATGGTCGTACAAAAATTAAATATTAATTAATTATTTTCGCACGTATTGAAGTACAGAAGAATTACAGTTTTTGTAAGTGGAGAAATGAGTCGTAGATATTCCAGTCATGGATAATTTGATTAATTGACCGATATTGATTAGAATAATTAGTACAAAGTTGAGTTAATTGATTACCTAAACTCCTGCAAAACAGGCACAATTATATTGCTTATGCTGCAAATATAAACCACAACTTCCAATTATAATAAATTGCTACCCTGTTCACAAATAATCATGTAACCTAAAACACAAATTTCACTTAAATTTACAACAATTTACAAGTTCTAATTACCTACTTAAACCAAAAATAATTATTAATTTAAAATTATATTGAGTTTCAAAGCATAAACAAAGCACAAATACTACAATATTGTCTGCAAACATTTCTTAAACTACTTGAAGGATAGTAGTTTGTAGTTCAATACTTAGCCTAAATCTTGTAACAAATCTTGTTACTAAAAGCTATAGATCTTCTTAAAATATATAGCCCTGTCTTAAACGCCTTGTTCTAAAACCAAAACTGGTAGTTGTCAAGTAAAATAGTCGTATTATGAGTATCTGTGATGTGATACGGTAATTCACTATTTTTTTTATTTTTTTATATCAGGATAATTTAAAAAATAGTAAAATATACGTAGTTTTTTTACTTGTACGACGACCGATTTCGCAAAAAAACATTTTTGAAAATATTGTGGCTGGAATTCACACCTCCTGAGGACGTAGCAAAGGACAATGTCAATTCAAAAAGCTGGTCACTAGATGGTAACCAAGTAGCAAATTAAAAAATATGATTCTCAAGAGTGAAGTTAACATTTTAGTAAATCAGTGCGCTATACTCTCTCTATATGGTTAGGACGGTGAAAGACAATGTAAAAATGTAAATGTAAACACAGTCCGAATATTGTACATATATGTAGGTATATTGTTCGCCATCTAGCAGCTTTTCATTTAACAAGAGAATACGTACGTCATTCGGCGCCAGAATCAAACTGATGCAAACTTTAATTATAATTTATAATTTAACATACAGTGGCTCACAGAATTATTCGTACACCTAAGTTTGACTCGTTACATGTAAGATTTCATAAGTGTACGAATAATTTTGTGTACCTAGTTCTTGTACACATTTTGTTTTTATTTAATTAACATAAGAAAAATAATATTTTTTTCATAATTGGCTATTGCATTTTGTTTCTGGCAAATAAGAGAATCTGATCCCGTCAATAATACATCAATATTTTTTTGAAAGTACTCCATTTTTCACTTTTTAAATATAAAACTTAGGTGTACGAATAATTTTGTGAGCCACTGTATACATTTTATTAATCACAGAATTCATTTTTTCATTACTAGTGCACCTAAGTTGCAATTAATATAAACAAAAATGAATAAATTTAATTAGGAGAAATATCCTACTACGATTTCTTATGTGAAAATAAGTTCAAATGTAACATATCCAATAAAGAATTTTAAAGTTTCATATTTCAACGCATAGTAGAAAATCTCAATAATATATTTTACACTTCGGTATTTTATCTCATCTTGCACTCAATTTAACACTTCGATCGTTTGTTTTATTATGTAAGCTTTTATGTTTGTACCAATACATAGTTACGTTTCTTTCAAGAAAGTAACACAAAACAGTCTAATTTTATATGTAACTTACTGTAAAGAAAGACAGTTTTGATAAACCCTTTTTAGAAATGCAAGTAACAAATATACTTGGTCGAATTCCTGAATATATTCCATAAGAGAAAAGAGAAGTCGAATCATATATCACGAATAGTTAATGTTGAAAACGTGAGTAAAATTGTAACTTCAAATCAATCCATTTTCTCTAAATAATGTATGATTTATGTAACATCGAAGAGTGTATATCAGTTGAACATTATCGAGTAGTTAAATACTATTTAAAAAAAAATTTTTTTTTTTTGTGTTTCCTTACAATATGAAACTAACTAAATCCATAAAAACAATTTATGTAATCAGATACCATAGTTCAATTTTTTTATTACAAGAAATCAAGATTCTGAGTTTTTATGACTCAAGAAAATATCATCATAATAGTAATAAAATCGCGATTGAACATATAAGAACATAATATTTTATTTCAAATTTGTGTTTTTTTTTAAGGAGTTTTATCTAATTCAGAAATAAACAATTTATTACAGTAATATATCCATAATAATAATCTATAAATAAATTAATTTTAAACAATAAATTTTGTTTTAATTAATTTTATTATTATTTAACAAAGTATTTGTCAAACTAGAGAGGAAATCGTACCTTTAGTAAAAAAAGTGGAGTCCTTTCGTGTTAGAGACAACATTTTTTTACATGTTTCAAAAATCGATTTATTTGCACAAAAAGCGCAGCAACAACACAAAACAAAATTAGGTTATGTAAACTTTGACATTTAGCAATGTAATTGTTAAAAATTGCCAATATGCCAATTCAAGTTAAAGTTGTCAAATTGTGAAATAATGTGAAAAAAGAAAGGTACGAGATAATTGTCATAATTTCTTTAAAAGAATATAATTATTAAATAAAAATTTTATAAAATAATGAATTTTTCAATATTTCATTCTATAATAATATCCATGGTAACACTGTACATTTTCCTCTCTAGTGAAGGAAAATAACCTTCCTCATTATTTCACAAAAAGAAAGTAAAGCTTTATTTGCGCTAGTGACACTAAATTCAAATTTTCTTCCTAATCGAGTTTAAAAACTGCCACTTCCCTTTAGAATAAAAATTAATATAATATATTCATTATTAGATTAGATATGATCTAAACTAATTGTAGAACAACATAGTATTGAAAAAAAATAATTACTTTTTATGAAACTAAAATAAAATAAGTATTTAAAACCCAAAAATTATAAATCTGTGATGAGTTCCCTGTGCGTATGTTTCGTCGATGTTTAATAGGACAATTCAATTACGAAAGAACTTAGAGTTCAGATTAATTAATTATTATGATATTATATAAAAATTGAAAGAATATATTGATACAAAATTTTGTGGGCCATATTTATTACGATTTATGCTTTAAATTTCCTGAGGTACGTAACATGAAATATTTGTAATCATTTGTACCTCTTGTAAACCCACCAAACTTGAGTTGAATTATCCCGTTGAAATAACCCAAGTACGACCCTGGCCCGCATGCGCCGATCTCGTCCCATCCTCATCTCATCTGGATTTCGTCCTGAGTTCCCAGTTCCCGTGTGGCTATTCCTGCGTGTGGGTCGCGGCCTCTCCTGCAATAACCGTCTGCCTTAACACGTGTAGTGACCAAGTGCCTCGTACCCGTCGATACGACTCGACACTATCTGTCTTGTCAGCCAAGTACTCCTCCACTCATGTCACTCGTTAGTCGTTACTGTGTTCGATTTGCAACCGATGAATGCTGGTGATTCAAGTGCTCGCGAAATAAAAGAGAGAAGTAATTTATTACGTATATTGTTAAACGAGATTACGTCTTTGTAACGCTAAATGGGATCATTTTTATTTTACAAATAAAATACTATTTTCTCGTTTGCTATAAATTTATTATTCTATGAACAAACTGTAATTAATTACTACATTGTAAAACTGTAAATAATTAATTCAATTGAAACTCTTTTGGGAATCATGTTATAATTACAATGAAAAATAATTAATACAAAAATAATCCAAATTGAAAATGAATTATTATGTACGGACATAATTCATTGTAAATTTCTGTATTCAAATATTACATATTAGCAAAGATATTAAAGAAGGTTACATTTCTTCAGTTTTTTTGATGTCTCATAAAAACTAGAACTTTCTATAACATCCTTCGTACTGTATTATATATAAACAAAATATTTAAAAAAATGTTGAGAACTATATATTACTGATTTTTTTTTAATCTTTAGAATTTGTGTTAAACAGATAAAAATGAATTTTTATAATTTCTGAAAAATATTATCTGTCGGGTATACAATAAGAAAAATTATTGATTGTTTTTTTTTAAAAGTAATTATTTTCACTTTTAACAATAACTTTATTCAGATAGTTTTTTCTAATATCTTTTGAAATTCAAATGATGCCACTTCAAAGTCCGGTTTTCCAAAAACAAAATTCTGTCCAACTGATTTTGCTCGATTGATCAAAAATTCATTATAGATATTAAAGATACAAATTTGATATAGCGTTCTTAACGAAACGTGTGTGTCGTTTCATTATGAGGCTCTATTAAATGTATATCCTTTAATATTTTATCTATAACATTTTAAATTGATCTTAAAATACATTTTTCATTTAATTTTTCTCATTAGAGAAACATTGAAATGATTATTTTATTTATTATGGTTGCTACCTTTGTTTGTTCAAAAAAAAAAACATTTTAATTATGTCAAATTCTTTAAATCGAGTACATTTCACCTTAGTTTTCAAGATAAAATTAGTGTATTTGAGTCAGATATTGTACCAAAGGACATAGAAAATATAAATTTTGATTGAATTTCTGTTTTTATTTGTCTTGCAAAATAAATAATTCTTGACACTCAGTGCCATTATGAAATTTCTTATGACACTGAAATTAGTGTACTAATTACATACCTACTAGCAGATTGCCGTTGATAAAAAATAATAATGTGGCGATTGATATAAAGATAAAATAATTTTCGTAGTAGATTTAATTTGTTAATTTTATATATTTTAAATTAAACTGAGAATTTGTTAAAAATTTTGTATCAATTATAAATTAAAACAGCAAAAGGATAGCATTTTTTTCTGAACAAAAATATTCCCAAAGGATTGAAGCGGTTATCGTTAATAACTGGCGAATGATGTAACGGCATTTGATATTAGTTAATGAATCCTCTAGAGTCCTCATCTAGGTGCAAATCGAACACAAAACTGTGTATTTTCATTTGTTTTGCCCTCGGCGAATGTTTCAGCTCCGCCTGAACGTCAGAATGGAATCCTGAATTATTTAACTCCGTACTTCGTAATCGTGCGCGTGGCTCGAATGTGTATTGATGTGTAGCAAACGTGCGGTCGTTTGATGGATTTTGTAAATTTTTTAAAGTTCTCTATTATGCACAGCATTGTCGTCGCAGTTTCATGTGTTTCGTTTTGTTAATAAAAGACTTGCAGGTATAAATGTTTTACTACGCAAAGTGGAATGGTTTATGCTTTAACAAAACCGTTCATGAAATTTTGATAGCTTTATTCACAGTCTAGTACAGTTGAAAACAATAAATAAATTACTGCCTTTAAATAGTTATTACAGTCATAATTACTTGTCGTACATTTATTGGTTTATTTACGATGCCGCAAATTTTACAATAGAAAGACGTTCGATAATGTCTAATAAAATTCAATGTATTTTCAATTTGATTAAACTTGCCCTATATCAAATCTAGATCAAATAGATTGTATTATTTATCTAGTAAGAATAAAAAAATATATACCTACATAATATTAACCAGATACAATAATTATCACAAATATATACAACAGTAATCTTAAAAATATACAGAATGAAAATGTAAATATTTTAAATTTTTCAACATAAAATAAAATTTCAATATCTTTTACCTAATTTCAATTAAACTATTATAAAAATGTATTATTACAAAAGTAATTTAATAAGAAAACTATACTTAATGAACTAAATATTACTTGTATGTTTCGTAAATTATATATTTTTTTTTCTACGATCACTACGGAAAGTTGTACTTTTCTCACACTGTAAAGTCTGAAAGTTGCGTATGCCTCTTGGGTTTAAAAGTGAGAAATCATTTCTCACAATATTTACACAACAACACTGCGCAAGTGCTATGTGAGAAATATCATTTCTCACAATAATCGCCAACATTGCGCATGCGTGAAAGTATAAGTATGGAATGGTACTCATTTCATACGAGTATGACGGTTTGTAGCATAAGCTGAAGGCGAATGCTGCAAATCATACGAGTATGAAATGGACAATCCAAGCGAGTACACTATACTTTTTCTACAACCACGATATTATTTCCTAATTAATTTATATTTTAATAATACAGACTTAATTTCACTACTTCCTAGCAACTAGTTACAAAACAAAAATTAACAGTACAATTTTTGACAGAACTGTTACTGTTAGATATTAATTTATCTCACATTGTCTACGGTTACCGTGAAATATGAAAATGATTTTATAATATACTATGTATCTATAGCAATATCAAAAATATAACAAGCAAATATTTTAATTGTTGTAGAAGAAATTATCATTTACTTTAAGATTTTATTTTCGTACGTCACTCAGGTCTTTATAAGAAATGGAAAACTGATATAAAGAATTCATTTCATATTTTGTTATTTCCATTCTAACAAAATTTGTTGCTAATATTAAGAACTTGTTGCTTAAAATACGATTATCTTTTTTATATTATTGTAATTAATAAAAACTTATTACATATTTACTTGAAGTTAACAAAAGTTTTATTATGACAGACCATCTTAGTTGTAGCAGTAGTGCAAAATGATTTAGTCTATTTGCAGCACAAATGAATTTACCAGATACTGTAACGCAAACACAAAACGTACTATACGGTATTATTTCTCCAGGGTAAATATTTAAACTTGTATGTGCTTCATTGTACGATGCACGAAATTTCAAATATTTGTTTCTAGCTCAAAGTTTTCATGTAAATTAAGTGGATACACAAGTGAAGTGCCTCCTCCAACTTCATTTTCTCTTCAAGTTTTTCCTTGAATAGAATTTTCATTCATCAACTTTTATATTCTTAAGAAAATGTAGTTTGGAAGAATGTGTTGAATCCCTAGAAATAATCTAGGCACGCCACTGAATACTTTATATCTTACACCCCTGAGAATTACTTTCAGAACTATAAATCAAGTAATAAAGATTCTGGATCACATTAGAATTGCCATAAAAATTTTAGTGGAATATTGATCGACATTATTTCTCATAGTTTAATTAGAATACTTTTTTGACATAAATGATATTAAAAGATAATTAATTGACCATTTCATTTGCTAATTTAGGGGAAAATTAATTAAAAACCATTTCGGATCTATTTTTGTACCCCACATTCTATTTTTATATTCATTTCACAAAATTAAATGCAATTACCAGCCAACTTCACAAAACAGAGATAAATTAATAATTGTCAATATTTTTAATGATTAAATTATGTCGTATCAAAAAGATTTTTTTTTAAATTTTTTTATAATTAACCAGATTTATTTAAGAAGTTAAGCCTACCACTGGATTTAAAATTTCTTTAAATTGAAAATATTTATTTTTTGTGTTGCATATACAATAAATTTTGAAATTACAAATTAACTAATTCTGCTTTCAAAAATCTTGAAATCAAAATTTCTTGTTGATGCAAATTGAGGACTGAAATTATACTCTTATAATTAGTTACCCAATTTTTAAAAACCTTCAATAGATAATATTATTTACATATATTTTTTCTGATTTTACTAAAGAAATAAAGGCATACAGGATTTATAGATAAAATCCGTTAAAAGTTGAATATACGAACGGAATATATGGCGGCAATAAAATTAATATTTTTGATTAGAAAAATTACATTATTTTACAATTAATTCTAACCTAACCAAAGACCTACCATTACCTTCCCTCTTCATTGTTATTAGCGTCGAATTTATTAAAATATGTTTTAAATGTGTTAATTATTTATTTTGTCACTAACATATATGACTAAAATTATATGTAAATATGAAATTTGCCTTAAAACTGGGACATTACTTTATTAATTTCATATGATAAATTTTGTTTAACTTACACATAATTTTTCCGCTGTATACTTCACAATATAAATTGAGCTGTACATGGTTATAATCTTGTTCAATTTATTATATGGTGTTAAACGTGTTTATGTGAAATGTAAATGATATTATTGATTAATAATATTATTACATGCCCATTTACAGAGAGGTGAAATATAAACATCCAAATTAGGTAAAGTTGAGGTCACTTAGAAAATATTTTATCTAAATAACAAAAAACTGCGTAAATATTTTGAAAAGCAGTAATACATCTTTTACCTCTAAATTTAGGTATCCAAGGCTAACATGTCTGTTTCACATCGCATGAATTTTAATCCACGTTTCAAATTAAAATTTGATGAGAATAATTCGAAACATTGATTTTCTGTTTCTGGAATTCACATTAATTTTGTGGGAAGGTACACAGAATATCAGTTTTCTTCCATGAATATTGTAGCAGTGAAAAAGTAATCTCTCCTTTCCAGAAATGAATGACTGATTTAATAAAAATTTAATTTTATGATATTGCATTTCAAAATGAAATTAATCCGTATATGTATTATTGCATTTGGAATTGCAAAACAAGTAACCTTACCTTGTAGTATTACTGAGTATACCAATCTATTTATATATTTGCGTAATATGAATGCTTATGACTTTTTAGGAAATAAGAAATGTTATTTGACAAAATATACAGTTTATATAATATCATCAAAACAAATGTTGCAATAGTTTTAGAAAGAACGCTTTTAAAAAAGAAAATTATTACAAATTATTTTATGTGTTTAAAACAGACCCAGATTTAGAATTTTGAGGCCCTTCGGCCAAAATTTCCATTGCATTGGTGGAGCTAAATAAGGCTCTGTTTTAAAATAACAAATAATTGTTAATTTGTTCTAATTTCTTATAAACTCTAAACTAAATCATCAAATTAAAATATGTTTATATATTTTTTCTTACTTGTCTTAATAATACATCAAGTTGGTAGACCTGGCAATGGGTAAAATAGCTATTAACATACCTAGTATTGTTATGAGTACTATAACTGCCACATATGACAGTTTGAAATTTTAATATCTTTAAGATATCTAAGGCCTGGAATAATTAAAAATATTCATGGTTTACTCAATATTTTATCGGTTTTAGAAAATTAAGACGTTACTAATAAATATTAGTTTATTAAATTTTCTTATCAATAACATTTTCATTTTCTATACGCCATGATTACAGTTATTTTGACAAGTCAGTATTATAAAAATATTACCGGACAGATACAGTTATTACTTAGTTGTGTCAGTTATAGCAGCTTACTTTCTACGTATATTAAACAAATGATTAATATCCTGAAACCAATAAATTTTATTTATATAACTGCAATAAAAGAAATGAAACTTTGTAACTCTTAAGTTTTTCGTTTAATAGTTACCGAATTCATAGACTGTAACTGTTTAACTGCCCATGAATTTAGACTTCATAATTTTCAAAACAGATTTATATTTGTTTTCTGCGCAATATTTTTTGCAGATAATTAAATCATAGCGTATTTTATAGCTTAATACTGAAATATGTGTTAGAAAATATAGAAAATTTATAAGTCGTTAAAGAGTAAAGGTTAATATAAATAAATTAATAATGTTTACTTCCTACTAAAAGTTAAAAATAGTGCAATATTTCGTAAGAAGTTGCTTTCTGTTGAACTTGCACATATTTTAAGATCATTGAAGACATGTGAGAAAATTCATTGCATTCTATATTTACTCAGCTACTTAATATTAAACGTAGTGCATATTTCTGCATAATGTCATGTGCTAGATAATGACCCTCACCCCAAAAACGATTTATTTACATGAATGTCAGCTCGTGTATAATTTCTGGAAAATTTGCACTTTGATAAAATTAATAACATTTTTCCAATAAGTTGCAAGTGTCAAAAGCAAAAATTGATTAATGATTGCACTGTTCAGCTGAAAGTTTGTAAATAAATATATTTAGGATATGTTAATCATTTATCAGATTTGACATGCAACGTGTGAAATATGTACGCTATAAATAATCTGATGTGGCCAACACATTACCTCATCCCCTACAATTTATTTATATAAATATATCATTCTCTGATTATTATAGTACCTGTCCAATCGATATTAATCTGGAATATTTTTCTGACTACTTTTGGTAACAGTAACAGATGAAAAGTTCGAAAGCAAAAAATCTTCGATCTTTTTCGATATTTGAAATTTTCAATTTCTCTGTATTTTGCGTATTTCACCCAGCGACGTATTCTAATGGATTCGAAAAATTGTCTGAAAGTAAGTTCTTATATATTTTTTGGGTAGACGAATACGAATCTGACATCAAAATTATAAAATTAAAAATAGCGGATTCAATATGATTGACCAAATATATAAAAATTTTCATAGAAATAAATTAGTATGTTTTTTAGATTGCATATTTCGAATCTGATTTCAAAATTACAAAACCGAAAGTACCTATCCAAATATATAAAATCACTTCAAATGTTATGGAAATAAATTATGATGATTTTTGGTTGCTAAAATAGGTACGGTTATTGTGATTTCAAAATTATTTAATTAATATCATATTGGATCCGCCATTTTGAATTTTTGTAATTTGAATTTCAGATTCCTACTCAAAGACCCAAAAAAAAAATTGAGAACCTACTTCCAGATAATTCTTCCAAACCATTAAAATAAGTAGCGGAATGAAATAAGCAAAATATAAACAAATTACAAATTTTAAAATCAAAGATCGACGGTTTTTGGCTTTGGGACTACCCAATCGTAGTGAAGTCGGAAAAAAAATTACTCCAGATTCATATCGATTGGAATGAGATAGTATTTATTACAGCCAAAATAACAATATTTTAAATGCATTAGTAAAATAATAATGTTGATTGACAGCAAAACAACTTCAACTACAATAAAAAACTCAGCAAGAACAACCTTTCGAATAATTATAACAAAAAGAACACCCTAAATAAGTGAATCAACTAAGATGAGCTGAGATATACAAAATTTTTATAACTGCCATGAATAATAAACCAAATTGGCTGTTTTTATGTGATAGAAATTTGACCAACTATAATTCTTTCCTTTTTTAAAAAATAGTAAACCAACTGAAATTGCAAATATGCAAAAATCTTTATTTCGACGTTAATTTTTCCAGATTTAAAATTCTCTTTCGGATTTGAAATTTCGGACTGCGCATTTTGAAGATAGTTTATTACCCCTGGGATTGAAAATCTCATATTCAATTCCAGTCCTCTTCTATCACTGAAATTATTTCAGGACTGAAATGTCCCTGTGGCTGTGAAGTTACATATTGAAATCTATGAATCGGGAATAAATGTAACATATGTAGATGTTAGTAGGTACATAATAGTGGTACCCGCATTTCACATTTTACCGTTAATAAATTCATTTATAAAAATGGCAAATTAGCACTTAAGCATACATTTATTATTTTGTATGTTACGAACAAAAATGTTTTTCATGAGAAAAATTAGAAGGAATTTGTAGTTCTAGGGAGGTGAAGTTTTTTTATTTTCTGCGATCTTTGTAAATAAAAGTGATGAAGAGTTTTCAGCTAAATGAGATCATTAACAATTCCTCGTGATGTTATCAAGTTGAAATAGTAAGTAAATGAATTCAAGTCACTCAGCGAAATTCACAAATAATCAGTAGTCGCTCATCAGTCCAACAAATAGAATCAAAAGCCCGCATAAATTTGTTTTTACGATAGAAAATCCGATTAATAGGAAGTCGAAGTGGAAGTCCAACTTTCTATCGTATCTATTGGACGGCGTGCCACTAGGGCGTTCGCCATTTCAGCCGTGATTTACATACTCCGTGTGACCTTTGACCTTATCTGAAAAGTCAAACCTCACAGTCGCATTTAACGGGATGAATGCGATGCGAGCACGGGAGAAATTGAGTAGCTGTTTTCTTTCAGATTCAGACTGAATTTGACAAGCGCCCTACTTTTTAACTACTTCCTTTTTCTATATTCCTTTGAACATCATTCCTTTCTACATGTGTAACAGTTTATTTTATTCCTTTCAGACTCCCTTGCCTTTAACAATAAAATAAAGCCATTGGTTCAAGTTTTCTTGCAGAAGTAATTGATTTCTCTTTTTCACATTTTTACGGGGAATTTAGATTCTGTTTTATTGCTGTATTTCAAGAAATTTGCAGTTTTATGTCGTGAAGTGGAAGTAGTAAATAACTAAATGTTTTGCAGACATTATTTTCTGACCTACATTTAACTCTTTTTATGATATAAATTCATATGAGTTTCGTGCAAATATTGTGCCAATATTATTTTATTTCTTTCAATATTAGAAAAAGAATATAATGAAAAACAAAAATCCATAGATTGTTTTTTGACTTCAATGCGTCAAAGTATTCGCTTAGTACAAAAATTTATATGTATTTATATCGAAATTACGAATATACTGTTAATTGTAAAAATTAACATCTTAAACGGATCTTCGGTGTATTTAATAAATAATAATATTAGCACATCATCGTAAGAAAAAGATTCTATTAAAAATAGGAAATGGGTACTTCAGCATGATATAATAATAGAATTTTATTTATTAATAATTAAAATAATAAAATTATTATTATGTAGTTATGTAATACGTTTTAAATTTATATTAAATCAGGATTGGTAATAAAAATAAGTACTCTTTTTAAATGCCAATCAGAACGAAAATTTGACCTCATCTTAGTGTTTGAAGCAAGAACGCAGTGGCATATTTGAAGGCCGGGTTTTTGAATTTCGAAAATAATAATAAATAAATCTGGAGCGCAAAGACGTCTCATATACACAGACATTATAAATATTTGTTTGATTTGGAGAATTGTCAAGAACAAAAACCGAAATATTATTGTGGAAATACAAATACCTAACTTATAATAAATCTGATATTCCCGTCAGTGCAAATGAAATTCTGAAACAATTTGGAGCTGATATTTATTTATTAGTAAATATATTATTAATAATATTAATAACGTTGCCTGCAAGTATGACTACGGCTGAATATAGCTTAACTATATTAAGGAAATTAACACTTCTGAAAAGAGTTTTATTTTTTTTATAATTTATTGATTTATATTATACGTTTAATTGTTTATGATTACCACAAAAACTGTAATTAGTTCATCCCTAGGAGAGTTACTGGTTCCGCCTCTGCAAGAACAAAACCCGAATCGTTATTTTTTGCCCTTCGAGTCTTTGATTATTATTTAAATATAAGATTTTACATTAACAAATAATAATGCGTTTAATTGGTTATCGGATTTTGTTCAAACAATGAAAAATTATTATTATTATTATTTACCTCAAGTTAATAGAAAATCATTAAAGCAAAAAAGAACAAATGAAATAAAACTTTTGTTTATTAAAAAATTAAATATGAGAAAATTGGTCATTCAAGTTTTTTCCACCATTTGTTTTTTTTTAATCTTTTATGACAAAGAATAGCTTTTTCTAATTTTGCTTTTTTATATACATATTAAACTTTTCCAACGGCATAATAGCTAAAATAGCAAATTACAAACTGTTCTATAACAAGACCCGCACTAAGTGATGTTGCACTAATCCAAAATATTCCTGCAACGTATTAAATGTTGTGTACGTCTGATTTTAGTTTACGGAAAATGTCTTAATTTAGTGGAACAAATTGAACGCTGAAATTAATGCGGGTCCCTGATTGAAAATTAAGATATCCTGGAAGATCGTTTAGCAAGTTGGGGTAGTGTAATGGTTTTGTCACATCATTAGGTCTAAAAATAATCACTTACACGATGATACATTTAAAACTAGAGCAATCTGGCCAACGGGCTGGGTCCAAATTGCCTAATTACGATAATTAGAGCACATGGCGTGCTTAAAGCACTTCCATTTAAAATTCCAATTCTGCTGCCTCTGATGCTGATCCTGCGAACTTGCAGGAAATAGCAGGGATCTCAGGAGCGGCCTCACCGGAAAGCTAATGAAGCTGCATGATTGGGTCTCCAAATATAAGTAACTCTCTTTTCTGCAATTACCGCTGACAACCTTAACACAAAATTATGATACTACTTTCTAGCAGTTTTTTTTTCTTCTAATAGTTGAACAAAAGTAATTAATACGCTTATGTTCTTTTTTAAATGTGACTAGACTTTTAGTATAATTGAAGCTCGATATAAAGGACAAAATGTCCGGTGAAATGTGAAAAAAATTAAAAACTTTCTGTTGATGTTACGTTCTTATATTTAAATTCTAGTGTCACCAATTGTGAATGCAATATTGACATTTGCAATTAATAGTGTTCGACCGAAATGTTCATGTCCTGTCGAACGCTGTCGGTTTTGTTCGAAACAGTTTTTTTTTGTTAATTAATAGTTTTTTTTGTACGTTATTTCAATTTTCTTCTTTTCGGTAAAAAGTTCTTGAAATGACAACTTATTAGATTGTAATTATATATTTGGTAGATAACTAAAATCTTTACTTCTTTAGTATTACGAACTCACTTTTATAGAGTGTTTTTTTTAAAGATGACATCTAGCCTAATAAGGCTGTAAAGTAAAAACACACTTCCTAAAGACACTTTTTTTTTAAAAGAGAGATCGTAATGATATGGGCTATTATCTTTAAAAAAATTAAGAGATTTTTCTAATAAATTTAAGTCTTTTATTTAATTTAATAATCAAATAATACCTTAAAAGCATTGCTACTACATGTAGTTTAAACGCATTCAGAAAACTTATTTTTGTATAAGTATAATTGACTTTCATCTACACCTACTGTTCTTTTATTATCCATTGATGTTTATAATATTTATTTTATTACTTAGATTGCAAATGGATTTTTTTTGAGGCTTTTGAAGTACAGGAACAAACCTCTAAATTAGAAATTTTGTGTTATTATTTGCTATAACCGCACGTAATGCAAATATAAAGAGAGTTTTTTCTCAAGTAAATATGATCAGACAAAAAGGAATAGTCCAGATTTATCAACTGCGAATGGGGTTCCTATTTCAGCCTACTTATTTAAAGAGGGTTTGTATATGTTTGTGAAGTTGCGAATGAAAATAGTTTGAATTTATAAATTAAGTATATTCTTGTATTTGAATCCTTCAAAAAAATCCCAGCTTTGTGATTTATAAATCATATTTATTACAAATTTAAATACAAGAACATTTTTCAACAATTTTTCTATTTAAGTCGACAAATGACATCTAGAAATATGTCATTTCTTAAGTAGCTCTACTTCAGATTTAAGAAAATAAGCCTAAACTTTTTTTTTACTTTCATCTGATAGGAAATTCAATATAACAGACAAAAATAAAACATGGAAAGGTGGGATTGCAGTCAATTGTTAAAATTTTATAATTCTACATCCACATGAACGTTTCATTGCAACTTGCAGCATCTTCAAGATATAGATGAACAAAATGACCTGCATTATTGATTTTCATATTAATTAATTTTAAAAGAAAAAATAAATAAAATTACATGTAGATACAATTCGATGAAAAATATTAATGTGTAATGAGAAAAAACAAACTATTCTAAAAATTCTATGAAATATATGCCAAGCAAAGAAGCCCCGGGGTCCAAATTTGCAAAACCGGCCCTGTGTAAGAGAAGGGTAATGAAAGGATCCATGTTTTCCAACATACCGGAGGATAATTATATCACCAGTGTTATGTTTACATACACCGCCAAATGTAAACTGTGAGAAATTGCTTGTTTACTACGTTTATATTTGCTCTTTAGGATTTTTTAACTATCCGTTGAGGAAATTGACTCACTTTACTTGGAGTTGAACCATTAAAATAATTATCAGAATTTAAGTAAAAATAAAATACGAAGAAAGGTCGTTTATGTACATCTTACATGCCCTGAAGTTTCTTGTTTAAGAAAACAATGAATGCAGTCGTTGAGAGACTTTATTACTTGTTTTATAGCGTTCATACCATTAATTCAAAGCTTATATAATGTGCACTAACATTTTAATCCACGGTCTCGTTTAGATTCAGAGTTAAGATTGGACGCCAAATTTCAAAGCCATTTTTATTATGCACTTATCTCCACAGTCATAAGCTCTTCCTCTATAAACTTGAGATTGAAAATATGTAAATATCAGATATTTTTACCTACGGTATTTTCAATAGATACTCATTACCTAGAAACGTAAAATATAAGTTGAACTTATTTTATAAATAATAAATTTTGAACTAACTTCATACATATACTTGTTAATCTAAATTTTTATATTCGAATGTAATCTAAGGAGGTTATTTCATTTTCATAAAATATTTTAGTGCTACTCAGATTTAAAAACAAATGACATACTTTCCTTTTTTCTGGAACTGCAAGTAAGACAGCAAAAAATAGAAACAAAAATAGTATTTCCTAGTTATTTTTACACAATAACAATTGGTCAATCCGTGAATAATGTTAGTAATAACTAGCTTTAGGTGGTTCAGGCCGTGTATAAAACAATTTGAAGCCACACCCTGTCAAGTTATGAACGGTAAGGACATTTTACCGACCAAAGATAATTGCATGAGATCGGAATTCCTTACCGTTCGAAATGCTTAAACTATTTTTTGCAAGATAATTTTTTTTAATATTACTAAAAACGAGTATCTAAAATGAGATATATAAAATAGAAAATCCGTTTCCTTAGTATTATTCAAACATTGAATCCATTTTTCAGTCTTGCCATTTCTGGTTGTATTTTGTGTTTTTGTGTAAGAAATAACTGCGAAAATAATTCATTTGGTACCATTATTTATCAATAATTGTAGTATTAGTAACTGCACTTTTTATAGCAATACATGAAAGTACTAATTCTGTTCTGAGAATTTGCATTAAATATAAATTCACTTATACCATTATGTTAGACGTAGCTACCAGTACAAACAACTTACTGCCTTGAAAACCCAATCAATAAACATGTTTTAATGCCCGATTGTGCAAAAAGTATATTTGAAGGGTTGTATTGATTTAAACCACGTGATTTAAATCAGTGGTTTCAATAAAATTTAAATTACATTGATTTTGTTTTAAATCATTGATTGATATCATTTATTCTGCAATTGTTACTTAACATCCAGATTTCTGTAAATAATAGGAAAAAGCGTGTGGGTAATGTTACCATGTGGCAATTCTTTCACGAACTACAATATCTATTTAACTCTATCGGTGAAACGATTTTTATGGTATATTATTTTTAATTTATATCGCAGAAATTTTTTGCACTAATGTAAGATTTTTTGTTAAATTTACAGTAAAATCTGGTTATACGTCATCGAAGAAATCCAAAAAAATTCTCTATTATATTTCGGTGTAGATGATAAAAGTAAAATACCGTTAGCTTATATGGGCTTTCAAACAAGGGGTCGCAATTTCGACGTAATAATCATATTTTCTATAAGTGGTATCGTTATAAACGCGTTTTTGAAATTATACTATAATTTTTTTAAGAAATAAAAAAAATAACTGATTTTTATGCAATCTGTAAGTATATTTGAGAACGGTAGGAATATATCTGTTTTCGAAAAGGAATAAAATGCAAGCTTTTTCATATAACACGTAATTTGAATAAAAAATGTAATACAGAATCGTACATGAAAAAAGCAACAGTAAATATTATTTTTTTAATACCTAATTATTTTAATGACAATAATAAAACGTATGAAAAACAAATAAATGACAATAATTATGGCTGAATAACATCTAAGTAAAAGCAATAGTACCCAAAGACTGTGAATATAGCTCTATGACACTCCATAACGCAGCATCCATCACCGATCACCCCCTCCCTATAAACATGAGAGCAGCGTGCTGATTATGACGTATCCGTTCGTCACGGCTGACGTCACCGATCATCCATAGGCGCCGAACATCGCCGAGCACGCCCGAAGCAGGCAACAACTTGATATCTCACGCTGCAGCCAAGCAGGAACAGAGCAGAGAAGATGCGTGCGCCTTGTGAGTGCCGTCTGAGGACATGAGTGCTGCTACGTGATGGACTGAGGATGCCCGTGCGAACTATGGTGTATCACAAATGGAAACGATAGCAGAGGATCAGGAAACTGAGTATGAACTTGGTGAGTGCGCGGGTTGCTTGTATGACGGCAGGAACAGTTGTAAGTTGGTCATATCATATTCATATTTAGTAGGTTACTTCAATAATAAATAATATTTACAACAAATACATATAAATACCTTTTTATCGAATAAAATTGAAATAAATATAAATACTTGATGTACGTATCAAATTAATTATTTGTTTTACTTTTATTTAATACGTACAGTAAATAAATAATACTCATATAAATGTTTACATACTTCATTACAATAAATTAGTATCAAAAAAAAATATTGAAATAAATATGTAAACAAAAAATAATCAAGCAATAATTTATTTTGTCTATGTTACACAAAAAATTAAATATTTATATTAAATGATTACAAAATATAATATCACTTCATTTTTATTTTTTTAAATTCTTCAAGAATTAATGTGATTGAATAATCTTAAAATAAACATTATTTAATATAATGTTTTAGCAATTTTAAATAAATTTTTAATTATAGAAATATACAAATTAAATAAACTTTCTATAATATTTTATGTAATTTCTTAAAATATTATATTGTGTTATTTTGAAATAATTTGTAGGTAATATTGTTTGTCTTTTACATTAAAGTATGTAATATTATTATTCATAAAACAAAAGCAATTTAAATTAATTATATTTACATATTCTATTATTTTAATGAATGTAGTAAACAAATTATCATTATTGAAAAAAATACATTATTCAAACATTTTGTTGTAATCATTCATTTATAATAATTCTGTTTGAAGTAAAAAAATGAAGAAATTACATATTTGCAGATGTATGTAATTAAATTCTTATTTATTATTAATAATAATAAACATGTTAAAATTCTCGCAGGAGTACTTTATATTTTGGAAAAGTAATACATAATTAATGTAAAACATCTGATATTTTTCATATTTATTTTTACACATTTATTTTATATGTAGTCGATATTGTAAATATTTAATAAATCTGGTATATTATTAAATCTAATTTATGCAAGATTAGATAAATAATTGAATAACATCAAAAAAACCTTATTTATATATTAGTCAATTAAGTTTTATTGGATATTTATGTATCTAGGCAATAATCTCTATAAATCAGTAAATTTTAAATGAAATAAATTTAGAACAAATATATTGATTTTGCAAATTACTAAATTTATTGAAATATATTTTAAAATGTGGATTTAATCAAATCAATTAAATAAGATAAAACTTAATAATTTAGTACAAAAATATTAACATAAATATATTTTTTTTTATTTTATTACTTTATCAAGGAATTATTAAATGTCTTAATTTGTCTTGTATTTTGTTACGTTTCTCTAACCGGAAAAACCTGTTGAAAAACTTTTGAAATTTTTATAAATTATATCCGTGTTCTTGACCTTTGAAAGAAAAACTACCATTTATTTTTCTGAATGTTATTTTCTTCAAAACAATATGAGAGAAGATATTTTAATTAAAACTTTGAAGAAAGTTTATTTCTCTTTCTAAAATGTCACTGGAGCAACAGAACTAATATCCAATAGTCATAAAAAGAGCACGACACATACGGATATATCCCATAAAGTAAAATAATAACATATACGTAACTTCTTGGATGTTGGTTGTAAAAAATTTGTGAGAATCCAGATTTGTCACATTTCTCGCCCCGAAATATACACAAAGCAGAAATCGTAATAAATATAAATCACCAGTAAAATTTTGCAGAGAAACATAAAATATATGCAATAAAGATGACGTAGTTGGAAGTATGTTACTATAATAACTATCATAAATATATTTTTTCAACCCATATTCTGAAATACATCAAATTAAATGGAGTAAATTCAATTTATTTACTGTATCTGTAATTTAATATAATTTTCATGATTACTAATTTAATAATAAACATTTAATTTAATAAAAATGCATGCGAATATTATTTCATTTATTACATTTAATTTAATTAATAACGAAATTATAACGAACAAAAAAGCTCTTCATTTCAACTATATTTTTTTAAGTGCATACAAGAACTGTTGCATATTCATTTCGATTATTTTTTATTTGCTTGTTTATTTGTTTTTAAACGAAGTTTATTCCCTTTCTGTATAAGGCTTTGTTTTGCTAAACAACATTAAATAATTAAAAAACACCGTTAAGATACAGTGAAATGTACGTTGAAGGAGTTTACAGATATAAACATGTTTTTCTATTTAACCGACAGGTACTACAAATTTATGGCTGATAGTTATCGTTTTAAATGTTTTATTTTAAGAATAATACGCATTTTCAAGAAACTGAAGCCACCACTGTACGACTTCCAGTTCTAAATATATATACAATGATCGATAATTACTAAATTAATTATTTTTTAATAAAAGGTTTGTTTTACAATTTTCTTTTCAATGTTCTATTTTTTCCCGTTTATGAAATATTGACAAAAAAAATGCCACAAGAGACTTATTCAACTTCCGGTTGAACAATTTTTACCAAAAGTTTATCAACTCGTGCCATTGATGTCAGAAGCTTAAATATTAAATTTTCTTAAAACCTCTTAGCTGAATTTTCTCTGTATATGTTGGGATACATCTATAGATGGATATAGACATTTAAAAATTTGAAAAACTTAATTTAAGGTTGTGTTAAAACATCCACAGACTGCTACCTGAAGACTGGTAGTTTGCATTTTTTTTACATAAAATCGCTGTATACCTCAGTTGGTTACTTATTTTGAACATTCTTTTTGTCACAACTAAGCTAAGAATTAAAAAAAAGTGAGTTATTCTCCCCTTCCCGATGATAAGTAATCTCCAAAGATTGTGATTTTAAATTTAACATTAGTAGCAAATATTAAATGAAGATGTAAATGATACTACATTATTTTTTAATTTACATCTAGTCTAGATCGAAGGAGAGTATAGATTACTACTCACTTTACATTGTATTTTTAAATTTCAATCTTCTATAACGACTACTGAAATGCAGAGGCAAAAATTCAGCTGACTGAAATTTTATCAATGTGTATGTACTACTGGGTTGTTTTTGTAATGCTCACAGCGTTTACCGATTTTTCTCTCGCTATATTACCTGCTTCAGAAAAGATAATCTTGAGGCATGCCTCAAGTGCATTATGATTGGACGGTTTGCTTATGGACGAAAAGAACATGCGACCGAACTGAATGCTTTTGAAATTTTGGTCATTGCATTTGCAGTTGTTCAAACGTAGCATAAGTGAGATATCTTTGGATGACAGCAGGTTCTTCTGGTGTGCAGTTCACAGTTTTTATTTAGTTTATCGCCTGCCTCACCAACATTTTATGTCCCAAGCCGCCACTGTGACAATTTAAACTTATCTGACTTTAAACAAAAAGAATTAGTCGCGTTTTTTATCCACTTCATTTTACATAAATTAAAGTATTATGAATTTAAAATGAACGTAAATTTTCTAATAGTAAATTTAATAGTAAATTTCGCTGTTTCATTTGGTAATTTTCCGAAATCCGGAAAAACATAATCATCAAATAACATTAAAGACTTAATAAGTAAAATCTTACGAGGTGACTCAATATCTCATTTGTTCGCAGCTAATTGTGACAAAAAGAACAATCAAAATAAGTGAGAGCTCTAAGGTGAGCTAAAATATACTGAGAGTCTATGTAAAAAAACGCCATAACTACATTCGTGGAACGTCAAAATCTGTAAATGTCAAAATCAGTACGATTATAAAAACCATCGTCGTATGTGTGGTGGTCGGTAAAAAACTGTCTGTTCAATTTATATAGGTTATGCATGTCGGATTATTGAAATTTCAAATTCGCTTGAATTGCATTCATAAATTCACGTATGAATTGACACGTACCCATAATTCAATCATGCTGCAATCATCTTTCGTCATTCTTCTCGTTTGCATTCATAATGACAATCATACAAATTTTCTTATTTCTTTTTTGTACTTTTGCTTTTTCTTTTTACTATTTAATGCTCAATTACTGTGTAAACTATTAGTGCCTTCTACAATAATTTTTCGGGTCATTAAGAAAACATTTATTTTTAAATAAGCAAATACTCTTTTTTTAAGCGTATACTTCTTTAAGTTGTGTTTAGCAAATTAGACTATTATAAATGGTTTCCACCTAAAAGTCATATATTTTATTACCGTCAAGAACTAAAGGAGATGATATTTATCAAAATAAATTGTAGCGACTTCCTGTTTTACACAACTTGACTACATTTATGGGCATGCATTTTATCTTTTGACCGCAACACGAAACAGAATATATGGCCTGCATATGTTATTAATCGTTGTAATTTATCAAGGGCCTTGCTTTAAAAAATAAACCAGTTACTGGAGCATTTCTGTACGAGCCTACTTTTTCAACGCCTAAAAGTTGGCTACCATGCCTTTCCAAACTAATATGTTTTGCTAGTTGCTTACTAGAATTCGCTTTGTTATAAATTTCGGTTTAAATTACTACTGACTGCAATATCAATATTCAATACATTACATTACTTCATGCATAGTGATATTTGGTATTAGTACACATTAATTAAATTCTAAACTGGATCAAATAACAAACTAATTTTGTAACGTAATATTTACCTATCAAAATATTATGTACTAATAGTTTGAATTTCATTGTAGATATCTATCATATATAATTTTTTGCAGTAACAAATTACATGTAACATACATAATTATTTATTATGTCTATGATTCAGTGTCTACATAAAATGTACAATTTTAAATAAATAAAAATACAATAGTAATAAGAAAATTATACATTGTATGACTCTTAATAAATATACTGTCCAAGGTTTTATTAATCTAACTTCAATTGAAAGTACTTGAAAGTAAACATTAAAGGTTAACTTTATATATAAATAATACTACTTTATTTGATAATAAATTATTATACAATAATCTTTTTGTTTATAATACATACATTTTAATGAATAACAACGTTGTTTATTTTTTCAAAATTTCTTTTAACTTAAATAAAAATTCAAACGCCATTTATGTTTAATCAGAATTTATGTGAAAATTTGCCAGGTTTTCAACTTTCCATATTTTGTTTATTTTCTTAACAGAAATATATGCAATTAAATATTTAGATGAATAATCTGTATATTAAAAAGTAGCAAAATATGCAATACCAATTACAATTTTTTCTCCTGATACATCGATATGCAGACAAATATAAAATATATTCGACAGGGAAATTATGTGCATTATAAATATAAAATATTATAATTAGCTATATCTCTATCTCATATGAAATATGTTTTATTTAAATATGAAGATATGGCATATAAAAAATATTTTCAGAATGTAGGTATGTAATAATACAAATAAAAGTTAATTCTACTAAGGGCCGGATATTTAATAGAAAATAGCGCATCGAAAAATAAATAACGTATACTTTTGACAACTTATCTACATCATTTTTTCTATGCGATATTTTTCTATTAACCGATAGTTAGGGTAACCGGCTCTTTAATTAGAGATGGAAAAACTGGCCCTTAATATAAAATACTGTTTTTTTTTATTGTAACATTGAATTTATTGTCATGAAAAGAGATCAATAAAAGTATTTTCCCAAAACAATGTAAGTATTCAAAAAATAATTATTTAAATTTGTTTATGTAATGTTTATGCGTAGATTTTCCATGAGTATGTATGTATGTTGAAGTACAATATGATGATCGTAGTACGAATTAATTAACGTGACTCATTTATCACAAATACCAGCTGTATAGCAATAATCACCACAATTACATATGATTTATACAGATGTAAACACATATAACACAACAACAAATAAATTCAAGCAAAACATCTATCCATTCAGACGCTCTCACATGTTGTTATAAATGTCCAAATGTTTGACACATTTCACTTCTAGTGTCAGTCTGTTTGTTTTGTGATGTGGGTAACCACGTGAATCGGACCATTGCTTAACGAATTCACGCAACCAAACATAACCTAACACTATATTAGCCAATCAGCTTGCATTTACCTTTCTTTGTATAACTTTAATTGAAATCCCTTTTGTCTACTTTTAATTCAAGTGACAATTGAAAAACTAAAGTGCCACTCGTGCTTTATAACGCAAAATTAATGATGTTATATCACATATGTGGTCAACTGTGAAACAATTGACTATAATTACTACATGCAAGTATTGCATGAACTAACCAAGTAGTTTATAATGAACTTCGCGACTTGGTATACAATACACCGGAAATGAAAACGACAACGGTGGAGTTGAATCGTTTATTTCCGGCGAAAAGAGGGACGTAAGTCGCGGTCTTTATTGTTTAATTAAAGTTAGAGGGTATAATTACTTAACAGCAATAGATTAATGGCCAAAAAATAAAGTGAATTATAAAATTGCAGGAACGTTGAAGGTTGAAGTTGTTCTTGAAAGTACATTTAAGTTTTTACTCCAATAAGGCTGTAATGGCAGCACTGGCGAAATTGGCTGCACATAAAAGTTAACACGTACTTTTAACTTCATTCTTACTTCTCAAAAATAAACTTCATTTGCTAAATGCAAACAAAGAGAATCTTAATTTTCTAAAACTACTTTATTAGCACATATCCACTTTAATACTATTAAATATTATTATACATACGTAGAGTTTCTAACAAACTTAAAAAACATTAATCATTTCTGTAGACGTAGAAAATAAAACAAAATTTCTTTGTAAACTACTTATACAAGTTCCACAACGAAATAAATTATCTTGGTATCATATATTTATATTTGCTAAATTGCAAGAAAATAAAGATAAATCCCTTAACAAGTAGAATTTACGAACCCTGTAAAATCCATAAATTCAAACATGCAGATTACTTCCGAGTTTGCAGCAACTTTTTTATTTAGAAGAAGGAAACTTTTCATCATTTAGAAATTCCATTACTGCATGTTATGCCGCTGTCAAAATAGACGTTACTTTATATGGTTGTTTTGTTGCAGATAAGGTGAAAAAGAAATATGCATCTCTTGGACACTCCGTGCTAATGGTGCAGCTAGAACGAGGCGGTCAGGGCCTAGGTCTCAGCCTGGCTGGACATCGTGACCGTAGCTGTATGGCCGTCTTCGTCTGCGGCTTAAATCCAAAAGGTGCCGCCTTCCGCACCGGAGCAATACAAGTCGGGGATGAGATACTGGAGGTAAGCAGAAAGAACAACAAAATACCAAATGATGTCACAATTGTATTTTAAACAACGCGGGAAACATCAAGAATATGAAGAAGAACCAATGATACTTTCCCGCTATTTTAATACAATTTGAAAAAAATAAAATAGATTTTTTTGGTAAAATATAATAGTATTTTTTGATATTTTTATTAATTCGACAATATTTTATCTAATTTGATAATTTAAGGATAAAAATATACAAATGGGTACTTATGCTACTGCATGATATGTTGACAATTTCGTTACTTCATAGTACTTAGAAAAGTTCTGTGTACCCCGTAAATGTGAATAACCCACACTTCAAATATTTACCGTTCGCATTTCCTTGGAGATATCAAAGCGAGCTTTTGGCTAATGCGTCCACTCCATTCTAGGTAAACGGAATCGTTCTTCACGGCCGTTGTCATCTGAATGCGTCAGCTATCATCAAGGGACTTTCAGGACCAATTTTTAAAGTAATTATATTAAGGTAATTACAATATACATTATTTATTACTCTGTCATCATTATTCTGTAGACGGTTTAAATTAATAACTTTGTTTCAGACGTAAGACAGCCCTTGAGGATATTGCTGTACGGCCTATTACTCAATTCCCCGTAACCCTAGCAGATGAGGTAAAACTTTCAATTTTGTTTAAAACTGAATTACAAATCACTTTCACGTGTATATAAAGCTTTTTAACACTGAAATATTTAAATAATGCACTGGAAATTTGTTCAGTTTTGCTTCGTTTGTATTTAAAATTTAAATTAGACTACAGGTTCGTATTGGATTTAAGAGAAAATTCAGAAACTAATTCAAAGTTACAGATTAACACACTACCATTTTAATATTTTAATTTGTTTGATTTAATATTTTTCTCTGCAGACTGCAGAACAAAGATACGCAACTTATCCTAATGTTCGTACTGTCAGCATTAAAAAGGTACGTAGGTATTTTGGGTGAAGCAGTAAAAAAATCAGAACAATGAATTAAGATTAAAATTTATCTGTTATTAATTCTTTGTTTCTGAATAAAGCAATATTAAAAAGTACTACATTAATTCACGTGTAGGCTTTAAAACAATCAGCAGTTTTTGGCTGTAAAATTGGCTTTCTCACTAATATAAATTTTTTATAATTAAATATTTAATCATAATTTAAATTATGTTCTAATTTATTCTTATTTAAAGAATTTTATTTTGATTATAACAATTGTTTTATTTTCCTCCTGTTTCGTTTATTATTAAACCTGTGGCATATTCGTAAAAGAATATGTTACAATTTTTAGGGAATGCACAGCTTGGGCATAATGATAATAGAAGGTCGCCATGCAGAAGTTGGACAGGGCATTTTCATATCAGATATTCAGGAAGGGAGCTCAGCCGAAAAGGTAAAAATCCTAAAGTGTAAAAGTGTTCAGCTTACTCACTCTCATGCGTGCTTTTGCAACACTAAAGTTTTTTTTTTCAAAAATCACGTGTTGAAATTTAAATAACATTAGATTGTATTTAGAATTGTAAATAGAAACTCTGCAGTTAAATTATATTCTGAAAGGTAACTTCTGAAAATATGTGCGCATCCATCAGTATCATATTGATTTTACAATTTGCTGTAAGTTACAATAAGTGTTTATGATGTATTTAGGCAGGACTTGATATCGGAGAAATGATACTAGCAGTCAACAAGGATTCATTGTTAGGAGCCAGTTACGATTCTGTAAGTTATATTTTTGAATTAATTGAAACCAAATTATTAAATACGTTGATGCATTGTAGGCTGCCAGTTTACTAAAACGCACTGAAGGCGTTGTAAATCTTGTTGTTTCGAATCCAAACAAACGTGTTCCATCGCCAGTTCCAGCTCTTGAAGTCTCTCCTGCAAATGATTTAAAATCGAACCACACTACTCCACATAAAGCAATTGGTTTAAAGACTTCCGCACCTCCTTCCAGACCTACTACCCCTACTGCAGGTAATAATAACTAAATTATTAAATAGATGTGCAAATTCAATAAATTTATTTTTAATTTATTTTTCTTTGTTTAGGTGAAGCGATAGCAGATCCAGCGACTTGCCAAATAATCCCCGGTAAAGAAGTATTATTAGAAATATCAACCGACAATAAAAGTTTAGGCTTAGCATTTGTTGGTGGCCGTGATACTCTTATATCGGTAAATTAACTTATGAAATTTTAATTCCAATGTACTTATTTATCTGTATCTAGGGAGGAATTGTTATATTGGAAATTTATCCTGATGGAGCTGCAAAAAGAGACGGTCGACTTCAACCAGGAGATCAAATCGTAGAAGCAAACAGCATCTCCTTATTAGACGTCACACAAGCTACTGCAAGTTCCGCTATCAGACAGATACTGCCAAAGGTATAAATTATTTAAGTGTTTTCTATATTATACTAATAAAATTTGTTTCTCAGTTTAAATTAATAGTATTCCGGCCAGAAAAACTTGAAATGAGCAACATTGAAGTTGATCTTATGAAAAAACCTGGTAAAGGATTAGGGTTGAGTCTCCTAGCTATGAAATCTGGTGAAGGACTGTATATATCAGAAATCGTAAGTTTAATTTATAACTTAATAATAAATATATTTATATAAATGTTCCTGATAGTTAAACGGCAGCAGCGCAGATGTCGACGGGCGAATGATGAAAGGTGACATTGTCGCTTCCGTGAATGACCAACAGGTAACTACATTAAAAGCAGAAGAAGTTGCGACCCTTCTAAAATTAACGGCAGGTCGCGTAACGATTAAATTACAAAGGCACAAGCCCCAAATAAGGTAACTTGCTTACTAAACGTTTATTTCATCACGTTGCCGTACTCTGAACGTCCGAATGTCAGAGCGTCCGGTAACTGTTGTTAGTAGGTGACTGTATGTAATATTTCAAATATTTTATAAAGAGTTTACATGAGTTACTAAAGTTACTACTTGAGAATCTAGTATTTAATTTATCATGAATATACATTTATACATAACTTACTATACATTAGAACAAAACTTGTATTCTGTGATTCTTAAACTAGTCAAATTGAGTCTTAAGCAATTTACTGCATAAAGTTACCTGTATCCTGTATATCAAATAAAGTGCCATATTTAAGAGTTGACAAATTATAAATTTGAAGTAACATAGAATTGTAATTAAAAGATAAAATGGAATACAATATGTAATAGATATTATTTTTATCTACCGAATAATGAGACGTGCTATGTAATAAAACAGATCTTTCCTGCTCACGGAAATTTTTAAATAACTCTAGTCTGGCCGCTTAGATATGTGATACTGTTAGCTAATTAACTATTAATCAATGAAAATGATAATAAATTAAGCTGTTTATTCAAATAAATCATTATTTATTAAGTGCACATTAGATAAATTTTAAAAGTTATGTGCAGTATTGTTCACTTTTCTCAAGTATTATAAATAAATTAAATAAGATAATTTGTGTCCTTTATTTATTACTTTTCAGAATATTATTCCAGAAGAAGATGCTCATATTACTTAACATGGGTAAGTCCATTACACACAAATTATAATTACATAGCCCTGAAGCACTTAAGTATAATAATAGTACATTTAACACGGAACTAATTTATTACATGAATGAACGAAATTGATTTTACAATATGACAATTCTAAAATATAAATCAAGACATTTTAGAGAAATGTGAAAATAATTTTAGAAGAGAACGAAGAGAGAAACCGTACTGAAAATGTATTTATTTATCTTCCCCTTCAGCTTCTTCTTCTTCATCAAACTCGCCTTCTTCTTCAGCAGTGGCGTCTTGGTATTGTTGGTATTCTGATACCAAGTCATTCATGTTGGATTCGGCTTCAGTGAATTCCATTTCGTCCATGCCTTCTCCAGTATACCAATGCAAGAAAGCCTTTCGTCTGAACATAGCGGTGAACTGTTCAGAGATTCGTTTAAATAATTCTTGAATGCAAGTCGAATTTCCAATGAAGGTAGACGACATTTTCAAACCGCGGGGTGGAATATCGCAGACAGCAGTCTTCACATTATTCGGGATCCATTCGACGAAGTAACTGCTGTTCTTATTCTGAATATTTAGCATTTGTTCATCAACTTCCTTCATTGACATTCTTCCTCTGAAGATTGCCGCCACAGTTAAATATCTTCCATGACGCGGGTCGCACGCAGCCATCATGTTCTTCGCGTCGAACATTTGCAGAACTAATTCGGGTACGGTGAGGGCGCGGTATTGTTGGCTGCCGCGAGAAGTCAATGGCGCAAACCCGGGCATAAAGAAGTGTAACCTCGGGAATGGAACCATATTTACAGCCAGTTTACGAAGGTCAGAATTCAGCTGACCGGGGAAACGTAGACATGTAGTAACTCCGGACATTGTGGCAGAGACCAAATGATTCAAGTCACCGTAGGTGGGAGTAGTTAACTTCAGTGTTCGGAAGCAAATGTCATAAAGAGCCTCATTGTCAATACAATAAGTTTCATCAGTATTTTCTACCAACTGATGCACTGACAATGTGGCATTGTAGGGCTCCACGACAGTATCGGATACTTTAGGTGACGGTACTACCGAAAATGTGTTCATGATACGGTCGGGGTATTCCTCTCGAATTTTGGAAATTAATAGGGTTCCTAGGCCAGATCCAGTACCGCCGCCTAACGAGTGAGTGAGCTGGAATCCTTGCATGCAGTCGCACCCTTCAGCTTCTTTACGAACCACGTCAAGAACGGAATCCACTAATTCGGCGCCTTCAGTGTAGTGACCTTTCGCCCAATTATTCCCGGCACCACTCTGTCCGAATACAAAATTATCTGGCCTAAAGATTTGTCCAAATGGGCCAGATCTGACAGAGTCCATGGTGCCGGGTTCCAGATCTATCATGACGGCTCTAGGAACATATTTTCCTCCTGTAGCTTCATTGTAGTATACATTGATTCTTTCCAGTTGTAGATCAGAATCGCCGTGGTATGTTCCAGTAGGGTCAATGCCATGTTCATCTGATATTACTTCCCAGAACTAAAAAATGAGAAATAATATATATAATTTTTTTTTCATAATAAAATTGTCAAAATTTTGACAAAATAATAATAGAAAATTAAGTACCTTTGCTCCAATTTGGTTCCCACACTGTCCGGCTTGAATGTGTACGATTTCCCTCATGATTATTTATTTTTTATGCAATTACTTTTCATCTACAGGAGTTTACAAATTTCAAACAAAGTAAAAACGTTGTTATGCACAAAAAATTTAAAATGATTGGCCTTCTTTGAAAGAAAAGATACGGTCGCACTCTATTGGTTGCATTTTACGTCAAAAATGACAAACAAGTGTAAATCAAGCTTTAACTTCGCATTGTATTTAAAACGCTAACCTCAAAATTTTATGTATGTTTTCACGTTCCTCACATGTGGGGCCCGGCGAAATTATGGCGCGTAAAAGAGATTTGTTTATATACATAGTTTTAGTATTATTTAGTTTAATATGTACTGTTCAGTGTTCAAAATTAAATGTTCCTCGTGTGTTGTTACCAATATTTAATGACTTTTCTTCAAATTTTACGTTAGAAGTGTCTGACGGAGGATGTTATAAATGGTGAGATAACCTATTTTCCAATGATTTATTTTACAAACATGATTTTAGGACGACATCCAGACAAGATCTTATACAAATAATCCCTTTAGACTTTGACGATGTGCACAAATGTGCTACAAGTGTTGTTGTTTTAACAGTATCTAAAGAACATTCAAGAAATACTGCTATAGTATTAGCAGAGGAGGTCGAGACAGGAGCAGTTTTACGATGTGACGTTATAGTAGATGTTATTGCTTCTTTAGATATTGTTACAACAACTCGGGAATTATTTATGGAAGAAGCTCCCGAAGCTTTTGAAGTTCGAGCATATGATAATCAGGGTATTTGAACTTTGCATTCAAATAAGTACTTGACTTTTATTTATACTTTTGAGTAGGCAATGAATTCTCTACATTGGAGGGTGTAGAATTTTTATGGACCCTGGAAAATACAGCTTTACGTTTCATTACATTTAGAGATTCCCCATATGAAACTCCTCCATCCATAGCTTCATTTGAAGAAGCTGGAAAGCAAGGTCATATTGTTCTTTTGGAAGGTGTTAAAACTGGCTCGGCTAAGGTATAACTATATTTTTCATTGCTTTAGTTTGTTATATTTAAAAAAATTAATGTAGATATCTGTACAACTGCCACATGAAGAGTACAAAAATTTAAAAATAGAAGTGTCTCTTATGGTGATAGCAAATTTAATTATTGAACCGTCCGATGTATACATTCTTCGTGGAGATGTAGTACGCTTTAGAATCATTCAAGTTAAACACGGTAGATTAGATGAAATAAAATTATCATCTTCGCAATATTACTTAGAAGCAGAAGACCCAAGTATTGGAAAAATTGAAAGAAATTCCGGTAAGAAATAATTTGCAACAATAAGTATTCATGTTTCTATCATCTATTCTACTTTTAGAATATTTAACTGGCATGTATGTAGGTAAAACCAAAGTTTACCTACATGATAGCAACGTAAAAGATGATACAGGTTTAAAATTACCGGCAGCCACAGTTTACGTTACATTCCCTGATAGAATTCATTTAACATTACTACCTCATAGAAATTGGGCAACTATAGTTGGTGAGCAGCATGATATTGCTGTAGAATTATTTACAAGGTTAGTCATTCGTCTTTATAAGTACTTTATTTAAATTCCTAATACGTTATTATAAATGTACATAATAATTTCTTCCTGTCATAAATATTTATTAGTGCTGAAAATCACACACCTGAAATAATTGTAGGGTTGAATTTAAAATTCGATTCACGATTTAAATAATATTTTTGATGTATAAATATACCTTTCTTAATCTAAAAATTATGATTTCCACAGCAATGATCACAAAATACACATTGGCGAAGGAGTTCAACTACGAACCATAATAAATGAGATGTATTTTGAACCATCGTTTCGTTCTTCCAACGGTAGTTTCATAACAGGTGTAGCTAGAGAGCAAGGATCTTTTGAAATTGAAACTACCTTAGAATCTGTGATATCAGCCAGATTAGGAACGGTCAATTTGGAGCCTAAATTAACGGCTTCTGCTGAAATGTTCATATTTGCGGCTATTAACTTACAACCCGCTGAAGTTTTATTACCGTGGGATCCAATTGTTAGACCAAAGTAAGTCTCAATCATTTTTATTAAGTTTACAGTCCAAACCATTATTTTTTTCTATGTAATCTGTAAAACCTTTCATTTAAATGAGTTTCTAAAGCTTAATAGTTTGTATAATTGAAAAACTTATAATAATAAATAATTTTGTATACTAGGTATGAAATTCCTCTAAAAGCAACTGGAGGTGACAACAAATTTTTATGGAGTTCCTCTAATCATTCCATTGGTGCAGTAAGCCAAAATGGTATAGTTCGGACAATGTGGCATGGTGTTTTTGATTCTTGTGCATCTATGCTACGTAACCACCATAATCGGCAATGTGCTAAGTAAGACTATAAATAACAAACAAAAAACGATATTTTAAAAAATATTTGTAGATTTTTCATTTTACCACCGTCAAAAATGGAAATTGTAGAATTTGAAATGGAAAATGAAATTGGACATCCAATTTTCCTTCATACTGCTTTATTCGGCGAACGTCCTGTACCCGGCGGTGGTACTGTTTTGGTGCCATTTACCAAATGCAAAGAATTGCCATTCGATGTAAAAACTAGCGATAATAATTTTTATTATGACGAAAAAGCTGTTATAGATGCACCAGTTGGTATAGCTTGTACAACTCTCGGTGTTGTTGGATTAACAGTTGGAACAGCTCGAGTTACAGTTCAGTACAAACGAAATGATATTAATTTAGAACAGACTGTAACCATTTCTACTTATAAACCACTGAAAATAATGAATCCGGAAACAGCAGAAACAGTTCTTGCAGTTGGAACTTCGCGATATGTGGTTTTCTCAGGTGGACCGAGACCCTGGAGTGGTCGTCCATCAGAACACATCGTAAAAATTACTTCTTCCGATTCCAATATAGTTTATAGCGAAGATGAGACAAACAAATTTGTTAGCACTAGCTCAACCGATACATACGTTGTGAAAGTAGTTTGTAGAGAGATTGGGGAATCGTTAGTTACTTTAAAAGTGTTCAATAAACCTCTTGTACAAAAATGTACATACAGAGAAAACTTCGCAACTGTTAAAGTTATTTGTGCAGTACCTCAATTCATTACAATCCAACCAGAAATAAAAGTACCGGAAAGTGCAAACTGTCCGATGGATTTAAACGCAGAAAGAGTAATGGTTCAAAATAATGTCGACACAAATTTAATTGTCGTAGCTAAAGATAGCAGTGGTCGAAGATTCGACAATATTTCCAGTTTGGAATTTAAATGGTCACTTTCTCCAAACCTTGCGACTGTTACAAATAAAGACGGCACTTATGAAGAAGTTACTTACGAAAATAATGTTTATTTCTTCAATCAATCTTATCAAACATTAGTCCCAGAAAAACAAGTTGGTTTGATTGAAGTGCATGCAACAATAATCGGTTACTTTAGAGATGTTTTGATTCAAAATTTGGCTAGAAGTGTAAGGAAAATTGAACCAGTAACAGGATCAATTGCTCTTTATTTAGTTGATGATACAGCAGTCCATCCAGATCGTTTATCAATATATAATCATCCATTAAACAAACAAATATTAAACGTGAAGCAAGGATCAGGATTCAATGAAATATCAGTCAGCAATGCAGAAATCGCAGAAGTGAAATACATTGAAGGATTGAGACAGATTGAAGTAATTCCAAAGCTACCAGGAGAATTGAAAATTACTCTACGGGATACTTGTCTTCTTTGTGCTCCTGTAAATATTGCTTTAAGCGTTGTTTACGTCGCAGCTATTCGGGTTCAAATGCCGGATAGAGTTGAAGTAGGAAAATGCATTCCAGCTGTTGTGAAATTTTACGACGAATACGATAATTTAATGCCGTTACCTAAACTGGAATATTTGGATATTAGATACACTGTCGGTGATAAAATTGTTAGCTTAAAAATGGCAGATCCTGCAGAAGAAAGTTGGGGAATTGGAGAAGTACATTACGTCATTACAGGTTAGCAACAATAAATAAAAGTCAGTTATTTATAATTGTTATATGTAATATTTCGATAGGTATGCATCTTGGAGAAACAAAAATTGTATTTGCGGCTGGTAGAGGACCAAAGGAAGTTCTTAGCACACCGTTAAATGTGCAAGTATTTGCTCCTCTCAGAATAAGTCCAAGAAATGCTACTATTCTTGTTGGTACAATGCTCCAGTTTACCAGTGAAGGAGGGCCACAACCTGACACTAATATGGAATTTTCTATTGAAAACCAGAAAATTGGAGGTATGCGTTAATATATTATGAATTTTTCAAATATTACAAGAATTCGTTTTAGATTTATCTGTACAAGGCCTATTTCATGCTTCAAATATTGGTTATTCAAAAGTGACTGCTAGATCCGTCAGTATTAATCCCATTACCGGAAAGAAAGTTACAAATTCTAAGGTAATTTTTAGCGTCCTACCGAAACACGATTTTCTACCGGTACCGTAATCGAATATTCTATTGTAGTTTCGAACGAAAACGTAACTGAAACCGAAAGTTGTGTAGTTAACTTAACTACACTTACTTTTTTATTAAACACAGAAATCTAGTATTTTTCTCACCTTTTAAGGTATTATTCGATTATTAAAATAAATAAAAAACTTTCATTTACTAGAAAATAAATTTATTTTTGTAAAGAAAATGGCCAGTATTACGAGCTCACTTTTATAGAGCGCTTTTGTTTAAAGTGACATCTGGCCTCCAAAGATTCTAATGTAAAAGCGCTATTATTATAAAAGTGATTTTGTAAAGAAGTAAAGACCTTAATTATCTATCACCACCTCACAAATAAATAATCTTTTCAAGAAGAATTTGTTACTAACAGATTCTATTTTTATAATATATGTTAAGAATTATATTTTCTAAAGGAAGAAAATTGAAATAACGTACAAAAGAAAACAAGTAATTAACAAACAAAAAAAAATTGGCGATTAAAACTGTTCCGAACAAAACCGAAAACACCAAACAACACGAATACTTGGTTCGGTCAGCCGTTAGTATTTTTTTACAGTTCTTTTATACATTCGTTTATCTATTCCCAAAATTTTTACAACAAAACCTATTTATCTCTCTTATTTTTAATAATTCTTTTTCACTTGTTTTTATAATTTATAAAATTTCAGGATACAGTGGAAGTGAACGTAGTGTCTTTAGTCGGAATAAAACTATCTGCACCTTTAACAAGATTTGTTGAAGGAACAACGATACCAGTTTGGGTTACTGGTATTCCGGATAAATTATCCACTCTGTTAATAGGTTCCGTTCAACCTCCATTTAGTTTTAACTGGGGAACTTCTTGTAATAATATTTTGTCACTTAGTGGAATCTTCCGGCCATTTGGTATAACATTGAATAATCATATGCGATTATATTTTACAGAATTTTATTTACAGGAATAGTTGACAGTAATTTCAACAAAGTATCAGTTCGTGTGAAAGGAATTCAACCCGGGACATGTACAGTAATGTTGAATGTAACAGTTCCGGGAACTGCTGCTGGTGGTAAAGCCTCGGATGTTGTGTTGTATACCGCTTCAATAGATATGGAAGTTATTAAAGGGTTGTATCTATCTGGACCACCCGGTTTTACCGGAAAAACTCTTCTAATGGCTCCTTACTCAACAGTGAAACTGAGTACTAACAAGGATGGTTTTAATGTTTTAAAATACAGGTAAAATAATTATTCAAATAAAATTTTCTAGGTTTTAAGTATTTTTTTATAGTGTACATGGTGAAGCACAAAGTGACGGTGAGCGTGAAGATAAAAAATCAGTGGCTATTGCTCGACATTTAATATCAATAAGCAATACTGGAACTATAACAGCTCACGGATTTCCCGGTCGTGCTATGGTTGTAATTACAGCTATTGATGATTACGGATTAAAACAGACTTTGAGTATTGTTGTGGAGGTAACAAAATGACAATAATTATTATGTTCTATATACAAATAACATTTTAATAGGTGAAACCAGTGCACTACATGCTTTTAACACCACATGCAGACTGGAGAGTTCCGCTAGAAGAAAATATCAATAAAGTGCCTATCGGCTCTCAGTTTAAACTGGTAACAAGTTACCATGATGATACTGGGGCCAAATTTTCTGCTGCTCAATGTAATGTTGACTTTAGAACTAGTAGACATGACTTGATACAAGTCAAACGTAATAACGATAATGTGAGTTTTACGGCTTACATGTTGAAGGAAGGTTCCACTGTACTTAAAGTATGGACGGATAATTGTTTCCAAATTTCTGATTATGTTCAAATCGTTGTTGGGCCAGTCAGTGTTGTCAGAACAGTAAGTTAAAAAACAACTACTCAGTAGGAAAATTAATTTCAAAAATGTTCTTATTTGTAGAAAACTTTAACGTCCAGCGATGTGTTATATTTGCACTCATCAGTAACCGACAAGACTGGTAAATACGGCAAATGGTCATCAGAAACAGAAGATCTACTCCACGTCAATTCAGAAACAGGAATTGGTCAAGTTAGATCAACAGTTGCAAATAAAGCACTACTCAAATATGATTTGACTCCGGCAGCGAGTATTGCTGTAGATATCGAACCAATTAGTCAAATTTTATTCAAATATGAAAATTCTGTCCCAATTAGTAATGTAAAAGAAAGGATTCATAAAGTTCATTTCTTGTTTAGGGACGCTTTAAATCTTTACAAGGAAACAAATTTGGTATGGTATATTTTACCCATTGCAAACCTTAAATTATTTTCTTTAAACTTTCAGCATTCAGGAGGCAGACATTTAAAAGATATTACTAGTGATGACATATCTTTTCCTTTTAAATGTTTATTAGAATTCGACAATAGTAACTGCACTCCAATTGAAGAAGTGTTTGATGTAGTACCGGCATTTAATTTCGATAATGGATTATATTCTTGTGATATAATACCACTGCCTGTAACAAATGCTAACATAAGTACTATTCAATCAAACATTCTTATAAAAGTTATAAGCGAAAATGGAGTAGAGTCTCCGGTTTTGAAAATACCATTCCTTCCTGCTATTTACGTGCCGAGTAAAGAATTAGTTAGCGATTCTTCATACACTGCTATATTGACTATTACGGGTTTACCACAAGTTTTAAGAGAAATTACTGTATGTTTTAAATAACTAATTTGAGGGCAACGAATTTAAATATTGAATTTCAGGTTGCACCAGTCGATGACAAGTTAATAGAAGTTGGTAGGAAGAAGCAAACTACAGACACTTCCATAGTGTATCATTTAAATATAATTGATTATCATTGGAAATTGCAAGAATTACATGATCCAATGAGTGTAAATATTTTCTCCAAAAAAACTAATCAAAATATAAGAGTATGTTAATTATTTATTATCTTGACTTTTTCATTTTTTATCATCTTTTAGGTACAAATTGTGCTTGATTCAAATGAAGCATCTCCCGTTTGTTCTATAAGACAAATGGGATCACCATTTGGAAATTTCGTTTATGATAACAAACAAACATTCATTATTATGTCTTCCATGTTGATTTTATTGTTTGTATCTTTTTACGGTAATGCTCCAGATTTTATAATTCGAACACAATGTAATTTATTTTCTTTTTTAGCATATTCACACTACATGCAACCAATCATAAACGTGAACGTCGCTTCAGGTAGTATTCTTAAAAAAACAAAAATTTTGGATGATAAAGAGTTTACCCCGCATGAAACCTTCCCTAAAAGTAACCCGTTTTCATTTGTTGCACAAACAGCATTTAAGTGTTTAGCACCCAAAACGCATAAGTCTGCATCACATGTGCAAGAGTTTTCCTCAGTTAAAAAACTATCAGCTGAACGCGATTTAAATCACCGCGAAAAAAGAGTTACATTTAAACCCAGCCCAGAAATTAATGCGCTTTATGAATGTGATTATACTACATTTGATACAACTAGTGCTCATGATTCATTTACCGCATACCCGATTTGCGATAACACACAAATATCTGAATATCCTACGCACGATTGTGTTAAAAAATCTTCTTCACTATCTGATTTTGTCGCTCAAGAGCACGCCGCTCTGTACAAACACTGCTACGCTACACGCACTTCTTACGATTCTTCTACACTAGTTGTGCAAGAATTACCCGCACTTGAATACGGTGACGCACTTTCAACTCAAGATTCGACTGCACCAAATGCGCAGGAATCTGCTGCACCTTATGCGTATGCCAGTGCTACACTTAATTCGTGTGAGTGTGCAAAGCCAGAGTTTGAAAATGCTGCCATAGTTGCTCTCTGCGACGAAATTGGGACAATAGCAGGTAGCAAATTTAGCTAATGCTATTCAAAATTATATTTAAAAAATACTTCTATATTGTCTTTTGGAACCGAAATATCCATTCCAATTTGTTTAACAAAAAATAAATACCCCAATACCCGTTTCCAATGGACTAATAATTTATTTTTGAAATTATTTATGAAAGTATCTAACTATAATTTGTATTTATTTCAGCACGGGCAACGATGCTTCCTCCCCCGCAAAATAATGTGCTGAACACATCTCCAACGCGACACTTAAGTTTCAGTTCATCACCTGGATTAAATAAGAGTTTTAATACTAGTAGTGCAAGCACTCCAACTATGAGGTACGGAACTGACGGACTCCACCATAGATCACCAACAGGAAACAGCCCAGAGTTACGAAGGAATAGGAGGTTTTTGTAATTATTAATTGTCGTTTTGTGAGTACTTAGTTTATTTATTTTCTTATGTGTTCATAAATTAGTTTTGTTGTGGTAATATTTTGTTACTTTGAATATATTTGAATACAATATTTTGATAAGTCAACACTTTATTATTTAAACAATAACAATGTAAAAGATTTTTTTAAACTATACCCTATTTTGATAGATCAATATTTATTAGTCTTATTTTTTTATTAGTACAAATTTATTTGGGAAATGGAGAACGGTATGGTAAAACATAAAATGATTTATTTTTATTCATATTCATAATTTATTTAATACCACTTGAATTTTGTGTTCATATCATTCCTAAACAAGAAATTTACATTATTTAATTCGATATATAACTTATATCAAGTACGTTATAAAGCTGTTGAATATAAAGCATATTGTAATAACTTAATTAAAATTGAAAAGCTTTATTATTAAATTTTACAAATAATATAAATTGGCTTAACTAAAAATTTATTTAAAATGTCATTACAATACATTTAAATGCATAAATTACTTATCCCCAGTACCATTCTTCGCATCTTTTTGTTTCTTGGTTTTTTTGGAATTAACTTCAACTTCAATAGGAGCTGGTTTCACAAATGGAATTTCAGTTTGATATTCAGGAGGTAAGTACGGTTTAAGAATTTCTGGAACTGTTATTCCAGTTTCAGTTTGATACACTTCAAGAATTGCGCAAATCACTCTTGTAGTAGCACACATTGTTGCATTTAACATGTGAACGTAATCAATGTTAGCATTCATCTTCTTTGTTTGGCCATATCGCACCATCAATCTTCTTGCTTGATATTCAAGACAATTGCTACAAGACACTAACTCCCTGAATGCTCCGGAGCCTGGAAACCAAGCTTCTAAATCAAGTTTTTTTGATGCTGCATGGTTTAAAGCTCCCGAAACAATGTTGACAATTCTATAAGGGATTCCCAAAGACTTGTAGAAATTTTCCGCGTTATCAATCATCTCGTCCATCATTTCCCAAGATTTGTTATCGTGGGGAGAAGTCAGACAAAATTGCTCGACCTATAATGAAAAAAAAAAACATTACATTTACCATGTTTCTAACTCAAAGAAATGATTTTTTACCAATTTTTTTGCTACTTTTACAATAATATTTATGTCTTATGTTTTATTTATAACAAAAGAAATACTTTTTTCAAATTTTGAGAAAAACTATATGAGACATCAATTTATATACTTCTTTGTGTGAAGTAAAGGAAACATTGTAACCGCTAATAATTTCGGTTTTCAGATTTCAACGTAAATATCCTTTTTGAATATCCCTGAATTCATTTTGACTAGAGTAAACGCAAAATCTCGTGGCACAACTCCGCGCATGGGCGGGGTTATTTTAGATAGAAAAAGTGGTGGGAGGCATATTTTATTAACTAACTTAAAAACGTTGGTCAATTTATTTTATTTATCTATTAAGTTGAATAACTTGTCAGATACAAAATTAAAAAAAAAATACATCAATAACAACTCTAGAGACCTGCACCGCACGAACGCTACAAGATAAATGAGAAATTTTACAAGTTAATGTTTTTGTGTTGTACAATAGTCAGTGGCCGGCCTACAATGATGAATTTCGCTTTGCACGCAGGGCCACGAGATTTTGCGTCTACTCTAGTAGAATGTTAAAATTTTATATATGGGAGTACTATAACATCTAGTTGTGCACCTCCCTTTTTATTTGGAATCGGCAGTGCCAAAAGGTCACTTAATTTCAAGTTTTTTTAAATTTTCTACAAAATTCAAAAACGATTAGCCATAGAATGTTGAAATTTTGTTTGTAATACTACAATGATATGTAATTGTATACCTTCTCTTTTTTATTGCAATCAGCAATACAAAAAGGGTACTTTACTCGAAGAGTTTTTTGAATTTTTCATTAAACTCAAAAACGATTAGCTGTAAAATGTTGAAATTTTGTAAGTGATACTATTATAATATCTAGTTGTGCATTTTTTTATTGCAATCGGCAGTGCCAAAAGGGAATTATGCTCGAATTTTTCGCATAATTCAAAAACGATTAGCGTAGAATAATCTCACATTCAAATGGAATAAAATGTGTATAAGTATAATTTAATACGTGTATAAGGGAATCATGTGGTATCCACATCAAATTTTTTTGTTTAAAATATAAGTAAATAGAAGGGGAAAAAATACTTACTTTTTCGAACTGATGTACGCGAAAGATACCGCGAGTGTCTCTGCCATGGGAACCAACTTCTTGTCGGAAACATGTAGACAAGCCAGCATATTTAATTGGAAACATACTTTCACTTAACCATTCATCTCTGTGAAAAGCAGCAATGGGTTGTTCAGAAGTAGCGATCAAATATTTTTCATCCACATCTTCCTTTTCACTTCCTTTACCAACAACTTTATAAAGTTCTTCATCAAACTGCGAAAGCTGGGCTACTTCTTGCATTACGTCTTTCCTCATGAAGAATGGAGTATAAATTGGTTTGTATCCTTTAGCAAATAAATTCCGCAAAGAAAGTTGAATTAAAGCATGCTCTAGGAATACTGCCGGGCCAGTAAGATAGTAACCACGACCTCCAGATACTGCTGCACCTCTCTCTCCATCCATACCATCTATCATATGGATGAGATCTACGTGAGAGTACTTTTTTCTTGTTTCACAATCACCGAATGTTCTCTCGACTTTGTTTTCATCTTCGTTGTCGCTCACTGGGACAGATTCATGCAAATGATTTCCAACTTCGCGTAAAGCATTATTTCTCTCTTTTTCGGTAGAAGCAAGAAGATTATCATTATCTATAACAGCTGTGTCAATTAAAACCCTTACTTTCTTAATTTGATTAACAGTTAATGCTTTTAATAAGTCTGATGTTAAATTTTCTAAATTACTAACAATGTCGTCAGGTACTTCTTGATTTGCATCACCCTGAGGTTCCTTTTTCTTCATTTTATCTCCGATTTCTTTACTACATACATTCTTAAGTTTATTCCAATTGTCAGCTTTATGTCTTAATTGTCTCCAAAGAGTATCTTTTTCAATAACAGTATCGACCAATTTAACATCTTTAAATCTTTTTTTCTGGTTCTCCCGTACTTTATCGAGGTTACCACCTTTATCATTGCGGAACAAGTCTAAGTCCAAAACCATTTTGCCAATTAAGTATAAAAATTCACTTAATATACAATACACTACTTTATAAATTACACCGAAGTTACAATATGTTGCACCATGTGCAGAAGATTATAACCTGCACAAAATAGCTGAGTACTGACACTGCTGACAGATCGAATCTGACGTTTTAAATTTTTCTACCTACGTCAGCTTTATTATTTTCATGATTTCTAATTGTAAAATAAATTTCTTTATTTAATTTTCCTATTTGTTTTCTAAATAATAATACAAAATAATTTATATTCGAAATGAAATAAATAAATGCAAATATAAAAATGTTTTTGGAAAAGTTTGTATTAGTTGTGTTGATGTTGCCTACATCCAGTACCCTTAAAAATCGTATATGTTTTTAATTATACAGGAAATTGTTAATACAGAGGGGTTATAAATAGGGGAGTTTTTTGAATGAATATAAAAATTTAATTAGCAGAGATTATGTGAAAACTACTAGTCGTAGAGAATTTCGGACTCCATATATGAAATTTATGAATTTCTTAGGGAATCTCAGAAGGGGATGGGAAGTTTTCATAAAAAGCACGGATTTCTCAGCCGTTTCCGAAATATGAGCCCTCAAAGTTTTCTAAGGGTTGGATCACCGTATTATGCTTATTTAATGTGCTAGAGGGTTGAATATTGGGTATCGGGGATATTGTAACTCGCTTTTTCGATTAGCATGGGTAGAATTTCTGTACAACAATATATTCACCCCTAAATGTGGTGTCATTGACCTTTAAAGAACTCCTGTAATATAAGTGCTAGAAGGGCCGGATAAATTTTATTAAGCTAATTAGAACCTTTAGAACCCGAATCCAAGGTTAGATTTGCTCTGTCTTAATTATGTAATAATTATACTTATTTTCAACCCCTTGGCGGGTTGACTTCAAAAGTTGTTAGCCCCATGTACATAGTTGGTGTATGCCAAATATGAACCGGGTCAGAGACAAAAAGGTTTTTTGGAACTTTAAAATCATGGAAGTCCAGGATTTTTCCAAGGTTTCACAAGTCGACCACGACTTGGTGGATTTGAAGCCCGTTCTGCGGGGAAACACCCCGTTCGGGTCTTTCGTACGTAATTTACGAAAATATATCCTTTTTTGAAGCTGATGAAAATAGGCAACACCCAACACGATCTTGTGTCACCATTACATAAATATAGGTGTTATATTTGTATACTTGAATTTTACAATACTATAAGACATGGAAAAAAATCTAGAAAATAGTATTTTAAGTTTGTAATTCAATTATATTCATAAAATTATTAAAAGCAGTAGTTTATAGCATTTTAAATATAAAATATATAATAAATATCCAATCATAAGCATGACCTATTATTGATTTTTAGAACTAGCCACTCAAAAAGTGTATAAATTTTATACGGACCAATCAAAAGAATAATCTATTTAGCTTTAATTTTAACGAAAAGTAATGTTTTCAAATGTAATTTTCTTTACTTAGTATTCATTCAATTTTTAAAAAATAAATATCAAAAGATTTTGCGTGACACACAACATTATAAAAGTAAATTCATTATTATTTGGTGTTAATTAACAATTTTTACATTGAAATGACATATAGAATATTTTCTGTTTCAATTTTCTGAATTAAATTTCTATTACATCACTAATTTATAATATTTATTAGTTTTTGAACGGACCAATTAAAAAAGTAATTTATTTTATTTGAATTTTTACGTTCTCTTGAAGACGTTTCCAACATGAGTTTTTATATATTTTTTTAGTTAATTTCCATTACATTGGAACAAATTACGTATTAAAAGATATTTTTCTTTACTAAATTTTCATTATATTTTATCAAATTATAATTCTAAAGATTTCATATTATATGCTTAGCACTATAAATGTAACTTTATTAATAGTCGTTGTTCATTAACAAAGTATATTTTTAGGACATAATTTTGTTTTAAATTTCCTGGAGTAAATTTATTAATACTGACATGAAAAGATTCTGTGTGACACACTGAGTATAATAGTACTAAATTAATTTACTACATAATGGCAGCAATAATATGCCAACTTTTTCTTCCTCTTACGATTTTATGACCAAATTTCCACAAAAATTATCATATGAAATTAGTATCTGAGTTCTACATTATGCAATAAAATAAAAATAAAACACTCGATTATATAACAAAGTGCAGGTTATAAATAAATCAATTTTAAAATGTAATTCTTTTTTATTCCTATGAGTAAATCAAAATTTCCCGCTCCATATTTGCCTCTCCTCCTCTCCTCTAGCATGAGAAGCTTGGTGGTTGACTGATTAACAGTCACCTCAATACAACAATAATTGTATTGAGGTCACTGCTGATTAATTTTTAACCTTACATTACGAAAAAACAGAAAACAAGGATAATAATTTTGTATTAATGCCCTACATATATTTTTCGATTCTATGTAGTGTACAAATAAGTGCTAGAAAAATTATTTTACATATTATTTAAAATCGTTAATATAAGACTAATATAAACAAATAGGTTTATTATTAGTACCACTGGAGCAGTCGAGATAAAAGTTCCACATTTTTCGTGACTATTTACTTGCATTTAATAGTGAGATAATTGCCACAGATTTTGAAAGTAATGAACAGTTTATAGTAAGTTCCGAAACACTCGGTTTATGTGGTAAATAGGTGTTAATTTTGGGAATCGTAATTCAGATCTATTTCACAAAATATAATTCATAAAATAAACATTTTTGTTTTCTTGAGATTTAATTCTGATATGCACACATACTGGAATTTCTAAGTTTTTTATCGAATGTAGTAATCAAAAGATAAATCCACAGAAAATAGCAGAGGGGATAATATATTGCGTCATAGCACCCAACATTTTACAGTGAAGACACAAACTTTGTTGAAAACAATAAAGTTTATATTCGCAATGGGTTGCTGGAGTAATATGTTAGATACATGCTCAAACTTCGAGATTTTTAAAACTGGAGCAAAATTAAATCATTATATTTTAGTAATACTTGGACTGGTAAATATACATATGAATTTGAAAAAAACATATCTGTATTTAATTTCTTATTATAGGTATTCTCAGTTTGGACGTACGAGTTATTTGTAAAAGTACTCGATATAAGATCTGATCGCAGATCCGTCGAATATGCATATTTATTTGCATTTATACAGTCTTATTATGTTGTATATTTAACTTCTGCCATAGGCTTTTTATGGGGTTTGCATATAGTAAGTAGAAATTAAAAAATAAATCAAAACACAGTAATTTTTATATAATTTTAGAAAGATTTCCGATACATAAAGTTATGGATAGGAGTAAAAATTTTTGAGTGTGCAATTAGTTTTCATAATATGCTGCCTTGTTTAACACATTTTCAATACTTAGGAGATACATTTTTTGTTTGCATAGTTGTTTTAGGTAATATTAAACATTTCTCTACATATTTTATTTTTAAATTATAATGATATAACTGGATACGAATAAATAATTTAATATTTATTTAATTTTGTAGGTTTCGGTGTATACATTACTTTATCTGGATGGAATCTTTATAAACAATTACTTCAAAGCGAAGTTACCAGTAATGAACAAGATGCAATTTCAAGTTTACCACCTTATGTAGAATCAGGCTTTCCTTCTGTGCATAGAACAAATCTTAATAATTAAAATAAAAGAATTTGTTGAAATATATTTATAATAATTTTTGTATATATTATCATTCTAAGATTAAAGTTCACTGTTAAATACTATAAGAGTACTGCTACTTTAATAGTAGAATATTTTTTTGCTTCAAACAAAATCTTTTATATGCTATAAATTATAAACATACGAACACATAGGAAAAATCAGTTAGATTGTAATTGAATTCCACATTCAATACTGAATTCATAAAAAAATATGTAGTAAAAAGGGTAGTTTACAAGAATTTAAGTAAAAAGATTGTTTTCTGTTTTTCTTATTTAACGATAGATGTTGCATCGTCGAATAAGGTTAGATATTTTGATCCACCAATCAGAGAAAAGTTTTGACACGGCGCATTTTATTTTATATTTGAATTAATTTACTATACAAATTTCAGTAATAACATACCAACTTTTTCTTCATAAATTATATATTAATATATTCAGTATAAAATTAGTATTTAAGTTCTACATTTTTATTTTCGTATTATTATTGTCAAATATTATACAATGAAATAAACAAACTACTGAATAATATAAGAAAGTACAGTTATAAAGCAGAGGGGGTAATATATTCCGTGATCCACAGACCATCCTACTATTCCGTCATAATACACAACATGTAAAGACACAAACTTTGTTGGAAACAATAAAGTTTATAGACGCAATGAGTTGCTGGAGTAATATGTTAGATATATGCTCGAATTTCAAGATTTTTAAAACTGGAGCAATGTTAAATAATTATATTTTAGCCATACTTGGATTGGTAAATATACATGATTTAAAAAAAAAAACATATCTGTATTAATTTCGTATTACAGGTATTTTCAATTTGGACATACGATATACTTGTAAAAGTACTCGGTATAGGACCTGATCGCAAATCCATCGACTACGTAGTTTTATTTGTAATTATACAATCTTATTTAGTAGTGTATTTAACTTCTGCAATAGGCTTTTTATGGGGTTTGCATATAGTAAGTAGAAGATAAAAAAATAAATCAAAAATACAATAATCTTAAATTATTTCAGAAGGATTTCCGATATATAAAGTTATGGCTAGGAGTAAAAATTTTTGAGTGTGCATTTGTTCTTTATCTATTGACTCCTCTTTCGCTATTTGTTTTAGGTAATATTAAACATTTCATATTAAATATTAATACATATTTAATATTTATTTATTTTTGTAGGTTTAGGTGTATATATTACTTTATCTGGATGGAATCTCTACAAACAATTACTTCAAAACGAAGTTACATGTAATGAACAAGATAGAAATTCAAGTTTACCACCTTATGTAGTTCCACGATTTCCTTCTGAGCGTACAATAAATATTAACTAAAATAAAATAATTTGTACAAATATATTTATATTACCTAGACCACACGAGGCAAGTTGCCACAAATTTCTTGCCTGGAGAAGTACTGAAACTTTGTAATTGTAAATTTCATATTTGTTTTTAAGCCTTTAAACGTTATTTTAAAGATAAGAAATTAGTTCTGAGTTAAAATATGTCGCAACATCTCTCGCTTTTACAGGCACTGTTAACTTTCAGACACTTTTTTCTTCAGTCAAGAAATTTGTAGAAATTTGTCCCTTTTGAACTAGGCATAATAATTTTTGTACATATTCATTAACATTCTAATTTTAAAGTTGCTACTTTTATAAATTTGAACACTTTGCAGTTAAAAATAAGATATTTTTAATATATACATTTACGAAAAAACTAAGACAAAATCAAATAATTATTTTTCTATTTCCGTATTCATAATAATCATTTCAGTTAGGTTATTAATTCCATTATTTTACTTGTAAAATAATATCATTATTTCAGGCGAAATCAAAATGGAACGTAGGCATATATAGAAACATTTAACAGCTAGAAAAATAGATAATTTAGTTTTTATTTTCTTTAGATATTAATAACATACTTATTGCATTTATTAGATTCACAGTTACTCATATTTCACATTTCAAAAATCTGGAATGACAATTTATATCATTTTACTTACTTCCATAGCAATTTAAGTCGCAAGTTCCTGATAACTTGTGTTATTTGTTTACCATTGTCAACGGGAAATTATAGCAATAAGTGTTCTACTAGCAGGTAAATTATTAAAAACAGGAATTTCACATAAAATTGGTCGTTTGCAAATAAATAAATCTGAAAAATCAAGTGAACTGCAGATTTTACAAATACTTTAACATTGATTGCAGTTAATATTTGCTGGTGACGCTAAAAATATAAAAGGACTCGAAAAGTACAGATCCAATACAACTATTCTCATACGGTAACGAACTTTTATTCCGCAGGCTCCACCTCAGTTCATACCTTCTCGAAAGTTATTATGTACATTTTTTTGTAGCTTAAATAACTACTATCCGTTCATAACCAATTTTGTTACAGTAACTAACGCATATCTTTGGTATCGCATTTTTTAAATCTCATCAAAATATCAAAAATTTATAATTTCAAAAATATTTTTGTACATACTTAAACGGATGTAAAATATTATATGAAACAAGTAAGGAAACTGAGGAATTATTTAATTTTGCTCTTACAAAAGTCGCTCAAGACTCGTTTTGTAATTTTTACATGAGTTAAATAACCACCTGTTTCCCTGTTTATTAGATAAATAACTGTTGTATACTATTTTTTATCATTGTTGAAAGAAGTTGCAGGTAATGAACTTATAAAATTCAATTTTTCAATCACAAAATTGTACAATTGAAAAAAAAAATGATTTTAATATTAAAATAATAATAATAATAAAACATATTGTAATAAAATTTTATTACTTATTTAATACACCAATACAAAAATTTAAGCAACTGGATCATCACCCTTCGTCGTCCTGGTGTAAATCAGTTGAGCATGGTGTTTTATGACTTGTTTGATAAGACCTGTGAAGAAAATTACATTGTAAATATTTCTTATTACATCGTAAATTATAAATAAATAAATTGTAAAATCAGACTCATTAAATCAGTTTTCACTAACATGGTTTAGTCTAGTTTGGTATTTATCATCATTAAATTTAATAATTGAATATTATAAATGAATTAAAATAAGTTACCTTTCTGTTGTAATTCAATAAGTGCTCTCCTGGCGAGGGAACCTCTAACTTTCAATCTTTCAGAAACTACTGAAGGTGTGATAAGTTTGTATTGAGGAACTTCCTTGTACAATTTATCGTATGTGGCTTTGTCGAACAAGACTTGGTTGTTCAACTTATCACGAACTTTTCCCTTGGACCACTTCTGCAAGTCATTACAATATATTAATAACAAACATTTATTTATAAGTTAAATAAATAACTTTACCTTCTTTTTGGCTTTGCCACCGCCAGATCCTTCCTTCTTCTTTTGGGTTTTCTGGGGCTGCTTTGCAGACCCCTTTGCGTCCTTCTTCGGCGGCTGTATACAAAATAAACTTCTTAAGTACTATTACTTATAATATGTAAAAATTTTTCAATAACATCAAAATGTCAGACTCATTAAATCAGTATTAGCCATCATTGGTATGTCTACTCTGGTTTAATGTTTTCATCACACGTGAAACACATGCCATGTGTAGAAGTTTTAAAACGAATATTATAAATTCCTCATATTACAAAAATTATCCCATACTATTAAATTTATATAAAATGTTAATGTTTAAAATTATAAAACTGCACTTTTCATACCATATATTATAGTTTTTCTTAAAATTTACTGCAACAAATAACCACTTACCATGATGGCGAGATACGAAAGAACGGAAAGGTATATTCAGGAAACGACTATCAGCGCCACTCGTGTTGCTGTAGGGCCCTCTGCACCGAAAACACGGAATTAGTTTTTTGACAATTTGACATATTTGTCAGCGTGTTACAAAAATGGCGAATGCCGCAAATAACCTGGTAGAGCTTCCAAAGCTCATATAATTTATAGTTTAATAATTTTTGCTAATGTATTATTACTGAGAAAGGTGCCAACAACTTTATACACAAGTGCTTCGATAAAATACTTACTTTTTAAATGATCATATAATGAAAAGTACACGTATGCACAAAAAAATATTTGTTTATAAAAGACAGTGTTTTTATTTTTTATATTTTAAAATTGTGATTTAACTAGAAATTGTCTTGCAATATTTTACATTAGCTTCATTTTAAAATCAAATCAGAAGTTAAATAATTACTTAACCTAATATATTTTATCCACGTAAATAAGTGACAATCAAGATGTTACCTTTATCCCATAAAGATAATATGAGCCGTGGTATCGGCTCAAGAATAAAAGAAAAACTTCAAGGGTGGATGAGACTTATATTTGCAGACAGAAATTCCAGAAATTTATTTTTATTTTTACTCTTAAATTTATCGTTTGCTTTCGTGGAACTTTTATACGGCATATGGACAAACAGTTTAGGTAAAGTTTATAATTTTCAATTGTTTTTCATTAAATTAAAGAGAATTTGTTTTATTAGGTTTAATTTCGGATTCCTTCCATATGTTCTTTGATTGCACGGGTCTTCTAGCAGGGTTAGCTGCATCTGTAATTACTAAGTGGCGAGCTAATGATAAATATTCTTATGGATATGTACGAGCAGAAGTTTTAGCTGGTTTTGTAAATGGATTATTTCTATTATTTATTTCTTTCTTCATTATGTCTGAAGCTGTTGAGCGGTTGATTGAACCACCAGAGGTAAAGATTATTTTAAAACTGTTGAACATATGACTGACAATTCTGTTTTATTTTAGGTAAAACACGAACGTTTGTTCGTAGTCTCTGTGTTAGGTTTCTTGGTAAATTTGGTTGGTATCTATGCGTTCCAACACGGCCACTCCCATGGAGGAGGCAGCCATGGGCATTCGCATAACTCCCATGGCCACTCGCACAACTCACATGGGCACGCTCATAATCACCACGACTTGGACGTTGATGGTCTGTCCGGTAACTCACAAATTATGAAGGGCGTGTTCCTACATATATTAGCCGATACTCTAGGAAGTGTGGGTGTTATAATATCGTCAGTATTGATGCAAATGTTCGGCTGGATGATTGCTGATCCGATATGTTCGATCTTCATCGCTGTTTTAATTGCATTAAGCGTGTTAGCTCTAATTAAAGATTCAGTGTTGATTTTAATGCAGCGACAACCGGTTCCACTAGATAATGTTCTTCCACAATGTTATCAGAAAGTTGTAGGGCTAGCAGGAGTGTACTCAGTGCAAGAACCCCACTTCTGGACTTTATGTAGTGATGTGTACGTAGGTGCTTTGAAGTTGGAGGTGTCCAAGTCTGTGGATCCGAAGTACGTGGTGTCTCACACGCAAATGATCTTCGCCGCAGCGGGAGTGCGGCAGCTATACGTGCAGTTGGACTACACGCCTATGTGATCCCCGGCCGCTTTCGGAGACGTCGTGGGCTGTGCGGAGAACGGCCGGCGTTCGCATTACCCGTGTGTCGTTTGTTTACGTTCACGGCATTCGGCTCGTAGGCGATTGTGTGATTTACTGTGCAACAGACAAACTCATAATATCAATTGGATAGTCAAACATGTGTAACTGAACATTTGTTTCATAAACTGTAACCAATTTTTATTCAAAAGCATTTAAAAGAACAAATTTGTTTTTACTTACTTACCGATATTATTTAAATTATGAATGTTAATATTCCATTACTGCAAATAATTGGAGGTAACAGTATTATGAAATATTATTTCCACAAAAAATGAAAATATGTAAAAATCATTCCAAAGTGATGTAGTTATAGTTAACAGTTTTATTATTTTCCAAGGACTATATTATGAAATATAAATATTTTTTGATTATAATAAACTATTATATACATGTTACTTATTTTGCATGTTTTACAATAAACCTTCAATTAAAATATAAAAACAAGAAGATATTTCTAGATCAGTTTGAATATTGACAAAATTATTACATTATTAACTGTTCTATTTACCAAAGACCAGGGTAAGAAATCGAATAAAATAACGGTTAACCGTTACTTAAAATTAAAAACGTAATTACAAAACAAGTTTTCTTCAAAAACAGGTTTTTTTTAACAATTCAATTCAATTACAAATTGTAATTCTTTCATGAAAACATGGAGGTATTTTAAACCGGTTTCTTGCCCTAGTTAAGTCTAGTTTTCCTTGAGAATGTACTATCTTCCTATTTTTATCTACAAATAAATTACATTGACACATTATCAGGAACAAGTGAAATATTTTTTAATATTGGAATGAATATAATTATATATAAATAATGGAAATAAATACAATATCAACGGTTTCATAACTCAAAGACATAAATCTGCTGTTCGAATTATTTCACTACATAATAAAAGTAAATTACGAAATGTGTCTTATATTTATGCAATTTAAGTATTCGCGGCAGATGATCTGTAAACAATAAGCGAAGGAAAGCAATATTTAATGTAAATTTGTTATGGTTAGTCACGCATATCGAAGCGTATTTAATTCGTACATACATATACATCGTGTATATAAGAGATTTTATATAATTTACTAGTTACATAATTTGTTTATGAAATTATATCAGTTATGGGATTAAATAGTCATTAAAAAATTATACGGTATACATAAAAAACTAATAAATATTGCGTTATATATTAACTTAATTATTTTTATGGTGTTATAGCTATTTCTGAAAATTACAATCGAATTAATAAATACAGAGTTAATGCATCTACATATAACATTATTGATAAAAACTGATGCTGATTAAAACCTTAAATATTTTAAACGATCGATTAAATTGTGTAAAACGTAAACTTACTAACAAATTGCTATAAATTGCACAGCGCTTACCAACCACCATCGCGTATAGGCCTCAATATGTCTATTTTATTTGCAACGATATTAGCACGGATGAAATAAATGTAGTAATATCTAATTCAACGCTATATACAATTATCATTATACAGATCAGTCAGTGTAATTCAAACAACACCATTTTAAAGCAAAAGAAGTGTTACTTTAAAATGTACAGGCAGTTGTCTTCGAATACTTAAATTTTCTACAGAGTACGACTGTTGCTATTTCGTTGCTTTCTAAATATTTATGTTATACAAATCATAATTCCAAAGACAGTCTGCGCTGCTTCCTAAAACCTAACTCTTCTTATGCTAAATACGCACCCAATCTTATGCTTAACATTTCCTAACTCTGTCCAGTTCTTTGTATATAAGAACAGCTAATATTATAAATCATATTCACCATCACTATATGAAATTAGTCCACAATAATATTTTTCACTAGTTTTCAGATGCTAGTTACTTATGGCAGCCTGTAAGTTAAAAATAAAATATTACTTTCTAATAATACATTTTTTTAAATGTAAATCTAATTTTTCTATTATTCAATGCTTTTCATTTTAATTTTTTTTCTACTTATTACATGTCAAGGGTTAATTCGCAAAGGACATGAAAACAGAAAGGACACATACACATACAATAATGCGAAGAAAAATTGTTTCTAAGAAATAAATAATCACAATGGAATATAGGAATTTGAATGGTGCAAAAATAACCCCCGAACTTTTTTAATTATACGATAATAAACAAATACACACAAATGTATCCTAATAGGTTATTGTACTGCAAGGCTGATAATTATTTTTTTTAATCTAAAATATTTTTTAACATCAATGTAACATTTTTCTGTCACGCAGTAAACAATATTTTTATCCTACATTAAAAAATAATAGATTAGCCTTGTTTAGTATTTTAATTTGAACTTTAGAACCGAAATATATATTCTTTTTTATTTAGATGCACTAGAAATACAATACTTAGTAGGAAAAGCCCATACTTCTCCCTAGAATAAAGTACAAAATTTTTTCTTACAAGTACGGCAGCTGTGCTTGAATTTAATTATTAATTAAATGATAAAAATTTATTAGATGATTTATGTGCACTTTTAAAAAATAATAATATATAAATATTAATTTCAAATATATTTTGTTATTCCAATTTGAATATTTTATAAAAATATAAATTTAATTTGCTTCAGTCACTGTTTATTTATTTTTTATATTTACGTTCCAGAAATTATTGAATGAGAATGAAATTAAAATTTTAAATATTTTCAAAATAATAATAATACAGTACAAATGATACTAAAAACTTCAGTGATTAAACAAATTTGCTAAAATTGTCACAGCTTTTACATAAAGTCAACGCATTGCGGCGTTAACTTCATTTTGCTTATGGCAGATGAATAGTGCGTGAAGTACAAACTTCTCCCATTCATTTATTACTCCCATAGCTGGAGAAGCACGCACTTCTCCAACAAAAAACAGTGGGGAAGTAAGCACTTACCGTACGCGTAAGGAAAAATATGTTTTATTTGAGTAGGATAAAAAATATTGCTAATATATTTTAGATCTAACTGAAAAACATTGTTTAATATTTATATATTGTATGATGCAAACGTAGACTGTTTATAAATTAGTAAACCTTTACAAATGCATGCGGTTATTATTAAATATTTCATTTAGGCAAAATTAGTGCAAAAGCAAACAAATTCATGCAAATACCGTGTATTTAATGTGGAAGACATACTTTTATCGTTTTTGTACCTTCTTTTTTTTATTCTTTCGAGGCTTGTTGCTCGTCGGCGACACAGAGCTAGATGAGGCGGAATTGGGAAGCTGCGTTCATTTAAACCAAGTTTAAAATCGCATGCACAGTAATATTATATATTAATACTTTGCAAGCATTGCACATTTAATCTAATCACATATATTAACGTTTAGGAAACATCAAATTTCAGTTAATGTTAGCTCAAAATTAATTAAGCATTATAGACTGCTGTTTATTAAGTGTAATTGTTACTTTATTTTATTAATATTTATAAAAATTGCTAACTTACCTCTGCAGATTCTAACGACGTCCCATTGGACGTATGATTTTGCACGACCTTTAAGAAACAAGAAATAAATAAAATATTATTTTAAGACTTAATAAATGTTACCTTAGCAGGAACTGAAATTTCAGCGGACTTTAAGCGTAATATTTCTTCAGTTAACTCTTGACATCTTTTCTGCTCTGCTGAAAGTTGTTCAGCGAGACGATTCTTTTCCTGAAATTTAAGTTTATTAATTTATCTAATTGAAAATAATAAGAAATTATGTACCTCTACGATCTGTTCTACTCCATTAAAATTTTCTCCGTTGCCTATTTGCGTATGTTTCGCATGTGTTACTGGTCCGAAAGAATTCAGTCTCTCTTTTAATGATTCACATTCAGTCTTTAATTCAAGTTTTGTTTGTTGTTCCTTCAATAAATTTTCTTCTAACTCACTAATCTTCGCGTTGAGCTGTAAAAGTAAATATGTATCAATTATTTCATATAGAGTAAATTATTTACTATTAATTTATATTTTCTCCCACTTTTGAGTAATCCGAATCGAATTATTATTTATAAAAGTTAGTTGATTACTCAAAATATATTTGATTGCTGTTTGTGAATAGACGTGCATTGCGAAGTTCGTGTACACGTGGTGCTGCCCTCAAATAATTAATGTGTAAGTTTCTTGTAAAAAGTAAAGATTAAAAGCATAAGGCGGTTTTCCACCAAACGGTTAGTTTTGTATAAAAATACAAATTGTGAATAAAAAAGCAAAGATTAATAAGATTTTAAAAATAAAAATAAACTGTCGCCAATAATCTAAGTTCCCAAAATGATAATTTTTATAAACACGAATTTCCACTTTGTCCGTTTGGTGAAAAGCGAAACACAGAGCAGCAGACATCACGGTACATTTACCTCTTCAGTGATGACTGGCAAAGAGCGTTCGATGCAGCCAAATGCAAACTTCACACCGTGATCATCCGGTGACACATTATCATTTCGCTGAAATGTGTGGGATGTACTACTCTGCTACATCGAAATCAAAAGTGCACATGCAATAAATAACAATTCATGCAAAAATATAAACTTATTCTTACTTGTGTTCTATTTTGTTCTTTTAGGGACTCAATCTCTTCATCCTTGGCTTGAATCTGCTTTCTCCAGGTGGTTTCCTCACGCTCTACGTGAGATTGAAGTTTATTCAACATACCTTCGGTGTCTTCAATAATATTTCTATAGTGAACAACTTGAGCCTGAAGGCGAGCAATATCTGAAGAATCCACATTGTTTTCTTCTTTCTCTTGCAATTCATTTATGTACTTTTTAACTGCAAGTTCTGCGTCTGACATCCACTTATCTGAATTGGATATTTTTACGTCAGGGAATAAACGTTGAATAAATTTACGAGCTTTTTCTTCCTCTTCTAATTTGAGTTTCTTTAAATTTGCCTAAAATTATGGAAAAATAGTAAGTTCCCGTGAGTTTGATGATTATGTCAAGAAAATGATGGAAGTAGCGATAATGACAAAGAGAGAAAAATAGAAATAAAACCATAAAACTTACTTCGCCGTTATTTACTGTAATAGTCTTTTTTTCTTTACTTCGCAGGGAAGTCTCCGCGGAATTCAATGCTTCCATCATTTTCCAATTCTTTTTCCTTAACTCCTAGTTAAGTGCAAATTAAAAGAAAAAAATTAAATCTACACTACATGAAGCACTCATCACTTACATCATTCTTTTCGCGTTGAGACTTAAGTTCTGCTTCGGAATCTCGTGCAGTTTTCTTTACTTCTTCAATTTCAGCTGAAAGTTGAGATTCCCGTTGCTGTAAACGTGCACGGAGTGAGGCTAATTCATTTTGTAGGTTCAGGATTTCGATTTCTTTGTTTCTGTCTTCCGATGCTGCTCCATTTGCGGCTTCCAGTTTACTGTTCTCCGATTGAAGAGAAGAAACTTGTGACTGGAGCTATAAAAGAGACATTTATGTTTAACTCTTCCAATCGTTTAAATTAAAATCACTTACATCAGCAACAATTCGCCGGTGTTCGTCCTGCTGCTGCTTCTGCATGTGATTCAACCTAGAAGCTTCGGTTTGTAATCTCGCAATATCATCATGCGCTTTAGTTTGCTCAATCCTAATCGCTTCATCCATTTGTTGCTGATATCTAATCAATTCGGATTCTGTGAGATGGAAGCGATGTTCCATTTCGGTGTAAGCGCGACGGGATTCTTCCAATTGCCGGGCAAGTTCTTGACGCTGATCGGATTCGTTCTTGAAGTGCACGGCTTGACTTTCAATCTGGCGAATTCGTTCGTGAAGCATTTCTTTCTCAGCATGCCCAGTCTCACGCACATTACGTAGTTCCATATTCAATTGCGCATTCAGGTTCTGTTGTTCTTGAAGTTCATTACGAAGTTGGCTTACTTGCGATTGGAATGTCGCTTCAGTCTAAAATAAATTAAGACGTATTAGAATGAAATAAAAATACATGATGAATTTATGTGAATAGATTCTTACTTCTTGTTTTTGATTAAGATGAATGTCTAATTGTTGACGCTGCATTTGCATGGCATTTAATTCCTCGCGTAATTTATGAGAGGTCATTACTTCTTCATTAATTTGAGCTTGCATCTGAAGAAATAAAAATTGTAAGTAAGTGGAAGAAAATATTACTTGTAAATATTTTCTCTTACGTTTTGCAATTTTTGATTTTGAGTGTGCATCCTGGCCGCAGCAGATTGCAACTCGGTGTGTTTCGCATGAAGACTCTCTTCCAAATTGCGATAGTTTTGAAGAAGGCGAGAACGTTCAGAATTAAGTTCGGCACGGACTTCCCTTAACTTAGCCTGCGCGCTGGCTAAAGCTTCTTGTTCTTCAGTCAAAGCGCGTTCCTTCTCCGCTAACTGACGTTTCAGTTTTTGAACTGGATCAGCGCGCCCCTAATTGTAGCAAAATTACATTAAAGCGAACATTTCTCTTTATGTTTTTAATAATTAAGCATATGACTGACATGAAGAAAATCATGCAAAGTTAGATTACTTACCTATCCATTCATTCCAAGACGTAAAGAATGTGAAAATTGTTCATTATGTAATACTTTAAAAAATATTCGTAAAAAGTAAAATCTAATGAAATTTAATTATCCGCGTAATTTAGTGATGCAAGCGTAAGAAGATACGGCAGAAAAAATTCAGACAAACAATAAATAGCAAAAAATGAAAGTCTTACCTCACTCCATTCATCAATGACGGCGGGCGCCTCATGCTGCTTGTTTAACAACAGATCAATGAGTATTTGGATTTCACTACGAGATAAATCTGCTTTACGGACCAGAGGTACTAGCAGGCTCACGTTGACGTCATGCTTGTCGCTTGCCGCTATAAAAATAACAATATTTACATCATGTATTTAAAAACAATGTCATAATACGTTCTTCTGAAGAACAATATAAATTCAGATTTTTTTTAATAAGTCAATTCCGGTTAAAAGAGCTGCCACAAATTAGACACAAACCAAAAGAAATAACAGCATTTAATATTTGGGTCACCATTCATTCTTTAATTTTATGTGGAATTTCGCATATTTGGGTCAGCCGTTTAATTGTTGTGTTTAAATGTTCTAGACTTAATATGTTCAAATTAAACAGAATCGACTAATTAAAATATTTATTAGGGTCTAAAACTATTGTATCTATTGTTAATATGTAAAAATGTCGAAATTGTTTAAAGTTGTCAGTTCATGGACACAGATTTGCAATTTACTTACTCATCTGCTGCAGAGTATTAAATTCACTCTTTTTCTTCTTTTTATCTTTAACAGAATTGACAGCATTGTTATGGTTGACTGTAGCTTGGACAGCTGGAGCAGATTTGGTAATGATGGGTTGTTCCACAACTGGTGTTTGTTCATCTTCAACTGCAGATGGTTGTTGCTGAGACTGTTGAGATTGTTTCTTGTCCTTATTTCCTGTTTTAGATGGTTTATGTTGTTCCCCGGTTTCTTTTTCAATTTGTTTTGATTTGGTTTTAGATACCTTTAAATCAGTCTCAGGTTTTTCTTGTTTAGAAGGAATTTCCTCTTTCTGTTAAAGTAATGTATAATTCAATTTTTATAAACAAATTAGAAAGATAAATAATATTAAACTTAGAACCGAATCGCAATATAAAAATTAAATTATCTGAAGTTATTTCTTATGATTTGAAGCCCTGTTAATAATAATTAAAAAAGCTAAAACAAATGTTTTCAAGTTATTTTTAAATTAATCAAATGAACAAAGTAAACAGAGTTGTTTTGAAAATATTGTATTAATTTATTAGTAAGATTAAAACTGCAGCAAAAATGATTACGACTTCATACATATTAAATGATTATGAACTACCATTTTGTTAATAACTACAACCCACTCGAAAACTTACATGAGACGTTAATAACTCAAATTCGTCTTTTGGTTGTATAACGTCGAAATGATTTGCCACTGGAATTTTGGATGAATCCACATCTGATACTGGTGTTTTCTCTTTGTTTAGTAGGATAGGTTTCACCTTATCTTTTTTATTTCTTTTCTGCAATGCCACAATCAAAACCCACTTGCATTCAAAGTTAAACATATACCTAAAGATGAACATGCAAATTTTGAAAACTACAAAAAGCATAAAGTTATTTTTTTTTATTCCTCTATATATAAATATATATCTAATTTTGTCATATAAGCATAATTAATATCACATATGGACTTATCAAATGAAATTATTAATTTAGAAAAAAAAAATAACTTACTGACTCATTAAATTAATGCGAGATAAAATTATATTTGTAACTAAGTTGCACAGATAACAATACGTATCTCAATTTATTTTTATATACACTGCGATACTCTTTTTTAACTTATCTTGATGCAAAACGAAATGGAAAAATGTTTATTTATAGTTCAATAAAGATATTCATAAACTAAACAAATGATATTTTCTATTGTAAACAGATCAGTTTAGGTTGAATGGATAATGATAATGAAAATAAATATTTAAAGATTAAGACTGCAATAATATTTGTTAAAAGCACGATATCAGCATATTGCATGTGTGTAAAAAGAAATAATCTTACTTTTGTGTTGGACGCTTGAACTTGGGTATCAGCAACAACTGCAGCAGGTTCTTCAAATTCAACGTGGAGTTTCGAGGGAGAAGAAGACCCCGCTGAAGTAGAACCTCCGGATGGATCAGCAACTTCCATAGATTCGGATTCATCGACAACATCGTTAGAGTTCTCAGTAGGAGCTGGCTTTTCCTTCACTTTTTTTCCGGATTTCTTTTGTTTCTTTTCCTTCGGCTTAGAACGTTGAGTAGTTCCAAGTAAACCACTTGTTAATTGCCTCTGTTCGGCAAGAGCTTCTTCGTAACTCTTTTCTCCCATGCCGAACTTATAGATTATGAGTAATATAGCAGCAGAAACCACGAATACTAGGACGCCTACAGATGCACTTTGCAGATCCATTGCGCTACACATATTAAAAATTAATTAATATTAACTAATAATATAAATTTATTTTAAAAAATATAAACAAATAAATATTACACTTCAATATTTTTTGTTTACTAAGAAAGAAAATAATGTAGGGCAAGGAATAACGATTACACCAAATAACAAGTTTTTGTCAATGAATTCGATTTTTCTTTTCTGCATTGCATTACAAACTAAACGAATTAAATAGATAATTTTTTAAATGTGTAGTATTATTCTTACAAAAAATTGACAAATAATCAAGGACACGGCATCAGGAAAATGAACATGCCGGCACTTACTTTGCTTTCGTGGCGCATGATAAGAAAAAAATGACAAAATTGCCAAAGAACAATATAAAAGATTACTTACAATGTATGAACTTGTTGAAGAAACTGATTTGTAAATTTAAACTCACGGAATTTAGTGTAAAAACTGTAGAAATTATTAAAATGGACACGGTTCTTGCAGACTCGGCCCGATGTCACAAAAACTATCACACGCTTGACTGTCTACTGTCTCTTAAATGCGCTTGCGTTTGGTGAAAGTGGAAGAGAGAAGCTAGAAAGATAAAAGATGCGCAACTAAAGAACGCGAAAACAAATGTATTTATGTATGTATGTTTTTTTCAATTATTAAACATATGAAACACAGTATTTTATAAATTCATATATTTTCAATCCAATTTTAAAACAATTATTATAATTTTCTAAAGAAACAAATATTTTCAATCATATTATTTTTAAAATATAAAATTATTTCATCTTAATAAAAAAATAAAAAGTTTTAAAACATAGATTAATTGATAATTAATATTTTATTAATTACCATACCAACTTAAAATATATTTGACGTATAAGGAAAAGATCGTAATCAATTGAACTAACCAAAAAGTTCATGTCAAGATAGTAGTTTAGTTGCACAACGTTACTGTAATTTGCAGCAGACAAAAAAATATTAGAGCAGACAAAATGTTTAAAAGAAGACTGCAAGCTCTGGATTATCCAGGTGCCGAAAATGTTAACATAAATAGTAAGTAACCGGCATTTTTCTGTTTTGTTGGGGGTACATGATTTTTTATTTTCAGATGTAAAAGAGTTTCGCAGTATAATTTTATGGCTTGAAGATCAAAAAATCAGGACTTACAAGATAGAAGATCGCCAAGGATTACGCATGTTAGATTCCGACGAATGGGTGCAAGCATATGAAAAATATAAAAATGATATTGCTTGCCCCATAACGTCTGGTAAATCTGTAGAAGAATTACTCTGGATTTTAGGATATGCTGTGCGACTCGAATATTGCGATAATAGTAAGCTTTGTATTAATTATTTTGGAGTTATATTCAATTGTTTATATTTTAGAGGATAAATACAACCAAAAAACAACAGAGAGCAATAAAACAAGTGCTCCCAATGTTGTTCCTGTTAATCCGTTGGATAACTTAGATTGTAAGTTATTTCTGTTTTACACAAAGCATTCTAATTACATTATAATATTTTAGTTGCCAGTCCAGATTTTGTGAAAGGTATTAACGAAATGGCAAAAATTTTGAAAATTTCTCCTCATCCAAATCATTTAATCACTCTAGAAGCCATAAGAAAAGTGGTTTGCAAAAGATTAAGTACTGAAGCACTTGAAAATCCTAACAAAGTTATAGTACACGTAAGTTTTAATAAATTTTATTTGAAAAACATTACAAAAATATATTTTAGGGTTCTCCATTTCCATTTGAAAGCGCAGATGCCGGGTTGGGCGCCACTGACCCTGTTCTTAACAAAGCAGCAAAAATATTAAGACTTCTGCATATACAAAATTTGCGACAATTACAAACTCTAGCAAATGAGTTAATTGTTGCAGTACAAGTAGTTACTGCAAATCCAAAAACCGATACAAAACTTGGTCAAGTTGGAAAGTAATCTCTTAAAATATAAAATGCACAAATGATTTAATGAAACTTATAATAGTACTGATTATGTGTCCTTATTTCGAAATGGTGACCAGTCGAATATTTCTCCTACTCCCAATCCAAACACAGCTAAAATAAACAACATAATTTTCCACAATTCTTTTACGTATTACTTTTGTTCATATACCTGTACCACTAACTCTGTAAAATAATGAAGCTTTATTTTTTGATCCTAGCATAAATAAATAACCTCCTATTCCACACAGAGTACCAATAGATATTATTTTGCACGAAGTACAATACTCTTCAGATTTTTTGTTTTCCATTGTTTTAACACAGATATTTTGTTTCTAAAGTTTTTGTTTTTATGTAGTTTGCAGAAGTGACATATACATAAGAAGAAGAATATACGTCAATTTGCTTGTCAAATGACTGAACACTTTTAAGGTTAACTCAATTTCGTATTTTAAATTAAAATGGCATCAGATATTTTACATAAATTAATCCTAATAACTGGGTTTTTATCTTTATTTCATTCTGCATATTCTGCTGCCCAACGTAATTATACATACTAGGTATAGTACTTAAAAATATAATAAATATTTTTTATTGTAGATCGTCTGTATCTTCGAATAACTGAACAGGAATTTACCACATTACCCTTAGACGTAAGATTTAATTTAGTAATTAATATATAATAAATGTATTTGTAATGTTTTTATTTCTAGATTTTAATTCAAGGTATAGGAAGTTTATTCGTTGTTATGTACGCTATTCTTAGTATAGCTGGAGATTTCAAAGAAATCCGAGCCACTGTAGATTTAGAAACTAAATCATGGGAAACCCAAAGAAATGTACCATCCTTCTACACATTTAATCATCGAGGGAAATCATTATCAGCGCACTATATTCCACCAGGAAGTAAATCAGCTCTAGATGAAGTAGAATAAATTTATTGTGCATTAAATACATATAAATAGGTCTTAAAATAAAATTGTACTTTATAAGATTCATAAGTGCAATGAGATATCACTAGGTTCATTTGATGACCATTATACTCTTTAACAAGTCAATAAATCTGTTTCAGTTGTTCATAAGTTATAAAAAATATTATATTCCACGGTCCCATTCGAACCCACGTTGGCACAAATCCTTTGTATAACGCCCAAAATCCTTCATTCTTTATTGTTTTATAAAAACAATCAAATGTACCTCTATAGATATGTGCAGGAATTGAATTATTTTTATATTTTCTTTGGTTCATTAAACGTGTCTAGATAAACAATTAAATATTTAATTTAAAACATATATATATTTTTTAAATTTACTTACGCGAACAACGTCAATAGGAGTTGAAGCCACAGCACTACCCAGACTTGCAATAACACTGGATCTAAAAAAATAAAATATATAGTGTGTTAAATAAAGAAATATATGCCGTAATTTAGATATTCAATTTCTTGCGCAAAATTACCCATTAGGATATAAAAAATTTAAAAGAGTGTCATGGTATCCATGGAAACAAAATTATAAACAAATAAAATCGTTTCAACTGTCGTAATATAAGTGGTAAATTTTGCGCAAGACAAAATTTTGGTACAAAACTTACATAAAATGATTGCTAATTTTATCTCCAAAAGTAGTCATTAAATGACTTTTACAAAAATCGTAAACTGGTAACTCAACAGCAGCTATAACAGCCGCCCTTTGTGCAGTAGGGTTAACTCCCTAAAAATAAATTTATTGTTAGTTAATATTTAACCAACAATGTTAGCATTTTATTAAATACCCGCCACAACCCCGCGATGCCTTCTTGCATGTAAACATCTTTAAAGCAAGCCACCAACCCCGTATTGCTGAGTGACCCTCGAACTTGCATTCGAACTTTTAGCACATCTGTTGGATTAGCAATAGCACTAGATAAAGCACCAGCTATTACTGCACAACAAACATTTACACTAACACTCTCACCGTCATATCGTTCAACTATTACTTTTTTCAAGGAATAGTAAGTACCAAATTTAATTGTACCGTAAGTTGCTTGTCTTAGTACCGCGGGCCATATTCTAAAACATCTATAATAACTACCACAAAACATGAAAATTCACAAAAATATTACCCTGAATAAAGAGCCCGAAGCCCATGTTCACGATATGTTTTAACGAAGACATCTGTCATTCCCCGGTATTTCAGTTCTGCATGTGCGGAATCCAGCGTCTGTCCTTGTACTTGCAATTTAGTTTTTGCTGTATCTATTGGAAAAGTTCCTAAAATATAAAAGTTATAAATTTAAATAAATATTAACAATTTAATCCCTTACCAAATTCAGCTGTACATGATGCCAATCCACCGTAAATAAATGGTCTCCAATCACCTCTTTCCATAACTTATTTATTCCAGCCCTTTACATTTAAGTAAAATCCAAAAGAGTTATAACCATAAATACTAGCAGATACATGCAGTAGATAAGGGCGTTTGCGTAACATGCAGAATAAATAATGACAAAATTATTCCAATTTAGATAATAGTATCAAATATAATTAAAAATATGATGAGACCACGTGCACTCAAGGACAGTTTACCGGCTTCAGATATCGTACGATTCGATATCCGATTACTTTTATACCTTCCCGAGCATATGGTACGTCAAACCAATTGCAGAGAAGTTAGGCGGCGATATCCGTGATGGCGCCAAAATCTTCCAAAAAACTAAAATTGCTATTTTTAGACGACTGTGAAAATAGAATTATTTTTCACAAATAAGAACAGTTAGTAATCGATTACGAAACATTGCAAAACAAATTTGTACGTCATAAAAATATATTTATGCTTATGTACAATTTCTTAAAAAATATTCTCAAAATAACAAATAAATTAGCTTAGAATAAAACTATTTGACAAGGGTCCAGGTACATAAATATAATTATCATGCAAAGAGATCATGTTTAATGAGAATGCTTGCGTTTCTTTCTCCTCCGGACTGAAGGTGACTTTGATCGTGATCTTGATCTAGAGCTAGATATTTTTTTCCTGTCCCTTCTTTTGTCGTAATGTTTATGTTTTCTACAACTACGCGAATGTCTATTATTACGGTTTTCTTTGTCATCCACATTACGCTCTGGAGACTCAGACCATCTCCACTCTCTACTTCGAAAGTCTGACTCACTAAAAAAATAAACGGGGTAGATTAACACCATAATAAAAATTTAGTCGAGTATAGAACATTTTGCAGTAGGTCAAATTATTCGTAAGAACTACTACTCTAATAATAGTTTTTCATCGATTTTATAAATTTATATTTATCATACACAAGCACTACAATCGCTGAGTAATATAATTTATATAAAAATAAATTGAAGAATTATTTGTTTCAGTGATGATTACAACTTTGCGAAACTATTTGCGTGTTTAACAAACTGCTAACTAAACTGATTTGGCAAAAAATATAGACACGTGTATAAGGCAATACATTGTAAAGAACCTTCAGTCTGCCAAAGTTTAACACGGTTTGATTTTACCGAAAACCGAAAGCTTCCGATTGGTTAGCCAAATAGTTGAATACTACCTGTTTTTAATATTATTGAAAACAGTTATCTCTAGCACTAGTGCAGAAACTGAACTTTTACAAGAACGAGTTAATATTGCCAGGCCGAGCTAAAGGCGAGGCTTCCAAATGCGAGATCTCGCAAGAGTTTCTGGGCGTGCCATACGCAAGATTTTTTGCAACGATGACACTTTTCATTTATTAAAAAAATATTACTACTATTTAAGGGTTTTATGTTATGTTCTAGTAATATTTTCGATTCACGTGGACATATAAAAATTCACTTGTTTCATTCAAAAAAAGGCATTTGTTCTAACTTAAAAAATAAAACGAATGTGAATTGTTATTTTTCAACAATTAACGTAATCATAATCAAAAGTAGTTGTTTTAATTAACGTTTTACATTTCCAATAAAATTAAATTTTTTGACAGAATGTAATGCTAAAATCTTTAAGTTGGTATCCCTACATTTTGCCGGCCTAGGCCTGCAAACAGAGCGTTTTTGGACGATTTTGAGTTTTATAATACTAGTCATAATAAAACGGAGGCGCAAAAAATATTTTTCGGAATAAAAATTATGCCCGTTAACGTTAAAATAAAACATTTTACATACTTTTCTATATTGTTCCTAGAATGATTTCGATGTAAGTCCCTGTCTGCACCTTCGAACATTCTGAATGGATTCGTAAATACATGTAAGAAGTTACACGTGCTACCTTTCGGGCATTTTTTCTTGAAACTTAATCCTAAAAATATAATTATAATTTTTTTGTTTGAAAGAATTATAAATAAATAAATTACCGCAAATTGCCGATCTCCATGATTCAATATTACAAAATTCAACATTAATTTGCCTCCCTCCGTACCACCGTCCTTGGAACATTTTAAAAGCTTTTAAAGCATCTCTTGTTCTTTCATACTCCACATATACATTTCCCCGCAAATGAGACTCAATATTTCGGCATACTTTAAATTGATTGACATGTCCACATTTTTCCATTTCAGGTAGTACGTCATTGAAAAATTCTTTAAAATGATTGTAAGTTTCTCTCTCATCAACTTCTAGAGATGAGTCAGTTCCATGTTCATTATCACGTCCTTGGTATAAACTAAAATGCGAATAAAATGCTGGAAATAGTAAAACTTTACTAATGCCTGGTCTGATGTGGTTTCTAGAACAGGTGTCTTTAAATCGGCATGTAGCAGTCTTGTGAAAAAATGGACATATTTCTTTGTTTGGATTCGTTTCCATAGAAACTTCTAATTCTTCTGGAATATTGCCACCATTGGAAATAAATTCATCAATTTTGTTCTTGATTAATTCAGCTTTTCTTTCATTTTCTTCTTTAAGTTTTCTTCGTCGTTCTTTTTCTTCAAATATCTTTTGCTGTTCTCGTTTCCATTCTTGTAAAATACGTTCTTCTTCTTTGGCTCTTTCTTCCCTGAGTTGAGCTAATCTAATTTGTAATTCTTTCCACTGCTTTTGAGCTTCCTCTTCAGCTTTTAGCCACTGTTCTTCTCGTTCTTTGGCTAAGCGTAACTCTTCCTCTTCTTGGAATTTTTCTAAAGCTTCTTGTTCAGCACACATTTTGATGTACGTTGGTGATGCTTCTCTTTCTGATTTTTCTGAAATATTTAAAAGTTAAAAAATATAAACGACTTTTAATATATTATTACTTTTATTTTCAATTTCTGCTTTTTCAGCAGCAATTTGTTGGCGTTTACGTTTTCGTCTACTTTTTTTTGCCAGTTTTCTCCATTCCTTATGTCTACAAATATATTGTTAATATAAAATAAATGAATAAATGTAACAATTACCTTCCCATCCTAACTTCAAAATTTATTATTGTAATAATTTCTTTCTAGGAGACATAATTGTAGTATTTTGTTTTTATTCATATATAAATAAAATAATAATACATAAATGATATATATTGTGTTAATAATTAGAATATATTTATATTTGAAGTAAGAAAAATAACAGTCTCACAACCATAAACATAACCTGTTATCTTAATTTTTAACCTCAAATTTATCAAGCACGTATACATAACCTCAAAACAAAAATAGCACTCATAATTTTACATTTTTTAAATGTAATAAAAATGTTATCGCGGAATATATTACTTTCTTCAAGAATAATATTAAATTCATCTATATCACATTGTCACGGGAATTTTAAAAACGTGAAAAATATTTCTATATTTGCAATAACAAATCAAGTGAAGCTTATTTATCGTACATATTCCAATGTAAATCCTAATACAACACCTGAAGAACAGTATAAGGAAGTAACTGTAACAAATTTAAATGAGTTTAAGTCTAAAAATTGTCCAGCAGTTAAATATATTACTCCAAAGTTACAACAAGTCTTAGGCCTTTCATTAAATGAAGTTAAAGAATTGATAAAAAAATGTCCTAAATTAAAACATACTACAAGTGATCTAATAGAAAAGAATTATCAAATATGCAAGAAAGCTGAAATTACAAACGAAATAATAATTCAATATCCAGTTATATTAACTTTAGATCTCTTACGTTCTAAGGTTGAGTACTTACAAGAACTCGATGTCGACATAAATTCAATAGCACCTTTACTACTTGCGAATATACAAGTGTTAAGAAGAATAGTTGAAAACATGAAAGTTGAAGAAAAAATAGTACCATATAGAAACAGAATTGTATATTTAAGTAAAACATTAAATGTATGCCAAATGTATTTAAACACACAGCAGAGTTAAAATATTTCATTTATAGTTACCAGCACCAGAAATTTGTGAAAAAATTATACACCATACCTACGTTCTTAGGATACCAATAGATCGGTTAGGAAGCATATTAAAAGTTCTTTTAGATTTTGGAGTGGAACCAAGGAATATTTTGAACGATTGTTGGGCTTTACGCTACAGTCCGCAAATTGCAGAAGAGCGCTTACAAAAAGCAATTGAAGCAAATGTTGTCAAAGTAAAAACTTGGATGATACGGTGTCCGGATAAAGTTTTGAAACGGTAACAAACGAATAGAAAATAATATTTTTTATTCTACCATCTTTTGTTTTTAGATGTATTACGCGCCAAATTGAGAATAGGACAATTTTAGGAAACAACTCATCTGTTGAAGAATACCTCTCTAAAAGATTAGAATGTAGTATTGAAAACGCGAAATATTTAACTGAAAAATATCCGGCTATAGGAAAAATGAATATATTAAAAATGAAAGAAATATTAGATTTTTTGTATGAACAAGGTTACTCGCCAACTCATGTATGTAGAGTTCCGCGAATTTTAGTTCACAGTCAAGACACAACAAAATTACGAATTCAAAAATTAAGGCAACTTGGGTTTATGCCACCTACTCTCGCAATTTTATGTAAAAGTAAAAAAGACTTCGACAAATTGCTTAAAAAATATTCTAAACGGAAAATATGTGAAACAAATGAAGAATAAATTATTTTGTAATATATTTTGATAAATAAATATTATTGACATTGTTAAAAACTATACATTTATTTATATTTCATTAACACTTTTTATTTTTGTAAAAGCAGATGAAGAATTAAAATGTATAAATAACACAGCAGCAGACAATCGAGCTTGTAAATCTTGCTGGTTTATTTCATGTGCCCATTCTACTCGACCCCAGTAACTTAACTACATTCAACAATATTTAATATTTAATTTAATAATTAAATTTGTTTCGTCTTACCTGAAATTCTTCTTCCAGTCTGGATAACAAAACTGCTTTTTCTGGGGTAATAAAACGTTCAACGCATGCCAACGTTAAAATGACCGATTTCAACGTATCAACTCCAAACACATATCCTAAAGGAAAATATACAGTTGAAACAAAATTACAAACAAAAGCATAATGTGTGAACTCCCCCAAAACTTGATTTTTGAAACTATATGTACTAGTATGTAATTTTGATTCAATTCCTTGACTATCTATATTAAACTATATCTATATTAAACATAATTATATCAAACGACATACCATGAATTGCTTCAAAGTTGTATGACATTAAATGCCGTTGAATTATTGCTTTCGTTTCATTTGAAATAGATGGAGCGTCTAATCCTCTAAATTTTTTTAAATCTACTTGAAATCTTTCACAAAACCATTGAATGAGTGGATCCCATTCTTGAACTTGAAATTTATATAAATCTCCATCCTCCTATATTAAAAATTAAACAGTAAATTTCAAACACAAAAATAGTAAAGTATATTCAAACTTACATGAGACTGAAATAGAATTGTATCTGTTTCCAAGAAATTAACGATATATTGCACCATATCAAATTTGTTCAATCTATTTGGATTATCTAAAGCTGTACTGCATAATGCAGACTAAAACAATACTATATTACGAAAATTAAAATAAGATTGAAGTATTTTTACCAGGTGCATTGTACTTTGTTGTATTTTGTCTTTTTGTGCGTCCCATTCTGCTGCTACTGCTAAAGCTAAAGGTTCACTGTTTACATAAAATGGTTTACCACTAGGGGTCTTCAATTTTCTTTGATCTAATGTTATTTCATACTTTCCATCACTGAATAAAACACCTGTTTTACGATAGAATCTTTTTCTTGTAGCTGCGATACCAAAGAATATTAATATCTATTAAAAATATTTTATATCATGTTTACCGTATTGTCTTACTAATGTACTTAAATTAATAGGTTTAAAAGTAAAATTTAACTTTGATACAATACTCGTTAAAGAATTCATATTAAAATTTTCTGAATCAATCTTTATATCTATTTTCAAAAATATTAGGTTAGATTACATGTGACTTATGACAGCAAAAGTTACTAAATGGAGTTTAGTGGTAACACTGCTTACATTTCATTGGTTCAATTTTTAAATTAATAGTCCGCGGTATAATCACAGGTGCTGATTGGTCTAAAGGCTTAGCCTTGAAAATGGATATTTGCGGAGTTCAAGGGTATTTATAACGAAGGAACGTTTATAAACAAATTATTGAGCAATAGAGTTAATACAAATTATGTCGCGAAAGCTAGTGTTCGAAGATAAATCATTAAAGGTAGGACAAATTAAAAATTTTGATAATAAATGTCATTATTTAATTCGTTATTTACAGATGGATGAAAATTATATGAAAAAACGTTATTTATCGTTGTTTGAAACAAGAAAATTTAGCGACTGCAGTTTTTCAATAGAGAATGAAAAAATTTCCTCACACAAATTAATATTGGCATCATGTAGTCCTGTATTTGAAGCAATGCTGTATGGACCACTTGCTGTTTCTACAGAAATAGAAATAAACGATGTATCAGCAATAGAATTTAAACAAATGCTGAATTTTATTTATACCGATACAGTACAAATTTCGTCAATTATTAATGCTTGGGCATTAGTTTACGTTGGTAAGAAATATTTAATAGAAGATTTGTGCCATTATTCTCTAAATTATATTAAACAAAATCTGGATGCTTCAAATGTTTTATTAAATTACGAGTTCGCTGATTTGTTTAACGAGGACAGTGTGCGTAACCTTTGCCGCAATAACATTCAGATGTATGCAAAAGTAATTCTAAATAGCGATTATCACATGAAACCGTCTACTCTTCGATATTTATTAGACTTAAATGAATTTAATGCCAATGAAAAAGACCTACTTAGTGCAACTATTAATTGGGCAGCAGTTGAATGCCGTCGTAACAATCAAAACATCACAAAGGACAACATTAGGTCAGTATTAGTGGAATCAGGGATATTATCTCGAATAAGATTCCTCTCCTTACCGCTCGAAGAAATAAATTGCAATAAAAATACGCAAGTCTTGAAAGATGACGAAATAGGAATTCTGAGATCATGCAAATTAGATGAATCATTGGAAAATAAATCCAAGTTGCAAAGTCTGAACTTGTGTTTAACCAGTACACCAAGAAGTAACATTCCACTGCCGCAAAAACTAGGACTACGGAGAGTTCTCAAAACTGGAAACGTCTATCATGCTAGTGAAGAATCAAAGTTAACGACCAAATTAATAGTTAATAAATGCGTTTTGGTCAATGGATTCTTACTACCGACACGGCGGCCTCCTGAAACTTGTTTATTGTCTAATTATACGGAGAATTTAAACTTAACTATAACTGACGTAACGAGCAAAAAAGTAGTTCATTTGTCATTAACGCAAACATTGAGGTATGGAACTATTCACACTGTAAAAATCACAGATCCGTTGTTATTCGAAGAAGGAAAGACTTATGATATTGACATTACGTGGCCGGAATTCTTACAGTGGTCAAACAGTGAATATTGTTTACAATATTTTTCACCTTCTCTTGTCAACAAAGATATAAAATTTGAATTTCATGATCCATTCGATTGCGGTTTTATACAGGGTATTTGTTATTATCCTATTTAAATAATTTATATTTTAGAATATTATCTCAACTGTTTATTTAAGAAATTATCAGAGTTTATCATGACTCACTTAGATCTTTAGTCATAGTTTAAATTTAAAAAAAACTTTCCTTACATATTTATAACTCGTTATTTCATCTAATTAAAAACCCATTAAAGTATTGTGATTCTAATGTTATATAATTCTTATTTGTATTTTATAAGTTCTGCTTGGGTGAATTGTCTAAACCTGTAAACTGTGATTAATAATGTAATAAATAAATATATTACAATAAAAAGTATAATTTAATTAATAAAATAGGTACATATAAATGTGTTTATTCTAAACTAATAATAATTATTGAATGGGATTATTCACAAAGGAAGGACAAAGGAAAACGATTTTTGGGATTTTTTATAGACGAATGCCTGGGTTGCGGGAAGCGACAAAGTTGAGTAACTCTTCGCTGTCTTCACAAACGAATGGTTTGATGTGATGACATGCTACATCATGCCATTTGATGCCATCGTTGTAGAAGTTGTTCAAGATGGACAAGCATGATTCGTCGTTACCCTGACAACCAAAATAAGAACAAAGCATGAGTATGTATGCCATAGGTATCTTTTGTCGTTCGATGACGAAATGCGCGTGCTTCACTGACCTTGGAGATGTTGTTTACCTGAGACGGTGAGACTACTTCGCAAAAAATCATATGTTTTATCTTTCCTTTTAGTGTTGAACGACTTTACATTGTTCTTCTAGTACTAATAATAATTAGTTTGTACTTCGAACATAATCGTGCAATCAAGTAATTAATGCTAATAAGGATTTTGTTTTTATTTTAATGTTCCGAAAATTAATTTTGTTTTCTATGTTTGTAGTTATTTTTCATTATTTATTGATTGATATGATATGATCGTTTTAAATCTATCGCGAAAAAAATTCTTTTTATAAAATAATGTCAGGAATTGGCATATTATAATTTATTAAATTGACCAATTTGGCCCGATTATTTTCTGTCTGTAAATAAGTGTTATTTATTTTTAAATATTCGTTCTGTGAGAAAAAAACTTAAAAAGTTGTTGTAATGTTTTTTAAAAGATATTGAGATAGGGATTATGCCAAGATAAAAATATAAAAATTGTCACAAATTGTCGTACCTGTGCAGCTTCTCTGTTGTCGGGTTGGGGTTGACCGAATCCACCAGTGGCAGACCAATCTCCAGTGTTTCTTTGAGTTGTGGGTCCGATCTTCACTCCAGATCCGCTCCAGAACCATCCGTTGATGTTTGGTGGCTGAAGGTCAGGTCTGTCGCAACCAGCGAAGTTGCATTTCCTACCAGAGGTCCAGATGTAGCGCACGTTACCGCGAGCAATACGCTGCTTGATGAACTCGTTCTCCTGGGGAGTCTCCAAGGAGACGGCGTCCATACAATGTCTGCGGCAAATGTTACGGGCGTCGAGCCAGTCTACCTCGAGGTTACGGGTAGCCCCGTGTTCCCAACTGAAGAAGTAGGAGTGTGCTACTCCGCGGGCGTCCCTGTAGGTGGCGTGGCGAACACCTGAAAGCAATATGTAGGTTGACTAATCAAGAATTGAATATCAAGTTCAAGTTAACCGAAAATGTTATGAAATAATCAAAGAAGGAAACTTGTTTTATTTTTAGCACAGGCCATTATCATGTAAATAACTTAAATATTATTTATCAACATTATATAATTCATTTGTCTATATTTAATAGTTCATAACAATACCGTTTCTGATAATACGGTTACAAAATAGAATGCATCTACATTAAATAATAATTACAAACCTATATTTCATAAAGCGATAGATTTAGATTGCTATAATTGCAAAAGTTATGCAACTGGAAGTGGATTATCTAATGTGAATCAAGTGAAAATGTATACAACAATGAGTATAGAAGACAATTACTGTTCATATATCGGGCAGATGTTTAGTTTGAAAGTTCATTTAATTTTATTAGCTTCTCATTACTCAACAATGATATAACAATGTGGTTTTTATACTTTAAGTATGGGAACTATTGCAACATATCCGTTCATTTCTATTTATTCTATATCGTGAGAAAATGAGTACTACATTGATTTTCATTTACTACATTTAAAAAATAATGACTTCTTCTTTTAGTTAGGAAACTTTTTTGTTGTCCAAAATATAAATATACGACCGAAGTAGAATATTTCTTGAAGACCAGAAAAACTCGTTATTCGCACGTTGCATACAATACTTTTTATTCTCTATTAGGAAACCACAAAAAATATTGATCAAGTTTTGAATTTTGTTCCGAGAAGGTTTCCTTTTATGTTAAGGACTTACGGTTGGCACAACTGCGAGGATCAGGCAGGGCAAGACGTCTTTGAGCGAGGACTACCGTCGCTCCAAAGAAGAGGAGCAAAATTTGTCGAATCATTTCAATTAATCTGAAACAAAAAAAAAATGTAGAAATTATATTATATAAATCATTATTAGTAAATTATACATGGATTGATTACTTAATTCAGATAATCAAATAATATGTACTTAATTCAATGTGAAATATTTATTTTAAAACATGTAATTAAGATTAAGTGCTTCTTAGAAAAATATCCATATATTTACAGTTGTTTTTTATTTCCTAAACAATTTTATAATACCCTCAAGCTAACAATCAACTTTCATCAGATATCATCTAAATCAAATTATAATAAAATGAAATCTATAATAAAAAAATTGACCTAGAAAGACTTCCAAAGTTCGTATCTAGTTCAGAGCATTAGTTGATCAGTTATAGCACCGCGAGAAGGAAGGATGAGAAGTGGCGGTTTCGGCGAACAGAGGCGTTGCCAGGTGACCTGGTGACTCGACTGTTTGTTATGAATGAAGTGGAAGTAGTTCGGTTCGGTGACCCAGGTGGCAAGTCGATCGCGAAGGAATTTGACGGGAGTGGTAGATGATTTACTCTATCATGATATTCGAGATGAGCTTAGATTTGAAAGTATGATCACCAGGAGGTACAAAGATTTTTTGATCGTTAATCGATACTTTCATTCGACTTGCGGTTTATTTAAATATTATGGCTAAATAAAAGGAAGATTTATTTCTAAAAAATAATTATATAGTATATTATTTATTCCTTTTCCAGATACTATTGTAATTATTGTAAAGCTAACGATAATTTAAATTTTGTTTACTTGGTTTTATCCAGATCAGTATTCAAAAAATAAGTTTGTTATGAAAGTATAACAATGCTTTTTATAAATAATATAATTGCAGTAATTTATTATGAATATTGACCATTTCATTAAATTGATCCAACATATAATAGCCTTTAACTATCTTTGTAAATATTTTCGAGATATTATTATAATTATTGGAAAGCTAACGGTAATTTAAATTTTGTTTACTCGCTTTTGTTCAGATCTGTGTTCAAAAAAATTGTTAGCATATCAAAATATAACAATGTTTTATTTCTATAAATAATAAAATTGCAATAATTTATTATAAATATTGACCATTTCATTAAAATACTGTCCCAACTTTTGTCTAACTTTACTTCGAGAAGAAATACCCCTGTAATCTGTTGTACTGTACATCTTTTCATGTGTGACAAAAGAGTTGCATATGTTTCATTCGTGTTATAGAAAAAGTTTTTACAATTATTATCCGATTATTTTTCAAAATTTTCATTATTGTACACTTTAATACAGTGTATTTAGACTATTTATTTCGAGACCCAGTTTTTTATTTAATAGTTACAACCAAACCAAATTTTATTACTACCAAATTATAATATTAACATTTACCTTTAGTGCTTTACTTAAGTAAGATGAACTCGTTAAAACAGAAAAATATCTACATAAAGTATTAACTAATTAATTTATTAATTTGCTTATACGCCCTTGTTTAGAAATCACTAATTTAAAATACTCTACAATAATTGATGAGTTGTTGGTATTTGGCGTATTTGAATGTAATGCAATGGATGAGACATGCCGTGTCATGATCTGGGTCATGTAGTCTCCACGAGCGGTGTAAGGCACTGGGGCTCGTACCGGACTCATCTCGTGGATGTGGGTTTGCGGGGCGCAGTGCGAGGCGCAGCGCGGGGCCCCACGACGACAGGTGAAAGCCGGCCACGAACGGAAACCGGGGAACAAGTGAAACCGAACACTTAAGATCATCTGAACTCACGAACTGGATGGAATACTCAACAAGTGACATGCACAGGTCAATTTAGTTCGATTACAAGAAAGATTATTTCAATGGTAGTTGATTTGTTATTCGAAAAATTGTTTAGGCTTTGATAATCAAAAATAACATATTTATTCGTCATTTAATTGTTATTTCGGATTGCCAAAGCCTGAACTATTTTTCGAATATCATTTTTGGATCCTAACACATTTCAAGATATTTTGATATGTTGTAGAATGTGACATTCATCAGAATGAATAAAAATAAAAATAAATAAATATATCCCTTTTAGATTATTACCCATAGTTAGGGTAGTTTGAACAAGATAGTTTCTAAAATTGTCTACTTTATTATGTGAACAATCTAGCTCTATAGTTAATATGAGCACAGCATATATACATATATGCACTGCTTGTAGTTTCCCCTATTCGCTTGTAAATCATAGAAATAGCATAAAAGTCTTTAGGAGTAGTGTTCCTGTGTGCTAATATTATTATATCGAATATTTTGTTTAACTTTATTTTCCAAACATGTTTAAATTTAAACAAAAAACTATCTCTTTTTTTAAATAAAAAAGGTGATGAAGCCTGATAAAAAACGCACTTTAAAATTAGCAGAACTGAAAACTGAAATGTTGAAGCAGCCCTTCAAAAATGGTTTTGTTCACAAGGTAATAATAAATGAATGTGTGTATTTTTTGTATGTATAGAATTGCATCGTGATTTGATTTTTATTGAAATGATTTATTGTAGAGTATAATATTAAATCTCTATTCTTATTAATCAAAATGACTATAAATAAAAATGAATAAATATATCATTCACTGCTTATTTATTACCCATTGCGGAATTTGGTTTTAAACTCAGATATTTGTAATTTTATATTTGTATTTAATATACATTTGCCAGAAGTTATTACTTGTTATATACTTTAGTTGAGGCCAGATTCTCAATTATCACTAACTACAGTGAAAATTAGTGAAAAATTTCACCAATATCAATAGCTTATAATGAAAACAAGTGACATAATATTATTTATCACTAAGATGATATGAAATGAAGTGATATGTTTAGAATCTAGGCATAGACAATCAGCTACAGATCACAAATTTCGTAAAATGATTTTTAATGTTTTTTTAAGTCATTAGTTCTGGTTAATTTAATCAGAAAATATTCATATGTACGTCCATCATTCACTCTAATTCACTATTTCTAATTTATCACGAATGCAAACTGTCGTGCTAACAGGTAGTAATCGGAGATGAGTAAAAAGTTGACACCAATAAGTCAATCGCCAACAGGAAAATTACTCTTCAAGCAAAAGTTTAAAAATCCTGCTCATGTTTTCACAGAGCAATGAACTCTCAGATTAAAATTTAATTGGAGATTCATAAGAAAGAAATTCCTCGACAAAACTTGAATTTTCAGTTATAGTGGCATAAATGTCTGGTGACTATCAATTTATTCAATGACTAACTGTAAAAAAGTTTGTGTTATGAATTTTAAGATGTTTCATTCAATATGAATTTAGGTAGAAAGCTGTTTACAAATTTTGAGACTTTATGTAATAAGAATTTGCAGAATTTTAATTAAATACTTTTTATATTTTGATTAATTAATATACATATTTTCAGTTTTAGGTAAATATCTGGCAACATTAATTCTAATTAAAAATATTATGCCCAGTTGCATCAACAAGAAATTTAAGCAACATCTAAAGACTTAAACAAAAAAATGCTAATCGAAATTTTGACAGCAATTTTGAATACCTTTATTTGACTTTTTTTTCGATAAGATATTGTCAATTTAAAGAAAACTTAAAATTTAAGTAATAAGTAAAGTATAATTGGCCATGAATTACGTAAATTCATCAAAACTTTAATTTGTAATTTTAAAAATATATAAAAATGGTACATAACACCATCACCAAATTTTTTTAATTTGTTATATGAGATTGGAATAACTATGATCATAATTTTATATAGTATTTATTTAAAGCTTAATTAATTAATATTTTTAATGGTATTATTAATAAATATTTCAATTAATAATAATAATAATTAATAAAGTAGTTGTGGTATATCCAGTAAACGATAATAATAAGCTATTAAAGATTTTTTTTTCAAAATTATAGGATTTAGGTTAAGTTTATACAATATGTGGTGTAATTGTATGTATAAAAAATGTTTTATATTTTTTATAAAAAAAATAAAGGAAGAGGAAAACAAAACGATAATTAATCATTTTATTAATTTGAATAAATTTTTAATGTACTAATAAATAATTTTTCTTACGCAAACTCAGTCTTCCAGCATCCTCATCCGTTATAAGCTACCGGAGCATCCGAGATCAATGAACTTAGTATATTGTTAACCGGTAACCACGGTAACCAACAAACCGACCGACCTGTCTGGCTGACCTTTTCACAATAAAACATCAGAACATCATCAACATGAGAACTACCGACAGCAATTTCTAATGCAACATGAACAATTGCTGTTACACGCAGATTGATTTAACAATTGATTGGTTCCAATGTAAATGCGATAAAATAAACAATGACGTGGATTGCTGCACTTGTTTACAGTTCATTAAATGCCAAATAGGAGAAAAGATTCGTAATTTGGGTGAAATGGCTATGAAGAATGCCATTTGTATCATTATAAATAAATAAATTTGTATTATTTATCATGAAGTATAAGTTTCTAATTGATACAAAAACAATATTTACTATAGTAGAAACTGTATTAGTAGTGTAATTGGTATACTTATAATATAGGGAATATCAGCGCGAACGAAGCCCCTCCCCCTAATTTTTTTTAGAAGGAATAGAAAAATTTTCTTTATATAAAAGTTTTATTATATTAAATATGCTATTTCTTGAAATAGAAAGAATTATATTTATAAGTCTGATTTACACGGAACAATTATCATTTTTTTTTCAATGGGTACCTTACCATTATTTTGGTAAAATTAAACTGCCATTTTATGCTTTTTCAGTGATGTACCTATGAGTTTTCATAGTTAATGTAAAAAAAATCGAGAAAAATAAGATAATTAAAAAATAACAGACATAATTCTTAGACGGCCATGTAACATTGGGTACGTAAAATTAACTAGATGTAACGACATTTGTATGTAAAACAACTTTATAACGCGAAATAACAAAAATAATACAGCAAATCACTTAAACAACTGCTAGAAAGAACAACCATGTTATCTTATACGGAAAATTTGAATAAAAATTATTTCTGACTTTTCTCAATTATTTTATTTTTCTCGTATATTTTTTGTGCTCACTTATCACAAAGCAATACTTCGATGAAAAGACAAAAGAATGGCTGTTTTAATTTTACCAAAATAATGGCAGGTTCCAACTTAAAAAATAAAAATTGATAGTCGTTGCGTGTAAAGCAGACTCTTTTTTTTTCTCTATTTCATCAAATATTATTGTTATAATAAAAAAGTTAAGGGGGGTTCGTGTTCGCTGATACACCCTTTATATTAAAGAAAATCAAGATTGTGTATTTTATACAAAAAAGTAAGGTGATGATAACTAAGCAATAATTTTATCTGTACAGTAATATTATTAAAATATTGACTTGTTAAAAAACTATACATGAGGCAATGTAACTGTAATCATGAAGTCATATCAACCCATACCCACAAAGACTTGATCAAGAAAATGTCATTGATAAGAAAATTTTATAACATAAGATTCTTCGTTTTCTAAAACCGATAAACTATACAACAAACCACGGAGTTAAGAATCATAGCTGACCGTAGATGTCTCAAAATTTCTGCGACACTAATGATACTCAAAACAATTCTAGGTAGGTTATTAGCGGTTATTATTTTATCTTGTCTAATATTAAGAGTGTAAAACATGCAATACAGCAATTCGGAATAATGTTTGTTGTTGCAATTAAAAAAATCATGCAGGTTAATTCTTTCTAGAAATGTCGACTTTTTACATAATAAAAATTAAACCCGGTAGAAGAATATATGGGTCATATATTATTAACATAATTTCTATTGCATTTGCAGAATGTGTTTTTCATGAGACACGCGTTGAGTAACAAAAACAGTAGACAGTAACTCAGATAATGAGTCAGAGTATCATTACTTCTGCCTGAAGAAGTGCGAAGACCCATTGCCCGTAATTGCCAAATAATAGTATTTTGAAAGTTGACATTTGCCCGTAATGATAAGAATTGCAGCAACAAATTGCAACATCCAGATTAAACACACGAAATATCATACGGGTGCCGACATTTCAATTTTATTTAGAAATAACAGTCACTGTTAATGTATTCTGACTTCTTCATTTTAATTTCATCTTAATTATTAAATTACTAAATTGTGTTTTTTGAAGTGTAATGTCAAGAGAAAGTTATTCATCTGTCAAAACAAAACAATTACGGGAAGAAGTTCCAAGAATGAGAGATGAAAAGTTTTAAAATTGAGCTCTAATAAAGTAAATAAATGTAATTTACATAGTTTGTAGACAGTGTGGTGACATTGGAGATAGTTTCTAATGTCTTTTAAATTATATTATTTAGATACTACTATAATTTAACTGTTATGGACATTTTCTTTTATAAACATTTTGAAAGCTGTAATTTAAAATAAGTTTATATTAAAAGCAGATTAAATTATGCGTTTTCACAAATTAAAAAAATATATACAGAGTACAACAGAAATAAGAATATTAATTAAATTTAACTAGTTTTATCACTCGTAGAGCAACAATATTTATTAGTAAATTCCGTTTAGCATTTTTACCACCCAATAAATTAAAGAGTCGTTTGGTAATTTTTTTAATAATTTGAACCAGAAGCAGACAACAAATAAATCGACTAATAATTATTTAATTATTATAAAAGTTATAATCTGTAAAAATGCTTGCCTTTACGAATAGCGAGTACCTACAAAAACCCTATACTGGTTTTTGTGAAGTGTGACATTTCGAAACGTCAGTACATTTTGAAAAGTGACACTTTATCGGCCGAATTCGCCATTCCGTAATCAAAGGTTAATCCAATGGTCAACTCTGATCCATTAATCCATTCAATTCCCTATTAAAAAAATTAACAGATCCCTCGTATTCCATTAATCAAGCTTTGGTCAACTTATTTGATCCTAGTTTTAACATTTTTAAACATATTTACATATTTGATTTTTCACAGATCTATATGAATCGATGTAATTTCTCCCTTTTTCGTTCTTCTTTCCCGATTTTTATTGTGTCAACAAAAAATGACAGAAAATTTAATTCACACTCGTAAAATTTTATAAACACACCCTGATATGAACTGTCAGAAACTTAATTAAAATTAGAATAAATGTTGATCTAAAGATCAGCTTGATTCTTGAATCAGTTTATTATTAATCAATGGACTAACCTAAATTCGGCTGTATATGTTAAAATTCAATCACAGACTGGTAATGAAATTTGTAACAAAACTTTTTTTACAAAGAAAAGTTACTAACAAATATTGTTGCTCTTGTCGTGTTCTATCACTGATTAAATTAAACGTACGTACTTCTTTTGGTGTAACACCCTGTATATTATAATAATCGTTTCATTTCTAGATGGTACCTGAAGTACTTGAGGTACCATTTAAATAAAACGACATTTTATTTTTAGTTTTAGCTGATGTAACCACTATTACAAATCAAAAATAAAAGTGTAAATTTTATAGCATTATTTTGTTTGTGACTAAAATGAAAAACAATTGACTAAAAAAAGATTATATTGTTCCACAAGTAATTAGTATAATTTATATTATGCACATTATGTCATGTGCGATATTAAATACTAATAAATCTTTTTGTTTTCTTGTTTTTATATTTTCATACTATAATTTTGTTTAAATATGTTATTAGAATGTGAATGCAGTTATGAGGAAAATAGCGTTTATGAAACGAATGGTTTTAACGATCCACAAAGTGTTCTATAATGTCCACGTAATGGACAGCATTAATTCCTGTATAGTTAAAGAAGTATTCTTATGTAAAACGATTTCCAGGGTTTTCACTTTAATTGTTAGGAAGTAGTGAAGAGTGAAGCTATCAGAAATATCCATCCCGGAAGTCTCGTTGTTGATGCATAATGTGTAATTCTCTATTTAGAAAAATACAATATGTAGGCGGGATCCACATTACACAAGCCTGGGAATCATGACTTTTACTCTTTATTAATAGCTGCGCGTAACTCTCAACATCAGGAATCAATTTTACTGTAATTACTGATTACTGCTTATTGATACGACTAATTATTGCTATTATTTCTCGTTGAGTAAATAAATCCAAACATGAGATCATAAAACACTTCAAGCAAAAAAAGTAATTTACTGATAAATGCAATATTAATTTCATAAATGATTGTTTTTTCATTATACACAATATCCTGTTATATCATAAATGAACAATATCATATCGTAATAAAAATTACAAATGAATAATTTGGTACTGCTGTCATATTTTGTAAACATTTTTAGTTCAGAACTAACACAAATTCATTTTTAACTCTTAAATGAAGTAAAATACTAATTAAATAAATAAATCTGAAATTTGAGGATTCCAAAGAGAAAATTTCAATTGCTAATTTATTTTAAGGATAGGGGTAATTTTAATTAGGTACAGTTGTCACCAGAACTAAACAGTACAAATAAATAATAAATTTAAATAAAAACAATTTTGTCTTTTCGTAGTAGATGAAGATATCATTGAGTATACATTATATTACCAATCATGAATGAACAATACTATATCGCAGTAATCACAATAAAAATGACAAATCATTAGTTAAAAAATATTGTCACCTTTTGTATGTTAATACTTTTTATTTCTTATTCAGAAATAATACACAAGCATATTTAGTTTTTAAGTGAAGATAAATATTAATTAAATAAATTAATGTAAACGAAATAATGTTATGAAATTAAAGGTCCCAACGAGAAAATTTAAATTGTTAATTAATTTCAAAGTTACTGGTAATTTCAATTACAGACCTTAGCAGATCTAAAGAGCAAAAGTGGAATAAATATAAAAAAACAATTTTGTTTTTTTCGTAATAAATAAAATAAATATTTAGGATTTTTCTCATGTTTTTATATTGTTAATATCTTAAATTATGTAATTAAATTTATTAATTCACAATTTGTATTATTTTGTTTCATTTTCTTTAAATATCAGTAATATGATATGTCTCTGAAATATTTTTGTAAATATTTCGCAATGTACAGTTTCATTTGTTTGTAATGATTTTCTGAATATAAAGTTCCGTTTTCAGTGCTGTTATTTTTCAGAATAATAATATCCCGCATTGATTTACAAGCCCGCTGTTCATGAATGTGTTTCTTTACCAAATAAATACAGGTGGGTAGGAGTAAGTCAACGAAATTCTTCCACATCCGCCCTAGTGCCACAGAACGGCACGGCTACATACTTGAAGAAGAGCCACTCTGCATAACAAATACACTCACCACAAACACTTTTACCACTTCGTGACACCGAGACCTACATATAATTCATACTTTACTCATGATTTTCGACAGGAATTGCAAACATTACCAAAAAAGTCGTAAATTAATTTGAGTTTCATTTTCTCTTTTCAGAACGACTTAAATCACTTTTATGTGTTCCTTTTCTCTGTATGGATGACGGTAGTAATTTTCAGGAAATATTTGATGGAAAGAATTAACACTCCGTACTACAATAACTTTAAAAAAGATTTTTTTTTATTTATATTATATTTAAAAATAATGTAGTTTATTTTGACAAATATCTATTTTTAATAAAATTTATTACATCATTTCTTTAATTTTAAAAATTTGTTTGTTAATGAGTCGACTAAACCAAAATTTCCTAATTTGAAAGAATGGACAGATTTCAATTTATGACTTTCGTGTCGTCTGTCTGGTATAACAGTAATAAGTTTTCAACTAACAATATTTATTCTAGGATTTTTAAAATTAAAATTACGGAATTCTGATTAATTTTGCCTTACAGATTTAATAACTATAAAGTTCGCAATAATTATTTAACTGAGTAATTTGTAATTTATATTCCATAATATTTTTTTTTTCACAGAATGGCAATTTTTATTAATTAATTTTTAATTTGTTTTATTACAGATGTCACTTAAATTTAAATAAATTAATACTTTTGTAATAGTTCTACAGCAGTAATTTCATCGTTTTCTATAGAAATGAAATATACCTATTATTATATTATGCAGGAACAATACAATTGATTAATGAATTAACGACTTTAATTCATAGGTTACAAACAATTATAAACATTCCCTTTCAAAATAATTATAGCAGACTATGAGATAAAATTATACTACATGAAAGATAAAGATCAAAACCTGTCATTTACTAAATGAAGTATTACTGCTCGAATTTCTTTTTTATAATTATGGAAAAATTCTCATGAAAGTCTTCAATTTGTATTTTCTTGTAAATTAAATACTTTTACTAGTATTAATTAAAACATGTGTATCATCTTCTATGGGACGAAATAATAATTATTAGGTATTATGATTAATTGTACTGCTTAACAATTCTCACGTTTATAACAAATAACAATGTCAAAAGTATATGTAGAAGAAGATTTCTCTAGTAATAATATACTCATAAATATGCAGTTAATTAAATATAGAAGTTTATTTAATTAACATATTTATGCATTTTATCTGATTGTTAATGTTGTGAATCAATAAATTTTGTTGTATCTGATACGTTTATGTCATCAAAAACTGTTTCCATGATAACAAAAACCAGTAACAGTTATTTATTTAAACAAAATTTTATCTTTTAGCTCACAAAATGAATATTTTACTTATATAATGATGAAAAATTACGATTTTTTAGGAAATATAGTAGGTATGTAGTAAATAATTATTTATACGGCAGATAAAAATTGCTTATTTAGCGTCTAAATATAAATAACCACCGAAAAAAGTGCCAAAAAGTACAGTTAGCCGTCCCAAATGATAAAAAATTGAGAGAGTTGAACGCTGGGTGAGACGAGTACACGACAATGTCTAACGAACATTCCTGTAAGTGCACAGTTACAAACGGTAATTATGCCCTATAAGTCTCCGGAGAAAAAACTGTCCCGTACAAGCAAAAATATCCTGCAGATAATGTTAGCTGCCCTAGATCAACCGGAAATTCAGAGACTTCAACGGGACCTCACGACAGAACACCGGCCAGAATATTAAATAACAACCGAAATAAACTTAAAAATATTTAAATTCTAAATCAACTTGCAGCTAATCTGATCAGGCATACCCAGCAATGGGTAATAGTTAATAATACATTTTGTGAAAATTAAAAAACTGTAGTAGGATTCATATTTAAATTACTTTCAAAATTGTGGAAAGCAGTAGCTAAATTACTACCTTTTGGTATGTATGTATGAAAGTGTGTTGAACATCTTGATATATTCATCACATTAAAGTAATGGTATACTATTCCATATATAGAAATACCATGTTTTAGAGAATGTCTTTCCATTAAATAAATTTAAATTTTGTAGAACATTACTACTAAATAGTTATTTCACTTAAGTGATAATTAAGAACACATTGCTGTTATTGACATAAGTGTATGTTATACTTAATTTAAAATTTAATATAATTGTGTTTAAAATATCTTCATTTATAATTGTTTTGTTTTTATACACTCACATTTACAAAATAAAGCAGGAATTCTATGTATGTGTGTGTAGTATTATAAGCGCTATCTTCAAACTGTTAACTCTGTAGGTAGATACAAACTAGTTTTACTAAACGTTTAGTGTACTCTACTAAAAAACTTAAAAGTGTTAATGGTAATAACAACAATACATATTTTTTTAAAATAAAAAAACATATACATAAATATAAGTTATATGCATCTCACTGCATGGCGAAAGAAATAAAAAATAACAAATTTATGCATGTTCTGAAATTATCATCTTATACTGTATTTAATAAATAAAATAATGATAATATTATAGAAAAAAAATAGTATTTTATATCTTTTTTCTTTTGTACTACTCGTATGTAAATCAGTTGTTAATATTTTATATTATCAAAAATAACTTTATTGTTTAGTACTGGCGTGTGTTTATTTTTATATTTCCGCATACAAATTTGAGGATATATATTTTTAATTTTAAAGTACTCTTTACTTGTGTTGTTCTGTCGTTTGTGGTACATATTTTAATAAATAAAATAATAAGATTGTAGAAAAAAATGGTATTGTACATTTTTTTTCTCTTGTACTACTAATGTGTAATTGAGGTGTTAATGTTTTATATTATCAAAAATTAACTTTATTGTTTAGTACTGGCGTGTGTTTATTTTTGTATTTCCGCATTCAAATTTGTTTTTTTTTATTTTAACTTTAAATTACTCTTCACATATAGGTATATTGAATTGTCTCTAGGTATGTTTTTTTTTGCGGTATATACTGTTAGCTTCAAATATGACTTTATACATTTTTATTTTGTAAGTTACTTGTTGCAGATGTGCTATACTGTCTCTGTCTCTATAGGTACTGTTAGAGGAATGTGAATGTATTGTAGTAACACAAGTACTTACGTATCCTATCTACTCGTGCTCAGCTTCAGACACTACCGAATGAACTGCAGGGCTGAGTTGAGCGCCGTGTATATAGCTGTCCTACATCCCCACACCGTCTGTAACCTACATACGCGCGGCGGCGGCGGCGACGGGCCTCGGAGGCTGCGGCTGCCCGTGCCCCACGGGGAGGTGACATTTGACCACTGTCACTATCGATGCACATCACTAGTATCATCCTACTCGCTGCAGCTCTAGCTGGAGTGCTTGTGGAAAAGTTTATAAGCTTTATGGAGGGTTGAATAGTAGTGAAGAGAAATGGGGTGTATTAAGCAAATTCATAGAGGGCCATAGCTAGGGGCTAAGCCCTGCTAAAAATAATTAGTTCTACATTTACAAATGAACTGTTTCACTTCATTTAAATTTGTTTAATTTAAAAGTGAGATACACTCTACGGCTAATCGTTTTTGAGTTATGTGAAAAACAAAAAAAAACCCTTCGAGTAAAGTGTCCCTTTGGCACTGACGATTGTGTAAAAAAGAGATGTACATTTTTCAGTTCTACAATGTAGGTAACTAATCCAAATGGATTCAGGATGAACAAAATGGATATTTCCGTTGAATTCTAAAAACCGAAATTTTTCGCGATTACAATCCTTTCTTTACTTTGCGCAAAGAAGTAAAAAATTAACAGAGTTTAAATAGTACTAATGCCCGTTTGTACCAACAAGGCTTAAATTTTAAGCCAGGCTTAAACAAAAAAATCTAATCGAATTTTTGACAGCAATGTTAAATCATGCATTTGACATTTTATTTCGATTCGATATTGTCGATTTAAGGCAAGCTTAAAATTTAAGTTATGTTGGTGCAAACGGCCATAATATACCTAAATCTTGCCACCTTTGGAAAATTTGCTAAAAACAGGTTAATTTGGAATATTTTGCATTTAAAATACGTTGTATTTTAAAATAATGCGAATAATTAATGATATTTTCTTATTTCATAAAATACTAAGGACTGTACCCGAAATTTGTGTTCAATATGTTTCCTATTTATGTTTTTTTTTATGTAGATTAAAGTATTCTAACAATACTAAATATACATCAATTTGTAATTAAAATATTATAGGATTAGTAAAATATAAACAGTTACTGAAAATTTTCTTCAAAGATAGGTACAGGAAAAAATCTTTTTCAATTTTGGACAAGTCATCAAAATAAAATCATAAATGTGTAAAAATATTATGACAACATCACATCGAAATCAAATCATAATTTTTTTGTTCAAGTGTTGCCTAAAATTTAAGCCTTGTTGGTGCAAATGTGTTAGAAGTGTAGGCGGCGAGAGGATAAATTTCTGCCTCTTCCTCAATGTTTATAGGTTTTATTCTCAGTCGAAGTTTAGTCTTAGTTTAGTGATACTTTTAGGCAGTCAGGCACTTTAAGGCAAAACTATCATTTCTGGAAGTGGGTGGCTGTGTCCTCCAGATCCACTTAGTTTTATGTTTTGGCTAGTATTTTTGTAATCAGTTTAGTTTTAGTAAGTGCAATTGTGTAAATAAGGTAAGTAAAGTTTAAGTTACACAAAGAAAGTATGTGTCTACATCCATTCAAGTTTATTTGTGTTTTTGTATCTGTAGTAGTCATCATCATCTTCTTAGCAACAAGATATACCTCTCGTGTCAAAGCACTTGACAAAGAAGGAAGTTTGTAGTGCGAAACGTTGTACACTTTTTAAGGTGTGATAGTTCGAAGAAATCACTGTATTAACTTTAACAAATCTGAAAATTTCAAATTTTCGGCTTATCAATCCCCTCTCTCACTTATAATTTGAAAGGACTCCCTTCATATAAGTAAATAATTACCAAAAAGGTATTAATTTTCTGGAAAACAGTACTAATAAATAAAACAAAGTACCTACTGTATTTTAAAATTTCTTAGTTTTTAATGAATTTTTTATATCTTCACTCGTTTTTATATAATCTTCATGGCCCTTTAAGGAAAGTCTGTTTTATTTTTCGATTATTTATTTGCTTTAAAATGTTAACTATGACAAATAATATTAATAATTTACAAAATTATATAAAAAATTCCTACAAATAAATAATCAATTTCCTCAAAATGAAATCTAAAATTATTATCTCAAATTTTCTTAAGTAGTTTAGAAGCCTAATTTATCGTATGACTAAGTTTATTAATGACTTCACTACACCACACTGAATAAATGAAATGAATACCAAAAAAATTGAATACTTTATTTATATATCTAATTTTGTGGTTATCATACCACGAACAGTTGGCTATATAAATAGAAATTCTTGGTGCCATAGTTTTGTGGGATACACTTGTCTGATCAATTGATTGCCAATGATTTATAATAGACACAGATTGAAATGTTTTGATAAATCAGGTATATGATCTGATTTATCATATCTGCAAAACGAAACAGCTATGTAAATATATGTTCTTTATACGGTTAGTAAATAAAATGAAAAGCATTTCTTTAATAAATAGTTATTTATATCACTAGTCCAGAATCTGAACTTTTTGAAGCATTTCTGGGCGTGTGATGCACAAGAAATATTATTATTACTTAAAATTTTGTACACTGTAACTATAGGTTTTGTCTTGGTGACATTTTCGATTCAAATGGATATATAAAAAATGCACTTGTTTTATTATAAAGTTTAATGACATTTGTTCTAATTAAAAAAGAAAATGAATGTGAATTGATATTTTTCAACTGTTAACGTAATTGTAATCGTACAACACGAGTATAATATGAATAATAAATCAAAAATAAAGAATTTAATTAATGTTTTACATTTTTAGTACAATAAAATAAAAATTTTGCTGGCCTATAGGCCGGCAAACAGAGAGTTTCCAAATGATTTTGAGTTCCGTAATAGGAGTCATATAGGACGGCGGCGCGAAAAAATGTTTTTGATAATGTCAATGACTATGAAAGTATATTTTTTTATTTTTAAATTGATTATAATTGAACTTATTTATTTCCTTTTGGTGAAGCCCTGTTGAGTTACTTTCACTAAAAACGTATTTCATATTTTATCTGTATACAAATGTGTAATGTATACTTACATGTAAAACTCGTGTAACAATATTTAATGTAATTATTTTATCTAATTCATATCTTAAATGTAAATTAATTTCCATAAAACATGAAAACTTGAAATTGTGTGTATTTATTTAGATTCACATCCTTTTTGTAGAATGCTAATTAAATATAATCAGCAAATTCTTCGAATTTTCGTATCCTGTGAGATTTGTTGCATTAATTGTGCATATAAAATCTTTTTATAGATGTCAAGTGCAACAAGACAGGTTGTATTCATGGGACGTTTGAAATACCATTAATTTTATTTTTTATCTCCAATTACTGGTAAAATCTGCAAATTTTTTTGCAAGTGAGAAAGTTAGAGGATAATTAATTATTTTTAAAAATTTTAATAAATAACCTAAATTGCAGTTTACATTGACATTTAATTAATTGTGAATAAAACAAAAATAAATAACTATTTTCTTCCTTCTATTGTTAAACATTAAAAATAACAGTAAATAAAAATAAAAGACAATAGTACAAGTACTTCCTCAATTGTTATTAATCATCACCTTGAATCTCAAAATAAACAAAAACGATTATTGAATCATTGCATAAAATATAGATAATAAATTATGCATTATATGCCATCTGTAATATAAACTGCAACTTAACAGTATGAATATTTTTTGTAACTTATTAACATTTTTTGCAACTTATTTTATTATTTTATGATATGATGTATATATAAATACCTGTAATACGCTTTTTACACTTACACTACAAAGCAAAAAATATTCATAAAACAATATCCATATAAAATATATTCCTAGATTATCCTGCTTTCAACTTGTTAAGTAAAAATAAATATTCTATCATATGAAGGCATAAATTTATAATTCAAATGATATACGACAAATCACTAGTAAAAACTCATTACAACATTTATATTTTGCATTTTTGTTTTGAAGGCATTCAATATGGAAGAAAGAAAGTTAATATTTTTATATTTGCTATTCGAAAGCTATTTTCACCTTTTTGTTGTTGCGTACAGAGTGACAATATTGGTTTAGAAACAAAGCAAAACGAAAGAACTGATTTATTCTAAACGGATGTTAATGATCATTTGCTGGGAAATTTCGTCTAGTTATAAAATTATTCACATATCATGTACTTCTTGATATTAACATAATAATGCCTTTTTTTAGTTTTATCATAAATAATTAATTCATGTTAATGTTCTATTATTTCATAAAGATTATTATTTTACGTAATGTTTGGAACCATGAAGGTTTATATTTACGTTAATTCAATAAAAACTTCAAATATTTTGTTAATACTTTAACATTATACAACACGTCATAAGATAATTAAAATCGCAAATTACTTACAATAATAAACCCACTCGTCATTAGACATAAGAAAAACTGTAGGACTTAATTACAAATCAAAATAATTTTTAATTAATAATAATCATTAACAAGTATAAAATAATTAAATATATTACTAACAATTTATTTACGTAGTCATATTCATATTGTCAGTGAAGATTTTTAGTTTATATTGTTTATAAAGAAGAACTTGTCAACTCAACCATATGTGCCGAATATTCGGGCAAAATTTTGCGAGGTGCTACACACATAATTAAATGTATCGAAAAAAATGACAGAAGGAAGTCGTACATCATATATTATATATATAATATCTTTGTCTACTATAGATGCGAAATAACAATGGTATATCAATTGGGACTGCTTTCAGCGCCATTCAGTGTTTGCTCTGTATATTAATTGAAATATAGACAATCTAGCAATACATGTTACAGGCAACATTTATGCTTTCGTGTTTTTTATCATAGCTACTTTAATATTTCATTTCCATTTTATATATTAAATATTCTAACAGCTTCTCCGATTATGATTTGTGATAATGTGAGTAAATGCTCTGTCATCAAAATAGTTCTCTTTAATTATACAATTATTTTCGTTGAAAAAAAGGCAGCGGTCAAAAATAATTATTCGCATACTTGTTTGCGAACTTGTTTAATTTATAATCATTTACGTCATTTTTAACCTGAATACAAAAATTCGTTTCTTAATTTAAATCTAATGTTGCATATTCGCAGTAAAATATATATACTTTAATTGAAAGATCTTTTTTGAATTAGTCGTCTAGCAATATCTTAGGTTATAATTCTTTATACCAAAAACAAAATTTTTAGTGAGATGTTCATCACTTCAGATTCTATGCGTTTAGAATCTTCGAACTTCCATTGCAAATAGGTCTTTTTCACAAAATTTTCTTAAAATGCTTATCATTGATCCTTATTGCACTACATAGCATGATTTTAATCGTTCAAAAACTTGCAAATAAAGAGTTGTGGTTTGCACCTATTTGCTACGTATTTCTCATGAAATATATTTTGATGTTGAGAATTTTGTCAATTTATTAGCAAGAAATCAAATGTTTTGTACACAAATTATATCCAACTAAATTACTATTTCTATTAAGCTTCTGGGTAGCAACCAAGAGATGGCAGGACAAAACGAGTTAAATGTCACCCATTTAAGTTAAACGACCCTGCCGTACATTTCCAGATAAAACAGAGTAAAGGGACTTGAATCGGCAAGGACGTCACTGACGTCAGAGATTTTTGGAAATCAGTACTTTCTTCAGATGAAAGTAAATTTAATCTGTCTGGGTCTGGCTGTCTGACAGCCTGGCAGTAAACTAAAAAGGTTTATTTTTAATAAATAACTCTTAATTTCGTGAATATTAAGAATTTATTTTGGTTCCATTATTAGTACAGTACATAGCAAAAGGGAGTAATTAGAGAAAAACTATTGAAAAATTGTTTTTTTTTTAAATAGTGACAGTAGATTATATGCTTAAATATTTAGTTCTTTGTTACAACATAAAAATGTCCATACGCCTCTTTGTTAGAAAGCCTTCGATATAATATACAGATGTCCGTTTTAAGAGACTAATCATTGGGATATAGAGAATCATAAGGTATACGAAGTTGTTAAAATTGGAACAAAGTTGCCGCATTAGTTGGCCATTTTAACCATATTTTCATTTTTTCGAAAAAATTCATACATCACTAGATATGAGCAAAAAACTGATTTTGGCAAATTTACTTTTCGACTTATAACTTTTTTGTTTCAATTCATACAAGTTTCTAGTTGGACACTTTGTTACGAGGAATTGGCAGCGGTCCTCAAAATTTTCATAGATTTAGAGATTTTTTTCTCTTTTCAATAAAATTACAATTCGCAAATTTGGAATGTCTTTTCTAAAAATTAATAAACCCAAAGGAAATAAAATTAAAAACAATGAAATAATAAAAATAATTTTTATGGTTATTGTGTTATTTTCACACCTGAAGATGTGCAGACTAACAACCGGAAAAATTTCCCCAGTAACAAAAAATGTATGAATGAATTATTACAAAATTAATATTATTTGCAAATTCTTTGATAAAAAATATTCCCCACTGACGTCAATTAAAGAATTAGTGTTAGCTAACAAGGCGGATTGCACTGAATTCATTTTTAACGTGTCAATTATAATATTTAACATCCTGCGTAGATTGCGTTACGATAGCTTATATAACCGTTTATTTGTACAATAATCCGCATTGCTCCCTTTTGTTCAATGAGTTGGAATAAAGAACAGGAAACACTTAATAAATTAGATTTTGAAATATCTATACGAGAAGCGATATTTCTTGTATTGGTTTATCGCGTTCGCTTGTCGAGAAAGTGTGATATTGTTTTTATTTTTATTAGGTTTATGACATATAGTGGGAAAAAATTTACACGATACATTGAATATATTCTTCATTCTATTCCGTATTAGGTTTTCGTCAAAAAAAATTTTGGTTTTCAGATCTAAAACGATTTAAAAATATAACATAGTGTGTGCAACGAAACGCGGAACAGGATTTTAACATGGGATTTAAAAAAATTACAGATTCTGTCTCTCCTAATAGATTTAGAGCAAAACTATAACAGTACAAAGTTGTTCAAAATTCAATTCTACGTCAGACAAGATCAAAATTGTTGCAACAGTACGTCTACAGAACGGGATTTATTAAATATAAAATGTAATACTTTCCTTAAAAATAAGAGAAAATATTTATGTGACAGGTTAGTGGAGTATAACTCATTACAATTCATATTGTCTGTATTTTATGGGTCGATTCTGTTCACATCTATAAGATCTCTAAGGAAAACCGTAAGACCTGTAACGCTTACGGTCTAAATGGCAATTCTGATAACGTCTGTAGCTTACAAGAAATCTAAATCTTTATAGATCCTTTAAATTTTGGTTCATTACAACTTTTTGTCAAATTTAAATAGCAAACAGGTTAATTTTATTGGAATTTTGTTGAAAGGTAAATACAATAGATATATTTTTATAATAATATAGTAATTTTACTAATTTCATGACAAAATTAATAATGATTTATGAAACATACGAGGTTACCTCGCAGGAATATGACAGATTCTTCAAATACATTTGAAATTACTCTAAGTTCTAAGACTATTAGGAAAAAGAGTATCCGAAATTTTTTGAAATCCTATGTTAAGGTCTTTATGTTCCGGGTTTCGTTGCACACACGTGTATTAACAAATCTCATTTCTTTATTTAAATTTTAGGAAATTGCTCTTTTTACTTGCAATGGTGTTTTTTCTTGCAATTCTGTCCTTTAAATTGAACTACGAAGAATGTTTCTCATTGTCTGTGAAGTATATTTTTTATCTAACGTTACAATATTACAGATAGTATGTTAGTAATTATCAATTATTTTTTCTTACTTCATCGACTATTTAACGGCGTTCGCTTTCATTACAACTGAAAGTATGATCTCTTATTTTCGGTAATTCCGGTTTTACCGGTAGTAGAAAGTTGGTTATTACTGAATTACATTCTTACACACATATAAGGGCGGAATCAGACTTTCTTTCCGGAAGGGCCAGACTAAAAAAAGTCTTATTTAAATCTGGAATAAAATGCAATAGGATTTAAACGCATTTATAGAGATAAATCTACAGAAGTAGTGTTTAAATATTGAGTATAAATCACTATTCTGTGATTATAGAATTTTTCACAAGAAATAGTAAAGAAAAGAAATATTCTCTTCACAATCTCCTTAATCCTTTCCCCATTGAATTCTGTTCTACATGCGTATGAGAAGACTGTCCATATACGAAGTATTTGATTTTTATTATTTACATAATTTTTAGCTCTCGCCACTCAGTAAGAGAGATATTGGAATCATGCTAAATATCGGAGAGTGAGTTTTCAATGGATAACATGCTGAAGTCCCTCTCTAGAACAATATTTTTATATTTTTACGATGATGTCAGTCCGTGGATAGATGGATGTTGTAACCAATTTTGGATTCTGACACCCTAGATTAGATCTTATTAGATTTTAGTGTTAACCGTGTAATTGAAAATGGGGTTTTATGAAAATCTGAAGTGTTTTTCTGAAATATCTTAATTAATTACGAGTATATGAGAATTTTTGCAAATAATAATTTAATATTATGACATTAGCTAAAATTATATACTTCAAATTTGTTTCTTCCTAGTTTCATTTAACTATTACAAGTAAATATGATTCGGTAAATTTGTTACAATTGTGGTGAATTTGTTTATCTTTGAAAAAAATGTTTTACAATTGACAGTGAAATTATTGCAAGATAAATTATCGAATAATCTAAAATGAATTGTACTAATACTGTCAGTATTAAATATTTTAATAATTCATTTTACCATGTATATGCTTTTATTTGTTGTCAAACAATAATTAAAATAATTTTTGTACTCACATGCATTGAATTAGATAATTATAAAATAACCTAATATGCAAATATTTTTTTCCACTAGGTATTATTTCTCATTAAATTTAAGAAATATAGACGCGGATAACAAGCCATAAAAATATAAAGATATAAATAAAATATTTTGTTCGTATTTCAGTTCAGGTATTATTCCCAAGGTCTAGGTTGCACTATGGAAATAAGAGGTAATGTGGAAAATAAATAAATCTTTTATATTTTGACAAACTACAAGATAATTATTGTTTTTTTCCCAATTTGTCCCACAATTACTGTTGTTAAAAGAAAAATCTGGGAGTGGTGTAACATAAAATTTACACAATAAGGACTCACAAGGTTATAAACTCTTCACAAAATACCGTGATGTAAAAATGCATTGACATATGACACAAGTAGGAAGCTTAGAACCCAATAATGAATATATTATGTATCCTTCATTACCCAAATAAAAATTTAATAATTGACGTTTCATTGCAAAATGTAGAAGAAATGCAAACATTTCCATCTATGATCTATGCAATGATAATATATTATTGTAAGAATCACAAGATTTTATAAATGTTAATAGGTATTTTTATGTTGATAATGCCAGTGTTATGATGAATGTTTGTATGAGCACGTATCTAAGAATTTAATAAAGCAATATATAATTATACTAAACCATCTATCTGGTTAAGTATGACAATGATGTCAAGGATAAAAATATTCTTAAAATTTTTTCGAAGGTTAATGCATTTGGATTTTTTGAATATTTATTATTTGCATTTGACCGATGACCAGTTCAAACAAATTTTGACCCTGACTTGAAAATATTTACACCTACATAAATATATAAAAAGTTCATGCAACTTGTAAATGATTTATTGTCAAATTATCCTAAGGAAAACATTATATTTTTTGAATTTATTTTTTAGAGGACATGCATTCATATATTAAATGAACTTGCCCTTACTTTTCGAATGACGCTGTTAAATTGAATTAATATTTTAAGTATATATTTTACACCTCTTTATTACTAGGTGTGTTGGTCGGAACTACGTTTTATTGTATTTCAAAGACCATTTAGCAGCTGTCATTTTATGCATACATATGACTACTTATGACTATAAGTACTGCGAATGAAATACTGTATAATATATAAAATAGTACTTGTTTGTGTTAGATGAAGGTATTAAAATATTCAAAACTGATGTGGTACCGTTATTTCACACAGTTTTATTGAAAATATAATGTACCAAAATTTTTATTGTTTGTGCGACATATGAAAATTATAATTATTCTACATTTATATGTAAAATTAATAAAACAAAATTATAATATATTTTATATTTTTTATAATTACCTTCAATCATTATCATTTACTTAAAAATTAAATTTAATTAATATCTAATTAACTGAATTATTACTTAGTATAACTTACATAATTAATTAATTATCTCAATTTTAATTGACCGCATCTAATTTTTATATAATAAAACCAATATATAAGGACTATATTTCACCAAAATATTAACATTATTATGAAATATTTATATGAAAATAAAGCAACACAAGGGGTTCCTGACCATTTTTTTTCTGAAAGACCGGAGTAAGATAAGAATATTAGTGAAAACGAGACTAAAAAAACTTGCGTGGTAAGCGACTATCAATTTTATAGTGTATTAACCAATATTTTTAAGTCCGAAAATACCGGTACAAAAACATAAACATGCAGTAACTTTTGGTCATTGTCTTTGTAAATTAGGCAACCAATGAATTTGCTAAAAACAGATGATACCACATACCACAGAACATAGTAACAAAATTTAATCTCTTATAGCTCATGAACGAAATAATATTTAAATGAAATATTTTCACAAGTACTCGTTAATTGTTGTAAATTTTCATATTCTTCTGCAAAATGGTAATTTTTCGACAATGGTTTAGGACCCTATTGTTTACGAACTATATCATACATTGTCATTTTAATTACTTATTTTGTATTTCTTTCTATATCTATTCTAAAATAAAATAAATATTGTTAATATCAATTTTATATTAGGTAATACCTTTGATTAGACATTCATTCTGATCAATGAACGGTGATACTAATATTTTCATTTCAATTTTCTTCATTTATAAAAATCTAAGATATGAGAGAATGCTGAATATTTATCTCATAATATTGTTATATTTAAAATGTACATTCTATTTTTCTTTGTATTGAAATATTGTTACAATTTTTAATTGACAAATATAGGTAAATACATTTTGTATCCAATATTAATTCATTAAGTTCTTTGCTGATATTATATAGTTGTGCTGTAGATTTTACTTGATGTATGTAATTATTTTAATAATTTATCTTACATTAGAGTATTAGGATCATTTGTCATATTAAGAACCATTTATTAACTACTGCATTCTCCCATAAAAGTATTACCTAATGTGTATCTATCTATCTATCCATAAATCATTTTAATCTTCTCATTTCATATATCATTCCTTTCTCATGAAACATTTCCTCAAATTGAAAACCGCAACCAATTACTGGGATAAAGTTCTAAAATAACAAGTACACATAATATTACAACAATAGCAATCAGCAGGTGTAAATAAATCTCATTCTGACGGGCTGTAAGTGCAACACAATGGCCGCCTATAGACGTAATGTGCAATGCATCTTCAGCTTGAGGAAGTTGCGACTTGCGAGCAAGATGCAGTCACGTTGATGTTTCAAGTGCTCTGGGTAAGATAATAAATAAAACAAAACACTACAACAAACAGACCAGCAATACCAACACATAAGATGATGGCGCAACTATTATTTAATTGCGTTGCAGTAAGCTATGGATGTTACTCTTGCTGATTTCATTTGTTGGATTAGATATGAAGTGACATTTAATAAAGGAATATTAATTTTGAATTAACTTTTCATGAACAGAGCGATTGTTTTTATAACCTAAAACACTCTTACATTGCCATTTGCTGAACAATATTATTATTACGGAATAACATTTTGTTTCATAATGATAACTTAAAATAACAAAATATTACAAGTTTGTTATTCCTTTACGTTCCTAAGCTATTTCCAATTATAGTTGAATCTTGAAAATGAAAAAAATTTAAATTATGAAGGTATGATTGTCTTTACTCACCTGATTTCAAAATTTAAAACAGAATTGAATTTTCCAAGGCCGGATTTAGAATTTTTAGGCCCTATAGGGCTAATATTTTGTGGTGGCCCCCAAAATTTCTTAAAAATAAATAAATTTCGGATAAATAAAACTCCAAAGCAATTTTTGTATGTTTTTCTTTTAATAATAAAAAAAAATCATATAAAAGGGTCACGTGATCATCATTCTGTCACTGTCACGGTTTTAGTAGGTACTGTTTTTTTTTGGTACCTGGCTAGCCCCGTGTTAAATCCGGCCCTGTAATTAACTCTTTTCGTTCTTGAGATTATTTGTCCGCAAAGTAAAACCTCAAAAAATGTGAGTTTTTTTTTAAATATTCCAAAAATGGATAGAGATTAAATCTCAACGAGTTTACCATTCGATTCTACGGGAAAATTTCCCAAATGAAATGTTTTCTTCAGATATATGTTTTTTGGAACGATTAAAAATAAAAAAAGTGTAAAAATTGAAAAATCTCCTTTTTGCGGATGAACTTTTATTCTCCAAAAATTTTTATTAGAACCAAAATTTTTGTTCTTTTCAAGTATATGTATGTATCCAGTGCAGTAAATAGTCATTTCTGTGCCTTGTACAATAATTTGCATTTAGGCCCCTTAAATAATTAAGTTTACGAAAATAACAAAAGAAATACATTACAATTGATCTATTTTAAAAGCATTTTTCTGGCTTTCATTTCAGCAAATTCATTATTTATGTCATCATAATTAATACATTTAAGGATATTATATTCTATTGAAATAATAAAAAGATCGAATAACCGTTCTTCTCCGATTGTTAATATTAAATCATTTTTAATTAATTTCAACTTGCTAAAACTTCTCTTACACGAACCAATAGAAATTGGCAGTTTGTGATATCCGAGGAGCGACATTGATATTTGGGTAAAACTCAATTAAACCAAAATTATGAAGAGTCTGTAGAATATTAAGCGAAGATGCAGTAAGTAGTTTCTATATTATGCACAAGAGTAATGACTTCAAACTTTCAATTTCACTTGTGAATTCTTACTGTTTTCAATCTTTGCTGTATTTTGTAGCAGGATAGGTAGCCATTTTTTTTTAAATAATAATACACACATGCATTTTAAAGACAGCCATAGAAAAGACAAAAATCAGTCAATTCTGTCATTCATTCGAATGTTTATGTTAGTCATAATAGGACCTAGTGAATTTAGTAAATGTTGGTAAACGGAGACATCTATAGTCTAAGTAAAGTAAAATCTAATCTCTAAGCCGCGCAGTAGAAAATGGAGAAAAAGACACGAAACAACTCTAGCCAGACTCCGAACACAGAATAGTTACATACAGAAGCGACACTCCGTGTCGGTACCTTTCATGTTCCTCTATTCAGTTCTGACCTTGAAGCATTGTGTAGACCTTTAAATTTGTGCTCTTCCCCTATCTCTCTATAAGATGTTAGGAAAATTTCCGATTTTAAACAATGAGTCCTTTAAATTTGTGTACATTCTCCATCTCTCTCTAATTTTCGTTTTTCTGTCTTACTGTCGCTTCAGTATAAATCTATTCTATGCTCGGAATCGGCCACACAGCCCTCACCCATAGCTACATATTAAAGAAGACTAACCCTCCTATATGCGATATGTGTGACGTACACCACATCATTTGTGAATGTCCAAAATATGAAAACCAACGACTAGTATTTAAAATTCCCCACAATATAAAAGCAATCCTTCAAAATAATCAAGAAATAAAATACAATCTTATACAATTCCTGACAGACATAATGAATAATAAACATAATAAATAAATTATAATACACCACTATGTAAACAATAATGTACCGATACTAGTGACCTATAGTAGTCGAAGTATTTTAATCAAATAAAAAAAAGTGGAGAAATTAAAAAAATGTAACTTCTTATGAACAAAATTTTGGGCTCCCCATCCAAGTGGGCCATATGCAGATGCATCTGTTTCATCTGCCTAGTTATTTATTTATTTTTTTAAAAATAAAACTCCTCATATTTTGTTCTGGAATTATATAATTATAATAATAATTGTTTTCCTTTTCTGCATATGACAATAAAATTATTGGTTACTATATAATTTGTCGAGAATATAATAAGACACAAGTAATTTGACATTTTCAAAAATCCCCAATTCATATTAAAGTTTATATAAAGGTCACAACTTTAGTTGTAACTATTAAAATTTGAAATGTAATTTCTTGGAAAATAATAGCGTAGACTATAATTAAGTTAATTTTATTTAATACCGTAAAAGTTTAGAATGAAATTCCTTTTTCCATAAAATATACAAATTTAATCTGAAACAGATTACCATTACGTAAAATAATTTCTTTACGCAAGTTTTCCTTCAAGCAATAATTAAGTATTACTCCTGCAATTTTGTGCGTCTATTTTTAAATTTTGTAAATTCAATTTACAAATTTCTTTCTCTTCCGCATTTTTAATGATTTAAATATCTACGTGTGGGTTCATTCATTATAGTTAATGCACAATATCAGACATCATAATGAAGAAATATTGCTTTATAAATAGAGTTATTTGCGCAATGATGAAGTAAAGATAGTGTATAAAATGTACTTAACGTTTGACATTTGTATAGACATCGACATTTTGTGGAGAAATTTACTAGAGATAAAAATTAAAATGTCTACATATTTAATAATGTTTTTTATATCTTCTTTTTAGAAAATGTCCAACCTTCGATTAATTGGTCATAATTTTTAGAATTTTTAATAAAGGTTTGTTACTATTTACTATGTATTCAATAATAAAAAAATGTCTAAGATGATAGAGATATGTTGGTAGCAAAAATATTTTAAAAATATTTTGAAACTAAATTTTTGATGATATTGTCGTAGTAAATGTATTATTAACCTCTTTACTGGTTATAAAATTCTATTCAATGTTTTAAATCCACAACCACTTAACATTTTCCAGGAAATATCTGAATATTTTATTACATAATTTGTTTGCAATTTCAACTGAGCTACCGTAAGATTTCTTCATTTACTACTTCAAATATTTAAGTAGAAATTATGACAATTATTGATGAGTGTATTTCTGAAATATTAGTAGGAAATTCAAGGTGAAAAATGATCGTTTTCTAACCTATGACCATTTGATTTATTGTCTATAACAAATTATAAAAAATATTACGAAAATGACCTACTTTGTAGTATAAAACAATTATCAGACAATCTTCTTGGTTAGACAGAACTATCTCAGATTTTTTGCTGTAACATTTTGCTCTATATATAATTTACAGGTCGTTAAATCAAGACTGATTCTTTGTTATACTCTAAATGTCATCTTTGTTATTATTTTATGAAATGTTGCAAAAGATTTTAAAGTTTTTAATGGTTTAATGAGTTTAGCTAAAAGCTATTTATGATTTTTATGTTTTACATTCAATGAATGTGTAGTAAATAACTAGAAGGCTACATTTATACAGACAGGTTCTAAGCTTTGATGATTCAAACATTCGAAAAAGAAATTTCAATTCAATAAATGATTAATGAATTAATTTTCCACAATGACAATTATAATTATGTCTAAAAGTATAAATTTTAGAAAAGGACAAACATTGTATCTGTGAATGCAAAGGTTAGAGAACTCATTAATAAAGAAAATTTTACTCATAAAAGGTACGAAAATTTACAACTAGAAATTTCTATGTGAAGTTCAACGTATTAATACAAAGTTTAAACTTTCTCAGTACATAATGCATTCATTCACACGAAATTGTTAGACAATAATTGTCAGTGTAGATAAAGTTATTGTAAATATTTAAATAAATCCATATCATTTCCTTTTCTTTGTTCTAATATAGACAAAGCTGAACAAATTCTTATTTTCTAAATGAGTTTTTATGCAAATTACATTTCAAATATTTATTATAAATGTAAATCCAACCCCAAAGGTTACGTTAGGCTTTGAATTATTAGCTATATGCAAGGCAATTTAAATATTTGACATTTTATTCGCATAATAAGAAGAATATCACAATAATCTATATTTAATATTACCTTCAAATTTATCTTGCAAAAAGATCATTCTGTATTGATATATTAAGTGCAGCAAAAATGACCGAAAATTCTAATGTTGCCCTATAATAAGACAACATGACTAAATCTGAGTCTACATTAAAACGTCTTTTCTAGATATCAAGACTCTAGATTGTTTTAAGACTACATAAACCTGTGCATACGCTGTAGATAAGTGCAGATAATTCTTTGACAGAGTTCTATTTCTATTTTGTAATCACTGTTTCAGCTCGGATGGAACAAGCTTCGCATTATGTAGTTATATTTCGAAAATGTGAACATTTGCATTAATATTGTATTGAAAATTGTCTAGAATTTTCTCGTCTTGATCTAGAATAAGAAAGTCTTATCGTGCCTTATCTTGAAATTTCAAGACAAGACTGCCAAAATTCTAATAATCTAGACAAGGCAAGAAAAGGGTCTAGAAAGTCTAGATCTAGACGGCAACACTAGAAATTTTTGCATGAAAATAGGTATTGCAAATAATCCAATAAATATTATTTTCTATAGTAATCGAAAATCGTAAATTTCAAAACACTATTACGAATAAATATTACTTTTTTAAATATGTACATGGTATAAATATTTTAATTAAGTAATAACAATAGTATCTCTTTATTCTATTGAAGAACATGGGACAGATGAAATCTAAACGATTATTCCATCTTTTCCTAGACAAATTTACTTGCATTTAACTGTATACTCGTAAATGTTTTAATTAAATTCAATTAAAACACTATTTAAATCATATTTATAATGAATATATAAACTAATTATTCATTATAAATTGCTCGATGAAGTAATTCAATGCAATTTTAATAAATTATTTTACTGTTTCATTAGTTAATTCAAGTAACAACAACATTGTATCATCTTTATGAAGTACATGTTAAGATTTCTAGATTACCCGTATAAGGAGGCAAGTAATTTATCAATGATATTTACTTACTTAAAACACTTAATAATTACAAATTAATGTTTACAATCTATAATTTGTTTACATCATGAGTCGTCCTCAGAGATCACCTTAATAAATTAGTGTATAGTCTATGTATAAATTAAGCATATCAAATCAATTTTATACAATAAAACCAGGTGAACTAATCCTTCAATTAAACGCTATCAATGCCAGTTGCACAATCACTCCAATTGTCTGTACATCATCACACATTCACATTCGCATTCGCTCATCTTTGACCTACATTTTTATTTGAGTATCACGTGGAACGAGGAGATGAGAAGAATATGAAGGATAGCTACACAGATCTAGACATTATGTCTAATGTTAAAATAGTGCTACAGTGGGCCATGAAACAATAACTTAATTTATTTGTGAACAACTCGTTCAGATGTTCGGATTACGCTTTAATTAATTAGTGAATGTTTTAAATAGTACATGCGTGAATAGTTGTTGACATTGAACTCGAAAGAATCGCAAGATGCACCAGAATAAGATGGGGGACTTACAGAGAGGTAGTCACTAGATTTCATTGGGAATTTGCACAATTCTAAATATTTTGTGTACTACTGTAACTACATTTGTTAAAGTGATTTGGATAAACAATTTACAAGTAGAATCCAAGATTTTCTAATCTTATTTGTTTTGAGTTCAAATCATACTTCGGGCAAATATATTTGTAAGTGATCCATTGATACATTACAAATGTTTACTTTGTAAAACTGACATGAAATAAATAAACTGAAGAAATGTATGAACGGGCACAAAAGAAACTTCCGTAAAGCAAATTCTAAGTATTACTTATATAGCTATCTTGCAGTTATTCAGAACTTGCAATATAGCGATCAATAGTTTATTTAACTAAAAACTAGAACAATAATAATTAAAACGCAATCCAAAAATCGATATAAAATTACTTAACCTCTTCAAACTTATTACCCTTGTAATAATTACATGTTGCTAACTAGATTAAATGAGTGAATATAGAGTACGAATGAACTATGAAATAGAAAAATAATTAGAAGAAAAAAAGTTGATGAAAAAATAGCATATCAAAGAATACGATAGCTCGGTCATGTATGGAAAACAGAAGAAAGGAACACAATAAGATCAATAGTCGAGTAGAGCCCAGTGCCCAGGCGGAAGAAGAAGATAACGAAGACTTAGATAAACATGGAAGAAGACCTAAAAGCAGCCGGAATTAAAAATTGGAAGAAAAAAATAAAAGATAGGGAGTTGTGGAATATCATTATCATAAAGAACAATTAAGGAACAGCAAAGGAAAACGGATTCACTAAAATTAGCATCTAGAAAGCTTCGGAGGAAGCAGCGCAATACAATTAGGGTGTTAAGCCTGATATTTCAACAAGAACAAAGTCCCCAAGAAACTTCCGAAAAATGGAAAAGAAAAAAGATCTTTATACAAAATATGAGAATCTGCAAAGCACGAAATTATTTTATTCTTTTAGGTCATTTTCCATTGGAATACACAAATAGCAGTCATTTTTTAATGCAAATGACATGAAAAGAAGAAAATAATGATGTCAATAACATTGTTTTCTACGATAGAATAGAATTTTCTATCGTAATTGGGCATATCTAACTCTGAAGGTAATCGTCTGAAAAATAAGTATTATCACATTTACGCAAATTACAAGTTAGTTATATTATAATTAAACAAATCCCCGCGATACGTTCCTGGTAATTCACAGCTTGACCAACCCACAAATGCACAATTATTTAAATGATTCTTTACGGCTGTATCTAATTAGAACCTTGATGAAGATCCGAAGTAATCAAACGTTATCGTGTGTGTGACCTTCAAGAGAGAAAAGTAGCGAATATGGCTTGCGTCCAGCTAACGAGACCATCCGTTGCATCATAACAGACCTCAGGACTAAAATAGCGCACACCGACGTAAAATTATTGCGAAACTGATAATTGCTATGGTGCTCGCATTGTTTAGTAATATTTGAGAAAGAATACCATGAATAGTAATTAGCTAAATACTCTTCAAACTCTAAATTCAATTTCTTGTAATTTCAACATAAATTACAAGCTTTCAAAAGCTTAGATTATCATAAAATCTAAGAAGAATTATAACCTTTTAGACTTTTAGACATGTTAGTGTTGTCCTTTAGGTGTAGTCTTTTTAGACTCTTGTCTTTTTTAGATTATCAAGATAAGACTCGCAAAAGTCTTATCTTGAAATTTCAAGACAAGACAAGACATTCTTATTCTAAATCAAGACGAGAGAATTCTAGACAATTTTTGAGACTCTAGATTAATAAATAAAAATAAATTTTCGAAATATTAATGTCATGTGAAGCTTGTTTTATCCGAACTGAAACAGTTATTGTAAAACAGAAAAAGAACGCTGCCGAAGAATTATCTGTCTTTGTCTAAGGCGTATGCACTGTTGCATGTAGAATCTTGAACAAATCTAAAATCTTGAGATATAGACAAGAATTTTTAAACCTTATTTATACTTGGTCAAATCTTGTCTTAAAATTTCCAAACTAGACAAGATTTTGCAATCTGTCTTGTTTTATCTAGACGACAGCACTAATTATTATAAATACAAATTCATTATATTATTTACTTGTTTCTCACTTACAAACTGTAATTTATATGAACTATTTATTCACTAGGGATTTTTTTTTATTACTAACCTGTAAAAGTATCTATCAATTTTTTTTAACTTTTTATAAACAGTAAAATCTAACATTGACAATTGAATAGGTAATTGGCAAAACAAAATGTAATAAGATTCCGTTCTGTTTCATGTAAATAGGATAAACAGGTCACTATTAATGTAATGTAAATTTTACTATCTGTTAGGAATACATATCATCCTGCGAGTCTACGTTTTCACGATCTAGCTATCTATTGATTGATATATTTGTTATTGTAATTATTGTTGTTGAATCTGACAGTTAATTAATAAATGTTCTTGTTCAAATATATATTTTATAGTTAACGTATTCTGTTGTGTTCTATTTCATCGGCTTGTACCTACACTGACCTCTAACAGGCGAGAATTAGATGAATTTCTCAAGCAAAGAGGAATAACTCGAAGATTGACTGTTCCTTATAACCCGGAGCAGAACGGGAAAGCTGAGAGAATGAACAGAACTCTACTTGACTCAGCTAGATGTCTTTTGATCGAGTCAGGTTTACCTGAATCATTCTGGGCAGAAGCGATAAACACTGCTAATTATGTTAGAAATCGCTTGCCTTCAAAGAGCATCAATGGAAAGACACCCTTCGAGCTATGGACGGGAAAAAGACCTAATATATCGTACTTGAGAGTATTTGGTAGTCGTGTATTCTTCCTGGATAGAGAGTCGGGAAGAAGCAAATTCGATCAACGAGGACAAGAAGGCTTTTTCTTGGGATACTCGAAAGAGTCAAAAGGTTTTCGTATATGGTCACCTAAAAAACAAAAAGTCTTAATAAGTCGAGATGTGAAGTTCTTCGAGAACGATAACTTCAATGGCAAGGTGAACGATTTTTCTATAGAAGACCAAGAGGAGAAGTTCGTGGAATTTACGAAAACTTGGTCAAATGAAAAAGAAGTTAAAAAGTCTATTGTCATCGAAAAAGATTCTTCAGTTGAAGAAGAACCATTTTTAGGTTTTGAAAATTCTGACATTCCACACACAAGTGGTCGTGATCGACCAACAACAATTAAAACGGGAATAAGGGGCAGACCGAGAAAGTTATTTCATTCTACCACTTCAGATGAAGCCAAAATGAATGAAGAAGTTTTTCTTTCGGAAACTCCTTTCAACAAAGCAATGTCCGGTCCAGATGCAAATCAATGGAATGAAGCAATTGTCGCTGAAATGTCATCAATACTAAAAAATGATACATGGGTTTTAGTGGACAGTCCTGGTGAAGATAAGGTCATTGGATCCCGTTTGGTGCTAAGAAGTAAATTAAAGTCTGCTGGTTTATCAACAATAGAAGAAACTAGATCAAGTCGCACTACACTCGAGGGGAAGTGTTAGGAATACATATCATCCTGCGAGTCTACGTTTTCACGATCTAGCTATCTATTGATTGATATATTTGTTATTGTAATTATTGTTGTTGAATCTGACAGTTAATTAATAAATGTTCTTGTTCAAATATATATTTTATAGTTAACGTATTCTGTTGTGTTCTATTTCATCGGCTTGTACCTACACTGACCTCTAACACTATCCAAACATGTAACATAGTGTAACACCGTGAAACAACCCGCATCGCATAAAAAAATGTAAATATGTAGGTAATAAAATGTCAATATCAAATATTATGTAATGGGGGTCTATGACATACTGTTTTTTTCTTTTCTATGTTTCTTCACACTATACCGAAAACTGTCCAGAAAGTCATGATTAGACAACGTCTTGTATCGAAAAAAAATTACAATTATTGCAAACTATGATAAAATACATCAGATATACACCCAGTGAAGACTGAAAACTGAAAAGCACTAATAATATATTTATTTTGATTTGTAGAACATAACTTTTTAATGTACGCTGAAAACTGAAAAGATATGGTACATCTGTACGCGTTAAAATAGTAATACAATTTAATAAGGTAATTGTTTATAAACAAGTCAAAAATTCGCTACTTTCCAGACAGTAGTCATATTTATACATTTTTTATTATAACCCATTTCTGTCAAACTGAACAACAACGAAATTATTAAAAATAGATTGTTACCACGCATGAACTTTTGACTCATGCAGTACAGTTATTATTCATATCACGATTGTATTTACGAAATTTTTTGCGGGGTACCCAAATAACGCGATGAGATATTAAGTTTAAGATGTATATCAGGTAATGAGGTTATGTTATGATAGAAAATTGAATTGTATTAATCTAATGACGTGTCGCTTTCACTAATTTGAATATGGACTGCAAATTATTTATTTAAATACAAACACTTTTCGTGGGATTGACCTTGTCTAGAGTGCTAATTCATCATAGGTGAAACATTTTCCTGTGACACTCTCAGATGTCAGTGAACTTTGTTTTAATTAGACATTGTTTGATTTTTATCGAATTTGAAAACAGAGCCGAAAAAATGAAAGCATTTGTTTGTAGTATTTGCAGCAAATGAAAAGAGGTTAAGAAGTACTTTCAATTATGCTAATTTGCAGGAGATTTTACTAAGATACATTGAAATTCATTATTTGATTTTTTGTTGTGAAGGCGCATTAATTAACTAAAAGAAATTTATTATAGATAAAATTATATTTACATAATTAACTGCACATTATTTTGAATGTTTTCTTCAAATTAACGTATGAGAATATTATTTTAATTTTTTCTTGTTAACACAACTTTTAGTTCTTATTTGTAATAAAGAAAGTAAAAGATGTTCGCCTTATTAATGGCTAACTGCTAGATATGCATTAGCTGCTCAACCTCAACAATATTTAATAAAAACAAATACTAATAGTTATATAACCAAACGAGAAAACCTGTACTTTGCAATAGTTAATATGATGGCATATACTTTAATAAGTTTTCAGTATAAATAAATCATATGAGCAACGAATAATTTTCTATTACATAATCTGAAAGAAGAATTATTTTTATGCGTATTTTTAATTATATAAGTAAAAATTAGGATGCTGTTAATTTCATTGGTATTATTGATTAGAAAAACAAACAATTAATTATTTGTAATAAAGATTTATTTTTTTGGAAAATTAATTTATTATATACAGACGTTCCACAACTTAGGACACGAAATTAAAGGGTATATAACGTCACATGTAAAAACAAAGACATAAGAAATAAGTTAATAAATGTTTGTTATAGTCAATATATTTTTTTTGGAATGGAAGATTTCTTGACTGGACCTTGATTTAAAGTTTCAGTGAAGTAATCGTTTTATTGACTGAAACCCAGCAATTCCTCCCTACAATTTTTTTTTGTCTGATTGGTATTGAAATATTAGTAGATTATTGACCAACACCTTAAGTCCCTCGGTTGCTTCGTATCTCGGGACACAACTTGTCTCTAGGTCATTAATGATACTCTTCTCAACCAGGGTGTATAATATACTATTAATTTACTTTGTAATACAAGTAGATTAATGTAATTTTTCTGATTTAAAGCATTATTTAAATTTGTTGTCCTTATTTATATTTTCAAGCCCCTTTTCCCGGAATGTTAAATTGTTGATAATATTTGGGTTTATAAAAAATATGAGTCATGTAAACATAAAGGTGTCAAAATTTTACTTTCCATGCAACATTAATAAAATAGCATCATCGTAATTTAATTTGTTGGTCTTTCTTATCCAATATATAAGCGGAGGTAATATTCAACAGTTTCCAATTTGTTAAAAGGTGTTCACAATAGGATATAGTAACTGGAAAATTGTTGTAGCTGTCTGTATGTGTAATTGGTTGTCAAAAATTTTAAAAATAGAATTTAGAAATATTTGATCTAAGAAAATATTAATTAAAATTTTGCGTGCGTCACCTTTACCACGCCCTAGCTAAATTACTGCATGATTTATTTAACGATAAATTTCCTCCATAAACAAACATTTTTAACAATGAGCAAGTTAACTACAGCGCTTTTCATTTCATTGAAATTAGCATATCCCGCATTTCCCCCATTCCTTCAAATCATTTCTAATATGTGGTGATTAGGCGCACCTGTGTTCATGTTCGCCATCACGTGCTCCTAACGCAACCAAGTAGGTCGGCTCGTCCCGAGATACGAACCGAGAACCAAGTCCTCCGCTTACGAAACCCAACAAAGCAAAAGTGCAACACTCTTGTTCTTTCCTGCAATGCAAGCTGCTGGATTGGGAGTAATTTACGGCTGAAGTGAGGAAAGTGGGAAATTACCACAACGGCGGAAAGATAAGATGAATTAAACGTTTATCTTGCTTGTAAACATAGAATCAGTCATGGTTTTTAGCTGTTTTTTGCAACTTTGATAACGTAACTATTATGTTTATTATGCTATGTAATAATATGACATACGTGTGATGAATTAGTAAGTGGTTAGTTGTTAGTTACCCATCTACATATTAGCTACGCTTAACCAAACGAATCTTTTATCAACCACCTACTAAGAAAAATAAGAAAATTTGTTTGGCTTAATGTGTAATGTACAGGAAAGTTTACAACCTAATAACCTAATGTAACAAATGCCTGTAATATTTGAAGCTTTATTCAATCTAGAAATGTTGCACTACTGAAAAAGAAAAGTGATCACTAATTAAAATTATAATTCTATTCATTAAACGTTGCTTGTAATGACTGAAATGAACTTAAATACAAATTTAAATTATAATCTTTAAAAACTAACATCAGTTTTAAAATAAAATACGACATTTGATTATAAAACCCTCATTTTCAATTTGTTTTTTGGGAAAAAAAAACAATAAAATAAACTTTTTTCATTGAAAATATTTGTAATATAATCATTTAGATTATTGCAATATACCTAATTCGATGATTACTAGTTGTCGTTTAGTTTTTTCGTTTTTTTTTTTTTTTTTTTGGAAAAACAAGATGATGACTATTTTATTGCAGGAATTAATTTTCATTCTGAAAAAGAACAATTTTTCATAGAAATATATTTGTAACAAAACCACCTCGATTATTGTAATGTAGTTCGAATATAATCTGACCTCCAACTGTCCTTTCGCTTTTTTCGATTTATTTTTTGAAAAAAACGTAAACAACACCATTGCCATTTTATTGTGCGAATTAATTTGCGTTATATTAATGAAGGAATTTCCAACGAGAATTACTTGTAATATAAGGCACTTTCTTTCGACCCAAAACAATTGAATCGAACATCGCAATCAGATTGGTGCCCGTTCTTTTACTTTGTTATCACTTGCTCCCACCCGAAAATCGTTATTGTAATCCTTGGTTAAGAATAACACGAAAACAGCGATGTCAGCGATCCGATCGTGAAAATGTTGTGACATTGATTCGTTTGGTTAAAACATCCTTCTGTTCTGTCACACAAATAATAAAATGGACATTTTTAAACATCAATAATTATATTACGCAACAATTAAATTACTTACATACAAATAATATTTTCTTCATATTTATAAATGTCATCAAATATGTCTTGCACTTTCAACATAATTTTATATTTCGATATAGCAGCAAAATGAAAATTTATAACTGATATTAATTCTTATTGGTATCCTCTAATGATCGTTGTTATAACTATTAAGGATTGCAAATCATCCAGAGTTGTTCTTTCGTGTTGTGATCGTGACGTCACGCGATCATATCGCACCAATCGGACTGAGATTGCTCGATCCGATTTTTACTGGTCAAAAGAGAGCGCCTATAATCTCAATTATTGCTTTTTTTGAAATTATAATAGTAACTCTGTATTATAAGTTCGATAAAAATGAAATTGAGAAAAGTTGGAAATCTTTTGGTGGCAGCGCAATTTCACTCGACTAAATTTAATTACCACAACAAACCTCAATTTCATATGTAAACCGCAAAGAATACAAGAAAATGTGTTCATCGTGCATCATTATGACAGCAAATTGTCCGATTACCTCACAGAGAAATTACAAGCACAATCCTACAGAAAAAATCTAAACGCACCGCCGGGCCGACCGACATCATTCCTGCTCGCTCCTAACTTCACGGATAATTAATAAGCCGCGTTGCATTTGTCTCGGCTTCCATTCGGACCGTGGAAGAAATTAACGGTTATTGCATTACGCAATTATTATAAAGATGATGAAGTTGGGTTGACATAACCTCGAAATGATGCGCTTTCTATGACATGTTATCTAGTAATGACAATATTTAAATTTGCATTATCATTTCGCACATTTATTATGGCATGACTGAACACTCCTTGTACAGAGACTACTTTAGAAATTCTGCTAGAAAGATGATAGATAAAATTAGGAATAATTGCAAATAATGTCATTTACACGTTACGTAAATGTACTATTAACATTTAAAACTGATTTATTATTTAATGACCTGTTTTTTATTAAACATCACCTTCCCGACTATGGCTGTTATGGAGAGTGCATGGCATGGGCCATTTTTACTTGGAAAACATATCCTCAATCCTTGCAGGATAAAGGATCAAAAATCGAAAGAAAATTTTCTTTTTTTATCTATTTGCAAAATTATAACATTTCTATCCAAATAATCATGTTTAGCCAGGTTTTGTTAAAAACATAATCGAAAAATTGACATATTTCATTAATAATATGAAAATGTTTTCTATTGAGTAGAAGACTTTCATTGTACGAACGTTTTATGGTGGAAATAATACATAGGTAATGTTAATAATAGCATTAATAGCATTCACATACTAATTCAAAAATATTTTCAACTTAACACGTACTGGATTCTTTTTTAACAAGTATTTCTTGTCAATTTATTCAATTCCCAAAAGTCCAAAATTAAAAAAGGACTCTAAAAAATGTAGAATTTTATTCTCTAAATTTTTGAGCATAAAGTTTTGTATAAAATAAAATAGGGAGCAACTGGAGCTAAAAACCTGATATCCTATGTTAAATGTTCGGTCGTCAATTATTTGCCCGATATGAATTTCTTCCTTTATATATTAAATATTTTACACATTAAATATTAATTTTAATACTGAGATCTGTGGTTCGGTTACCACAGCGTCGCCAACAATAAGCTTTAGGTCCTTTGCGACGTTTTAGGCTGACGACTTTCTCCACCAAAAAGGAAGCTCACTTCTTAATTTTTCCTGCGGCCAAAACGCTTCTACGATTGTAGTCTGTAACGTCAATTATTTGATGATAATTATCTGTATATAAATATTACATGTTTTGTTCGACAATGTGGTATATACCAAACGGTTAGCCATTCAAATAGAATCCTTATTTAAAACAAGCGACATACTGGTGCTTTTGATTGTAGTATGCACATTAGAATCGTGAAGAGATAATGCGAGAATAACAGTTCAATTAGAGGATGATGAGCCCATTAAAACATTCTTATATAAGTGCATCGAAATGACAATAAAACAAAGTAAGAATCAACTCAATAACAAAACGATTATCGCCTCATATATGCAGATACAAGCAAATATATTCCGCTAAAACAATAGCTCATATCCTGGTCTAAAACAATCCTTCCTCAACACATTACCTCTCGAAACAACCGTTGTTTGTTGTGCTTCACCCTTCTTCTCTTTTGCAATGCCATTCTTAGATTGAATTATCGTCTGTTTTGTTTGAGAAAAAAGACAGTGTTTGCAAGAATGTAGAAATGTTAGCGCAATGCATGTTTGCTAATTTAGATGTTGCAATTTTATAAATATGTGCTAAGTTGAAGAGCTTCATGTTAAAAATAACGATAATTGTAAAGTTTAATGACGTTTATGTAGAAAAACTTCGACGATTTGCAAAACTAATTGAATTTTTTTAAGTTGTTGCATATTTTGTAATCGCGAGTTGCTTGTTAATGCTTTTATATTCTGACAAATTAATTGAATATTCATTATTATTGAGGTGTTAACTAGTGTTAATTGCTTTAAATTAAAGCTAAATATTCGTGACAGGAAAATAGGCATTATGCTATATGTTGAAATAAACTGATACATTACACTATTTAATGAACATATGTAATGTAATTTGCATAAATTAATATACTTATATCATTACAAAATTTTAATATATGTATGTACTAGGTAAATCCCAAAAATAATGAGAGTGATTTAGAAATATACTTTAATTCAGAAATTTTCAATTGAATGTTATCATCGAAGTAAAACCCTTGTGAAACAATACAACGGTTCCAACGATTTTTCTATTAATCGTAAGAATTTTGGCAGTCTCTTTCTGGATTATCAATGGGTCCTTTGGTAGATGATGGCATGTAACCGAAACTAGTTGAATTTTACTAAAATTTATTTCGTGGACATCGCCAAGTGTTTTAATTTCATTTATTATTTACCTTTGAGGTAAGATTATGTTTGGGGAACAAAAATAATCACAGTACGAAAATTTGTATTTTTTTTGTAGATGAGGAGACGATTTGCATTATTTTCTTGAAAGTCAAAATTTTTGAAACGAATTTTCACATGTTCAGATCTTCAGTAAGAATTAGACGTATGTAAAGTGCATAGTATAAATTAAAACATAAATATTAGGTATATTTCATCCGCTAAATTTTTATTTTTACTCTTTCTGCCATTCAATAACTCGAGAGCTTCATAACCAAGGGGAGTATACGTATCGATATTTTTACTTTGTCTATCAATGAAACAGAATTAAATATTTAAGGAGATATTGTCACTATTTATACAATTTTCCAATAGTTTTTCTCTAATTACTCAAAACAAGTAATTTGTAGATATGTCCTTTTGTTAAGAAACTCTCGAAACGGAACTAAGGACCAAGATAAATTAAGTTATCTTGTTGTCTGTATGTTTTATTGGCATCAAATAACACAATGAAAACAGTCAATTCGTCATAATTCTTTAAAGAAAACTTTAAATAAATATCGATTATTTAACATTTTATTTCATTGTTTACATTTTATGCTAAATGTGAATAGTGTTAACATGCAGATGAGGAATCTGTGAATAGTGTTAACATCAGAATTTCCGCATCTGCATTACGATTTCATAAATAAATATGAATACCGAACGCACAATACAGCAATAAATTTTACGGTATTGTAAATAATGTATGCACATTTCATATTATTATAACGATGATGTTAAAATTATTATTAAGAACTAATTGCTGTCACATTGAACACCAAGCAAACCTTGAAACAACTGAAAGTTGATGGAACCTGACGAACTTCACGTATTTTTCCTTATTGTCAACATATTGTTTTATCAATGTCATTAATTATATTTTATTAACATAGAATATGTTCACGGATAATTACTATTATACAAGATACTTGATTATTACTCATAAGAAAAATATAATTTCTGTTGAACTTTTCGTGTTTTTTGTATATTTTAAATTTTGTGCGGTAATTTGCAATAAATTATTTTATTAATATTATTTTGTAAAGTTACAGAAATTTGTATTTTAAAATATAATTTATTATCCGGTTTTTCTATGCATCAATATGAAACCTTGAAATAAATATATATTTTAAAATACAATAACAAATATATAAAACGTACCATTACTTTTTGTAAAAAAAATGTGCAGAAAAGTTAAATTAATCACACCTATTTAGTTTTACGAGTATATTTTTTTTAGAAACAAGAAATGGAATGTGCTTATTGTAATTTCAATAAATAAGTATTTTTACAGCTATACGGTGTTATTGAAAAATCATAAATGTTTTCTTCTTCATCTCATCAATATAAATAACATATACTACAAACCAGAAAGTACTCATAATTACATAAATATAGAAAACAGGATATACCGAGAAAAAGTACCGTTAGTAACAAAATCTTTTAACAAGAAAAATCTAATTTGAAATATTACATACTCGTATCATAGAAAAAGTTTTTAATATTAATTTTAGCTCAGACAATAAAAAATACTTTTTAATTCTTTACGAAAATTTTATCATTATCATCGACCGTTCCATATGTCCGCCATTGGATGTTTCACATAGTTTACATATTTTATTTTGTTATATATAATTTTATTTTAAATATGTAGGTGTAATTATTTTGTTTTGAAATTATTTTAAATTTACATAATTGCTTTTTAATAAAATAGTTTTGTTTTATATATTTTTTTATAATGTAATAAACACTGTTTATTTCAAAAACGATTTAAAATTTAATTGATTGTAGATTAAGAAAGGTTAGTCTAATACACAAAGAATTGTAATATTAAAAATTAAATTTCGTATAGCGTTCTGATTCTATAATTATGTTATTTAGACTATAAATATTTAAAAATGTTTCACTTGTATTATCAGCGAAATAATTATAGTCACTTGGAAATAAACATCAATAACTTTTGCAATAGGCGATCGATTTTTAAAATTCATATATCTGATTAAAGTCTGAACATTCCATTTTGACATGTGTAAAAACAAAGGTTTATCATAAAGTGTAATTTTTAGAAACATAAATAAATATTGAAAATGATCAGCATTTCGTACAGCTTTTTTCTTACACGCTTATTAAACTTAATAATGCTCTTAAACTATACGGCAAAAAAAAAATTGTATATATTATTCTTCATACAATAAAATTTTAGATAATACACTAATTATTGTATATATTATCATAGTAATTATTTATTTGACATACCTTAATTATAAATAATATCTAAATGGGGAACAACTAAACGGTTTTACTTGATATTAAAATAGGATATACGAAACATCAAATCGAAGAATATTTTATTAATTTCACAATAGAAAACGAAACTGTTTTAAAATTTTTAATAATTTACATGGCCGGCGAGTTTAAAATATTACAAAATAATAATAAAAAAATTTGAAAATGAATGTACACTAGTAATTTAAATTTAAATTTCCTCATATTCGAATTCATATCAAATAATGCTATCCTTTTTTACATTTATTCTATTACTGTTTTTAAATGGCTGTACTTAAAAATTCTTATCTTGCATATTCTTATCAAGAAATGAATGATGATTATTTTAAAGTTTACCGCAATTTTTTGTATGGATTATTAAAGAATATATTCACGTTCAGAGTCAACTGACTATAAATATTTCTTTGATAGTATGTATTCAATTCAGTTTAACCTAATTTTGGTATATATCTTGTGTCAATTGTGTTCGTGATTAATGTAATAATGATGTCTTTCAGATGTCTGTCTTATACAATACGGCATTATGTGTATTGAAATGTGAAGTGAACGTTGCTAATTCTATATAAAGATATCAATTATCAAATGCTGCGAAGGTATTACCACGCAGGTGTCTTCCAAGAGAATTATCGCACAAGAACTAGTTCATCCTTATATAGCAGTCGGAGCTGTTAAAAACCTCACACAAGAATCTTAATTTGAGTGAATGGAGATCGTCTTCGTTTTGTTCTAATAAAATATGTTATTTTATTTCATCACCGCAAAAAATACTCTCAGCATTATTACCTCGACTTTCCAAAATAAGATAGAGGAAAACTATAATCTGCACCTATTTTTTGTATAGATTTCTATGCATCAGAAATAGAAACTATACTACAGCTAATAAATATCTTCGGATTAATTGATTGCTTTTATGATTCATATAGTTCGGTTGTCATACACTTGTAACTTTCTCAGAAACAGCGAAATTTCTTTTTAAGATCTTAATAATTATAAGAACATATATATGTTAAAGATGATTTGAATTTAATTTATACATTATCGTGTACAACATATGGCAAATAAAAAATAGACTTTCGCGAAAGATTTTTTTTGTGAAATTTCAGTGAGATTAAATATAATACATCTTAAAATTTTTATTCAATTTGTCAAAATAAATGAAATTATGCATATAAGTTTACATTATTAATTAAATCTATTAAAAATAATGAAATACACATCATTTCTAAATAATCAATTATAAATTATTTCGTGTATAAAAATAGAAAATTATTTTAGAAGTCCTAAAATGAAAAAAATAATAATATTTATAAAAACTTCCTTAGATTGTCACTGTTAATATTTTTTTCACTATTGTAATGTAAATTAATAAAAGCATTTGCAATACTTTTTTAGCATTTGTGTTTACATAAAGTTACAAGCTTTTAAGTCTAGATTTTACAAAAGCATAATGCATGGGAATTAAAATCATTATACAATTCCATTCAATAAATACACACCTAGGGCTTATTTACACAATTTATTTCAATGTAGTTTAAATATTTCAGTTTAATGTGATACACCTCAACAAAAAAGTTATAATAGGCCTATAATTTATTAGATTTTCGTTATAATTTTCGTAGTCTACTTTCGGCTAAATTAATTGACAACAAAAATTTTCTTTTCCTGCTCTCTTTTTCACACATTTAATCAAACCAAATTGAACAATTTAAAATCTAAACGTTATATATAGAGACACCAGCTGATTAATAAACATAACAACATCGTTTGTGGTTGACAGGTGCCCTAGAAGGTATTCACAAGGAACAATTTACAGGCAATATCAATACGCAAACATTCTGATTTTCCGTGCTGTCCCGTGACCAATACAGAGCGCATTGGAAAGTTTAGAAGCGAATTGTAGGTTATCCGACCGGACATTACTTGTACCTGTTTGTGACGATCACATCGCGAATGCGGTGAATATTAGCACCAACGCGTAATCGAATTCTCAAGGTCGAGTTTCGTGAGCTTTTTGCCAATGTTTGGTATATTTTGTTTTTACAATTAATTATACTCAATTATAAATAGAATGTCGAACAAAAATAATCAAATGTAAATGAAAATTTCTGAAATATTTATTGAGCTATATCATTTCTATAAATATACTAAATGAGCAATCGTTAAAATATAACACCACGTGTATTATTTTCCTATCAAAAAAGTTTTACTTAATCAAAGTTTGCTTCTATTCACAAATTTATTTTTAAATTAAGACATATCACCATTTATATTTATATCTTGTTTAATGGTATTTATTTTCTTTTTTCTCAGTATGCTAATTTTATTTACAAAAACATAATCTGAATATTGAATTCTCAACCACATAAAAACAATAGGTATAATTTATTTAACCTTTTGTGGAAACAGAAACCTCCTTCATAATAATTTTCCCGCTTTACGTTTCTGTAATGTGGGTCACAGTTTAATTTGTACATACACTCTATTTCCCGCAGTTGATCCTCACGTCATCAATTTTTGTTCCAAGAAGTTTTAAACTTTTATCTTGCATCACTGTTATATACACATAGCATAGATGAGACTTTTATTCGCTATCTTAGTACCGAACGTTTTACAGTGGGGTATATGTGCCATCTGCGTTCAACCAACGACAAAAAAGAAATAGAAACAGTAGTGTAACTACCACGGTTATTTAAATTTCAAAAATTTTAAAAAATTGAATTTTATTCTTGTCATTTATGGGTGATTTTGGCGTTGACAATTTGAATTTCATTGTGGGTTGGTAGTTGCGTTAGTTTAATTTTTTTTTTGAATGTTTCATCTAGTTTTATATTTGTATATAATACTGGCAGTTTTGTCATTTATTTACTTTGGAAATCACACGATTACACCCAACAAGATGATGTCATCAATCCCCCATTCACACCCACGAATTGAATCACATGGTTACATTTGATATCGTAAGGATCAACTGCGGGAAATAGATTGTATTTATCAAGTACATTTCGTAACTCCCATCATAAAATAAAATTACTTTATATTTTTTTTGTTATATATCAATTTCATATCTAAGTAATAAAACATGTTTTCGTAATATACATTACTATTTTTTCTTACAAATGTTAGTTTTACTTTCTAATAGGGTAGTAAACTTGTTAACAACAGAAAGTAGAAATAAATAGAACTAAATTTTATGTCAAGTTAGTTTTCCAAAGATATGTTTTATGTATGTACAAATTTTGTAATATTTATTTATTATTACTAAAATAACTTACATTGTATAACAATATCTCCAACGCACTTCAATTTATTTAAAGTTTTTTAAGTTCTGCAATGCATTTCACCATGTATCACTACACCAACAAACCAAAGCAACTGTAACCGATGAACTGATGTAAACAGGAATACACTAATATAACCAATTATTTCAAATGAATAAATGGAAATAAAAAAATACCTATTAAATATAATTAAAACTTTATTTTATAATCAATATTTTTTATGTATATAATTACATATGTTAAGTGTACAAATACGAATTTTAGATGATACAATAAAATTATTGAAGTAGTAACATCGTCAGAATTGTAAACTGCAATGTGTGATTGCTATGAATTATTTGCCTTTTTCTGTAATAATTAGTCAATAGCAAAACTTTCTAAATATATTTTATACAAATAACATTGAAGCAACGATAAATAAAATTAGTATCAATACAGATGGTAAAATTTATATTAATTAATTAACGTATTAACAGTAAAAACCATTACAGAAAATATTAATTTATTATTTTCTCAACATTTCGGGACGTCGTTTTCATCTTTAAACGTTCGAAAACGTTCTTTCGTAGTTATATTACAAATGTGTGATGGTGAACATATTTACATCAAAACATATTTTTATTTTTACTAGACCCATCCTCCCGTTAATTTGTGGAATAATTCTTCGTTTAATGTTTGATTTGCTTCTTTTGAACGCATTGACAAGAAGATGTAACCGCCGATAAATTCATGCACTACTTTACAGTCAGCTGACAAACAACTGAAGATAATGTTTTGCTCTTCAAATTGCACCATCATGTGTTTCACTTCCCAGTTCACATTCCATGCCTGAAAAATAAATAAATAAGAATATTTTAAGTTTAACAAAAAAAAAAATGTATTTTACCTTCATTGTGTTATATCTCCACGTCTTGAGATGATCACCGGTACTTAAATCCATCTTCATTAGTCTATTATGTGCAACACCCAATAATTCTTCTTTCTTCTGTCCCATAAATTTAACAACAAATAATGCAATACCATATTCTGGCAATGATTGCCACGCTTTAATATAATTTAATTTGGCTTCTATTAATGGAAGATCTTTTACATTGGCGTGTGCTTCCAAAATACGCTGTACCAACTGTAAAGAAATAAAATATAAATATCGCAAAAAGTTCAATTCCGAAAAATCCGCTAAATGTGGCGATTACTTACTTTTCCTTTGAGTTTCCGGACGAATTTCGAAGCAACATAATCGTCAGGATTGATATCGAGCGAAGCAGGATTAATAGCAGGTGCAGGTGCAGGATGTTGCATCTGTAAGAAGCTTTGAATATTCTTAACTTCAGTTTCATATGAACTGTCGGCCAAAGATCTTCCTTTCGATGCTAATCGGCAAGCAGCCATCCACCTCGCGTATTGCTCTTCGTTATCACATCTGATCCACATTTCTGACATTCCTTCCGCTGATGGAACTTCTAATTTAATTCCATATTTCTGTTGCGCTAGATTTACTTCCGGTGTAACTTCACATCCTCGCAGATTCACATGATGAGCAGGGACTCCATTCTGAGATCTGGCTTCTTCTTGTGATTTATATAACATAAGATTCAAATCTCGGCATGTAAACCAGTATCTCTTGTATGCTTTTAGGGTAAACCGTTTTGGTTTTAAAAATCGGAGATTATCAAATAATTCTGGCACCTGGGTAATATCACCAGAGGCAGCACTTATGCTGGAGCCCTCTAAGGTCACTTGAAGATCGGTTAAGGCAGCGTCGATGTCGTCTTCAGCCGGCGAAGACAGAATTCCGTTGTCGAAACTTGGTTGGGGCTGATTAGCTTGTAAATTTACTTGAAGTTGCAATGCGGCGAACATCAGCATTTCTTCGTCTGTGCAGTCGATTTCTTCGTTGAGTAAATTCCATTTGGCTTGTTCGTAGATTTGGTTTATTCTAACCGCGTCGTATTTGGGGTTCAAATCGTAAAACGAAGAAAACTTGAATCGCAGACATAAGGTGTCGAACTCTTGAACGCCTTGTTCCATAATAGACAGCGATGAGTCCAACCATCTACAAAGAAGAAACATAATTATTCAAAGAAACAAAGAAATAATAAATCAAAAAAATAATGTAAATAAATTTATACTTCGACTTCCAACTTTTTTTCAAACATTTGCAAGCTATTTTTGTTAAATCATAGTTTAGGACCAGAAGTGAAATTTATAAATTTATAATGAGTGATTTTGTTCATAAACACCCTCTTGAAGTATTTTTTTTCGTGAACTATTAACAATTATGTGATTTAAAAAAACACGTTTGTTTTAAAATTTGTGTGAATTAAAATTTTTAAATATTGTTACTTACGCAACATTCATCCGGGCTTTCTCCACCAAACTCTTAGGCCTGATCAAACTCTTCCTTGCTTCAGGACTTGGCGTAGGTGGTGTATGAGCCAATGTGTTGTCCAATCCTCCATTTAGTTGTTCCAAACTTAAACTTGTTGTATTCGGTGAATAACTTCCATTTAACTCTCCACTTCCATAACCATTTCTTTTCCACGTTCCAGTACCTACAGGCGAACTTATAGGAGTTGAAGCAGAAGGTGGTCCATGATGGTTCGGTGTTGCTGGACTCCTGTGTGGTGTCGGCGCACACATAAACGGAGAGGATCTTTCAAGGCTTCCCGTACTTCCTGCAGGACTGTTCGGTCTCGGTTGTGCTGTTGCGATAAAAGTATTTGTATCTGGTGGTGGATGAGGTCCATGTCCATTTTTCTGCACGCCGTTTTGTTTGGATTTTTGTGATTTCATGTCACTGTAATTGTATTTCAAGTGATTTGGTTCCAAAGGCTTGCAGAAACTGATTTCTTCGGGATGTCGGATGCCGAGATCTCTACATAGATGCATGACAGCGTTGAATGTTTTGACAGAGAAATCGGCGCGGACATCCAGGTAACGTAAGTCGGGGAGTTGAACTCGAAGACATTTGTGCATGGGGGTGAAATTTAGTAAGGCATCAGCTTGGACTCCATATTGATCAAGAGTGTGACGGGTGTGAGACAGCCATTTGTTTCGGGCAGGCCACCAAAGTGCGTGGTCTGACCAGTCCATCGCAATGTCTGAAAAAAGGAAAAACAATCATTGCAACAAAGATGTAATCTTAAACATTGCAATCAATTCTATGAAATTTCATAATCTAAGGAGTAAATATTTGTATTGTTTATTTATTGTAATTGCAAACATTAACCTCATTTAAAACGTCCTTTACGCCAAGAATCTTCCATGATGCAACCAAGCAGTACACAATTATAATGTTGGTTGCAGTTTGCATACATTTTTGTCATTGTAATTGATCAATTAATATTGAATAAATATTAATTATAATATCAATCAATTGTTTCAATCATATAAAAATGAGTAAACAAGTCTATTTTATCTAATAGAAATAAACAACTTGTGGGAGATTCCAACTGATTATCAAGATGAAATCTAGACATTTGATATGTAAGTGTGTTTATAAGACAATGTGGGCAGATTATTGCTCGTCAACACCAACGATGTAGGAACTGAATTCATTCTGTTTGTGTGAACCGTTCATGGACATACGAGTTCTACTTTCTCAATCCAAAGCTTGGCTTTGATGAAATAAATGCAGTTTTATAGCCTACATACTCTTACGTCATCCGTCAACGAGACTTAAATAGACCGGCAGCTCAATTTTCAAACATACCGTAGTAAACGTTTATGCTTCCTCCATTTAGGAGTGGAATTTTGCCATATGAATGGCATATTACGTTACATTATCCTTTTTTAAATTTTACATAATTCTTAGCAATTTTGTATCATTATAACAGCTCTGGCATTAAAATCACATGTAATACGAACTACAGTAGCTTTATTTACCACATTGCAGTACGCATTATTTTTGACCTAATTTCAAATAAGCATAGATACAAAAATACAGATCTATGGGTGTGTTTTCAATTAGCGCTCTTTGATGTATTTTGAAATTGAAGGAAATTATGAAAACCGACCTAATGTTGTATAATAAATAATAGTTTCTTGTAAATATCACTCACTGACATTTTAAGACTGCAACATGCATATAGATTTTAGAAAATAGTTCATGAAGTCATAATGCGACACAGTATTTTACATACTGAAATACAATAAGACTTAATTAAATTTTTTTAAATAACACATTAAAGTTGAGCAATTAAAATTGCATTACATGCCAAATTTTAACTAAAATGATGACCTTTATTAAGTATTTAAATTTTATGAAGCACAGATGTTACGAAAATAAATGTTGTTTGTATTTCACTGTGAGTAATTTCACCGATTAAATTCATAGCTCGAATTATATTTGATTATTTTACAAATGACAACAGTTTAAACATAAAATTTTTCATGTCAACAAAATGTTATCACGACGATGCTACTTGTGGTTTTATCTTCTTCCACTAAAAAACTGCATTTTTCCATTAAATGAAGCATTGTGATTGGGTGAAAATGACATGTGTGGAATAATCGTGCTAAAAATAGTAAAAACTTATTGTAAAAGACTAATTCATAGATAACCGTAAAAATCTAGAAATGACGGCATGACTACAATATGTCTTTTATGTATTATAGCGAGGTTTTAACGTCTACATATTTTGTCCATTTGAATTTATTACACTATAACATTGAACCATAAAGTTATTCATGGAACTGGTACAAAATTCATAACAAAATAGATCATCACACGATCTGAGTTCTTTCGTAACATGCTTTCATATTTGTTATCTGTTGTTCAAATTGGGCCAAAGACCTAATATTCCTACGATATTTACTATGAGCCTTTCGTCACACGTGCTTGAATGAAGTAAACTGTCGACTGGTATGTTTTCTTATTTGTGTTGAGCGCGTGCTGTAAAGGGGCGCTCGCAGACTGGGGCGCAGGCCTAAATGTAGACTTGACAGCCGCAGAGAACTAAAAATAACCGCCCGCTGTACTACTGTACTCGTAAGCACAAACAATGTGCAGTTGCAGGTGCAGCAATCAAAGCAAAATAAAACTACGCGTTGCCGCCATATTGCACGCAGATTGTTTTATTTAGACAGACATTTTATTGGCGTGCAAAACCGCGTAATATAAGCAAAGGGGAAAGTATGCTGGACAAATAATAGAGTTTTGAGAACAATACCGTAAATACTGCGGAAATGATAAAATTAGAAATACTCAGAAACTACAAGCACTAAAACGAAATTGTATTATTTTCGTCTGCGAGCATTTAAATTTAATAACAGTTTTTCCTTTTCAAAATTAAATTTATAATAGAAAAATTACACAACATTTTCTATAGTAGTAACAGCATATTAATGTAAATATTTATAAAATACACGAATCGAAGGACAAACATAGCGTTTTCAATGCTATTTTTGAAATGGTCAGTTATTGGCTTCCCTAAATATTATACATCATAACTTTTCTTTTTAATAAACTAAATTTGTAATATAGGTTAATGTCAAAAAATACATTATCATTTAATGCAGAATATCTAAAAATAAATGATATCTCATTTTCCAGTAAATTAAGTAAATTATTTATAGAAATTTTCTAGAAAATGTTTTACATAGAAAAGATAAAATAATCGCAGAAAATGTATTTAAATTTATCATAATTTTGTTATTTGTGGTTTTTCAATGTTATAAAACCAAAAAATATCTTGGTTATTTCCCCATTAATTTCGTCGTAAAATTTTAAGTATTCATATATTCTATTTTTGTTATAATTATCACGATCCATAAAAATTTTTGTTTGTCTACCTGGCTATTTTTCATCTGTCCCAGTTTCCATGGTTACTTTACTAACATTATGAAATATTCTATTTCTGAATTTCGCTAATAAACAGAGATTTGGAATGCGTTCAAGAAAATACTCTATAGCAAATAAAAATAAGGACAGGGTAATTCAACTAACAACATGTGTTCGGAGAGATTTTTTCAGTTGTTTGTTTAGAAAACACATTTGTTTTAGTGCTTTTCACACATTGAAATAAATTCTAGCGAAGAGTAAATTATTTTATAGATGTATAGAGAAAGTTTGTAGTAATTAGATAAAATTAATGCTCAGTAAATTTTATTTATTAGTTTAACGACAGGAATGGCATAGTATTAATAATTTATCGAATAATGATTTATTAATGTGAATATACTTGGACATTTATCTTATATAGAAAGAAATAATAAATTATTCAAATTTTCTACGTAGCTGTTTATACGAAATTTAAATAAATATACCATTAGAAGAAAGTAAAAATATTTATAATTATGGGAAGTAAAATATACTTATATGTATATCTTAGAGGACAATATTGTATGTAACACATTATTTTTATTTATATATTTACCCCGAAGATAGCGTCATTTTACCCATTTACAATGAATCCCATCTTTTTATATATTAATTTTATTATCGTACATTTATACCAGAAAATGAGAATAATTTGCTTTGCTTTGCTTTAATAGTACTTTGATCTCTAAATACAAAGTCGTTCGTTGTGAACATAATTTTCTAATGTTCTATTGTCATTTCGCTTTTTTTAAGAAGTCGAAACCTTTATTTTTAAAACCATAGAGTAGTCTGAAAAACTGAATGATTTAAAAGAAATAGTACAGATATTATTTCACTAATTGTTTCTGATTTTTTTAATGATGTTCTTTAAAACGTATAGTATAAGTATTTTTTATTTACTCAAACAACGTCGGATTTCGATAAAAAATTTTTTTTGAAAACATCCCTTGAAATTATCTCACTTGATGACGTAGCAAAGGACAAGGACAATTTAATAGTCTAGAAAACCGCTAGATAATAACCGAGTAACAAATGAAGAGGTTGTACATTAGAACATTAGCAATACTCGTACAAATATTGTTTGTATCAAAATATTTAAGTAATTCGAGGAGCCGGGTGTATAAAATTCAAAACCTAAACAGAAACACAGTTCAAATTACTGCTTTTCCATTTAGCGACTTTTCAACTAATACGACAACAAATATGTCCTTCTGCGACGCCATTATCAACAGTTTCAAAACGTTTAAAAATTTAATTGTAATTTAAAATAACATATTTTTCATAACAGAATTTAAATTTTCATGATTAGTACGTCTAAGTACCAATATAACAAAAAATGTAGAACTTTATTTAGGTGAAATACCCTATTACGTATCAGGAATACCTCTGTTCTTCCTTTTCTCATTTATTATTCTTTACCTCTTTGCGGGGGCGTCCGATGTCCCATCCGTCAGTTGCAATGGCCCGTGCGACAGGGACAGGGCCAGGTCGCGATCATTGAGCCAGAGGAGCGTCGCAACCGTCGCGACGTCGTAGGCGCTTGGCTCACGGCCAGCCTAGCGGCGTCGGCCGACCGGACCTGACCCCATTTCGCGCCAGGAAATCGGCGGGATAGCGTATGGATTAAATTGTTTCGAGGTAGCGGGAATTAAATGTTTGAGACAGATTGCAATAAGGTTATATCAAAAGAAACACCTAAATTTTTTTACAAAAATATAATTCGAATTTGTATCTTAGTAAATTAATAATATGTTCACTTATCATACAACTAAATTTATATATGATTTAAATGAATCTATATTTAATGACCAGTAGTTTGTATCTGCTCAGTCTTCTTGTATCCTGATTATGGTCTAGGTGTCTAGGAACCCAGTCAGCAACCATTATGTAATGTAGTGTCACATTTTAGTAAAAAAATTGTAATCATATAAACTGCACTCTTTAAGGAAGTAAAATTAAATATCATTTGGTACCACACTAGAGTGACTAACCAGGTTAACTGGAGAAGAATAAACTTGTTCAGTAACTCTAGCAAACTACTACCAAAAATTTTACTCGATAGATTAAAGAAAAAGATCGAGCGTAAATGAAGTACAAAATAAGGTTTTCGAGAAGGAAGATTTTGCACAAGACACAAACGCAATCAGGATAACTATTCAGCAAATGGTGGAATTCCTAATGTTTAAAGACAATGAAATCTTTCAGGATATCTAACTCTAAAATCCTGTAAATATTTCCTAAATGGGCTCGGTAAATTAAAAAAAAATTCTTAGAATCTGACAACACTTTGAACTAAAATCTTAACATGTCGTTTTAAAAGTCACCTCATGCCACATAATAGATGTAGATATGACTTGAAACAAAGTATATAGTAGTATTGTTTTAATGTTATTCAACTGTTTGGTTTTTTATGTTTTCTCCATGTATCACATCAGTCCAGGTGCATCCCGAGATATTTACCATTGTTTTCTTGTAATAAAGGATTGTTGTTTAAATTAATGTTTTCTATAGCTGATGTTAAAGTGCAATTTTATCAACTCAAAATAGTGGATAAAGTAGCACTTTAACCGCAAGGATAGATAAAGTAACACTTTAACAGCAAGGGTAGATAAAGTACTTTAACTTTTGTTTATTAGAAGTAGATTTCCATAATAACGCACACTACTGACATTTTAAAATTGTTCTTAAATTATAATTTAATTTTTCTAATTCTATTCTCTTCAAAACCTGCTATAGAAAAAAATAGAATTTTATACACGACGATAAAATTAAATTATCGACTCGCGAAAAATAATTCACTCGCGATTATATCGCTCGTGAATTAACACTTTCCGCTTGTCGATAAAATATTATTTTATCGTCTTGTATAAAAAATAACTATTAGGACATGTTTCTCGCTTCGTAGTAAATACATCATAGATCATTTTTTTTGATAAGAAATAATCAGAAGTGCAAGTTTATTTCTACATTTTTTTCAAAAAGAATATATTTCGTGAAAACAACTTTTTCTTCATTTTAGAATGTTGCAGTTTAAAATTTTACGGTACATCAATACTACTAGTATTACTTTTAGACTGAAGTAAGATTTATTTGTATTATTGCATAGCTATAATAAGAAATCTAAAAATACCTAATTTACTTTGAAAGTATGTATAAAGTTTATAAACAAACTTTATTTTAAAGACTAGGAATGACAACATATTTATTTATACAAACAAAAACAATATTTAAATTAATTTCAACATTACATTTATATGCAAAAATTTGGCATGTCCTTGATATTTCAAAGAAAAATGTTATAAGTTCGCAATGTATTCACACTTTCCTAACCAAAAAACCTTAACAAGTATTACAATACAGGCATTATGGTTTTTCTACACTTTGATAAGCAATCTGAGCAATATCTCGGTAACAATGCGGTGAATACCAGGATGACATTTGCTGTAAACTACGCAAACTTCCGGAGGATATTACGAAGTAGAAAGAGAAATAAAATTCGGCGTCTCGTAAAATATTCGTCGCGACGGATTCACCACCGCGACGAAAACAGTTTTTATTTCAGCGTCGTTGACTTGGTAACAGCCTGTTTTCATCATTATACAATCCATTATTAGGATTTATACTCTTGTTTCCACGCACATAAAATTCTTATTTGTGGGATGCTAATTTTACAAATTTGAAAAGGATATGTTGGCGTTAGTTTTGAAATTATAATGAAGCAAAATAAACCATTTTTTGTAGGAGGCAAACTTTCTAAAATGTTCTAGTAAATGTATTATAGATAGATTTATAAATAAATATTGTTTATTTACTGAATTATTTTTACAAAATAATAATAATAAACATATTTCTTGATAACATTTTACAGACGTTATTTTTGTATTTAAATATTAAATAATAACAATTAAAAATAAGAACATTTTTTTAAACATACAATATTTCTTTATCTGCAATAAATAAATAAATATTAACTTTGTGACTGATATAGGTACTTATCTTTAATCTAGGATTATTATATATCTAAAAAAAATTGGATAGTTAAATAATAAATATGTGAAAAGAGTAAACAATTAAAATGAAACAAAATGATTCTTAAATAAGTATAATTTTGAGTAAGTTACATTATTTCTATAATAGTATACATGATAAGGCGAGAGCTATTTAGACCCGGGAGTTTGGCTTGTTGGGGCGCCCAAAATTTAAAAATATAAATAAAGAAATTAATTTATAGAATATGTAATGTATGTGTATTATTCAATTTTTGAGCCCTTCAAAGTTAGTTTTGTGTAAATAAATTATATTTAGGCACCACCTTCCCTACTCCTGTAACTGCTACTATTTATCTTACTAATTACGAATCAAATAGACATTTAAGTGCAATTTTTACATAACGCAACTACAGGAACTGCTTATGATAGTTATGGTTACGATGTTAGACATATTACAAATTTACAAACAACCATGAATTATTTTGAATTTTCAAATAGAATGGAATAGGTAGAAAAGAACTCAAAAAAATGATATACTGAAGTACTTTTAAATTTGTTGCAATAAAATTCAAATATGTCTATTTGTGTTTTATTACGTGGAATCTTGTTAAAATGTATCAGAGAAGTAAATTGCCTGGATCAGAAAAAAATTATGTTCATTTTGTAAGGAAAGGAAATATTTTCTTATATATCTATTTTATTTTATTGTTTTTGCTGATTTTAATCCATACGTGTATATGAACTTAACATAAAGCAATGTGGTACTTTATTTAATTAATTTATAATTTGATTCGATCGATGTTCAAAAAAAAAGGTATTTCAAATTACATATACCTATTAAAATAACAGTCTTTGGCGTCATTTAGAACTCTAAATAATTGGGAAATAGTAGCTAATTATAATAATATATGGTAAGAGGAAATCCTTGCCAATATTACAATCTTTGATCTAGAAATGATCAATTACCATATCAATGAGTTCATCCAATTTCTTGAGAATCAAATCACTTAGAAAATCATTTGTAATGAACTAATTATCATAATCGCTTTGACATTTAATAACAACCTGTAATTAGATCATTATGCTAATACTAATAATCCCTGTCCGATATAATTTAAATCAGGTTAACTTTAGTTAAAAATAAAACAGAAAATATGTTACATGTTCGCAGTTATAAAATTACTCAAACACTAAAACTTTGAATAAATATTTATGTAGTGATACACTCCATCAAATGTGTATCTTTCACATTGTCATTTTCACGTTCCCAGAATGTGATACAATCGAAATTTCCGTTTTGAGTCTTGCGAATTTGAGATAAGATGACTCCGTGTTCAATTTCCGCGTTTGGAGGTATTTAAGTAGTTTGTTGACAGGTCATACATTCTGTGAATAAACAATGAGACTAATGCATTCCTATCTAAGTACCTACCACATCCAGAGGATATGGAGAAGAATAAAGTAAACGCAAAAGGAAATGTAATGAATGTGGTAATGTGGGTTTGTGTACTTTGTAACGGTACTAATTTGGTGAAGAAACACACTATTTTCACTCTATATTGGTTTTAGTTGCACATTAGATATGAAATCATCTTACATTACAGGGTCATCGAAAAGATTGTCGTAACTTTTACAACACAAAGTGCAACATATGTAAAATTTTAATGACAAAATAAATTTCTAGCGTTATTTGAACATTTTACTTTGTTATTAATTATAAAGAATATTTCATCATATTTATTAAATATTTGAAATTTTGTTAATCCAAATAAAAACTATATTTTATTATAATAAAAATGTAAATATTTTATTTTTGTAGAAAGAAAAAAATAATACCTATAAATAAAGAGCTATGTTAGTTAAATTCAATAAAATTATAATAAATGCCCAAAATATATCGTCATTGAATCCATTAGCTGTTTGCAGTAGGTAATGTGTAAGATTATAAAAGTAAATATAACAAGAGTTGAATACAAATAAAAAAAAACATTTGAAGTTTAAAGTTATTAAATAAAAGTATGTTTTAATAAAAGTTATTTACATTAAAAATACAAAATCAATTACATTTCTTTCCATTTTCACATTTCGCTTGTCACATTTTAATTCTTGCTGTGTTGATTTAGAAAACTAGTAAGCTTGTAGAATTTAATCTTCCATTCCATTCTTCATAAAATAATCTGCATAAAGATTATTGTTAATATTCTCCAAAACCATTTTGTTGTTCTCGTAAAATAGAAAATTTTGTAACAATCCTTAAAATTAGCAAAATTTCAGAAATACCGATTTAAATCTCATGGTACCAAATGTTGTGAAAGGTTTTACCCGCACCATAGAACTTTGTAATTACTTTTTGAGAAATGGAATTATTTTGACAAAGTTTACAATAAAGTGATTTCATTTTACATTGTGTATATATTTATTTAACAATGACTTCATGCGGAAATAACGACAAAATTAAAATACATTTTGACAGGTTTATGGACATAAATAACTAGTCTAGTTATTTATTGCTTGAAAAACATGAGATGTAAAAACGGAAGTAACCCACTCTCGCACAAAATTCCAGTAGGTCGTCAGTAATAATTTAAAAATAAAATGTGTATTTTCATACTTATTTATTTATGTTTTTATCATCATCTGTGACATAACTATCTCGTCTTAGATAGAACAGGACCTTAAGGTCCCATGGAATTTGTTTAGTAGCTAGTTTTACTTGTTTTTCAGTAGTCAATATGTCAACCTAAAGCTTCTTGAAGAGAACTATAATATTCGAAATATTGTTAATAGTTGACAACGTGAGATTTGAATCCCAAGTGGTAATGCTTTTGCTAGTCGGATCAGATCAAATCACTAAATAGTTCAAATCACTTAAATCGATGTATGTTGTGTGGAGGTAAGTTTTTACATACACCTAATCCAAGTGGCAAATGGAATATATTCTAGGTCAAATCGGAGCACTTTAATCAAATAGGCCATATTTATATGAAATATAATTCCGAGTTTCCTTATTCCTGTCGATGTCACAGGTATTTTTTTCAGTGTTTTAGAATTTTCGGGAAAATGACAATGAAAAAAACTTCAATATTATTTTAAATTTTAACATTAATGTTATATATTATATAATATTTGCCAATTATAGCTGACGATAACCCAATTTGGTTTTTCAAGAGTACGTATTTTAAAGAAATATATATTGAAAATTAAAATGAGTTAAATAGAATGTAATGATGTAAAAATAATATAATTTTAAATATTTATAAGAGAAATTAGAAAATTAAGAAAGGAGGCGTGCCCCTTTGATTGCCTGTGATGTAGTAACCTAAATGGACCAGGGTGTTTAACTTCTTAAAATGTTATCACCACTACTCCTGCTGTTCCTGTCTCGCAAAACACTAGTTATCTTTTTCTAAATTGTCGTTCGGGTAATGAGGTGTTTATAAATCTTCATTAATTTTCATTTCTCATATATTATAAGTTTTTTTTTTAAATTAAAAATTACTGGTCTGATATTTTTATTTCAAGATTAATATAAATAAAACAACCAAAAAGTGATGGAAAACCTCATTCGAACTGGAGTTTTCCGAACACGAACTACCTACATTCGCTTCACCAACAAAACCATGAAAACTTCGACGAATAATACTAAATAGTTCTTAATTTTGCTGATTCTAATTTAACTTTTACTTGGCTGCATCGAATCCACCTCTGAGATTCCCATATTAACAGTTGCAAGTCGGCGTCCCTTTGAAGGCTCGTACGGAAATTCAAATGAGTTCAGTGAACCACCGAAGAGCAGCATATACGTCTCCACCACGTGTGTTTGTACAAATATGTGCATGATGCATTAGATCCCGCAATGAGGACGTGTAGGCTGCATACGAGGAAATAAAAGTCGGTCACATTGAGATGGCATCTTGATGGCATGCCGTCCTCTTGGCAGATGCGTGAAATGACAACATGATAGAGTAATTACAAAAGGAATTCATCATTACAAATAGCGACGAAAGTATATTATCTTCCAGAAATTTTACATTCCTTATAAATGCCAGTAATTGTACTACTTTAAAATTACTTTGTTTCACTTAAATGTTGTCATTAAAACAAATGCTATAATGATATACAATACAAACAGGCTACTTGAGTTCTTCTTTTGTATTATTCGTTCAGGCACAGAATAGGTTTATACAGAAGCAACAGTAAGACAGAGAAACGAAAATTAGAGAGATGGAGAATGTGCACAAATTTAAAGGGCCCATTGTTTAACATCGGAAAGTTTCCTCACATCTTAGAGAGAGATAGGGGAAGAGCACAAATTTAAAGGTCTACACAATGCTTCAAGGTCATAGAACTGAAAAGGGGAATATGAAAGGTACCGACACGGAGTGTCGCTTCTGTGTGTAACTTTTGTGTGGTTCAGGTTTGTAATTTACATTCTATCGTGTAATTTGGTGCAGCTCTGGCTTATTTCCACAGTTCTAAATTTGAAAAGTGCAGCTCTAAATTAAAATATTGCAGTTGCTTTTACTTCGCTCTATATTATTTATTATTCAAATGTATACATAAATAAGAATAAGAATCAAAACCCGATTTTGGTGTTTTCATTCTAAAAATTGTATCCGTTGGAATAAAAATCTGAAAATTGGTACACTTTTAATTTTGCCCGTATAATCGATTGGTGATGTCATCAAGGTCGTATCTCGACCCATTAGAGGACTATGCTTGAAAACTGCTTTTTTGGGTCTAACATTGAATGAGAATATCTCGAGAACGGCAACAGATTATTGAATCCTCTTTGAAAATTTGAAATCAACGCAACCAGATTTATGTAAGCTCAGAAAATAAAAAAATTTGGAGAAAAAAAATTCCCGAGCGAAAAACTGAAATAGGAGTATTTTTGTTTTTATCATTTTTCACTGAATCGTTCCAAAGAATATTCCCATAGAATTGAGTGGTATATTTGTTTATTTACTCATTTTAGATAATACTAAAAAAACAGACTTTTTTGAGGTGCAACTCTGTCTTGGACTACGGGCGGTTACCAAGCAACGTGCTTTCTAGGGATATTATAGCTAATAATATACCTAGAAAAATAAAATTCTTGTGAAGGATGTGGTGAAAGATGAATAATATATATTCTTAATAACTGCATTGTTTCCTAATTCATTAATTACGTACAATTTTAATTAGAATAAAAAAGTATACTAAAGTCCGTTGAGTTATTCTGCAACAACCAATAAAATATCTTTATACATTGTTACAATAATAAATTTTAACTGTAATTGTAACATATTGTTCATGAAATTGGAGCAAGAAATAACTACGAAATTTCCTCTTTTATGTTACGTTTCATACGCATTCCTAATTTAAATAATTTCCGGAACACTAAAAGTACTTAAGTACTCGCAATAAAACCTTTTATTACATGGTTCATTTTAGAGCAGCAAAAATTTTAATGAGCAAATGTATTAGGGCTTAATTTATGTAAAGTACATTTTTTCCATACAACAAAACATAACTAAATTAAATGTTTTAATTACAAAATTTTAGTCTTACGTTTATTTTGCTTTTTCTTATAAATTTGTTTCATGTTTTGTTTATTATAATATAAAATAGCTAACGAACGAGATAAATAATTTTATCAGTAGACAAAATATGTCACCGTTATCTTTAAATCTCAATTGTAATCGTCTGTGCTAGAACTCTCTTTTGTCCTCTACTGATGTAACAACTGCAGAAAGTTATTTCCTACGACGAAAAGCGACTCATCTCTAATTTGTCAGCCTACAGCCTCTGAAAATGACTTACAGCTTTTAGTGAATTCCATAACATTCAAACACACCGGCATTTTTATTTGGTAAAGATTGGCGAAGCTGGGATTTGAACCCAAGATCTCATCATCAACTGTGCTACGACATCTTTAGTATATAGCAACACGGCTTTACGAGAAGTTTAATTTACATTCTAGTGATGCAGGTCTCCCTTTGCGAGTTTAGCATATAACGAACCTTTTTGCGGTAACCCATTCAATTGGACAGAGCGTACTACGTTGCTTATCCACTCGATCAGACAAGACTTGCCACTAGAGATATGCGATACTGAAAAAGTATCAATAATTCGTTATCAAAAATATCGAACAAAAATTATCCATACCAGTATCGGACAGATAGAAAAGTATCGATACTTTCAAGTAACGAAGGAAAAATAGTAGAAAGTAATGATAAAAAGAATACAGTCTTCTATAAAACGTAAAAATATATAATTCTTATATGTTTGACAATAAAATGAAAATGAAATGCTCCACTTTTCTACATTGCAAGCAGCAAGAAAAAGATAACTAGTAAGACTTTTTCTCAAATGTAATAAAAAAAAAACATAGTTTCTTATTCAAGAGTTTTAGGATACTTGGTTAAATTTGTTGACATTATTAAAATGTCGGAATATTGGTATCAATACTAAAAAAATATATCGAAAGGAAAATATCAATACCGGTATTATATCAATAGTATTAGAACATCCCTATTTACCACAACCGTACAATCGTACTGTATATGCGGTACTGAGAAGGTATCCATACTATAAAAATTATCGATACCAGTAACGGATCAAAAAAAGTATCGATACTTCTAAATAACAAAAGAATTATGTAGGAAGCAATGTAAAAGTTATTTTTGATTCTAGATTGCGAAATGGTGATTAATTTAGTATTCAAAAAATTTTAATTTAAAAAAAATGTATATTTGATTAAATAAATTAAAACTTTCTGAAACTGGATTAAATGTACTGATATTAATAAAATATCAAAAGATTAGTATGAAACTATAATATTGGTATCGAATCAGTAGCATCGGAACATCCCTAGTATTATCTACTCCAGGTATCATATTCCTCTCAATTTGAGTAGGAGCACAATAATAACCAAGTAAGACCCTCCCGCGATAAAGTCAAGTACTGGAATCAATCTTGAAGATAAGCAACATTGCTTGCTATCATTGTCAAGATACAAATGGTGTCTAAAATCTTAGGCTCTTGTTAGTCCATACTCTAGTAGTTTAATAATAGAAAAAATCAAGTAACTCCTGGAATGACTTATCAAAGGACTTAACAAAACACTCCCTATCTGAATGAGATTAAAATTCCTGAGATAAATTTAAACGGTTGGCTGACGATTACAAGAACGCAAATGCTTAGGCAAATACCGCAGCGCGTAGCAATCTGGCGCTTGCATTCTCCTGCTATCTTTGGCTGTAGTTTGACTCTGCTGTCTGTAACCCTAGCTACTCCTATGGTAACTTACGTCGAAGCTGAAACTCTATATGATTGGAGAAAAACTCAAATCTCCTTATAACCTTCGGTTCGAGTTACCAGATCACTGAGTAGGAACAGGAGGATAATTACGGAAGCCATACTTCGCAAAGATTTATTTTAATGAGAGGTTAAGTTTCGCTGATTTATGAGCTACTGGCTTCATAGATGATTATTCATTTATTACTGATATTGCAGCCACAAAAGCATTTCCCACGCATGACAGCAAGATAATCTTTCATATTTTGCAATAAATTACTTCACATTTTTATTATTTTCAATGGTTAGTCAGAAAAGGAGTATACGATTCCATAACTCATAACAATTACAAATAATAATTACTTTTCCCAAGTATCAATTACAAATGTCAAATTACACATGTTCCATGGAGGAAATTCAAATTTGCAATAAATTTAATACCTTTTCACATTAATGTAGTGTTTTTATTTCCTTGTACAAAGTAAAGAAAATATTGTAATCGCGAAAAATTTCAGTTTCCAGGTTTCAATGGAAATATACATTTTAATCATCCCTGAATCCATTTCGACTAGTTTTGGCGTGACGTCTCGCATAGCTCAAAAATTATTAGCCTTAGCATAAAATAACCTTCTGTAGTGCAATAAGGAATAGTAATAAACATTTTAATAAAATTTTCAAAAGATGGTCCATTTTGAAGGGAAGTTTGAATATATTAAACAAATAGAAGTTGAAGAATGATTAACCGTAGAATGATCTCTCTTTCAAACGAAATAAGTTTAAATAAAGTGTATAATTTAGCGTATAATGAAGTCATGTCATGCCCACATCAGATTCTTTATGTTTCTTGTTAAGTACCAAACACACATAGCTATTACTAATATAGAATCGCATGTTCATTTTGCGGTTTTTATTTGCAACTGATATCATAACAAGTAAAAATTACAGCACCCGAAGTTACGTAAAAAAAAACTGGAGGTGTTTAAAGAATGCTAGTTTTTAAGCTGACAACTTATTAAAACGCACGTAAAGTTTATCACAAAATGTGAACATGAAACCATTTTCAATGTAGATATTTTCTACTATAAACGATGCTGCTATTTCTATAATCATTTGGTATTAAAGTTTCTGTTACTGAAATCCTCAGATTCGCTAAATATTTACTTAAGTACCACTGTATAGGACTGTTGTATTGTACAAAAAGGGAGAAAATAATTCTTATGGTGCACTTTTGACAATAGCCTCCAATAAAATACAATAGCTCTTTAGTTTAAAAATTCTGCTCAAAAAATCTGTCACAAATAACAGTATAATTATATAGAAAGTTATTCAAATTAATACCGTTAAAGTTAAGTAAATTTATTTAAGATTCGCATCAATAGAGCAACAATAGAACAGTTAGATTTACGGATTATTTCCTTTTATAAATCAAGTACCAATACTGTTAACTTAAATTTAAATCAATTCTAAAACCACAACCTGTTTTTTGTTCCCATTTATTAAAACGTTTTCAATTAAATGTTTTCATTCAAACACCAGATATCTGTGTGATATCCATATAGAAATCTCCTTTTCAAAATCACAAAATGTATCAAGGACGTTAAGCAAGGCATGACTGTACTGTGAATGCACTAGTTGTGTCAATGATTTGTACCATATATACATATACGTCAGTTTTTTATATGTTATTCTTGTCAACATATGTTTAACAACACATTTAGAAGTCATGGCCATAATATTTTTTGTCATTGTGAACTTGTTCACAGACACTTCAACTTAAATATTATGAAAACATTAATGAAAATAATAAAAACTATATTTCTACTACATTGATAATATAACGCAATTGAATTGTTTGTATTTTTGTTATCATATTTATATTTGGTAAATAATATCGAAACAATAATATCAATATTTTTTCCTTATCGTATTAATAATAGATTCATTGTTAGTATCGAGTAAACGGAATTTCAACATTTTTATAAATAAGGAAAATGTAGTGTTCCTATAAGTCTATCTAAAAATTTCAGCTGCAGTTATAAATTTTGTAAAGATAGACATGCAGGCTATAATTCTTGAAACAAAAAATAAAACAATCACAATATGTACCAAGGTTAGGTTTAACAGGTACTGTCACCCACTATTACGCCTTTCCAATAATTTACTTCTATCATAAATCACACCTAAAGAAAACATATGTTCAAGTAAAATTACTCTTATTATTATATAATTAATCATTTATCACATATTTATTAAAAGCAACTTTTGTTTATGTAATCACTCTTCTATTTTTCTGTAAAAATAAAAATTTTACACAACTTATGAATCAGTATTTAAAAATTTATGAATTATGCATGAATTTCAGTTGAAATTTAAAATAAACCTGCTGAGATACCAGGTTTAGTGTTTTCGGATTTCTAAGATTATCACTTTGACTTTCTTAATAGTTGGGTATACCGCAACTCAGCAGGGTATTTGGATACCTTTTAGACAGGGTTGGATTATTTTTGTTGATTTATTAATATACTGTCTAATTTAATGTATTATATAGGAACCTAGTATAACAATGATATACAAATGTATCAGCTTACTATTATTATCTAGTTATTAATTTATGACGTAAATTTTAAATTCATGTATGTTTACTACGTATTTAAGTAACTTTAAATGCAACCTTGATTTTCCTTGGATTTTTCCTCCCACAAATCTTTTGCAGTTACCCTCAGCAGGGGTCTAACTAGGTCCAAAACATTACAGCTCCGAACAGATTATACCTACTTATGATTGTTATCTATTTAGGGCTGGTTTTTCACCCTGGTTAAAGTCACGTTTACCTTAACGTAAATAACGTATATTTTTGACAATTTACATCAATCTTTCGATGCGATATATTTTTATTAATCGATGGTTAAGATAACTGGCACTTTAACCAGAGATGAAAAAACCGGCCCTTACTGGAAATAACTAATGTTCACGTTATGTTCGAATCCCTGAAGCTGTAAACTAATAACCTACTCTTGTTCATCAAAAGAATGTTGTGACAGAGATGATAACAATAATTTGTAGCATTTTTCACAATGTGATACATTTTATCGTAACATTACAATTATCTACTATTCTTCGTAAACAAAGATTTAAAATTAACTTTTATCTAGTTGTATTAAAATATTTTAAAACTGCATTATCTTCAATACCCTGTCTCAAGCTGGTGCTAGTTAAGTACCCTTCCAAATTGCAAAAGAAAATTTTTAAAAATTTACTTCAGATTTTTCCTTGAACAACTTCAGTGAACTCCGGAACAACGTAGTCATCGAACAAGGTACAATCTGTGTCTTTTATCTCTAAATCTCATTAAGCAAGTTCCAATTACGAGATTTCCCGTGTTACATTAAGCTAACATCTCGAGTAATGCTAATGCAATAATCAAACATGATCGCATCGCATGCGACTTCCTGATGGCGCTTCCTGTCCGATGCTTGTGGGCACAAAGGTCAGGTCGCGCTATTGATTGCCGTAGGATGGGGCCCACCGTGTCACCCGGGGAGGACCGGTTGATTGGAAAAAGTGGGTGTTGAATTAGTGTAGGATTGCACGATTGGCATAATGGGAAAATTATAAGGTAGTGTTACATTGCGTGTTGGAATTCTTAACCTCTTCATGTTATATTGTAAGCTACAGCGAATTTTCTACGTCATTAAAATTATTTTCTTTTTTTTTTAAAGTTTTATGGGACTTGGGGTAAAAGTACTTTTAGGAAGGTACTTTTTTCTTTTATATTATACTATGGACCGGACAAGATATTTATTTCCCAATTATGTACTTTTACTTTTTAATCTATAGATTAAAGTATTCAACTAATAATTCATTTTAAATATACTTCAATATATAACTTGAAAAAAGATTAAAGTATTACAAAGATAGAAAAACAGAAGCAGTTATTGAATAGAAATGCAAAATTATTTTTCGGTTTTGGATGTCATCAAAGTAAAAGTATAAACTAAACATTGTATTTATTTTATCTTATTTCTTATTACATATTTTCAGTTTACTAAATTTATACAAAGTAAATTCAATATGAATATTTCCTCCGAATAATTTTAACCAGTATTTGCAGTATTTTTTTAATTTCGACCAATGAAAATCAAATATCAGTGAATATAATGCACATGTGCATAAGCTGAATATATTTGACGCTTAGCGAGTATTTTAATGTCATAAATAATATTTATATGACAGTTTAAAAAAATATTAAATATTTGCAGGAATACTTTATAAATATTTAACTTGAAATTTTTCACTAGAAATATTCTATAATAATATAATAACTCTTGCAAAGCAAAAATATTCAGTTGTTTCCATGCACTTGTGATATTGAAACTGTTAGTGAGATTCACAAGAGTAAATTTCTTAAAAGATTATAAGGAAAGGAAAATAGAACTGTTTTTGAATATTCCAATATTTCATTTCCGCACAAAATTTGGCCAAAATAAAGATTATAGAAAATATACATAAAAATAACTTCTCTAGTAAAAAACCATCATCACCTGGATTTCTTTTGTTAAAAATGTAAACACAGTGAAAATATTAGAATATGTTATATTTATTAAAGGACAAAATTTCGCATTGAATAATAACCAAATTCAAAAATGTTATAATTTGGAGTATAATCTAAATTGGTAGATAAATGATATGAAACATGCTAATTAAGAATTAATGAAACCAAATACTGCAATCTATTATATTTATGTAATTCAAATATTATACAATAACGAAATAAAATGAGAACATCTTTTTGATTGATATATTTTTTAATATATTTATACATTCAGTAGATAGTATATTCTTGAATAAATTGATAATCCCTTTAGAAGAACACTTGTTTTGTTGCCATGTAACAAATGATTTTGTTTATTGTTTCTGTTTCTATAACCTAGTCATTTTTTAAAAACATGTCATCTTGCCAAAAATATTTTCTCTTTCAAAATATTTCAATTGGATTACTTAATAAATTAAATGACAGTTCACTTCTATTTACAGTAATCATCTGTGAAGAAACATTTCGTCATTAACAATTGCTACAATTACTCCATAGTTATCTTGTCAAAAATTAATTTCATTAGCTATTTGTTTCGTTCTATTTGCGGTTCTGATCAAATAAAGTTGAGTTGGCACGAGCAATTTTGTTTAAAAATAACTCTGAGCCATCTTCAATTGTTCCTATCGATGATTTTATCCTCCAGACACGACTAATGACTAAAGTTAGTTCTAAGGATATTTAAACTGACAAGAGGCACTAAATAATACTGTGTTTTGTACTTTACTGCTAGATAAATAAGAAGTAATATTGTATTATCATGTGCTCATTTTAACAGACATAATTATTGTTTTGCAAAACAAATGAATAGATGACATTTAACATATGACATAAGAAATAAATTTAGCGCAAAATCGATGTTGATATCTCTATAAAATTTATATTACTATAATTTAAAAGCAGTATATTCTATCTAATTAAAATAGTAAAAAACAAGAAAAATATTCTTGTTATTTTCATTTTTCTTTCACTGACACTACATATTTTAATATTTTCTATAGTCCATATCCAACATCTAATCAAAATCAATATTTCTGTAATGATAATGTACAATTTCAATTGTTTCTATGCGGGCAACCCTGCCGTCTAGATCTCCATGCGTCATTAACCCAACAAAACAACCGCGAATCAAGTCAAGGCAACTGTGATCAGGATCACCATACAACAACGCCTTGTGTAGTATATTATCAATCACGAATATTAAATAATTGTGACGGATTGAATTCAATTTAATCGTTCATTGTTATGCACTGCGCAAACATCTACATGATGTTCAATTGTTTTATTAGTCTTCTTATGATGATGAATCACTGGGAGGAAAGTGAGGCTAAAAAATTATATAAATAAGATGCTTGTATTGTAATTTGTTTCCTGTTTATTATAATGTAGCACGCAAAATGAAATTCAATGTACGAATATCTGTATTTGGGTACACCTTAAATAATAAATATGAAAAAAGTCGTTATGATTGCAACAATTTATTTCTAATATTTTCTAACCAAAAACTATACGACTCAACGCAAATTAAAAAATATGCTTACAGATATATCACGATTATTAAAAAATGACGTAATTTTAGAAGCTACAAATAGGTATTTTTAATTCTATATTGCAAAACTTTACATTTGCGTTGAAAAATGTATTTTGTATTATTATTTTAAGAGAAATATAAAGAGTATGTCTTCACATGGCAATATTTTTCTCATTTACCTTATCAATTATTAAGAGAAATTCAGGGAAATATTTCTTGCTTTTGTTTTTGTTTAATATTATTAATATATCAAAAACGAGGAAGACGGTGGATTGACAGATTTGATTATATTGTTACCAAGCAGAATGTTAAAAATCTCTTGCATTCTATACACAAAAAAAAACGCATTTGTTTATGGCTGTCATCTAAATAGGTAACTGACCATATTAACCTTTCATGAGTGTTTAAAAAAATATATATTTTAGCTCCTGAAACAATACAAAATTAAAAATAGCAATTACGTCTATTAAGTTTGAAATAACGAGCAGCATATTATATTTACAATAATTTTAATTTAATTTTGTGGTTGTGAAAAATTTGAGTTTTCAAATAAATTTAAAAAATGTAAACAATTTATTAGAAAATCATTTTATGTAACAGAAACTGATACTCAAGCTTATAGAGCACTTAAAATAACTTTTGATAAAAATCTTTTAAAAGATAAAATAATATCAATATCATTACTTCCACATGTGATGTCAATAAATTGAAGTCACTTCAAAGAGTTTTCCTAAAACAACAAAAATATTTGACTTAAAAGTTTGGAAACCACTCTTGTTTTATTTCGCAACACTTGTTATAGATAATCTCCATGGCGACTTCATACTCATTCATTCATACACTCCCTACTTATGACGTCACAAACTATGCTCACTTTCCACCCACATATTCACAGTAAGGCGATTGCAAACATCAGCGTTCCCAGTGGCGTACGATGCGTGGGCGGGCGGTGGGAGTCACGCACCGTTGCCCCCCCTTGCCTCTCCGGACACCCATGGCCAGGTTGATGTACTTGACATGTGACGTAGACATTGATGGAGACATATATGTACATTATCAAGGAGAATTTTATTGAGGATAAATAGAAAGGTTGATATAAGTTATTAATTGACATAGAAGAATTTCAGACTTTATTTAGATTGATTTACTTTCACTCTGTGTGGGAGGTTCATTGATAAATAAAATTTTAATATGATAAACGTATCGCATATCCATTTATAGTTATTTATCGTTATTTATCTACATTTCAATTATTTACGAGTGAAATCTAGACATACGAGATGTACATATTAATTTGTACTTATTATTTTATACTTACTCATAATTTCCGTGTTTCTAATACTGTGTTTATTCACATAAGAATTTGGTCTATTAACTCATTTTACTTTCTTAAAATCTCTAGTTTATCTAATTTTATATCAAATTCTTGCTCTAATTTTTACCTTATATCCCAAAGATAACTCTCTTGATGTGTCACACAACGTGGTCTAATTTCATCGGTACTAGCTCTAGATCCATATCTCAAAATAAGTTCTATTTATTTGTCTCATCTTTTTGCTCTATATATTATTTTAGTTTCCTGTATTTGATAAGTATAATTAAAGATGATGTATATGAATAATTATGTATACAACATAATTTTCTCAGAATAGAGTATAAGTCACACTGTTTGTCATTTGTGATCTTTTCAGGTTATGTTTATATTTAATAGTAAACAAAATCAGTAAGAAATTAAAAAGGAATATCTTCATTTAAAAATTTTATATATTTTTTTTTTCTTTCCCAAACTATTTCCAATGAAAGTTGAATATTAAAATTTAAACGTGTTTACAAACATGAAAAATTCCAAAAATATATATTTTTAGTCGAAAATATTAGTTTTGAGAAATTTTAGAATGCAAATTTTTCGAATAACAGAATAAAGAATATTCGGCGAAATTTTACCCGAATATTTATTCTGAAATTTGTGTTAACGTAATTTTTTGTTTGATTATTATTAAATTTAATTATTTCAGCTTCAAGAAAAATTAAATGATTTCCCGCTAAATAATATTAACTAGATAAATTATTTACTGTTAATGTAGATAAATTAGTAATAACTTAACATAGATTCATAGGTTTATTCAAAATTTATTATATAAAATTATATAATTTAACATAACAAAACAGCGTTGTACTTCGTTTATTGCTTGTAACCGAATATTCGGTATTAAAATAGGTCGAATATCGAATAGTGAAAATATGGGTGAATAGGCCGATTACCGAATAATTGTTTGACTTTGGTCCCATCTCTATAGTATTAAGTGCGTGGACACAACTATCTTCAAAACTTAAAGTTCTTTACTGACTACTGGATCCACCACACAATGATTTAAAAAAAAATCTTATAAGTACGAAAATTTCTAAACATGTACAATAGACAAGTACATTAAATATAGAAGAGATAATTGATGTGCTGACCACATCATTCTTGTCTTCTGATTTGTATGTACATTTTTACAATTGACTCTTGATATCTGATAGCGTGTTAAGACAATTCAGTTGTCTGATTAAAACAAACAAAGAAAACGATGTATCCTTTATGTACTAAATCTCTTCCACCTTGCATACATATAGCCTGTTAGTGTTAGGCTTCCATGAAGTTGTTCCTCATGAGATATAAGATAGTTACAACAACAGAACGTTAACGAAGCGGAAATCCTGTGCTTACATGCACTACAGATGACGCTTCGAACCACAAATTTGCACCGCAAACATCCTCAGGGTTACAAGCTATCCATCACGCATTGGCACAAGCTGCAAGTTAATGATACGTATCATCGCACCTACCGGTAAAAATGCATTGTTGACATACAAAACAAACAAATTGTTTCGAATTAGCCTTTCGGTTTCATTGTCAATGGTACAACGGAAATAAACAGTGTTATCTCAATCAGAACGGAAACACTGCCTACCTAATTTCATATTAAATAATGGAGCATCGTGGGGTTCGCGTATGTTGCACTGGTAGGTGAGAGGAATCAGGAAAAGGAATAAATGAATAGACACTAGCGAATATTTAAATACAATTAATAAACTATGAACAAACAATTTTTTCGTTGATTGTCAAGGTGTATCCGAATATCCCGGATTTTGGGCATTAATGGTGACAGCAAGGGGTTATCCACCAACCAGAAATTTGTACACCGGATGCCGATTTTGGCATTATTTTCTCAAAAAATGTTCAAAATGTCAAAAATGCTTCATAAAATAATCATTATTGTTATTGATTTTTTACGTTTAATGAAGTAATTAAAGATTTGAATCTATTTTAATGATACATTACAAAAAAATTAAGTACAAATTGTACACATACCAAAAAAAACAGTGCAAAACGAACCTAATTTGTCAAAAAGCTTTTATTATTATTTATATTTTTTTAATTGTTTGCCTGGCGTGTCTTTTTAAGAAAATTTGTATACTTATGCTTATATTCAACTGTACCATAAAAATTAAAACTGTTCTTAATTGATTGTACAAATTCTTTCTCATAATCCTTGTTAGTCCGTACGAATTTGTTATGATAATTATTTTAGAGATCGATCGACATAATAACAAAATTAAAATTTAGAACTATTAGAAAAAATTTGATCGTTAATATGTTACCAATTTCTCGTCCGCTCAGTAATCTTTAAAGAAATATATCTAATCGTGCAAAAATAATATTTCCGTGCCACCATTGACGTAAGCATAACTTACTTCCATAGCAACATAAATCGGAAATGACTGATAACATTTATTATTTGGTTACCACTTTCAACGCAGTGTTATAGAATATTACTGTGCTACTCATTGGATAAAAGGTAATTGTGAGAATCATACTAATTTCGTATACATATTTGGCCGTCTAGCAACGGCCATTAAATTAATCTGAACTGTCAAGTGGATCACATGTTACAAATACTTTAACAATATTTGAAATTATTTGCTGGCAATGGCGTGAAAAACGTAACAAGCGACTTGGAATGTACCTATATACTACAACTATTCTCGTATGACAACATAAACTCCGGTTTTGAAAACTAATGTTCTTACATTCTATGTTTCTTAAATAACTATTAATCAACTGATAATGTATTTCTTCTTAAAATAAATTATTATAATCTAAACCTAACCTAGCTTCAATTCCTATAATCTTAAACAGTATTTTTGATTATTATTATTATTACCAAGGTTTCGTCAAACACAGCTATTTTTTTCTAGTTTATCAAACGTTTTGAACGTTAGTTGTTTTGATCATTCGTTAACTTGTATATGTAATTAATTATATAAATTATATCTACATATATAATAAAACTCTTCAAACTTATTGTAATTGATATATAAAAAACTTAATTTTAAAATTTTTAACCGCAAATAAATAACGGACGTGATAATATTATGTTTAATTTCTATTTATAATAATATTTTCTTGTAAAAGGATGGCCACGTAAATATTTATACTTTGGCGCACATTTTTGCAAATGTTTTCTTTCGTTATCATGTATTTATTTACGACCTAACCTCTAGGTCTAAAGTAGGTTGCGTCAAGGATATCAGTCCGTAAGACAGCGACATTCATCAACATTGTTAATAAGTAAGTGGCATACAATTGGAATTTAAATGCATGCATGTCCATGTATGTAATTCTTCATATACGAAATATCACACGTACAAACACACAACAAACATTAATATTCAAAGTCTGAGAAGACTGGAACGTTTCTTGAAGTGGATCTGTTTGCTGACCGCATTTTTCTTCAAGTTTTCCTCGGGGAATACTGGAAGCGTTTTACCGCCCACTAAGGCGTATAAATTATTTATACCGCGTTGCATTTCAATTAAGGAAAATAAAGAATGATTTACTTTACAATATTAAGTGTTGTGAGCCATTAATTCCTTCACTGGGAAATAGTTGTTTTCATTAAACTCAAAAAATTTGCATAAAACCATAAAATCCCCAATACTATAAAATATACACTTTATAACGCTCAATAAAAATAAATTATTTTCTAGGACTTCCAGTGCTGTATTCAACCAAATAATATTGCCTAAACTAGTATGCCAGATCTGCTTTATTCAAAATATCGTTAATGATCGATTCATTTAAATGACTGCCCCAATTAAAGGAACTAATAATTTTAAAATTAAATTGTGAAGAAATGGAAGAGACTCACTGTGAAGTACCTACTCTAGTTTTTGCTGTAATGTAAGTAGAGCAAAATCATCCCCCGTAAAAACTATTCTCGGTAATTTTTACTATCTTAGAGAAGTATGCTCACTCACTGTGAAGTACTCTAATTCTTGTCCCAATGTATTTAAATAAAATTACACTCCGTAAAAACTAGTCATCGTTATTTTTAAGTACTACGTGAGAAAATGATGTTCACTCAATGTAAAAAACTCCAATTCTTGCCCTAATGTAATTAGATCAAAATCAACAAAAAAAAACAATTTTTTTCTACAACTGTCAAAAAATGTTAATTTTTTCACTTAATAGATAAATAAAAATATTAGTGATGCAAATTAGTTGTAGAAAAAAAATTGTTTGTATTTTGTGCGTGAAATGTTTTTAGTACATTCGATTGTCTTTTTTGACTCGGCAAGCCTTACGCATTAAAAACACGAATTTCACGTACTTAATTCAAAAATAACTATTTTCTACAACTGTCAAAATATGTTATCATTTTTATTCTAATAATAATGCATAAAGTAGGCATTTTTTTCAGTGGTTATAGGTCACCTTAACAACGTGCGCGAAGTACCTGGCAAAAAGTTTTTTTCACGCTGTTGGAAAACGTTTACTCACGCTTTTGGAAAACATTTCTTCACTAAATTTATATAGATAAAAAAATATTATAATTAATGATGCAAATTAGTTGTACCCGTATCTTGAAGATATAGGTACCTATTATATATTGAAAGCTGGATTGAAAGTGCCTCTTACGTCTTACCGATTGAGGATAATCTTTGAAATCGCGACCAAATATTTTAAATGAAACTTTGTTTATTGTTATGTTCCCGTGCTTTTCATTTTAGTAAAAAAATATTTAATCATGTAAAAAAGTTATTTGGATTTTTAAAAATTTTATTCAGACATAGTTTGTTTACTTCGAGGTTTACTTTTTCTTCATTTATTTTCTTTGTTTCATCTCATCAATTAGTTTGATTTGAGTGCATCACTCATTCCATAAGTTTATCTTTGTCTGCAGTCTTGTTAATGATAATTAGCAGTAATAAAACTGTGCGTGAACGACTGTCCCGAAGGGTCGCGCAAATAAACCAATTTAACGATGTTTGTGGCCTGCACAAATCGCTTTGCTAGCGTGATTAAAATAATAACTGCATTAATGATCACGAACCAGGGGACTAATAATAATGTTTATTCCGCAAGCTCAGATACTGTCATTACAAACGGCTACTGATTTTGCTAAACGTCTGCAGGATATAATCAGTTCTAAGTGCAAAATATCTGATGCTTTACAGGTTTTTATATTGAAGATGAAATAATACTATATGATTAGAGTTTTTCTTAGAGTGGTTCTATTAATTCTGGGTAAAGATACAATTTTCCTGTCACTTATTTTTTAGTGCTTGCAACACCTAGATATCCATATTCATATCTCTGAGCACGCAAATGTACCAAAAAAGTTAATTTATTTTATCTTTTTTTATCAATTTATCTATTAAAAACGTTATTTTTGCATTTTATTTCATGTTTTTTTAATAGCAAAATATTAAATAATTTTTAAAACTATCAAAAACAGAATCACACTATGCTATGTTTATTGACATCACGAAATACAAATATTAACTCAAAAATAAATCACTATTTGATATAGAATACAATAAATAAATAAATATTTAAATCTGTTTGTGAACAAATTTATTTTTAGTTTTTTTTTTCCACATATTTAAAATATTTGAAAATAGCTTTTAATTTTGTAACAAATTCTGTACGTTTTACCCCATAAATAATAAATTTTAGCATAATTATTATTTGATTCTAATTTCTAATATATGTTATCTATTTGAAAAAACATATTACAAAATTACAATGTCACGTACATGCAATATTTTTCATTGAGTCATTCACCTCTATAGCTAAACGTGTTCAAATATATTTAAACATCAGATTGTTTATTACTCCGTCAACTTTTAAATCTCATTGCACATATTCACGACAAATAAACTAGTTAAGAAAAAACTTATAATAGATGTAACACTATTGTAACGTCACATGCAATATACAATAAATAAGCATTTAAATTCCCAGGCTTTCAGATGTACTTTAGATATTCTTGCGTTATAATAAAAGAGGATTACATATTACATTAGACATACAGTGCTCACAATCTAGAAAGAGATACCAAATGTGTATCGTATTCGTGAGTATAAATTCAAGAAAGAGATGCAAGATACATGTGCTGTTGATAATAAGAACCATTTGGAAAATATTTCAAGTATTTTAAGTCTATTTCTGTGTTCTGGCTGCGGATTAGTAATACAAAAAGAATTTTATACATAAATTACAATATCGCTACTAATAAATTTATTAATTGCTTATTTAAACTACACGATATAAAATGGCACATTATTATTATTTTACTTTTGTTTTATTAAATCTCAATAGAGAATACTGTGTACAGTGTTGGCAACAAGAGAAGAGCTAGCGAAATAATGTAACGAAATTATTGCAAGTGTCATAACTATACATAGTTATGTAAGTTCGTAATAACTTCTGTTATTAGGTTATAATTGTCAACGGGAAGTCATAGAAATAACTGTCCTACTAGCAATTGTTTATGAAAAACTGGAATGGTTGAAATTAACCATTGAAAGTTGCAAATAAAAAAATGTGAACTTTCAAGTGACTGTCACATTTTACAAATACTTTTTTATAGTTATTACATACATTTTTTGAAGTTAATAGCTGCTGTATTATTTTAAAGAATTATAGCACCTCTTCCCAATTTTTGGTAACTGACTACTACCCTAAAATGAATACCTATAAGTTACACCCTTAATATTTTTACCAGTCAGCAGGCCTCTGGGCCTCTTCCCGGCCTGGTGGTCTGGCTAGACTGCCTTCCAAAGCATCTGAAGCCCTGAAGGTGGTCTAGTTCAGCCGACCTGGAATTGGAGCACACTTTTGCGTGTGCTCTAATATTTGGCCTGTTGCAACCAGAGCATATTCTGGAACAGATTTAGCTGTTCTGATTTCAGTGGGTCAGGAATTAGAGCACTCAGAAGTGTTTGCTGAATCCAGAGCATATTCTGGAGCAGATTTAGATGCTCTGGATTGTGCTCTAGTTTCACTGGGTCATGAATTAGAGCATTCAGAAGTATTTGTCTAGGTCCGCCGAAACCAGGGCACATTCTGGAGCAGATTTAGCTGCTCTGGATTGTGCTCTGGTTTCAGTGGGTCAGGAATTAGAGCACTCAGAAGTTCTTGCTCTGGGTATGCTAAAACCAGAACATATTTTGGAGCAGATTTGGCTGCTTTAGATTTGTGTTTTATTGGGTCAGGTGTTAGAATATTTGAAAGAGTTTGCTATAATTTTTGATGTTCTAGAATGTACTCTATTGTTTAGGTATTTGTCTAGTGATAAGTTTTACTTGCATTTTAGTATTATAGACTATTACAGCCTTTACAGCTTATAATGGGTTCTGAACCACTAGAACACAATAGTATTTTAATTTAGATAAAAATTGGCGATACTAGGAATAAAAATACTTTTGTATAATAAAAATCGTATTCTTTTTGAGATTTTAAATACATTGATATAGGTCTGATGTAAATAGATAATAGTTTATTATTTTATTTATTTAATATTAAATTGCAACAAAATCTTGTTTACCTTTTATTGCGCTGCGAATGTAGTAATTTAATTTAAAACAATTCAATCTATTTTAAAATATTAATAAAGAGATAATGGCGGATATAAAAAAGTAATGTATGAATTCAGAATCTAAATTTAAATACAAACAAAAATAAACAAGACTCAAGAGTCTGCGTACGCGTACCCTAAAACATCCATGTCATAAAAATAGTTTTATATCCGGAAATTACATAACATTTTGGCAGATAAATCGTCATAAGCAGCCCATTAATCCTAACAATGAGCTTCGCACAAATCTGTCATCATTCTCAATTTAGTACCCTAGGAGAAAAAACTCTTTGAAGTCCGTAGCACCATTTCCTTTTCCTTGACAACTGGCAATTTTCGCGATCTAGTTACCTGCTGTAAAACCTCGCTTGTTACTTCCCCTTACCTCCCTGGTCCCAAAAGGAAGCCGGGAGGGAACATCGATAACAAGCCGGATATTTGACAGATAAAAATATACCAACACTTTCGTAGACCGAACAATACAGAAGGAAGTTCATAATGGACGGATAAAGTTAGGGGGATTTTTTTATACAAAGTTTGTTTACTTTCAGATAGTGTTTTTCCAGTGTATACTAGATTCTTACAAGATTGAAAGATTTGTACAATTTCGTTTACTGAAAAAATTAAATACAAATAAATAATACACTCCTTTCACGATTTAGAAAAAGGAAAACGATTAGTGATATCACTTTATAGATTTTATATATTATTTACTTTGAGTAATTTTAATTTGATTAATGATAATATTTTCCGATAAAGGGTTTATTTCCTGAACATTCTCAGTATTTATACATCAAACAAATAACTATTTACAATGGAATACATCATTGTAGTGAATTTAATTTCAGGAAATATTCTATAAAAAATTGTTGTTATCCTTTTCGGAAAATAGTTTTCATAGTACTTCATTTTAAAAATAAATCTCATTGTATATAACATTAATTATAATCACAAAATGGAATGGATTTTTTGTAATGTATATGTGTGGTCTGGTTGTGGTTGAATTATAATTTTATCTTCGTTAAAATATTTAAAATACCAAGAATTTTCATGGAACATGTGGCGATATTATTATGAAATATGTATACACAGTAGTCCATAAAATTTATCAAAAATATAGTCATATAGCTTTTTAAAGAATATGTTTCATAATGCATTATTATGAAATGAGTTCCTTATACTAGTTTTTTCTATTTTGCGAGTTTTACGGCTTAATATTAATATTAAAAAAATGTATTTATAGCAGGTTTTGAACAAGTAGATATTCAAATTTTAAACTCCAAAAGAAACGCTTCTGATTGGCTATTGTTTTGTCAAGTTTACAGTGTCCATATATTTTTACTGTTGAACTGAACAATATTACATAAATTAATTTTGAATTTAAAAAATAAAAAAAGTAACTTGACGAAACAGTAAATACAAACATTAATAAAAATAAACTAACATAGCTAACTTGACAGATAAACCGTTAAACAATTGTTATTTTTGTCCCAATTCCATAACTATTGCTATTTTAGGGATGATTTAGATCATTTTCAGACCTTATTTCTGAGCATACAAGGCACGTAAAATTAATTTTGCTTATTTATTCAAATGCAGAATTTTATGCTCTACAACTGTTATTTGAAGCTTTTTCCCCAAAAATAATTAGGGAAGCAGGAAAAATCTTGTAACATTTACTGGTAACTTTTTAGTGTAAATCTGAGTGAAAAAACAGGGTAGCATTGTTTGGATGTTGTTACAGCTTTTTTATTTCTTTTCTTATAGTCCAATTATAAATATACCATATCCATATACATAAAATGGATTGCTATGTAATCAATCCATGTAATAATAACCGCGATTTTCATTTCATAACGAATGAACAAATACAAATCAAAGCCCACTTGTTCGCAAACATCTGTTCTGTTACGTACGCAACCCATATAAAGGCTGAACCTGTCTCCAGCCTATCATGGCCAGAGAGGCACCGAAAACTATTCCGGAGGCGAGAACAGGACAACATAACCTAGCTCCACAACGTCATGTGCAAGTGGCCGTGTTGGTGTGATCAAATGTCACTTCACGTAAATGGTAGCACGAGATGCCTACACACAGAGAGCAATGGCAAAACTGGATTGATTTGGATACACAATTTGTTATTGTAATTTTCGGACTACTTATGAAAGTAGCCGATGTTGCCAGAAGCTCAGATTTAAACAGGACGGTCCTGGGTTAACAAATTCAAAAACAAATGCCGATTAGATAAAAATGGTGTGCATAAAAATATCGTAAGGGAGTTTTACCAAAGAACGATTTAAAACAAATATTTTAGAAATAATCAGAAAATATTCAATATTTAGACTGTTTTCATAGTGGCTCGAGTAATTTTGCCCGTAGAATCGATTGGTGGGCTTTGCTTAAAAAACCTGTGTTTTTTTTTTAATTTATGTATTATATTAGTCTGAGCCTCTGTAATCTTCAATGTCTAGCAATTTATTGTTTTGGGGAAGGGATACAAGATGTCAAAATAGAAGGATCGTGGAAAAAGGCAGGTATATGTACATTGATCGTGGAAAAAGGCAGGTATATGTACATTGTCTCTTTCACTACCAGTCTATCTCTCGTCTTTCACGATCCTACCATGCGATGCCCCGAATTTTTAATAGGTAATTATTATCTCGTAAACAACAAAAATGAATCGATTTAAAAAAAATATGGGTATTTTATTATTTTCTCTTGTATCACATAGTAAAATAAAAAATGGCTATATATCTATTAAAATAATTTACTACGTGCCAATGTTTACTTAAAGTTGTCACCATTTTTTTTTCTTGCTCGTATTGTAATGGTATAGTGAGTATTTTACAAAATAAAAAAAATATTTTCAATTATAAATTTATTAAAAAAGTAAAAAAATTGTTGAAAAATGATATGCAAGATTTCGAACAAATTCAAATAAGGAAACAATATTGGTAATTTCACCACATATTACTTTTGTAGGTAATTTATTATTTATTTTTTATCTACACATAACATTCTCTACCTATCAGTGTATTTATTTTACACGGAATTTTGATTTCCTTCCTTAAGTATTTCCAGGACATAGGTATACTTATTATTTTTAGATCCATTTGTTATTAATATGCAATTACAAATTAAAAATAAATGATAGTTGCCTTTGAACATAAATCTTTCAAAAAAAATCAATGAATTATTCTATGAAAATTCTCCTGCCACACAACTTAACTCTTATTTCACGTTCTATAAATTTATCTGCAAAAAACTTCTACAAAACTTGGGTCACAGGTGATGAATCCCTGGATTTCAAAGAAACAACGCAGTTTACTTCGGAGTCGGCAAGTAATATTACTTCATGTATAAACTTGAAACTTTATGTTCATGAATATTTAATTAATTTTTGTATTTTAGATTAATATCGACAAGTGTTCATTTAGCATCTGATGTATGGTGGTTGTAGCAGGACATAAAGGTAATTTGCTTGGAGATTCCTCGCATTGCAGGAATAAAGCAAAATGAGTGTGTGCGTTAATTGGACAGGGCATATGACAAGCTCTCACACAAGCACACCTGGCCGCATACTGATTGGTACCGCGTTTTTACATAACTTACGTCGCAAGAAAGGAATGCAAGCATGCATATTAACTGCATATCGTTACATCCAATCTACTCTCCGAAAAAATACTTATTCCTGAATCAGTGCACCTCAAACCACATCGCAAAGTTCACATCAAAATTGAAGACGAAAATTTTTAGTTTAAAAAATATCCAATCGAAACTCTTTATTTCTGATCATGAGTACAAAATTCGCCAATTAAAATATACTTAGACTGAAAAAGGCCCTAGGACTCTTAACACTTATGTCGTAAGGATGCTAGGAAAATAGCAATTGTTGACATCTGTCAAACATTAATTATTTAATTGTTTCACTTTTAAAATGTCATATTTAGGTTAAGGAAATAAAAAAAAATGCAAAAAAAGCTTACCAAATATCCCTCAACCATTAATAAATAACATAATTTTATGACAACTTCTTCAACACGTTGTTTCGGGCAGTTAACAAACAACGTGCTTTCGGCAACTGTCATTTAAATTAATGCGTAATTATCAATGACCTCTAGGGTTATTATAGTTATATCATACCCTCTTACTTCCATTTTGATATAATGAAAAAAATAGGTATATTCAGAATTTTTTTTTATCTTATTTTTATGACTAAATTTATTAAACATTCTTTAATTAGTATATTCCAGTTCACGTTAAAGAAGGCAAAATTAGAATGGGTGGCTGTCTACATTAAATAAATATTTATACTGAAATTCAATGATTTTGAACTATAAATAATATGAATTACAGATTTATATATAACGTACATTTTCTTGCATTTTATTTTATCAACGGAAGAAAATTAACAACTTGATGAGTTGCATTGAAAAATAAAAAAATATATAGCTATTGACAGAAACTTGAATGTGTTTTTTTCATTTAATTCTTTATTGGGTTTTCATCATACATATTTTTGGTCATCAGATATAAAAATGCTGGCTGATAGTATAATTAGATGACTAAAAGTTAGTCACAGTGATTAACAAGTGATTAGCCGGATTTTACTTGTTAAAGCAAGTGCTAGTCACTGTGATTATCTTATATCATCTAATCATACTACCGATCATTATATTACTCTCATCGGAAAATTCTATGTATTGTCAAATTTCATTTGAATTTTAGAAAACTGCAAGTGCTTTTTCTCATTTGTAAAAGATTTATTTCTTCAAGTTCTATCCTTTAAAATTGAACTTAAGCACGTTTCTTATTGTCTGAGACTTAAGTCTTTTTTCAATATTACTGATATTATCTTTGTACTTGTAAATTGTGTTTATCATTGACCATTGGACGACGCTCCTTTTCATTAAAACTTTTTGACAGCTTTATCTATTCTTCTATAGACAAATCACTTACAAAAATGTGTAATTTAACATACAAGGAAGTCATATTTTTTTATTCATTTGAACTGAATTATAATATGAATATTTCAGAATAATACATTTTATAAACAGACATCCAGGGAAGATAATTGGAGGTGGCTTCTCTCCATTTACCTTAGAGGTAGATAGTTTTTATAATTTTTCTTTTATGTAATATTGTGATGTGACAGTTCTATTACAGCCATGATACATTCTACATTTTCTACATATGAATATAAATGAGATATTAAACACCTTCAAGGAAAAAATGTACAGAAGTATAAATAACCTAGAAAGCAAACATACAAATTCCGTATATGGATTTATAGTTTTCAAATTGAATACTACTGATAACATACATCACGGTTCAATTTACGATCAGTGTCTCTTGTTTATTCAAATTTTTACATTGGTTTTCGATCACATAAAAAGCGTAGGCTGTGGTTTATACACATGTGACTATCATTTATTTCGCATAAAATCCTGACCTTATAAGGCTGAATGATTTCACAAACTTTCTCTTCAAATAGACGTTACATCGATTTATTTATAGATATTTTACTGCTTTATTATCTATTCATGTACGCAGTTATTCTAGATACGATAATTTGTTTTGATTTTTATAGATGTTTTATGAGTTATCTTAATAAATCGGCTCTCCTTTCAAGCATTCAATTTATTTAGAACACATTCTCTGGATTTTTATTAATTAAATTAACAGATAAATTATCTTAATTAATTACAATATCTATAGAATATAGGACAATCATTATTTTCTCTTAAAAATTCATAATAATTAATGATATGCATATGTGACTGCATAAAACAAAATCAAAACAAATACAAGTTTAGTCAATTAATAATTTTAATTGCTATAATAACCATTATTTTTTAATCATAAATTAACACGATTATTTCACAAGGTTTATTAAAAATCTGTAAATGTGGTTATTAAGAAATTTATCAAATAAAAAAACTATTCTACAACTCGTAGGCCGCTATTTTATGATATATCTGTAGTTATTTCATAGTATAACGGAATTACCCTTTAACGGTAATAAAAATGCCATGGAGAATTAATGTTTTTACCCTGGGGAATAAACATCTTCATAATGCCCTTGCTACAAAAATAGTAATAAAATATATACATTGGTATGTTTTTATAGATATTGTTTTCATATTTAAGTATTCTGTCATACCTTTTCTTAACAATTGCATAGGAAAATAACATAATAATAAACTTAATTTATATTCTATTCCATATGAATTAGTCGCAAATTACTTCAATAATTAAATGATTATTTATTAATTTTTAAAATTATTGGCGAATAAATATAAAAAGTCTAAAATTGAACATATTTTAAATTAATAAATAATTTACTATAAATTATTTATTTATATATTTACTATAACAAAGTCAATCAAATGAGCGATATAATCAGAGCAATGTTCTAAGTTGTAAACCAATTTGTCTGAGAGCAAATAGATAAATTAATACATTTTGTCATGGCCAGACATGGTGGCAGTAACGTAGTATAATAATTCACGTCTGTTTATATTATAAATGAAGCGTAATTTTAAACGCACACTAAATAGTTACTAGCGGCCAGCACTTTCATTTAATTAAATGACATCAGAACATGCAGAGAAATTTATACAGGTCAAGGCCAATCTAGAATCGCATTACGCAATATTTTAATTCAAAATTCGTGTTTTGAAATGATAATATTCCCTGTGAAACAGTTTTTATTACAGTAAACATGTTTTTCTGCGAAAAAATAGTTCGTAAAAAATAACAAGGTAGGTACATCTACTTATGTAAATTAATTAAAAATATAATTATAAGTTTAGTAATTAAATTAATGTTACCCTAACCTTGACCTTCGTAAGGGTTTAACCAGTAGCGTAGCTAAGGAGATGGGGGCGAACAGTTGTATAGGGGGCGGCAAAATCAGATTTGAATGACCTTCTGGAACTCAGATATTATTGTTTCAGATGAATCAAAATACAGCGTTTTTGATTAGATGGACGAATTATTTTTTGGAAAAGAAAGAATTAACAAATGAAAACAAAAAAAATATGCCCAACAATGAAATATGGAGGATGATCTGTACTTGTATGCAGCTGTATGAGTGCAGAAGGGGTGGGAACCTTAATTTTTATTGATGAGAAAGTGGATTATTTGAATATTTTAAAGAGAATTTGAAAAAATGTGCTGAAAAATTTGGTTTATGGGATTCTTAAATCTTTCAACAAGATAATGACCCCAAAAATACTACACGTAAACTGTTAGAATAGTAATTGTACAATTGTAGACAACAATTAAAAACGCCTCCACAATCTCCAGATATGAATCCCATTGAACATCTCTGTGATTTATTTTTAAAAAAATTTAAAACAAACACCCAAAGAATGTAAAAGAACTTCTACATTTATGGTACAAGAATGGGGTAAAATTGACTCCCAAACTCCAAGAAAATTAGTAGGAAGTACTTAGTTATTATAATAAATATAATATTTATTTTCTCAATTTTATTACTAAAAATTTAGGAAATCAATATATTATATTATTTATCCAACACCGTGTAATTATAACGATATAAGTATGCTGTTTTTAGATAAATAAAGTAGGTCATAAGTCACTAGTGAGCTAAATATATTAGCTCACTGTTTTTCGGTTCGTATCATAGTAACTACAATATAAAACCTTCTCTACAATATTTTGTTCCTAAATGTCATTTCGAAATTCCATCTGTCAAAAATCTTATATGTATTTTATATCAATGATTAAAATGTATTGGATAAAATGTTGTATGGCACACGTGTGTTAATTACCTAAGTCACTTGAAAAATACCACGTGACTTATCTGTAATGTAACACACTTGTACCATAAATAACTATTATTAATATAGTAAGTTAAAATTTAAAATTCAATAAAAGACTCTAACTTCCTTTACTGGTATACACTATACAGAAACTAAATGGTTTGAGTGTCTGTATTCTAAAAACAAGAAAATTTTAATAATAATATTCCTGATTTTTCAATTATTTTCTCTAAAATTTGACCCAGTAATAATACATAGAACTTAGATCTTGTAGGTCCTGATTTCACCAAAAACATAAATGGTCACTTTGAGTTAAAAAAATTGTATAAATTTTATTTAACATTATGTAAACAATATATAATGTATAGATATCTAAAAATAACTTCACTAAACCATGTCTTTATAAATAATTGTTAACAAAACTATGTATAACTGTAGTTTTTGTCCCGAAAAAAGGCCTTTTCTGTGAAAACTATAATCGTGATTATTCCCATGCTAATGTCAACCACTTGTGCAGTGTACAAAATATAAACAATACACCACACAAACAAAAAATCGCATAGTTAGAATATATGAAACTAGTAAACATTGTTATCACTGTAACGGTCTCGATGGGATTTCAAGTACAGTGTACTGTACAGCATCTGCATTTACGTATGTATCGCCGTCTCATTTCGTGCGATCAGTTTTCATTTGACGTAAACCACATGGTGGCTGAGATCCGGAGGGGGCGGGGCATTCGTCGCTAACTTTGATCTGGAGATTCTCAGACGTCATAGCACACTTGCATAGCTTTACTAACGCCCCACTGCGCCCTTAACGGAAGCTACTGAACACGTGCGCAGGAATTACACCCCTTGCTGCACACTAATATAAAACACATGGATATCATACTTATTTCTAATAAAAATAAAATGTATTTCTAATTTTTTATTATTTTATATTGTTTTAAATCAATCAAAAAATTAAATTAAAAAGTTTATTCCAATATTACATTACTGAAACAACAAGCTATAAAGTTTACATTAAAAAACAAATGAATACTTTTTTTAGGTCATATGGTACAGATTTTTTGTATTTTTTATCTGTCATACCGGAAGTTTATTAAAAAATATTTCAAGCACATGTTATAAAAACAATTCTCTGTACCAAACTTCAAGAATAATTAAGATTTGCAAAAAAAAATAGTTTTAAAACAAAAAGTAAGATTTTTTAGTAAGGAAGGTAGACCAATTACCGATTCTCACAAATTTCTAATCAACTTTTGGAATCAAAATCTTAACTTCCAAATTATAAAAATTTTAATTTAACAATATTTTTGAGAAATAATGCCTCTGGTAATCTACACATACAGATATCACTGGAGAAATGTTAAAATTGGATTATATGGACCTCATCATTCGATTTTTAGTATGATTATTGGGGAAGATTATGCTAACTTTAACTCTTAGTCACTCATTTTGCCTGTGGGCTAATTTTTTTTATGTATGGTATCTGCATGACTCAATTATTTATGTGTTTATTACAATAAAAAATATATATTTTAAAATGGACTGACTACCACATTTTATATAGGTACATAAATTCAATATCCAACAGGGTTACCAAAAAAAGATATTTGTGTTATACACTTTTCTAATTGTCTAAATACAATATAAATATTTATTTCAGAAACAAAAACGAAATTGCAATAAAACCAAACGTCATCTGAATAAAACTAAGCAGGGTAACACAGAATTTTTACTTTTATTACATATTTAAATAAAATACCTCGTAAAATACTTATATTTTTTCTGTTATAAGGTAAAATATCATTTAATTTTAATATATTATTATATACAGAACATATTTTGGTTATTATTAATAGTTTTGTGGCAAATAATTAATTTTTTATTAACTTTTATTTTTTGGATTTAATCATTATAATTATCAATTAAAAATTTGATTAATTTAAATCAGGTCAACCCTGATATCCAATGACATAAAATTAATTAGAACTTTAAAAATTATTTCATAATTTATACATATTTTCCTGAATATGTTCCTATAATTTTAGAAATGAAATTATTTCAATTTGGTAATATTTACTGAATGGCTCACATTCTGCTATTTATATACTCACGAATTCACTATTGAAAGCTGACTCATTGGTACAAAATACAAAATTTTTGTGGCTTTTAATAGATAATTACTATTATTTGTTATTTTCTGAGAATCCGAAATTGTGCAAGTATTATTCATAAAAAGATTATTCCATTATTCATAATTTTCCATTAAATATTAGTATAAAGATTGCGTATTCACTTGAAATAAGATGTATTAGGTTAAATATTATATTTTTATATATGATATCATATATCTACAATCAGGATGACATTTCATCTTCCTACTTCCGTTTCATGTTGTTAATTATTTCACTGATTAAAATTTTTCAAGTAAATGAATATCAAAATTAGCGCATCATGACAGAAACATGACAAGTGAATGATAAAGATGGACAGAAAAAAGATAAGAGTAGATTAATATTTTTAAATAGATTTATCGTACAACATTCCTAAATAGGTGAACAAATCTGTATGAGAAATGATATCATCAATAAATTGCAAGGATTAGTATTTTATATTTATGTATTTAATAAATCGGGGGTGTGAGTCATATCATATGACATTGCTCTGGTCACGCAAAAGTGATCAATCCATTCAATTTCAACACTTTCAATGCGCAAAAATCATAATATACTTCTTTATATAACCCTGATACACTTACATAAAATTACCTAAAGCTTAACCTAAATTTAGCAACAATATCTTATTTGTTTAAACAGATGCTTATTGTCGAAAGTTATATTATTTCATGTAGGTCGCGAGTATTTTTCTTAGATGATGACTCATTGGTCATTGCCGAATTTAAAATAAGCTTGTTTTTAATTTAAACGCCAGTAATATTTTCATATTTTGGCAGAGATTACTTTTAAGAATAAATTTTTATTTGTAGGTTTTTACTTTAAAATTGTTTTATATGTATTTAAATCTTATTTATTCTGATTATTTTTTTTAATAAAAGTGACTTTTGTACAGGAAACCTCGATAATATCATTGTTATAGAAATTCCCACTCTGATAAATTTCTATCCAATTATAAACACAAAACTTATCATTATCACTTTAGCCTTGCAGCATTACGATGTTTCGGATGTTTCCATCTAGTTTTAAATTGTCATTGCAAATTTGAACGCAGTTACATGCACAAGTTTCAAACAAGAATTACTTGTTATCCATATTTTTAAGTAAACATAAAAAATATAAATATGAATGAATTTGTTTCTAGCGAAATGATTATCAAGTTATCCAAAACGTCCTTTGAAGACAGGTAATTCGACCTTGCCAACCCACCTACCAGTTTTTATTTAAAATCAAGTTTGGACATGAGATAATTCTTATACTTAAATTTTAGGTTATGTAAACAGTTTCTCTAATTTTTTGAAAAAACAAATTAGTTGCTAAGTAACCCTAACAATACCCAACAATTGGGTTTCCACAGATCCACATTCCATGGTAAATAAATACAGAAAGGTATTTGCAACAGGTGTAATAACTGTAAAGCCAGGTATATGCGATCTGTCCAGAGATATTTCAAAGAATACACACCTAGATCTTCGACCAGTTTGAGCATGACTCCACCGATGTGAAGATCGCCTTTGACACGAAGAGTCCTCTCGACCTGCAGGTCGGTCACATAGACCCGAAGAGTCCAGGACCCATCGCCTACCAAATATCCGTCGGAAATCATTGTTCTTGTTTTCTATCAATTTTAAATTACACTTTACACTACGCCGGCAATATTTATTGCAAACAACTCATTATAAATAACCGCGAAGCTAAAGTTTCAAACAAATTAATATTGCACTTTACTCTCACTTTGTTACTGCTTTAATTGCAAGGCACTTAAAATTATAAAAGCGCACTTTAAAAACGTTTAAAACTTTGTTATATAAATAAAACATACACTTCCAAATATTCAATATACATATAAAAATAAAATAATCCTCTTTCCAACACGTTCAAAAGTAAACTGAGATTAATCTGAGAGCTTGGCAACTTGCATTGCCAAAAATATCGCAGACAGCGCCACTAACACAGCGCGGTAAATTCAAACAAGCAACAATAAATACAAAATTTCAACCAGGTCAAATTTGTATATTTATTAAAAACCGCACAAATATAAATGATACTATAATTCAAAAGTAATGAACAGAAAATTTATAAAGAAATTATTCACAATTAAATACATTTGAATGATTTCCAAATGTGAAAGGCATAAAACACTCATTAAAATAAAAACACAATGATTGTAAAAAATAAACATAATATTAGTAAAATAAGTTGAATATCGTCGCAACCATCTAATAATTTTATTCAAATTTGGAAACCATGTATATTAAAATAGATATAAAAGATTAGATTAGACACTTGATCTAAACTCTGTATAGCGCATGACCAAATCGAACATATTTTAGTGTTGTTTTTAAAATGGCATCAACTACCATTTGTTTGATGGACTGGAACTGGTAGTTGCCGGTAATGTAGCATTGCCTTCATTGCCATTTCTGGGCTAATGTTGTATACGGGATGTGTTGGTTCCTACAAAATTTTTATTACTCAAGTTTTCAGTAATAATATTAATTAATGTACTTAGTAGTTTAGTAATTTTATAATGTACTCACAAGTTCATTAATGCTTGCGCCAATAATAACCCTTTGCCCATTAGGACTATAAGGATGCTGGGCTACAGACAATCCACTAAGGGCATAACAAGTATGATAAATATCTCTTGGTTTACCAGGTTTGTCTATTAAACCACCAGACGGATTCTGGCAACATATTAAAATATACTGTTGAAGAGCTTCTTGGTTAAACAGCAAACTTTTTGGATTCTCACTACCTGCTATTAATAATGAGACGTAAAAAAATATTTTTAATGAATTAATTCAATTACCATCAGTTGAAAGCAATTCATGTAAGAGCGGAAATGCACCTCCTTGCCAAAATGAATAACAACCATCGACTAATTTATTTGTACGGCCCTGAAATCCTCCTTCGAATCTCATTTGCCTATTAACTGTCCATCGCTAGAAAATACATCATTTAATATAGTTTTTTATTATTTACTATAAAACATACAAGCAAAGCTTTTAAATCACAAAGATGTCCTTTTCGAAGCATTGTAAGTGATGCCAAACCGCAAAATGCATATCCTCCATGGGCTTCCATTCCAGGACACCCAGAAAAGCCTCCTTCATAGGTCTGACACCTGAAATGGAAAATAATACCTAGAAACAAGAACAAACTGGCACCAGAACATAAACCTGATATTTTTTTATTTGCTTAATGTCCTATAAAGTTTTTATTGTATTTTAAATTTAGAAAATTAAAAAATAAATAAAAAACCGGACCTTACACTATGAGATAAATCGGTTAGCGAATCTTTTGAGTTTTAAAATTGCGAATCTAAATGAAAACTGTAATAAACAGAAGATTTGTATTGTTTTAATAAAAAAAAAATGAATACAATACACCCACGGTCACGAACTAAAATCCCTTAAGAAGACCCGTGTGGGGTCGAAACCGGTTGGAGGAGAAATAAAGCCTTCCAAAATTGACTGAATTCTAGAAATTTATTGCCCTATACAATAACAAAATTCCGAATAAAAATCTCTTACCCAAGGACCCATTCGGCAGTGCCATCGAACAATTGTGGTGTGTAAACATTGGTAAGAGTAGCAACAGCTAAAGCACAATACACACCACGGATATCAACTTCACCATCCACGTGCATGCTGAAAGCACCTTCGGGAGATCTCAAAGTCCATAAGAATCGTTGTAAAGCTTCCCTACAATACAAATTATACAAACATATTAACCAGGGTGAAGAGACACAAAAATATGGAGAGTAAAAATTTGTTCGGTAGGAAAACAAGTTGACAAACGAATTTAATGTTTTCAAATTATATTACCTATTTATGGCATTGTATGCTTCTTCTGTTCCAATAATGCATAAAGTATTAACGGCAGCATACGTAGGAGCTAAATGAGAACTCTGGCCCGGTCCTCCCCCAAATCCACCTTCAGCATTTTGACATTTACTTAAAAATTTAACTATCTGTGACTGTAATACGCTTGGCAATGGAACGTCTAATAAATTTATACTATGGAGAACCCAATAACACAGCCATGCTCTGCTTGCATCTAAGCACTAAAATAAAAACTATAATAATTACGGACAATTTATAATTTGCACATACTTCGTAACTGGCGGGCAAATAAACGATTGAATTTTTGAGAAAATTTGCATGTTCCCATCGAAGTAATTTGGGCAATTCTTTGTCAACACAAGTTCGTAGAACAAATGTATCAAATAATTTTTCTACTGATTTTTCTACCTTAATCTGAAATCAAATTAAAAGCATTTTTATTGCTTCACAAACAAAATTAAACATTTAAACCAACCTGTTCTTCCGATGTAATAGTAGATTTCCCTTCATCATTAAATTTATCTTTCTTTAGTTCTTGAATGTTCCTCATTTTTAATTTCAATTTGTTTGAATCATTTCATTTAAATATTGAATCACGTTGAAATATAGGTTAGTAAGGATGTTTTTGAACTAGTTATAACACATTAATAATACAAATCGAAATTGTTCTGTTTATTATTTTAACAAATATTTCAGTTATTTAATTTAATCATTTGTATAAATATTTTTATAAAATTATAATTTATTCTGTAGTACAAAATATATTAGAAAAAAATCGACTTTTTGTTTCGAACTCTTAACTTGGTGCGCACATATTTCGAAAGCAAAATGTCATTCGAACTTTTGATTATTAATTTATAAATTCTCATGTAGATGGCAGCATCAAACAACAATGTATTACGAGAGGGACATTTAAACTTAAAGAAACAATGAAAAAAACTTAAAAGTAATTATTTGATATTATTTACTTAATTTACATATCAAAAAAAAAAAAATTGATTAATTACAAATTGTTTCATAAGTTTATTTTATTAAACTCTTACTATCTCTTAAAATTGATTAAAGTAATTCATCCTAGATCAAATTTCCAATATTGTATATTATGTCAGCGCTTGATAAAATTACGAGAAAACATTGGCGATGGTATTAATATAAAAGGAATCGATCAGTTTTTAATATCACTTTTCATAGTTAATAGACATTTTAGAAATTAAATATTACAAAATTATTATTCTATGAATCACTTTAAGTGCAGATTTAATTAAAAACATCTGTTTTCTCTTGTTGGTGATTATAAATAGAAGATTTTAATATCAGTTGTGCTTCCTTATTGGTTGACCGCGGACTTATAATCGGTGTCTTCAGTGTCCACAACCAATAACTTATATCAAACAAATCCTTAGGGGAAAAATAATACATCCCCTCTCATTTTCTAAAAGCTTGAACCATGTTCAGCGCATGTCTAGTAGAGTTCTATAACGACAAAGTAAATTTTTCAAACATACGAGCGACACGAAATAGAATTGCGTCTTAAGCGAAAATAAATCTCTAGTGTTTTGTCGGTAATTACATAAAAACAAGAAAACAACTGTTCATTAGTCATTAAACAATGAGTTGTGATATTTCTTCGCAAGAAGATCTCCGAGGTTCAGAAGATCAAAATGTATCGACAGAAAACTTCACGAAAGAAAATACTTCAAAAGCAAGTGCAGTTTATGATGAACCAAAGAAGACTCCAAAAGTTATTCGAGTATTAACAGTAATTGGATACATTTTGGCAGTTTCTTTAGCTGCTATTATGCTATCTTCTTACTACGTTCTAGTATGGAATCCTCCGAAGCGAAATCAAACTTCTGGTAATTAGGATAATTAAAAATTATGTGCCAATATTATTTTATGTTTATGATTACTTAGAATTGTAATAATACGTAATATAAAAATATGATTTAAATCAATTATTTGTGTTTTATTTTTTGTATATATTTTTTAATAGGAATCACTATAAGTGTTTAGATTAAGGTCATTCTTTGAATTCTAACTACATTAGTAAATATCAAACATACAGTCAAACTTCTGCATGTAAATATGTAAAAATATATTTGAATCATTAACATAAATTTATATTTCCGTTAAAAATGCATACTCTTGTCATATTTGTATATTATTTTTACACCTTGAAACTTAAAATAGCAATATTTTCATGAGATACACTTCAAACACTGGTGATTTAAAATTCATAATTCATTTTTCGTTCTGATAAACAAATTTTAAAATAGATTTGCAGCGACATTATGTTTATAGGTCATCGACTATTAGTTTTAACATTTTTGTTGGATGATCAAAAACTTGTTGCAGTATTCCCAATCAATTAAAAAACAAATTCAATTTTTTTTATAAACATAAATTCTTATGTTCATGCGCATTGGTCCTTGTAAAATGGACCATTATTGATCTATTTCCAGAACATACAAAACTCTAGAAAATATTGAAACCTAAATTAGTTACATATAAAGAGATATAATTTATAGACAACAATTCTATTTCGAAAACTACTGATATATACATAAAATTCCACTGTACTATATTCAAATAAATTTATTATAAGACCAATAAAAATGAGTCCTTTCAAGTGTTGTGTTACTGCTGAATTATACAGCTGAATCTCACATCACTCAATCCATTCGTGATGAATAAACAAACTTAAGAATAGCTAGCAATGTAATACTACATCGCCGGTTTGAGAACTTGAAAATAATTCTCGAGAGTGTAATCTGAAAATTATTCTTTGTGCCAGTGTTTCTACTAAATAATGTCTTGTAAATCGGCTTTAAGCAATAGTATTAAATCAAATAGTGATCAATCCCCGTGGATAAAATCTCCAACAACTGCGGAAACGAACATAAAATTTGCTGGAGATGAGGCTAAAGATAGATTATATGAACCGAAACATAAGAAGAAACTTGTCCGAGTATTAACCGTTGTAGCCTACGTTTTTTCTGTATCATTAGCGGCAATAATGTTATCATTATATTACATTTTTATTTGGAATCCAAATCCAAAAATAAATAATAAAGTAATGGTCACAGATCCGCACAACGGAAAAGTTAAATGCAATTGTCTCGGTAATACATACCTCATTGTTTTATTTTCAAAAATATTTTGTTACTAAGCTTTAAATAATTTCATAAATTTTACAAGGAATGCATTTTACAAGCTGTCGTTGAGACTATATTTAGATGTTTCTGTAAACAATTGACACTTTAAATATTTCTATTACACAACAAACATTTTTAAAATTTAATTTTATCACTGTATATTATCTGTTTTAAAATTCTTAAGTTACTACTAATAAATATAATTTTTGCAGAAATATCGTCTGAAGCTCTAAAGCAACCGGCACAATTTGATACGGAACAAAGCCCGTCATTATCAACTACAACCGAAGAATCCGCAGAATCTTTTTATGAAGAAGCTTCATCAGAAACTAAAATAGATATAGACAACAACATCCCGATGGATAACACAATTTTGAATTACGAAAGTGAGAGCTTGTCAAATGAAACGCAATATAAATAAAATTCAAAACTGAAATGTAGTATTAACAATTATTACTGAATAGAATTTTAGTTAGCCGCTACTTAAGATTTATTCTTACGACTTTGAATAGTTCATTAATAATGCGTTAATTTTATCGATAAAACTAATATGTTGTAATATTAGTTGTTACGCAAAATAAAATTTGGGAACTACAGGAATGTCGAAATATGAAAAAAAAAAAAATAATAGAAGTAAAAAAAGCGATTTTTCGCATAGAAAAAAAAGCAACATTAAGAGAAAAATCTAACTAATTCCGGGTTAAATAATAAATGCTAGTAATTAAAAGACGATTTGAATTGTTTTATTATTAAAATAATAAATATATACAAATACAAGAAGTCCGTTGATCACTAGCTCTCAGAGCTAGTGAACATATGGAAGTTATTCGAAGATGATGCCATTTTAGCTAAACGTTCGGAGCCCAGAATGGAAGCCATTTGATGGGCATCGTACTTGGAATAAATGACCGTAACAGTCATATTAGAAGCGCTGCCGCTTTTTTTGTTCATGTTTGCTTCCTACAAAACGCAACAATTTTATACGCAGTCTAATATTCTTGTCTTTCAATAGCATCCACATTTAACATGAACATTGTGATTTGTGTGTTGTAGATATCTCATGTATTTCATATAGTCAATGACTTCCATATTTCATAGACTATGAAGTGTGGAAGTGTCTTTAGATTGTGTTAATCCACAGTTACTGTTAATTACATATAAATTTTAAATATTTACGGACCAAAGTAAATTTTGTTACTAGATATGTAATATATTTATAAATAAAACACTTACACTCATAAAATTGCAGATTTCTGAATAAAAATTAGGAAAAATTGGTGGCTGATAGAAAATAACATGTCTAATTCCTTTTACCCTTATTCTTCTGAAATAATGAAACCTTTCAGAGTATAACATAAAATGTTTCTCGCCATGAAAAAAATAATCTCTAGCTCTGGCAATTTTTGGATCCTATAAAAAATTACGTATATTTTTTTTCTTCTTAGATATAAATTGTATAAATACCTTCGTGTATTCACAGATTTGTACAAAACTAATATCTTCTCTTTTGAAATAATTTCTTATTTTAACAAAATCAAAATAACTTGGAATAAATATCAAAGTATGTTTCATTAAAGTGTCTCTGTATTGCGGCAAAACTTTATTTACAAAGAAATCGAATCTGCTTTCAATGGCTTTTAGTACACTAACAGCTTCAAATCTTCTAAAAACTTGTGGTAATTGTACATGCACATTCATAATTGTACCTGACTGAATAGGATTCATAGTTTTCACTGCTCCAGCATAATTCGCACATCGCCGATTAAATATTGCATTTATTTCTGGCATTGGAAAAGATGAAAATATTAAAGTTTGCCGGTAATAACGACTCCAACCATTTAAAGCCCAAGTTCGAACTCTAGCGAAATCAGTTCCATGTGCTTTTTTAGGCTGAATATGTAAATGATCCAAGATATGAGTTAAATGATCCCAGTTTTGCATAATAAATAATTCTGTTTGATCAAATATTAGCAGCTCAATTGAAGCCAAAAAATCATGATCTCGTTCCGATTCTCCTTCTGCACCAATTATCATTCTAAGACCCAATGGTGATACAATAATAATGTCCGAAGAATAAAAATCCGCATATAACTATATGAAAAAAAATTACAATGTTGTCATTATTATTATTTAAGTTTTAAATTAGTTAGTATAATGAAAATAAAATTAATACCTTTAAGCTCTTTTTAGTAACTTGTATTCCAATTCTAAAATTGTCATCACAATTTCCAGCAAAATTTAATTCATAATCTTCAGGTTTTGGATTTTTCTTCGGCATAAAAATTTCTCCTCCAGTGAATTCATCCATAAACCTATTTTTATGAATTACTTGACCTGCTTCTCTCGGAACTAACAATGCAATGAGATTTTCTACTACTTTTAAACAAGAGTTACGGAATGGCAGAATAATTAATACCTGTTCGTTAAAATATTTTGTTATAAATACTCAATTAAAAATGAGAATGTTTATTCCCAGAGAAGATTTCCGTAAGGATATTCTTAAGGCATATCTAAGATGATTTTAAGACGTCTCTGAGCTTTATTTAAAATTAATTTTTATTTACTCTCGCTTGCCTTTCGTGAAAATGACATTATCTTAAGGGAACCTTACGGTAGGAATGGCAAAAATTTCAAAAACGATTGCGATAAACATCGAAACTAAAAAATATCGATGATTAAGATACATCGATTAAAAAAAAAGAGATAAAAAAGAGTTTAATATAAATAAATTAAAATCAAATAAAAGTTAAATGTAATTGTACGAAATTAGGCCTAAACAAAAAAGTAGTGAACACCAGACTAGTGTAGATTAGTATTTTATTGACTAATTGAGGAAATTGACAATATTTTTACAAAAGTATAATGTAGCAAAAAAAAACAAATTGACGTTATATTTATTTCAGTATAAGATAAGTGATGAATGTGCACATTTCCTATTCCTTTCCTCCTTTATCTTTTTAAATTGTATTAATTTAATTTACTTTGTACAAAATGTAGTTAAAAAATATTATAAATAATCAATCAACATTATTAAAAAAATCGATGTTTTACTCAATATATCAAAACATAAACGTCGATTTCAGAAAATCGATAATTTCTTTTAAAAAATCGATATTTTTAGCCATCCCTACCTTTCGGAAATCTTCCCTAGGAATAAACCCGGCCGAAAAATTTATATTATATATATTACCTTTGGTCTAACAAGTCCTTGGTCCCTAAATTCTTCAGGTACATCTTCTTTGTTGGATAAACGCGCATTATGATGTAATATTTTTGTTCTCGTTTTTAAAATGTGATTAATTGCATGTAAACAATAAACAAACTTAATTTCTTCACCATTTTCAAAAGTTCTTTCAGTGAAATACAAATCTTGATAATTATTAATTATAGAAAACAATTCTGATTGAAATTCCGTTAGTGGGCCATCTTCATCGTCATCCAATTCTTTATTTGCTTGTTGTATATGTTCGTGTATTTGTGTTTTTATACTTAGATCAAAAAAATCTATTTTTCTTGGATTAATTTTTCGTGGTATTTGACCTAATGGTGCGTACGCTTTATCTTCTACTATTGTAAAAGTAGATTTTGCGTTCGAAATTTCCTCGCATTTCGGTAATGAAAATTGTAATTTACCTAATAAAGGCCACACAACATTATGAGTCTCTTTTGTATGTGTGTTCTGCATTGTATCTACTAAATTTTCACTTAAATCGTAACATAAATGTTGAACAAAAGGATCTCTTATTGCTTCTGCACTATTTTCTTCTTTTTGAATTTCTTGATCGATTTCATCTTCTTCTATTAAATCTTTATCTATATCTTCAATTTTTGTACCATTTTCTTCTTCGGAACCTTCTCCCTCTTCTGAATTTTCATGTTCCAGATTCATGCTTTCTGATTCACTCTCTTCATTTATATTATCTTCATCAACTTCCTCAGCATCAGACACATCGCTTTCATCTTGCGGTGCATCCTCTTGTTTGTCAATTAAATCACTTTCCGATTCAGAGTCATCTGGAGATTCTGAATCTGTGTCTATTGCAACAGTTTGTTTATTTGTTGCGCCTGATTCAAAAGTACTCAATAGTTGTGTCAAGGGGTTTTCTGCTTCATCTTCGCTCTCAGAGGAATATGTGTCATTAGTCTGAGCTACTGGTTCAAGTTTTTGGCGTTTTTCTTCTATGTCATCTTTTTTGTTAAAGTATTTTCGTTTAAAATTTGTTTTTCCTACATTATGCAAGGAATATTTATTTTTTTTGATATTGTTATGATGATTTCGGCTAACCCTATTTTTTGACTTATGTCCACCACGTGCCATTTTAAATGACAATCAGAAGAATTTCGAAATTTTTACTGTCGATAATTTCTGTTCCTGTAAAACCAAAACCAATCAAGGAGCGCTCGATATTCTCTGGAGTGCTCTCTTGTTCAAGGTTGAACGAGACAGACAAACTGTATTTTAATTTCATTATTTCTGTAATTTACATTTTATATTTAAATAGATCTTATTGGTGTATAATATAAAATATTATTAATTAAACCAGAAAGAATTTCTTGTCAAAATTACAAATAAACGGAAGATCAAGAAGAAGTAAGGAGTAAAAAATGGTGAATGGTGTGGAAAAGAAAACAAAAGTGTCAAATATGGCGGTTGTGGTTTGTTGAAGTTGGTGAGTAATTATTATTTTACGGTTGAAATATGCGTTATTATCATTAATTACTTATAAATTTTGATATTTAGTTATATCCTTTTAATTTGTTTTATTATTTACTTTTTATTCAATAAATAATAACATATTTTTCTTTGAATTTGTTTTTTAAGCGCGGGAAAGTATACGACGTAATCTCTTTTAATTGTTATTTATTTATATGTATTAAAATCAGATATTGTTCATAATTGTAAATCTTGTTACTACCCCTTCCAGGTTGTTCCTGAATATCTGCAGTGTACAATACTGGAAGGGGGTGTAATGTAAGTAATTTTGCATGATATTTACATAGCTCGTTGTAGAATTGCAGAAAAAACCACTGAAGAAAATGGATGATGCCAGCAAATGTCAAGATATTCCCAAATTTATTCAAAATGCTTTAGAACAATTAATTTCTATTAAGTCAAAAACATCATCGATTGATGAACTTAACAATGATCTGAAACAGATTGACAAAAGCGTTAATGATAATATCATAAATTTTGCAAAGAAATGTAAAGAGTTTATAATTAATTTATCAACTTCTATTAATGAAATAAGTGAATCCTACATAGAAAGTTATAATTCTTTTATTAAAGAAGTAGACAAAGCAACATGTAGGTCTAATTCGGATAGGGAGCTCACAAAATCCGATACGGAAAGTTTAGTAGAGAAAGATCTTAACAAAAACAAGTTGAACAATAAACTTGCTGATGATTCTGGAAATAATAAATCTGTAAAGGATAATAAATGTGAAAATGTAGGAACTACGTCTAAAAAGTCAAAAACTAGAAAAAATAATGACCAGAGTGATACAGAATCTGTAAATACCAGTGTAATAAACAGTTCGGTTGCTTCAGAACAAATTAATAACGATATTGACAATGTACGTATGGATAAAAATCATATTCAGAATTCGGAGGACGATAGATCTCTTAAAAATATAGATTCTGATAAAGAAAACGCAGAAGATGCAAGTTTAAAAACTAAAGAAAAAGTGAACATCAAATCTTCATCTAATAATAAAAGTGATATTGAAGAAAAACATAGTGAATCTAATAACGAAAGTGAACCAAAAATGACAAGAAGAAAGAAAAAGAATCAATTTAAAAGTAAAAAAAGTTTTAATGTTGATAGCGATTCCGATGAAATTGTTAGTAAAAATGATACCAAAGTGAAAAATACAAGAAAAAAATTAAATCGATCAAAGAAAACTATTTCTGCAGATACAGAAGATCATGTAAATAAAAAAAAATCTACAAAACAAAACAGTGATTCAGATTCTGATAAACATAGCATTTCAAATCCTTTACCAGAACTGGAAAATAATAATAAAGATACAAATAATTTAATTGAAAAGTTACCAACTGAAAAAAAAGATTCTAAATTAGCAGAAAAAAGAATAGAAGAGTGTAAAGTTGTTCTTGAGAAATTTGATATTAACTCATCAGTTATTAGTCTTAACAGTAAATTTGATATTAACTCATCAGTTATTAGTCTTAACAGTAGCACTGGAGATGTAGCTATAAACCAAGAAAACGATGTAGAGTTAAATAACACTGAATCAGTAACTGTTACCCAAAAAGATGATAGTGAAGAAAATAAAGATGAAAAACAAGAGAATGAAATAAGTAATATAGAAATTAAAGAAGAAGAAAAACCAAAGTTTGGATTAATAAAGTGTATTGACATAAATAAACTCTTAGATCCGAATAAAAAACCAGAAGAATCTGTTATTGTTTTGTCTAGTTCTGAATCGGAAGAAGAAAAAAGAATTAAGAAAAAGCGAAGAAGTAAACAAAAAGCTGAAGAAAAGCTTAAAAATGTAGAATGTAAACAACAGAATAATAAATCTAAAATACAAATTAGTGATTCAGAGAGTAAAGAAAAAGAAAAGACGAATTCATCTGAAATAGAAATTAGAGACTCGGAACATAATTCTGATGAGAAAAATAAAAATGACAAATTAAATAAGAATAAAAAAGATAGCAGCGATTCTGAAAATAGTATTGACGATAAAAGGAAAAAGAAAAACAAATTAAATAAATCTAAAAAAAATAGTGATTCAGAAAATAGTTCAGACGAAAATAATAAAAGGAAAAACAGTATAAATAAAGTTAAAGAAATTAGCGATTCTGAAAGCAGTTCAGATGACAAAAAACGAAGAACTAGATTCAATAGAAAAAAAGAAAGACTATCATCAGCGAAACAAAAATTTGAGATGTTTAGAATTAAAAGACAAAAACGCGCCTCTTTACATAAAAAAGTAGAAATAATAGATTCTTCATCGTCAGGAAGTGATTCCGATACTTCTGTTGCACCTAAAAAAGAACAATTAAAAAGTAATACTTCTCAAATAAAAGAAAAGAAAATAATCAAAATAGACCCAAATTATGACTATAAAAATGATATAAAATTCAAATCTGAATGTTACGTGTCTTTGCCTAGAATACCAGTTGAAAAATTAAAGGAGAAATATCTGCAAGACAAAGAGGATGCAGAAATAAACAGGTATTTGTTTCGATTCTGAAAAATATGGTACATAATTTATAGTTCTTGATGTACAAACAGGTGTTTTTTTGCCATATTGATCTTAATTTTTTCAAATTAAGTAACTTCACAAAGTCTGATCACGATACCATCTCTGATTCTTGTTTTGTTTTGTTTTTCGTTGGAATAGATTTGTGAAATAAATGACTAACAGTCATAATCTGATGGCAGTTGGTATTAACCTGTTATTCTTATTTTTTATACTATCTCACGATACATTTGGAATAGACAGTAGTGGCTGGCTGTTTAAGGTCTTTATTTTGAAGCGAAATAACGGGGTTCGATTCCCAAAATCTAAACAATAAGCTGATAACCAGAACTATTATAGATGTAATATTACAAAGTATTCGCAAAGACAATATTAAACTTTCACTTCTGATACACAAAAATCAATTCAGTCAAATTGCCTCTATAGTCACAGAATCCAATACTAATAAATGACAAACAGACATGTTGAAAATAGCCAAAAAAAAAATAATTTACAAAATGCAAAGAAGCCTAATTGTAAAACGAGTAAGTCGGGAGTTTTAGTTTCAAATAAAAATTTATTTCTAGACTAACCAACATGAAGTCTTTAAAACGCACAAGGCAGCAAAAGAGTGCCACATCTTCATCAGACGATGAAGTAAAATCTGTAAAGAAACGTAATAAACGACAACAGAAGAAAAATGAATCTGAAAATTCCGATTCTGATGCAAACAAGTCTGATGAATCCGCTATTCCTGCAGATACCACTAAGGAAGATGATGCACCCACTATTCCAGAAGTAAAAAAAAGCTAATAAAATATTTTCCATTTCTAATGCAATTATATTTCCAGGATTTTTTAGAATCAGACGGAGGAAGTAAAAAACCGTCTGATTCTTCTGACAATGAAGATAAAGATGATAAAAAATCGAAAAACAAGAAGAGTGATAAAAAAGACAAAGGTGATAAAAAGTCAAAAAGTATTAATGAAGAGGTCGAAGAAAATAAAAATGGTAAAAAATCGAAAAGTAAGAGTGATAGTGAAGAAAATGAAGATGAAAAGAAAGATGAAAAAAGTGATGAAGAGAATAACGGTAAAATGTCCGACGAAGTATGTATTATAAAATTATCTGAAACAAAATTATAAAATATTTATATTTAGGATGATGAGAATAATAAACAAAATAGTAAATGGCGCAATGATCCTCTGTTAAAAGGGAAATTAAGTTGTTCTGACTCCGAAGATGACCAAATAAGATTCAGAAATAAGAAGAACAAAATAGAAGAAGAAATTCGGAGGTGAGTTTATTTCTTTGTAATTACAACAGTGATAATTGTCATTGATAAATAATTAAATATTGCCTTAGTGAACCTGAGGAGGAAGCATTTTTTCCTAAGAAAAGGTACACAATATAATTCAATTTGCAATTTATATAGCTTGTAGATTTTTAAATATTTATTTTGCACTAACCCAGTAAATAGTACCTTTCTTTTTTCTTCATTTGGACTATATTATTTGCTTAATTTTATAATAAAAATTTTATTATAGCAAAACTAAGAAACAAATGAAACGCATAGCTCGACGTTTAGGCTCTGATGTGTCATCTTCGGAAGATGAAAAAGAAAAGGATAACAAAAAATCTGATAGTGATAAAGACTTCAAAGCTTCCTCTGAATCGGAAGAAGAACAAACAAAGTAAAGTATATTTTACAAAAACACTACATTATTGTAATTCATTTAATTTAGGAAAAAACGCCGACGTATAAAAAGAATGAAAGATTCAGACGACAGTTCTGACGGGGAAGAAAAGAAAAAGAGAGATAAGAAAAAGAAAGAGGAGGAGGAAGAACAGAGTACAAGAAAAAAAATTAGACATGTATGTAGTCATTTCGTTTAATATTTATCAAAATTTTGTTTTCAAATATATACGATTTTTTTATGTTTACATTGTTTTTTTTTCTCCTTATTTTTAATTTGTGTGTAGGTTTGGAGTAAAAGTTCTCTAGCGGATACCACAAAAGAAGCCGTTAAAGAGGAAGAAGAGCGAAAGAAACGTATTGCAGAGAGACAAAAATTGGTACGAATATTATCTGTTTTTTGGTGAAGCAATATTAATATTCTTATTTTAGTATAATGAAATTTACGATAATAAATTAGATTTAAATGCGAAAGTTGATAAAGTTATACTTGATTTCAATGAAGAAACTAAAGAAGAATTATTATCAGTTCATTCGGATCTAGTGGCAAAGTTAAAACCTCATCAAGCTCAAGGAGTTCAGTTTATGTGGACTGCTTGTTTCGAATCCCTTGAACGAGCAAAAAATAGCGAAGGTTCTGGCTGTATTTTAGCGCATTGTATGGGTCTCGGTAAAACTTTACAGGTATGTTCAGCACTTTTACTTCTAAACATAATATAATATTAAAATAGGCTCTTCTATAATTTTTCATTTTTTTTTTCAAAAATAAAAATTTATGTATGAATATTTTGTATATTAAAATTAGCTCGCGACGTACTTCAGCCTTTAACTTTTCGACACTGCGGTACTAGATAATTTATTAAAAGTAAAATATACATTTTTTAAATGAAATTATATATTGGTTAACATTGTTTAACAGTAAATTATTGAAAATATATTATTTATATATTCAAAATTGAAGTACTAATAATTATACATTGCAGGTGATAACTCTCATCCATACGTTACTTACAAACAGTGATTCTACAAACGTAAAAACTGTATTGGTAGTTTGTCCCTTAAGTACAGTCCTTAATTGGGTAAATGAATTCAAGAAATGGCTGGATGATTTGGACGGGGAACAAATTAACGTATTTGATTTGGTACAATATAAACAAAACTATGAACGTTTGTACCAAATGCAAGACTGGATGAAATTTGGAGGCGTTTTAGTTATAGGATACGATATGTTTAGAAATCTCAGCAATTCTAAAGGAAAACGAAAATCCAAGAAGTTGTTGAATGGTTTCACTAAAGTCTTATTGGAACCTGGACCAGATCTAGTTATTTGCGATGAAGGTCATTTACTCAAAAATGAAAAAACTGGAATCAGTATTGCTATGAATCGGTTAAGGACTAAGAGAAGAATAGTTTTAACTGGTACACCGCTTCAAAATAACTTAAAAGAATGTAAGTCTTTATATAAATAACCAAAAAGTTTAAAGCTTTAATAAACAATCCATTTATTGTTGAAATTTTGCAGATTTTTGTATGGTACAATTCGTTAAGCCAAATTTATTGGGAACATATAAAGAATACTTGAACCGTTTTGTAAATCCAATTACAAACGGTCAATATACAGATTCTACTCCTCATGACATTCAGATCATGAGAAGAAGGGCACATGTTCTTCACAAAATGTTAGACGCTGTGGTCGAACGTAGAGACTATAATGTTCTTGCTCCATTCCTCCCCCCAAAACATGAATATGTATTATTCATCTCTTTAACAGAAGTACAAATCCAGTTATACAAAGAATATTTGACTAAATATGCTAGAAATACACAAACAAAGGGTGTCTCTTTCTTGTTTCAAGATTTCCAAGAATTTCAGAGAATTTGTATTCATCCTCGGGTTTTGCTAGACAAAAGTAATAAAGATAAATTACGTAAAGAAATGGAAGATGTAAGTTTTATAGCATATAAATTCGACTTGTATAATTCTCCTAAACTTTTTTATCTAGGATGATTCGGAAGGATCCTTGAAAGATTTTATTAATGATGATGATTCCGACGCAGAAACAACTCCAGATGATTCAAGTTCAGAAGACGGTAGTGGTTCAGAGAAAAAAGCTCCGGTAGTGTCTGTCAGAAAAACAAGATCTAAAGCAAATGATGAGGGTAAGTAAAAAATGCATATTATATTTAAAAGAATATTCTAACTTTTATGAAATTTAATAGACGCAGAAGACTCTGAGCCAGAAATACTGAATGATGGTGAATGGTGGTCCAAATTTTGTCAAGGCGATGTACTTGAAAATTTAAAATACAGTTCCAAAATCCTACTTTTATTTGATATATTGCGTCAATGTGAACAAATCGGAGATAAATTGTGAGTATTAACTACAGGTATACATTCTTTGAACCTAATTATTGTATGAATTGAAACAAAAGAAATCAAAAAACAAATTGACGAAAATCAGTTTTTTGCTCATATTTAATGATAATAATTTTTTCGGAAAGAAATACATCATTAAAGTTGCCAACTATTACGACAACTTTATCCCAATTTGAACTACTTCTTATCTCCTGCTGTTCTCAAGATCCCAAAGATTAGGCTCAAAAAATAGACCCTGTATAAATCATCCAAACCACTGTTATAAATGTTTTTGTTACTTTTTTACAGACTTGTATTCTCGCAGTCTTTATTTTCTCTCAACTTGATCGAGTATTTCCTGGCAAAGGTTGACGAAGCAACCCAGAGTGGAGACACCAAAGCTTTAGAACAAGTTTGTGGTCACACAGGATCTTGGGCTATAGGACTTGATTATTTTCGTTTGGACGGCTCAACTTCTTGTGATAATCGCGCATTGTGGTGTAAAAGTTTTAATAATGAAGCAAATACACGTGCTAGATTGTTCCTAATTTCGACTAAAGCTGGTGGTTTAGGTATTAATTTAGTAGCAGCAAATAGAGTGGTTATATTTGATGTATCTTGGAATCCCTCGTTCGATATTCAAAGTATATATCGAGTTTATCGATTCGGACAAACCAAACCCTGTTATATTTACAGATTTGTTACGCAAGTGAGTAATTTAAAAATTTTAATGCGTTTATGGTCGTTACTGAAAAATATTTTCATTAGGGTACAATGGAAAACAAAATCTATGAACGCCAAGTTACAAAACAAGCAATCTCCAAACGTGTTATAGACGAACAACAAATTGATCGTCATTACAATCAAAACGATTTAGCAGAACTGTACGCATTCAATCCAGGTCTTGAAGAAGAAAGACCAACGCCATTGGTTCCAAAAGATCGTCTATTCGCTGATTTACTCCAGAACCATCCTTCCATCATCTTCAAATACCACGAACATAATTCCTTATTGGAAAATAAGGCTGATGAGGGTTTGAACGAAGAAGAACGACAGGCAGCTTGGGAAGAATTTGAAAACGAGAAGAAAGCTCCCAAGTTCAACTTAATGCAGACGATGGTCAGAAATGGAATGTACGAAACATTGAGAATATTGGTCCAAGAGGATAATAATGGTTGGACTCCAGCACAAATCAACAATATTCTGCCAGCTATCGTGCAACGGATTAGTGAACAAGTCTCCCGTCAGGATTACAGTGTAAGTAATCCATATATTTTCCCGTTTTTACAAGAAAGATCGAAAAATAATTTTTTTATTGCTGAAAAATTATGGGAAAATCATTTTTTGTGACAAATTTTCGATCATTCTTTTTAATTTACAACCATGTACGCCATTTATTTTTTCCTCTATAAGTTATTATTATTTACTTTTACAATTTTTGCGTCCCTTATTTATTTTTTTGAGTTTTTTTTTACAACAGAGAATTACATAAACAATAAGATTAACATTTACCAAACAGGAATCCAAGATTGGCGTCTGTGGCATTCATTTCTCAAAATTCCAATTTCCTATAGATATAACTAACATTTACAGGGTGTAATGCGTGAATTATTAGCTGAGAATCCACTTAATGAAAACAATGGAGCAATATTGGAGACAATTAATAATGTATACCCCATATGGTCAACAGATGTATCGACGAGTGGAAGAGAGGCATGAGATGCGTGTCATGGAACAGCGCCGAATGCAGATGTTCTACCAACAATATATACAGCAGCTCAGAAATGCTTCTGGTGGTGCGGCCCTAACTCCTGCCGACATGAGGTACTTATATATTATCTAAACATACTTTTACTTTGCTCCATATTTCTATTACAAACATTTCTCTCGATTTTTTACATCAGAGAAAAGTTACTTATAAAAATCTTAAACAATATATACATTTCTAATATTCTAAATTAAAACAAATTACCATATTTATTAAAATTTGTACAGATTAAAATTTATTGATTCGTTAATAAAATAGGTTAGAAAACATACATTTATTATATAAATTGAAAATGTTGACGGGTGTATATAAAATATTTGTTATTTTCAGCAAATTGGCCCAAATGTTCAGCGCGTACAACCAGAACATGATGCAGCAACAGCCTCAACCAGCGAGTAGCTCAACCGGGGTGTTCCGCCAAGGAGACGCCCCTCCGGCGCAGTTGGTTCCACCGTCTGCACCCAGGCCTCATCCCGCCGTCTCCGAGGTGGTAGAACTCAACGACTAAGCATTCTCATCACCATTTTTTTCTACTCCTACTACCAGTCAGTTCACCATAAACTGACAGTGATCTTTTTGTATATAGCACATTTTTATTTTGTGTATCCAATATAACAATATTTAATTTAATGTTAGTACTAGTTTTATGTAGCAAAAATTAAATTATATAGATATTCGGATATCTAATTAGTTTTGTCACACCATATTTAATCTATTCGTTCGCTTCTCATTATAAAAATGTTTATATTTCTGATCAATAGCCATTATATATTGAAGTCTTTCTGCCGCTGTTTGTTCTATAGCTGTTAGTAGTTCAGGATATGGTTGAATTATTTGAATGAAATCTTTTCTATCCAACCGATATAACTCACAAGGCTCTATTGCTACTACAGACGCAATACGCCTCCCTTCAGCCATTACTAGTTCTATTTCTCCGAAATGCTGACCATCATGTAAATGAAAAATCTATAAATTTGGTTGTAAACAATTTTCATATTTGGAGTAAAATGTTTTTAAATAATACCTCTTTACCGTTTTCAGTATAAGCTGCAACTGTTCCCGTACCAATAAAATACATTGACGATCCTTTTGACTTAGCTTTAATTATAACATCATTAATTAAAAAGATTTCTAATTGTAAGGACAATACAATTCGCATAAGTAGCGATTGTGGTAATCCTTTGAAAAATGGTACGTTTTCTACCAGTTTTAGGCATTTTAACATTAAAATTTCTTGGCGTAATTGACCCGAAATTGTGCTAAGTATTTCTTGTTCACGAAAGAAACTTTTTTGGAATCGAAATTCATAATAGGACATTAATCTATTTTGCGTATATGATGATAATTGTTTATGGTGCATGTACTGCATTAATTGCAATACCATTTCTTTATATTTTGTTTGGGACGAAGTTAATGAACGTGTTATCTGTATCAGCAAACCTTAAAAATTACAAATTAAGAAAATGTAATTAGAAAATTGAGTTTTTGTTATACTAACTGACAAATATAGTAAATAATATTCTTGAAAAAATCCATAAAACGCAAACTAACATTTGATCAGCCACTGTGTGATCATTCATTAGCTCATATTCTGCGTTAGATACTATACATGAAGTGCGAAAAAGAGCTGCGGTATACATCGCCGCGATTGTTGCATTCCATACATCGGAGTGAGTGATCCACGAACTGTGTTAATGTAGAAATAGGTACAGTGTGCATTAGAAATATTATTTTACTTCACTTGACAACAGGATGTCCTTCAAAGTACAATTCCGTACTAAGTACACTTACAACAATACATATGCAGGCAACCCAATGAAATAAAAACAGTATTACTATTATAATAAAAAAAATATTCGTATAATAGTTTCTAATATTTATCATCTGTAATTCATTTAAAATGTGTTATTCATTATTTTTGAAAAAAATAACACGTTACCTTTGCAAAATTACTTATATAGCGCAAGAAAGGAATAATGCGTAAAAGTTTCAGTCCACTGAGGGCAAGATTACTATAAAAAAGTGGAAGATTGGATTGATAAGTTTTCATATTTGTTGTGAGATACAAAGGTGGTACAGAAGACAATGCATCCATTAAAAAATATCCTTTCAAATAATTTCTAAAAAATTACATACTCAGTAGTATTATTTTTATAATATAAGAAATAGCGTACTTAGCTATACTTTTTCCATTTAAATTTATTTCACGCTGGTCATCATAGAACCCCGTCCGAAAATTTAATATGATATCCAATATACAAAACGCATCCAATGAAATTCGCAAATAATCTTGCCACTGGCAAATAGATGACATATCAGGTAAAAGAGTAAACGTAGTTGCAAATGGTACAAATATTAAAACTAGTAACGAAACAAATATCATGAAAATTTCCCACCATTTCCTTACAGTACTTAGAGGATGAATTATATTTGGTGCCATAAGTATATGATTTTTCCTTTCCAAATACACGGCATATTCACTCCGACAATACTTCGTTATTTGCATATTTAAATCACAAATTAAAAATTGTTTTCGTATACATCCAATAAATCGGGAGAAAACGCTGTTGCCTTTACTATAACTAATGGAAAAATTTTCGTCTAGTATTTTTTTTGGAAGGGTACAACTATGGCCATAGTTTTTTAACTAAAAATAAAGCGTACATTATTTTGAAAATTAAATTTTCACTTATAATTACCAGTCTACTTTTATTCATTTTGTAAATCACAGCAATTTATTCATATATATTTTATAACCTATTTAATATAATAATTACAAAACAAAATAATAATTCTTTTGACTTTTTTTAAATGTCAGAAAATTTTGTTTCATAATTCATTGCTAGACGAAGACACTTTTTCTTCTTTTGCAACAAAAAGTATTCGTGCTAAAAATCTTTTCTAATGAATAAATACATTTTAAATTTTTTAGAATCCAATTTTAATAATTTATATCATGATATTGTATGTATGTATGGACGTATGAATGTACTTTAGCGAATAGTACCTTTATTTTAAGAAGTAATTATAATAATTTTTTTAAATTTTAAATTATTAAAGAGGAAATTGATAAATTATTTATTTTATTTACTAGGTGTTTTATATACACCATTCTGTATCATTAATAAAATAAACTTTGTCGTATGACGTAATTACAAACAGGTATCCAGATTGTAAATAGTTTAGCGATATTTCAGTGCATCAAAAAATCGTGTGAGACGCTTTTGTACGCTGGTTTGGATACAATTTTGTTTAATCCGCATGTGTTAGTTACATACATTATTTGAGAAAAGTAATTAACTTGCTTTTTCAGTGTTTTTGTCACGTGCATTATTTACGATATCACACATTTTTTAAAAAAATAATTTTATAGTTTTAGATGTTTACACCGTGAATGAGCAAAAACAAGTTAAGAATGAAGTTCTGTTCGTGCGTCAATAGCAAGTAGTATTTTTTATATATTCGTAATTAATAATTTAAGAAAAGAATAATAAAAATACCCGTTTTTATTTACGGGGAAACATTGATTTGATTCCTTCAAACTACTTAAATGACTGTACAGGATTGTTATTAGATTTTAAAAATGCATTTACTAATTTTCATTTAATGTATTGTTAAGAAAAAGTATTGTTGTATTCCTTTTAATTTATTAATTGGATTTAATTGCGTTTCTTTATCAAACAGTGCTGCCATCTTAATAATAAAATTCTAACAGTTTTTATCGAATCTAGTGGATTAACAAGTACGTCATAGTTACATTTTATGTGACTTATCAAATTTTTAAATGTTAAAAATAGTTAATCTATAAAACCTGTTCTAAAGATGTATTAACATAAAACATGAATAGGAGAATATAATATGTATCTAACATATTTTCAGAAAAAATGTGAACCCTAAAATTTTAATTTTGGAATATTTCTTAAGTTTGATTTATAGAATATGTGTTGTTTACATCGTTTTTATCTCATCACAAGTGTCAAGATCAGTTTTATCATAAATTAGTGATAAGTTACATCGCAAAAAACTACAAAATTAATATTAAAATTCAATATAACCTATATACGTCGATATGAGAAAAGTGAATGAAGATAATGATTTGTTAATGTTGATAACAACATAATGGAAGAGGCAACTGTGATACTTGTCCATACGGTTGTTGATGCAAAAAACGTTAAAGTGCCATTTACCAAGAATCAAACAACAGCCGAAGACGTTTGTCTCTTTGTTTGTAAACAATTGGGCATCGGACCAGTTTCAAGACATTTGTTTGCATTAAGAGAACACGGTTCCAAATTGTTTCTTGCATTGAATACTAAATTAAGTGAAAAGAATACCAAATATGATTTACGAATACGATATAAAGTTGCAAACATTTCGAAACTTAAAAAAATTGATATACGAGCCTATGACTACTATTTTCATCAAGCAAGAAATGATGTTTTGGATAATAAAATACCAGACATTGTTTATGAAAAATTTAGAAGAGAACTTGTTGGACTGGGAGTCGCAGATATGTACAGGGTAATGTTAGAAAAAGATATTCCGCGAGATATCGTAGAAAACGATTACAAAAAGTATATACCAAAAGAAGTTATTAAAAGACATTCGTTCTTTATTAAGAAACCCATCCATGATTCTTTAGGAAAGATTAAGAAATGTGGACATGATGCTTGGTATGTAAAAGCTGAATATTTGAAACAATTAGAAACCATGGCTCCGGAATATCTAGCAGAAGAATATCGCGCAGTAACAGATCAAGATGGAAGTGTATGCAATGTATATGTAAAAGTAACTCCATTCCATCCATCCGAACCAGGTATTCGTATTTGTTATGATTCCAAACGCGAGGACTGGCAACAACTGTGCACAATTAACGATTTGTGTTTCATTTCGGTTCGAAACGACGGTACTGTTGAAATTAGTCGTAAAAATGGAATTCCATCGTATCTAAAGTTTAATAACTTACCTCTTTTATATTCATTTGTTAGTTTATTGGATGGATATTACCGGTTAATGATAAAATGGATCTTTAATTTATGTAAAGATCTTCCTACACCATCTCTTCAACGATTATATGCTATCAAATGCCATGGACCAGTTGGAGGAGAATTTTCTTATGCAAAATTAGAAGAAAAACGAGCTAATAGACCCGGTTGTTTTGTTTTGCGAGAAAGCGAAACAAATTACAATACTTATTACATAGATGTATGCACTAAACATAGTTTGAAACCGAAATCATATAAATTGGAAAAAATTGGCCAAGATGAATTTATTTTTAATGATGATCTGCGTCGCTATAAAAGTATTCATCAACTAATGGCTGCTTATAGTGATCCAGATTCTTTGATTTATCTTCAAGAATGCTTACCTCCTTCAGAATACGATCAATCACCGTTATTGTTATGTCAACCAGAGACAATATCGGTTGATTCTCTCACTGATAGTACAACTGTAGCTTGTTTACTCCCTGGTACACCTCTTTGTATAAATACCAGAGATTTACAAGTCTATAAAGGCCAAAAAAAGGAAAGCAAAGATGGATTAACAGTTGTATATCGTAGTATGTGGAAATTAACGAAAGGTAAAAAATTAGAAGTTGCTATGAAAGTTCTAAAACACGATAATTGTGATCAATATTTGAAAGAATTTATGGAATTAGCTGACCAGTGGGCATTTCTATCTTCTAACGCAATTGTTCGGTTGTACGGTGTAACGCTAAGAAGTCCAGTAACTTTGGTAATGGAATACGTAAGATTAGGACCCCTAGATGAATATTTACGTGCAAACCGAACATTATTGAAAACTGTAGATTTAGTAGAAGCGGCGTCGTATTTAGCGTCCGCATTATGGCATTTACAAGAAAATGGAATTGTTCACGGAAATATTCGATGTAGGCGATTACTTACTGCCCAACATGACGACACTACATTTAAAATTAAAATGTCAGATCCTGGAATTCATATGTCTTATGGGGCCAAAGATGTACATTGGATTCCAGTAGAATATTATTCTAATTTAGAGTATTCCAAACAATCTTCGACTGCCGATGTTTGGGCATTTGCTACAACTTTATGGGAAATCTTCACTTACGGCGAGATTTTACCCCCTGCTGATCAGTTGGATACGATGCGTGTATGTGTTTTAATTATTGAAACAATATATCAAACTGAAATATATATTTTTAGCAGTTTTATGCCAGTGGAAAACGATTATCCAAACCTACAAATTGTCCTGACGACATTTATCAAGTTATGCTAGAATGTTGGGATCCGGATCCTCATAGACGTAAAAGACCGCAAGCAATTATGCGAGATATTAATCAAATTTTATATCAAGGTATTTCAATTAATAATTTCTTTTTTACTCATTACATGTTTTTATTTTTTTTCAGTTTTCAATTCAAGGAAAACTCATTCCTACGCTAAAGTATTTTCAAGATCTTTAAAAGATAGTCAAAGTAGGGAAGACAACAAAGTAAATCAATCTACCAATAGTTTATTTTCAAATACGACGGGTAAGTGCTGCAAGTACACATAATATTTTGCAAACAGATTATTAATTATTTTCTTCACAGATGAAACTTATTTGGGCTATAAGGACGAACTGTTGTCCGTATCGGCAATGAGTGAAGTAGATAGTGACTTGTCTGTATCTTCAAACTATGGTGGGTGCGCCACCAATGGTAGTCTTCAACAACTTCTTCATTACAATCAAGATTTGGGAGCAAAAAGCGAAGATGCTGATTCTTGCGACCTTTCAACAATTTTATCTAATTTCAACTTTTCTACAGCTGCAACTTCGCTCGATAGCATCAATTTAATGCAAAGTATTTTTGAATTGGATGATGACTACAACGTAGTTCTGCAGGGAAGAATTGGACAAGGATTTTACGGGGAAGTTTATCGCGGTACATTAGAATACGTTGGGGATAAAGATATCGAGCCAAGGCAAGTTGCAGTTAAGAAACTAAAAAGTTCTGCAATGGCATCTGGATTGCAAGATTTCGAAAGAGAAATTGCAATTATGAAAACATTAAAACACCAAAATATAGTGGAAATTTTGGGCGTGTATCAAGATCCCGAAATTTCTTTAGTTATGGAATACGTACAACATGGATCTTTACAAAGTTATTTAAAAATTTATCGAGAAACGTTAAATACTAAACAGTTATTAACGTATGCGTTAGATATCGCAAGAGGAATGGATTATTTAGGACAAAAACATATAGTACATCGCGATTTAGCTGCAAGAAATATTTTAGTCGTAGATGAATTTCACGTGAAAATTTCAGACTTTGGTTTAGCCCAAGTAATGGGCACTAATGAATACTATATTTTGAAAACGAATCGTGATCTGCCTATTAAATGGTACGCTCCAGAGAGCTTACGTGATGGGAAATTTTCACCAAAGTAAGTATTATTTACAGTAATTTTTGCAAAGTACGGTCCGCAACTTAATTATATCTGCCCGCGAAACATTTTTCAAATCTTATTAAATCCGGACTCCGAATACCAAATAAGATATTTTATCTTGCATTCAACACTGTTTTATATTTTCTGCTAATAATAAAAAAAAAATCAGAATAATTTTCGTTCAAAATATTTACCGGTGACTTATTTTAAAATAGTATCGGATGACTCACCATAAAATCATCAAACTTTTGTTCGGAAAATATTTTCGTACGATGCATATTTCATACATGTGATACGCTTTTTTTGTTAGATCCGACGTTTGGTCGTATGGTGTGACGCTATACGAGATGTTTTCTCACGGCGAAGAACCCCGTTTAGCCGTAATATCCAGTGTACCCAATTCTGGAAACAACAGTGTTGGTACTCCTGACACCAATGGCCAGGAACAACAAGTACTACTTGCTGCTTTAGAGAACGGGGCTCGCTTTCCTTGCCCAGTTACTTGTCCTCAAGCTGTATATGTCCGTGTAGTCTACCCATGTTGGGACGCCGACCCACATAAGCGTCCATCCTTTTTACAGCTTTGCACGGAAATACAGGATTTGCTAACACAATATTAGCATTGGGCCACAAGGAAAGTCAAGAAACGGACCGGGAAGAAGATTTTAGGTAAATGGTGTCCCATTCAGTAATATTTTACCGTAAATGTTTGGTGGATTTTCTTCATATTTACTAATTGTTGATTTTTGAGTGAGATTATAGGAAATTGCCATATTTGAAAAAATATAAATTGGCAGTTTAAGTGATTTTTGGTGCTGGATTTTTGTTAGTTGTGCAATTAAAATGTGGGTTTTAAAATTGTATAGATGACTTGACTATGTCCGATTTAATGTTTATTTTATATAAATGAGATTCGAACAAGGCAAGAAATCGGTTTATATAAATTAATAAATCATTTTAACGAGAAAAAAAATTTAAATAATTGTTCTTTTTAGGTAACTATTATTATTTCGGTTTCTTGCGTTGACATCGAAGAAAACTAAATTTATAAATTCATTATTAGAATGCATGAGTAAAGAATCGTATTTTTTTTATATTTTATATTATCAGACCAATTTTTCCAAATAACTGATTGAGAATGGTACGTTTTTGATTCGTAAAATGAAGAAATGAAAGAACAGTTTCAAATTTTATATTTTTATTTTATATGAAATTGATTATTTTAATTTTAGATATGTTTCTGGGGTTATCCTAATGATTGGTAATTTGTTACAGTAGATTATTAAATTATGTAAAAAAATATATGTTTGTGTAAAAATGTTCACAAAATTTATCTTATTGCCAATTAATCCTTCGTTAATTTTGGGTTAAATCAAATTGTTGTATAATATTTTCTTGGTTACGTTAATAATAACAATTAGTGCAATTAATATCCAAAAGACATCTTTTATTTATTTGAATCTCAAAAACCATCTGGTTTTTTATTCTCATGAGAAAATTAATAATAGAAAACTATGTACATAGTTTTTTATACCAAAGGCCGCAATTTTGAAGTACATTATCAAATTATAGATTTATGCAGCTATTGTGACACCAGCACAAACAATTTCATTAAAATTCAAGCTATTATTCCGTCATCTGTAATTGAATATTTGTTTTAAATCTATTTTATTTTTACATACAAAGGAATATAAATTTTGTAAATATATTTATTGTTAACATTTTTAAAAATCTATAATTGTTAGATTTATATAAATCACTGATGAAATATATTAAAGAATAAAAAACTGCAGACTGATTAAAGGAAATAATCAATGAAGAAAATTTCGGTACGAAACAAAATTTATTAGTAAATAACAAAAATGTACATAATTTTGTGAACAATAGAAAATAGAGAGACAGTGTACAGTAATTCTGTAAGCATAAAATGCTTGAAGTCGATTACAACGAAATATTGTACATAATTGAAGTTGTATCGAAATTGTTCTTACCGAAGTTCAGGTAATTTATTCATATTCCAGAAATGAATATTTAGTTATTCTTTTTACAACTTTAAATTAAATGGAAAACCAATTATTAATGTTAATTAATGAAAGAATTTACTATTTTATTGTAAAAAGAATAGAATTGAATTGTTACTAGTTTTAAAAATTTGTCCGAAAATTTCGAAATTTTTGTAACAATACAGCAAAAATGTATGTATTTAAGATAATATTTGTCGTGCCATAAGTGTATTATACTTTAAACTGGCCACTACTTTTATCTGTGTAGATATAATTTTATATCAAGTGTATATCAACATAAATAAAAATCACAATTATATCATTTTTATTTTTTATGGATCAAACCTTTTCGCTCCAAAAACTATAGAAAAAAATTCTTGTAGTTTTTCTTGGTAACATAATTCAAACAAATACGTATTTCAGTTGGAAATTCGAACCAGTATCATAAATTTAAATCTACATCTTGAATTCGAAAACAATATGTTTCTATAACAATAAGTACCGGCGTCGAAACAATCAAAATTAATTAGTTATCTTAATTTTAAAATTGAAGCGACTCCCAAACCAAAATTACTTAACCCTTATTTCAGTAACAACCCTTACAAGGAATACCAGTCTTTTACCATCATACTATGGCTAATTTATCACATTAGCAAAAACGTTCCTAGCAAATTCCAGCTACTAATAACAGAACAATTTTTTTCAATTCACATATATTGATTTTATATTTAGTATTCATTTTTATAGTGTAAATATATTACAAATCGTTGTTTTATTGATTAATCAATTAAATATTTTTTAAGTACATGTTTCCAACAAAATTCAAAAACACGCAAAATAATACAATGTAATTCTGATTGTAGGCAGTAAAAAATACGTTAAATAATACTAGTATTTAGCTGTTTAATTATCAACTACAGCAGGAACTCAGAATTAAAACTGTTAAATTCGTAAGCGAAATTAAAAAGCGCATACCATTGCAAAATTCAATTTAAAGAAGACATTTGTTTGTCTAGTTTATCAAAATAATCTAAAAGACCCTGTAAACGTTTTTTTACTCTTTTTTGATCATCTAGCGTGCAACCTAGTAGAGCAGATTCAAAATTTTTATCTGTAATTCCATGAACAAAGTGTGAAGAACACGCATTCATGTAAGAATGGCACCGAGCTTTTGTACCATCCGGATCTGTTCTTAATCCAACTACTAAACCATCAATTAAATGATTAATTTGATGTAGAGCTTCTTCTTGAGTATGGTCTCGTTGAGTTTTAATATGGACGTCGATTGTATGGCAGCGATTTGTTATTCGTTCAGCATACCGGAGAATATCATCTCTTTCAACTGGAAGCATAAAGATTAATAACATATTAATTAATTAACATAATGCTTACATCGCATTTATGACAGGTCACATGTATCAAAATCAAGAAGAGTCTTCTAACAGCAAAAGAAAAAAGGTACACATTGAAGTTGAATTCTTAAACTTCCTCAACAGAATAGAAACAGTTTTTTAGAAGTAGTTTTTTATTAAAAAAAAAAATCACTTTAAATCTGTTTTTATATTTTATTGAAAGTTTGTTGTAAAGATTTATATGTGTACAACTTCTTGCCAATATAGCTAATGCTAAGCTTATCATGTGTTTGATAATTGTGGACATCGCGACCCTTGACATGGTTATTCAAATTATTATGTGTTTCAACTAAATTATCATAAATAATGTAATGTTATGGCAGAATAGAGTAAATAGAAACATGGGCCTTGAACCATAACACTAATAATTTTCTTTAGCGTTCGAAAGACTTTAATTGCGTTGGCAGGGTTTCTCCATAAACCAACTCCATATGAAACCGCGTAAAATAAATACTAGTTAAGCATTTTGTATCTAAATAGTGAGACAATATTCGGAACACAAATACTAATGAGGATAATTTACAGCAAAGAAAAATTTTTTGTCAACAAATAATCCTAATATTTTAACGGCCTATTGTAAAGACAGGTAGAGACTTGGTTTTATCTTGATTTAATTTAAGATTATTAACCGCGACCCATTCTATTGTTTTACAGAGTACTGCTCTTTTATATCTAAGAGGTTATTGCTATCACAACCAGAAGATCTTAATGTGGTAAATGTGAAATGCTATTAAAGCAAATTATCTTCAAAGTTAACTCAATTTCCAATACATGCAATGTAGTCATTTAAACAGGAATACTCGATACTATATTTTTTTATATGAGAAATAATAGTACTTACATTCATTTAACTCTTTTAAAGTATCTGTGTGACGAATAGAATCTAATGATGATAGTAAATCATCCTTTTCTTCTTCTAATCGTGATGCTTCCTTTCTTAAACGTTCTACATGTGTTTCTAATACATCTAACATTTCGACCAACTTCTCTCTAGGTTTCTTATCATCTAATGTATTGTTTTCATCTATTTGTGGCAATGAAATTGTTCTACAAGAACCTACATACAAATTATAATCAAACATACAATATTGTTAAAAAAATAATTAATTATTACCTGACATAAGTGCTGTTGAACTAGGGCACTGATCTATTTCCATATCGTCTGAATTTTCAGAAATAATTGAGGAATTATCTCTAAAAAACGCCACTTTTGTAATTAATTTTTTGACACGAAAAACTTTACATCAATAAAGACAAAATTAGCTGATTGTCAGCTTTAGTTGTTATTTTTTAGAACATTACTAGGTTAAGCTGAACAGTTTTGCGAAAGTAATTTTTCATTTAAATTCTTTTCTTAACCAACAATTTAAGAAATTGTGTAGTAATGTATGCAATATGGTTTTCTGTCAATTACAGAATGTTTGTATTGTGAGCACAATACGCATGTTTTTGTAACCATTCAATAATAAAAATTGAAATATATAAAAACAAGTGAAATTTTTGTAATTTGAAAATTCATATTTATTAACATATTGTAATAATAATTATTATTTACATTTTTCTACTTTTTCTTTTTCTACTTTTTTACTTCTAGTGCAATCTGTATTAAGTTGGCTGTACTGCATTTATTACAGTTGGGTAACAAACGTCAATTTTAAATTTTAACTGACATATCAAAGATTGACAAAAAACATTTGAGTTAAAAAGTATTTGTTTTTCAACCCTTGGTTTACAGTTATTTAATTTTATTATGGATAATGAAAGTATTTCCGAAGCTACTAATGAAATTCAATTATATGTAGTAAATATGCGAAAAAAATATCCCAAAACATTAGCAAAATACTACGAACAAAACAGTAATATAGATTTAAAATTATTGGTAAGTTATTCAACATTAAAGAATATATTTTATTATATTGTATTCATTTAGGAGAATCAGGTATTAAAGTGTGAAACAAAATTTGAAGTACCAAAAGATTTTGTTTTGGATGATAATTTATTAGATAATTTAAATGAAGAATTAGTAGATAGGAATAAGGTATGTAATAAGTAATATATTTTCATAATGTTTATTTTCATATATTTATTTTAGATTACCACAATAAGAAATAATTTGAAGAATTTAAATAAAATAGTATTAGGAAACATTAAAATGAGAAATTGTGATTTATACAATTTAATAAATGAAAAACCTATGTAAGGAATGTTAGCTAAGTATTTCTTCCATTTGTTTGTATATTATTTCTAAACATTTTAAGCGAGGCTTGGTGTGCTAAAACAAGTATGTAAATTGTATCAATTTAAATAATATTAAAAAGTTCTAACCTTAAATAATGGTACAAGACTTTCATCGTTTTTCTCATCTTTAGTCATTATAGTTAGGAAATATAGAACCCTTTGCTAAAAAGAAATTAATATTATTATTGTTACGTAAATCATTATTGTTTCATTACCAGAGTAATAACTTCATTTATAAATAGTTTTTGTATTGAGTTCCAAGGGATAAAATTTGTAGTTTGAGATCCTAAATAATGTGAAACTGTAAATTGTATTCCCAATGACTTCACAATTAATAATTTCTCTGTAAATTTTGTAAATAATAAATAAAATTCATCATTTTTTTACAAGAAACTTACCATTTCTTACTTGTAAAAGTAATTTAGCTATTAAACAACTTATTATGGAAAATATAACAAAAAATATTGTTTCGTGAAATAAATTTAAGTAAAGGGATATTATGTTAATAACAGCTATTACGCACACCAAAATAGATTTACGTCTCGTTTTTTCCTTATTAACATCCTCAATTATAATTTCGACACAAGATCTTTTAGTTTCGTAATGATTTATTATTAATTTTATATCTCTTCCATCTACGTTTTGAAAATATTTTTCAGTTTGTTTCAACAAATACTTTTTAGACATATTATCCAATCGCATAAACAAATGATTGGAAAATGAGTTATAATTTTAGATGGGATTTTAGGTTAAGTTCTGAGAAGTTTATTAATTATCAATATATTTCCGGATGTAACTAAATAATAATATTTAATTTGTGAAAAGTAAGTTTATAAAATTATATCTTAATTTTATATATAATTTTTATTTTTTTTTCTAAATACGATTTACAAAATAATGTCTTGTTTAAAAGCTTACAAATTTTAAGAAATGACAGTAAAATTGTTGTAAGTAATTGGTTCGTTAAAACGATTTATATTCTCATATATTTATTAATTACTATTATTATATTATATAAAATTTGAAATAGCCGCGTGATATTATTTGTCCTTGAATTCGGTTTTGTCGACCCCGTAGAGCGTTGTTGTGAATCCGATCCAATATGGCGATAATTAATGTTTTGCTAGTTCGCGAAATAACGTCAGTATATTTGTACAATTCGCTTTTTATTAAATATGTAGTGTAATAGTTTTTATTACATTCAGATACGTTTATTTATTATGTGCTTTCAGTATTTATATTTTTCTGTGTGTTTTAAACCAATCTAGCGTCAATGAGAGCTTTAGTAAATTAGCCAAATTTCGTATTACAAAGGTAGTGATGACTGATTGATGAATTATCGTGGTTTTCATTGTTAAAGGTTAGTGTTTATCATTAAAAAAGTGTATTTCTTAGAAAAATCTTTGTAGTTTGTGTTTATTTGGGACTGAAACAGTCCATAATCTTAATGTAAAATAAACGTTTAATAAATTGAATTTGAACACATTGCATGAATATAGTAATCTGTCTTTTTTTTCAGAAATTAATTAAATTAACGGAATGTGGTGGAAATCTTGGCATTAAAAGTGAATATAAGTGATATCGAGATGACGGACACGCGACGAAGAGTGAAATTGTATGCGCTAAACGCGGACAGACAGTGGGATGATCGTGGTACAGGACATGTATCCTCATCGTATGTAGACAGATTAAAGGGTATTTCGTTACTAGTTCGAGCCGAATCAGATGGCTCCTTATTATTAGAATCTAAAATTCAGCCAGACACGGCGTATCAAAAGCAACAAGATACGTTGATCGTGTGGTCAGAGGGTGATAACTTTGATTTAGCGTTGAGCTTCCAAGAAAAAGCCGGGTGCGATGAAATTTGGGAAAAAATATGTCAAGTACAAGGCAAAGATCCTTCAGTAGAGATTACACAAGATATCGTTGAAGAATCTGAAGATGAACGTTTCGATGATATGTCAGATTCAGCTCCACCAGTAGAACTCCCCAGTTGTGAACTTAGTCGACTTGAAGATATAAACGAGTTAATAAGTAACTGTTTGAGTTCGCCCGTACGAAAAGAAAAGCTAGCTACTGCCATAGAAAGCGACGGCTACATCAAGAAGTTGCTTAACCTCTTCCACATGTGCGAGGACTTAGAGAACTCCGAAGGATTACACTATTTATATGACATTTTCAAGAATATTTTTTTATTGAATAAAAATGCATTGTTTGAAGTGATGTTCAGCGAGGACACAATATTTGACGTGATCGGCTGTCTAGAGTACGAACCTTCACAAAGCGCACCAAAACGACATCGGGAGTACTTACGTCAGCAGGCTAAATTCCGAGAGGCCATTCCGATCCGAAATCCAGAGTTGTTATCCAAAATACACCAAACATTTCGCGTACAATATATTCAAGATGTTGTGTTACCAACGCCATCTGTGTTCGAAGATAACATGTTATCCACATTGTCCAGTTTTATTTTTTTTAATAAAATTGAAATTGTGACATTAGTACAAGAAGATGAAAAATTCTTAGTTGAATTGTTCCAAATGTTAACGGATGAAAGCACTCCAGAGTGCAAACGACGAGATCTCGTTTTATTCTTAAAAGAATTCTGTAATTATTCACAAAATCTTCAACCACAAGCTAAGGAAACATTTTATAAAACATTAACGAATTTAGACATTTTGCCTGCTTTGGAGATTACTTTAGCTAGTGAAGACAGCAAAACTAAAACAGCGTCGATTGACATCCTTACTTACATTGTAGAGTTCTCTCCGTCTGTTGTCAGAGCGTACACGTTACAACAAGCTAATAATACAGACGAGGATCATATGCTCCTGAACATAATTATGGAGCAAATGATTTGTGACGGGGACCCCGAGCTCGGAGGTGCCGTTCAACTCATGGGTATGTTGCGCATTCTACTTGACCCGGAAAACATGCTGGCTTCCGTAAATAAATCTGAGAAATCCGATTTCCTCAACTTTTTCTACAAGCACAGCGTACATATTTTAATCGCACCTCTTTTGGAAAATACTGCACATGGAGAGCCTGCGAAAGAAGATTACCGTACCGTACAATTATTAGGATTGATTCTCGAATTATTATCATTTTGCGTTGAACATCACACGTATCACATCAAAAACTGTATATTAAACAAAGATCTACTACGTAGAATTTTAGTTTTGATGAAATCTACTCATAAGTTCCTTGTACTTTGCGCATTACGCTTTATGCGTAAGTTAATAGCATTGAAGGACGAGTTTTACAATCGCTACATTATTAAGGGAAATCTTTTCGCACCGGTGGTAGACGCATTTGTCCGCAACAATGGCCGTTACAATCTTCTGGATTCTGCTATTATCGAGATGTTTGAGTTTATCAAGTTAGAAGATATCAAGACGCTCTGCTCACATGTGGTCGAGAACTATGGCAAACGACTCGACACCATTGAATACGTGCAGACTTTCAAAGCTCTCAAACTCAGGTACGACCATTATCAAGATATGCTGAAGGACAGGGAAAGGAACCTTGATAGGTTAGTCTTCTTCTATTTTTAATTTAAATTTTCTCAAAATTTTATTTTTATCCCCGCTTCATTTAATTAGCAAAACATCGCATCTTATAATTATCAACTACATGCAACTCGTTTTCATAAGTATGTGTTTAGTTATAAAATTAACGAATATTATTTTTACAAAACTATGAATATTAGTTAGTGTAGTTGATTATTATATAAAATTTTTAATAATTCTTTTCGTGTTAGTGTGCCGTCAATACTACGCACAAGTCGTTACCGACGCGACCAGCGTCAATTGGACGAGGAGGAAGAAATGTGGTTTAACGAAGATGACGACTTCGAAGACAACGAAGCTGTGGTACCCGCTACCAACGAACTCCTCTCCTCTAAAAAGTTGGATCCGGATTTGGACACCATTGGGAAGATCATGGATGGTGGAGGAGGAGGCACAGGAAATAAGAAGGCGTCACCAGTGCCGGCAGCGGCCACAACACCAACAGTCGAGGCAAATGGGCCAAAGTTAAACAACGCTTTGCCCTCAAAACAATCACCACTGAATAATAATGCCACTACGGGTGGAACGCCTACCCAACCCGTCACTGCTGCGGTCACTCTGCAACATCAACAGCAGCAAGACACCAAGCCGTCTGCACTCTTCAAAAAGGTAATTTTTTCTTTTATATATAATGTAGTTAATACATATATTACATCTTTTACATGAGTTAGGATATAAAAGTATAAAGTATAATATGCTTCAGAAATCAAATCATTTAATATTAGGCGTGGTCACATGCTACTGTTTACGACTATCAGAAATACATCAAAATATTACATAACTCAAATAGTACTATTGTTCAAATTTAACTATCTTCATTTAAAAATATTAAACAAAAATTTATAAACAGTCATGTCACGTGTTTTTCATTGAATTTTCATTTCACTTACATTTACAATGTCAATAAAGCTTCAATTTTGCCGACTTTAAGTTAACAATAATTTGGATTGAACAGACAAAATTATATTTCAAATATAACAATGATCTGTAATTATATCAATTTTAATACGTATCTCGTCAAGGTTAAAAATTCATCAAACGATTTACAACATAAAAATGGCTAGGGGTGACATGTGGCCCGCTTCAGTATAAATATATTGCTAATAGCTTCACCAGATATTTTTGGATATCAATTCGGGGTAAAGTACTTGTGGGCAAAAAAAAAATCTTGTAAATATAATATATTTTATTAAAAAGAATTTAGATTATATTGCGGATAAAAGTGATTGTAAATGTTATTTAGAAATTCTTTATTATATTTGATTATATTATTTATAATAAAAGAGTGTATACGAATAGATGACTTCTATTCGTGCATTCGTCAAGGTTACCAAACCACCATGTCGAGAGTTTTATTTTGATGTATCATTGATTCCCATAAAAAAGTCAGTAAGCAAAAATATATCGGGACATTTTCCGAAACATACTGAATCGGGACAGTGCGTTGAAATCCGGGCTGTTTGGTCATTTTATTATAGTTCTTGTAAGATATTTGAAAATCATTATAAAATAAGCAAATTACTTGTTATAAACTTTTATGGGATAAAATTTACATAAAGTGAATTCAATATAAATTTGTTTAATAAGGCCCATTTCTTTCTCTTCAAGTGATAACTTTGATTTGAAATAATGACACCTGACTACTAAGCTATCCAACCCTCCATAAAAAGTAGTAAACTTTGCATAAGTCATTTTGAAATATTTCTACAAGAACTATACTAACGAAATTAGCAATAAAAGCCATGAGTGACATTTATTTTATGGAAAAATAAAGGCTATCGTACATTGTTCAGTACAGATCGGCAGCGACTAGATCTGCAGAAATTTTAGTTAATTCGTATTATTCAAATCATAAAGTGAAAGAAAACAGTTTTACTGTTTCTTCATCTGAAAAATTATTATTTTTGTGTTTTTTTCACTGTTTATCATCCTTCTGCAATTCTTTTCTGCCGATTACTGCCGACTAGTGTGCGATAGCATCAGATTCTTCCGATCGGCGCGCCGGTCGGTTCTGAACAGTGTATGACGTCCTTAAAATGCAGTATTGGGATGCAATCAGTTAATTTAAAATTTAATCCTCCTCGAACGGTTTCGGCCCCCACTTGATTAGATCATTAGAAAGTGAATAGTCAAATTCCGAAACCGATCGAGGTGTATTAAATTTTAAATAAACTGACTATTCCAAGACTGCATTTTATTTTCCCATAACTTCTTTAATAACGAAGCATCCAATCACCGTATTTATTTATTGAGACTGAGATGTTTCACATCTGCATTATAATGTTGTGTTTATGAAGATTATTTATGCGCAGGGACTGGTGGACTACGAAGGTGACAGCGACGAGGAGGAAGAAGACGGCGAGGTGATGTCGCAGAACGCGAAGCGACCGCGTTTATCATAGTCGGTTAAGCGGTGCTTACAGCAGCAGCAGGTATGTGTGACGTGACGTGATGGCAACTACGAGCGCGCGTGTGTGTGTGTGATCTCACTAGTGCAGAGTGATGGTGTGGATGACACGGTGCTGTGAAACCAGTGACTAAGCGAGCGACACGTACTTAACGCCGCGTGCAGCAGCTTGATCACACGGAACTCATCACATCTTATACACTATGTATATTTCTACGCCTATAAACTTGAGTGCGGTGGAAACGAACACACTCCCCGCGCATTGTCCTTATAGAATGGTCGTGTCATATGATTATAATTATAGTAAGTAATAAAAAAAATCATATAAATTGGTAATCGATAGTATATTATATCGAAAAAATATATCGTCTATAAAGATTGTAAGCAAGTGTAGTCTTTTTTTTAATGTGATTTATACTTTTTACTTCGTAATGTTTTGTTTATGTTCACAGGTTGGTATTGTAATGAAATGAGAAAGAGAGCGTGAAAGAATGATTAAAAACAAAAAAAAAATATTTTGCATAAATACATGTCTACCGAAAATATATTTGAATAGTAGTAACTATGAAATCTCAATGATGTATATATTTATATTCCTTGATTGATACAAGTGCCGTTAAATATTAATAATTTATTTGTCCGTCAACGTTCTATGTGTAAATAATTTTAATATTTGTGAAATTTCATGGCATTCTTAGTGATTTTATTCACGTTGTTAAAAATTGTTGATAAACTTCTTCCATCTTTTTACAACAGGAATTTGATTATCTCACTTTATTTTGAATCCATGCTTGCGGCACTTTCTTCTTATTCCTGTGGTAAAATTTTGGCCAATTCTAATTGTCACTTTTCTTGTTTTCATAATTTATTTAATAACTCTAAATCATATTCCATATAATTCAAAAATTAGTCAATAAACATAAATAATTAAAATAAGCAAAGTGACAATTAAAAAAAGTACAAAATTTACGTAAAACAATTTTACTTGATTAATCAATTAATTCTATATAAAGTTATAGGATTATATTGATGAATTTCTTGAAGTTTATCAACCATTTTTGTTAAACGTGAAATACTTATTAAATTTTTGTGGCGTAAATTCCCATGACTTTTTGGAAGTGTTTAAAAACAAATTCTTTGTTAATACATTTAAGATAGACATCTCACTTGTTCACATTAACTACATGTGTAAAAGAGTCAGTTGTCATTCGTCCTTTTTACCACTTGTGACATTACAACAAATTTATATTTTTTGATTTATCCCCCATCATGATTATACTTTATTGTATTTATAATAAAATTAATTCACCCCTATTTGTAAATAAATAATGAATGGATTATAATAATTATTTATTTCAGGATGATTGTTTTATGATTAATTTTCCAATGAATTTTAAAAATATTTCTTTATTTTTACCGAATTGATGTCTGACTAACAAAATAATATTTGCTGCGCAAACAATACAACTGAACTCCATAGTTTGATGTTCTGTAGCAATTTTACTCACTTTGTAAAAATCTGTTTTACAGTGTAGTTGCTACGATTTCAAGACATTTTGCGTCGTCCAAGTACAAACGTTTTCGACTCCAAGTCATTTGTAGAGAGCTATCTCCTAAGTGTTTTTATATAAACAAAATTATACATAATATAAATAAATAATAAACATAGGTTATAATAATATATTTTATTATAAAATCTGTCGCAAATATTGTCAAAGGTAACTACTATACTGTAAATGTAACTACATATCTTTGCTTATTTTTATTTATGTGACAAATGCATTTGTTTTAAAATATTCTTCGGCTAAACTTTTGGATTCATGTTTTTAAAATTTAGAATTAATTTCACATTAGTTCGGCAATCTTTACTCTAAACAAATGCATTTTAGTTACAAAGATGAATGTAATTGTATGTAACTAATAAATAATTAGAAAATAAAGCGCTGTGAGTGCTTGAACACGATTTATGGGGTTCGTTCGTCAGCGAAGAGTAGGTGAACAATTGTGTTGTTACGATACCAAATCAGTGTGAAGTAAACAAACACAGGGTGAGGTAAATATTTCAGTTCATGCAAGACCTTCTAATCATCAAATCCCGACGTACATTTACTTTAATTTCATGTCAGATTATTAACAATCAAATTGAGATTTAAAAAGTTTAAAAATGTAAAATAAATTATGTAATCCTGTTATATTTAATTAATAAACGTAAGTTAATAAGTAATTAATTTGACTTTTATTATAAATGTACACATCAAACGCGAAACATTGCTTTTGAAAAGAGTGTGGATATTGGATTTCATAGAAATTTTAGAATAACGTAAAAATGCAGTTGTTTTCATAAAAAAATAATTTCCTCTGATAGTTTCAATGTAGTAGGTGCCATTTTAAAAATAAAATATAACATTGGTCTGATGACAATGAAAATGAATGAACTTTATTGTGACAGTTGATACTTTTTGGATGTCACTAGTGTATACATTCATTTTTTTTCTAACTTCTGTTTTATCTATGATAATTATCAAACAATGATTTAGTTGTCATACTTTTATATCCATAATTTAAGTTTGTATATTCTTGAATCACAGGAAAGCACAAGACTGATGAAATCAAGATACATACTATGATGTCTGTAAGTAATATACAAAATAATAGTTAAATTTTTGATTGATAGTTGCGGGTAATTAATTATAAGTAATAGAAAGTCAATATTTTATTTTTTATTTATGATTGGATTATTTGTATAAATCAATATGTTCGTTTATATTTTTGTAAATAAATCACTAATTGCTCGTTCGGACCTGCTTATTAGAATGAATAATTAAAATGTCTAAAGATATACACATATTTGGATCATGCAAGCTTCTATTTTATTGTAATATACAAAACATTCAATAAAATACAAAAAAACAATGAGTTCATGTAGCAACACATTGAGGTGCGAAATATATTCTTATTTTTAACAAGCGAATAACAATCAATAAATCTTTGAGATTTACGTTTAGCAAACATTACAGAACGTGTAATTATTGTCAATATTTATTCAGCAGACGCAGTATCAGTTTTGCTAATTACTTCAGATCTTAGTCTTTCGGCTAAAGCCTTACGAATTTTTAAAGTTTCTGGTTGGATTCCAACTTGTCCAGAAGTTAGAAGTGTTTCTGCAGCTTTGGCTGACTGAGGACGATTATTTGAAGACGAATTACCGATTTCGATCTCCAAATGTTTCTTTCGAACCTGCCAGACATATTTAGAAATATGCTTATTTAATTTAAATATACATTACCTGTTTTTTTAATGCCACTAATTTATCTCGCTGCGCCTTTAAGTATTCTTGCCTTTTCTTCACTTCTTCATCATCAATTACCTAAATACATATGTTTGAGTAATTAATAATTTAATTTTATTATTATCTTACTGGAGGAGCACTAGGAACAAAACTAATTTCTGGTTTGTTTTTATTTTCTTTTAAATGCAATTTAGTCTCCAAATTTTCCTTTTCTTTTTCCAAAAATGATTTTTCTTCTTGTAGGAATGATTTTTCTTTGGATATTTCTTCCGGATTTAAATCTGAAGGTAGATCTTCGGACTCACATTGTCTAAAATAACAAAATAAGAAATATACATTTTAAAAATTATCAGTTTTTTACTTAATAACTTCAACAAGAACTTGTTTTTCAGACGGCGGTATAGAACTTTCTTTTTCTTTCATATTCGTTGCGGGAGATGGTGGAGGCGGAGCTGGTTGCTTTTCTTTCTTCGGTGGTGAAATTTCCTCTTCGGGCGTATCATTAGGTAAGAAAAGTTGAGGAGTAATTCCGTATTTTTGTTCAATTAATTCCAAAGCTTGAAGTTGTAGTTCAATATTTTTTTGAGTCATCATCCGTTTGAACATATCAAAATCATTTGCAGCCCATATTTGTTCGAATAAATTCTAAAAATATATTATTATATAGTGCTATAAATAGCATAAAATCATATTTTTATACCTCTTGAAATCTTGCAGGTAATTTTTGATGCATTCCATTGTTGCACGCTGCTTCAAACTGTTCTGGTGTTATTCCAATATCTTCCATATAACTTCCTAGCATGAAATCAACCTGAAAATAAAGTAGTTAATAACAAATTAATATTTTCTTCAAGTATATTACCAAGTTTTTGAATTCATCGTGTATCTTGCGGTATTCTGTTTCATCCTTATCGGTTGGTTCGAAAACTAAAAACAAATGAAATCAATACCAGAGTTTAGAACACCTGCAATTTGTGATGTTTACTTAGAGATTTTTCTTCGATAAAACTTTGTAATGGCGCATTCCATACCGGCCCATTTAAGAAGCAAATCAAAGAATCGAAAACCCATGATGTGTCTTCAGAGTCCATTTCAAATAATGTTTCTTTTTCGATTAGGTTTGATATAAGGACTGATTTGCGTGTTTGTTGTCAGCATACATTTCACACAATAACTAGGTACTAACATAGTTGTCTTTAAGTACATCAATAAATAGCATTGTTGTATTTGTTGTGAAATACAAGTTGCCATGGTTACGGTGAACATGGGTCAAATGGCACAAACATGTATGTTCATGTGTAAAATGTGTAATGCAGGCACAAATTAAATAACATGCGATGTTTTTGTATTATTGAATACCTATTTCCATATTATAATGAAAAAATACCATGCTATTAATCGCTAAGAGTTACTTATAAAATATTTATTTACAAAGAATTACAAATTTATAAATCAATTAACAAAATAATTTAATTTCCATCCAAAAATATCGCTCCGACGAAATAATTTAAATCTCACTACTTGACTAATGCTTTCCAAAAAAATATGTAATGTATGAAATTAAAACATAATTTATTACCCTTTTTATTTTTATCTATAATTAATGTATTACTGAAAAAATAAATTTCTTTAATGATTTGCTTTTTTATCTATACGTAATACAATTACATATTTAAGTGGGCATTGAAAAGCGAAACTTCAGCAGAACAAAAAAACTTTTAGATGGTCCATTTTTGCATTTTATTATAAAACAAAACCTATTGATAAAGTCAACAAACTATACATATTCGTTATGGCAAATAAAGAAGTTAAGAAGTACAGTATTTTCTCTTTTGTGTCTTTTAGTAAGTATAAAAATAATTATTAATTACGCTTTTAACAAATTTGATGTTTTTTTTGTTTCGTTTTCATTTATTTAATAGAAATTTTAAATTGAATAAAATTGTGTTGTTCAAATTTTCTTAGTTTAACTATTTTAAATTTGAAGGATACGACCGCTGCATATAATTATATTTTTTTATTCATTGAGGCTTTTTGTATTTATGAAGCATGATATAGATGGCAGATAAGTAGTGGAATGGGTAATGTGATGTGTCAAAAATAAATGTCACAAGCCAAAGAAAAAGTTATGCCAAAAACGTACATTGTTAAGAGATAAATGCGGTTATTTACATATTGAAATAACTTTCTATTTTTGGTACTCAGTAAATGGTAGTGTAGGCATTTAACTTGACCTACGCAAATAATCTGACGCAGTTTATCCTTAGTTGCAGAGATGCTTTTCAAAACTTTGAAAACTGGTGTTGAAAAAACCGTAGGACGGTTTTTATCAAGTACAATTCAAGCAAAACCGCTTCCAGAATTTGATAAACTGCAAGCTGCTGCTTTAAAGGAATTATGTTATTTGGTAGATGATAATGATAAAATTATTGGAAAAGCCAATAAACGCGAATGTCACACAGTGCAAAAAGATGGCAAAATTCCGTTACATCGAGCCTTCAGTGTATTTTTATTCAATTCAAGAGGTGATATGTTATTACAGAAACGATCAACAGCTAAGGTAACAGTTCATGTTTTGGTTATTGAATTTATAATAAAATTTATTTTCCCAGATTACGTATCCAGATTGTTACACAAATGCTTGCTGCAGTCACCCTGTATCAGATTATCCTGGAGAGGATGATGAGAAAGATGCAATTGGAATAAAAAAAGCAGCCCAGCGGCGATTAAACTACGAATTAGGCATTCCAAAAGATCAGATGCCTTTAGAAAGTTTCAAATACTTAACGCGAATTCATTACTATGATATCGGGAACGGGCAATTCGGTGAACATGAAATTGATTACATTCTGTTTTTGTTGGCAGATGTGGATTTGAAACCAAATTCAAACGAAGTAAGTGAAATTAGTTTTATTCCAAAAGATCACATGAATACTCTTTCTTCTGGTTTTGATGCTCCTTTAACGCCCTGGTTTAATTTAATTTTGAAAAATCGATTACGTTTATGGTGGGGAAATTTGGATAATTTAGATCAATTTGTTGATCACGAAAAAATTCATAAATTAAATTAAATGCAAACAAATAAATATTGCCCTTGTTAAACTTATCGGCAGAAAATATAATGGAATTGTGTAATAGTATTTGGAGATAAAGTTTATAGGTTGCTTGAACTTTTTACTAATAAATAATTTTATCAACGTATTTAAAGGTACCTATTCTTGTTTTTATTTCGTAATATTTTATTTTGTACTATTAACCTGACATATTGTTGCTTATTAATTAAAAAGTTGTCTCAGTACATTTATTTATTTCAGCATACTTTTATGTTTGTAAATGTAAATATCTTTTGTAAATAAATCAACCAGTGAATTGAATGATTTTATTTGTTGATAAGGGTACAGCAGATAGAGTCACAGACTCTTATAAGGCACAGTATTTATAATTTGAGCACATAAACATTTCACAATATAACCAATGAATATTTTATATAAATAGTATCTAATGGCATTAAGATTGAAACCACTACTTAGAGGTATTTTATAGAAAACTTTGTTAACATTAGCACCAGACAATCCGAAACAATTTATAAAACGTTTTCTACTCCAGGCACTTTTTAATGCAGCATTTTAAAATATAGATAGATTTTAATTTTTAACTTTTAGGTTCTTCCATTTTTTTAAATTGCGAAGTGTAATTATATTATAATATATGTTATACAAATTTCAAATGTGACGTATCAATGCTTTTAACTTTTCGACGAACGAATACGTTTATTTTTGTTTTTTATAAAAATAACGTTAAAGTTCATTGTCATTGTCATGTCTGTTCCCTAATACCTTTCATTAGTAGTATTCCTTTTACAAGTCGGTTTAGTTGGAACAGTTCAGATAGATGACTTTAACTTGGAAGTTATTTATTTTATTATTATTTTCTGTAAATTAATTTAGCCCTTATTTATGCCTTTGGATCACTTTAGCACGTGTAGCGGTTGTAATTTTAATTTTAGTATTATTATTTTGTGTAAGTTCAATTACTCCCAATTTTGGTTTGTTTGTCATCTCCGATGGTAATTCTAAAACTTAAGTTTTGAATGTTTCCGCATTTTAAATTTGTAATTTCTTCATTTTTTTTTACAATTATTCAAAAGTACAGTAAAAACACGTGATAAGTTCAACTGAACCTTCTGAATTACCATTGCGAGTGGATTACTTGGGATCAGTACTTATAGTAGATGTGGCAAAAATGATCCGGTCAAAAGTAATAAAAAATAAGTGATCAGGATTTGAAAGTGTAAGTTAGATCAGATCCAAGTGGTAAATAAAATACGCCTTGTAAGCTCTGTTCATGAAACTTCTCACAGTTTGTTTTGAGATGCTATAGTTAAAATTTTCCGAGTGTTTGTTTTTTAACCAATCATAGAGGCGGAATCATAGTCCGTATACTAGCCGTCACTCTTAACTTACAGTGAATAGAATATCCGCGAAATAATGCAGTGATATACAGTAATATAATGATTTTCACCTCAAACGTCCGTTACCACATATTCTCAATACAAATAACAAAGCGATATCCCGATTACGGAAGTATGAAATTTCCTCACCAGATGTCAGCAACTTTGATTTTTTTCGCAGAGTAAATCTGTCCTTTTTAAAGCGTTAGTACGTCACATATTGTACATTTTTTAGAAGAACCCAATTTATGCATTCTTAAATATTTGTCCATAAAATTTTAAAATACAAAGTGTTATAAAATTGGAATAGCTATAATGAATAAATTTGTCCTGAGCTGTTTAACAGCATTTTCTTAAAATATTTATATAAAATTTGATTGAAATTTAATAATAAAATATGATCATCTACCTAACAATTAAAGCACTCAGTCGCACCTAAACCACCAGGACAACATGCCTCTTTACCATGAGTTTGTTCCTAAAATGGCAAGATACAGTCATTTAAAAAATAAAAAAAAATAGAAACCAAAAAGCAAGGCAAGTCCCAGCGAATATTTTTTAGTAAGATCTCCCGTTCATGATAAACCAAAAAGTTTTAAGGCATTGAAAGCAGTCGCTAATGCTACCTCTTCCGGTTTTTTGTTCATGAATGCCGCTACTAATTCGACAATAGCCGGTAAAGAGCATGGTTCATTTCTTTGAAATGTACAATATCTATGTAAGAATGTCATGGACCGCTCAGTTAGCGCATCTTTTACATTTGTCGGTAATTTCGATGCGCGAGTATTTGGGTACATGAAAGGAGAATCAGTCTCAACAAGTAACCGTTCAAGGGGTAAAGCACCTCCAGTTAAAAGTTTGCGAACACCGCTATCTGATTTATCTTTGCACAAATACCCGGTTAATCCAATATAAAAACCCTTGTCTAAATAACGTTCAGCTTGTTCACAAGTTCCTGTGAAACAATGAATCACAACTGGTGGTAAACGTCCTTCGTATTCCCCCAATATTTCTAATAAATCTTCATGAGCTTCTCTTTCGTGGACAAACAGAGGTTTTCGAAGTTCACATGCGAGTTCAATCTAAAATAATTTATAAAAATAAACAGAACAAAATAAAAATGGAATAAAGTACTTGTTTATGAAACACATGTTTTTGTTCGTCTGGCTCTGAAAAATTTCTATTGTAATCTAAACCACATTCACCAATCGCCACACATTCTGTATTCTGTGCAACTGTTCGTAATTCAGCCCAGGATTCTTCAGTAAAAGATTTAGCATCATGTGGATGAATTCCTTAAGAAACAATTGTTGTTATTCAATAAAATGTTTAAGAAGTGTATAAAAGTACCTGCTGTCGAATATATTATTCCTGGATAAATTCGAGTTAATCGTAGTGCTTCTTTACTATTTTTGACCGAGGTTCCAGTGACCATAATTTTTTGAACACCTGTAGATATGTTATATTATTGATTTCATTGTTGTGCAAAATAAGGAATTTGATTGAATAAGTAAATAATAAACATAACCTATATATTAATCTATTGGATTTACCTGCATCTTTTGCTCTTTGGATTACGGAGTCGAGATCCCTGGTATATTTTTTATTTGTTAAATTAGCACCAACATCAACAACAATTAAATTTTCGTAACATTCTTCCATTGTTGTATTTTTGTCAGTTGTCGAATCGATTTTGTTCGTTAGATTAGCTGCCATTTGACTTGATCTGGTTAAAACGTAATCGTAATTTAGAAAATTAAGCGATATTTAAAATTATCTATGACTAATATTTCAAATATAAATTCATTGTCTTATAGCACGTAGATTGTATGAGCAGCCATCTTGTGACGTTACCAAAAATTTAACATATGGAGTACTTTCAAATTGATATGCATCATTTAATTATGTAATATCAATAAAACCTTTTCTGAAGCAATTGCGGTCACTTTATCAGTTTTATTATCATTGTAATATATAGAAAACTTAAAAGTCGGGACTGCAGCTTCAAATATTTTACTCAAAATTCGCCAGATGATTCAAACAGGAAAAAATATTCATTTAATATTCTAGTTACTATTTTAATTAATGACTCTATTATTTTAAATAATTTACCCTTGATAAAGATCTGGGGACTATTCAAAAAGTTAGGCGAATTAAAATAAAATATTTCAATGTATAATCTGGACTTTTGTTTTTCTACAATAAACCACACAATTAATTATTCAAATCTCATTATTATAACGTATGTTTAATAATTTTATATTAACCACTTTATTGAATAGTACATGTGCCAAAATAAAACATAAATAAATGGTTTACAAAGTTTAACTTTATATTGAAATATTTTTTTTAAACATGAAACACTATACCGATGTGATCAAAAATGATCAAAAATATAATATATAATAAGTAAAATATGTACAAGAAACAAATTAGTAAATATTAAACATAGGTAACAGATATTCTCATTCCGTTACCCAAAATTAAAAATACAGTGGAACTTCGGTTTATATTTCCGTTCCAACCTCTGAAAATTTACATTATAAAAGATTTTAATCCCTCGAAAGGAATCTTACACTGTCATTTTCATTTAAATTAGCCTTGCTTCTCCCAGCGCGGCTATTAAATAAAATGTTTTTTTTTATATTTAGAATGTGCACCGAAATGCGAAACACAATTTTGGAGAAAAATTGCAGAAATATAAAGTTTTTTAAAAACAAACTGAAATATTTTCACCAGAATTCAGTCGACCATGAAAATAAAAGAAAATATGTGACAATTCATCATTGTTTATGACATAATTGAAGCACTTCTAATTTGTTAAAAATGAAAACTTGCAATATGTCAGAAAAATATAAATTTGTTCATAAAAACAATGACTTTCTTTTGTTTCCATGGTCGTTTAATTGTTGACAAAAATATTACATTTTATTCTATTAAAAAATATTTTTTATTCCTACAATTTTTCTTTAAACTTTCACTCCTGTTTCGCATTTAGCAATATTTTCTGTATAAGTATGTAGTAGAAGATGACGTAAAACATAAAAGGAGGAAATATATTTGCAAAGAGAATCTCATTGCAATAAAACGTCAGATAATTAATCTTGGAATTAGAGATGTTCATCAACCGAAGTTCCATTGCACTAGCAATCAACGGTATAAAAATATACCCAATAGAGCTAACGGTTACTAGAATAACACCTATTCTATTTGCATCCACTCACAGACAATCATTTATCAGTTCACACTTTTCAATAATCGGGGAGAGCAAGTCTGAAGTGTGGTCACGGTGGCATGAGATTATATGTCCGAGGTTCAGTCAATTTGGGCATCCTCGATTTGTACTGATCAGAATCACGGCTCCGGAATTGTCACCGACTTTTCTTTAATGATGTACACCTGAGACCTTTAACTTCTTGGGACGGCGGGCTTGTACAGTTGTCTCCGTATCCGACGTGTCGGATTCCGTTTCGTGAGGATACCCACTACCATCCTTCCCGTCGCTGGTGTCTACGGAGAAGTTGCCGCTTACTCGAGCTTTCTCCAATGTTCGTACTGTAAAAACTGTCACCATTACTTATTTATTTTCTCTGTCAACAAGGGAAATTTGCGCTTTTTCCACAATCGTGAGAAATCATTTTTCTGTTTCTATATTTTATAAATTAATCTAACAGTTTGCAACACTGCGTCTGCGCGAATTTTGTTTACCTTTACATTATTATTATTTACGTCAAATAGATTTCGTATTTATTTTTGTTGTGTAACGTTTGGCATTGTAGTCACATAAATACGAAATAAGTGAGTTTCTGTACTTGTTGCACAATTATTGTATATTATTGAAATAAACTTACTTTGCGATTCAAGAAGACTGTTTTGCCTCTTAAGATCTTCGATGTCTTGTTGATGAGAGTTGTTTTTCCTTCTCATAAACTGAATGTATTCAGCTGCTTTTTTAAGAATTTGAGCTCTACTTGCCTACATTTATAGACAAATGTGATTATTTTGCGGATGAATTGAAACTACGAAATTACTTACCACCTTTTCACCATGTAATGATGGTACAGAATCCCGTAAACTGCTAAAACTGTCCTTAATGTGGTCACGACGTTTCCGCTCCAGTGCGTTGTGATGTGCCCGTTTCTCCGCCTGCACAATCATACTCTACACTTCTTTTTTTACAGCCTGTTATTATATTTTAATAAAATAGCATTTACTCTTTTATTTATAATACGAAATATAATTTAATGCATCCAAAATTATCACGTTCTGACTTCAAAGTTATGACAGATAAGATACATGTGATTAAAATGAACTAACCTGTGAATAATACTGACTACTTGATTGTCTTTGACTTTGAGATCTTGAATCCGAATCATCTCCTTCCTAAATATGAGTCACTTTTATTAATTTTTACATGGAAATATATAAAAAAACAATTGAAAAATAATTCTAAATTAAAAGATAAATACTGAACGGATTCATGAATATTTGTTAACAAATGGCAACTTACATCACTTTCTATGTCAATATCTCTGTCATCATCACTCATGATTGACTTTGGAAGCTTAATTTTGTTAATAAAAACAAATATGCATAAGGAAACTTTAAGTTTTATTTGTTTTAATAAAACACAACAAAGTTTAGTTGAACAATAGAAACTGACGGCCTAAACAGAATAATACACAGCTACTAAGGCGACATGCGTTAGCAACTCGTGTCACATTTTCCGAGAACTAGAATCAATCATACCAATTGCCGCAATTTTCCTACGAGGAAAACAACAATATTACCAACTATATCGCAAGTTTTGTTGATACCATTGTCACATGTGTTTTTGTTAGGTTACAAATGTTGTAATAAAACGAACAAAATGGTTAATAAATTTGATGAAAAGAGTCGAGTTATTCTCAATGAACACACTGTGTCGCAGGTAGGGTAAATATTTCCTCTTCATTTGTTTTTGTACTATAATAACAATTACATTTAAAGAATGTGCCGACTGCACCAACAATTTTTGATGATGTATGGAACATAAAGACATTTAAAAGTAAATTTAGAATTGTAATTGTACGTTATGAGGATCTTGAAATGGAATTTGACTTAATTGGAATTCATCCATTCCTGGCAAACACATTTCGTAGATTAATGTTAAGCGATGTACCTAGCATGGCAATAGAAAAAGTATATGTTTATAATAATACGTCAATTATACAAGATGAGGTGTTAGTGCATAGATTGGGATTAATTCCTATAAAAGCTGATTCACGTAAATTTGAATATAAACCAGAAGGTATAAAAAAGTGATTGTACACAAAATAATGTGATTAATAAAGAATTATTTTATAGGCAGTGGGGAAGGAAGTGAACAAGATACATTAGAATTCGAGCTAAAGATAAAATGTACGTGGAATAACGAAGCTCGAAATGAATCCACTAGGGCTGACGATATGTATAAAAATAATAACGTTTATAGTAAGCATATAAAATGGATCCCAATTGGAGACCAAGCATCAATATATAAAGAAAAAGATATTGGCCCTATTTATGATGATGTTTTAATTGCAAAAATGAGACCGGGACATGAATTAGATTTGAAATTAATTGCTGTTAAAGGAGTTGGAAGAGATCATGCAAAGTTTTCACCAGTAGGTAAGAATAGATTTGATAATAGATTGGAAAATATATTTGATGTGGCCAGCACATTACTTCCTGCCTTTCGTTATCGTACTTTTCATAATTCAATTCCTTATTATTTTTTGGTATTAATTTGGCAACATTTTTTATGTTGGCACATCTGATTAGCAAATAAAAAAGTGATATTAAAAAAAAATTAAAAACGTTTGATATGACATATCGGATGCAATTTGGAATATAAATCAAAAACAATTGAAAATTATAAGTCTTACCTTGAGTAATTACTCAAGGGTGTCAACTCATTTTTTTTTCATGTAAAGTGATATTGAATTTAAGTTTATTTAATACATTTTTATATTGCGTCTTTTAATTTTAATAAACACGAATAACTCAATTCTTTTCTTAAATTTATTGTCATCACTTCAGCTACTGCTTCCTACCGACTTTTACCGGATATAAGACTACTTCGCGAAGTAGAAGGTGAACAAGCAGAAAGATTACAACGTTCCTTTTCCCCTGGAGTAATTGGTTTGAAACGAACAGCTGATGGAAGAAAAGTAGCAGTTGTTAATGATTCCCGATATGATACAAGTAGTAGGAATGTTTTTCGGTACGATGACCTAAAAGATACCGTGGAAATAACAAAAGTTCGAGACCATTTCATATGTAGGTAAGATGTTTTGTTTTATTTCACTTATATTTATCGTTTTTTTTTTCTTCATAGTTACTATAGAATCAGTTGGAGCTTTAAAACCAGATGTCTTATTTATTGAGGCAGTTAAAATTTTAAGATCTAAATGTAAGAGTTTGTTAGATGAATTAAATAATATATAAAAGGTATTTGTATTTTTATAACAATAAAATTCATACTGGAACTTCAGTGAAAAGTTAATATATTGAAAATTAACTACATGAGTACATCCTATAATAAAACCTTAAAATATATGCTAGGGACGTCCAAAAAGATCCCGGAAATGTAAGAAATGACAAATTGATAAAAAACCATGCATAAATATTGGTATAAATAACATTTTCTGGGAACTTTTTGACTACCACTGGTATACCAAAAAAATAAAAGGAATTACCCGATTTGAGTCATAATGTTAATGAACAAATATCAAATAAATAAAATATATAAATACAACACAACACCATTAAGATACCTCTACCAACAAAAAACATATTTAAGATTGTAAAGTAACGGTAATTTAAACTTGAACGATTTGTCACAAATTGGTACAAAGTTTGTACTGCAGTATTATGTTAGTGCACAAAACTATTGAAAACTACTTTTTTAGTATTTTTCTAGTCTGTTGATTGAACTATTTACTTTGGAGGAGAAATTTATTTACTATAAATACACAGCCTTTAAGTTGTGATAATAATGTAATATTTTGGTTACTAATTATTATTGTAAAAATAAAATTATAAGCAAAATTCAAATATAAATTTAAAAATTAGGAATGTAAAATTATTGTCAATATTTAGAAAATTAGTTTTAATACTTAAAAATTACATTATAATCACTTTATTTATATAAATTTTTATTCCGGATTAAAAATTATAACAAACAAATATATTGTTGCGAAAATATATTTCCTAGTAAGTAGTATAAAATATTAAACAATACAAACAATAAATTTGTTTGCATTTCTTTTAATCCTTGCAAAAATATGTTTATTATGAGGATGAAATATAGTTAGTTTTTCAAGTCTAGGCATAATATGAAGGAGGTACTGTTAAATCACTCAATACTGCCAATTCATCTTCTGTAAACTTTAGTTTATGTATTTCCCAATTATCATGATGAGTTCGTTTGAAATCACCCAGGGTTTTACGGATTGTTGTCTAAAAATACATTTAAAAATACTATAGTCAAGTTTTTGATTCTCTATATATGTTTTTACTTACGGGTATTGGTTGTGGATCATTCAAATGAGCACCAAGTTCTAGAAAAACATCGGGAAGATAGTCGGGCACGTCGTAAGGGTGACAGTTAATATATGCACACATGCCCAAAATGCCAGTGTGTCTTGCTCGTATTGCCATTGCGCGATGTTGTGCTTTTCTCGCATTAACGGCCGTCACATCAGCATTTACATCAGTTTCAGACGTTGGAGCTTTTAGACGTGTCTTAGCTTTGCGCTTAAACATGTCCTGCAAAGGTAACAGAATATTGAAATATTTTGTTTCCGAATATTATAATAAAATCTGTGGCACAACCGAACCGGAATAAGAATTGAATGGCAAATATTACATTTTAAACTGTAAAACACCTGCATCAATTATAATTTTTAACAAGCAAAGTCTGTTCAAAAAGTATCGCGTCTTTAGTTAGCAGATTAGCTGAAAAATAATAAAAATATTTACCAAGAGTTCCATGGAAGAAGGAATGAACTGGCAGTGAAGTAAACCTCCTAGCACTTGACTGGCTTGAATTCTCACTTCTGGCTGATCATCTTCCAATAACTTCAACACAATACTCTTCACTTCTTCGACCCATTCTTCCTTGCTGAGAATAATCGCCATGTTGTGGAAAACGAAAACTTGAATATACTCAGCAACAACTGCTCGTGCAGACCACGATTTGCTCTCGGCTACAGAACGTATTGCTGTTAAGGCAGAAGGTACATTCTTTGGTAGAGTTAAAGATTGAGCTAGAACTGCCAGCATATGTGAACACGCCAGCATGAGCTCTTCATCGGCTTCGTAACTTTGAAGTAAACATGCTAGAGGGAATATCTGATAGAATTCGGAAATAGCAGCGACGTTTGTACGGCTTATACTGCCGATTATCCACTTGCAAACTAAAAAGGAATAATTAAAAATCATATAAAGAACAATTGGTTGTATACCTACTAGTTTTAAATAACCGAATTGCGACATCTTTTTCATTATTAGATATTTGTATATTATTAAGCATATTCGCTGCACTATCAACATCATTGTGATTGACATGATTTACATCTTTCACACCTGCTTTGTATAATATATTTAACTGCGGTATTATTCCTTCCATGAATTGAGTAATTCGCGGGCCACGAACTGAACTTTCAGTTGCACCAGGAAAAACAATATCAGCTTCAAACATATTTGTAAGAACACTACTGATTCTTTCTCGCACAATTTGGAATGAATGTGTTAAGTAATCTTGAAGATAAACGTATAATCGATTAAATAATTCAGAAAGTCTCCAGACTTGCTGATTTAAAGCGCCTTGTAGAGTATACAATCTTCCACATTCAATAAAAGAAGATTCATCTGATCTTAACGGATCTTCCATTAACAGTTCGTATAACCAATGATGTCTGTTTGGATCGCGGCCTTGGGAAGACGTCGCAAAACAAATACCCCAATCACCAACAGTCTCGACTGTCATATTAGAAAGTGCTGTTCGTAATAACGGACTGATAGCAGCCCACAATTGCTCAACTTTTTCATACGGCCAGTGTTTTGACCCGCGAATTAAAGCTGTGATTATTTCTGAAGCACATCGCTGGTCTTGTTCTTCCTGACTTCCAATGAGGCGTTCCAAGTGGGGTAGAAAAAGAGGAAGGTGCTTGTCACCAGAATTTCTAAATAGATTCTGAAAAATAGTTACTGGTAATTTATTTTTTGATAAAATAATGATTTATTTTACTTTAAACATAACGAAGCGGTATCCATTAAATTTATCTTTTCCTTTCTTTTCTTCCATAGATAAATATTTTATTAATTTGTCAATATTTTCTTTATTAGAGAAAAAGTCATCAATAACTACTTCTTGTTCACAAAGTTTATCCCTTGGTCTGTCTATACTGGGCTGGGAAGTAGAAGGAGCATAAATATCTACTTTATCAGGCCAACAATAATATCCGTTGAATTGTTTATGTAGATATTTAGTATTGTCCCATTCGATTGCATTTAAAGGTCGCGTGTTGCTGTCATATTGCACCCACATATTGTCAGGACGACATCCAGGAACTACTTTTGAAGGACGAGTGGAATTACTGATGCTGTATGGGTCAACGGATATTTTTACGTGTTTTTGTTTATTTTGTTTCAAAACGAAAATTGTTGCACGGATAGCTAATTTACGCAAATCTAAAGATTCGTGCAACAATGTGTTCAGTACATAACGGACTATGTTTTCATCGTATTTAATATTCGGATGAACTAAGTCCAGTATGAAACTCAAAGCCATTGTATGGTAACGCCAGTGACTGAAATGAATATTATCACAAAAAATTCAAAACAAAAACATCAAAAAACTTACAGATTTTCTGTCTGGATAGTCTCGAGTAAAGAATTCAAAATTAAATTATACATATCTTTATTTCTTTCCGTAATTTGTTCTAAATCAGCTTCTCCTTGTCTCATTTCGGCCTCAGTAACGATATATGTAAATGTTGGTTTATTTTCTCCCAACACCTTGGCAGCTTCTATACAATTCTCCGGTACTTCAACTTTAATTGAAATAGTTGGAAAATGTTTATGAACTAAATCCATAATTGCTCCAATTAAGACAATAACCGATGGTTTTTCAGACGGTTTAGATTTTACTAACAACGGCCAGATAGCACTTATAAATGTCCAATCATGTCGAGTCATTATTGGCGTTTTTTTTGGTCCACGTAAAACATACAGGCAACCCTTGAATTCTTCGTGATTCACATTTGAATCCACTTGTAAACTTTTTTGAAGATGTGGTGTGAGAACTGTGTAGGAATAAGGGAATGTTGCTACGGCAACAAATAATTTTTTCTGAGCTCTTATTCTTACCTGAAAATAATATTTGTAACTAGGTTTCAAAGAAAATATCCAAACTTACTTCACTGTAATGACTGGTACTTAGCAAATACAAGTCAATAATAATTTGTTTATGGGTTTCAGTAAAACTACAACTTCTAGTTTCAGTTCTGAATTCTTGGTGTAACATGACTCGATCGACTAGTAATTGTCTTAAATGTCCTTTATTTCCACGTAATCTGTCTTCTAACAATTTTTTGGTAACATGGAAATTTTTCCAATGGGATTCGAAATCTCTTAGTCGGAATTTGTTCATAAGAAGGGTATCCCAAATCTATAAGTATTTATTTTGAACCTGTATAATTATTGCTGGAAAAAACTTACAGATATTAAAGTAAAAAAACTTTTGGTGTCATCTTCAGCACATTGGAGTATTTTTTGTTGTAAACGATGCATTAAATTAGATAGAGTTTTTCTTACGTTACTTCCATCAGGCATCGTAACTGTTTGCTTTGTTCCTATGATCATTTCAAAAGCCCAGGGTTCTAATTTTGATGGAACCCTAAATTTGGTAATTCATAAATTAATAAACACGAATTAAATATGTGTAAAAAGTTTGAGATCGAGTTCTCAAATTATATATTAAATATTATTTCCTTACAATTGAATTGCTGGTTCTTGCCACATTGGCAAAACGGTTTGTGAACCTAGTACTGCTAAAATAATATTCAATGATCTTCGCAGTTGTTCTCTTGTTAGAGATTTATTCCCACTTATATAATCTTCAAGGCACGCAATTTCAGGAGGAAGATAACGATTCAATAAAGTTTGAACACACTGAATTTCAAGTTCACCAGGCTGGTACCATTCTAATCCTAATTTAAATATATTTCCTGGTCTACCCCAATCCCTGTATGAAAATTTATGTTAATATAAAGTATAAATATTATGAATAACGTTTTTTTTACCTAACAGATAAATGTTCTTTTACGGGATGATAAAATGGTGGAGGCACACTTTTGTATTCTTTTGGATGAACAACAGTAAAGCTGTTTAAAATACAATCAAGTAATTTACTAGCCATTTTATTCCCTTGCGGACAAGTAAGATGCAATGTACGGTCCAAAATATTCGTCAAATGATCAATATATTTCAATAAAACTGTTCCATCGCAATCTAACATCTAAGAAACTTATCATTAATTTGGTTCTTTGAAATATATTCCGTAATACTTACTTCCGACAATATTAGAAGATTGTACAATAATTCGTTGTCAAGTACCTCTTCGTTCTGAATTTCATCGTTATCGCCCATAAGTCCATTAATTGTATCACATAAATAAGGAATAAAAAGCTTTAATGTTTCTTCTGGATTAACTCTAGCAAAGGCGCGACATATTATTGCTAACATATGTCCAGAAACTTTCGTTTCCAGAATGTGTTCAGTTACAAATGAAAATAGTTTCTTTAAAGCTGATCTAAATATTGTTGGTGATGTCTGAGTAGCAATTACATTACAAATAGATGATAAAGCACTTTCAGCCATGGATTCTAATTTACTTCTTTTGTCCATATCTACTTGTTCAAGTCTAGTGACTTCTAGTGCACTATTCTCGATTAAACTAAATAGTCTATCGAAAAACTGAAGCACGAAATCCTCAAATCCAGCAGTAGCTTCGCAAATCACATGTTCCTCTTCTGACAAGTCAGACCTATGTTCCCTTGCGTCTGACTGATCAATAAGCGGAATCATTAAAACAAAAGTAGATATAAATTGGAAAGTAACAAAACATTTTCTAATATCGTTAGGGTCTATTCCGGGTAAAAGAGCAACAAGCAATGGAATAACGTGAGTTGGTCCATCCGGGTATCCATTCTTGGCTCCTTGTACCATTGGTCTAGCCACAGCTACAAGACATTGCATAGAGGCAGTTAGTTTATGCGGTTCAGTCAGAGAATCTAAAGTAGCGTAGATTTTATCAAGTACTAGAGGAACTATCACGTTAGGACGTAAAGTGGCCAAGTGTTGTAAAGCTTGAGTAACTTCGGAAGTTCCCTGGCGCGAATAAATAGCATGGACTACGATAGGTTTCATTATATCAACAAACTGATCGATTTCAGCTTCAGTTATTTTATGCGACTCAGGAGTAGGTGTTTCCCATGTCAGTTTTTTGTAGCGTTCTGTATGGAGACGTTGAACGAAATAGAACGGTAATTTACGGAATAATTCTCTTAGTTTTATTGCCCACCTAAATTCAATTTATCCATATTATATATTTTATAAATATTGCACATTTAGTTTGAAGTGAGCCATGGAATTAAAATAAAATTATAAAAAAATGTATATGGTTTTAATTGTCGTGTTTCCATGGCTCACTACAAATAAATTGAACGAAAATAGATGTTGTACAAGTGCAGAAAACCGCCTATTTCCCATAAAATGTGACGGGACGAAGTCAAGTGCTAAAATCACATAAGGTGGGAAATAGGCAACACTCTGCACGAGTAGCACACTATTCTTTTTCTAAGACCACATTAAAATGTTATAGAACAGAAATACAAGCAGGAAAGCTATAAAAAAACAATATGGTACTGATAAATCTACTTTGAGTACCTTTAAGCATGGGCAGTATTAGCAATTTCAGTGAGAAATTATATTTTTCACTCTGCACATGCGCAATGTTGACAAATAAGAGAAATGATTCCTTACTACCCACGTTTTGGAAAATACGCAATTTTGAAGGTAAAAATAGTATGACAAAAATGCGAGTTTCCATAATGGTCGTAGAAAAACTTATTTCTTATATTAATTTAATATTCTGTGTAAATATGCTTTTCTTACCTTCCCGTGTTGGCTGAATGATAATAAGATTCCACAGTCTGCATGAATTTTTCTAAGTATTTAAGAGTAGAACTACCACCACCAATAGTAGAAACGATCCATACAGCAATTGGAGTTATTTCCAATTTATGGTGTTTTGGAGATTGAGTCTTTCGGTAAGTAACAGGCAAGTCTAAGCACCTAAGGAATCGAGTGAACATTAACGGTATATAAGGCTCCCAATTAATGTAACCGACATTGAAAGTTGATAGCCGTGCTATAAGCCACATCATATCCTAAATATAAACTTATTAATTTGTTAATAATTATTATTTTATTATATTATTACCCCTTCCCACGGTGGCGCATTGTGACACACTTCCCAAAGGGACATAAATTCTTCCAACCACAAATTATAACCCAGATGTGCTTGGGAAGGCGGCACAGCAATCGGTAGAAACCATTCTAGATATTCCACAGCGTTAACTATAGAGGCATGATCAAAAGGACATAGCTTAGGGCGCCATTCATCTAACATTTCTTGTGTGGCGCTTGCAGGAAAATAACTAAATCAAGAAATAGATAAGTATGACATCATTAAGATAAATTTAACACCTTACATTCTCGCGGCATGTACTAAGTAATCGAGGTTGTTTTCTAAAGACGAAAAATATCGATAAATTCCCATGGTAGATTGATTTGAAGACATGATTCGTTCGCATAATTCGTATAAGGGTCTCCATGGCAATTGTAATTCTTCCGGTGATATTAAATCTTTTTTTCTGTATTTAAAAATTTATATAAATAATAATTTCTTTTATATAAACAAATTACGTACTTTAGCAAATGTGTTAATGTTAAAGCAAATTTATTTACTCTCGTGGGTACTAAATCTGGTATTGTTACGAGTTCATACATTAATTTAATTAATGCAATGTGATCCTCCTTGGAAAATTTAAGGCCATATATTCTCATATATCTGAAAAAATAAACATGATATTGCATTTCATCTATATTGTGTGTCATTTAAATATGGCGCTTTCATGTGCTACATCATTGCCCCCACCTTGAACAACAAAGCAAATATAATTTAAGAATGAAGTTATATACACTGCGGAATAAAAATCAAAATTTGTTGAAAGTAAAAATAGCTTTTTCAATGTGCGACTGTTTTGCTCACTTGTGTATGTTTAAAAATAAATTGAAGATCAAATGTCTTTCACATTGTTATTGACATTTGAACTTCTGTAGCTAATTTCAGACAAAGCAATTTTTTATAGTACATTTCAAGCATGAGACCAAAATCGTAATGCGAAATTATTAGAAAATTATTATTTACCTACAGTGAGTGGCAATATTTTATGAAACAGTAATATAATAATTATTTAGCTTAATTACTTACTTGTTTAATCTAGAAGTCCATAATACACAACCCGGACGAATTTCTCGTAACAAAATAGATCTCGCTAGGTTAGTTTTTATATCGGTATATAATTGTAATGATTCTGTATCTAATTGATCTGCATATGGTAACAACTTATTGTAAATAATTTCTTTTTGAGGCTTAAAACCTAAATTTGTGAAACTTTCTTCTCGTTCTTCGTCATCCATAGTCACTTAAAATTTATTGCAGTGTTGAAAAATGTATTGGTGTTCACTGTCACGTTTCAAGTAGCACTGTTTTGAAATTTAATCATGTATCGTCTTTTCTATTTCATTTTACACTAGTCATTTACTATGCAGACATATTTTACTTGTCATTTTGTACTGCAATTTTCACAACATGAGCAGTCATCTGTGAAAACAGTTTGAAACTAAAATACGCGGGAATTTAAAATGTTCCTTTCACCTTATCTGTCCTTTAATTTTGATTATTATATATTTATTTAATTTTAGTATAATGTTTGGTTTATCAAGAAATGTGTTCAATTTGTACTTCAAGTATACTCCAAAGAAAAAAGATTGTTATCAAGTTTTTAGATTGATATCTAACAAAGGTAAATAAGTTATTTAATCATGATTTCATATTAATATTTTATTTCCTTGTAGAAATTGGTTATATAAAAAGTACAATAAATCAAGATATTCTAATACATAATTTAAAAAATGTGGAAACTACACAAAGTCTTTTAGAAATTATTACTGCCCATCATAAAATCATGAATGGCAAACATTTAATGCAGGCTTTTAGAACTTTATTTAATTTACATAAATCAGAGAAGTAAGTAGATGAAAGAAATGATTGAAATAAATTATTCTTATGTTTATTGCAGTTATTCTTCAGGAAATATAATATCTCATCCCTCATTTAAAACTTTATGTTTGTCATTCAAATCAAATGTGCGCTCCATAGAAATTAATGAATTAATAGAAGCTTTGAAAATATTGTCATTTGTTGGTGCACAATCAAATAGCACAATAATTCAAACAGTTTTACAAATGATCAGACAGAATGTAAACAGCTTGAGTTTACAACAAATTATATTTCTAGATTTTTTATTAAAACAATTTCAACCGACACCATTGAGCGATGCTCTATTGATAGCGTTTCCAATTGTTTTTGAAGTCCAGTTGCCAATGAAAATGGATTATAATAACTTACCTCATTTAACAGATTTTCTTCAATATGCTACTAAAAATAAATTATCAGATTCCACAGTAAGTTTACTATTAGAAGCGATTAATGCAAGTAAAGATGTTAATGCAAAAGCAGCATTAAGCATTGTTTGGTCGATTTGTGACTTTAAACCGAATGAATCATATGCACCACTTTTAAAGAAATTTTTAAAAATTGTTATTCAATGTGAGAATGACTATAATATTTCAGAATTAGAAACAATTTTAACGAAGCTCGCATATAGATTTAATACAAAATATCAGTATTATTTCAATAAAGAATTCTTTGATTTGGTAGCAAAACACGTTATTATAAATGATTTAGGATTTCAACAAGGTGTTTGGATACTTCAAAAATTTAATAAAGTTGTAAGTATTTATAAATGAAAGTTGAAAATTATTATGTATATAAAATTTAAATAGGGATACATACATAATGGTCTGTTAGATTACTTATCAACTCTGTGCCATGGAAGTGAAAACCTTATTTTAAAATCAGACGCTTGGAATGTATTCAATATAGTGTCAGCTTTTGCGAGTAAGTGAAGTTTATTTATACTTACTACATTTATAATATTTGGTATTATCTTGACTGTTAGCAAAATGTAAATTAAAAAATTATTGACTTCTTTAGAATCTGAAAATGCAGACGTATAGTTGATGTTGATATTTTTTTTTATGTGTGTAATAGATATTTATTTCTTTTACATTTATATATTTTAATTTCTTTTAGATACAGATGATCGCCCAATTCATTGGGAATCTGTTAAACAAGGTATTTTACAACATGCAAATTTGATAGATGCAAAGCATAAAATTGAATGGGAAAAATTTGCTATAAGGCTGGCGATGTTGGATATATTTTTGCCCAATATCCTGCAAAAATCTTTAGAAGAAGAGTATGTTAGCAGATTGGTGGAGAAAGGTTCCCTTTCCGTTAAGTAACAATCATTCATAAAAAAAATTATTATACATAATTTCAGGTTCATTTGAAAGTTTAGAAAACTTTTTAATCTTGTATCAAACAATTTCCACACTGAAAACTGAGTACAAATATTTATTACCAAATAATTCGTATGTAAGTAGAGCAGTGGAAATCTATACATCGGAAACAGAAAATGATTTCCGACCACTACAACCAGCTTTAGAAAAAGGTTTTGGTGGTGCATCCTATGTACTACAAAATGTTAAAACAAAATTAGGACATCTTTTACGTATGTATTGATAAAATAAAATGAAGCGGTTCTTTTAAATTTATTTTACAGATCATGTGGTAGTTTTTCGAAAAGGGGGATATCCAGTAGCCAATAATAAGTCGCTTAACAATTTAGTTCTAGAAGATTTAAATTTACCAGCAGATAGCCATGTGTAAGTATTTTTTATATTTACTTTTCGTATATTTTTATTATAATTCTTTAAGGATTGCAATTTTTGGATGTAATTCGACATATTATAAACAAGATTGTAATGTATTGCGAAACATATATTCTTTGATGTTTCGGACTTTAGAATCAAATGGATATTCAGTGATTCCAATTTGTTTACACACATGGTCAACGTTACCAGATTATGAAAAAATTCCTTATCTTATGCGATGTGTTAGGATAGCAAATGAAGAATTTGAAAAATTATCTATTGTACAATAATATTTTAAATATATATCTTTACCATATATTTTTAGGTGAGAAATAAAAGCAACAGTAAACAATCTTAGGCAGTTTGCGCTGTCCAAAAGAAACTTATTTTGTATTTTTGTCACAATTTTATAGCCAATAAGAGACCTCTACCCAACTTATTTTAAACTAAGAAATCAATACTAGATCGATGACGAAATTGCTTATAATGTAACAAACTTGGGAATCTATGAAAACATTATCAAAATTTGGAGGTAGCTACAGCAGATACTTTAGTTGAAGATTTTTTGAAATAATTCTATTGCCCAGACCCATTAAGGGAAAATTAAAACTTGGTATCTGAGTTGCACAAACTAAGGGCATCTGTAAAAAAAAATGGTAAAAGGAGGAAGTTTACTTTGAAGATTTTTCAAAATTAATTCATCTTAGAGCAGCCATACAACGTTTAACTTTCGATTTATTTCTTCGGTTGAATTAAAATTTAAAATCTGTAACAAATTGTTAAAAAAATTAATTATTTTATATTATTTAACTCTTACCGTCTAATAATGATATCACTATTTCAGTCGGGTCTTCCAGGTCTAATGTGATATATAAAAACGTGTGTTATTATATGATAAAATCAAAAGAACAATGTACATTTCTTTATTATTATACTGATTTATTTCTTAACACTAACATTACATGATATCACATGTTACTTGCACACAATCAGTGTTGTACGTTATTATTGACCTCACTTCGATGTGGGACGAAGTACAAGTACTTAAAACTAATCCAGAGTTCGACAGATTTTCATCTAAAATTCGTATAGAAAATTACAATTAGAGCCAATATTTTTGTCATTTTATATTCATTCATAGTAAATTTTATCATTTATATAACAAATTTGAAAAGATGAGAATCTGTCGTAAGGAACATGAATAATGTTCCATTCTCTTTATTGCAATCTTATCAAAATATTTTTAGATTTAGATTCGGTTCCAAAGTATGTAACTTTAGAATAAAAGCACAGCTATGTATTCACTGATAAAACATATTTCCATTGATTGCCTTTTGTTTAAATTCATTTAAGATTTACTAGAATATTGAAATAAAATTGCAATTTTTTGAAACCTTTTCAAGTATCGCACCGTTTGTTTTCAACATATTCTTATAATTTTTATTACTTTACTTTAAATAGTATAAATTGTGCCCTTGATTTGTTAAGTTCACGGGAAGAGGCAACTCATTTTGGAACTCCTATTTTTTGCTAAATTTTGCAACAGAATTTTGAGTTTTTTTTACTAAAAGAGCTTGGCATAGTGTTGTTTATTTTAGCATCAAATAAAGAGCTCAATGAGTTGCTGAGTATAATGAAATTTACGGACTTTCCTGGATAAAAGGTAAATTGTTTTATTTTTTAGCTTTTTCGCGAAGACCAAACTGAAATGCAATGTACTATTGAATGAAGCTTTTATCACAGGAGCGTCACGTATAAATCTGTTAGTGATGAAATTTTGTGAAAATTTAAATAATTTACTTTGAACTTATTTATTTTTCTCAAAATTATCACAGATACCACAACAAATGAAAACGCAGTCACCTCAGATTCTGCTCTACCGTTAGCATATGTTTGATAAAAATATATATTTATGTATATTCCGTTAATTTATACATTGTATTTCTTTTCTTTAATATTTATCATTATTCTTAACACAATTCCATTTGTAAAGTTTTGCAAGTTGAGCACATTATTTTCACATGAGAAACAGATTAGCACACTACCCAGATAACTGATTTCTAAATGAAAATTAATTTTCTGAGTAATATGTAGAATTAAAATATCTGTCGAAACAGTGCAGAATCTCATTACTACGTCAGAATTCTAGAAAATTTTTACAAATTAATTAATAATGATATATCAATAACTTTACATCAAATTGCACAATTTTCTATAAAAATATTGGAAATAATTGATGTAAAACTACCAATTGTATCGCATATATCAACATTTCAAATAGAAAACAATAAATAATCTTATACTTAAAAATTTTCCAGGATTCATTACATTAACCTTTTTTCAAATATTATGGTTTCCACTGTGAAAAATATGTCATGGCAAGATTGTGTAAACATTATTTTACGCTTAAAATTATTTTATTAGGTGGGCCATTATCAGATAGCTTTGCGAAGGACGGTATAGAACGAGTATCATTCATGTCGTTTTATTTAATAATTGAAAAATGAAAATTAGTATAACAAAAAGTTGCGTCAATGAAATAAAATAATACTGGCTCTTGTATGAAAAGCGGCTCTGATAATGGCTTTAGTAAAAAATAAGACTAGATCTGCCTCTCCCAGATAAGTGCACCACTCTTAAAATGCCCGTAGAATCTGCAATCTAGTTAACTGTAATCGTTTCACTGATACGAATGAAAATGATTGTAGGCCGTAGCGAGGATCGGTATGACATGGTAACTACAAGTTTGAAAAATATCAAAATTTACGATTTCCTCAGCACTCGAATCTATCCTAAATATATTCAATCCTAATACCACAGTAAACAACAAGGCAAATTTGTTACGTTTATGTCTTTTATGTTTTGTTGTAGTAGGCAAACTTCTGAAACTGTAGAGTGCTGATACAATGTTAAGTACTAAATAAACGAGAATCAGTACAAAATGTGAAACGAAAGTGACCGTGAATGACTGCAGAATTCCCACAGACACCCTGGGAGAAAATTTGTTAGTAATGTTGTGGTATATTGCCAACTTAATAAAGTAATAATAGTCAAAAATTCGACATTCGTTTAAAATAGAAGTTAACATATATGTATGTATGTAATATACTATGTACAATTCTGTAAATAATAATAATATTCCTAATTAATAACTCTTATATACACTATGTACAAACGGTATATACAGCAATATACAAGGGAGGAATGGCCTTTGGGCCCAGCGCGTCAACAACACCAAACACCAATCAGTTCAGTCAAACATTCGTTCGTTCGCTAACTGTTTCGTGGGGCGCCGGCGTCGGCAGCAGGACCTGCACAGTCGGTCGGCGTAACCTGTCAGTCTCGAGTCAGTCATTGAGCAACAATAGGAGATCGTAGTGCAAAGGTCCAGAGTAAGTACACAGTGCAGGCCCGCGCTTCCGCCAGCGCCGCAAATATCAGAGATCACACGAGCTACGTACAAAATATATTAAATATAATATAAAAATAAAAACAGTCAACAAATATCATCATCGTTACATGTTTGTGTTTGTGTGGAGCTGCACAGATGTTCACTTACTGCACGTCCGTGGCCGTTCTCTTATATATCTGAATATGTATATGTATAATGAAGTAAGTAATTAGATCACAACCTGAGATGCAGTTGGGGCGGGGCTTGGAAAGTGGCTGGGCGGTTAGAACTGCTATGAGCCGCCCACCAGCACGTGCATGAAGCTGTCCCACTCGCCAGCACCGGCGTCGAAGCGCTGCGGCTCCTTCCAGTCGTCCGTGGAAGGCGCCAGGCCCAGCTCGGCGTACAGTTCGTTGTTGTTGAGCGGCTCGAGGTCCGTCTGCGACGTGAGCGACAGCACCGAGCCCCAGTTGATGGTCCGCCCCGCGTCGTCGTCCCCGATGCCGCTGTCCGTGTCCGCGCTGGCGGTCGGGAACGGCGTCGCTCTGCCGGACGGCGACGCGAAGTCTCGCAGGTTGTGTTCGTACGGGTCGAGGCTGTTGGGCTGGGGCGCGGGCTGCACGCGGGACTGCGACTGCGACACGGGCGTGAGCGGCGTGCACTCCGTGAACGCCGCGCTGGGCGAGTAGCACGGCTGCTCGGCAGGAGGTGGAGGCCCGTTCGCTTGGTTGCCTTCTGCTTCCATCTCGCGCTCGATGTGCCGCAACGTGTTGCATATCAACACTGAGCGGCGGAGGGATGGGTCAGAACACTGCCTATACCTGCACAACACAAACTCATTTAGCAAAGGCTACATATCAAGGGGTAGTAGGTAACGTACCTAGCCAGCTTGCACATGGAGAGGTTGAGCACGGCGAGCCTGCGCTGGCGGTAGCAGGGCACGTTGCACCAGCGCGTGCGGCCGTCGCAGCAGCGCGCGCGGTGCGGCGGCGGCGGCGGCGCGGGCGGCGCGGCGCCCAGCTCCAGGTACGACTTGCCGTTCTCCTCGCAGCGGATGGTCTGCTGCTGCGGCGGCGCGTAGTAGTGCCAGGCGTTGCCGGCGGGGTAGCGCATGGGCTGCGGCGGGTGCTGGTAGTCGTAGGCGGTGAGCTGGTGCTGGTGCGGGTGCTGGTGGTAGCGCAGCGGGTCGGGCGGCGCGGGGGCCGGCGCCCCGGAACACCTGTCGTCGTCGCTCAGCTCGTCCTCGAAGTCGTCGTCGTCGTCGAAGTCGTCCGGCGCCAGCAGCGTGGCACTGGGTGCCGGCGTCGCCGTTGGGGTGGGTCTCCAGGTGTCCACGGGCACGGCTACGGCCTGCAGGCGCGCGATGCAGTCGTCCGAGCTCCCCACGGTGCCTCCCACGGCTCCTCCACCGCCCCCGGCCGGGGGCTCCCAGCGACCCGTCTTCGCCGGGCAGATATCACCGCCGGCCGTCGCTGCCGTCTCTAACTTGCGTTTCCCAGCGGTCACCTGTACACCCATCATGGCACAGTTCTGTAACAAATAAAACACAACTTCATTTCCATTCATTTCATACTATCTACATGTATAAGCTATACCAACTAACATTTTTTTCACGTAAAAAATTATCCAAAATTTAAATTGTATTACTTTTAAAAAATGTATAAGAAAGAACCAGATGTATGTTAATATGTAGTACATGTTATTTTTAAAAACTTATTTTTATTCCATCTTTTATGGTCTGTATATATTTATAATAGAAGAGATAAAGAAGTAGGTGTTTTAATGTGAATAGGTAAGAAAGAGGATAAAGGGAAGAAGTTGGTGGATATGATAATAGGGTGAGCGACCACGACACTTGTAGTCGTCCGGGGGGTTTGAGACAATGGGGTGTTCAAAGCATGATTCCTGTGTGACGAGCCACGGCGCTACAGGTGGGGTAAATTGCGCAAGGTGCATACACACACTCACATCGTATCGTAACCTTGAACACGTTCTTAATACTCGTAGCCGTCGCGCGCTAGAGAGTGAGCGGCCTTCAGCTGGATATGTGTGTGACTGGTTGCAGGCGGCTGTGCATGAGGCGCAACAATACACCACCGTGTGACGCGGCCCAACATATCCACTTTAACTCATTCACAAACCCCTACGATCTACAAACACCTCCACGCCTAAACACTTGCTTACATTCTTATCTCCTCATCCTTACTCCTATCTTCGACATCGATCACTATCATTTGTTTGTTCATTTAACTTGTAGCGTAATATTTTCAATGATTTTGACTTATATCATTTGAATCACAACAAAAAATATGATTCCAGTTTAATGCATAAAATTATTTTTTATGAAATACTTTTTACATTAGTTTTAAAGTGGAAAAATAAAAAATAAAGAAATAAGCTTGAGAAACTCAATAATAGATAATTTGTCTGAAAAAGATAAATAAAATAAATGTACGCAGTGGTATAGGAAAGTAAATCCGAATGCAAAGTGAAGTATTTATTGTTGCTTATAAAGCAGTTGGCATTACCAGAGGCAAGGTTAAGCTTGAGGCCCACAGCTTAGCTAGACCAACTGTACCGACCGATACTCCGAATAACATCTGCATCACCATCCAGGTAAAACGATTTCTCTGTTACCTGAAAAGGTCGACCGCTCAAAATATTTTTTCGTCCCCGGAACCCAAAATTTAAAAGAATGACAAATCCCAAAGCCGACGGTACCAAAAAAAATCTTATAAATATTCTAAGATGAGAAAGATCTATTTTCGGGATTGCGTGAGCACGTTTCCGTTTTCCTTCACCCCGGTGCGAGAAATTAAAATTGATAAATCATCGTACAGCGTTGCATCTACACCGTAACTGTTATGTAAATGCGAAAACGTAGCCGATAACGGTTAATGCAAAGTCGCGTACGCGAGAACAAGGCGACAACTCCGTACGGAAAAATTCAAATGACACCGGAGACATTTGCATACATGACTTAGGATCTAATTCGTATTTATCCCTCTTTTCAAAAACTCAAATGTTTAAACATCGTCATACTACATCATTCAATGTCTAACATTCCATAAAACGACAATTTATAAACTTTTAACATTTATCATATTAATAACAAAAAATACACATACTAGTAAAACATTAATTCATATAATTGCAGTTACGGTATGTTATCATTTTTCAGAGAAAAGTAATTAAATGATTACTTTATCAAAAGTATGAAACACTTTTCGGTATTGTTGGTTGCTGAGATACTCAGGCGCTCGAAATCAGAAATTCTTATATTAATAATTCATAACACAAATTATGAATCAGCAATGAAGTGAATTTAAAAACATAATTGTTGTAATCATATTGTTGTAAAATAAACCCCCATTCCAATGTCGAAATATCTTTGAAGTATGACTAATCCTGATGACTAGACAGAGATCTTTTTAAATTTTATTTTACGAAATGAGTCGCGCTGGCAGTGGGGTAGAGGATTACCCTCGTAGGGCCCCAGCCGGGGGCGCAGTCTCGCCGGCAAGGGAAAGGACCCTCGTACCGACCCGGCCAAGGGTTTACTGAACACACCCTAGCTTGGGGTGCGCAACGGTGATTCTCAAAATGTTCACTTCCCCTTTGGATTACTCTATTTTTGAATGTCTAATCTTCAAAGGGAAACTTATACCAGGGGAAGTTTTTATTTTAGAATTCTTCCGTAACTTTTATGAGATTATTTTTATAACAGCATTACTTTTAGTGCTCTCAGATTGTTATAAGGTTTTATTGTTTTACGTAAATATATTTCTTTATTCTTTGCCATAATTTAATAATCCTTTTACACAAAATTGACAATTTTTTTTTATTAAAAAAAGAAAACAGTTTAATAAAAAAAATTTCTGAAGTAAATATTTTGACGACCGGTTGCGCCAACTTTACTTTAAAGTTTCCATTAAATAAACAATCACTGAATATTCTGCTAAATGAAAAATTCGAATTTTGATCATTCTTTCTTTTTTATAATAAAAATTTTTAAAAAAATATATAAAACAAAATACTTATATTTAAAAATATAAAAACTTAAACAAAGTTTTTTGTTAAAATCTTTGGTAGAATATTTTTTTAACTGCAATAAATTATTATTTTGTGCAAGAAATTTAAATATTTTAATATTTTTTTTAGATTTTAAAAAAGGTTGAATGTATAAAAAGTCGTTGGAAATGTTAACCGTTTGACAACCACTCGAATCCGAGCAAATGAAGCAACTCGGAGGGTAGAGCGCTCGGTTCGAGCAACGGCAGCAGGCAAGCAAGCTGAGAACCAAACCGTCGGCAGGCAGGCAGCATGAGCCGGCCTTGTCTCTCGGCCGTTCTCTTCACAGCCAACGAGAATCGAGGCCGAACAACCACTGACTTCATGCACAACCGTGTCCTAGCAACGCCAACAACAACCAGGAAAATCCACAACCAATGTGAATTTCACTACTCCGAAGTTGTCCGCATAAAAATTATTCTTATATTGCTATGTTCATTTAAGAGAATGACTCACAGCTAACATCATTCCAGACGTATGACTATGACACAACTCGCAAGAATTTGTTTCTACAGTTGCATAGTTTAACCTTTATCATTTAGATTGGAACACTTCGTTTAGATTTCTTAGATACTACAATCATTATAGATATATTACTCAATACATAACTGTAAGAACAGAAACTCTCAAAATCGAAAGTAAATAAAAAAATGAAATCCAAGTATAACTCTCTATCGTATACGTAACAAAAGAAAAAGAAGTATATCATTATTTAAAAAATATATTTTCTTTATATGAATAAATATTAATGACATCGATAAGTGTATATTTGGATAATAGCTGTAGTGGAGAATGCACCTTGGGGATACTTTCCTTCCGATAAATAATTGACTTTGATAGGATTTGAACTGGAGAAGTTAGTTTAAAGTAGAATTTGAGTTTGGAAAGGGTTAAATGAAGTTGGGATAAAAGTGCGTCATTTTCCGGCTTGGAAGCTGCGGGGGAGAAGAATACCCAAGAGAACGAAGCTTGGAAGCTTCGCTGGAGCGCGTTGGTACAGACACAGCCCGGATCTGGTCCCCTGTTTCCGAGCGGAGTAGGGGACCGGGGACGCCAGCCAATTCCAGGCAAGAGCCAGTCCTCGCTCTCTCTCGCACACAACACCCCTCTCGCTCACACACTCTCTTTACCCAAGAAAAATAATCATCCACAGAACAGAAATGAGACACAATTACAATTATTATTTTTAACTGTAGTTTGTTTTTAATCAAAAATACTAATAAATTATGTAATAGATAAGTAAAATAGTAAATAGTATTTCCCGTACAAATAGATTGAGTGATAAGACCAGTTAATGAATGAATGGAATAAAACTTTCACGGTTAAAGTCGACCGATTGATTATTCATCAATCGAAACGTCGGGCGCATCAATCATTTTCCCGCGTTTTTCAACGCCTGCGCCCGAATCATTGACTATTCAATCGTACACGATGTAAAACAAGAACAAGGAAAATAGTTCAGGAAATCTAGCATTTCATTTCACCCCAGAGGGGTAGAAGAGGAGTATATAAATCTATCCCGAGTTTCATTTGTCATTTTCAGTGATCACGTGCAACGGCCCTCACCTTCGCCGAGGAAAAAACAGCTGAATGACGAAGACGGACGACAGAAGAGTGCGCAGGTTTTTCTGGACTAATATGAAATTTTCTTCGGCAAAAACATGAAATGGGGGAAATTTCGACCTAGTTTTTCCGCAAAAACGAAACACGCTAGTGCTACATCCCAAAACCCCGTTTTTCCCTTTTGCGGGCAATACGCATATTCACAATATGAATTTACAAATCAAAACGGAATCAATCTTTTGAACGCAAGATTCTTTGTTTATTTTACTATATTTCAAAACGATTTTTTTCATGGCGAGTTAAAAAAGTTAAAATTAATAATTAATTTTTAAATATCAAGAACCAAAGATAAGTAAATAGGAAAATAGAATACATAAAGTTAACTGTACTTCACTTTTAGTAAAAAGCAAATTCTGTAATTTGTAGTCATTCGTTTTTACCTCCCGCCTATCAATATATAGATAAGGGAGGTATTGTTTTTGGTCAGATTTCTCGAGTATGAGTTTTCAACATATGAGCACGAATTAGGGTCCCTACAATACTATTTTACTATTTTTACCGTGATGTCTGTATGTCTGTGTGTGTGTGCGTGTGTGTGTGCGTGTGTGCGTGTGTGTGTGTGTCTGTGTGTCTGTGACGATTTTTCGTCCACGATAACTCCAATACGAGACATGTAAAAAAAATAATATTTGGTATTCATGACTTATATTCAAATATGATGAACTGATTAGATTTTGACTATAATTGGTTAACAGGAAGTAGTACTTTATTTGAAGCTTTAAACCGTTTTTCCAAAAAAATACCTCTAATACAATTTTTTCGCAAATTCCGTTATTATTAAATATAAAGATTTTTTAATTTTCTACCGATCTGCATAATTACGTTTATATATAACTTCTAGTTAGATAGAAAAAAAATATATAAATTATAATAATTTTACATATCGTTTAGGCTGAGAAATTTCGATAAAACAGATGAGTTATTCATATGTTCACAAAATTTGACATGTGATGTCAAATTTGATGTAAGTAAATGTAAAAGATAACGTAAGTAAATATGAAGTAGTTTTATTGGAAAATTAGAAAAGGTGGAAGAAATGTATAAGGCATATATTTGCATGCGTGAATCAAGGTAAGTTCGGTTCCGGATTTAGTAATGTCAAAAATAGCTGTCATAGTAGTCATACAAATTTTATGAAGGAAAGTTTAGGTATGAAATGAATTAAAAATATTCTGAACTGCAATAAGACACTAATTTTAAAACTACAAATTAAATGTATTGAAAAACTTATATAGAATGTATTACTACAGTAGCGGGAGGTATTGTGTTGGACACATCAGATTTTTTATTTTATACTACACAATTTCTGATTTTCTTTACTCCCACATGTTTTTGAACATTAGCTATAAGTTTTTACATTTTATGTATGTTCAAGCAGTTTTTACATTTTGTATGTCAAACTGTATGCAGCTACATTATTTTATTTGTTTTTATTCTCGGTAAGTATACTAAAAATAAGAGTGAATTACAAGAATAACTTTTACACAAATTTCTAAAAACTTATTACAAATATTGTACAGTAATTTTATCAGCAGGATGTAGAGATTGGGCACTAAAAACATTAAACACTAAATTCAATCGCTGTGATTTATAACTGTTATTCATAAATTCATCGGAGTCACATATGTGTGATAGATGAGAATGTGACATTGCTCTTGAAATTCTCAATTCGTAAGGTGTTTAATAGCAAAGAATCGGATTGACAGATGTCAGCTATTAAGAGTTACAGTTGATTCTATTAACACTAACGCAATGGCATTCGAAAAAATCCGGGTTACAGGCAAAAGTAATGGGAAATTCCAGATTTTATTTTTTTTTCATTTTGATCTAAAAAGAAACATTGCACCATATTTTATTATTTTGCAACACACTTCATCCTTAATAACTTCTTAAGTTATGACCATTGTCGGATCCATAGAGGGGTGATTGTCCCCTCCTTGGTGGTTGGTAAATTTTAATAAATAATAAGTAATAAATATCTCGTAAATATTGTCGATTTGATAATTCGTTTTTCTAAAAATACCTAATAATTTAACAACAATAAGAACAGAAGAATTGTAAACATCTATTAAAATATTGTGATAAAAAAAGAAAAACATTTTATTAAATTTATAAAACGTTAATTCAATAGAAATATTTTCTGCTAAATTGACTATGTGGTACGATAAATGTATACGGTTAAATTCAATATCCTTCTAAAGAAATCAATATAAAAAAATTGCAAAAATATGTTTCTCTACTGATTCTGAAATATAACGAACTATCCATAATCTATTTAAAATATTATTAACGTTGCTCGTTTGTGAAACCAGTACAAAATGTAGCTTTTTCACTCTTAGAGGTCTAAAGACATGGCTACGAAACAGGATGACAGAAGACAGGTTGTTTAGGACTGTACTTATGAAAATATAACTGATCGTTTTACAAATTATTTTATCGTACTTTATTGTTAAAATAAAAGACAAATTCATTCTTTAATTTTGAATTACCGTAAACTACTTTGAAAAAAATAACATGATTTGAGCTCAAACGAATGCAATATTGTCATGTCATATTATGACTTTTAACTCGAAGGATTAAGTTTCTTAATTCGTCCCATTCTTGTACATTTCCTAGATCCGCCCATGGTTATGACATTTGTTAGTGACTACTAGTGTTAGTTCTGCTACGACGTAAAGATGTATTACGTATTGGTGTCGTAGAGAAATAAGAAGAGTGGCACTTATTTGGATGTTTGTAGAGACTAGAGTGTGTGGCATTAGCAACCTTGATCGCTGAAGGGAATTTTTCGCGGTTTGCTTTCATTCATTCACAGATCCATCCTGTATCTGTCATGGTAAAAGTGGTGTGGGCTGTATTTCATGCGGTATCTCGGGCTGGCAGTCGCACTTTCACTTTCGCGTATGCAAGCGGCGTACGGGCGGCCAGGGGCAGGGGGCGAGGGACGTGACACAGCGACGTCACGAGCACGACCGACGGCCGGGCATTCGCGGGGGTCGAGGGGTTTGTTTTGACGTGCGAAACGTAAAATGTGTGGAGATAGTAGACGGACAATCACAATGGAGCCGGCATTGTCACCAAGAAGGTTAATGTTACATCGATTATGCCCAACGCGCCACTTACAAGTCGTACCAGTTTCCACTTTTCATTTTGACCACCCTCGTAGTTGTCACTTACTAACCGACTAGTTCGGAATTCACTATTACTTGTTGATCTTCTGACAGAAAGTGACAATTAATGCAAGTGAAATTGTCAATGTCCATGTTAAGTCATTTATTTTTCTAGTTACCACTTTTCTGAGTACCATGCTATATCCTCACAATAGTAACCGAGTAGTTTTTGTATCTGACAGAGTAGTAATAATAAATGCAATTGAAATTGCCAATGTTTTATTGATTATGAAGATCTTCGTGTCTTGATTTCTGTTAGTTTAGGTTTAAGTGACAACAAAATTATAACAAGCAGATTTTGCAAAATCTTTTCTTGTCTAGATATTTCAAGACAAGACTTGATTAAGAAGGGCTTTTTTGTACCTCTGGTTAAAATGCCATTTACCGTAACCATCGATTAACAGAAAAATATCGCATCGAAAATCTAATGTAAGTTGTCAAAAATATACGTTGTTTACTATTTGAATTCGATATTTTTGTATTAACCAGGCTAAGATAACCGGCACTTTACTCAAAGGTGGATAACCTGCCCTAAGTCAAAACTAGATTAAAAATTCTTGTCTAGATATAAAGACTCTAGATTGTTTCAATACTCTACATTAACCTGCGAATACGCTTTAGATAAAGACATATTATTCTTCAGGAGCGTTCTTTTTCTATTTTATAATGACCATTTCAGCTCGGATGGAAAAGGCTTCGCATGATATATTTATACATATATAGAAAATTAAAAATTTTAATTAGTCTAGAGTCTTGAAAATTGTCTAAAATTTTCTCGTTTTGATCTAGAATAAGTCTTGTTTTGATAATCTAGACAAGACAACAAAAGTTTCTAGAAAGTGTAGATAGACGGCAACACTAACTGCAGGATAACTAAACCGTAGGTACTAATTTCAGATATCACAATGTGTGACACAACATCCGTACATGCAACATAGTAAAAAGGTTTACTTGCATTCTAGTGGTGAAGATTACTAGCCTACAGTTTCTGCCAGATACCTACAGCTTATAGTGGATTCCGAAACACTCGATCACAGAGGTATTTTTATTTGAATAAATATTGGTGAGTCTTTTATTAATACTGATTTTTTTACTGCAATTTCCTAAAACTTTCGCTTTAAAAAAATATGGTCAACTGCTTGTAAGTGAATAATTGGTGCATTCTGCACAACAGCTTTGTATACAAAGTCACTATAAAATATTTCATCATCGTAATCTGCCAAACAGCTTGAAGCATCTAATAAGGTAAATCCGCTGTCTACTACATAGTTCATATTTTAAGATAATTGATAAAAATTTGCTTCTTGTTTCATAAAATAAAATTGTAAAATATATTTTAGTTTTTAATTTATTTAGAGTGCTGCAATTTCACTTTCAATATTTGATTACTCTTGAGAAGACAGTTGGTAATCGCTCCAACAATATATCGTGTTTACTTTTCTTTGGCTTGCCACTCCCGAAATATGGGTAGAAAGCGTGACTATATACTTATTAATTTAATTGAAACATGTGCTTAAAGAAAAGTTTTATTTGTTTAATAAAAAGTCCTTATAGATCCTTTAATTTAAAACATTGAAATCACCGTGGATAAGTTGTTATTGAGATGTATATCTGAAATGAAAATATCTGAATTGCGAATTGAATTGTTGAGGTACAGGGTAGCAATGGGAAAAAAGTCCTCGAGATTCTTCGCGGCGGGTAGAAAGGACGCACAGGTGCAGTCCTGTTCTGCAGGTCGTAACAAGTATAATTATATTTATTTTCCTCCTTTTAATGAACTAATTAAACTTTAACAAAACTAATGCAATTATTTCTTCGGTAAAGGAATTTTCTCAACTTTCAATCAAAATAAAACATAACAGCATCTTCGAACAAGCGGTCATCAGCGGAAATATTAATTGGCGCATTTCCTGTAACAACTCAGTACTACCAACCACAGAGCTAGAACCGCACTGGTTGGCATTGCCGGTGAGAACCAAGAAGCTGAAGAAGAACAACAAACATGAGCGAAGCGGAGGACGAAAACAAAAAACAAGAGACTTGTTTACTGCAGAATACCTTGCCACACAAACACTCAACCCATTTTTTATCCGCAGGGTGGATTTTACAGAAAGAATAATAAATACCTCATATTTTTATATGACAATATACAAATCAATTTTTGGGTTATTTTATCAAATTTGACAAAATATGGTGCAATATTTTGCAAACTTTGTACAACATTATTTTTTAAGGAAATACCAAATTTTAATCATATCATTTTTGGACTTATTTCTCACATATTGTATTGGTACTAAAAACTGGTGAAATTACTTTGTAAAAAATATATAATACTGCATAAAGTGAATTAATTGAAAATACAATAACAATGACTAAAAGTTTATAGAGATAGATAAAATCAAGAAAACTGTAAAAGTAATGTTTTAAAAAAGGTGTTGGTGCAGAAATAAGAAGAAAGAATAGAATGTGCAACAATGTAGTGTTTGTGAAATGAGAGTAACACATATTTATTTAGTTTGTCAGATGTAAAAATAAAGCATATAAAGTTTACTACTAGAGTTGTTTGTAGTAAAGTAATGCATTCACTCATGCACGTTTCACATTCACGATTCACGTTCCCGTGTAGTACGCAAGATGGGCCGTTGCCGGTTGCCGGTACGGGATCTTGCGGGCGCCAACGGTCAAAATAACAGAGCAGTCTACCCGGCCGCGATTATGAATGAACAAGCGTGTAAAGTTACGTCACGTGCGATTTATGTCCTAATTGCACGCACAAGCCGGTGCGGGGGAGTTATTTTCACAATGACACCTGTAGTGGAACGTACCGTGCCAGACAATGCAATCACGATAATAACACATCAAGGCGGCTCAACGAGACCCACTCCCACTACTCCTCTGTTTGTTTATAAACCGCTCTTGTTTTGTTTTTAATTTGCACGGAAGCATTGATCTTTCAAACAACGATAGCCATGCCAACTTTTCTCGCCAATCATACGCTTATGTAATTGTTGTATTAATAATTCTTACACTAACTTTCCAAATATGCATTGCACTGTTTCTTATTCCAAATACTCTCAACAGTAAGCTTTCGACACATACAACACATCCAAAATATACATTTGGGTCTGTGTGCTTCTAATACACACATAAATCTTACTTAATCCAAATATTAAAATCATACTCTTTCCAAAGTATATATTTATGTCCGAGTGGTTTTGAACTTGCACCACTTACTTTATGTGTAATATATGACACAAATAAAAAAACATGGGTCTCAAATCGACCCGTTTACAAGTTTTTGTACATCCTAAATATATTTTGTTTTTATATTTTTAAAAAGTGTAAACTATTGGGAAAATATAGAAAAGAAAAAAGAAAAACAAAAATGACTTAGAGATTTGGAAAGGATACAAGACCTTTGTAGAAACTGTAGGTTGATGTTCTGGCAAGTAAATGTTTATTCTATAAAAATATGTGTATGTTTGTAGTTAATTAGAAATACAATAAACTGAATTGTATGTTTGTACCGTAAAAATGCCAGTAAAACTAATTTGAATTTATTGCTGCGTATGTGACATGTATAATTATTAAAAGCAATCATAATAAATGCATGTACCACGCTATAAAACGTTAGGAATGGAAAAGCAGATAATATGATTGTTGTGTGAGCTCTCGTTGTAAAATGCGGAGTTTTTTGGTAGGACGTTTTATTTTGTCTGTAAAAGAGAAAGGATAGAAACAGTGCTTGGTTAGTTGCGAGCGTGTAGAAAGCGCCTCCAAAGTTCGGCGGCTGGCTGGTGAAAATGTCCCGAGTTTAATTTTAGGCCGCGTCCGAGGCGGCGTTGGCTGCTGCGGCTCGGCGCCGAGGCGCGTTGGCGTCTCCTCTCCGCCTCTCTGCCGCACAGCGCTGCGCGTTTTGTTTTTGCCGGGCCGTGGAGTGGAAACGGGGCCACAAGCGGCCGTCGCCTTGGCAACCAGCACAACCCCCCACTATAATGCGCAGAACCGCCCCCCAGCACTCGCAGCTCGCCCCCACCACCCCCGCTAGCGGGGAACGCGCCAATTTTTTGAAACGCTAGATCATTACCGTGAAAGCGGGGATATTTTATATAATTCCAAATTCTGCTTTCATTTATTCCAACACATTTTTTCAACATACCCACTATATAAATACAATAACTAGCGGGAAATTTAAATATGTATATTATATCGAGTTGTGTTTTTTAGTGACTTATTTGTCGCTATGATTCTTTGCGCTGTGGCATAACGGTATGTACACCTACACGGTCCTCATTCTTGGAACAATTGTGGGAAAAAATCCGTAAAGTATTTGTAGAGTTAGGTATAAAAAGTTAGTTAAAATACGGGGGTTTAATGCGGGTGAATTCGCGCGCTCGTAGTTGTATTTTCTCCCGCTTGACGCCGACTCACGCCCCCGCGTCCTCCACCCTCGACAATATCCGATATCAATACGGGGGTGGCAGGGACCGCCTCGCGCACCCCCGATGTTTCACGAGACAAAAAAAAACCCACGTGGTTCCACAACACACATACAACTTCCTAATGTAATTATTTACAATTCTTCTTTCTACAATTTTCGAATTTATTTAAATACGAGTTTACGGGTAATGTATTTTACAAAGGAAATGTATTTTATTCATAATTCAATCGCTGCGAATGTTTTTGTTGCCTAATAAATACATTCATCAACAATAAAATTTTATCTTATTACAACAATGAAACGTACACTTTATTAATACTTTTTATTTTTACAAATACAAAAAACAGAATGAGTAAAATTGATAAAGTTTATATTGTTTTAGTAACTAATGAAAACTAGAATGATACTTGAATTTTAAATGAAAAACATTTTATATAAGTTGTAGTGGAATTCTTTGTAATGAAATTGTTTGAAAGGAATTTAGAAAATCCAAATCAACAATTGAGTGTACGTGGAAACAATGTAGAAACATTTATGAATAGAACGAATGTTAGCAAGGCAGAACTGAAGCGCTGAGACCTTCTGCAGTGCGACGGCGACCGTCGCCGTGGAGTTGGCGACCAAGTCCCCGTGCTCGGCGAATGACGAACACGTGGGACATTCAAACAAGTGAGAAGCAGCATGAAGACCGCGCGAATGCAGACAGCGCCTCACAGCATCAGGAAAGTAAACGACACATCTGCGTTCCTTTTTTTTGCAGGCCCGTAGTTATATGATTGCATGGCAAACTACGTCAGTATCTGTTCGCCCTCGTAAGAGAAAAGTTCAGTTGCGTGGCCTTCTTTCGACACGATTCGACGCAAAAGTTTAACCCGTCGAGTTGGTTCGGCTGGCATCGGATGGGGAATAAGTTGAGAGTTTCCTCGCCGAGCTGGTACGAACTGCGCGTGGCTCGTTTTCTCTTATCGGCTCGGCGGAGGCCCAGGCAAGGGGACTGGGGCTTTAAGGACCATGTTAGCTTGCCGTCCTGGCTGTGCTATTGGCGCGCCAGCGAAACTCGACTCTACGCCAAGCGCATTGCGCAGATATGTTGTTCTCTCTAATGTAAACACCGTTCCAACTTTCTTGTCCGGGCGTGCGCTATCATTAGTCGTTTGTTTCTGAATCGATATTTTTTAGGTTATAATCAGCTTGTATGTTTGACAGTTTTGTAATATCAAACATTTTTTTTGTAGTTTTCAACATGATACGCTCAACAAAAGCTATGCTGTTACTGACTACAAAAGAATTAACGCGATGTTTAAAAATGGAAATTCATTTTTTCGTGCTAACGATTTTTAAAAATCATACCTGATTGAATAACAAAATACTACATACAGAGAAAAATAAGCTATTTTACATATTCTAATTGCTATGACAATTTTAAATTTATTTATAAATTTCATCATTTAAAAGAGTATTATGTTGGTAGTTTTATTTCACGTTCTGCTACTCTTCCAAAAAGAGAATAATAAAGTATTTTCCCCGAGTTATCAATTTCTAAAAGCTAGTACCGTAGAATGAGAAAAAACCCGCGTTAAAAACATTCCCATCCACACAATAAGTCTAACAAACACGCAATGGAAATCCACACACTTGTGTTGAATCCAGTATGAAGCGAATCGAGGAAGTAGAACGTAACATCGGACGAGGTAGCTGCTATTTACGTGCGCCGTTACGGTCCACAATCGCTTGCCAGCCAATCGCGTTGCAGGGACTTTGTTTCTTAACGACAACGGCACTGTTACTGCGACCAGCAGACCAAACCAGCAACGAAATACGAAATCTACCATCGCTATATTACAATATTTCTAACAATACCGCCTCAAATAATTTCTGAAATTATTCTCGGTGATTTTTAATAATAACACGCAACGGTAGAAATGGTTTCTGCGGGGTATGCTTGATGGATGGTTACTGGTAGCTGGTCTTTTCGCCGCAGGGCAACGGTAGCTCAGTACGCCTCTGGAAGGCTGCGTATGTACGAACGTCAAGTAGCACTCTGGCCAACGGGCTCAGTTATTATAAGAGAATTTATATACGGGAAGAATACTTGGCGATTGAATACGAATACCTGCTTGAATTGACTGACTTTTATAGTTTTACTCCGAGTTATGTTTGGTACTTTTGCTGCACAGATTGTTTGCTTTTATGATTTTCTATTTTTGTTGACTTTCAACAATAAAATTGCTCATTGTTTTCATACACAACCATGAACAATACAATTAAATTCCAAAAATACTATTATCAAAAAATGAAATAAAAGCACAAACAAAGATCAAACATACTCAGATTTTAAAATTTTTATAAAAAAATATTGTTTTTGGTAAAAGATATTTTTTTTGAAATATCAACCCTAAAATTTTTATTATTTGAATTTTTAAGTTTTAAATTAAGTGATTTTTTGTGCATTATATTCGAGTATTGGTATCATCTACATTCACAATAGTCTATTTCACCAAACAAGTTTTTTATCCAATTAAGATAGCGCACAACAAAAAAATATAAAGCCGCATAGTTGATAGTTTTTTCCAAGTCGAAAACCTGTTTGTAAATCCCGCACAACCAGGAAATCTATTTTTTCTCTTGTTGCTGAATTGTTAGAAAATTGCACATCCGAACTTTAGATGTAAATTTAATACTAGAGAATGAGTTCAGATGAAAGGGCAAAGACAAATAAAAACTAAAATTTTAATTAATCCTTCTCAAACACAGAGTCGGAAAACAAACGAACAGGAGTCTAACAAGGAGCGCTATTCAGTTGGCTGTGCTAGGAGGAAAAGGGCGATGAAATGGAAAAGCGCGCGAAAATTTTCAGCTTCATTGATGGTTGCCAGTCATCTGTCCGACGGCAATTTGTAGACTGATGCACGCGCTCGCCAAGATTCCAATTCGATTCAATTCGTTACTACCAATTAATTGCTGAAAGCAATCAAATCACTCATTCTCCCTTTTTCACTTCATTCAACATACGTTACACGTATCGTATATTTAAACACATACCTTACTTAATATTTCATCATTATAATCATAATAAATTGATAATTTAAATATTAAGGAAAAAAGTTTTAAAATGACTACAGAAACAAAAATTTCTATAACTAATCTATATTCTTTTCAAATTACAATAATTTTTAAATTTAATTACTTTAGACGAACGTAAGTGATAAGACGGAATGACTATTGTTGTAAAGCTTGAGTACCATCCACTTAACTACTGGTTTTGTAATGAAATATTGTAAAACATTCAACTTTGTTTTGAGTAAGTTCAATTCTCGTAAAAATTATTAAAATAAATGTTCATAAGTTAGAAGAAATATTTTTAGTTTTTGGACACTAGTATAATCATTTAATAAAAACAAATAAACGTTATAATTCAAAATCATATTTTAAATACATAACAAAATATACCTATAATAAATGTACGCGTTAACAATTGCTGTAATGTAAATGAAATTTGTATTATTTTTCGTATTTTTCAAAAATGCGATGAATTTAATATAAATGAAGTAATTAATTAACTACATCTATAAAATTAACTGAAAATAACTATATTGTGTCAAAAACAAAACATGTTTAATTTAAATATAATTCAAAATATTGTACTACTTTTATACAATTATGCGAAATGTACCTCAAAAATTTAATAGATAAATTATATATACAAAATAAATATGTTTAAATGATGGATATATTGTTTTTTTTAATAGACGATGAAAATTTAAATCCAAATCAAATATTAAAGACGGATTGGAATAAAATAGTTATTATACGAGTTTTATTTATAAGTAGTGTAATATAGTACTTTTATATACTTTGCTTCATTTATTTTATAAAAATGTTAAATATTTCAATTACAAAATCTTACAATATAAAATATGGATTTATGTGGAATATGGTAATCTTGTTGAACGAAATTGGGACACTTTTAACTGTCAAAATGTATTTAAAACATTGTGAAAAATTATCTATCATACGCAATGAATGACTTACGAAATGTTAATATTCTTTTAAATTAGCTTTGTTTATTTTGCTTTTATACTTAGAAGAATTTCAAATTATATCGAAAAACATTTAACCGTTACAATGTATTTAAAATATTGTGAAAAAAATATATACTTCACATTAAGACTTATACGAATTGTAAATATTCTTTTGAATTTGCTTTGTTTATTCTGTTATCGAACTTAGAAATAATTGTAAATTGTATTGAAAAACATTTAAGAAAATTGAAAAAACAAAAAATACCAAATACAGTTTAATAGATTAGTGTTTCCCAAGTTGGAGTACGGGTGCCCTTAACGGTATGCAAAAGGTTTGCAAAGGGTACGCAAAGAATTTTTAAAATTTTCTGTTTTCTGTGTCGAAACAAAAAGTGATTTAAAAGATAAGAAAAATAATAATTTTGGGAGCAAATATTATATTTTAGAAAAAACTTCTGAATACAATTTCAAATCATTTTATCAAAAACGATTCAAATAAAATGTTGATTAATTAAAACAAAAACAAAATATTGAAAATCGTTTAAAAATAAACTATATGTTTTGATTTCACATATATGATTGTACTAAGGGATTTGTCAATATCTATGAATTAATCAGAAGTAACATGCGACTTTGTTATTTTTTAAATAATTTTTCGAAGATTGACTTTAGCTGCTTATACCTCAATAGGGGGCAACCGTATATTACTAAAAAACAATATTAGTACAATTTTTGTTTTTAAGAACATATCCTAGAATTTTTTTGCTAAGGGATACGAAATGTTAAAAGAATATTTGAATGGAAAGTTTGAGAACAGTGCAAAATATTGTTAAATTGTTTTCGATATAATAATGTACCAATTGTTAACGCAAAGTATAAAAAGAAATGTTTCATAATAAGTAAATAAAAGAGAAGTAGAAAAAGAGTTGTGATTGAGACTCCGGAATGCAAATGATTGAGATGTAGTACACCGTTCCTTATCCCTTCAGAATGAGTAATTCCATCCTTGCCAAGGCCAGCTCGTACACGGAAGCGTGCATTCCTTCATGGAGTCTAGTCTTTAAATAACAATCCCACCGCCGGCATTTCGCTACTACTTGTTGACTGACAGATTGAAGGAACTAAACATACAGGGCCAGCACGTGGCGGCTCCTCTCACGTCTCTTTATCATCCGTAACGTCGCCGCCCCCGGCCCCGCGCCCCGCGGGAATGTCTGCCGTCTCGGCCACGTCTGCTGACATTTCACCCAATAAATCCACGCCGTGTCATCGCTCAATGGAATCCACCTAATTACTCATTACCGCTTTTTATTCTAAACTGATTACTATCAATTAGTTGTAGTAACATTTTATGAATGAGTTTTATCGTGTTTTTTCTCATTATTTACTTATATAGTAGTACGTGTATTTATGATTGAAAGCAAATAAATACTGTTACTATGAATGAATTTACACACAACTTGTGTTTATGTAATTTTATTACTCTTTAATACTTTTTAAAAGCTGTAATTTATTACATGTTTATTTCACTTTATGATAACGTTCAATTACACAAATACTTACATTATTCAACTATATTTGTCCAAATGCACTTTCGCTTTTTATTATTATCTATCGACATATATAATACATATAACCTTTAATTTTACACAATAATATAGTAGCATACATTTTATCAATCGTCTTATTTTACTTATGTTTAAAGTGAGATGAACTGAAATGAGATTTTTAAGAAGTTAAAGAGAACTATATTTGAAAATATATACTAACATTCAATATTTGACAATTTTGTTATTATTACAAATACAAGTATAACCTTAGACTTAGAATCATCAAAGAGGTAACAACTATCCTCCCTCAACAACAAAAAGAAAGCTCAAAACAAGTGATCCAACTGAGATGAGCTGATATATCTGTAAAAAGAATGCTACTAAAGTTTTTCATTTTCGCACCAAATATTCAATTTACCTACAAGAATTAAATCTGTTAATGTATTACTAGTATTGTCATATAGACAATTCTTGAGTCTAAGTCTAGATTAAAAAGCCCTATCTAGATATCAAGACTACATTAAGCTGCGCATACACTTTACACAAGGACAAATTATTCTTAATTACAATCAATGTTTCATTATATTTCGAATTTTTTTTTATTTACTTTAGTCTTAAAAATTGAACGTCTTGATCTAGAATAAGAAAGTATTGTCTTTTGTTGAAATTTTCAAACAAGACTTTTTCCAATCTTGTCTTGAAAGTCTAGATCTGGACGGCAACACTATATAATATTACTGATGCACAAATAAATTATTAGATAACAAAGATTATATCGTAATATAAAATAATATTTTCATTTTTTACCCAGTACAGTTTATTATTTTCGAATTGAAGTTAAAAGAAACTTCCTTTTAATCTTGAATATGTAATTCCCGCAAATGCAATTAAAACTAAAGCGCCGTCATATTGATGTTTACGATCATTTTGAATATTGAAACTAATTATATGAGCAGGTAATTCTGTAAGCGGATTAACTACTACCAATTGTAATAACACTATTGTGCTGCCTAAAAGGATAACATTTTTCACTAAATTTGGTTAAACCCAACCCTATTATAATAAGATTAAAATATTTGGTAGCCAAACTGACTTATCACCACCTATTGAGTTTGGGAAACCACAGGTAAATCTATTATTAGCATGAGTAAGACACGAAATATAAACAAATGACACAAACTTTAAAAATAACATTGCAACGCTTTTAACACGAAATGCAACACACAATTCAGTATGAAAATGACAATAATAACTTATTTAATTTATTATTTCAAATTCTATTACATAAGACATTGTTATCATACATTAAAAAATAAGAAATTCTAAGTTATTTTATAGTCTTTCACTTAAACTTTATGGTGTATTTAAAATAAAGCGAATACAATGCAAAGGGTAATTTTAATTTCCATTGTTACTTATTTTGATCCATCATTCCCATAGTATTTCGTATGACGTCTTTATGCCAATTGTAATATTTCTAGAACTGTAAAGTTTATTTTAATTTCGATATGTACTTTGTTATTATTAATTTAGAATTTATAAATTTTACAAGATGTTGGATACACCAACAGAGCTTCAATTGAAGTTTCACTTAAATAAATTAAAATTAATGTTAGAGACAATACATTTAAGAAAAATTAAAGTGATACTGGTTCACTATATTTGCGTTTAATAACAATAACTGTAGTTTATTTTTAAGGTACGATGTTACAGAAATGTCCAACATGTAATTTAATTAGAAATTGGTAAGACAAGTTGCTAATGACAACATAACCTGATAAATGGTAATGTACGAAGCAGGAAAAAGCATGTGAAACAAGTTTTGGAAGTTGCAATGTTTCGCGCAACGAATACGAGATGTAGCACCTGTACTAGCGCACAGCATTCATTTGTCGGTAAAGTTCAAACAAAAACTGCAAACAATTGCCTATTCGTTCCCGCCATTTCTCATGCTTTCCCCTCCACCTGTATTTGTAAACAAACGCATCTCGTCGTGTCTTCCGTGCGGTAGTAATGCCCGGAATGCGAATGTGCATGTGTGAACGTAAACAGAGACGGAATCCGAACGCGGAACAGATCAAAGCACGACACGATCGAGTGAGCGGAGTGAGACATGAACAAAAGAAGGAAAGAGACGGAGGGAGATTCATTCTGTAGTGGCACGCGCCACGATGGGATGGGACAGCAAGGTGTAAATGAAGCATTCGTCACACCACGGATGCCGATAAGGCGGATAATAATAGCTGCACAGATACTGTGTCAATATACGACACATATCACTACTATTTATAAAACACTCAGCAAATATTTTCATTTTAATGACACAATAATATCACTCAGATAACTTATATTCACAGAAAAGAAATACTACATCTCATATGTTATGAACAATTTAAGATTGCAAAATTTCTCCATTTTCAATATTTCAATTTTTATATTTTCCCAACTTCTGACTTTTGCAAGTAGCGTGAATAATGTTAAGTAAGTAACATTGCCTTTCTCTTAACTGCCATTTACAAGTATCCTGACTAATGCTAGTAAGCAACGTTGCCGTACAATTGAATAAATTACAGCATAACGGTTTTAGATTGACAAAGTACCTACACCACTAAAATGCAATTTGAGAGAAAACAAGTGTCATAATTATTTTAGACTCCTACAGCGTATACCTATATTATTCTAAAACATTCGGATATCGCAGTAATATATATTTAGTTAAAAGTTGCCTGCCCTGAGAATCAAACATCAGATCAAAACTAACAATAATAAAATTTTATCAATATAATTGTTTTTGGAGTAAAACACAAACTGTCATCGTAGGAACTGTGCAATAGTATATTAGTACAACAAGCATGGAATCGTACTCATTTCATACGAGTATGACAGTATATCATATTAGTAAGAAATATACATTCCAAGCGAGTTGTACACTATACATTTTTACTACCACGATATTATTTCCTAATTTATTTATATTTTAATAATAAATATTTCACTGCACTACTTTCTAGTAACTATAGCTACAAAAAAAATTAAACAATACGATTTTTGACAGAATTGTGAGATATGAATTTATACCTTATCGTTGTTTATGGTTACTTGGGAAATGAAAATATGTTTACAATATACTATATCCGTAGCAACAACATACATCAAGCAAATATATTAATGGTCGTAGAAAAACTTATTTATGCAGTTTGCCAGAAGTTATTTTGTTGATGGGAAATATCTACCAAAATATTGTAATGACTGTAATAGATAATAGGTAGGTAAAGATGACAAATAATCTTAAAGTAGTGGTACCTAGTAGAAAGCAAAGCCCGAGATTTGGTATCAAAAGTGACTTTAATGAAATAGGTAATAATGAAACGGATATCCAAGATATTTGAGGTCTTGTTCCAACGAGCGAAATAGAGTGAGTTAATGAAGAATAAAATTTGTAGTTCTAATACGTAACATAAAGATAGTATTAGTAGTCGACTTTTGGTGACACTTGGAACATATGTGATAGTCTGATGGTGTCCTAGGTCAAAACGATCATCAGCATGTTATTATAAATAAATATGTATAAGCCAAGTGCAAATTTGTTTTGTGTTATTAAAAACGAATATTTTGTTTAGTGATGAACTCTGAGAAAACGTGGGTGAAGTACGTTGCAAGTAGTGCGGGCACGTGTGTGGATGATTTAGCAGTTAATTACTCGAATGCAGCAATTAGCGGCGCGAGTGGCTTTATACTTAGCCCCACTCCGCGCGAGTGATCGGTTAGCGATCGCGGCCGTGTTTTTATGATGCGATCGGCGATTCGGCGCGTGCGAACGGAACCACGACCGCCCGCCGTAATCACGCCGGAGGACCGAGATCTTGACCTGCCTCACCCGCCCTAAGTGTAAACAGATGCTTGCTGTCAGCCCACAACCTACTAGCTCCAGATACGTGCATCATTCACACCTCTTCGCCTTACTAACTTTCATTTGTTCCTTGTTAACGACATAGACAATGAAGTGTTAGCTCATTTATATATACAGGTTGGTGGTATGGTATACACACTAGGCATTTTATTACAATTATTTGATTAATAAGCCAATTCGAAAGAAATCAGTAAGTCTCACAGAACTGTACATATGTGAAAAACACATCTGTTTTTTTTTTATTAATTTCAAATTATACATAAGAGTGGCTGCTTTCGTTGCGATTTTGTTCACTTACAGGTTTACTTTACGACTCAAATTCATAGGCGTACCCAGAGAGGGAAATTTGGGGGTGAAATCCACCCCTAGTGAACTAATGAATTCAGAGACTAGACGTTTGATATATTTAATTTATTTTTGGATAATATAATATGAATATAGCGACTTCATTTTACATTACAAAAAGTATCATATTGTAGCGATATTTTGCTAAAAGATATGTTTATTATTCGAAATTTGAAGAAGACTGGAAATGTTATAATTTATATTGGTCTCTAAATATATAAATTTTTTAGTATTTTAACTGACATGGAGAGATCACTATATAAGCCTTCTTAAGCGGAGAAAAAGGGTTTAAGAATTTGTCAAAGTGAGACTCAAACTCAATTTGCGGTTCATTTCATTACAATTATTTCGTACAGAATATTATTTTTTTAAATTATTATTGGTTTTCATTGCCCTACGATAACTTATGATTTTATGTATGATATTTGTATATTAAGAGTGTTGGACGATTTTGATGCTTGACTCAAACTACCCTCGTAACATAAAAAACATCATTTTAACTCTTCCGACAACAATAATCTAAAAATAGAATCGTTAAAAATGTAGGTTTTGGCTATGTTATGATACAGTCTACAGTTGGTTCAACTCAAATTCATGGACAGGTCGAAATAATTAACGCTAATTGTAGAACCAGAATATCAGCATTATTTTGTCTCAGACAACATGACAAAACAATTTTAAAATTTGCAAAAACATATATACATTTAGAAACGTGAGAGAAATATAATTTAGTTTAAATTTAAAAATATAATAAATTGTTTTAGATTTTTTTAGTGTTACATGTTTTTTTTTTGTAAAAATCGAACTATAATAAAATATTTCCATCCAGTTGTTTGAAAAATTATAATAAAAAAAATGCCCAGGGCAATAAAAAAATAAAACCGTGACTGCTAATGAATTTGATGTGTCTCTTTAAAGGGCATTCATTGAATGTGAAATTCTAATTAATGACATGGCAATTCGTCATGTCGGAATGTGTATATAAGGGCTGTAGACAATTATAACATCTCTGTTTACTTGTTCGTGTTTAGCGCGGTGTACAGTTAGTTAAATCCTCTGTTTTTTCTATGGGGAACGTTGCCAAATTTCCGCTGAAGGCTGCGTTGCCAATGCCACGACGTATTTTTAATAACAAACATGCAACATCCACACTACTTACACCACACAAGAAAACCACAGGAATTAAATAGTGATTTTGGTTTTTAGTGTTTGGTAATAGTGAAATAACGGTGCCATTTGTTTGTCAACAGGGCTGGGCCAATAAAGCCAGGGTTGTAACGCGATAATTTACAGGGCGGTTGTGACAATAGAGCAGTCAATAAACTGTGTTGTACCGATGTTCCACTAGCCCAAAATATTTATGGCACTTACTTTTAAAAATTGCCACTTTTATGGCCGAACAATGATTATAGGGTTGTAGCTCACCGCAAGGATTTAACACTCTTTTAACTACCTTTTACACAACTTTTTATTGTATTAACCTTTTTTAACCAAATTCACAGACCACACAAATTCATTGAGTAGTTTTTTTCATTGATCACCTTTTTACAATGCTACGGCGAGTAATTTTGTTCTTCATTTCTTCCAATTAAATTCTTCAATTATTTTCTATGGGTTTATTTTTGATTTTGGCTTTTACAAGTAATGTTTCGGTGTGTTTTTTCAAAAAGTTTTAAATTTACAAGTATCATATTCATACATATATCCTTATTTATTATACAAAACGAAAGGTACTTGTTTTGTGATAAATTTTTCTTGCATTTTAGTGGTGTAAGTTGTCATATTAGCCTCTGTAAGACACCTACAGCTTTTAGTGGGTTCCGATATACTCGAATAAATCGGATAATTGGATAAAAATTAACGAAGTAGTTTTATCATGTTCTCTAAATTAATAAAATTTAAAAAAATTCCAAAAACTCAAAATCGTGAAAAAACTCGAATTACAAAGTAATAATTGGCGTATGACAAAAGCGCACCAAATGAACATTACAAAAGCGCATCAAAGTATGTAACATAAGCGCACCAGGGTTTATAAATGAAATATAAGTATTTATTCAATGATGGAATGATAGTTTATTCTATGATTTTACGTTTTTGTAACGTAAATAGTAGTTTTGTAATAATTTCAAAAAAAACTATTGTTGCTTTATTTTTAAATTTGAGGTTTGCGTCAGTAGCTCATCATGTATAACAATTAAAAATTTCAAAAAAGCTTACCCAACGTCAATTTTCATTTTCCATCTTTTACATAATCAAATGTAAGTATAATAACATAATAAAAATAAAAAAATTCAAGTTTAATTATAGATAAAATTTCACTTCCTCAGATAGTGAAAAATCAACATCTGCAATTCATATGAAGTCCTGAGAAGAAGCCGAGACAATGAGCGGCTGTCCAGCGTGTGTGTGTGGTGTGTGCTGTGTGTACAGGTGAACTGCGCTAGTGTTTTCGGTTCTCATGAGCCGAGGGCATTGTAGTGAGTTTCACTCCGATGCGAGCGTGTGTGACGGGCCGAATTTCACACGACTCGTGAAATTCAGCGGTGGAGCACTACTGCGCCGAATACTCTGCTTACTCAAATTATACTCATTTTTGTTTTTATATATGATATACTATTGTTATATTAGTTGAAACAATAAAGTCGTTTTTCACTCCACAAAACAAAAAAAATATTGAAGTTTACAGCTTATTATTACTAATTCTTATGAGACATTTTTTATACGAAAATTTCTTTGTCGTAAGTTATACAAATTTTTGATTTGTTACTCAATATAAATCTTCATAATTTCTGATCTATCAGTTCTACAGACAGAAACAGAAACTACTTAAATTTATTTTTGTTTTTATGTTTGATACACTACAAGTAGGTATCTTTACATTAGTTGAAACAATAAAAAATATGTTTTACATTATTTTTTCAATAAAAATAGTTATTTTCATATTATTATTCTTAAATTTTATAAAAAAAAAAAAAAACATTTTATTGTGCAAAAAGTTTGATTGGATAATATTTATAAGAAATGTTCCAACGAAATAGGCCACTTTGCCACAAATTATATAAATTTGTGATTTGTTACCCTGTATAAATCTTGATAATTACTGACCTGTAAGGTCAACTGAAACGATTTAAGGATTAAGGAGAAATATTTATGAGTAAGTATTTGTTTGTAAAACGTCCGCATTGTCAAAATATCCCTGTATACTGATTTTGTTTACTTTTTATTAAAAGAGTAAGAAAATGTTGAGTATATTCTATACATACTTTTTTGACGTCTCCATAAATACTTATTTTAAACGATTACTAAGCATTATTTTCATAAATATTTCCGTGTCTTACAACAATTAAAATACATATTTTGCGTTAGATATTGTTGCATTTAGATGTGTGTGCATTTGTATTTATTTATATTTAGTCGCTATGGAACGTTATACATATATGCATAAAGTTGGCAGTTGTTTCAGTCTAAGAATAAATATATAATCTAAATTTTCAATACTATATTTATTTTATATTAAAATAGTTTATATTTAATGCATACTAGGTATATGTTTTGCAAGATGAAAAAACATTTTTATTTGTAATATTTCCAATTAAAAACTTCGAGTATTTCTCTTATATAAAAATAAAATAAATTATATGCATTACATTACTTGTAATACAAGTGAAAATCGAATTGTAAAAATGTATACATCAACTGAATTTGTGAAACGATTTAAGAATTCAAAAGAGCGATTAGAGTTGTGGGTTTCGGTCTGTCACAAAATTTAAGTTGCAACAACTGAAGCCGGTCAACTATGATTTATGATCAGCCGAAATCCTTACCGCAGCCCTAATCGTTCTATTGTTATGTTATTGGTGTTGTTTGACATTGTTTTACGACAACAAGTTAATCTAATTTGAAAAATATAAAACAAATATAGTATTTTGTACTGAAGAGCATATCTCACTTAGGCGTATTATTCATTTCTGGGCGTTCGAGAGCTTTTTACTTCCTTGTACGAAGTAAAGCTTTTCAAACGGGTATTTTACTTATGGCAGAAACGTAATAAAAATAATAATTTAGTTGGCATTTATTTTTTGTAGGAAACATTTGATAATAAATTGACATTGACAATTGTCAGAATATACTTCGTGAGAAATATGCACGAAATAAATGAAAACAATATGTCCTTCTTTGCAAGTTTTTGAACGGTTAAAATAATTTTGTGTACTGCAATAAGGAATCAAGTGATAAAACATTTGAATAAAATTTTCAAAAGTTCGACGATATGACACGAATGGAAGTTGAAGAATGATTAGCTGTAGAATGATCTGTATCAAGTGAAATAAGTTTAAATGACGTTCATCAAAAAATGTGTATATTTTAACATCAATGAAATCATGTGGTGTCCACATCAGATTTTTTTACATTGTAGAAAGTGTTTAGCAGAAATCACCTGCAGGGCACTTTAGAGTGCACCATATGAGACATTTTTATATGAGAAATATTCTATTATGTTTTTATTGTTTAATCTTTATTTTATTATATATAGGTAAACAATATTATTTTAATAATATAAAACTATGTATAATGTTTATAAGTTTTAAAGATGGTTATATACTAGAGCGACAGTTTTACTAATGTTTAAAGATTAGCTTGGATATCAGTAACTAAAACAGAAGTAGATACGCTTCTGTTTACCAATTCGAGAAACAAGTTTTAAAACAATGGAACATGTGTAGCATTTGGGTTTGATTAACCGTGTTGATGCGACGTCTCGTGCATGTTCACGTGTGTATCTGTCACAATCCACACCCCCAAGTTGAAGTCAATATCTGTGGCTCGCTAACCTCAAACCTCGGCGTTGCGTGAAGCTCCACATCAGCACAATCCGTCTTGCAGCCTTGCCACTCAATGAATGAACCGCGTGTCATTTCATTCTAACCGCCAAGGCGGTGGGGTGAAGGGTGCACGGCGCTACCAACACATGCAACGCAATGCATATGTAAATAGTGTATAGCAAGTGTTGCCCGAGTATTCCATAACTTGTCCAACTGTTCTAGTAGCATCAATGACATGTGTTTGTGGTCTTTCGATACCTGCTTTTAAAAACAGGCTTGCGTGATTTAAATCAGGATTAAATTAAGTGATTTTTTTACGAAACTGATTTAAATCAAATTTTATAAAATAATAAATTTTACCCAAATTTTGTTTTGTATAAACAATATCTTAATACAAATACTTAAACTCATTTTTTTCCAAACTGAAGGAAACTTATCGCAGGTTTATAATTTACAAGTTTCGCGACAATATTTTGAATTATATTTAAGACATATGCAATTTAAATCAAGGTTGGCTTGGTTTAAATGATACGATTTTTATCAAAGATTAAAAAATACAAATTACAATAAAAATTAAATTATTTGCTACAAAACTATTAACATTAACCAAAATATGTCCTGTATATAATATCTTCAAATAAATAGCTATTTATGTAACCAGTTAGAAAATGCCTCAATTTGTGAAACGGTAGGATATTTGCGGAGCGAGGAAAGCGAGACACCGCAAAATCACACAAGTTATACAAAATTGTGATTTCTAACGTGTTTCATACAAGATTTTTCTAATTTTTGTTGGAAACGATATACTTTTCAAATTAAATAATTCACTTTTCAGTATTTAGTCATATTTCTTTTTATTTTCTAACTGGTTATGAAGAATTTGGCGTTTCAAAACGTCAGTCAGTTAAGTGACACTTTATATGTCAAAATTAGAAAAACGATATGTTATCACGTTATTATCATATAACAGAAGAAAAAAAGAGTACCTATGTAAATGTGTACCGAAAAGTAAAAATAAACACATCCTAGATTCAAATGAATCGTTTAACACTTGAATAGCTTTAAGAATTAAAAAAAATAAGATATATTTGATTTTTTAAAGAAAAAACAAAACTTTAAATGATTTTCGATTATTTGAAGAAAAAAAAATCAATATATTTTTAATTTTCATAAAAAAGCTACAATTTTTTTTTTATTTTAAACTGTCACGATTACAAGTATAACTATCAATTTCAATACATACAAATAAATATGTTTGACTAGTGTCAATGTCTAGTTCATTTTTTCAACAATAACTTCAAACATAAATACAAGGGAACATTGAAACATTCAGTTGTACATTTCTATAATGAGCATTCTTGCAATACATTCTAACATGTAAAATTTTTCACAACAAATGTATCTTCAGTCAATAGTTTTCTGCTCAATAAGGGTAAAAAAAGTATATATTTGAAGTATACTTAACGTATTTTGACCTACTGTTAGAATTTAAAAGTCAAAGAAATGAATCTGATGAGAACTATAAAATAGTATTGGATACCTGTAGAGAATTTGGAACAAAATAATCGACTATTAAAAATGTTTTTGTGTATTAAATATATTTTCTATAAAAATATGTACTTATAAAATATTTCATATAACAAATTACTTATTTTTATATATTTGTTTATCAAGACTTCTGTGACAACAACAATAGGATTATAAAATAGTTGAATTTTTAATAACTGTTTAAATTGTTGAAAAACATCATAAGAAATTATTTTTTATTCATATGAAATATAGTTAAATGTATGTGCTACTATTAGATACCCGAGAAAATACAAATTTGAATACAAAAAATATTTAAAATGAAACTAATCAATAAAAATTAAGTAGTAATTCCTACGACAATAAAGTACCATATTCTTATAAAACTATAATATCTGAGTAACATACTGCAACACATATTAATAAAACTTTATTGTAATCTCTAATTTCCCCATATCTCCTGATCTACCAATTTCAATTTTGACCACTTTATTCCCATAACATCTACTATACGTAGCTATGTTCATGTGTATTGGTGTATGTAAAGGCACGCACACACTCTCGCATGTCGTTTGGTTACGCCCACCGGCAACGGTTGTCATAGCAACGTAACAAACAACTACTGAATGCGACTGCGCCAACGTTGATCTACCGTGTAGCGATCGCTACTGTACAACAATCAGCGATACACGGTGACCCCAACCGGGATTTGAACCCACCACCCAGCGAATATGATAGATTTAATTTATGTAATTAAGTTATGATTGATTCGGTAGCTACCAGGGGTATTTTTGTTTGTAAATTGTTATTAAAAAGAGGAATCATTTTGTTGAAATGACTACTTTTCAATTCATAATCAATGGAAATATATTTATGTACAAAAATTATTTAAATTTTTAAACTATTATGTATGTATCTGTACTATACAAATAATATTTTTACAAATAATTAACCTATTTATAACAATCATATAGATACAATTTTATGTTAGTATTTTAATATATAGATATTATAATAGAAATTATTTATTATGATTTTTTTTTTAATTTCACATCTAAAAAAAGTTTTATTTACTTATCATCATGTAGTTGTAAAAGTTGTAAGATTGAACTATATTTGGTATTAAGAACATGATACTTCTGTATTACAGAAAGATAAAAATAGGTTAAACCGCAGAGTAATTTTACCACAAAGATTATCTATTATTATCCAGAAATAAATATTTTGCTATCATTATTTTGTATACAACTTTTTACTACAATTTACTGTTGATTTATATATGTAATAGTTAGAATTTAACTATTCTAAGTTCAAATTTCGCGCGCAAATACTGCGCATGCTTACACAGAAACAATCTACAATCTACAGTGAAGGCTGATTCACAACTGCCGTAGAAAGCAGGCCAGGGCAACGCTAGTCAGCATGAAACACAACTGATATAAGTTTTAAATTTGGCTATCAATTGTTGCTCAAAATGTCAAATAATTACTATTCAACAATGGTGTAGCAATTGTTAATTATTTACTCAACTATCACATTGTTGCGTCTCAGAGTGCAATATTTTTCGTAATGTTTGATATCGTATGATATTGTTATCAATAATGCAGCTACTTATGCAATGCGATAAGTTTGAAATGAAAATATCTTAAGATTCAATGGAAGTGCACGTGCAGTATGAAATCTTCATTAAAAATATTGCATAACTGGTTTGCGCTATTTTAAAATAATATTGTTAGAGGTTTATTTATATCAAACGAATGTTCAAATATTGTTAAAGGATAATATAACTTTGAGCAATGGAAAATTATCCTTTATCACAGGTAACAAAAACTGTTCGTCATAATTAATAAATATCACATTATCTTTTAAAAATATGATAAGATATCAGGTTATCTTTAAGTTGAATTCGCAAGTTATCTTCCCCGTTTAAGATATACAATAAAAGATGTGTTAAAGAGATTAAAAATATTCATTAATAATAAAAGGCACATAAGACAAAAAATTAAAAATTTTGTGAAAAAGGGAAAAATGAAAGCATGAGAAGTAGGCGAGCCCTTACACCAAGATATCATCGTAAACAGTGTGCGAAAGAAGGATGCGAATATGTATTAGGAGCCTGAGTCGAAAAGAGAAAGACAGCCGAACCGTGGTAGACTGGCGCCCCGTCCCCTGCTGTACCCCTCGCGCTCCGCACGTCCTTACAGCACAAGACTAATGTCCAATCGCCCAGCCAAGTCGTGTCGCGCCTCTCGCGCATCCACAACGCGCCGGTCACCCGCACTACTCCACTGGTCCACCGCACATAAAACCATTTCAATGCACTGCGATCCCGCTTGTTTCAAAACAAAACACATGCCGAGATAGCATAGGTAACTAGATCGTGTTTGACAGTTGTCACGTGGACGCCCGCGAACATGCTTTTTTGACAGAAACGCACCGCGAAATCAAACTGATTTCACAGCACTCTGTGTTTCACCAACGTCTAACACATCAAATTCAACGAATTTAGCGTTCTACAACTGAAACCGTCTATTCTCCAACAACTGTCAACTCTTCAAAATGTTGTTAAAACAACAAATATTGGTATTTTTAGCCGCAAGGTAAAAATAACATGGAATGTATGTATAAGTAAAGTTCGGAGACAAAAGTATTTTTAAAACTCACCTGAGGTTCAAACCACATTGTTAGTTGGCGCCACGGAATAGCATTGTTGCGTGAAGCAACATGTCACAGAGAAAAGTTTCCACACTAGTCACAGGATAGTTGTAGTACTTCATACAAGTAGCGGTTAAGTTTAGTTCAACTCGAAGCACACGAGTCGTCACATAAACACAGCGTAGCAGAACCACTAGCGTTACGATACGCGGTACAACACGGTCTGTTGGAGCACCGCTCGCCGAGAATTTTCAGTGTTCCACTCGGGACCGGTCTGCGCGATCGGACGCGTTCGGCTTCGTTCGGCCGCTGTCGGCCCACCTGCATTTCATAGCGAGCGTACTGCCTCGCAGCACGTAGGCCAGCAGCAAAGGTTAGGTTATGGAACCACCAAGTATTCCCAGCAACTCCAAAGCGCGCTATGTTCAAAAACAAATGACAGCATTTTATTTTCAAACTACGCGCGAGATTTCAAATGCAGCACTCCGACATAAACACACTGGTTTGGCCAGATTCTGCTGTTACAATGTAGGAAACCTTTACTGCCGACAGAATTTATTTTACTCGCAGACATAAGAACACTTTTATAGACGTCACAACTTTGTTGCGAAATTTATTATATTCGCAGGCAAGAGCTTTATTAACGTTGTCAATTATAAAGTTTTATTTGCCACTTTACTCGACAAGAATATGTTTGAAAATTGAAGATATTTTTATGTAAAAAATATTTTACATGAAAAAATGACATTAGGGTTGGGAGGCTCCAAATAGTCTGATGCTAAAAATGTGAAATTACTAGAGGAGCATGGGAGTTTGAACCTTGTGTACATGTGGCATAAGTCCATGCGGTCTGTAAACTCGCAGCGTGAGCGTCGCTCGAGCCACAGAGCACCGACGTCGGTGGCGTGTGCAGTCAAAATAGCCGCGCACCGCGTTTGGGGCTAGTGTTATGTAAGGCCGGCAAATGCATAAATTACGCAGCGTCGCTCTTCGCTCGCGTCGAGATGAGGTCCGGCCGATGTTCATAAAAATTCGGACAGTCAAAAACGCACCGCCAATCATAGCCGCCTGCAACAAGGCCAGCCATCTCTAGCGCTCACTGTCCCACAACCAATCCCAGCCCCCGCTCGACACAGCTCTCGCTGCCATTGGCTATCGGTCTCCCACCCGATAAGGTACACACGGACCTGGTTATAAATCCTACATACAGACAGAGAGGGCCAGCCCGAGAAGCGAGAGAAAAAAATATGTAATTCGGACATGACAGACGTCTATTCTTTTATGAAAAACATTTGCTCATAAAAAATAACAAATAATAAAAAGTCTTGCATCGAGCGACGGGAAACAAGTGAAAATCGGCAGCCGAAAACGACGGCAGCAGAGGCAGAGCTCGTGGAGCGCCCGATGAGACTACAGTGCGCAGGAGCCCGGCCGTCTTATATTATTGATTTCTCTAACAATCACGGATTAGGACGGGTTTTTAATTTTGCAAAACGACCGTTCTGCCCGAACGGCAAAGAAATTGAAAAGAATTCGCCGGCGGAAAAACCAAAGTTGCACACAACACATTTAGCTGGGCAGCTGGATTAACGTATTTGAGAGCGGGCGAGGCGTTGCGGCTAGGAGCAATGGCAGCGTGCGACTACGACGCTGGGAAGCGGCTTCATGGGTGCAATAACGCGGCGGGAAGTTTCGAAAACGCCGCACCGTGAGACAACGTGGACAGAGCGATGATAACCTGGCTCGCGCCCCGCGCCCCGCCGCCGACCCGCGCAGTCCTCACTCCACAACCATTATCAATTTACAGTGAGTCAGTGGATTGCAGGCGAGCCTGTGCTCGAATCGATCCAATGCATAAAACCGATGCGCCATCTCTTTCTATTCCGGTATTCGGTGTTCCTCGAGCACAGGCCCGCCTGTGGTTAGGTTGGGTTCGCTCGCTCGCTCTCCCTACTGTAATAAGTTTCTTTTGTTGCCGTCTCGCTCGGGAGCATAGCGGCGAGGCGGCTGTGCCCGCATCAGGCTGTCTCTGTCGCCTGACGTCACCATTTCAGTATGAGTAGCTAGGCTACACTGTACTGCTTTCACGGAAAGCTGCAACGTCGACCCTCCTGTCTATTTCTCCGTTACAGTCGGCCAGCGAATTCATGAAGGCTACGCGCCGTCGAACAAAGTTAATTGCGTTCACTACCCAGCCGAGCCGCTTCGCTAGTTACATATAACCATGGAATGGATAATTTCGAAACTTCAACCCTGTATTTCAGGCTTAATAATGGAAATAATATAATCAAAATTTGCGCGCACGTATATACGTAAAACACGTGAAAAATATCTTCAGTTGGTTGGGTTTTTACCTACTGCCATTCTAATTTCTAACGAACGGAAAGTGGCGCAGCCGTATTCAAGAACATTAGCCTAGCGCTCTACTAATTCCCAGCGAGCTAACTCGCTGTTGGTAGCTGGCTCGCCTTTCGTATTTTAGTTTTTATTTTACAGGAAATGCCATTCGGGCCGCGGGGACAGCGACTGCGGCTGCTCTCGCTGCTATTGTGTGGCGTGGGTCTCGTCTCCAGCGGTCTGCTCCACGTTCTCGCTCATCTTCACTCATAATTAGGCGCGCATGTGTCCGGCCGTCGTCGTGTTTGTCATGTGAATTATTCACTGCGGTGACGGACAAGAGGGCAGCACTGTATCAGTGTCTTCGATTTGTTTCTATCGATACGCGAATGCTAATCAAACAAGATTTTTCCAAAACTTGTAATGAAATATTTCCACTCTTGCTGAATCATTTATTCCAAGCCATTGTTTTTCATCGAATTATTAAAAGGGTCGATATCTTCGGAGTTTTATTTATTATTTAAAACAATATAAAATATAGATATTCAACAATAAATTCGTTAAATATTTTGTCGTATTTTTCTTAGGTGAATGAACTTCAGAGATACTTCGTTTAGAATTAAAAATATATAATTTCTTTTATATTTCTAAGCTGTTCTTTACTTTTTTGCCTTTTATAAACATTGTAAAATAAACGAAGTGTAGAAATAAAGAAATGAAGAGAATGGATGTTCTGAATGAGGGGATATAAAGAGCCCATGTTATTAAATGTAAAATATTCTTATTGTTTACGACGATGATGACGGTGAGCAGTAGAAGTATAATGCGTTGCGTACAGCGCAGCACCTAACATTCTTAGTGCGCGACGATTGGATACAAGTTTTACGAAGAAAACAAGTTTACCAGCAGATGCCAAGCTGGTACGTCTGTCCTTCTCTTTCCTGTGTCACGGCGAGCGAGGCGAGGCTGTCGGTCCCGCAGCCGTCTCCACAGCTCGCCGACATTAAACTGGCTCCGCAACTGCGGCTGCGAGCACCAAGCTACGTCCTATGTCGGCGGTTGTTGCCGTCGCCGGTGCCGTAGTTGTGTTACGGCCTGGCGCGATCTAACCCTATTCGTTTCCCATCGATCCGCTGACAAGCGCTGTGTGCGCACAACGACCCGCGCGCGCTACTTTCAAATCCTTTGAATTTCCCGCCCAAATTCGCCCGCCAAAATACAAACGCTCCTCCATCTATTTCTCGATAACACCTTACTATTTTTACTGTCATTGTTATTTTGTGATATTGAAGGTAAAATGAAGGATGTGTGTAAGTAAAATACAAGCAATAGGTGGAAACGTTGGAGGTTTTTCTCCATAATTATACTAATTTGGCCGCTATGAGTAGATAGGAGAACAGCAAACAAGAGTCGAATGAGTAAAACGTGGCTCGTAGCCTTGTAGACGCGCGCGCACATCCACTGGTTTTATAAATAACACATTATACGTACAAGTATTTGTATCGGGCGTGCAAATAAAACCATTTCAAGATACGGTTTTTTTCGTTTCGCTTCGCCTTCCCGGATTTGCAAATAACAAAATGCGCGTTCAGAAATCGCGTTATCTAAGTCTTCGAGAATGCAGTGATAGCGATATCAGCAGCATTGAACAGCGTCTCAGCCACCTTCGACCGAGAAATCATTTTTTCATTTTCAAAATGAGTCCTTTCACCATCTTTCCGAAAATAATGCAACATTGTGAAGTACATTCACAGTGAAATATGGTTATTTACCAGGAAAGCAGGAACAGAAAAACAAAACAGAGATCAAGTGATGACCTTTAGCATTTTGTTTATTTGTCTGTGAAACAAATATTAGACCGGCGATAAAATGATTTGCAACTAAAACGGGTATATTGTTAATAAAGGATGAAGGACTGAGAAATAAATGTTGGAAATTGGAATGAAGTAGAGGAAAAAGTATATTTAGCTCGGCTGGCGGCGATGACGATCAGAGGACGCGCAGTCCGCACTCCTCGTCGATAACGTGTTCGTACTTTGTCCGCCAGATAGCAGTGTGATTGCGTCGGCGGCTCCAAAACCTACTTTCGACCAATTTCAAGTCGTCGGCCGTGTGTTGAAACGTTGTTCAAACTGACCCGTTGCGCTGTTAATGTTGTTCGCTTTACAATAAACGCTAACCATTCCATGTTCTATTTATTTCAATCGCAGATTATGTTTTAGCGACTTCAAATTAATTATAATATCAGAATCTCTGGCGATCGATTATTTTTGTAAATATTTAATGACGCTCTCTTGGTTCGGAAAATAATTACAACAAGGGTACCTCTAAAGTATTTATAAAATGTTATTATAAAATATTGATTTCTCCACAAATAATTCTTAATAATTAATAAAGCAATGGCAAGCCGTGATTGTTTATTTGTGAGCAGTAAAAAACAAAGTAAGAAAGCAAGTATGAGAGATTATATTCATCGTATTTCTCCGTAGCGAGCTACAAACAAACACACATACACACAGAGGCATAAATGGACACATACGTGCTAATACATACACATATGCCGCCTCATCGCTCGGCTAGTACTTTCGAAAACATGACGTCATGAGGCTTGCGCATGCCTACTCAGCATTTTCGTAGAAAATTGTACCAATACGACTAAAAATAATACACAACACAGCATACTGTATGTGGATATCTCCTCAGCGCTGCTATATTCATTTGTTTCGAACGCGAGAGGTATCGTCCCCTTGATTGTCACTTTTTTCTCTTTGCGTTATCAAAAGTCGTTTTTCCACAAAATTAAATTGTAACTGTTCGAGCAACGTTAGCAGTTTTTTTCGAAACGCGCCTGATTCGGGACCAAGATGTGAAGAAACGACGTCGAACATAAAAATCGTTATACGATTTGTAATAAAATCGTCATTTCGCTTATTTTAAAACCGTCTTTTGTTTGACTCTGGCAGATTTTCAAAACAACTCAAGGTTGATTTAACTACCGAATTATTGTTTTCAAATTAGGCTTTAAACAAAAAAATTCTCACATTGTCAATGCCTATTCTTGAATCGAATACAATGATATTTTCAATTTGAAATTCGAAATCCCATCTAGCTTCGTCTCCCACACGGCGTTTCAGCCTCGTTTCGGAAACGACAGAGAAGGAAAATATATTTTCCAGAAACAGAAAAAAACTATGCGCAGTTTTAACATAATTTGGCGCCAGAAAACTCTCTCGAATCCTCTCATCTCGACGCAAACAAGAGAGCGGGAGAATAAGTGGAGACGAGGTATAAAGCGAAGAGAGGAGAAACACCAAGAGAGTAAATGAAACGAGACGAAACGAACGGTAAGTTTACGTGCGGAGAGCTAGCAGTGTTGCAAACACAAGAACCACGGAAAGTTAGAGTTGGATATCCAGTTAGACAACAGCAGAAATGAAATCGAAATACACGCTGGAGTTTCTCAAATATTCATATTACCAATCAAATAATACCTCCAAAATTATCATAACAATTCATCAAAAATTAAAAATATCTATTCCATTTTTATATTGTTGTAATCAATAAACGCAACTTTTGAAATGATTAAATTATATTCGTAAATGTTAATAAAGGCAGCTAATTAGCAGCAAAATCAATACTTGTACAAATATAAAACCAGTTTTTATACAAACAAGTATAAATTCAAGAGAAAATAACTACCAACAATGATTCTGATTGTTGAGTAAGAGCGCCGAAAAATTGTCTAGTACCAAACTTACTCACTAGGCAAGTAGGCAGAAATATCCCTCAAAAATATACCCGGCTAGCAAATGAAAGACAGAGAGAAAATATAACGAAGGGTCGTGTGTGGCGGCGCTGTGTTCGTCGTTTTCATTCGTTCAACAGGGGGTTTTTGCCGCGGGAGTTTTCAATACACAAAGCGAAGCCTGGCCTCGCCCGCCCCGCGTCAACGCTCTGGCGATAAAACAACCATCGGGGGAGTGGGACGGAGCGATACGCCGCGCTGCTGAGCGACAGAGACGGCAGCACGCTGCGCGCGCAGCTCTGCGTTGCTGCGCGGCAGCCAGCAGTCGCGCTGTGAAACAGCGACAAGGACATGGGGACCAGTGTACCGGCCGACGAGCGGACGGGACTTTTTTACACTGTGTACACTGTTATACGGAAAAATTTGGTGGAGTTAAATATTTATAGAATAAAATACATGGTTGTTGCTTTCTACTCTAAAGCCCTTTTAAAAAATTTTGTTCTAATTTAGTACACTTGAATATTATTCATTTATATCTATACACATTTATAGTGTATATATTTATCATATAAAATGTATAAAAGTATAATCAATATGCTACAATTAATAAAAAATAGAAGTAGGTAAATGAAAACGAATTTTTATGACATAAAATACTATAAGACAAAGCCAAAATAATTTTTGGGAATAGAAACAATGAAAAATGTTATTACTCAATATAAATGACTACATATATGTATGTATTCTGAAATTATGTACTACATATAATTTAAAACATCATTACGAAATTTCCAGTAAATATAGAATAATATTGATTTTTACGGTAAGCATCACGATTAAAATTTTTAAAATGCTTGATGACGTCATAAGTTTTTGTATGGTTATACTAGTACTTGTTAAACTTACGACCAATATGTTTTTAAAATGATTTTGACAATTGGAAAAACCAAATGTATTATTATTATTTATAATATACTTCAGTATTTTTGAAAAACCTAAGTAATACATGCATTATTTATTTGTAAAAAGTACGAGAACGGCATATGTATCAAAATGAAGTTTATTTTTTATTGTTTTAAATATTTTTTTGCAAATATCCCCACTACTTTATTTGTATCAGCCAGTAAAAACTAGTTTTCACTCTGTGAATTATTAAAAAACAGAAATATAAAAGTTTTGTAAAACAATATACATTATTATAAATATTTTCAAATTTAATGTAACAGAAGTAATAAAACTTTGCGTTTTATTTATAATATTTTTTATTATCGACTTGAAAGAGTTACAACAGTTTTGAATTTCAGTTTAATAACTTTAATAAGTACTGTCACTGCATCATACACTCAATTCCAAGCGTTACTCATACTTGTTATTTGACCTTAACGAAAATAATTTCATAAACACAAAAACATTATCATTCCCACAGTGTAGGTAGAACGACAAACAGCCAGTCGTCGGACCATACACTGGTCCCCATGACACATTTGAGCGATAGGAGTTATTTTTGTACCCGGTCCCTTCACATCTAAGGCTGACGTCACGGGCGAGAGAGAGCACTATATCGTTTGCATGCTGTAGACGAGGACGGCAACAAAGTCCCGGTCACATTGTGAACGCGCGCGCATGTAGTCGACCAGCTAAGTTCTCACCCAGCCGCCCAGTGGAAGGCAGATGATGATTCGAACACGCGCAAACTCGGGTTCTTTGATTTGTTCATAAATTAAGGGTAGTCGCGCGGTATATTTTTGTACACCGCCGTATGTAATTCTCTGTTATGACATTTGATTTCTGTAATTCGAACGGGCGGATAAGTATACACGATACTATAGGAATTAATAGCTAAGGCCTCAACTTCGTTGGCATTTCAAATATTTTTACCTTTAATCTACAAAAATATTAATAATAATCGTGTATTTCATAATTCTGGCAATATATATTTCAAAAAGAGTTTTGTAATCAGGTCCTGGTATTGATAACAATTTAGATAACCAAGGCGATTTAATATTACCTTGAAATTTTCATTTTAATTTTCAAAATTGGAAAACCCAAACCTAAAATTATATTTTCTTAATCGAGTAAAGCTTGTTCAAATATTTGAATCTAATTTTAACTTCATTTTGCCTTAGTTTGTTGGTAACGGTTAGATATTTTGGAAAACAGTTGATAAAAGAATGACGGGGCATATTTTGGCGCTGCTTTTGTGCATTTCTTTTGTTTAAATATAGTTTTAATGGAACTTACCTTCCTGGATAATATCGGCGAAATCTCCGGGTAGAATATTCATCTTGTCGCTCTAACGAAGAATTAATTTTGGTTTTTTGCAGTTTGGATCGGGAGAAAGCTTTCTCCTTGTTATTCGTTAACATCCGTTCGTGGGCTTTCTGCTTTCAGACGGCTCTACAATGAATGAAAGCTCCGATGTGACTTGTGACTTCAGATATGAATAAATTTTGAATTACATTCATTTAATTTTAAAATTAATTCATATTTTTAGTTGTAAAAATTAAACCTTTTTCTTTTAGTTTATTAAACTGTAGTTTTTAAAAAAATGTGGATCGATAGAAATGAAAAATGTTAATTTTCCTAATTGATTTTCCTGACGTGCCAAATATAATTTTACTCCATTTTTAATATTAAATATTTGAAAACCACAAATCAAAACCTCGACATGGGTTTTAATTTAAAATTTGCTCACTAAAATTATTTAATTGGATATTCGTACAGTTCTAAGTAAATACATGATTTTCGGTTTTAAATAGTTTGTTATTTTGTCATATTTAAAATTTTCATTTGCTATAACACAGAGAATTATTGTGTAACTTTTAAATGTTGAGTTTTACATTTTGCATTTGATTGAGAATGAACCTTGGACTTCAATATAAAACAAGATAATGCTAATGGAGAAACGGAAAAACTTTATAGTTTAAATTTCTACGAACTTCGAATATCGTTCATTAACATTATAATTTTACCTATATTTGGGTGTAAAAATTAAATATTAAAATATTTTTTATAAATTATGAACTGAATGTCATATAACAATTGCACATAGGTATAGTAGAGAATAAACAACAATAGAAACGTTTATGACTAACTTTGAATATGAATTTTGACCGGACATTTAATATAATTGCCTGTACAATACATTTCAATATAGTGACTTTGATATGAAATAGCCAGTATAATTATTCCTGAAATCTGTAAACGATGTATTGATGTACCTAGAAATGAATAATAAATACTAGGAACGGGACTGTAATACTTATTTAGCATTATTACGGTTCAAAGGGACATTGGGAACGGAGTTAAAAATTCTAATATCATAATTTTGTTGAATAAGTTTGTTTGAAGATAATTCATATTGATTTTAATATGATTACGTCGATGTTTGTGATTGTATGTGTGTCTGTGGATGTAGTCTTCGTATAATATTAAATGGAAAACTTAGAAATGAGAAAAAATTCAAGTGTATTGGTAAATTTAGGAGGATAGTATAAAGGTAGAACCTTAAGTCTTAAATATACTATTCTTCCTTCATGCTGTGGTTATCATACATTAAATGGAAAATTATGGAAATTTAAATGGTCCCTATATCAGTTTAAAGAAAAATAAAACAATACAATAAATATATAGGAATGTTTATGTTGTTCGTTTTTCTTAAGTATTTTTTTTTTTGAAAAAATCATTAGTTAAAATATGTGTATATAATTTTGTCCAAAATATCAAATTAATTATTATAAGGAGCACTACGGCTACTCTTCACATATACTTTAACTCTGAATTCTTTTTCTAATGAATTTTTGTATTTATCATGTAATAATTCCTACACGACAAAATCTACTCACAGGGAGCTCAACGCACGTTTATAATTTTCGAGTTTCACGTCAATGTTTTGAAATATGTCGAAGATATTATCACTTTAAATATGTATTTTTTTAATGTCAATATTTCCTAAGTAGCTGTTTATGTAATAAGTATGGAAACAAATGTGCTCTTACAAAACTCGCCTGCGTATCGTTTTCTAATTTTCGCATACGTTACATAAACACCCAGTTTCCTTACGTGTTTCATAAAATATTTTTTTCACTACTATCTCAGACACCAACTATTATTAACCTTTATTTGACATGAGAAATTGTTTTTCACTACCGCTTACTTGGTAACCATGGTCACATAGGTCAATAATTATTATTAACCATGGTCGATAATAAAAACTGTCACTTTTTAAAGAAACTCAAGTCTCCAAATCCAAATATTGTTTAATTATTTAACTCAAGAAAAGTGTATAGCATAGAGTATGGATTCTCAATTTAAATATGTCGTCTAAATTAAAAAAATAAATCAAATATAACCAAATTGAAAATCAAAAGTGAGGTTGCCCAACTAAAACGTCAAATATAAAAACAAAGACCGCGTACTTTATTTTTGTGAATATTAATAAACAATTAATGATCATGTCAAAATGTTTATTATTGTTTGTATTTTTTAGTTGGAAGTAGAAAATAGCATATTATACACCAAGGTTGAGAAGCCTATCATTATTGACCAGCACCTCGAGACACAACTTGGCGCTAGGTCAATAATGATACGTCTTCTCAACCTTGGTGTATAATATGCTATTTTATATTTGAGTTTCAATAAGTAACAGAAATGTATTTGAAATGATGAATTTTTGACATTTGTGCGTTTCGATTATTACTAATTTTTTTTTGTTATAAACAGATGAACGATAAAATTAAAGTTGTCATTTGAGTTTTTTGAATTGAGAAATATGAGTCAGTGTGAATCTAGTAAGTGTAATAACTGTGTTGTTTACATGTGTAAAAAGAATCAAAACTAAATTTTCTATTTTTATAGTTGGTAATGTTTCTATATATGCATAGGTACTTTCCATTTTAATACCGAATGAAATAATGATCTTATTATTTTTCTAGTGACATAACGGTGTTAATAACCTAGCTAAAATTATAGTAAAATAAATTGTTTCATATTAAACCGAAGTAGAAACATTTTTTTTTATTACTAATTACTTCATTATTGCAAAAAATGACTGAACAACCCTAGATTTCATTATCATTTTCAAGTGCAAACAAGTGACTGTTTATGAATTGTGAAGCTAGTGACACAAGTGCACCCCGCACGTGGCAGGCAGGTGAGTTGGTTCGTAGCGCGACCCTCCAGCTAGCCGCATCGGAGGCGAACCTGTCGCAGTGCCGCTCTGCACGGGTTGCAGTTGCACCGCAGCAGGTGTTGCTGCAGGTGAACTGGGACACACCACCCTGCCAGCGCTGGGCGCATCACGGCTAATAGCACCGTGTGAGCTGGAATATCACGGGTTTCCGGGCGCATTCACAGAATATGGGGATAGATTAAAATTAGTGGATGGATAGAGTAATCGAGTAAAAGAGTGCCAGATCAGTTTTATTGCAGGTATCAATATATATATTTATATCGTAAGGTAATGGGTTCTAAACTATTTTTTTCTCAAAGAACAGAGTGAAATAAGCATAGTAGATTTCCGGGCTCCACATTCCGAGAATATGCGGATAAATTAAAATTATTCGATGGATAGAATAACCGACTTGAGTCACTAAGGGTGCCAGATTTGTTTTATTGCAGGTAACAATAATATATTCACACCGTAAGGTTATGTGGTTCTAAACCATTTTTTCTGAAAGAACAGAGTGAAATAAGCATAGTAGATTTCCGGGCTCCACATTTCGAGAATATGCGGATAAATTAAAATTATTGGATTGATAGAATAACCGAGTCACTGAAGGTGCCAGATCTGTTTTGTTGCAGGTATCAATAATATAGTCATACCGTACGGTAATGGGGTTCTAAACCATTTTTTCTGAAAGAAACACTGTGAAATGAGCGTAGTAGCGAAAACGCGACTGAAAAATATGTTGTAAGCGAGATATCAATTTTTAAAGTGAAAATTTTGACTTTTAATATAATATATCTTCGTCAGTGATGAAAAATGTTAGTTGTATAGAGGACAGTGAATAAATAGTAATTTACATTATAAATCCGGTAAATGAAATTTTACGGTAAGAATAAGATATACCTATCCGGACGAGTCAGTAATTTCGAAATGAATACCGTAAATATAATTTTATTGGTTTCAGGATATTAAGCTTTTGTTTACATAGACAAAAGTAAGCAGGGTAACTAAGTTATAATTGTATACCAAGTTTTTTGGCTTGACAATATGATAATTAATATTTATCGTAAAGAATTGTCAAAATAATATGGCACAATTGTCGTATCATATCATCCCGTACAAACTTTATCACGAAAACGTTATTTACAATAGAATTTTATTAAATAAAATTTATTAATAACGCGATAAACTATTGAACAAACCACGGTTGTGAATCATACCAGGCCTTAGCTGTCTTAAAACCCTCACACTCGGAACTCGGAATTCAATTGACATCTGCGGTGGTTATGATACTCATAACTATCCTCGGTATGTTAATAGCTATAACGGACGTGTGACATACGTTAGATTTTGTTACTTTCAAAATTATTAAGAAAGCAAAATAAAAGTCTTAGTTCTCAGTTCTCATTGAAAAATTTAAGAAGAGAAACACTGTCATCTATTACTTGTGATATGTCAAACAGGAATATTCTATAGAATTATGTTAAAATATTGTCAAATTTGAAGAATTTAAATTTAATATTACAAAATATAAAAATGTATAAATATTTTAAATTACGTATAAGTAAAAATTTATGAAATTTATATAAATAGTACCATAAAGAATAACAGTAAAGTCTCATTTACTGGGTTGAAATCTCAATTATAATGGAAATGCGACATAGTATGAAATAAATTTATTTTTCGTAACAAAAACAAGAGCATGCAGTAACATTATTATTTTGCAAAATGGTAACATTCCAGTCGTTTTGACTTGACTAGACTCACTACATTACTATAGCACCGTGCTGTGGTTCAAATTGTGAGAAAAAGCGGATAAATTAAAATTATGGGTCCGTAGACTATAATAGGGTAGAGTAATTTTGCCTCTCGTCAAAGAATTAATCTTGGCTTATTTCTAATACTGAAAGTTCCAGCTTTGCTTTACCGCAAGATATCAGTAAAGATATATATAATTAATTATAAATATAATCCATTTTTATTTTAATATTTATATTATATAAAATTATTTATTTTGAATTTTATACTTATATATGGTTTTTCAAACTATTTTTCTCAAATGTGGTGTGGGTTTTCATAACTCGTAATAACTACTGTAAAGAGCGTAACTCTATGAGGACGACTTATCGTGGCCGGCCTATCGTTCAAAAATTTTATAGACTCTGGAAGATTCCAGAATAATTACCCACAGGTATAAAGTGTCACGATCTGCGACCTGTGAAGTCAGTTAGTGTGGACTGTGGAGTCAGAGAGTTTTTTATTTTTATCGTTATTTAATAAACTTCTAATATAAATATTCGTGTTTTAATTACTCTTGTTAAGTATCAATTACAAATGTCAAATAATAGATGTTACTATTATAAAAATTCAAATTTGTGTTAAAGACATTTTCACCTAAGTATAGGATGTTCTTTATTTATATTATTACCTATCAACCACAAATAACGATTACTGTTATAGAATCACAAGTTCACTTTGTAGTTGATACATATATGCAATTGATATTATAAAAAGTTAAAATGATAGTAACCGAAGTTATTGAATCCCACCCAAGATGTAAACAGACCACCGTATACTTTTTTAAGTTGAATTAAAATAACTAGTTTAGAATTTGAACTACTATTCTAAAGATAATTAACAACCATTATTTGTTGTATACAGGTTGTAACTGCCTGTTAATGTTTGTGCAAATCAGATTTTTTTTCAGAACGTTTTATTAATGGTCATAATACGAAAATATTGAAAGGAATAATTTCGATAATAATTAATAATAATAATAGATGGCTTAGAATTTGGATCACCAGAAAGAAAAGTTACGTACATAGAACCTAAATCTTTTTCAACCGAGTTAAATATGCAAACAAGTGTTCATTTTTGTATAACACCTTGTATAAATTTAAACTACGTGATCGATTTAGTCGTCGCTGTCTTTTTATTCAATTTTGGTTGTAGTTCTGTAATTAGATATTCCAGCTTCACGAGTAAAGTTACAAAGCATTCCAAATAAAATCATCTACACCCCAAATTGTCAAATGTTAGTCAAGTGAGTCACAGAAACTGCCCGCCCCATGTACTGAGTGTGTACTAAATAAAAATAATTTCAATATCGCAAGATATATTTGGCGTCCCAGAGGTGTTTGTCCGATGCATAACCTGTCACTTCAGCCACTTGAGTACTGCCCCCATAAAACAAATGATAAAGAAACTTTATGAATGTCAATGAAGTCAATAAGGAATATGAAAGTAAGATTTCACTCTTGTCTTATTACGCAGATATCTTTCATGCAAAAACATCACCTTATACTTTACACTGAAAACAGATCGCTTACCGTCATGTCTTATACCTTTTACGAGATGTGGCTATTTATTGCGAATTTAGTTCGAAAAATTTATTACACAGAAAGGGCGGATACTAAAAGTAAGTAGTAATGAATATTTTACACCTTTCACCACTTGTTAGGTATGGAAGTTTAGGTCTCAAAAATTTCGATAATTGACAGTAAATTTGTAATTATTTCAAATTTAAATCTAGTGTTGTTTCGAAAATTAATCATTTTGTAAAATTGGTTGGCTGCACCAATATTACTTTTAAGTTTTCCTTAAATGGACAAAATCACATCGAAATAAAATGTAAAACGAACTGTTCAACATTGCTATCAAAATTTCGATTAGGAAGTATTGCTCAAATTTTAAGCTTTTTTGGGGCAACTGGGCGTAAATGAAACAAGTAAAATTTCAATCTTGACATAAATTAATATAATTTACTTAAAACAGATTCAAAATTTTGCGAATATTAAGAAAAATTTGGAAAAAATTATTTCAAGAAAATTGCAATCAAAAATTATGTTGAAAAGGTCAACATTTTTTAAGCGGGTACTATAAAAAATATATTTATTTCCAAGTAATACACTTTCTGTCAAAAGGAACAATTGCCCACGAGTTATGATTAGGCGACGGAAATAAATATTTCCGTCTTGACCAAAACCAATCATATTTAAGCAAAATTATTTCCATTCCGTTCAAAACCAATAATAAGCCATGAGCCGATGTTCTTTTTTCTGTTTATTGTTGCTACGATTACAATGATTGACTGTTTGATAAACACAACGTAAAAAAAGCTCATATACGACTACGTCTCTTGCCACAAAAATTATACTCGTATGGATATGAGTCCTTTTCTGCACTCGGTACACAATGTACTACATTATATCAATACACATTCGATTTTTTTGTATGTATCCAGAAAGTATACAATGTTTTTTTAATTCTAAATTTTTCAGAGGGCATGTAAGACTGTACACTGTTAAGGTGAAAAATATAACGGTATCAGACTTGTCCAAAATCTCATTTTTGTAATACCATTCAATTGACAATCGATTTTCATTACTACATTGCAATAAAATGTTTAATATCTAAATATAAAAATAATTTGATTTTGTGAATTGATCACTGGTGTATCTTCCACGAAAGCTATGAGTGCCTATAACGCTACACCCAATAAAACAACAACCGATTGTAAATCCAACAACCCAAATTCGAATCCGCAACATGACAATTATGCAAAGTGAATCCTGTAGTACAATATTCATGATAGCAACAAGTACTTGTGAAATGACATGAATAATGACCATCATAGGAGAACATAAATATTTAAATCTGGATACGGTAAAATAGTACCCCTAACTGGAACGTAATAAAAATATATGAGCAGGCGAAATAAAATTGTGTCATATTTTAAAAGTGCATAAAAATTAATAATAGTTAATGCTCAATATATCCTAGAAGACTAGGAAAAAAATTAAGACCCTCGAAAAGCCCAAAGGACAAATTAAACTTGTTGCAATTAAAATTAAAAATTAAACAGCGCATTTCATATTTTTATCCTCAACACACGAATCTGTTTAGCAATTAATTTCGAGATATGTAACAAATACAATTTAATATAATCAAAATCTCAGTTAGCCATGATACATGAGGGCATAAAATATTATTATCTACGATACACATGAATGATATAAAAGTAGGTCCTGTAGGGTGTATCCTAGTCCTCCTGTAACAAGTAATTGAAGTAGCGGAGAGGGGATGCTCATGCTTCATCCCCTCTCTGTATTTCATCTATCTCTGACAGGGGAGGGGGCGACGCTCAACTATTTCATTTCTTAGCCCGCTACGATTATCTCCCGGACTTTCAAAATTATTTTTTATTTATCGCTTAAACGAAAAGATTCCATAATGACAATGGTTATTTTGCTTTTATTGGATAAAACTTTGAAAATCGTTTTTTTATTTGCTGCAAAGTTATTATGCTGTTAATTATTAAAAATAATGACCATAAAAACTGAAAATTTTGTTGAATTTTATAGCAAATACTTTCAACTTCCTGTTCTATTTTTTCGTAATAATAATAAAAATTGTTTTATTATTTTTTAAAATTTTTCATTTCAGAAAGATAATTTCCATGGTGGGTGCAAATAAGTTATGAATTGTCATTATCGAGATACAAAAGTTAAGTAGATTGGAACATCCAACAATGGGTAAAAAATGCAACACCATGATAATTATTATACAGTGCATCCACACAGATACTGATATAAAGCTGGTGCAGAAATATGATACTTCCAATTTTTTATAAAACTTCGAAAACCTTCAAGTTCAAGTAACGTATCATTTCCGGCTTACGAAATTCTACAGAATTTATCAGATGTTTTTAAAATACAACAATTTTTAAAACGGTACAAAGAATTATAATTTCCTATAATTTTAAAAATATATAAAATCAAAAAATTATACATGTATAATTCAGGCCGGATCAATATAATTTATTTATGAATTATTTATTATAAAAAATAATTTTGAAGTCCCTTTTTAATTAGCTACAAATAAAAATAACAGTTGACTTCATGTTGTTTCAATTAACAATAAATAAAATCCCATAATATTAAATAAAATAAATAATTAGAAAAAAGGCAACAATTTTTAAGAGGCCGATAATCAATCCAGTTATATTTTATATTTAAATTTAAAAATACTATTTATATTGTTTCTAATGTTTAATGAGCGCTGAACTAATAAGGTTATAGACAGTCGAAAGAGCCTAAACGGGATTTGAATCTGCAACACCTGGGTGCGAAATCTTAGCACTAACCACTAGGTCAACGATGTCAAATTTGAATAAGTACAATAAATGCAAATATAGTACTTAAAATATAAAATTCAAACAAATATGTACATATGTAAGGAAACACTAGTATATTTTGAATACCACTTGGAATTACATATGATAATTAGTTATAAGGAAAAGATTAAAAAATCTTTATCATCGTAATGTAATTAAATACATATTATCCTTATATATTTAGTTACTAATTTCCCCCTGGTATTTTTTGCTTGTACTGCTTGTGATTTGATTGTAGAACATCCCTTACGTCAGCTGGTAACCGCTCGACGCTTAAACATATTGACTACCTCGTGCGTCAGAGAATATAACTGGCAATGCAGTCAGCGAGGCGACGTCATCGCGTTATGGGTACTTGGCACCAGCACTAACTGGAAATACCACAAACATTCATGTGAGAGAATGTGGGGATAGCTGGGGAAACCCATGAGTTCTAGGTACGGACTACGGACGAATAACATGTTTACCATCAGGCTATGGTGTACAAATAATAGACAAATATTGTAAGTCATCTACTTTAATTGATACATTTTTAGAAATTAAATATGAACCAAAATGGCCTATTGTTGGGTGTGCCATATCTACTTTATATATTTATACCATAGCGGGCGTTTAGGCGTCACCTACTGGGTACTCTAGCTACCGTGGAAAATACACCACTGGGACCATTTTGTGTGGTACTGAATAACGAATATTCAGCGAAATTTTAACCGAATATTCGGCATTACCGAATAATATATTTTGGTATAATCTGAAAGCGTGTTTGGTGGTCCCCTCCTTGCGGAGAGGGGTGTATTTATTCTGAAGTGCTCGCCCTATTTTTATTAAGGTAATTTCTTGTTTGATTATTATTAAATATAATTATTTTAGTTTCAAAAAAATTACCTCCAAACAATATAACTTGATAAATTAATTAATCTTATTGTATAATAACTATACAAAAATATATATTTTATTTAATGTTTATTATCTATATATTTATATATTTTAACGTAACAAAACAGCGTTGTACTTCACTTATTTCTTGTAACCGAGAAATTCGTTATTAAAATATGTCGAACATGCCGAATATCGAATAGTGGAAATATGGTAGAATAGGTCGAATACCGAATAATTATTCGGCTTCGGTCCTAAAATATATGGCAACGAAGATATGGACGAATACCAAATTTACAATCATATACATATATAATGGTATATAAATAAAAAGATACATGTTGTAAGTGATCTACTTTAATTATTACATATTTAGAAATAAAATATACTGTGGTATCACTCCTAACTTATTACCCGTTACTATAGGTGCCATATCTGCTTTTTAGCAGATATCGTTAATGATATATTTTTATAGTATGACGTCATCCCTTGGGCACTTTCGCTGTTGTGGAAAGGACACAACAAGCGGGACTTGAATTCGAGTTATCCCAATCACTAAAATACTTTTTTTTTAGACGTTTATTTGACATCACTTATTTCTTACTGTATAGTATGTTACGAATAAAAAATTAAATAAGTATGAAAAGTAAATAAATCAATATATCACTTAAGGCTTATTATCCCTTGTTGGGGGTGCCAGATCTACTTTATAGTAGATTTCACTAATTATATATTTTTATAGTATGACGTTACCCCATGGGCACTTTCGCTGTTATGGAAAGGGCACCACAGGCGGGACTTGAATTGGAGTTCGTTCAATCACTAAAATACTTTTTAGACGATTATTTGACATCACCTTCCGGGTACTCTAGCTGTTGTGGAGAGTGCACCATGTTTATGAATGAATTTGACTCGGCAGGACTCGAACTAGGATTTTTAGAATCACAGTCGGTCATTCTACTTCTTAGATAACGAACTTCATTGAAATATATACCGGTTTTTTACCTACGTAAATCATAGTAAAATATATTTAAAAGATACTGTATATCAGTACAAATTTATAATTTAGTGTTTCAGTTTATTACAGCCATTCCACGATAATAGTGCATTTACGTCATCAAAAAGTCATTGAATTAATGACGTCATCTTCACATAATTTATATAAAACAGATAGGCTTGCTTTAAATTTTATGCTAGCTGTCAATTACTGATACGACTATGTATGTAAACATACAACACAATGCCAGAATGTTTTTAAACAATTACCCATTATTGGGTATATAATTTTGTTTTAATCCGAAAGTTAATTTGACTAAATTCTCAATAGGTCAGCAATATCCTTAACCATATATGCCATTTAGTCCACGTATATATTCCTACAGTGATTATTATTGTAATACATTCATTTTTCATCCTGAATTTATGTAGCTCAGGTCAATTACTTTCTGCTCAGTAAGGGTAAGCAATTATGTACCTAAAGAATACCTGGATATTGTATTTGACGAGAACTGTACTTGGAGAAATGGTAAAAAGTACATTGTGTTCCATCTAATTATAATGATATATGTTTTTATAATATTTAGAATAATTGTAATTTGTATTGTTTACAATTATTTAGTGGTCGTACTTTTGACATAGAAATAAAATCAAAAGTAAATATATGATAATCTGATAAAGTCATATAATTAACTTTGATGGATATTTAGAATTAACTTTTGTATAATTGAAAAATGTAATTTACAGTTTCAGTTTTAACGATTATTGAATTTTTATGACTGAAATTTTACATTAAAACAGGATTTTCTAATGCACATATAATGTATGAGTATTAACTTTGAATTCAGTCATGATTTTTACCTGCCATTAATTCCGTATATATTTGAGGGTTTAAAACAGTAGCGAATAAAAATAGCTCAAAGGGTTTAGTGTTTCTAAACCGTCAAAGCTTTCGTAAAATGTCACGCACAAAGTTACAAAATCCAAGACTGAGATATTTCTATTTGAAATAATTATAAACAAGACAGTTAATTATAATAGATGGAACATTGCTGTTTGAACTTTTCAACCGTTCGCTTCAGTTTCGAAAATTCGGAGGGAGCGAGACAGCGAATCAACAACCACCACAAACAAACGAACGTCGGGGCGAATTAGAGGGAGACGGTTGTTGCGGGAGCGAGATAGCGAGTGTAGAACAAAGAGCGCTTGGAGAGAGACAGCGCATGGAGTGGTGGAGGCGATTCGACGCAGGCTGAACCAGCGCACTCAAAAATCGTTATCCTGCGTCCGATTTCGGAAATTTCCAGCGAGTGGTGGGCGCCCCCGCGTGACTCACTTGGTGAAGCCACCAGCACAACAACCCGAACAGTGCCTCCCAAACAACGCCAAAAAATACACACTTTTTCAACGCTGTCAAACATCGCCGCAAAAACTCCATGTATGCATCAGCTAGCTGCTAATATTCGACAACAAATTTCAGTTTACAATGGAACTACATTCCGCTGTTAACACACAATGTTTTTCTATAAACTTACTGAGCGTAATCATTATTATATGTAACACAAAATCCAGTTTACATTTACAGTTAGCTACGTTTCAATTTTCACAGCTAATTTCTGGGTTTGCAATATTAAATTCTGTTGTCGAAAGTGCACCGCTAGGTTCAATAATTTTTTAGTAGACTTTTTAACGTTCGTTCTTTACTTTATTACTATATATCATTTTTTACTCTAACACATTTTTTCACCGTACAGGGCGTTTATCAAATATCACCTATTGAGCACTCTCACTCGCATGGAGAGTACACCATTGTGGTATTTTTATAAGATAAACACTAAATTATTTTTTTTATAAAAAAATTACTTTCCCTTATTACAAAACAATGATTAATTTTTCATATCATTTACAGGCACGAATGGATGTTGTCGAAAGTGCACCGCTGAGTTCAATAATTTTTTAGCAGACTTTTTAAAGTTCGTATTTTATTTTATTATTCATAATATACCACTTTTTACATTAACTTATATTTGTACGGTACGGGGCATTTACCTGATATCACTTATTGAGCACTTTACTGGCATGGAGAGTGCATCGTTGTGGTATTTTTATATGATAAACAGTAAAAATTTTATGTATAAAATATTTACTTTCCCGTAATGCAAAACAATGATTAATTTATATTATCAAATACATCACATTTATAGGCACGTGTACTAACTAGTGAGAGTGCACCAAAACATTTTTTCATTAAAATTGAAATAATTAAATAACCAAATAAGTAAAATTTGTTTTACATTATTAAGAAATATTAATTTGGTATAATTTATTGGAAAACATTTGAATTTATTATTTTTATGGTCTGAAATGATTTTGTGTAGCAATGATTTTTTTTTGTTTTCCTTTTTAATTTTTTTACTAAAAATTACAAATAGGTACTCTGTAAAAATAGTTCATAATTGTGTGCATTTATTTTTTGGTTTTATTTTGCATTTTGAGTAAAAAATGAGATATTTAATAATGCTGGTATAAAAAAGAATTTGCGCTAGTGAATTTTTAAAATAATTACAGCTATAATGAAATAGGGAATAGTAGTCCATTGAACACAAAGAGTGCTTTAATCTTGTTAATTTCATATTGCATACTCTATTGTCGCTATATTGCGCTCACATCACATATCATACATGTTTACCTCGCAGTTCAAATACATTCCGCAGATATTAATTTATAAAATACTGAAAGGATATTTCTATAAAAAACATCGCACCGGAAATTCAAGTTTCCAAAACAATTTACTCGGTTTTATCATAAAAATTGCGCGACTCAAGTTCCCACAGTGGTAATGAAATTTTATATTTTGATTGAGGCTTCAGCGTACTTTATTTTCCGCAAAATTAAAATACTTTTAAAGTTGGAAATATATTTCCAATGAAAGAAAAAGAATTGAAAGTTTTAAACATTAGTAGGGTTTTAAGAACTAGAATAGTTCTAATTGAAAAAGAATCCAATATACGGGTTAGTTTAATTTCGCTGAAATTTTAGCACAAACTAATTTGTTACTGCTTTATTGTACTTTAAATTTATAATGCTGTTTAAACCGGGAAATGAAATGTTTGTTGAACAATAAATAATTTCATTTAAACGCGATTCGATAGTCGAATTTCAAACCTAACAGAATTTTGAATATAATTACAACGAAAATCTAATCCTTAATTGCATGATCTAATTAGATTTTAAATATTCAAATTTAATTAACACATTTTTATCTTATTTTCCATTTTTGTATTCAAGGAAAATCAAATTTACAATAATAAATGAATAGCGCAGTAGGCTCCAAATAGGAACAGTATATGAAATAAGCTAAGACGTACGTACGGCATTACCAAGCTGGAATGCGCGGCGAAGTGTCGTAGTTTAAGCCAGCGACTAGCTAGTAGCTTTCTACTGCGGACGTCAACTAACGGTACGACATAAGAGGGTCGTAATCTTGGACTTCGTTACCGCTACTGTCATTATTTTTCTGATTTTACTGGCATTTTTACCTTACTTTAATATTAGTCGTAATTTTGTTTTTACACACTCTAATTAAATACTTGCTTTTCTTTTTAACTCGTTCTCACAAAAAAATATAATTTTTATCTAAACTTCTAAAAATTAATTTAAAATTTAATTTTCTTTACTTTGTATGATGTAGAAAAGATGATGTGTATTTTGTTTATACTCAAGTAATGTTGTTTTATAAATATCATTAATAAATTTTGTATTTTTGATTTGTAGTTATTTTTTTATATAAAAATATAAAAGTAATATTCTATTTCTATTCTATATGAATAGGAGTAAAAATTATGGGATATTTGCAACGACATATACGGCAGTTTCACACGAGAACATATTTGAAGAGAAAGTTCCTTTCAAAAAAAATAATATTACAATTTTAGATTACTGTTCTCTTAAGGCTGTTCCGTATATAACACTAAGATTATAATAAAATCAATACAGTCTAGCAAAATCGCTTCTGCTTAAATGAAATGAATAATGATTTTTCATTTAGCGGTGGTTAGTAAAGTTAAATATTTCAATGTTGTTAAATACTTACATAATTGAAATTTAAAATTTATGCTCGATTATGTAAATAAAATGTGTAGTATGTTTCCTTGTGAGTATAACAAAAGATATTTTGGAAAATTAGTGAAAAGGAAAACAAAATAGTTCATATATTTCAAAGGTGTGGAACAGAATACTTGTGCTTAGTTTCTATTATCTATACATTATATTTGTTTCATAGAACATTTGTAATGACTTAGCCACATAATAAATAAAATTCTATCTCTTTTATAAAAAAATACAAATTTATATTGATCATATTCAACTGGTTGTATGGTAAAAATCACCACTGTTAAACCAGTAGGAATATTTTTTTTTTAGTTTTTGAATATTATTTTAACAAGTTTATCCTTAGTGGATTTCTTTGTACAATTGCATTCACATATCATAAAACCAGTTTAATATGTTCATGAACAAATATGTTCGTTTATGTCTAAGTTAAAATGGTTTTAATATATTCTCCATTTGACAAAATTTACATATTTCAACATAAACTTTATCAAATATAGATATTGTAATTTATATACAATCTCAGTATTCAAAAATCAACAAAAATGTCATTAAATTAACAATTTGGTGAACTTATTCTAAAATTCACAGATTCCTTAAAATATTTAAAATGAAGCTTATACTACATTAAAATTCTCGCACGAAGTTAAAAAGAATTTCATAAATAAAATTTCAATGAACAAATTTTAGGTTAAGAAAAATTAACACAGCAAATAAAATAACTAAAATCACGAAATTTAAAGGAAATACTTGCCTCCCAGCACTGGTAGCCGAACTTTTTTCCCCAGGTAGGCATAAGATGATCACGAACACGCCATCTCTTGTTTGGCCGCTTTTAGCGCTAAAAACACACAACACCCACTTCATAGACTCGTGATCACACAAACTATTTTCAAAATACGAAGAGACTTCAATTTTGTTTTATAATTTGGAGTTAAACTAATTAATTTTGCAGTCAATATATCAATTAAATTTGAAAAACTATTGCTTTGTTGAAAGTCTATATGTTATTTTTAATTTCAATAACTTTAATAACATCATCACAAAATTTTGTTACAAACGTAAATTACCGTTAGGCATGAAAGCAGTTTTTTACTATTCCAAAATAAAAATAAAAATTCTTCTTGAGGACCAAAAATAGTATTTTACTGTCGAGAAACATACAATATTTTTATCACTACTAACTTAAGACACCCACCATTATTTAACTTTATTTGACATGAAAAATAGTTTTTCACTGCTATTTAATTGGTAACCATGGTAACCTAGGACAATAATAAATTATTATTGACCTAGGTCAGTAATGAAAACTGTCACTGTTTAAGGAAAGTCGAGCATTCAAATTATGATATTAATTGAATTACTAAACTCACGAAAAGTGTAAACAATGGATTCGCAATTTAAATTTGACATCTAATTTAAATAAGTAAATCAAATAAAAATAAATAAAGACTCAAAAGCGAGGTTAACACACTGAAATGTCAGTTATAAAAATAAATGCAGCCTATTTCATTTTTGTGAATATTAAGAAACAAGTAAATATGAATTTCAAAATCTTACTATCAATATAATTCTCAAGTAGGATTGGAATTTGAATGCTAGTAGTGAAAAAAATAATAAATCTACCACGATTGATAATGAGAGTCTTCTCAACCTTGGTGTATAATAAATAATCATTCATCTCAACGCACTAGAATCGCTAGAGTATATGTATGCTACGACTGCCATCTATGGATTCCACATGCAAAGTTATTTTCTGACCGACGTCTTTTTTTAATACTTTATAAGTCTCGAGAAATAGTACGTTCTTCGTCTCATTAGACATCAAAATATTTTCTGTTTATATAGGACATATTTGAACCAAATACTATGACTGTAGTTTACTTTAAATTTATTGTAAATTCACCTCAGTTTCACAAACATACTTATAAATTTGTTAATATTTTAAAAATAATTAAATCACCTCAAACATAAATATACATAAATCAAATTCTATCTCGCAGATTTAACAATCTTGACAAACACGATGATGTTATTTAAGTTCTGTATTGAATACATTCTTATATTCACCATAAAAGTTAATTTTAAAACGATATTAATTAGATATATTACCTAATATGTAACAGCTTTGTTGAATTAAAGTATCTCTTCATATTTATAAATCACAACTAAATTTTACTAACAATAATTGCTACTTTACAACCACTACCAACCAAAACGGCTACTTCCAAACTATGCTAACCTTAATTTAGAACACAAATTGAAACAACTAAACTAAAGGATTATGATAGGATTTATTGTTGGGGACTTATTATCTATCTTTACAAAATATAAAATTCAGGAGATTCTATTATGAATATCTCACCTTCGCGTTCTCTTCGTCTCAGCTTCTTTCGTCTTCGGTCTATACAAGCTAATTCAGTCTTTACATTATTGTACGTCTTCCTTAATTCTGATAATTTTTGCTGTAATAATGAGATTCTTTGACCAGGGTCTAATGTTGGATCTGAAACAAAAATAGAAATTAACATTGAAAATGTGACCCACAAATACTGCAATTTTAAAATATTTTTTAAAGATTTTCTAATTTTAAATTATTATTAAAAAAGTAAATATTAATTCATTATAGATAACATAAAATAAGAATGTTTTCAAATGTTTCTGTTCAGTCACAAATTTAAACATAAATAAAAAGTAATAACAAATTATGAACTACGTTGAGAAAAATGTATCAGCTGAATGAATTAAAAAAATTACAATATTAATTTCAAAAACAGTCTCTACACAAAAAATTATGAGCTTCTGTAATAGTATCGTATAAAATGTTTTCGCGCCTCCGTCCGATTACAGAACGCAAAATCATTCCGAAATTCTGTTTGCCGACCTAGGCCGGCAATATGTAGGAATGCCAACTTAAATATTTTATTAATGTATTCTGTTAAGATTTTTAATTTTACATTATTAAAAATGTAAAACCTTAATTAAAACCACTATTTTTTATTTATTACTCATAATATACTCGTGTTGTACGTTTGCGATTACATAAATTATTACATGTAAATCTAGATATACTATATGTTTTTGTGTATAAATTTTAAGTAATAATATTTCTTTAATAAATTAAAAATGCCATCGACGCAAAAAAAAACTTGTGTATCATACGCCCAGAAACTCTTTTGCGAGATATTTCATTTGCAGACCTCGCCTTCAGCTCGACCTGTCAATAAAAACACTCACAAAAATTAAGTTTCTGGCCTAGTGATACAAATAACTATTGATTCACTAATTTCTCTTTTGTGATATTCTAACACTGGGCTTAGTATGATTTTAAATTTTATGTAGAAATGATGATGAATGATTCACAAAAATTATTTGTATTTGTTATTAATAAATATATTCCTTGACACCAACAATTTAAATCTGATTTATTTCGATGAGTGGTATTTCTGATATTAGTTTCAGTTAAAAATCTATTCTTTTCCTTGAATATTGCTGTCACAGATTTATTTTAATTGAAATGTCCAAATTCAGTTTTAAAATCGTTTCACTCACCAAGTTCAATGATGAAGTTATACTTGGAAGGCCTGGGCGACCTGGAGCTCAACCTGGTCTCCGGTGCCGTGATGGTAACCAGGCTAGAAGTGGCCGAGCTTGTAGGAGGCGTTGAACTTGGAGCCGAATGCTCCGATGTATCATCACTATCACTATTCGCTCTAATGTTTCTAACGTTTGGTTTCCTGCCTCTTTTAGCAGGGACGTCATCGGACGCTTTACAAGACCGCCGTCGTTTTCGGCAAGGTGCGGCAGATTCTTCCCGGGGAGTTTTCTTTGGTGCTGGACATGTTTCTGATGTCATTATAGTGTCTGGAAGGAAAGAAAAGTTAGAGTGGAAACAAGAGGTACTGGAGGAATGTGTACCTTCTTCACTGTAATGTGTCACTTTAGTCGGAGGTGCTCGTTGACCAGAGTCTGTGGATTTACAGCTTTCATTATCTGCTGTGTTGGGGGAGGTTCTATCTTGATCTCTGTAATACATGTTTTATAATTGTTAGGATATAATTAATTAAATTATTGTGCATAATTGATTGATTTTGAAATTGCTATATAAGCCTTACAATGGAATAACAATTCATTATGTTGCAAACAGTTGAATCCAACGGCTCTGCATAATACTTTAGAAGTAATTATTTATTTTTTCTTTAAGACTTAACAAATAAGAAAAATTCTGTTTTGGTCCAATTTTTCGACATTGAGTTCAACGTACACATTTACCAAATTAATTTTTATAATATTTTTTTTTGTTATTTGTCTCTGTGATTATTTTTTCACGCACCTGGACATTAGAAATGAATTATTTCTAAATTTTATCTCTAAAATTTGCAAAATACATTAAAACAGTTTTATATGTTGAATATTTCTTAACACAAACTTGTTTTTTTTTTTAATTGGAATTTATTTTGAACCAAAAATAGTCACATACAGATATAATAAAAGTAGTAAAATCTGATTTTAGGGACTCTATGACGGTTCATTTTTCTTCTAAATTTGTAGATGGAAGGTAAAATTATTTAGTTTTTAATACTTTACTATTATCTCAAAAATTTAAATGATACTGGAATTTTGTAATTGGGTAAGTAAACAATTTTTAAATACCAATTGCATAAAAAACTAAATGCTCATAAAAAATGTACTCACCCTCTGGGAGATAAGTTGGAAATTGTACTTTCAGGTGTCGTAGGGGGAGTATTGTCCATAACCACATTAGCTTCATTCGCATCACACGATTGTTCTAAAGGCACAGCAAGTGGTTGTGCGTCTTGTTTCACTGTAACTTGTTTCGGCTGTTGTGGAGGTTCTCTCTCCACTGGATTCGCCATCACTTTACTATTACTGCTTCCTGGAGCACTTGCAAAAGGCATCTCCAAGAGCAAACTCTTTGCACTTTTTGGTTTCGTACGAGGTTCAACTGGGGCGGGGGACATTTCCGGGACTGGGGCTGGACTGCCTGGAATTGTTTCTTTGCAAAGAAGAAGATTGATATTGCTGTCTGGCTCTTCTTCTTTGATGGTTTCGGAGGTTTCTTGTTTTACTTCCGTTTCTGTGGTGGAATCCGGAAGGGTTGGTTCGGTTTTAACAGTTTCTTGGAACTTAAAGTTGCGTTCTTCTTCTTGGGAGTCGTCCGTGTTCGCGTGAAGAGCAGACACATTGCTATCTGTGTCTTTGAAATCCATTTTGTCGGATGGATTTGTTTGCGAATCGTCATCAGAACGCGCAATGACTAACCGCTCTTCAGAATCACTACTGTCGGTGTCTGAATCTTCAATAAATTCTCGACTAACGACTTTTTTATTTGAACGCTTTTTGATTTCAACTTGAAAATCAGATTCGGCAATTTCTGTTTTGACTGTAACCTCATGGACCGGCTCCTTAATTTCTGGTTCCGGTTTAATTTCTTTTTTAGGTTCCTCTAGTTTTTCAACTTTAGCTGGGACAAGTTCTGGTTTGGGTTCAACTTTAATCGGTTTGATTTCTTCATTCTTCTTTATCATGTTGAATTTTTGTAGAATAGAATCTGCTATTTTTGTTCCAGTTTTAATTTGCGGTTCTCTGGATTCTTCCTTCTTTAAGAGTTCTGTTTGTAAACTGATTGCTTCTAGTAAAGAACTGTCTGTTTCTTGAAGAGCTGGGGATATTTGCTTTGGAGTTTTCGGAATGTCTTTTGAATCTTTCGATTCTTTACTTATTTCTGTATTAATTGATAATGGTTCTTTGATTTCCTCACAAATAGTTTCTTTTTTAACTGAAGCAACAGGTGATACTACACGTTTTGGTTCTTCTTTTGGTTTTATTTTGGGCGGATAAATGGTGGTTGGTTGTGTAATAAATAGATCGTCCTCCGTACTGTCTTCATCCGTCATTGTGTTGGATATTGCACGTTGAATCGCGGCCGTTATAGAATCATCTTCATCACTTGCACCATCTTTTAAAGAACGTTTTTTATTTTCATCACCACTTTCACACTTAACACCCGCTGTAAACCCGCGGAAAATGGGATCCAAACTCGAAGTTTCAGGTTTGCTGAATGTTGGATCGGAGAAGATTTGTTCCTTGTGACTGAAGAGTGGTTCTGTTTGCGTGTCGTCAGTGTCAGACATATCCAGGCGATCTCGGCTGTCGTCTCCAACGGTTTCTGGAAGCTCTCGGAAAAGACTCAGAGTCTCGTCTAAATTCAAAGCTTTAACAACTTTTGGTTTAGGAGATTCAACGGCTGGAGATTTCTTGCCAGTAGGAATGGAATGACTGATGTTGAAGGAAGGAGATTCAACTAATTTGTCGAAGGGATCTTCACAGGAAGATATGGGACGAGTTTTAACCGGGGTGTTTTCTTCTTTATTTGGAGATTTTTCATCTTCATCTTCAGATTTCTTTACTGGTGTCCGTTTAAAAGTACGTTTTTTATCATCTTCTTTAGTTTCATTTTTCGGCGGACTCTTCCCACCTTTCTTTTTGGGAGATTTCTCCAGTTCTTCAAATAAACGGGGAACAAGTCGTTTCTTTGTCGATTTGTCCTCATTTAATTTGGAAGCTCTCGTTTCAAATTCAAATGGTTCTGGTTCTTTGAATTCGTAAATATCTTCTGTGCTTAGAGATTTATCTACTGGTTTTGTATCTATTTTGGTAAGTTTTTCTTCAATTTTCTTTTCATTAATAATTGGTTTAATATCTAAAACGATTGGTTTGTCTTCTGTAGGAGTTTCTGGGGCTGAATCTCCACTCGTCAATTTTATAGCTTTTTCAAATCCTTTCAATTCGGATCTAATTTGATTTAAATCAAAATCTCTTCCTTTGGGAGGTGAAGACGAATCTTCATCACTGTCGGGTGTGGAACTCTTTGGTTCTGGGGATTTCTTTCTTTTAATTAGTTTTTTGGGTTTGTCATCGTCTTCTTTTTCAGTATCTTCGTCATCTTTTCTTTTGCCAGGTTTCTTCCTGTCGTCAGTTTTACTTCCACTTCGAGTACGACTTAATTCAGATTCGGATTGATCTGACTGTTCCGAATCAGAATCCGAAGCAATTGATAAATCAGTGTGTGCGGAAGTTCTTCTAGTACGTCTAGTGGTGGAACCGCTGTCCCCGCCTTGCCGAGTAACTCTCGAGTTATTTTTAGAACTGGCAGGAGTAGCAGGACTCTTTGTCCTGCTGGAAGACGAAGTGACAGATGACGGAGTGGTTGATCTGGGAGGAGGATCTTGAGATCTGCTGCTGACGGATTGGCCCCGACCGCGTTTCGCTGCTGGTTTGGGCGGAGTTGATTGCTTGCCCGGCGTCTGCGACTGTTTCAGCCGTTTGGCTTTGGTTGTATTGCTGAGATTTTCCGCTATTCGAGCAGGTTTGATCCATTCATCATATCGAGTGTTCCAGCCGGTGTAGTGTACTCGGTAAACTACACCGTTGCTATTACGGTTGATATCTAGGACCTTTGCTTCATAAGTAACTTTGGATTCGTGCGTTGGACCGTAGTACACTTTAAGTTTGTCGCCGATGTTTACTGGTTGGGTGCTCGAAGGGGATTCCGAACTTCTATAACAAAAAAAAAAAAGAAAAAACAGACGCGGTTTAGTTTGTGTTCTTATATTTCTTACGATTCTGATTGCGATTTGGAATCCGTTTCGGTGTCTTTTCGTTTCCGTCCCCGTTTCTTATCCTCTTCTTGCTTTTTGGGTTTTGTACTTTTTCCAGGTGCATCTTTTCGATCTGGTGACGATACTTCTTTTTTAGAAGTTTGTGAAGATTTTGACCGAGTCTGCTGTACCTATGAGTGATTAGTTTAACATATTTTCACATTTATTTTATAACATGCATTTACCTTGTCTTCTTCTTTCGTAGATTCCTTTTTACTTTGTTCTTCGAACTGCTCAACTAATGCTTTTACTTTTTCCCCAACTGCTGCTTTTATTTTTCGTTCTTTATTAATTTTTGGATCAACTTTCTTCTTCTCTTCTTTTGGTTTACTGCTTTGTCCGGTATCTGATTGTACGTCAATAGTAGCATCACTACTGTTACTACTGCTACTATCACTTGATTCGAGTACGTTTTCCTTTTTCTTTATCCTTTCTTCGACTTCTTTGTCGGAACTGTTTTTCTTTTCTGGTTTGGGTTTAGGTTTTTCAGGTTCTTCTTTGATTTCTTTAGACTCACTACTAGTATCTTCTGCTCGTTCTGGTCTGGGGCTACTGTTAACAGGCGTAGCTCGGTCCCTATCTCGAATTAAACTTCTTCCTCGATGTTTTTTCGCATTTCTAGGATGATTGATCATTGTGCACCCAAGTTTTCGATAGAATTCTTCAAAACTGAATAAGTACTTTTTGTAGGCTTGTTTAACACTATTATAAGTAGCGTGATTGTGTTGGTAACCCAATCTTATGGTGACAGAACGCCATTTAGACTGATTAGTAACGCGATTGTAACCACCTAGCTTGTGTACAACTCGGAATAACCGATAAAGATCAACATCTCTATTTGCTATCATAGGACTTTTATTTAACGGTGTACCGCGATCGTCCATGAATTTATAAAGTTGGGCAACAAAATGGTCTTTTTCTTCACGCGGTTCGTCATCGGAACTCTGTTTAAAATACATTTTAAAATAATTGAAATTTTTTTTTCTGTAAATTACTTACATCTGTGTAATTTTCTTCTGAATCGCTTTCAGGTAACTGTAGATCAAAAAGAGTAGCTCGCTCCCAATGAACGGGTAATTCATCTCTATCGAGATATTTAAGAGCTTTTTCCATAGCTTCTGATAAAGCGGTGCTTTCGATTCGAGCACCCAAATCTCTGGAAAATTCAGAGATCTCTTTTTTTGGCACTGTGTAACTGGAAAGACAATATCATTAAACACTGTTTTAAATATCATTATCTTCGTTTGATAACATGGACATAAAAATTATGATAGGGTTTCAATAAAAAAACTTACTATCTGCCATCTTTGAAAGAGCGCACCAAATATTCCTCCCGTACATTGATACGAACAGTTGGTTGAGCGCTTGGCACAACTACAAGACCTGGGAACCAATTATCCCTGCTCTTTTTTTTATCATTTCCCTCCACACATACCACTTTTCCAATATCACCACTGTATAAGTCCAGATCAGGCTCTGTTTCTTCTTCAGCTTCGCCCTCACTGCTGTCTTCCCTGTATCCACACCAATCAATTAACAAATCTTCTTTAACTCTAAATGTCGCATTACCAAATTTAAATAAGCTAAAAAAATGTCAATTTTGAATTTTTCTCACACACTTCAAATATTAGTTGCTCATAATCTTTACCGACCGCTATAAATTTCTTAATTTTACCGGATATTTAGGAATTAGGATTTAACAATAATTTTCATTATTTTTAGTGCGATGTCTGTCGGTTCAATCTGGATGTATGTGGGTACGTGTAAAGCAAAGCCGACTGAATACATTTTGATGAAACTTTATTTTTAAACTTCTAAATCAAATTTCATTAATTGAACCGGCAATGAATGTTTACTTGTATCAGTTTTCAACATATTTCTAAGAAAAAAAATAGTATACAAAATGTGCAAGTAATGAATTTAGAAAATAATTTAGTGATTGACTTTTAGAAAAATATAAATATTCATATAGTCATTTCCTGTAAATAATAAATTAATTAAAAGATGTTTAATTGGGCCAAAAATGTTTTAAGTACAGTAAATGATTGAAGGTCTAATGTTGACGTTATTTTATTCTATTTAACCGAGAGCAGTCACCCTCAAATTAAAGAATCAACATTCTTTTTAATATGATTTTTAAAAATGAACTTACTTCAGTTGTCTGCTCCTCCTACCTCTTCTACCACCGACAACAGGGTTCCCAAAATGTTCTGGGTGGGTAAGAGGCAACTGATCTAACGTTTCACTTTCGTTAAAATGCCGACCACTCTTTAGACAAAGAGCAGTACGTCTTAATGTTGTTATGTCACCATCATCAAATACTAAAACAAAGATAAATTTAATGTGGAAACTAATGGTTGTATACAAAATGTACTAACCGACTGTATACTGACTACAGTCTTGAATCTTGGTGATGGTGGCTTCAATAAATTCCTTCTTTTCGGAATGCCGGGCCTGAACAGTGTGCCCCACCCGAAGGGGGCCTCTTATTTGTTCATCAGTGACTGTAGCAGTTCCTAAGCCCATTTTGTATGTAATCTATACATAAAAATAGATAATGCTAATGAATTGGTTTCTAATTAGGTTTACTGATATAAAATACCTTGCATTTAACACAACGAACTACTTTACTAACTTTTGCTTCACAAAATGCACCTTTGTATTTAGCACTCACAGCAGTGCCTACTGGAAGATACGGAGGATCGTCTCCTTGCTAGAAGCATTTAAAACAAAGAAATCATGAAATTTAGCCATTTTACAACAAATTTTAATTTTTTTCTGGTTACGAAATGGTTACGATCATGATGAAAAACAACATATTTTAGATTTTATATAAAGCTGATGAGTTGCAAAAGTTGTTGAACGACAAATTGTTCAGAAAAAATCAGAAAATTAAGAAAAATATGGTTTGTTTATATAAAACTTGAAGGACTTACCATTGTTATACTAAAAGACACGCCACACCTCACTTATAATAAATTGATAAATTTTAAACACATATTTATGTGGCCATTACGCTATATTTTACTTAACGTCTATCAATAACATCAAAAAATTGTAAAAATCATAAATAAACTGCATTATACTGCAGTTACAGTTTTCACTAAATAAGGATCTTTTAACTTTCCACAGAAGTACTACTTGTACTACATTTATAATGTCACCGCACAATGTAACACTTATGTACGTTATAAAAATGCAAACACCATGTATTATACATAACTTGTTGATTAAAATACTTATAATTATTTATGTCAAGTAGCACATACAAACTCCATTACAACATCAAGTCGAACGCCACCAAGGAAGAAGAAGATTGCCAGTGACAAAAAATGGACAATCAACAGCATGTTTTCCAACTGTATCATTTGAAAAATCCTATTCATTTGAAATTTTCTTCATTATAAACTAATAATTCAAAATGATTTCAATTTAGTATAAATTACGCTATTGTATTATTACAATTTTATTGAATTAAAGTCATTATGAAGATAACTAAAATAAAATTTATAAAATACAGGGATATTTTAATGAAAATTAAACAATTACTACATAACCTATAAATTAACTGTCAATGTCACATGTACAAAAATACTTTTAAAAATGTTTTATATTATTGGATTAGGATTAGGTGACTGTAAAGACATTACAGTGAAAGGTTTAGAAATAGTTAAAAAATGTGATAGAGTATATTTAGAGGCATACACTTCTATTTTAACTGTAGGAGTCGAAGCTCTGGTAATTTTCATTTATTTATTAAATATTTCTTTATATTTACCTTTTATATTACGTAGGAGGAATTTTATGGACGTAAAATAATAATAGCAGATCGTGATTTAGTAGAACAAGGCGCAGATGATATTCTAGAAGGGTCTTTAGATTCCGATATTGCCTTACTTGTTGTTGGAGATCCATTTGGTGCTACTACGCACACGGATTTAGCATTACGAGCGAAAGAGAAAGGAATCAAATGTGAAATAATTCACAATGCGTCTATTATGAACGCTATAGGATGCACTGGTCTTCAGCTTTACAGTTTTGGAGAAACTATTTCAATTCCATTTTGGACAGAAACTTGGAAACCCGACAGCTTTCTAGATAAAATTTTATCAAATTACAATCGAAACATGCACACTTTGTGCTTATTAGGTACTTAATTTTTTTTGACAATTTATTTTATAATAAAGCAATTATTTCAGATATTAGAGTGAAAGAGCCAACATTAGAAAGTTTAACTAAAAAGAAAAGAGAATACGAACCTCCTAGATTTATGTCAGTGAGTGTAGCAGCAAATCAGATTGTTCAAAGTATAAACAAAAAAGTAGAAGCAGGTGAATCTGTTCCAATTACGGAAGAAAGTCGCTGTGTCGGCGTCGCTAGAGTTGGATCAAGCACACAGAAAATAATTGTTTGTTCTTTAAAAGAAATGCAAGAAACAGACATAGGTCCTCCACTTCACTCTTTAGTTATACCTGCTAAAGAATTACACCCTCTTGAAGATGAATATATTTGCCAATTTGTTAAAAACAATTTTTAAATAAATATTTTGATTTTAATAATTTTGTCTTTTATTTTAAAATTAAGGATAATGAAGGGTATTCAATAGAATGTCTCAATTTATCAGTCACATTTATTTTTTTCGTAATTACAGTAAAAAAAGAATTTGTTGTAAATATATAATTATGTTACAAAGGGATTTTTTGTATATCAAGGCGATATAAAATTCACTTATTAATTCTATAATTAATAATAACGCTCAACCGAAATAAATAATTGAAAACACACATCACAATATATGAAAGTTGATATTCATAGTTAATGATTACGATGTATAAAAGTAATGACGATATTTTGGCACTATAAACATCAACTTGAAAACCATTAATATTAATCTCAATGAACGGAACTACGTACTTATCGAAAGAAATATACAACTAAATCTATACATGTGTATATATAATATGTATATGTGTAATATGTATAAGATATAACTAAAGAAAATACTGAAATTCGTTAAAGCACAAAAATAAAATTATATTTTCTATGATCAGATTATGTTTTACGATAAAAAAAATTGTACCATAAAAATTAAACGCACTTGTACTAATGTATAAAGCTGCCAAATTAAAATAAATTTGTTTCTTAAAGAAAATCGCTTGAAAGATTTTATATAAATAGCCATGAGTTTCTTATGTTATCTATACAAGAGTCAACCATTATTTTATTATATTATGGCAATACTTAATGTTCAGTATTACACAATTAACATTTACCATTGATTTTGTAGGAAAAATGAGGTATTTATTACTTGTACATTTTTGAAAAATGGAATTAAACGTTATCTACTGTCCTTATTTAAAATACTTTTGGACATTCTTTCTCTATTGATTCTTAAAAAATATAATTGCACACTAAATTATTAGGTTAGTTAAGGCCAATATTATGTAATATATGTAAATAAACTAACACTTAATAATGCCCTACATAAACTAATTGGTTTATAACACATCTAAATAATTTTTGTTTAAAGCACTGTGTGTTATAACAATAGAGTATTAGAGAAAGAATAAAATGAAATCTAATAATAAACACAAATATAAAAAATAGAACATGAATGGGCAGCTTGCCATTTACTATTATCTTAAAATTGGTCATCTGAGGCAAAGTTAGGCTCATCAAGACGCACTTGATCATCAAACCGAAATGATAATTGTTAATTATACAACACGAATCTTTACATTCACCCACATTCACTCTACACTCACAGTTTATAGTTTAGGCAACGTAACACTGGCAAGAATACTGGATATATGGACGTTTGTGTTAAACACGTGAAACAAATAGCTTCCCATCACAGTGTCAAATTCGAGTGCTGTATGGCACCAGTGATTATACAAAGTGTAAAAAATCTACTTTACTAGATACAAGTCAGTGCTCAGCGATTGCTTATGATATAAGTACAAGGAACAATATTCGCAGAATACAGTTCTTTTTAAAAGGAAACTATGGAGGTATTCTGCAATGAATTTTGCTCCATTAGTGAATGCACATTTTGACACAGTGATATAGATTATTGCAAGCGTTTATTATTTATAAAAGGCGATAACAATTTGAAAGTTATATGTTTCACGTGAGAAACACGAAATTGTATTTGAGCTGACGGTTACGATATTTTATATAATTGTTCGCAGTTTAAAACCCTTTTTAGCGTAAAAATGGTAGTTCTTATTTCGCTTGTAGGCCGCAATAATAAATAACACTACAAAATTACTTTCTGTATTATATAAATAAAAATCCTGCTTGCATGCACACTTCTTGACCAAAGCACTAGGTACACCAAGATTTTAAATAAGTTTTTATAGATGATCTTCATTTAAAATAATGAGTTTGTTTTATTATTTGGTGTATTTAACATGGAATTTAGGATACGTGGGCACAAGTATAAAGTTTTGTACTTGTTTCTTGTTAATTGATTTATCACAAGTTACGTCGTAAAATAAAATGCGTATTATAATACGTACATAAATTACTGGCACTAATCTGTAGGAATTTCATATATATAAAAATTATACTTAACTTATATAAATATAAATACACTCTGAATGTTTATATACAAATAAAAATAACTAAAAGTTAAAACACTTTCGTCACATAAAAAAAATTCATATATGTGAAACTTAAAAAATTACTACAGACTAGCAATAAGAAATTACTGATAAATGATAGCCAATTACCTTTCTCATCTACAACTTGTGCCCCTAATTGGATGGTCAGGGGTCGGGATAGGGAAAGGATGTGAGGGTGATTTTGATTTCGTCCTATCCAAGCTCAAACTCCGACGCCGTGATGGCATTGAGGTCCTTCATGAGGCCCTCCAGGTTGGCCATTTCCTGGTTTAGCTCCTCGGTGGAGTAGCTGGGCGCGAGGCGCTGCACCTCCTCGGCGGTGTGCGGGGGCGGGTTCGAGGCACTGATGCGGGAAGTGGGCGTGCCGTGGCCCCCGCTGCCCGGCCCGGAGCCCCCGCCCGACGACGGCGGCTTCTTGTATGGCGAAGAGTTCGGACGGACCGTCACTGTTGCACACACACGCACACACTCATCAAGTTAATAGTTCAAAGTTCACCATTTAATGATTAATAGCGTTCATGATGAACACATTTTGTGTGGACACCTGCACCCACCGGGGATCACATGATTTAACATTTAAGCAAGATGAATTATGGCAGTGATGATCAAGCAATATGTAATTCATTATCTAATTACATTCTTTATAAACAACTTTTTTTTGATAATTTGAGGTAACAAATAATTAGATAATGAATGACATTCTTTAAAAATTCTTACTTACCAACATGTTTCGGCTGCGGCGTACCGGGCGCACTGGTTGGCGGCGGTGCGGGCACACTGAAACTCTTCAACGGATGTCCTTGCAGTCTCTTCCCTTGTGCTTCAGCTAGCACATTCATCCCAGGAGCGTACGTGCCTGACGACTGCTGCTGCAGTGGAGGCGGCGGTTGCGGTTGTTGCTGACCCGCGTAACTACCTCCTGGAGGCGGCACTACGCTGTCGTAAGCGCTCTGCATGGCATACGGATTCTCCGTCGGCATCGGAGCTACATTAGGAGGCGGTTGTGAGCTGGCTAGGGCGTTCTGGTCGATGGTGACGTGTGCATGAGAGATGGTGTATTGTGTACGGGGGTAAGCAGGTCGAGATGAGATGTCGCTTGAGGTGGATTGGTTTAAGGGGGTGGTGTTGATTGGTGTTGCTGTTGCTATCGCTAAAATTAAATTTTACTTTAAAATTGTATCATTGCTAATAATATAATTTAGAAATTTAAAAAACAATATTGGCAAAACAAATCTACTTATTGAAATTCGTATTACCATAATTTGCGAACTGTTTTCTAACACCAAAAATTTCTCAAAAGATGTTAAGAATGAGTAATATATACAGATGCAAGGTGCTGGGCCAAGCATTACTTACGTTCTCTAGGTGGTTTGGATTCCACTGGTAAAGTAATCGGTTTCGGTTTCACTACCCTTCGATTCTTGTCATCATTGGAAACACCTAATGTGCAGCAAAGCAAGTGCGTGAACAAGTGAATAACTCAAAACAATCCTCTAAACTTATTACACTCAACAACCATTCGCAAAAAACATTCAATGTTAGTGCACTCTAACAACAAGAAACGACTAATAACAAAACTCACCCATATAGCTTGGCACATAAGTTCTCTTATCGAGCGAGTTGCTCGGTTGGCTGTCTCTACTGACATAGTCGTTGGCCCCCACAGAACGAGGGAGAGTCATTGCTCCGCTAGATGAAGCTCCGTCGTTGCTGGAGTGGCCCTTTTCCAGAGCTTTAAGCTCCATTTGGTCGTGATGGATCCACAGGTCTGGAGGCTTGATACTTTGATTTTTCGTCATTCCTTTCTGATATCTAAAAAAACATTTTATTATTAAATATATGCATATTATTATTAATTTCAACTAGTATGAATAGTAAATAATTAAAATAAATCAATTGTAAAATTTGGGATATATACTAACCCTTTTTTACTCCTATCTGGTGTAGTATTTGGATCTCGTCTTCGACAACACAAAACAGTTATAATTACAGCGATTATTGTAACAACAATAATAGAACCGCCAATGATTAAGTATAACATCATTGTGTTAGAAAATGGACCGGTTCTTCCCTCTGCAATATAATTTAAATGTAGAAGAAGATATTTCTTTTCTATACAGATTACATTTAATAAATGAAAACAAACAAAAATAAATATATGGGTTATTTAATAAACTACATGTTAGGAGGAAAACAAGAAAATAATAAAAAAAATACCTTTTAAATTTCCATTCATAACAGGACCAACATCTAATAAAAATATAAAATAAAAAAATTATTATAATAGAATTGAAAAGAAAGTTTGATGTAACTTACGTTCTCCGGTTCGGAATGAAACTGTTGAAGAAAACGGTCCATTTCCTTTACTATTTCTCGCTTGAATTTTGAAATAATAATTCGTAGTTGGTTGTAAATTATACAACTGTGTCGTATGTTTATCCCCTACGATGCCTTCTACTAACCAGTCTCTATCTTTCTTTGAATTATCTGTTGTGTAGAGTAAAATATATCCCGTAATGGGACTATGACTTTGTTTTGGCGGTTGCCACGATAAAGTAATAACCTGAGAATTTTCTTTTGATACTTCTACGGTGAGATCTCTTGGCGGCCCATTCGGAGCTGTCGCCAAAGTCGTATTCTGCACTACCATACTCCAAGGACTTTCTCTACGTCCTCTAACTACCTTCACAGTGAATTCATACATCGTGTTCGGTCGTAAATCAACAATCATACAGTTCAGTTCACTAGAGTTATAGTATCGGTACTTAGGGCTAGTAGCAGTGCCATATCGCACGACATAATAACGATTGTCCGTAACATATTGGCTTTTACTTAATGTAGCGTCGGTCCAATAAAGAACGACGGCGTTTGAGCTTATGACGTGAGCTTTAAGGCCAACTGGCGGAAGTAAAGGAACTGGAAGGTCAGGGGGTAATTCGTCTCGAGTTCGAACGGTCGCATAGCGCACTGGACTTGGACCCACGTTGTTGCTTGCTCTAAGACTTATTACGTATTCCGAGTTTGGTTCTAAATTTTCTATTACAAATACTCTTTGTTTTTCGTCCAGTTCTTGTACAAAAATATCTGGGATGCCTTTTCCCCATCCTATTATATATTTTCTAATTTTTATATTTTGGCTAGTCGGAGGGGTCCAGCTAATTGTTATACTATCTGATGCTGGGCGAACTACAAGTGAAAAATTATATAATAAAACTTTCATTCGCAAATTCGAATTAGATTATTAATAATTTGTACCTTTGAGCGGGCTTGGTTCCTCGGGAACTTTATCTTCTTCCTGATCGTTTTCGTAGGTGTCTGCGGTCAACCAATCCGTCGGAGGTCCAGAGCCATTGACATTAATGGCACAAAGTCGAATTTGATATGAAGATGATCGTTCTAAACTTAATAAAGTATACATGCGGCTGTTGCCGGGTGTTGTTATCGTGTCGCCTTTTCTCCCATGCTTCCGGTATCGGATTTTATAACCCGTTATTATCCCGTTCTGCCCTTCCACGGGCGGCGGTTCCCACCGGACCACTATACTCTAAAATGTAAATGAAACAAAGTTGTAACGAGTAGAAAGTATGAAATGATGAGCAATAAAGAAGCTTATTTACCGTGCTGCTGCCGGGTTCAACCGTTACGTTGATAGGAGCTTCAGTTGGGGCAGCGCTGAAAGTACGTACGACAACTTCTGCAGAATTTGCTCCGACTCCATTTTCATTTACTGCTACCACCCAGATATTATATTCAGTGAACATATTTAAATTCAACAAATCAAATGATAAATTAGTCGTATCTTTACTACGTTCTACTGAATTTTCACTCTGTAAACAAATAAAATATAACAAACTATAATATTTTTAATTTCGATTATTTTACCTCCATATAAAATATTTTATAGACTTGGATATGTCCATTAATTACTTTAGGTTCTTTCCAAGAAACATGGATGGAAGTAGGGCTAGTAGCATGTGCAACAACATTTAAGGGAGCACTAGGTACATGTTCTTCAGGTTGAGTGACAACTTTTAAGCTGTCCGATGAAGGACCTGGACCTATATTGTTATACGCAACGACACGAAAATGATAAACGCGTGCTGGGAATAATCCACCGATGTTTGCTTCTTCTAGTCGTGAACGAGTCGTGTTTTGCGTTCGTTCTCTACAACAGAATTTTATTTTAATCTTAGATTAAAACTTCATCAAACGTTAATACATAAAAACAAAATTTCAAAATAGTATTTAAGAAAATACTGTTTATATTATAGATTTTCCAAAATAAATTTTATTTTGGTATCTAATCAACTCTGGATAAATTGGAACTCACCTAGGGCTTCCCTCCTGGCGATAGAACACCGTATACGCTAAAATTTCTCCGTTCGTAACTTCAGGCGCTTTCCAACTGAGCGTGACGAACCTGGCTTTGATGATGACGGCTTTCAGGTCCTGCGGCTTGCCAGGCAATCCGTCGTGATGCGGGAACGGGGCTCCATCTGTTGGAGACATATCCCAGGACCAAGGCGTGTCGGTGTAAACGGGGAGGGCAGGACCCAAAGAGGGATTAGTATTGTTATCAGGTTTGAGAGAGTTAAAGGCTCGCAAGGCTGTACCACCGCTGATGTTAAACGAGTCCATTTGACTCACATCGCGCGAGTAAATGTGTTCTTGAGGAAGAACGTGGCCGAATTCAGTATCGCCGAGTCTATCGGCTTTTAGTGAGGTTAATATGTTCCGGAGTTGAGATTTAGAGGGCTTTTTGTCCTTGTCACGGACCTTTTTTCGCTTATTTACTATCGTGCAAATAAAGGCGTGCAGGATGCAGAAATAAATTAGGTCAAACAAGGAAAAGGGAAAACAAATAAATTAATATAATGCCAAACTAAACATACTTAAAATAATTCATTCTTATAAAAATAATTATTTGATTCAACATTCTTGGCTTTTAAAACCTTAACATTGGAATTATATATAAAAACAAAATAATACGGTCTATGATCTTACAAAAACAGACTACGACTCTGAAAACCTGATTTAATAATAATCTATTATTGATAATATTACTTTATATTTAAAATATGTAAAAAAGTTAACGTTTAAAAGCCAAAGAGCTGAATTTATACCAAGCTAAAATAATCTACTAAAAAATATAAAAGAAATTTAAATAAACAAAACAACAATAGTAATTAAATAATTATAAATATTTTTAGATTTTTATTTGAAACTTACCGGATCCGATAATTTTGAGCCTAGCCGAAGCCTGAATATTCCCAGCGGGATTCGAACCAACGCACTGGAATATTCCGTCATCTTCATCCAATGTGCCCAGAATTTTTAAATTGTGCCTGTACAATCAAATAATTTAGTAAAACCCTTTACTGGCAAAAAAAAGTTCTTACCCGTTATCTAATTTGAAGTACTCGCCATAAGAGATCACTTCACCGTTTTTCAGCCACTGGACTTTAGGTTCGGGCTTACCGTAAATGCTGCATTCGAATTCAGCATCTTTGTGAATTGCGTCCACTTTGTCTTCAGGCTTTTTCAGAAACTTCGGCGGGACCTAAAGCAAACAGAAAGAGAAAAAGTGTCAAGAGGCAATTTGTCAATTAGAGTTGAAAGTGGACAAATTACCTGGACTTGAATTGTAGCTGTGGCGTCTAAACTATCTTCTCTATTTTCTGCTCTACATTGATATGTTCCTGCATCAGATTCTTGGATGTTGATTATTTGAAGGGAACTCGTACCCCCTACTCTTCTATATCGGCTATCGAGATCGCTAAATAAAAATAAACTTTATGAGAAAACTTCAACACTTTTATAAAGTTTCTATTGCAACTAATTTTCCACTTTAAAAACCAAGATAGATTAAAAACATCAAATGAAATACTAAATAAGTAACTTTATAGATTAAAAGATATTTTTATACATTGAATTAATTTAATATTTTCAAACTTTTTTAAATAAAAATGTTGCAGAATATAATCTAGCTTTATTTACGAGTTGAAAGAGTTTCTTTAAAATAAAAGTAAAGAAAATATAAAAATAAATAAAAAGATGTAAAAGCAAGGTTTCCATAGTAACTGTATGAGATTTTTGACTTTAAATACAAACTGAATTTGGAGAGAGGAGATATATTTTTGTACGCTTTATGCATACTTATATTTTACATTTTAGGGCTTTTATTTTATTTGCTTTTTCAAGAGAACATCTATTCAAACATTAAAAACACATTATGAATATAATCCATCCACAAAAACTTTAGGTTGTTTGAATTTTCAGTAAAACAAAACTGAATTTGTTTCTTCTATGGAAAGTAAATTGATACAAAATTATATTTGTAATAGATAATTTGATACAATTGATTTCAAGGCCCTTGAATTTGTATTTATATTATAGATGTTTTTTGTGTCTTATATATTTTTTATTAAGTATAAACGTAAATATAGTAAAAAACAAATAAGAAGCAGCAGCGATACTTACGCCATATCTAAATTAACCCCATCCTTCAACCAACTGATCCAGGGCTTTGGAAACCCATTCGCAGCACAATCCAGTGTGATAGTCTGCCCTTCAATGACCTCCTGCGACCTAGGCGTCGCTATGAACCCCGGCGCCGCTATACTGGCAGCAGACTCTAGATCACTGCTGATGATGAGCATGGCCTTGTTGCTGAGCCGGTACTGGCTCAACCCGGAGGCATTGCAGCGGTAGGTGCCGTGGTCGGAGTGCTGCACCTCGTCGATCTCCAACGCGCCGGATGGGAGGACAGTCATGCGGAGCTCGTCTAGCTGCAGAGGGCGTTCGTCCTTCAACCAGCGGACTCGGGCAGGTGGGGTGGCGTGGATCAGGCACGAGAAGTAGGTTTTCTGACCCGGGAACACGGTCAGGTCGCGGGGTTCTTGGATGAAGCCCGATAGACCTACGGAACAGAGAAATATGAATAAAAAAATAATTAATAGACTGATTTGGCTTAATTTATGATGTGGTATCTTATGATCCGCAAGTTAGATAATTTTAAAGCGAAAATACCTTATACCCTCATGTTCGAAATTTAATATCATTGGATGGTACAACGCCTTATGGTGGTAAAAATGTTAGAATATATCTAAATAACAACATTGAAAGAGAAGATTCAATTTTTTGGCCACCGAGTTCACTAAATATAACGCATATTCAGTATTATCTTTGTGGTCACAAGAAGAGTTTAATTTATGCTGAAAAATACCAAACCAGGAATTAATTTATTTATTTTGGCTGCAAATAAAACCACGAAAGTCGAATCTGATATTCTAGTTAAATTATAAGATGGGCTAGAATGTGTATTCAGAAAGAGGGAGGACATTTTGTACAATGGGGTAGGTGACCAAGGTAGAATTTTAATGAAAAAACTATTGAATTATAGAAAGTATATTTATTTACTAACGTTGACATTAAAAAAGTTAAATATTTATCAGCAATTGTTTAGTAATTTGCGTTAAATAGAAACAGCGTCCTTTACTATGACGTTCACTAAGTTAGCACTATCTCACTCACACCACCTATTTCCGTCTGTCTACCTTCGCCGCTCTCATGAACTTCGTTGACGTCATAATCCCCTCCCAAGTACTATATTATTTATTTACTTCAAAACAACATATAATTAACAATTTTAAAAAAATACGGGTATATTATTTTTGTACAAGCTATCACATATACCAAATTTAGAAATTGGTCACCTACCCCATTACTTTTGTAATTAACAATTAACTATTTTCAATTTTTAAACACTAATAAATAAAAGTAAGCATAATCATGGCCTCCTATATTAAATATAATTTATAAATATAAAAATATAAATTTCTTATTTTTAAAATAAATTATTTTTTTGTTCTTCCTAAACTTATATACAATTATAAGTTATTGATAATAATAAACATAAACAAAACAATGAAACAGTTTTAATTAAATTATGTATAAAATTTCATTCAATATTCAAAGTTTGTCGTGAAGTGGCATTAATAATTTAACTTTTAAAGTAAATTAGTATTTAAATAACAAAGTGAAGAAACTTTGGTTAAAACAGCAAAACAAAATTAGAAACTGTGACATGTATGCCATCTAGATTATAAGGTAACAACTATGTAACATAACCTGTATTACCGGCATTAATAAATGGTTCGTAGATGTAACATGGTGTCAGAAGAAAAATAGTGAGAAGAAAAACCGAAAATATAAAGAAAAAAAAGATTTCAAAAGAGAAAGAGGACAGCAATAAAGAAAATAAAGTATTTTATTAAGTTCCGCTCTATAAATCAAACTAAAATGCCCGAAGAAACAGGACTACTGAATGTTATTCGACCACCCAAACAACTGGCCATAAACAATGACATTGCTCAAACATGGAAAATTTGGAAACAACAGTATGAGTGGTATGAAATAGCAACAGGTTTGAAAACTAAACCACCAGAAATACAGGCAGCCACACTTATGTCAGTTATTGGGCCAGAGGCTGCAGTAATATTCAATACGTTCAACCTGTCAAGTGAACAACAAAAAAACGTGGAAGTCATCAAACAAAACTTTGATAAATATTTTATACCTAAATCAAATGTTACTTTTGAACGTTATATGTTCAACAAAGCAATACAAGAAGAAAATGAAACGTTCGACGAATTTTTGACAAAAATAAAATCAAAAATTAACAAATGTGAATTTGGGGAAATTGAAGATAGTTTATTAAGAGACAAGATCATAATAGGCATAAAAGATGATCAATTAAGAAGAAAACTATTAAGTGAAGGTGATTTAAGACTAGACAAAACTATACAAATATGCAAGGCTGCAGAACAAGCAGGGCAACATATAAGAGATATGAAGGTGTCTGAACAAAGTAAAACTGTAGATGCAATCAAAATAAAGAAACAACAAAATAAGAAGCATGAATTTAATTGTAAAAGGTGTGGTACGACACACGGCCAGAAGAATTGTCCAGCCTATAAAAAACAGTGTCGAAAATGTAAAAAACTAAATCACTTTGCGTCAATGTGCCATACAAAGCAATCAACAGTCAATACTCTTGAACAAGAAAATGAAGATGAGGGAAATGACACAGACGAAGACACATTGTACGTAACAACAATAGAATCTGAAAATTCTCAAAAAGATTGGTATGAAGAGGTAAAGTTTAATGAGATAACAGTAAAAATGAAATTAGATACAGGGGCACAGTGCTCAGTAATTTCAAAGAAACTAGCTGACAAAATAGGAGCACAATTACAAGAATCTAAAGTCAAAAGAATCGTATCATATACTGAACACAAAATGCAAGTGTTAGGTGAAGTTAAAACTAAGTGTTTCATTAGAAATCAAGAAAGAAGAGTAATATTTAAAGTAGTAGATGCTCAAGTTACACCAGTACTAAGCAAAAACGCTTGTGTATCATTTGGACTAATAAAACGTATCTCAGAAATAAAAACAACAAATGATCAGATATTTACAGGCTTGGGATGCATAAAAAATTTTGAGTATGATATAGATTTGGTAGCTGAACCAAATCTAAAAGTACATCACCCTCGTAAAATTCCGTATGCAATCAAAAAAGATGTGAAGAAAGAACTAGACAATATGGTCAAGTTAAAAGTAATAAAACCAATTCGAGAAGCTACTCCAGCTGTTTCACCCATGGTGATAGTAAAGAAAAACAATAAAATAAGAATCTGTCTGGATCCAACAGATATAAACTCTAACCTACTAAGAAGACATCACCCGCTTAAGACAATAGAAGAAATCGTTGCAACCATTAATGGATCAAAATACTACACGTTATTAGATTGTAAAAGAGGTTTTTGGCAGATTAAAGTGTCCAGTAGGTCACAAAAATACTTGACGTTTGCAACACCTTGGGGCAGATACACTTTCCAACGCCTTCCGTTTGGTTTAGCCTCTGCACCTGAAATCTTTCAAAGTGTGATCACACAACTGTTAGAAAAATATAGCAACGTGGAAGTATCCATGGATGATATACTGATACACGGGAAAACCAAAGAAGAAGTAGAACTAACAACTACACAAGTAATGAAAACTCTAGAAGAAGCAGGTGTTAAATTAAATAAAGAAAAATGTATTTTTAACACACAAAAAGTTAAATTTTTGGGCCACATACTTAGTCCTAAAGGTCTAGAACCTGATGAAGACAAAATTCAAGCAATAAAAAAACTCAAAACGCCAGAGAATAAAACGGAGCTACAACGAGTGCTTGGAATGGTCACATATCTGAGTAAGTTCATTAAAAACTTATCACAAATCACAGAACCATTACGAAAACTACTTCTAAAAGAAAACGCGTGGCTATGGACAGAAGAACAAGAAGTAGCATTTGAAAAAATCAAAGAAGTATTGTCAAAGCCACCCACTCTAAAATATTATGATGTAAATGCACCGGTCACACTATCTGTAGATGCCAGTTCCACAGCAGTAGGTGCCGTTCTATTGCAAAACAATCAGCCAGTTGCTTATGCTACTAAAGCCTTAACAAAGGCTCAACAGAATTACCCGCAAATAGAAAAAGAAGCTTATGCAATAAGATTCGCTTGCAATAAGTTCCACCAGTATGTATACGGCAAGAAGTTAACTATCGAAACAGATCATAAGCCGTTGGAGATAATATTTAAAAAGACAATAACAAATGCTCCAGCTAGGCTACAAAGAATTCTGTTTGATGTAATACAATATCATCCGCAAGTTATTTATAAAAAAGGCAATGAATTATATATTGCAGACACACTGAGCAGAAACTGTACACACGAAAAAGACATACTAGAGGAGGAAGAAGAACTGCAAGTACAAATCATTCTGTCAATGACAGAAGAAGCTCAGAATGATCTAAAACAAGCCACTGAAATAGATGACGAACTGAAAATACTAAAAAAGACAATTCTAAATGGATGGCCAGCAGAAATAACAAGTCTAGATCCGAAAATTCTACACTATTGGAATTTCAGAGAAGATCTCTCGTACTACAATGGCTTAATATTTAAAAGCCAAAAAGTAATAATTCCTGTAAGTTGCAGAAAAAGAGTATTAAAATGTTTCCATGAAGGCCATTTTGGAATACAATCATCTATCAGAAGAGCAAGAGAGTCAGTTTATTGGAAAAATATGGCTCAAGAGATCACTGATTACATTAACAAATGTCATATTTGTCAAAAAACACAAAGAAAGCCGTTAAAAGAGCTATTAATTAATAAACAAATTCCTAAAAGACCTTTTCAAATAGTCGCTTCCGATTTATTTACATTTAGAGGAAAGGACTATTTACTAATTACTGACAGTTACTCTGGTTATGTGGATATTAAGAAATTAAATCAAACGACAACAGAACAAGTAATACATAATTTAAAACAATGGTTCGCGACTTTCGGAATTCCTGAGAAGTTAGAATCCGACAATGGTCCGCAATACAATTCCACTAAGTTCAAACAATTTGCTAAAGATTGGCAATTTCATCACAGTACGTCTACTCCAGAATATCCACGTTCCAATGGACTTGCAGAAGTAAGAGTCCAAACAGCTAAAAACATACTAAGAAAATGCTATGAAGACAACACCGACATCCAGCTAGCATTACTTAACTACAGAAACACACCCAGAGCTAACAAATTATCGTCACCCAATCAAGCATTGATGAGTAGAGTCACCAGAACTCTACTACCTATCTCAACAGACAAACTGAAGCCAAAAGTTGTAAATATACATCACAACTTAAGCAAACAAAGAGCTAAACAAAAGAAATATGCCGACAGAGGTACGAAGACTATCCCGAATATGAAAGCAGGAGAACAAATAAGATTAATGGTTGATCATAGAAATAGAAAAGCTCCCCGAACCACGTTCATATATAGTACAAGATGAATCTGGACATAAGTATAGAAGAAATACTTCTCAAATCACACCAGTTCCAGTTCAAGAAGAAAATCAACCAGAAGATCGAAACAATTCAAATACCGAAATAGTTCCTGATGAGAAACAACAAACCAAAGATATTACTACCGACCTACCGACTTCAAGAAGTGGACGAATCATAAAACCTGTATTAAGATTAAATTTATAATGTTTTGTTAATTATATATTTATATTTCTTATTAAAAAGGGAAAGATGTGACATGTATGCCATCTAGATTATAAGGTAACAACTATGTAACATAACCTGTATTACCGGCATTAATAAATGGTTCGTAGATGTAACAGAAACTGTGTATGAAATATTTTAACAATCAAAGTTTCTAAAAAATATAGCCGTATGTATTTTCATTTCATTTCATTTCGTTCATATTGAGATAGTGAGTGCTCAATTTTAATCCCACACCTGTATAGAAGAATGCACTTCAATTCAAAAAAACGTTTATTATAGTCTACGTTTTCTAATAAAAATAGAACTATACTGAGAGCACAGGACAATAAACTCCATACAAAGCCTGACAAAAAACAACTTTATTCTAGAAAATACTTTTTATTTTTTATACTCCCAAGCTTTTTATCCTATTACAATGTATTATTTAAATATGAAACAGGAGTAACAGTAAAAAGCAAGTAAACAAATACATCCCCATCATCCGATATGTTTTATATAAAATATTTCAAAACACAATTAAATTCTGAAATTAAATTTCGTGTTTGCTGTAAAACTTTTCCATGTTCCTGTAATGTTCCGGTGGAAACGGGGGAACGAATTACGTTTTGCATTTTACGTACAGCAAAAAATAAAAGTCTTTTAACATTTACATGAAAATGTACAGTGTCATAAAATACAATCATAGTTATATTACAATTTTGTCCAGTTATAATGCTTTTAGTTCTAAACTATTACGTTTAAAAGAAGCGAAGAACGTACAATAGTCATATTAATATTTTATTTGTTTCTTTATCACCGTAATTAATATCTGTGTCAGAAATAAAAACGAAATGTATTTCTATTTGTACAATAAAAAGTAAATATAAATTGATAGGAATAAGTGTGTTTGACAGTTTATCTCAAAAGATTCAATTTACGATAAATTAAATGTTTCTTAATCGTTTAAAAAATCTACCGTTGACATCTTCATTGGTCCTTGTACATGTGAATGTCTGTGACAGTTTAATTATAGTTTGATTGTGTCATTTATCTGTATCTAATTTAATAAAGTTTTTTAATTTGATTGAGCGCATTTCATTCAAACTTCTGAGATCTGTACCAGTTGCAGTAATGTTTAATAAAAATGGTTTCATCGAAGTTTTTTGAATACTTCGAAACAGTTAAATAAATGTATCGACCAATATTTTTTGATTTAATGATTTTTTTGTTGGTAGGCGCCATATTTTGTGTTGGTCATAGCTAACTTATTGAGATCATACAGATCTCAACATTTTGGGATTTTATGTGTTAGATGTATTTTAATGATTTTATATTTAAGCTTCTAACGTTCGGACATCAATATTTGATTAACTGGAAGTGAACTTTATTTATGTTATTCTTTTGCAAATAATAGAAACAGAAAAACATATTTCTCCTTTCAGAAATAGATAAGTAATAGTTTTTTGTTACATAGAAATTCTCCCCTAGTTCCAAATGTCACTATGCGGCCGCTACATAACTTTTAGCAAACTATATGATACTTTTTGTACTAGAAGTTGCTATTTTCATTATATATTGTTGCGCAAAAATATATTAAACACGGGTGCGTTATTAGTAGTGTCCGACCGAAACATGATTTTCAGCCGAAACTGAAACTGTAACCGAATATTTGGCTCCTCTTCTAGTTTCAACCGAAAACGTAACCGAAACCAAAACTTATGTAGTTATGTTAAAATTTAATTAATTTTTTATTAAACACGGTAATTTAATGTTTTTCTTACCTTTAGGGTATTATTTGATTAATAAATTAAATAAAAAAAATATTAATTTTTGTAGAGATATATTTACTAAAGAAATAAAGATTTTAGTTATCAATCACCACCTCAAATATTATTATTAGTAATATTTATATTATTATTATTATTAGTAATTGGCCGAAACCAGCATTTTTTGCCGAAATTGGCTGAAACCGAAAACGAAACCGAAATTTCGAACGGACACTAGTTATGAGCTTTCAGAAAAAAATATTGAAGGAACTGAAGCATTGAAATAACAATTTTATTTGCAAAATTCTTAGTTGTGTTGGTGGCCACAACAGAATTTTATGTAGTTATAGTAATTAAAACAATATTAAACTCCCGTTCTTTTGTGAAATCGAATACTACAAATATTCATCTTAATAAAGTATACCACAGAATAGGTTTATACAGAAGCAACAGTAAGACAGAGAAACGAAAATTAGAGAGAGATGGGGAAAGCCAACAAATTTAAAGGGGCCATTGTTTAAAATCGGAAAGTTTTGTCACATCTTAGTGAGAGATAGGGAAAGCCAACAAATATAAAGGTCTACACAATGTTCCAAGGTCATAGAACTGAATAGGATAACATGAAAGGTACCGACACGGACTGTCGCTTCTATATGTAACTATTCTGTGCTTCTACTTCTTTATCCATTGATTAAAACCACAAACATAGTTCTGCTACATTTAAATCATTCCCTTACTGGCAAGCATAACCTCGGCGCTTCTGCTAACAATGCTCCCCACAGCAGGTATAACCGCCTTGCACTGGTACCGGCCGGTGAGTCCTTGGTTCTCCACGACGGAGGAGATGTAGAGCGAGCCGTTGGTGAGCTGCGACCGGTACGCGTCGCCGATGAACGTGAGCGGCTGCAGATCGGCGTCGTACCACTGGATCTGGATGGCCGAGCGTGGAAACTCGCTGGACCGGGCCGCGCAGTCCAGCACTGCCGAGCTGCCTGGGTGGACTACTGTTGAGCGGGGCTCTACCGTGAACTCCAGCACGTGGCCTGGAAGGGAATAAAAGATTAGTTTTAGAAGAAATTAAATAGTAATGAATTTACTATCAATAATTGTTTAGTTTCCTCAATTAAAATGAACTCAATAATTATTTTAATAATAAAATAATTATTATAGTAATAAAGTATGCTTTCTTTTAAATACACCTTATTTGGAAATGCATATTGAAGTTATTTGATTTTATCGGGCAATACATTTAGGAAGTTATGGAAGTAAAAAATTAAAAATTCACAGTTCCAATTAAAAATTTAAAATACAAGTTATTTCCAATCACAGTTAAACATGAAAAGTAACGATTTTTAGTATTTTTATCCTAAAATTTTTCATAAATAAATAAATTATTTCAATATTGTTCAAAAAAGTTTCAGATCTATCTGGATTAAAACTAAATTATCCCGGATATGTGAAGCAAAAGGTACCACACTATCTTGCAGAATGTCTCTAATGTACATATCTGCGTATAAATAAAAATATAAATTTTTGGGTCCAAAAGTTTTTGAAAATATTTCATGTTGATAGATGACGATGCGTTGTCTTCAAATTTACAAATATAATTAGTCTCAAAGTTGTACCTCAAAAAAGTCTGTTCTTTAGGTACATCTCTAAAATGGGTAGATAGCATCTCAACTATTATACCAGTCGTTTATACGGATAAAGTTACATAAAAATGTTTTCTCTGCCTGTATGTTCTTGAAATGATTTGGTGAAAAAAATAACGAAAAAACCTCTATTTCAGTTTTTCGCTTGGAACCTTTTTTCTCTCCAAATTTATATTCTGGATATAACTAAATATCGATACGCAGATTACAAATTTTCAAACAGAAATAATTTATCTCTTACTGTTCTCGAGATAATTACGTTCGAAGTTAGATCCAAAAAGAAGTTTTTTCGTTTTTCTCATTTTTAATCGAATCGTTCCAAATAACGCATACGTAGAGAAAACATTTCTTTATGTAACTATTGCCCCCAAATCGATTGGTCTCTACCCATTTTAGACGTATACCAAAAAAACCACTTCTTGAGCTGCAACTTTATGAGTAAAAATCTCAGAAATGAAAAGACATTTCATTTTTGTTTGTAAATTTGAAATCAGCGCATCGATATCAAATCAATATGGACCATTAGAAAGAAAAATTCTTGACCCAAAAATGGGTATTTTTTTATTATTTCGGGTGTATAATCACAATTGTCAAGTTGTTTTTTAAGCTTTGCTCTTGGTGGAAACATAAAATTTTGTAACGGATAGTCAATTTGAAAAATAATTAGAGTTCATACTGGCCATTGTCCTGTGAAATACATTTGTACAGAATTTGTAAAGCTAAAAATGACATCTGTCGACTGTGTGAAGCGGACGAAAAATCACAGAGACTCAACCAACCAAGTAAGGGGTACCTGACGGCAGATGAGATCATGAATTTGACATCTGCTAAAATTAATAAATGTTTTGACTTTGTGATAATAGAAGGTTACTACTAACTGAATTGTTCAGATTTAAGTTCTTATGAATATATTTGCCTATGGATTTAATATACTGCGTGTGTGTGATGTAGGTATAATAATATAATATCCTTTGTTATATATTGCATTAATTACAATCCCTTAAGAGTAATAAACTAATTTCATTATCACGTGTACGTAATTCAGCGTTAGTTGTGGTTATTAGATAATCTAATCTGCAATATATTTAACTTAGAAAACGATTTCACGTTGCATATGCAGCCAACATAACACGTAAGTTGTACGTATTACATTTATCAGGATTATATTTGAAGTAAAAACAGAATTTATTGTCCAAAAGGACAGAATTGTTTAATCTTATTTGCATTTTAGATTCCAGAATGTTTGTGTTAAATTAAATGAGCCATTATTTTTTACTGTTTTTACAATGTTTATGTACACAATGTAATATTTTATTATGTATTCTCTTTGTTTAACAAGACGGTTGAGAGAATACCCAGCTGAATCAAGGGTAAAACAACTTGTGTTCAAGAGTGACCCAAGTAATGCACTTTCTGTTAACTGCTCTCAAAATTTCCGGGTTCTCTGTTCTATTGTTCTCCTTTGCCTATGCATGAGTACCCTTTAAATGTACCAGATAATTATATAAACACAAATTAGTGCGTATATCATTTTATAAAATATATCCATTCATTCTCCTTCTTAATAATGTAACAATAGTTACAAAAATATGCCTTTGTAATAAACTTTTTCAAATTAATTAATTTAAATATAATCATGTGTTTGATTGATGTATGTAATAGTATTTTGTACAACAAGAGTGGATATGATACATATATCGCACGAGAACGAATTGAAAGACATGACCCGAAGGGGAGTGCCTCAAACGTTCGCGTAGAAAAAATAATTTTCCTTTTTACATAATTTATGACAACTTACATCTTTTATTTATTTTTATTTTTTGTAGTTTTTGGTGAAAATAATTGCTTTTGTTTAATTTATGTAAATTTTAATAAATTTATCAATTTTTCGTAGTCTTCTAATATATAATATTTTATTACAGTAATTACAAGCTAAATAAGATATTAGAAATGTCTTCCTTCCTCTTCAATACATACAGTACGTCCCCGAAAAAATTTTTGACACATACGTACATGGCTGTCCGTTTCTAAGCAACAACTTATCAAAATTAAAAAAATAATGGCCATCAATATTTACTTAGGATTACACCTAAATGAAAACTCCTATATCTCTGAAACGATTCATTTTGTTGTATAAAGTATATAATATATTTCCATTTATTTTGGCTTCTTTTCCATGTCCTATAAACCTTCAATACTTATTTATTAACACCCTGTATACATGTATACAAATTTTTGTTAAATAATCCCCATCAGTATTTACATTTTCAAAGATTGATCAATCAAATAGCGGCATTTCAGGTATTGCGGATATATAAGAGAGAATCCTGCATCAATAGTGCTGATCTGGATTATACGGATACGGATACTCTGGAAAGTGATCTAGTCTATGGGTCAGGAATTGGAGCACGCATAATGTTTACTCTAATTCTTTACCTACTATAACTAAGTCGATTCTGGAGCAGTTGCTTGCTCTATAATGTGTTCTAAATTCTAGAGTGTTGCTCTAATTCCTGACCTGCTGAAATTGGAACGCATTCAGAGTCAGAAGGCTGTTCTAGAATGTCTTCTGGTTTCAGTGGGTTAAGAATAAGAGTATTCTGAAATGTTTGCTCCAATTCTTGACCTGTTGCAACCGGAGTAGTTGATTGCTCTAGAATATGTTCTAGTTTCAATGGATCGAGAAACAGAACATTCTAAAATGTTTGCTCTAATTTTTGACCTACTGAAACAGGATCGTATAGGCCAAAAATTAATTTGCAAGTTAAAGATTACAAAGTAATAATAAAATGTTATAATTATTTTGAAATAGGTCGATGTAAATACTCGTAATGACATTGCAAATAGTAATTGACACTTATGTAAATTGTAAACAAATCAAGAATAAAGGACGACATTGTATTAGACATACTTTGTTGCATAATTGTCGCAAATTGCGTTCTTATAATGCATACACATAATAATTTAGATAACTAATTATTTATGATGATTACAAGCAATTTTATACGGGTGACAAATTTAGAACACTGTGACAGTCATTCTATTTCATATTTGATAAAGAAAAGTTTCTAAATGGAACATTTAAGATTTCTTATGGAAAAATAAATTTGAAGAACTTAAAAGCTTGCACTAAAGTTACTCAACCATATTAAAAGGATTCTCACAATTCAAATATAAAAATTTTTGGATACATAAAATTTTATTGCCATAGTACGCCACCTACATCCTTTATGTGAATATGAAGGGAGGTAAAAGAGAAGAAACTAATAAAGACAATAAATGTGTGACATGCCATTTCCATTTTTCTGGAAGAGACAGTTCAGTTATTTTATGGAAATCGCAATAGGTGTAATATTTCACATCGAAATACACTTATTGAGTTGTGAAGGGTAAGCCAGAAAGTGAATTTGAAATATACTCCTGAAAGGGTTTCAATCGGGTATATTATATGCAGTAATAAATAACACTCCATTAAAAAGGTTAAAATATTTTCAGTGAAATAAAAGTAAGTGATATACTTTATACAGAAGTGTTCAAAATGGACAGTATGACATCTGATGTTCAATTTTCAAAATCGGCAGCTTTAATCTGACCATTATTTAATCAGTAGAAGATTTGAGGCCATGATCCTTCTAAAATTATTGTGCCATGAAGAAAGTTACACTTTAGGTAACAACATTTATAATGGGCTAAAATCAAAATTTATTTTTCATTTATTTAATAAAAAGCCTTTCCATGTCTATTTTAAATTTTGTTAATTTTTTTTCTTGCAGCAGTTCTGATTTTTTTTTAATTCATTCTCATTTTGAATTTCAGCCCTACTTTTTATTAAAATGAGAACGAACTACATATTTTAATGAATTCAGAAATTAATTTAAAAAAATTATAAATGTTTCTAACACACAGTTTCAAAATAAAATTGAATACATATTGTTTACGAAATAAAGGACTATTATAAATAAGTAATAAGAAAATTACAATAATAACTATTGTAAATGATTGTAGATGTGTACATCATTAATATTTTATAGATATCGAGAGTTGTAATTTGATAATTTTCCTCGAGCATTTTAAATGAATTAAATGCAGCATTTAACGGTTCATTGCCTTATAATTACCGCAATTACAAATTAATTCCCAAAATACTCAGGTTTATATCTTCAATCATCATTCAGCTGTTTATTGTTTCATAAAACAATTGCCTATCAGAACGACCGACAATCACGTTTAAATTTCCTCTTCATTCCATTATTCCGAGGCATTACAGAAACAAATTAAAATGAATAGCATATTTACTCTAGATCGTCTCAAAGTTAAATATGCTAATCCTTCACTTACTATTCAATTCAATTTAAAAGTCCCGCCAAAACGGAAATATGAGGCCCTAGAAGGCTGTGTCAGGAACAGATGAAGGCACACAATAACGATTGCAATCTAGTAGGTGTGGTATCCTACACACGTCAGTGGCGTCCAAACTTTTTTAATGAAGTGCCCTCGAAAAGTTTTTTGATTATACTGAGTGTTAGGAATCGATGTTGTGAAACAAAGAAAAATAAACCGAAAAAGTTTTTTCAGGTAATTTTTTGTTTGGAGGAAAACACGAAGGGTTGTGTTTGACTAATTTTTTAATGGATTTCTTTATCCGGCTATTAAAAATTATTAAAAAAGTAGCATTTAGAAATGTCAGTTAAAAGGTCGAGAGGAAAATTTTAATTATAAAGAGAAGTATTGTTGAAATTTTAATTAAATATGGAATAATTTACACTGAAAAGAAGTATTATATTCGACAGAAAAAGAGCACTATTATATTAATGATAACTTTAATAGCGTAAAGTAATAAAAAACAGAAGTGTTTAACGGGTTTATATCATTTAGATATATCTTTATTACTATGACGCTACTATCTCTACAAATATTATTTTTGACACTTTAAAAATTAATTGTAAGAAGATTTTATCCCACATCCTGACAGATATAGTTTAGTAAATTTATTACAGCCTTCTGGGAATAACATATGATAGTAGGGAATCTTAAAATAAATAAAAAAGGATCATGTTTTACAACAGGAACATGAAGTTTGTTTGAGAAAAAAACACCCTATAATCCTGAACTATTTTCAGTGAATTACATGCATGCAATGTTGATTAAAGCATGATTATATTTTAATATTTTATTAGCTACTTCGGAAAAGTATTAACTTTTTGTGAATATATGTATTTTTTATCTACAAGTTTTATTAAATGAATATGATTTTCTTTTATTCACATGAATATGATAATTTTGTTATATGAAAGATTTTATGTGTATTAGAATGACAATATATCTCCATTAAAATAAACAGTAATGGTTATTTCATTTTTATTGAATATAATATCATTTTTATGATAATTCTACCTATTTATATTTAATGATACTGGTTTTTAACATATATTCATTCTATTCTACTAGTATACGAGTAGTAATAGATGAAACTATCTGTTACTGAATAATAACGAAATCTAAAATAATCGGTGCGCGGTAATTACTGCTACTATACTCTATTTAATAACTAGGAAGAGTGAAAAGTATTGTAATCGCGAAAAAAATTCGGTTTTCAGATTTCAACGGAAATATGCATTTCAGCGTGAGGTCTACGTATGTGTGCATCTCGCATAGCTCAAAAATGATAAGTCGTAGAATGTTGAAATTTCGTTTATGAAATTGCTATAACATCTATAGTTATGCTTCTACATTTCTGGTTCCAATTTTCAAAGGGCACTTTTGGGAAGAAACTTATTAAAAATAATAATTTAGTTGGCTTTCAGTTTTTGTAGAAAACATTTGATTTCAAAATTGAGTATAGGTATGATTGACAACCTTGACAACATTGATAACTGTCAGAATATATTTCGTGAGAAATATATATAAGAAATAAATGAAAACAATCTCTTTCTTTGCAAATATTTGAGCGATTTAAATAATTTTGTATAATGATAAAAGGAAGAGTGATAAGCATTTTAATAAAGCATACAAAAAAAAAAATGATTCATTTCGAAGGGAAGTTCGAAGATATGATATCAAATGAAAGTTGAAGAACGATTAGTCGTAGAATGATCTCACTTTCAAGTGAAATAAGTTTAAATGAAGTGCAGCAAAAATGTGTAAATTTAACGGACAAGGAAATCATGTTAATGGAATGGTACCAAGACAGGTAGAATAATGTTTATGTTCGCATGTGAAACATTGTCTTTTTTCGAAAGGTGGCCTGTAAATTTGTCTGATAACTCCACAATGATTAACTTAGTCCAAACACAATCTAAAAGTATTATCTTTCAATTTGCCACTACATTCACGAAGTGCTCTCCATAATATTCCATATTTGTTCAGTGTAATAAATGTTTATCTAACGTTTGGCCAGCACTGTCTACTCCATCTACGTGGAAGTTTGTTCGCGTGAACTATGCACTTACGGGTTGTGGGGCGTATAACCGTTGTATTATTTAATGACAGCTGTGTTAGGGGGTGGAAAACCCCACCGCCGCCAGATTAACGTCACAGTTATTGGTGTATGTCGTATCGAATTGCCATTTGTTTATACAGGTCATAGACGGCGATGCTTGTTTTTATGACCAGTTGTTATTTTGTGGACGAATAAAATATTATGAGGGTTGAACGGTTTATTTCCTTGATAAGGGTAAAAAATGAGGAAGAGAAAAATACACTCGAGGGATGATTTTTACAGGATTCACCTAAAAACACTGACCACCAAACTATAACCTCCAGTACTGAATATACACGCTATAAAATAAAAATGTCAATAAATTAATAGTTATTTAAGTTACATGTAATTACGTGTTTATTAAGCCGAGGTCCTATACTAACTTTGGAGGATGTTGAGATTTATGTACATGATCAGAAAAGATCGATCCGTATTCTTGATCGATCAGAAAAAAATGATCCTGTTTGATTGGTAATTTATAACCATGCCAAAATGCTAGACATACTAACACATCAATATCGATCTGATCCTTTAAAATCATTTTGATCAATGAAGATCGATCTGAATAATCAGAATCAATGTGATCAATTAAACAATCAAATTAATCCATCGATAGATTAAGCTATCAGATCGATCAAAGGATCAGATAGATAAAACGACCACATCGATACTTTTTTACTGAGATCATTTCGATTGATCGAACTTATTATATTTTTCCCCCTACTGAAAATTTCAATCAAAGTTATCGATGTTTGTTGATATGTTACTGTATTAAACAGTTTTCCTAAGAGTGTTATGAATAATTAATTTCGGTTGTTACAAATGTTACATTCATATGGAGTATAGTATAGTATACTTATAATTGCAATACAAGTAAAGCAAAAAATAAATTATTTTTTCAAATACGTGTATGTTATGATTTTTGGAAAAATAATATGAAGTTTTATAAAAGTACATTCCACTGATTTTTCTTCATAGTTAACTTTAAAAATGTTTATTATTTTCTCATAAATTTTGTTAATTAGAAATAACTATTAATTTTCTACGTGGCCAGTTCGTTCCTGGTTATAAATTTTAGTACATCAAATTTTTGAGAAGGTGGTCAACATTTTGAAGTGTAATAGATAATGGTTACACAATATCGTATTTCCATGCAATTTGCAGGCTGCATAAAGGAAGTTTATTTTATATCCAGCGGTAAATTGCGTATACGGTTTAATGTTTAGTAATTATCGATAGTTGTTAGGGTGATATGAAGGCTGACAAGTGCATTTGATGACATATCAGTTACCTTGTAAAATACAGAGCCGTATTTCAAATTTTCTAAACACAACCTTTTTTTAATAAACATCTAAAAGATAATACAAAAATATTAGCAACAAAAAATGTTTTGTTTTGTTTGATAAATAATGGATATTAAGAAATTTATTGTGTAACTAATAAATGACTATATAAAAGTCCATTAAGTTTAACACAACAGGTACGCCGAATACAAATTACGGTTAAACATTACCAAATTGTTGTTTTCACCACTAAATTTTAATTTAACTAATATAAGCCACACACAGGTTGCTTAAACAACTTATGTGTAACACAGGTTGCATGTTATAACATGTTAACACTCTCAAGTTTTTAGAAACAACTATAAACTAAATGATACACGTCTTTTTAAAAACATAATTATACCCCTAAAAGTTTTCAAGTAAAGTAATATACCTTTTGTGGTAGTACTTGCTTGCAATACGAAGAAGTCACTTTTTTATTTGATGCACAATTAATTTGTAATGTATTAAAATGTGTAGAGAAAAATAAAACAAAATAAATCAATTGACATTAACTACAGATCCTTAAGTGTTACATAATCATTGTAGTTCATTATCCTTCCCCATGTTATTTTTCAATATAAGCCCCTTGTTTTGATACACTTGCAGTATTATTGTAAAAGCTCTCCAATTCTCTGTTGAAAAAGTTTCTTTGAGAGAATTCTTTTCACGAGTTCGGAATATTTTCAGTAATGTAATTATATGATTGATTTTTCCTCTTTTTCAAAAATAAATGTTTATTTTTCCAATGTAATCATTATATTGGGGTTCGAAAATATAATATTCCCTGTTTCTCCAATTTTATAGTTATTAGCAAAATTTCATGTTTCTTTTGGTATGATTTAAATTTTTTATTATCAATTACATAAATGTATTATTATGTTGAGATGATACTTCAAAGATAATATTTTGAAAATTCATAATAGATAAAACCTGCACTATCTTTATCTATTTGCAAAGCTCATTGATTTTGCCAACAAAGTTATCTTAAAAAATCTATAGGAAAAATTAAAAATTCGCGTGCCGATAAAATCAGCTAAAATGGTTGTCGTGCCATAATTAAAAACTTAACCGATAAGACACGTACTCGCTTACATAAAGTCCGTGTTTTTGTTTCAATGTAGTGCATTCGTTTTGTTTCTCAAACAAAATGAGTAACATTAAACTTATTTTGCAAACAGTGTGCTATAATTTACTAGCTCATTTGTTCAACAATAATGTAGAGCATCATAACTCATAAATGTTGTATTCACATTTTGTAAAAATATAAAACAATACTAAATATTGTAAGCAAACGGTTATTCTCATACAATATAAATATTTTTATCATATTATTGACCTATTTAATGATGGCAGGTATGGTTGATAATAAATCATAGTCATAAAACTGAATTTATTAAACGATAAGTTTCATAAAGTTATTTATAACTGAGAGAATTACGATTCGAATTCGCAAACCTCATTAAAGGTAATAGTACCTATTAAAACTGAAACTAGAAACTACAAAATGACAAAATTTGTGCATTCTTTTAGTCATCCGTTTCACTTCCCCTTTGTTAAAATATACGAAATTTGTATAGTTCAATATTATTGGTAAATTTATTAATATTCCAAATAAAATAACGATATTTTTAATTTAATAATGACTATTTCACTCATAAATTTATAAAAAAAATCCAAATTCAAGATTTTACCTAATTACCAAGATTTATTTCGACAAAACACTATCACAATAAAAAAAATCGCAATCGCATCCGAATACCATTCGTGGTTAAATTTTATTCTGACAAATACTCCGATTGCTTTGTTGCTAATTTATCTTAAAATTCAAAAATCACTCACTTGGGAGCTCTTGATGTTTTTTGTCATAATACCACTCGGTAAATTGCTATGCAACTAGCTGTCGTAACAATCAAAAAATTTTTCAGCAAAAATTCACCACTTATGATATTATATATGTTAAAATTTTGTTAGTTGACAGGAAAACATAACCAAATTCTTCAAGTTCATAAGTTGATTTGTGACGAACGGTCATAATAAGTGATATGACATGAATATAATAATTTGTGAAAAAAGACTGAAACTAATAATTAATTTTGTACTATATGTTTTCTAATGTACTGAATGTTTGTAATTAATTCGTAAATGCGAAATATTTTTGTACTATATATTTTTCAATAACAGTTATTTATGAACCGTTTGAAACATATCATTATGTAAATTTCACTTTTATGTGTTGATATGGTAATCTTATTTATCTGTTGCTGTACCCGCAAATGTGGGAGTGTATTGCAAAAAAAAATCATCTCCATGGCTATGTAATTGACAGATTGTTTACATCAGTTAAAAATGGTAGGTAGTTCCAAAACAACTATTAAAAGTTTTTTTTATCAAATTAAATGGAAATAAATGTCGTAGAATAAGTGAATTAAGTTGTAATTGATTACCTTTTCCAGTTAGGAATTATTTTGGCCATTAATTTCTCTTGTATCTACTAATTTGACCCTTTGACCTAAACTACAATTAATACCGGCCATAAAGCGCCCTAATGCGAAAATAACTTCAAAAATAAATCACCCTAGTTCATAACATTATCACGAAACAAATCCGGAAAAATAAATCTACCCTCATTTCCTCCGTCATATATCTTCCTTTGCCCCCGATAAATTTCCCGCGCGCGCCTCTGTGTTCCAATGATGCGTGTCGTATCGTATCGTTCGAACTCAGCACTTCAGTGGCGGGGGCGGAGGCGGAGTTGGGGGAGTCCCATGGCGGGAAACTTTAGCAAACTACCCACCGTATGGCTTATAAATAGTGGAGAGACTGACAAAGGCTGGATGTGGGTTACAGGGTAGAAATAAAGAGGGTAGGTTGTGTAGGATGGACTATTTCTAGGGGAGGATTGATATTGTGCACTTTTCTGAATTTTTGATGGGGTGTAAATAACACACAACTTTCTCCGTATTTTGTTTCGAAGTTACGGACATCGACATGTTTTTCCTGTTCCTTTGTTTTAAATAATTAAACAAAGAATTTGTGAAAAAATATGTAGAACAAGAAGGTAAGACACAGGATTGGCAAAACTCATGATTTATCAAAAATCAAATAAATAAAAAGCAATATTAACAATTTATAACGTAAACAAATACGAAATCTGTAATAAAACCAAAGCTATTCATCTGGCTAAAACTAGGAAGAGTAACGAAGAAGTTTTACTTTTTGGTACACATTTAAATACTTATTTTTCTTTTTTCAATTATAGCTATTAAAGTGATAATATATCATTTAATTTTAAGACATTATTAAATACAGAACTTATTTTTGTTGTTATTAATAATTTTGTAGCAAATAAATACATTTACATTATAATTTGTATTTTTGTTTTTTCTTTGATAAAAATCGATGATTTTTATTAAAAAAATCAGTTGATTTAAATAACGATTTAAATCAGGCCAACGCTAGTAATTCATAAACATGTTATTGCAATTTAATATATCAGTAAAGAAAATCAATGAAGAATTTGCACAGTGGTTTGATTCTTTCAAAAAAATTCAACAAAAAATTTAATCATATAATGATGTTATACCAGTTTTGTATATGCAGCCAATAATGATCGTTCTCTGAAAGAATTTCCGTAGATTCCAAACAGTTTATTACAGATTTTCCAAACATTGAAAAACACAAAACGATGACTTAGTCAGCACGCTCTGACTTGAATAAAGTGTGAAATTGCCAATCTTTATCTAAATAAAAACACTGCCTGTCTGAGTGGTTCAGAACCCACTAAATGCTAAAATTCAAATAAAACGTATCGTGAAACAAGAATCTTCTTCTGTCCCATTTCCACATACGACTGTTGTGCCACAAATCATAAAACATTTACAGATTTTATATATTAATGTCCATTTCCACGGAAATGTTTCGATATTGTGAATTGTGAATTTTTGATTAAGTGTTAATAATGCAAAGAAGTTCTCCCGCGTTTTATTTGCGTGAAATTGGCGGATGTGCTGTTTTTATTGATTCTTTGTTATTTAGTTATGCAGTTTTTATAAATTCATTTCATTGGAAACTATCTGTATATGCAGTTTTTTCATAAGTAACTAATGACTAATGAAAATCAGAGAAAGTTTAGGAATATCACCAGATTGAATCCTGAAAAAAATTACGAGGGGAAAAAAGTTCAATCATATAATGATGTTATCGCAGTTCGTTTCCTGAATGTAGCCAATAATGAACTTTTTCTAGAAAGAATTAGGAAGATTCCAAATCGATCTTCACGAGAGTCAAAACCGAAAGAACTAATTTTAAAAATAAAGGACTCGATTTATACAGCCTTTTTTTACTAGACAAAGTTGAATTAAACATTACCCAGGTATTTCAATTGCAAATTATTAAAATTAATTAAATCGACATACGCCTGACTTGGAAAAACACACATTACAATTAAGTGAAACCAACTAAATTTAAATTTACAAAAACTTTATTCGATTATAAACCTCAAATCAAAACAGCTTGCATTTCAAATATAAATTATATACAAAGATTTCAGTCAAAGATACCAAAAAAAATGAGTGAATTTGAGTAAGATAATGTTCTATAGGAAATAGATAATATAAATTTTGACTTTCACATCTGTCATTTTGAAATTTTATTGTGATCACAGTTATTGTAAGGTTAAATTCGGAAATTTTTGTTACTAATTGGAATTGATACTTATTTCAATAGCGAATGGTGACTGTGATCAAGAATCACAGGTTTAAAAAATATTGGGTAGCAATGACATCCTGTGATTTTTCAATATCAGTGACTAAATCACAGTTCATGAAATATCGCTCATCACAAGTTCCGAACAACAAAGACACAGTGGTATTTTATTTGGTTAATAGACACGTTAAAGAAGTGATTTATAAACTACGTAAAACTAATTATTCTTGGAAAATTATGAAAATTGTTTTACATTAATTGAATATTTAGATACCTCATATTGTACTATTTTTAAATATTTGATGAGCTTAATTTACCCAAAAAAAGGTCGAGTATTTATGATTAATTATAGAGCTATGAGAACGGATGCTGAGCGCTTTCTATTATATTAGACATAGCACAGTGTTTTTTGCATTATCCTCTTTGTTTCTTCTTTAATTAATCTTCCACATAGCGAACAAATCAAGTGGGGTAATAAATAAAAAATCTTGGGCATTATTCGTGGTGTTGGATAAAATTTACGATAATACGATTCCCTGTGTGGAAATATGGGCGAGCAAAATCGCTGGTAATGCCGCACATAACTCTGCATCATGAATAACGCATCAGTAACCGAAGCTCGCGGAGAATCCTGAGACAAAACGACGCTTTCGGGAGCCGGCAGGCAACGGACACTCTTCTGCATTCGCCTCGTTGGCCGCGGAGAACGGACGGCGAGTGCATTCAAACTATCAGCCAGGTTAGCTCCACAAACACAAAGATGGAAAGATATCATTCAAAACGGTGATTTTCTATTCCACTGAAATTCGACGGATGAAAGATAAGATGACATATTGAAGTGGATGATTTCGAATTGCGCACAATACGGATTCGTGTGTATTATACTCTCACACAAGGCTATTGAGTTTGATGAGTGTCACATACAGATGTATTCCAATTATAATTAAATCGTATACCTGACATTTAACATAACATTTATCGTTCTCTAATACAGGGTTATTCTGGTAGATATGGCACAGCAGAAAAGATGATACAGAGCTAGTTTTTATAAAAATAATTGTTAGATGGTGCTAACCTAATGTATAACAATGTATAAGTACAAGTAACAATAAATTATCTCTAAAGGTGGATTTATGAAACCAAAATTAAAATTAAGATTAACATTTTCATTATACGAAGAAGTTAAATATACAATAATGTATAAAGTGATTTACGCATTCAACTAACATTAAACTAACATTAAAACTCAACTAGAAAGATGACCAACTTCCAACTTTTTAATGTGAATGTTACTTGATTTCACTACTGCGCAAACGTAACATACGACGTGACTTGGTATGAGGTTTGAGGACACTTTAAATTTAATTGTGTATCCTGTCTACTTTTTTCGTCCATTTGATAATTAAGTAATTGACAAACGAACACAAGAAACAAAATAAAACAACAATCACAAACAAAAACACATAGGTTACCCTACAGATGTGTCAATTTTAAAATGTTTCAATTGCGGAGGTTTAATTCAAATATTTGCAAATCTGCATTGTGAAAATGCTAATGTTAATTTTAATGTAAGTTTTATTTTGGTTTATAAATCCACCTTTAGATAAATTGTGGTAATTTGTTTCTTTTTTATAATGCGAGTGTAAGTTTTTGAGGTATGGCATGTATTTGATTATAACTTAGTTTTTCTTAGTTTTTATAGCAAGATTTTTATTTTCTTATTTAAGTAAATGTTAGACCTGTGGAATAACAGCTATTTATGAATTTTGCGAAATTTGAAACCTTGTTATCCAGAAAATAGAGAGAGGCGACCACAGTTTTATTTTAATATCTTTATTTTTGTTTTAGATTGTTTATAAACATTCCAACTAATTATAGACGTAAAACTTATTCCATTAATTTTTAATTAATTCTTATGAAAAATAAATCGCACTTCAGAAGAAAAAGTATTACAAATATAATGTATTTTATTATGTTGCTACATATTTTCTTAAAATTAGGTTATTTTTTTTTAGTGATTTTCTGCTCAAAAATGAATTAATATCTCAATACCATCTCAAATACACCGTATTATCTAACACTGCGTTATTGGAATAGATGGCATTTTAGACATTTTCTTTTATGTTAAAGCTTTTTAAAACTGACTACTTTGCAATACTCAATAACAAATTACAAACATTACTGTATCTGTATAATACTACAATAAATATTTATTTAGGTAAGAGTTATATTTTTAAAAAATCTTTCCCGGACTTATCCTACATATTGACAGCACAGTTTTAAAACTGAAGAATAGATTAGTAGGAATGTTCATAACGAATATTATTTACGATTATTATAGTACATATTATCTTCATTTTATAAGAAAATTACTTGTATTTTGTTTTTCACTTTTATTATAAAAATATAGGTCCGTATTAAGAATGCACTTTTATAATAAAAGCGTTTTTTTACATTATAATCTTATGAGGCCAGACGTCACTTTTAATATAAGCGCTCTATAAAAGTGAGCTCGTAATACGGACCATAGTTGTGCCATAGTGTCGAAAATTGCAGTCTTTTGAACTTATTAGACCATCCGTTTATAACAACTACTATTGGAATTAATACCTAAATCTATAATATAAGTTATAATATTTATGTTTATAAATGTTTTCGTTTGTATTTGAAATGTAAATTTATGGGGTCCTTGTTACAAACCCACTAGTGGGTCTGACCGCCTGTGGTTTCGAAGACCCGAGTTCAAATTCCGTTGAAATTAATTATTCATCAACTACTTTTCACACAAAAAATTATCCCTATTACATTTATTAACATCAAGTACACCTGAATGCTTTAACGTAAAAATTAATAACCTATTTAATTTGATATTTTTTTAAAAGTTTCTACAAGATAAGTTTAGAAATAAATTGATTCCTTGAAATAATATTTTTTGAATGAATTTTAATATTTTAAATTTCAACAAAAATTCATCATTATTATACGAATATATTTTATTCACCAATATGTTAAAAATATGTCAAAATTATTTATTTGAGCTTGGATGAAAACAAATTTAACAGATTGCAAAAACAAAAACGTATTTTCAGTTACTTGCAGACTAAAACATAAACACATAAATTTAACTATTATAGATTATTAATAACACAATTACTAAGTCCGTTGTTTTATTTAAATTTAATTGTGTATTAATCTATTTCTACGCCAAAGCTTTGCATTGTTCTATGAGTCAACACATTGTATTCAAGCCATTATTTGTAAACATATAAATTTTCTAAGAATACATATTAATAACCAAAATACAACATAAACGACTCATTAAACTTCTAAAATAACAAAGGCTATTGACCGATTAAAGAACATGTTTAGAGTTTCGCTTGTTATGCCAAAGAAAATATAAAATATCCAGAAGAAAATAACAATGGAAACAATTGGTAATACAAAATAAAAGAGTATCAGGAAAATATGTTTTTCAAGTTAAATGCCACAATGTTATTTTCATTATTTTTTATAGAAATGGAAAATACTCCGTAAAACGTTGTATGTATATTACGTAAATCGCTTTCTTTGAACAGTATCTTAATTACATTTAGATAATTGTTACAGCAGATACCATTTGATTCATGATAAAGATGAATTGTACTACTAACAAGAATATATCTGTTATACTGTATTTACCGGTATTTACGCAAAGATTGCATTAATTTTATTTTATCTACGACAATGCGCTAATATGTAATTTCACTAATTTCATTGTCAGTAAGAATTATTTATTTTGTAGGACAAATAAAAATAGAAATTCAATCAAAATTTGTATTAACTATGTCCTATGGAACATTATCTGACACAAATTCACTCATTTTATCTTGAAAACTGAGATTAAATGTACCGTTTAAAGAACTTGACATAACTAAAAAGTTTTTTCCTATATCAAAAATTAAATGAAAAATGTATTTAAAGATCAATTTAAACTACCTTAGACAAAATATAGTAGGATACACATTGAAACTTGCATGATTAGAACATTCGGGTCATCGCCTCGTTAATATTTAACGTCATATAAGTTTCATTATGAACGCTATAATAAACTTGTATCCGTAATATCTATTAGTAATGAGCGATATTTCCCGAACTGTGATTTAGTCACAGATATTGAAAAATCACAGGTCGTGATTGCTACTCAATATTTTCAAACCTGTGATTCGTGATCACAGTCACTGTTCACTATTGTATACGTTAAACGTTTTACAAGTAACAATTCCAATTATTGACAAAAATTCCCGAATTTAACCGTACAATAACTAAGATCACAATCACAGTTACTGGAAAGAAGTAATCACAAATCACAGTGTGATTCAAAAGTAGCAGTTTCGCTCATCACTATAATATCTATAAAGTTGTGCAATGTATAATAAAATTAGAATAATGTTATTTTATACTGCTTTTAAGTTTAATTTATATAAAATAATTTGACATAACAAGAAAATATATGTTACTCACTGGAATAAATAGGTAATAATTTTCCATTAAATTCAGAAAAGGTAAAATTAAATCATTTAATTTAGAATGAACTCCAGATGAAGTAAATTGGTACAATTTAATATTATTTCCTTTTCCAAGTAAACAAAGAATAAAAGCTTCTTTTCTTAGAAAATTTGGCTAATTTTAAGGTTTCCTTGTTAGTGTAAATCTGGAGTACACTCCATTTAAAGAAATCAATAGGACCAATTAAATTACGTCCTGAAAAGGCTCAATAAAACACTAATAAAATTTGAGGGTTCGATTTTTAAAACTCGGAAAGTCTCAGCTTGAGGCCATCTCTCCATCGTCCCATTTCAGTAATTCGTTATTTTCGTTTCAATTTGGAGCTCTCGCAATATTTACAAGATTATTTCATCACGAATTTGTCAGCTGATATTTATTTGAACTTGTCAAGATCTTTCGATAACAATATTTACACATATAATTACTTAATCTTTGTCAAAAACTAAATACATAAATTTGTAGTACATGAGAAAAATCAAGAAGTAATTATTCGACAACCTCAAATCTAATCAAAGCCATAAAATTTGCAACTTTAAATATGCAAATAAAAATCCGAAATTAATAGCCAGCACACCTTTTAAAATGATTTGAATAACATAGTTGCCCTGATTACAAACAGAATTAAGAAGCAATAAAAAGTTAACACCTTGCAAATTGCATACAGGTGTTATAATGTTGGCATAACTGCAGTGCTGTAGCCAATGAGGTAATAATTCTAATGAAACGCCTCGGATGTGTAATTAATTAAAACAAGTGAATCATGATAGCCTGACTGCAGCTTCAGATGTTTTAAAAATAAACAAAAGAGTAAAGTCCATTTTAAAATGCGCAAAGAACCGCTTCGCTTCCCTAATTAAAGAAAAAAATGAAATAAAGGTCTTCTGGGATTATTTTAATCGCGCTTAACCATGTTTTTATTTCACGCGTTTTATCTTATCTCTTTGGTGTTGTTCCCCATTGTAAATTAGCCTTTAAAGTGTGATGTATTTACACAAGAAGATTGTTTGATCTTTCTTGTTAACACGACACATCTGCTATTTGTGGTATTCCGAAAGTGCGAGAGCATCTGCTACCATTCGTTTCAGGGAATGTAAATTTTCCTATTCGCATTCTATTTGCAATTGTTCATTTCAGACAAATTTATGTTATGTATGTATATCCGCGCGTGTAACTACAATTTACAAGACATATTTCTGTAGTGTTCTTGTATGCGTTAGTAATTTCTGAGTATGTTTAAGGCGAAATGTTTGCTTTAAATTTTAACAGTCTTTTACGCAACAACATGACGTTTTTAACGATTTTTCAGATAAGAACATAAAGGTGTACAGATAAAAACGATATTAGCACTTCACAAGGTGATCATTTTTTTTGCAATAACGAAATCTAACATAACACGCAATTTCACGGGACGTACCTACCTATATTCCAATCTTTATATTTATTTCAAAATTACATTTACGCTACATCTCTTAAAAATGAATTTTGCATTTGCGTTAGTTACGGTAACGTATTCTCTTCTTAATAAAATAACAGGATTTGAAATTAGATTTTTCTGTACGTGCAATATTTAACGACCAACTACCAAGTATTGCTGGGTTTATTTAGAACTAAATCAACACTTAATTAACATTAAATATGCTTTTCAAAGATATTATCTAAAAATTTAACCTAATTTGTTATCGTTCCTTATGCTACCAAATAACTGTTACATTTCTGGACATTTAAAAAAGAAATCTACAAAATAAATTTACTATATCTGTTAATATCATTGATAAAACAACTTTACTGGTATATTATTTCGAATTTATAAAGCAGAATTTTTTTTGCACTAAAGTTTGATTTTTTGATAAATTTACTTTGAAATGTGTTACTGAATAATCTGATTATAACGACATCAAAGGGATCCCAAAAAATTTTATATTTTATTTCGCTATAACTGATAAAAGTAAAATAACGTTAGCTTTTAAAAAAAATTAAAAAATCAAGTTTTTTATTTGAAAAAATCGGATTTTTATGCAAACCTGCTTTACAAGTAACCACAAAAGTAAATATATGAATAAATTTTCACTACGAATTAAATCAAAATGATAAAAGAGAATGGCGGCTATCTCATTCTGCTGGTAATTTTTATTTTGTCTTATACGTATGAAATTTTGAAATTGTTATGTATAGTGCGATTAACTTATCAAAGTACATTAGTTTTTTTATAATTCAATAATATTTGTTTTGCTGTAAAAAGCACGCGTGTTACATGTTTCGAGTATTAATGTACGTAGTTATACCGAGCATTGGTAATGAAGCAACAGCAAAGTATTGGTTTCAACCACTCAGACACGGTTATATTGTGGTTAATAATTGCTGTTGGTAGCTATATTTAATCCGATGACTTCTCGTTCATTAGGCAAACGCGTTAATTATCGGACCGCCACCATTCGGCTTTACAATTATCACAATCTGCATCTCTAATTCGAATCGAATTCGGATCGCTCCAGTGTTCCCTCTAAGCTGCGCGGGTGCGCGGCCGCGCACTAATTTTTCTAAAGTTGCGCAGTCATTTTTGTATTCTGCGCACCATTTTTTATATTTCATTTTATAAAAGAATTGTATCTAAAAATGACAAAAATTCAAATTCCACAAAAAAAGTGAAATTCAGAGGGTCAACAAAATTTTTGAAATCGGCCTTTGACATTTAAACGTCGACACGTCATCCAGCGTTGCTTGGTTTGCTTTATGTTAAGAAAGGGGGAGTTCGTTGTTGGGTCTATGTGCGATTTGTATACAGTGTAGCAAGCATGGTTGCAAACACGTGGTTTGTTTTTTCTCGAAAAACAAAGACAGGAACAATAAAATCATTTGGTGAATATGTAGGTACTACAAATTCGTGTTACCCCTCAAGCCAATCTCAATTAGAGCGCATGTCTCGAAATCACTTAAATCAGCAGCCAGTTCAAGCTTGTTTTATACTTCATACTTATTTACTTGTGTTTCGAGATACATATACAATAAAATATTACCTGATAACATATTTTGTCCTTTAACAAGCACTTAATTAAGAAAATATATTAATAAAAACAAGTCTTTGATAATACACGAGCGAAATTCACAAACAAGCGTGGTTGAAACGAGAGGTTGTATTTGCATTGGCAATATGTTTACATACAAGTTTGAATTTGACGTTACGCGCGGCATTTGTAATGCTATGTTCACATTGGTTACTATATCTATCTCTTTCTAACATCTTGTTTTCTTTGTCTGTCAGGGGTAATACGTCACAAACCTATTTGCGATCATTTTTTAGCAAAACTATTAATTTATTTGCAAAATAAAAAATACGGGTCTTTTATTTTTAAATTTAGATTCATTTATTAAAAAAATAAAAACAAAATGACGGAAGTCCCTATTCAAACCGTTACATCAAAATGAGATTATCTTTAAAATAAAATAATATCGCTGTCGCTTATTTTATGTCCACAGGAACCTCGTGGCTGTGATTAGTTTCCCAATTCATTGCAAATTAATATAAACGCACGTAATAAAACTGCAAAACTGACAAACTGACCGTTACTACTAGAAAATCTGATTTAATTATTAAATTTAAAATTATGTTTTATCATAATCAATGGTTTCAGAATAAAATGGCACAAAATTCGCCATCCCACTTGCACACTTTTACATACATTTTGAAAATTTTTGCTCCTATATATTTTGCACCGCGCAGTCAGCGAAAAAATTAGAGGGAACATTGGATCGCTCCCTCTGCATTTCAGCCTGACAGCATTGTCTTCAATAACAAACGATGGTTTTACATTCCAAAATACTTTTTATTTACTAAGAAAACACTTGAAATTCCTTGTAGCAACTAAAATAACTTCTTCGACTTGGAGTAAAGTTTCTCGTGACGTCTCATTTCCAACAATATGATTCTAAGTTCGTTTGAATTTGATACGGGGCCCAGCCCTTCCGAGCATTATTTCCTATAATTAGATTCGGTGTAGACACTTAGGAACAATCTCCGTTATTATTGAGTGTTCGACTGGATCGCCTGGGTTCACTGGACTAATTAAAAGTGATGTGTGCTCACTTTGAATGTTCGTGGAACCGGGAACACTCATGAACTCAAAGCAGGACTAAACTTATTACACCAGGACCAAAGAGAACCCAATCATATATTTTTTCTGGGAACGATAATTAACTGAGAATTATTTCACCTAAAAATAAACTCTAATTTATTTGAATCAAAGTTACCAACGTTCAATATTTAAATTCTTATCGAAAATTAAATTCCTTTAATTTTAAATACAATACATCTGTGGTATGATCACCACATTGCCGATTTCAAAAAAAAAAAGAAAACGTTATTAATATTATTTTATAAAATTCTCTTGTCAATAACGTTTTCGTGATCAAGTCGATTTAGGTTGATATGACGCAATGTTTACACTTATATTTTCCAATTGTTCCATGTTATTTCGACAATCCATTACGGTATTAATAGGTTTGTTCCAACTAACCACCAAATCAGTTCGGAACAATACGACGCATGCTCAGTTTGAAAAAAGCATTCCAACTAACTTCAAACCGAAACTCTGGCAGTTAGTGGGCTGTTCCTACTGATTTCTGACCGATCCCGAACCAGTTCTCTGACGGTCAAAACAGTCAGAGGACATGTAGGTACTGTTAGTCAGAACATCTGACAATTTAATTTAATTAAACTCAAAATTGTATTTAAATTTAAAAATTAGATGCTTGTAAAGGAGTCAGTGAGTCTTTTATTTGTCTTCGATATTTATGGATTTTTTTCAGATAAAAGAAAAACTAACCTAATACAATTGACATTAAGTAATCACAAACCGTCAGGACCTTAGGACTATTTAGTTGGAACAAAAATAATATTACCGTACAGCACTGCCGTCGCGAGGAGTGGGCCAGGATGGTCACCTGACCATTCTGAAAACTACTTTACTCACGTTTTTAAAAGTTGTTTATAATGTAATTTTTTGTAAAATAACATTCAATTTTTTTAATCGATCTTTGACCACCCAAATAAAAATGGTTGGCGACGTTGCTGCCGTAAATATACAGTTATGAAGTAGTTACTAATTTACTTTTGTCTACGTAAACAAAGGTTTATTATCCTGAAATCGGCAAACGTGCTTAACTATAGTTTTTGTTGCGAAAAATCGCCTAATGTAGAAAGATAAATTTTCTGCAGTAACCGTAAAAATATGGAAAGAAAAATTGTATATTTAAATATCCGCTTATTCATATTTATATTTTTGGTGGCAGTTCTCGTTGAGGACAAATCTTTGTAGATATATTTTAGTCGTAGATTTATTTCAGTTAAATATAGTTAGGAAGTTATAGAGATAAATATTTCAAGATTTAAGGACAGTATGAAAAATAGAGAAAGTTAAATAAATATGTCAGCATTTCCATACATATCTAAGAATATTTTCTCTATATATTTCATGTGTTATCCACAAATCACTGTAAATTAATCTTTTAATTAAGAATGTAAAATTTCGTTTGTTATAAATAATTCGTAGCATTTTCATCAGAAGTTTATGAGTAAGCGGTAACTTCATTCGTAGACAGATCTTGGTAAATGAAACATTTTATTCTAGATGTGGTTAGTTCTCCGGATCCTCCGAGTACTGAATTATTAAAGTGGTGAGTGCACCGCACGGAGTTTTACGAGCCGGATACAAACGTGCCGAATTCCGGGCAAGATTACTCTATTTCTCTAAATTGAATTTAATACAGCTGAGTACACAACACGTGATGGAATAGAATTCGACGAACATCATTTTGAGGTTTTGCCGGAAAATATTCAATTTGTTGTTTTAAGTATTTTGTTATTCATAGTTTAAATCAAAATAAACAAATTAATAACTAAATTTCAAAGATTCAACTGTTACGCATTGCATTTTATTAATAAATTTGTGAAAAGTGCAAGGTTGTATTGATTTAAATCACTTGATTTAAATTAGATTTAAATCGCTCTCATTTTTTTAAAAATCATTGCTATAAATCACTTCTTCTGCAATTGTTATTTAACAATCCAGATTTACGAAAAATGGGGGAAACAGTGTGTTAATGTTACCATGTGGCAATACTTTTAAGAACTACTACATCTGTTTAACTTCGTCGGAAATCTATTTTACTGGTATATCATTTGAATTTATGATGCAGTATTTTTTTTACTAATGTGTCATTTTTTGTTAAATTTACTTTGAAATATGTTGGAGTAAAATCCGGTTATACCGACATCGAAGGGATCCCAAAAATTTCGTCGCTAAAGCCGGAAATCGCTATAAGCGATAAAAATAAAATTAGGTTAGCTTATGTGGATTTTCAGTGAGTGGTCACAATTTCGACGTTAGTAGTTTGCCGCTATAAGCGGTATCATTATAAACGAATTTTACTATAGTTTATTATTGTTTGTTTAAATTATTAATTATTTTTTACACTATCTTTTTAAAAATAAATGCTATTATGTGAAACTCGTTTTGAAATTAAACTATACTTTGTTTACCTTTAAAAAAATCTGATTTAAATTACAAAATCCGATTTAAATGGAAATTAATAAAATTAAATATCAATGTATACCTGAAACAAATGAATAAGCTTTTTAATGTTTGCGTCAATATATAAAAAAATATTAATTATTTTATTATTTACAGGTTATAGTAGTATTCTCATCTTTTGATTTTTTTACAGATAATAAAGTATGTAAACATAATAATAGGCGATAGTATAAATATAATAGTTTAAGAAAATTTTAATAAAATTTATTACACCAAATTGTGTAAATTGGAAACTTTTTCAGTAAAATTTATTCCGAAAACACTATTTCCTTCATGAACCGAAACAGGGACTAAAATTGAAACCGTTCAGAAAAAATAAGTTATATATACACTAGTTTTACTAAAGAAACAAGTTAGTTTTTTGTAAGTGATATTACATTTATGAACAATTAGTTAAGGAGTTGCATTTTATGGTCAAATGTAATACCTACGAGTGTGTAAGATTTTAATATTGCAATGGATACTGTTGGTAAGAATAAAATCTAAGTAATTCTTATTCAACTTCCACTTGAATTCATCAGAACAGTTAATTCCCACAGAGATCTACAAGACATGCTTGACTTCATCTTAATTTTATAGGTTATGTGGGAGATGCATACAAGTCAGGTATTTATATTTGAAAGGTAGGTGAATGCCCGAAAAATGCTGACAGCTAATCGCTGGAAAACGAAATACAATCTCCCAAAATTTGTTCGATGAATAGAGCTGTCAATATTATGGACCGAATAGAATAAACCACAATATATTTTTTATATTTGTTGTGACTTTTTTCGTTGATGGTTTTTGAAGCTATTAATAGCTTGAAAAACGAGTACCTATCTTATTCAGGGAAGCCCTCCATTAAAACTAATATGGGCTCACTTTGAATCGTGTCTCATATTCTCAAAGGGTCTAAACTTATTAAACATCCCCTAAATTGTAAATTCTTTTCATTTAAATTCCTTCTCTAATATTTTTACTTTGATCTTCCCATGCAATTAAAATAAAAAATTTCGACGATTTAAACCAAAAGGGTAAATGTAAATTTAAAACTCAGATATTAAAAGTAATGAAAATATGAAAAATTTAGAGTGGCTTCTGTGATGAAAATAGCAGAAATATGAAATCAAAAGAGATTCAGATTTTTCGTATTTGAATAATTGGTTAAAATAGGGGAGTACAGCAGCTTCTCAATGCAGTTGAGATCTCGTCTAGATTTTGTCACACCCTCAAAAATTTTGAATGGAGTAAATTATTCAAAAGCTTTCAGACTCAAAAAATGCATCAGCTATGAATGGTGAATATCATTTATTAAAGCGGACACATTTTCTTAGAAGATGATGAAAGGAACACGTTTGAATAAAGTTTTCATAAAAAACCAAAACTGACAGTGCAACTTAAAATGTTTACCACGAAATCTAAATTAACAAATGCATCACAATGACTTATTTCTTGTTCTGTATTTATGAAATAATAATTTAATATTTGTAGTTTGATTGTTATACATCTAGCTATAATAATAATTCATATATTTTTATGTTGAAGTCATAACAATGAAAGATTAAAAATTTATTACTTTCATATCGTAGGTAAATATTGTTTGTAATGGCATATAAATATTATTAATGTGCAATATTTTTAAAATAAATTTTTCTGGAATTATTTTATCAAAACATGAGGAAAGCATATAATAAATATTTAAAAAATATATTAATGAACTTTGGATATTGCCAATATTGTTTATAAAATAAAGAGTAATTATTGTCATGTTTTAAAAACATACATTAAATTTCAAATAATGAGTGGATATATATTTTTTGTAGAAATTAATTAAAAACACAATGATATATTTTGTATGAAATATTATCTTTGTCTCTCTGACAAGAGAATTGCGAAAATGACAAAAATTCCTTTCAAAGAAAAAAATGATGTAAAAACAGATCATTACTTATTCGCAAGCACATCTAATCTGAAGAATAAACATCAGTTGTCATATCTTCATAACCCTATAGGATGAGTCCAATTTTCCGGGGTGAAAATTACCCCACTACGGGCTGATGTATTATTCCTTCGCGGAGACATTACTTTTTGCACATACAAAAACACGCTGAACTTTACCCTCCAGTGGCGTGCGGTGCCATCAATGGAAGGGGGCGCGTTGCAATCAGGGGTGGGGTGGACCACCCCTGCGCCTATATTTCACTGTCGCAGTGCGAATCTGAAGGCTGGCGGGTAAATGTTACGCCTGACACCAATTATACATTGGGAATTAATGGTTTTTTTCTGGATTTTTTTTGCTTGTACGTCTGCAGATTTTAATGATACAAAAGTTAATGAGGAGTTGTGGTAAAAAATTAACGTCATATTTGCTAATTATGAGGTATTATGAGCAAGGCAAGCGTATTTTCATCGTATGAAATTTAATTTTCCGTGTTCAACCATAATATAGAACCTTTTTTATAATTTACCCTTCATAAACCATATTTAAAAATTTTTGTATGGTCATGTACGCAACAAGGAATTAAAAATAATTAACTTGTCATAAACGCAATACAATAAAATTTAATTAATTTGTGGTTAAGGTGAATTAAAATTTAAAATGTAATGACCAGAACTATTCCATTTCAAAATAAAATTATACGAATTTTGAGAATTACTTATTGAACGGAGAATAGGTAAGTAAATTATAACATACTTCTTTGGTTAATACATTTAATTTATCTATATAGTTAATTATACCTACAGTCCATTTGAAATATTAATAAAATTTATAAAATTAAATTTTTATCATAGATACATCTTTACCTTTATCAACAATTTATATTGATTCCGGGAAGGGTGGTATTTTTACCGTAAATGCTTTTTCCAAAAAAATATTTTTCTGACACTCAAAGCTTAGGCGAAGGAATTTGTATATCTATAAAGAATATTTTGTATTAAATTTATAAGTTATATAAAAGTCCATGATATCCATAAATTGTTGTATTTACATATTGAAGGAAATGATTTATTGCTTGTTAGTTGAAGAATGAACTGGTATATTTATTTACAAAGATTAGTTTCAAGTACAAATATCTAATCGGCTAATAATCCGCAATTATTTATATGTCTTTGTTGACATCGAGCGTAACGTTTTTATAGACAAACATCTATTTTGCGCCACATAAATCGCATGTTAAGTTAGTATCTAATTTCGCAGATAACCAACGTATCTCATGACACACAATCTGCACTTCAAAGGAAGTAGATAAAATGACTAAAACACAATAATGTGTAAATTTTGTGCTAAATATTTAAGCTGTAAAATAAACGCCAACGCCAAGAAATTTCCACTAAGCTGAAAAGTTCGCAAATGTATTTAGCAACTTAAATGATTTTCTACTCTAAGAATAATTTTATTACAGCGAGTAAAATCAATTGAGGCGATGCGATGAAGAAGTCAAGTTATTGAATCCATAAACCGTAAACCGCGACCACATAAACCACCGCCGCTCCGGCTCTGCAGCCGCTTTAATAGCCGCCAGGGCCGCACTGGGAAATTTATTCATAATGGAATTATTGCCGTGTTTAGGGAGAGACTATGTAAAATGGATTTTGCCGCAGTTTTATGTTTGTGCAAGGAGTGCATGCATTAAGTGGGTTTATAGGATGCTTTATACTCACATTAAATATTATTTTGAGGTTTATGGAGTATTTGGGAAAGGAATTTCAATTCAATTTCAAAAGCAAATTGAAATTGAGGTAGATATTGGTATATAAACAACTTTACCACCATGTTTCAAATGAAATAAAAACAGATTGTGTGCCAGATTATAAAGATAAACAACAATATTGCCTACAGAAGTTGTTATAGAATGTAACTAACAATTTATTGTTATAACATATTTAAAGATAACTTTGATGAATTACATAAGTATACCATGGGCGCCGCTTTTCAAAATTTCCTTGGGGACAAATTTGTTATAATGGCCAAAATTATAATATACAGAATTACAAGGAAAAAGAAAGTATTTTGAGGCAAGGAATTTAGTGGTAATATTTTTAAGGGTGTAACTCACACTCATTTTAAGGAACTAGAAAATGGAAGAAGTCTTTATATAATAACAATTCAGGGCTTTAATATTGACGTAAAATTTGCTACACTGAGGGAAAATTTTCTTTGGAGGCATGAGGCCCGATGCCTCCATGTAGTCGGCGCCCATGAAGTATACAAACAACTTATTTAAAAAGATAGATAGATACTTATTGAAAAAAACAAAAATAATTCATCACCTTATAAGAAATATGTGACTTTCTGCACTTATTAATATACTATTTCCATAATTTTGGGCTCTTTATTTTATATGAAAACCGAAAAAAAAGTATTTTCACAATGATTGATAACACAAGTCCTATTTGATATAAATCTGATTTTTAGGGAATAGTTCCTTGAAAAAGTTTTGTACATTTCAGGACAGTGGTTTTACTATAAGCTTTTGATTCTTTTTTGTTCACGTGTGGGTAGTAGGCGTGTCCATGAAAATTTTAGATAAAATCTTTCACCTAAATATCTTTAGAAAGGAGAAGATATTGAAATACATTTAGCAAATTTGAAATGTGCGTGTTAAGAAGAACCCAAATGGATTTAATTTGACTTAAGTACTCTATAATGGTTATTTAGAATTTTATTTTGCTTTTTAACCTAAATTAATAACAATAGCATAATTTAAATATAAAAAAATGAATTTCGTATACATCCTATACAATTAAGGTAAGGTACGGTATTTTTTAAATTTCTTTATCCTCTATCAATCAATGAAATAAGATAAAAATAGTTATTTTTTATACAAGACGATAAAATAATATTTTATCGACAAGCGGAAAGTGTTAATTCACGAGCGATATAATCGCGAGTGAATTATTTTTCGCGAGTCGATAATTTAATTTTATCGTCGTGTATAAAATTCTATTTTTTTCTATAGCAGGTTTTGAAGAGAATAGAATTAGAAAAATTAAATTATAATTTAAGAACAATTTTAAAATGTCATTAGTGTTCGTTGTTATAGAAATGTACTTGTAATAAACAAAAGTTAAAGTACTTTGTCTACCCTTGCTGTTAAAGTGTTACTTTATCTACCCTTGCGCTTAAAGTGCTACTTTATCCACTATTTTGGGTTGATAAAATTGCACTTTAACATCTGCTATAGAAAAAATAATATTACCTTGCTGCCACCGTTGGTTGATAATTTGTATCATTTTATCTCAAACCTTCAATTTAGCTACAAATCACTGTTATGGTTAGCTCTTTTAGGTTAATAATATACAATTATAAAAATATACTTATTAAATAAATTGTTTGGGATACAAAAATGGCAAAAATTTTGTCGAGAAAATCAAGTTGAATAGACTTATTTTTTATTTTCATTATCCAAAAATATATTGGAATAAAAATTATATTTTTGGATACGACATTTAAAAATATATTCATCCCGATAATAGAAAGGGCGGCATAAATCAAATCTTTATCCTTCTCGTTTTATTTTGACTATTTCTATGTTAAATGTCAGAAATTAGCCGTACTATTTCGGTGCTATCATCAATCAATAAGCTTGTTCTGCACTGTCATTCGAGTTACGAGTTAAACGCGAGAAATACAGAAATAGTCCAGCCCCTCGTCCACAGAATGACAGGAAAGATGATAAAATCGGTTTGTAATGTTCTACTTTTACTCTGGTCCCCTGGGCCTATAACTCAAGTCGTTTGTAAACATCACTTCGAATAAATTCTTCTGAATTATGCCTACATGATCGAATGATGATACAAATCAAAATTTCCAAATCGCAACCCTCAACATCTAGCGAAGGAGGAATTTATGGTTCGGATTATCATAACTTTCATATATTTTATGAAAAGTTTATGATTTATGTGAATAAATAATAAACAATTTTCATAAGTGTTCTTTGAGGGGATATGAAAGAAAGTGGTATGAATAAATAATGTCTGTTTTATCCTCTTATCCACTTAAGGTTGTTGTTTTATCTAATTTATCTACATTCATTACAAAAATCTTCTTCGACATCATAATGTTGAAAAAAGATCGTTATATTTTAAAGATTTTTATATCAGGGTGAATAACCTTTTTAAAATTGAAACATTTATAATAACTGTTTGATGGAACTAGACGACAGAGTCTTATTTATTAATAACACAATCACTTTTGTAAGATATAGTTTTGTATAGCTACAATGAAACTCTTAGCACAAAGTACATTCAATCTTCAAACATTCAAAAGAATATTAAATATAGTTAAATGAAAGCTTAAATTCCAAACATAGAAGAATATTTAAATAATTTAAATAGATTTTTATTAATGTAAGGAATATTCAAATATCTTAGTCTTTCGTATATTAAAAGGTTGTAAAATCGTTTTCATATTGTTTTAAAGAACTAAACGACATTATTATTTCTTAATAACATAAACGTTTTTGTATTTTATTTCAAACAACTACAAAGGAACTTTTTTACATAAAAATAACTGTTACGAATGATCGAAACAGCAAAGTACAGAGAGGATAAATTGTTAATTATTTTTAATAGTAACTTAAAAAATACATCAAAGAAAAGTTTTACTTGTAATATTTAAAAATGAAATAAAAATAAAAGCAAGAAAATTTGCACGAAAAGGTGAAACGATCATCATTATATTTTAATAAATAAATGTGGAACTAAGTGCAAACTTGTATTATTTTCTTACGAGAAAATACTTTTGATTTTATTTTCTGTTTAAAGTTTCTTTAAACTTTTAATGGACTTACATGTTTTACTTCTTTACTTGTTACATAATATATTTATTAATACAAGTATTATTATAGATACTGGCCATTCTTCTGGCAAAATTCTATGAAATGATTGATTTGTTATGCGTTAGATTTTAACATGAGTGTAAGAGGATGCAGCTACGTTAGTTGCATATAGATGATAATGGTTTCCTATATATTTTCATTTGAATTGAATTGTGATCGATAATATGGTAGTCATATTAAAATTTTATTATCAATTACTGCCACATCTTTGAGAGGAAATATTTCAGGAACGACACAAAGTTATTCAATCTTGTTTGAAAATTTAAAATTCGCGCATTGTGATCTACTATCATATACAATCTTTTATTCTTATCTGGGTCGACGTTATATGGTAATCGTGGCAAAAGGGCGCTAAGAGATGGTGGGCGCAGTGCCTCCAAAATAAATAAATAAAAAAAAATCGAAAAAGTGAATACTTTGAAGTAATATGTAAAAATTAAAAACTGTAAATTTTACATTTTCTCCTATATTTATCGATTTATTTATTTAGCGTATGGCATTTACACAGAAGTGATCATGTACATATAATTATCTATTTCTATTTTTGTCTAAATTGTTTGAAATCTTCATGGAAGTTGGATTATTTATAAAACCTTTTCAAGAATTTCACATGTTATACCTGTATATATAGTATCGGCGCCGCCGATTCTATACGGTTTACCAAAATTAAATTAAATTTACCAATGAAACTGGACAGATTTAATTTATGTTTTATCACTTCGAGACATCGCAAACGTCCAAATTTAGTTTTATATTTTAAAGAGCACCAAAAGCTTTTTTATTTTATTCTAGAAGTAATGGGATATTTGTATTAAAATATAAAACTATATTAGAATTAGAAAATTGCTATTAAAAATATCAAATTCAAATAAATGGGGTTGGATTAAATACTTTTATGTTAAAATCAAATCTTGACGTATCCTTTAACTACAATAAATTATGTACAAGATACGTATATTTCCTTCTTTTTAAAAGTGAGTTTATAAAATTTATAAAAAAGCTTATTTGAAATGATTTTTCAGTTCCTTGAAGACAAGTAGGAAATTAGCTGAAGTTTTCGGGAGAAAACAGCAATATTGCATGTAGTGAAAACTTATATATCGCAACATAAATTAAGCGTCAAATTGCATTATCCTTTCTCCAATTTGGCTCGTGGCAATAAATAAAGTTTGACAAAGTAGCAGCGTTTTTCCGATTTCTCGCTGCTTGCACATATTTCACAACATTTCCCGGTTGAGCTGCGCTGAAATAATTCAAATCCGTCCCTGGGAGGCGTCGGCAGCGAACCGGCGTCGGACCAAAAAGAGGAGAAATTCGTTTCTGTTTGTTCCTTCAATTTCATAGATTCCGAACGAGAATTCCAGCTGCATCCGCCAGCTAGCTCTACACAGACCCACCAATATCGAATACAATCCACCCGCTTCTATATTCCAATATAAGTATTTTTATTACGTAGGAATATAAATAAAGTAAATCAGGTGCTTTCTAATCAGATTCTACCGGAGACAAGTCTGGTGCAAACAGGACACAGCTGTCAAGAAGTATTCGCAAACTTACAAATATTTGTATGGCTATTTCCTTCACAATTTAATAACAATGACATATCAAGATTTTAAAAATTTGGACTAATCAGAACATACTGACAGCGAAAATTGCATACTAGATGAAAATTTTCAGAAACTTACCGCAAAAATTGCGCACGTTTGACATTGACATTTAAAATTCCAAATGACAGTCACTTTTCATTTTTCAGTAATTATAAACAATTCCGAAAAATGAAAAATACTGAGTTACTTACTTGTATAAAATTATAAATTTTGATATAAAAATCTGACACATGGAAATTTACATTAAATTTTTATTGAAAAGTAAGGTTACTTTATGTCAAGGGTTTGTAATACACATAAATAGATGTGAAACAGATTTATAAACAAAGTTAGTTTGACATATTGTTCTGGAAATTGTCTATCAAAAATTATTTGAATATTCAATATTCAAAATACGTTGCCTGTAAGAAACTTCATTCGTTTATTTTGATAGTAATTTGATAGAAAAACTACCGTAGACTACGTCTCGGGCATTATTTGTTCAATTCCTATCAAAACAAACACGTCCAGTTTCTAGGCAACACATATTTTCATGCAGAATTTTCGAACATTTTTAGTACACTTAGGCCAGTTTTTCCATCTGGTTAAAGTACTGCTTAACTTAATAATAGAAATAAACCGCATCGAAAACTAATGCAAGTTGTTAAAAATTAACGTTAAAATAACCGGCACATACAATAATTTGAAATACATGTAATGACTAAAGAGTAAATTTTTACCGATATATTCTTGGTTCTTATATTATTTATGAAAAATAAGGATAATATTTAAATGTAATGATGAAAATAAGTACATCTTTTTAAAATAGCAATATCATCAAAGCCACATAATTTTATCTAGTCTTATTGAAATTAACACTGTATTATATTTATAAATGTATTGGCGAAAAATTACAGATTGGTCAAGATATTATGAAAAATATTACTTGTCACATATTTTCTGAATTTTTTTCTATTAATTTCTTATTATTTACCATTTTACTTTATATACATATGTCTTTAGTAAGTTTTTTGCAAAACATTTTTATTTTATAAAACTCATCATATTTAACAGTTTTGGAATTATATAAATTTTTAGGACCTACGAGTATTATACTAAATTTATTTGACATAGTATGTACCTACTTCATTTAGATTTTCAACTGTTAGAAATATAAATATACATCAAATCATTTAATACGTTTTCTGTTTTATAATGTTCAAATTTCCTTACGGTACCAATTTCGCTTGCATTTTAGTGGCGGAAATTGTCAGCTTAAAGTCTCTTCAAAGTCAGAAAACATTCGTTGAGCGGATATCCGTACAATGGTGTAACAAAGGCTTTTCTTGACAATAATACTCCATACTCCTTTACTTGAATGATAATGCATATTTAAAATTATGATATGAAGTATTTTTGTTTTAATTTTGAATTCAATGTACAAAACAAAACAATAACTTTTTGTTTATAGACATCTGAACATCGTAGTTCATAGCTTGCTAGAGAAGCAACTTGGACACAGTTCCTGTTACATATGGAAAGTGCTCCACCCGGAAATTTTGCGAACAGTTAACAGGAAGTAGCCGCGATTTACCAGAACATGGGTTCTCCGGTTCACAATCTGTTTTGTTCTTGCCGCCTGGCCTACTATCTCATAAATACCTTCATTATGACATCTCCAACCAAAATTTGAGTGAGGTAGTATTATACATCATCCATATCTCAACTATGTATATTATTTATCAATGATAAATGAAGTGGAATATATCTGTAGTATTAGGTTTATTAGATTTATGTATTCACATAACAAAAAGGTACATATATTACACATTACAGGAATTGCAATTTCATATAAACTTCGGTTTTATTTTTTAATTTTCATAGGGTGTACAGAATCAAAAAAACAGTGTTACTTTAATTTTAAGTTCCTGTTAAATAATTATTAATCAAAAATTTAGTTTAGAGTACTTCATTTGCCACTTGAATTAGGTGTAACTTACATTTTTAAATCCGAATCAGTTATTTCTTTTATTCCCTTTGATATTTGATTGGATCAGTTTACCTCCTACACACAACATGTATAATGATTTAAAAAATCCAAGTGATTCATTAGTCCAGCTACATTAGAAAGAACAGATCCAAGTGATCCAAACTGAATTGATTTATGTGATCTAATCTGATCTGATCTGACTGCCAAAAGAAATTGGTTCTGTAATCTTAGGAGTTTTGACCGAAGGTAAAATTGAGAAGTGAACTTCTTTTTTTATTTATTTTACTTGCATTTTTGGGTAGTAGGTTGTCAATCTAAAGTCTTTGGAGAGGACCTACAGCCTACAGCTTATGTTGGGTTCCGAACTACTTGGATTTTACACAGCGCTCAGTTCAAGTTGCTCGTTAAATAACTGTTATCCAAACGATAAAACATGTCAACTCAATTTTCTTTTGATTAAAAGTAGGTAATTTAAAATTCAATATTACTAATAAAAACCAAGTAAAACACATCTGAAACTTGAAACACATAATTTTCGAACTTAAAGTCTAATAAATTGTAAACATAACAAAACCTGGGGATTTACGTTTTAAAATTTATTGGGGAAAACAATTGTTAAATTTTGTTTAACCTAATTTTGTAAGTTATATCCGCTGTTTAAACTTTAGGGTTTATCCTGTTCTGACATAAAAATGTATCTGAACATAGGCTTCCCTTCAAATAAATTGCTTTGTTTAAAATAAATCTATTTAATTGCTTTCCTTGACAATTTTGCGCGCGATAAATTATTCCGAATGCTTGCACAATTGGTCTGTAAGTGTAAAGCCAGCTTTAGTTCGTTCTCGCTTTCAGTAGCGCGGTAGCAGCGCTGATTTCGAATCGATACGTGAATCCGACGAATTTCGCACCCTTCATAAGCGGATCGAGCATGATGCACGAATTTTTTCAACAACGAGATTGCGTGAGATGTTTTTGTGATCTAGTGGGAATTCCATGTTAATATTTATTTTCGCTCTTCCTTTTTTTGAATAGAGAGAATGGATTTTCAATTTATTTTTCGAATTGTATTGAAGGTAGATTTTGTTCGTTTGTTTGTGAAATATTAAATAAGCTTGCGGGATTTATTTTCAAATTGTGTTTTTGCAATTTTACATGGATCAAATGGAATAAAAGAATACTTTAAAAATATTGGCCAATTTTCAAATAATTCTTTTATTTTCAACAATAAATCATGTTTTATTCTATATACACAATGAATTTGTTTTCATAAAGAATAGGAAGCAGTAAAAAAATAATAAATTTGAAATTTATTGCACATTTTATCTATATACGAATCATTCGTCCATTGCTCATTAATATAGACATAAATTTGCCATATTGATTAGGCATGCATATTAATGGCGTTTTTAAAATTTATTGTAAGTATTAATAATTGCACTACTCCATTGAATGATAAAGATATTTATCTGAGATTTTTTTTAATCTGGTTTTGATCCTGAAATCTGATATCTTTCTTCATATCAATATCTGATGCTTTGGCTTGTTTTTGTTTATAAAAAAATAAGACGGATAATATTTTTGCACAAACCAACAAATACTAACAATATACCAGTATTTACCAAAAAAAATCCGAACTACCAAAATTAAGAAAATATTAATTGAAGAGAGAATCGCAAAATAGTCAATGAAGTAAGAAAAACACCGATCATGAATACTAAAACACAGTTAAATATTCAAATAACGTTTGACAAAATAGTTACTTTGCCGACAATAGGAAACGTGCTTTATAGTTCCATTTACAAGAAAGAATCCTTTACCAGTGAGAAATATACGGAAAGGTCTTTAAATAAGACTAACAAATGGACAATAGGTAGGTAATATTTTCTAATGAGAGCAAATATAATATTTTTAAATGTCACGGTCAAAAATTTGGTTAACGAAAACTCAATAGGAATTAAGAACACATTAGTGCAAATCCCTTTTACTTCCTTGTACGAAATAAAGAAAGGATTGTAATCCCGAAAAATATAGGTTTTTTAGGTTTCAACGGAAATATCCATTTTGACTAGTTTCGGCATGACGTACGTATTTATTCATGAATGAATGTATACATACGTATCTCGCATAACTCAAAAACGATTTTATTTGACTGCTATAACATCTAGTTGTGTACCTCCCTTTTTCATTGCAATCGGCAGTGCCAAAAGAGCGCTGTGCTCGAAGCGTTTTTTAAATTTTTCGCATAACTGAAAAACAGTTGCCCATAGAATGTTGAAATTTTGTTTATGGAATTGTTACATCTAGTTATGCATGTCAATTTTTACTTAGCACAGGCCTCTTTAAAAAGATACTTTCATTTTGGCAGAAACTTAACAAAAATTGATGATTGATGATTTCTTGTTATGGGGCCGTTCAAGTATTACGTAAGCACTATAGGGGGGTGGGGGGGTCTTTGTTTTGCTTATTTTGGATGACATGGGGGGGTAGGGGAGTCTAGATCTAGACGAATGGCAACCCAAAAAAATTTTAATTGAAAAATGTTTACGTAAGCATGGGGGGTGGGGGTAAGAGCTTTGCTTACTTTTGCTGACAAGGGGGATGGGGGGGTAAATAATTGTAATAAATCTGCTTACGTAATATTTGAACGACCCCTATACCTAAATTGAGTACATGGTTGGCAATATTGACAAATGTCAGAATATATTTCGTATATGTAGAAATTAAAACAATATCACTTTCTTTGCAAGTTTATGAGCGATTAAAAATTTTGCGTAATGGAGTAAGGAACAGTGATAAACATTTTAATTAAATTTTATAAAAGATGATCCATTTCGAAAGGAACTTCGAAGATATAAAACGAATGGAAGTGCAGCAAAAAAAGTTTTTAATTTAGCGTACAAGGAAGTCATGTGGTGTCCATGCACGTCAGATTTTTTTATCCACTGTATTTGAAATTTTTAATGACAGAAAAACTGTTTCTGTCAAAGTTCGTATAGTTCATATCAGAATATACAATCATTGCAATTCTGTAAAGAAGTTGCTAGCTCTCAGTAACGTTACTAAAAATTTTAACCAATAGAAATATTTGTAAAGCTGTCATTTTCATATTTTATTTAGTGTCTACTATTTTTATTGGCTAATGATGTTAGTAACGTTGCTAAGAGCTAGTAACTTCTTAATAGAATTGGGGTAAATGTCTACTAATTTTTTATTCATGTTACTAAATTGTAGTAATCTTGTACCACAAATAATTCTTCTATTAGTACAGTCCTAGCTCAACCAGTACAAAGTAAAATTGAAACTGGTAACTTGTTTGACTCGTCCACGTATTTCAACTGGAGTTTATAGACTTTATAGTCTGACAATTATCCTCAAATAATTTCCAATAACCCCAACCCTTTCTGAAGTTATATCCAGCTGGTGATTTTTTTGGCCACCAAGTATCACGATGGCTGTAATTGAATTATTGTAATCTTGTGCCACAAATGATTCTTTTATTAGTACAAACTAAAACTTAAAACAATAATTTGTTGACTCGTAAACGTAGTTCACCTCGAGTTTATAGTCTGACAATCATCCTCAAATAATTTCCAATAACCCCAACCCTGAAGTTATATCCAGCTGGTGATTTGCGGGCCACCAAGTATCAGGATGGCTCGACGTGTCAGGGCGGGTTAAGGAGCACGCACTTCACGGAGTATTGGTTGTGTCATCTGTCGCCGTACACGTACACTGCTTGTCACATGTGAGAAACAGGATTATCTGACGGGCCCAACATGTGCTGGTGAGATGGAGAAGATGCGATGGGAGGCGGTTGGGATCGTGTACAGGATATATATCATAATTAAGGATAATCAATATGGCGTTATTGTCTGTGTAACAGGTTTTAAGTACAAAATTAGGGCGGCAGTTTCAGAACAATAATATGGACTCTGGCAGAAATAGATAATATTTGTAGGTACTCATTCTTCTCTTGTTTCTTTACTTTTCTAGATTTTTTTTTTAACTTTTAATATATTTTTATCGTTTAACGTAGTCTTACCCAATCATTAAAAAAAATCACTTGCTATTCTGAATATCAATTTTGATTTTAAAATGCACCTTTGTAAAGGTAAATTAATCCGTTTTATTATTAGAATATACTTTTTTCTCCAATCATAACATTAGTAATATCTGTTAGACTTGTTTTCATACCGAAAAAATAGTTATTTCGATATGTTCTATAGGTAACTAAAATACAGGTAAATAGTTTTTCTAAAATCATTCAATAATCTATCACATCGCTGCCGCAAAATCGGCAGAGAAATTCAATTTCCTAGCCTAGGCAGTTATTAGATGCAATGTGATGCGAATCGTAGCTATTTTCTGTAAAAATTAACAAAACCTACTCAAATATTTAATTAATTAAATACAACTCGATCAGAAAAATATGTGTAATCCGTAGAAAAGGTGAGCTTCTCGAACTCCTGTGGTTGATAGTGGCTCTTCCTATATCTGTCCCTTTCGTTCAGGAATATATCACTTTTCCTACTAATTACACTACTACATCTACAAATGTCCAAAAAATCTACACTACTGTACATTTTCCCATTCCTATTGTAAAGTGCTTGCAACTTATAAGAGCAACGAGTAAGCTTAGTAGTTTTTTCAATAAGTTCACGAGAATCTCCGATAAAATCTTGAGAGTACGAAACAGATTTAAGCTTGATCTTACATCCGAACAAAGTATTCGTCCGCATTTATTAATTCAAGGTTTCCCTCCAAATATTGATAATCGTTTGTATCAATAGAAAAATATTATACCATTATTTGTATTTTAGTAATTATTTGTTATATGTGGCTCACGAGCTTCGAGTTAGGCTTTCCTGATCTAATTGCTTTACAAACACTCAAAATCAACTGCTAATATTTAACGGACGATCCAATAACAAAAGTTTATAGGATTTAAATTTAATCATTCAATTTTGAAAGCATCCTACAGTACATTCATTTAAATCTAGTTTGACATGTTCGTTGTCTGTTTGAAATAATTAGGTGGTAGTACGTAAATGATTTAATGACAAATTCATAAATTGGAAATGCAATTTCAATTCATGAACAATGTGCAGAATTGGAATAAAAGCCAATGAAGTTTAGTACAACCGCCAATCGAATCCTGGTTTCCTGTGATAAATTTAACTTTTAACCGATAAATATTCGACCTAGATAGGTTATATGCAAACACTTTGATCGTTTTATTTACGAGTAGTAATATTAACTGGACATGCATATAGCATATTTGCAGAAGCTTCTAATTAGGTTTTCCAAGATAATTAAAAATTATATTTATGGTAAAATACAAGAACACAAAAGAAGAAAGTATTAGGGCATGTTAAAATTATTTTCACTTATTTTGTTAGGGTAACAAAGATTACGTTACGAATTTTTATTCTTTTATTTCTTGTGTACTATTTTCTATTTTAAAGCGTCTCTCTTGTGTCGTAAAATAAAATGCAAAATTTGGTGAAGATGCAATAACAAAATAAAATTTTTGTATTCTGAATTTGTGTATTTGGAGAATAATAAACTGCTTATTGTCAAAACAAGAGAATTATTGGGTTTATTGAAAGATTAATGACAGATTAAAATGATTTGTAGTTTGTAGATATTCTGGTTTATAATTATACACATAAATTATCGTGTCAATCCTAAAGTACTTTCAAAATAAACAGTATAATACTGCGAATTATGTTAATGTGAATTTAATATTAATACAAAATATTTTAATTCAATTCATGTAAACAAGATTACTTAAAATATATGTTATTATTTTTATTGTTACCTAAATAAATTTTCACATAAAATATATAATTTTGATTAAAACTTCATTGTATTAAGGTTTATAATTATTCAAACTCATATTTTTAACTACGGCCTGCGGTCCATTTATACCACGATTCCACAATTTATATTATTTTATAATACAGAGAACAATGTGTTATACGGTAGAAATATTTTTATTTCAAATTATCCTCATTGAAAGGAAATTGCAGCAGCATTACATTTCCCCCGGGTCCGGGTTATATTGTTAGGATAAATAAAGGTTTTGTTTAGCGTATAAAGTTGATGTTTATCGCTGAATTTCCCAATCCTGTATTTACTTTTCCACAACCGGGAACTCCAAATTCCTTCTTTAGCTACAAAGTGATACAGAATATTTACTTGATAAATAAACACATAATACGCTCACATCCTATTGTGGTTGTTGAGTAAATATTTTTTGAATGACAAATATGGAAGATATGAAGAGTATTTGATTATTTCGTTTAAATGAGATCATTTCTTGTAATATATCCACCTTTTCTATACGAAAAATATACAACAAATAATTGAAATATTTTTCTGTTAAAATATTAAATCTAAAACCTGCTGTTTGTAGAATATTTTAATAAGGGTTTAAATAATAATTTAGACCGGTATTATTATTTTCGCAGAAAAGTTTTTAGCACGCCAGAAAAAATTCTTAAAGTTTCAATAAATTAAACTCTAGAAAAAAAAGTATAATCTGTTTAAAAAGGGTTTATTTTGGTAATAATGATGACACGAATTAGCAGAATTTGATAAATTGGCAAAGTAAAATATCTTAAAATAACCACAAAATGATCACCATATACCACATCCGGTTGTTTAGATAGGAACCAAGTTCTCAAATTCGGTGAAGACTTTTCAATACTATTTGTTCCAAGTTGAAAGTTCAGATAAAAGTTTTATGCGAGGAAAAATATTTTTAAAAGATTTGGTTTATGTTAGTGTTACAGCGAAAACACTTGAATATGGGTAAAAATAACAAAATAGGGTTAAAAATAGATGCTCTATAAATGTTTCCTACTACATTCAATAAACTAATACACCACTTATCCAAATGCATCATGAATAAACATCCTGCTAGTGTTTTTAAGATTAATTTGGCTAAAATAGCAACACCTTATCTAAATATTTTAAAATGAACATCTTGCTAAATTCACCAATATTAAACAAAATGCCTACTAGGATCACTTTAAAGATAAAGATAGATGGAGAAAATTATAAATAATTTATTAACAAGATAGATATTAGTTATCTCGAAAACAATAATTACTGTAAGTACAGGTATATTCATGAATGAAAAATATCTCATTTACATTATTTATTAAAAATATTGCTTTACAAGAATTTGTTTTATTTGTCATCCTAAATTTTGTTCTATTTCAAATTGTTTTTATTTATTAATTTATAAATATTTACCTGAACTTCCGGTCTTTGTATTTTTGGCGCAGTATTTGTCCTAATTTATTTTTAAGTTTTCTAATTATTTTCTCTTTATTGTACTCTAATATTGGCATAAATTGCAACAATTGCTCTATTTATTTGATTTGGAATTTGTTTTACATTATCTAAGAATTGATCTTTTCATTGCTCCTTATTTTTTCTTCATTTTACTACTTATTTGCTGGAGAATATAATATAATTGTTTTGCTAATATGCTGTATTTTGTTTGCAGTTCATTTTGTGGAAATAGACACAAAAGTACAATATTCAAAAGAAAACAAAAGAAGAGATAAATTATTTATGTGGATTAGAACTCAAAACAATATGTTCATATTGTATGTCATTATGACATATGTGCTTGACGTCAATTTGAACATTAATTCCAAATGTTATTTGGAGCATCCTGCTTTTTATTTTCTTTGTTTAATTCGTCTATTCCGAAATGATTGCATCCAAAATAGCCAATCTTGCGAAATTATTCAGACACGGTTTATCTACACGACATTATTAGCTCCGACATTTTAAAATTTGGCTCACGAGTTATTTATATATTTTCAGGCTAAAATACAAATTTGTAGTTGTAGGAAAATTATATTTGGTATTGACATGTGTGCGTTAATTAACTTTGAGAATAATTAGTTGGAACAACGTCTAGTACATCGGAATGCATTTCTTGCGAGCGTTAATGTTTCGATCAGAATACGCAAAACCTACAACAATGGTCATTCTGTAAACATCGTATTGTCTGAGAAATTAATTAATAACATGTATAACAAAGACGCCACACCCAAAATTGACATAAGGCGTGATGGGATGCTCTATAAATAACTATGATAATTAATGTACATTCTAAGGAGAATTAATTTAAATATTGATTTATTACTAAACAAAAGTGCGCTTTGATACAAAGAAACCTTATAAGTGATTAAATATTATATAAAAAGATTAAAAGAAATGTTCATTAAAACTAATTCAATTCAATAGATACCTACGTTTCTTTAACATAAATATGCAACAATAAATATTATATTTAAAAACAGTTTTCAATAAAAATTTATAAATAGTATTTTTTTTGGGATCAGATTAGAAATCGTACTTTTTGTAGATCATATAAAGATTGAAAATTATCCATTTCTTTTAATCATAGGCCGAAATGAAAAATCATTTTTAACAGTAGGTATGTATTTTTTCTAAGATTTTAACTAATTTATATTTCTATCGAACAGTTTTGTGTGTGTGTATATTGTGCATATTTCCGTTCTATGAAATTCAGCAATGAGAAAAAAAAATACTTTATTTGTTACTTTCAATAAAATTGTCATTAACTAATTACTTAAGATTAAGTGCCTTGCAAGTAAATATATTTTATTTAAAAAAAGGTTTTATTTTAAAAATGTGAAGTAAATTCGATTACAACTGTTATATTAGCTGACTTACCATTTCTATAGATGTAAGGTAGAATAACTATATCGATTGATTCTCTTACCTGTAACAAAATAAAATAAAGGTTAAGGTCGTTAAACAAAAAATAAAAAAAATATTTTTTTATACCCATTCATGTTTTATATGTTATATTTACGAGTATATGCATTAATTTTTAAATATTTATTTACTTCTATATTGGTTTATTAACTATAGTATAATATTGGGTCTATATAATAAAATGTTTATTTTTACGCATGTGATATTAGATAATAAATAAATTACCCAATTTTTTAAAAATCGATTCATTATTCGTAGTTTACGTGAAAATAAATATAAAAAAATCAGGATGGAATATTTTAACGTCAGCGTGATAGAATCATAAAAGAAAATAAAAAGACACTGGGAACGAAAGAGGTTGTCAATCTGTCTTCTTCCACGATCCTACCATGCTGATGTCATATATTCCTTCTCCAAAACATTTAATTGCTAATAACTATATTATTGCAAATTTTTGTTTAGTTTTTATTATTAAAATGAGAAGTTACATTGGTTAATTTTTATATTTAATGACTGAAATTCGATTATAAATAAATCATCGATGTATGGGTAGAAGTATAAATTTTTTTCCTACGACCGTTAAGATATATGTTTGTAGTATATTTGTTATTGCTACGGATACATAGTATATTGTAAACACATTTTCATTTCCCTCGGTAACCATAGACAACGTTAAAGTATAAATTCATTTCTCACAGTTCTGTCAAAAATTATTCGTATCTCACAGTTCTGTCAAAAATAAATTGTTCCAAATTTAATTAATTAGAAAATAATATCGTGTAATAAAATATAGTGTACAACTCACATGGAATGTCCATTTCATACTCGTATGATTTGCAGCATGAGCCGAATACTTATTTCGTACGAAATGTGTACCATTCCATGCTTGTAATATACTATTTTAAGATATGTATGAACAAGAAAAAGCAAAATTTGACACTCATTTATTATTTACTTCTCTATAAATGTATCCCTTTGAATAAATAAATACAGGTAGGATCGTGTTGAGAAACCAACGTTACCAAAATATTTAGGAAACGATCCTCGCCGTTCGGTAAAGCAAACCCTGTTCGGTGAACTGAGGCATGCGGCCTGCAGCCTGTCTCTAATAACAAGAGTCCCTTTATTCAATCACTTGGTCCCATTGTCCCCCGCCTGCGTGGGTGCAGCTTGTCTGAAACCCGACACTTCATTTGTTCCACACACTCACGAACAAGTGAAGGCATAAATAAAAGAACGTCCACGTCTTCTGCCTTTCAAATCCTCTGCCTCACGAACAATTGAAAGTAATTTAAGAATCAAATTTTTAAATTGTGTGGAGGTATTTGTTGAATACTAATACGAAAGGATAGAGGGTATTCTCCAAGGAACGGAGAAACTTTGCAATGCGATCTTCGCTTGAGTATTTTACGTTCAAGTTTGGAAAAGTTTTTTGTAATCCAACATAATATTACGCAAGTTTTCATTGTGGATTGAAATTCAACGGAGTATACGAATTTCTTTTACAGATGTTCAGATTAAATTAAAAATTTTAAGAAGGGTAAACATCTCTGACTGCAGATGGTTCAGATGTGCGACTTTCTTTTCATTATCTTCATTTGAATAAATAATAGAAATTTTGTCAGAAATTAAATACTGTTAAGTAGGTACTATATTTATTTAAATCAGTGCTTTAAGTAGGTACTAAATATAAGTACTGCATGATTACAAAACTATTTTAAGTCGTAAAATTTCTCGGTAATTTTTAAAGAGTTTTTATTTTATATTTTTAATAAAAATTAATAACGGGTAGAATCGTTATTGCAAAAGTTTTCATGTAACGAATAATTTTATTTCATTCCAAAATTCAACAGATTTTTTTAAATCCAAACATTGTAATCAAATAATATTATCTAAAATGCAATTAAAAGAATGTTTAAAATGCAACTACATATAGGACAGTATAATCCATATAAATAATTTAAAATAATTATTTAAGAAAATCAAACAATTACCGGATTATCACACCTATCAAACCAGTGTTACTAAAAAAATTTATTTCAAATAAACCACAATCAACTTTGTGAATTCTATAATATTCGCCTAATAGTAACAAAACTTTCTATCATTTGAATAAAGTGTCTGTATTTGTACTGATACCACTTCCATATTTCTGTAAATAGACGTTCCATATTTAAACAGAATTAATTAAATTTACTATTAGTTTTAAAGTTCAACTGTTAACCGATATCTTAAAGGCATTCCTATATGGAAGTTAATGTTTTATGTAAAACAAAAAACCAAAACAACAGACTTAGTAATAGAACCATTACTAATAATATTAAGTGTAAACGTTTGTTTGCATTTTTAAAATTAATTTTTGCATATTAATTACTAGGTCATATCTTCCAGGCATCAAAAAGTACTAATTATAATAACGCATAATATTCTAATATATTTCTCTTAGCAGTAATATATTTATTCAAAGATCAGACTTGTATTTAGATTTAGAGAGAGCTCTGATATATTTTTAGTCGCGAAGAGCAATTACTAAGGAACATCTGAAGGAAATTCACATATGGAAGTGAAAAATGTCCATGTAAAAATATTAAGTAAGTCCGTAAATATAAAACCGTGATATGAACAGATAATTTGTTTATAATATTACATTATCTTGTTTTTTCAGTAATATAAAAGAGTATTCTAATAGTTAATTAAGATTTCCAATTTCAAAATATTGATTTCTTAACATAGCAAAGATTATAAAGAGTGTAAGGTGAAGATAAAAATAATTAATTTCATAAATCTTTATTCATTAAATTAGGTGCTCATTGAAAAACTTTTTCGTACACGTACAGTAAATTCAATTCATTTCCATAATTCTTCTGAAATATTATATTTTAAAAATTCTACAAAAAAAACAGATTGGAGTTTTTAATTAAATATACCGGGAGTTTATTTTATCAGGAAACATAGAGTAGCTTCATTACTATATTACAGAATGACAGCAAAGTATTCAAACGTTTATTTTATGAGTAAACATAGGCACTCGTCACAATTCAAAATCAATCGCACACAACGACTAGTAGGTTGATCTCTTATAGGTATTTTATAATAAAGTATTTTTTTCTGTTATTTAACATTCATTATGTTAACTGGTTAACACAAACTGTAATAGGGAAAGGTTTGAATCAAAAGTGGCCATTTTGAAAAAGTACTAGAAAATTCATAAAATTTAATTACCAAATAAAAAAATATCAAAATATTTCTTTTTATTGCTGTAGATATTGCGGACATTGCTTATTAACATAAGTGATTGTTTTGATGTCCTGTTCAACTTGTAGTTCATCGGTACGTTTTTGAAACACACTGTATGTAAATATCGTAGATAATATGTTGATATTTCTTAACAGCTTAATAAATGATTCCTAAACACTATTGTTAAGGCAGATAGCGAATGTAGGGTGTGGACCCAAATACGAGGAGCCAAATTGTTTTCTATTGTGCGGATATAATGCATGCAATTCTGGCGTGAACGTCTTTTTCGTGCACTCTTGGGGTTACTGCACTCATTCGGAAAAAGGTACACACATTACTTCACACAAATAGCCCTTAAAGCGTATAAATTTAACGGCCCTTGTAGTTTAGTTAGCAGAACATGGACGTGAAGCACTAAGGTTAGGCCTTGGATACAGCTCATATAGTTTGGAAAATTCGCGCAGTAAAATGCATAAATTTAGACGATGAAGACATTAAAGGAAGGAGGAATTCTTTGCGGTCCTACGTTCAAATTAGACTAAAATAATTTTAACATTTCATTTTAATTTTTCTTTTTACTTTCGTTTAATAACTGGCTCTTTATTTTACTCATTTAAATTAGCTTGTTCGTTCTATGGTTTCACTAATGAAATAATGTAATCAAAGTTGAAAGAATTGAAATATTAACAACATACAAAAAAAATTGTTGATACTCTCTTTACAAATATTAATACAGTTCAAATAACAACTCTATTTATAACGTTTTTCTGTTTACAAACAACAATTTTGTTATAGTAACAAAGTAACGCACAAATTAATAATTTTATAAATGTCAGCAAAATGTCAAAAATTTAAAATTTACAAAGTAAATGAAATATTGTAATCGGGAAAATATCCGTTTGACCATTCCTGAATCTATTTAGAATAGTTTCGGCGTGACGTCTGTACGAACGTGTCTCGCATAACTCAAAACTGTTTAAACCGTACTATTTTGAAATTTTGTATATGGGACTGCTATAACATCTAGTTGTGGCACCTCCCGTTTTTATTGCAATCGGCAGTCCCAAAAAGGCACTTTGCTTGTAGTTTTTTTTTTAATTTTACGCTTAACTCAAAAAAGATTAGCCGTAGAATGTGGAAATTTTGTTTATGTACATAATTACTATAACATCTAGTTATGCATCTCCATGTTTTGTTCCAATCGATCTTTTCGAAAGGGCAATTTACTTTTGGCAGAAACAATAAAAATAATAATTTGGTTTGCTTTTAATTTTTGTAGGAAACATTTGATGTTGACAACTTGTCAGAATGTATTTCTTGAGAAATATGTAAAATGAAAACAAACTCTGGGAAAACGTGTTTTCGCGATTTTTCACAGCAATGGAAAACATTTCTTTACTCAATAAATTTAATACAAAAATAACCAGTTTGTACTTATTCAAACAGAAGTAGAAAAAATATTGTACGAGACAAGTAAGGACACAGCGTTTATTTAACTTTTGCTTTTACCAAAAAGAAAACTCGTCTGCGTCTAATTTTTTAATTTTCGGATGCATAAAATAATAATCACCTTTGTTTCCTTACTTATTACGCGAAAAGCTAATAATACAAAATAATAAGTCAATAAAATAAATACGCTAATTTATATTTATGCGTCTAAATATATAGACGATCCTTTTGGAAATTATCAAACTAAATGTTCAGTGTACAACAGTATTTATAGCAGTAATTATAATGCAAATTAAATTGGTTACACTACTTGTTCATTTGTTTAAATTTAAATGTACATTTTACAGTTTTCGAAAGATAAATTTGTCTATACTAGGTACATATTGAATCTGACAAACCAGGCCACAAGGGAGGTATTGGTATCATACCGATTTTACTATTTGGAGATTTAAATGGAAAGTCCTAATACATTTTACCTTTTAATGTGTCCCTTAGTCTATGGATACTATGGAACCTGTACAGCAAATTGGCTAAAAGAATTATTATAAAATTTAGGACTGTGACTACAATTGTACGAGTTGATTAACTTTAAAAATTGGTCAACCAGACGTAATAGTTCCCTAATATCATTTGACGTGTTGGTTGTGTGATATGTTGCACGGATGTAACCCATTTTATTCTGTCAATTATATAACTTTAGGCATTTCATGCCATGTGTAAAGTGTTCCGAAATCATAGCTTGTTAAGTTATGTATAAAATATTATTTGGCGCTTCTAAAGTCTTGAAATACAGTTTAACGATTTGATTTTAAAGTAAACATTATAAATTATGAAGAAACTCATTGTAATATTTTACATGTAGACATCAACTACTAGAAGGTAATGAAAATTTAGTAGTTAAACTTTCTCATTAACTCTGCGTTTGACTAATCTGTTCACATTTTAATAAATTACACCACCCCCATAAAACAAGTAGTTAAGCTGTGTAAAACAATAAAACGAATATGTATTCTTGTAAATAATTTATGAATACAGTGTTTTCCTACTAAACGTTGCAGTTGGTAAAAGCCCTCACTATTATGTTATGCGCTCGCGTCTAAAAAGTTATTTATGTTTATACGCCGGTTGCTTGATGTTTATACTCCATTAAAATAGTCAGAAAAATGATGACAGCGCCACAATGGGGACGGAAGGAAGTTCCGCAGGCCGGAAAACGCGGGAGATCCCAAACTCCGCAGTGAAAAGCGGGAAATCTTCCTTACATCACAATTTTTTTGTAATTGTTTTTCCGTGTTTAATTGCGAAAATAATTGCAATAAACATTGATGCTTAATTATTTCTTATTACAAGGTAATTTAAAGAAAAATGCTTGTGAAAAAGTTTAATACTGTAATAATTGAATGAATGAAAAATGTACATTAATAATTCGAATGCTCTTGTCAAAGGAAATGTAATTAAATTACTTGTCTGATAATTTGACGTCCTGCATTCTTAATTCAATTGGGACAAAAAGGACGATTGTGATTGTATTTTCAGCTTTATGTACTAAGAGAATTTATGTTTCAATAACTGTAAAAGATGTAACGAACATTTTCAATTAAAATAACGAAATTGTAATTAAAAAATTACCAACAGCAATATGTTTAAAAGAAGTTTTGTAATCACTCTGATTTTGACGTAAATATGTTCCCTAATTCATTATCATCATAACATTTCCAAATGGAACAAAGTATCAAGAAATTTCTGAATTACATTTAATGGTTTCTGAATTACAATTCACAAATCTGAATTTCATTACTAATTTCTGAGTTAATTATATTTAATACGTTCCGAATTACAATTGACAAATCTGAAATACAACTGACAATTTCTGCCTAATGGAAATTACATCTGATGAATTGTCAATTATATTTTATTAATATGAATTATAATTAATATTTTCTAAAACACAACTGGAATAGTTGTCATCAGTTGCACAGCATTCCAAAATGGAACAGGGTCTCAAGTACCTAAGTTGCTTGATTTATGACAAGTTTTACTTGCATTTTATTGATGTAGTTTTCAACATACAACCTTTGCAACGGACCTACAGAGTATAGTGAACTCCGAACCACTTGTGCACAGCGATATTTTTATTTTGATAAAGATTGACAAAATTGGGATTTGATCTTCATATCCCACACTCCGCTTAATTCGAATCAGATTACACTAATCAAGTGAATCACCGCTGCCCGTATATGAATTGAGGTTTTTAAATTTAAATATTTTCAGCATACCTATCGACCCGTCTGTCCAAATTTTGAACGGTACATAAATCTGAAATAGATATTTATTGATTATGTGCATTCAGATTTTAATGAAAGTTTTAATTTAGCTTCGATATCAATTGCACGATAATTTTTTGCTAAAAATAGGTCAACATGAAGTGGAAGTTTACTGCTGTCATTTTTAAATGCAGCTATTATTTATTTAAAACTGGAGCAAGAAAGTCTTCTTTTTATTAAAATTTTAACAACTAGAAAATATAAATAAGGAAGAAATAGTATTTGAATTTATGCAGTTGAAAAGTTAAAATGTGCCTGCATCCATTTGCTCAGAATAATACAATTTGTCTTGCAGTAAATGTGAAAAATGTTTTATGATTTTGGCAACCCAAGCAATGTGTTAAAAGACAAATTACTGCTGGAATATTCCACGCGAAATTTCTTTGACAGTAGAATAATACTTTGATACAAATACCCTGAAATAAATACTTGCATAAACACACGCCACCGTGGTTCGTTTGATGCATTCGTTTCGTGTTAAGGAACAAGGCTTCAGGAAAATAAAATCTATTTCTGAAAAACCCAGTGTTAAATAGTGCAACATTTCTGATAAAGCCGTAATGTTTCATAATAACTAAAGCAATAAATATTGGGAAAATACAGATATTTCCAAGGCTCTTTAAAAATGTTTTTCCAAAGAATTTGCACCTATTTTTTACGTTTTTGAAATATAACACATACAATAATTGTACCTGCAACGAACAGTCATTTTGTCGGTTTTTTTTTATTTAAGTCATATTTTCTTGTTTTTTAGATAGATAAAATAGATTTTTTAAAGATATAGTAGTTATATTTTCAGTTTCAGAATATTTAACTATTGATACCTTACTCTGTAATTGATAATTACGAGCTATAAGACAAGCCTTACTAATTATAAACTTAACATGACACACGTGCAAACATATTGGCAGTAGGATGATAGAAAATTTATGATTGGTGTATTTGAAGCAATCTTCATAAACGCTACTAGTTACATTTATGTGCACGTAATACATATAATGAAAAATATTAAAATATCGGTAAATTACGAATTTATATTCTCTCAACGGCAAATAACGTTATAATACCTACATCGTTATTTGGTACATTTGTACATTACGTTACGTTATTTTATTATTGTTACATTATTATCAAAAAATTAGCAAATGAAACGTTTTTATAACGTTATAGGTTTCGTTACTTTACATTTCCATTCCTAGATATAGATGGATTTTACTATATCACATTTCAAAGTAAATTAAAAAAACATCACATATTATTGCAACAATAATACATCATTCGTTTTACCGAAGAAGTTAAACAGATTTATTAGTTGAATATTTTGACACATCACATGTTTTTTCCTAATATTTTATCTAGGATGTGAAATAAAGAAAAAGAGATTTAAATTAATGATTTTTTAAAAATAATCAATGTCATTTAAATCTGATTTAAATCATATTAGAATGTAAATATTTATAACTTGGGTGTTGGAGTATTAAAAAAAAATATTAATATATCTAACCTTAAAATTAATTTTGAATGTATTGTTTAAAAACAGTCTTCTCTGGAAATACCACTATCCAACAAAGATTTGCCACCAATTTGCTAACGATGTGTATCATTTAGTAATGGAGTATTTATCTTATATTAGAATATTTGGAAGTAAATATGAGTGAATATGGTAAAACAATGGTGTATTTTTCCCTCGTTAGCGAATGTCACAGGTTGTGCTGGTGCGAGGTGAGGCCGCGAGGTCGTGCTTCACGATCACGATCACGTCGTGTCATCCTCCGTTAACTAGAGTCACGTCCGACTGCATGCGTTATCGCATTTACTCCTTTTTATTAACATCGATTTTTCCTTTACGCCTTCCCACCATCCAGCACGTTCCATTATTTCCTAGTTAGATCCTTACAACAAAAGATTTACTATCCACGTGCAAATTATTCCATTCTTAAAAAACACCTGGAAATATTTACATTTTCCCGGATATCAAACTTAAATGCAACTGCATAGTAATTAATTTTATCCCAGCATTCCAAAAAGTGTTGAATGTATGAATGAAAATATAATCGTGCATATTACAGCACCATTCCAATGTAAATGGCGCAATTTTCATTTTTTGTTGCGACTGATCTTTATAGATAAATTATTTCAGCCTTAAAGCGGTTTGTAATTTACATTTTATGGACATTCTAATGTATTTCAATCAAAATTTTATTATAAATTGATATCGAATATTAATTACTACCTAATAAGTTAGAAAAAAAAAACAATATTTAATTGATCCAATTGTAATTCAGAAAGTATGATATGTAATTCAGATAGTGTTGACGCAAGACGAGACGAAATAGGCTAGAGACGAGATGATTTAAACGAGACATCTCGAATGTCTAGATCATAATTAAAAATTATTGCAATTTATTAGATATTGTAGTTGCCCCAGAAAGTTTGGATTTTTTACATCTCCAAGTTATTTCCAATCATAGTTAAGCATGCAAATTTACAATTTTTCAGTCTAAAATTTTCATGTGCAACCGTATATACCAAAAATTACCCATTTCTAAAAAATATTCCATATTTATAGATGTAAAAGTACTGAATTAAAATTTACAAACAGAATTTAATTATCTCTATTCGTTACTGAGTTTTCACTTTTAAAGTTGCAAATTTGAAATCAGCGCATCGATGTCTATCAATATAAACTATTTTCAAAAGCAACTATTTTGAACCTCAAAATAAGTATTTTTGGATTATTTCGAATGTATAAACAAAATTTTACGCTAAAAACCCAAAAGTTGTATTTTTGAAGTCTCCAGTATTTCTTTTTCCATTCATGATTTGTTTTGGCAATCACTGAGTTAAAAGTGTAGTTGACATTATTGTGTTCACAACTAAAGAATCGTTGATTCGAGTGTTACATTACACATGTATATGTTAATCGTTTCATAATATTCACCATTTCATTCTATTGAACTGTACAATACCCGAGATTTAAACTATAAAAAATACAAGTTCATATCTTATTGTGCTATTTACAGTTATTATCCTGTGATGTATTCATATTTATTTTCAACAAAAAAGTTTCCTCACATACTCTATTTTTAATCTCGTCATTCGTGGGAACGGGAATTACTCCTTGATGTATTTATTTATTTTGCGAATAAAAATAGTTGGAGAAATCATAATTAAGTTGCAGTTTTCATCATCTGAAGTAATTTATAAGCAAACAAACAGTCGTCGCGTTGTCAAGGTAAACAAATAAAAAACAGATGACTGATAATATCATTTTAGTTTCCCAGCCAATAAATTAAATAAAGATTGATTGATACGTAGCGAGTAGTAGAATAAATAAAAATGTAGTGCCAGCGGAAAAATATTTTGCTTTGCAATTTTTACTTTTCATCACGAGACGAAGTCTTTCATTTTTCAAGTAGATACATATGTTTGTTTGAATGTTGAATCTATATTTATGTTTCTGAATTATTTGTGTTTGAATATTTGGTAAAAAAAGTAAAAATGTTCATATTTTTTTAAAGAAACTCCTACATGAAGACATAAATAATGTTTTAATTATTTATGTCTCCTTAAACATGAGTTATGAACGGAATATTTTTAAAATGTGTTCCTTAAAATGAATTATAGTTTGTTTCCTTGAAATATTTTTTAAACAAATTTCTTTTAATCATTAACCATTCTGCTTTATGCTGTAAGTGTTGAAAATAGCTAATGTAGTAAAACGAATAAATTGGTTTAAACTAAGTTATTCGTTATTTACCATAATTTTTATGAAAATAAATATATTTTTCGTTGGATTGTGTGTAGCAATTTCTTAACCCAGACACCAACTTATAAATAATTTACATGCATGAAAGTAAAAGTTTGTTTTCTATTTATTATATTTTCTTGAAACTTTATATCTTCATAAAAAATTTACGAGTTTTAAAATACATATGCAAATGTAATAAAAATTTAAACATCAAAACAAAAATTTGAAAATAAAAGTAAATGATTGTGTAATGAGCAGACTTTTATTGCTGATAGTAAAACAAAAGAAATTCGCACTTTATAACAGTGTCGAATGATACATAATTTTTGTATTATAGTGATGACACAGGACATATTGTTTTCAATCATTCTGCGATAATGATAATGTAAAATAAAATGTATATTGCAAAATGAAATTTACAGAAGTTACTTATGATGTCCATTTGAAATAATTACAATTGATGTTTGAATATTAATTACTAAATATGTACATAGACAATTTATTTTAAAATTGACTACGATGGGTTAAAAACAACCAATTTGAATACAAATATATAGAACGAAAAAAGCTATAATGATTTGTCAATCTCAATTCAAGGATTCTAATTTAAAATAACTAACAAAAGTTACCCGTAATACGAAATAAATTTTATATGTAATATTAAATGTTGTAACTCTATTAACATATGACGAACTTATATGGTTAGAAATACTGCACGTATTTCTAACTAATGAACTACAAATGTCCCTTTAAGACAGAATGTTTTTGTCATTGAATTGAATTGGTTATATGGTCGATTTCACAAACTGATTGATCGTTTTTACTGACAAGCTAAACTCCAATCTAACAAAAGTAATCTTAGAGGTACACTTTTCTTCTTCGTTATGAATAAACCTAATACTTTAGAACAAAATCTACCTACCATACATAAATACCTAAAAATATTCATTTTATATTAAAAAAATGTAATTATTAATTTAGTGGCAAAAATGAGCACCATTTCCCTACAATTAATTTGACTGCAGTTTTTGCAACAAGTAATTTATGTTATTAAATGTACACAAAATTGCATGAAATATAGTAAATTTTTAATTTTGAAGTTGGTACCCATGATTCAAATTGCTTTCGATAATAAATTATTAAATGAAAATTATATTAGCATTTTTAACGTAATAATATCGAAAAATCTTTCATTTGTAATAGGAATTTCGCGGCTCCCAAAATGCTTTTTCATTGTCATTAAATCATGAATTCTTCATTTTATATTTCTATTGCCATTCTAACCGAGATTCTAACTCTTGCACTGCAAACCACGTTTTCCAAACAAATATCAAACAGTTTCTCTAGGGGATTTTAAACACAAACAATTACAGGTCGCACGAGCATCTTACAAGTCGCAGATAACTACAACTGGTTTTCAAACAAAATGTAAAACTAGTTGTAAGATAATAATCGCGCTATCACATGTCAAAAGTTGCACGAAATGCTTGGGGTTGCAGATAATATGCGACAAGTTGCAGTTATGTGCGTACGTGTGATAAGGCCTTTACTGACTCGCAAAGTAAAACCGCTGAGATTACCCTATGGTATTAAAAAAAAATGACATTTTATTGCCGACAAATTATTAAACGTGATGCCAGTTGTTGTAGCTAATCAAGAAGTGAAGAAACAATGAAGTACGTCTCTTATTAATTTAATTACACCCATGAATTTCATAGACTTTTTGTATATAAAAATATGGCCACCTCTATATAATAGTTATTTATGTATTAAGGGCATAATCAAAAGATTATAGCATTAGAGGATGTTTAAAATGTTCATAAATAGTTGTTGGCATTGTTAGATTGTTTGTTTTTAAATAAATTTACTATAATCAAAGTTTCAATTTTCAATGTCACTGTCAAATATATGTGGAACGTCACGTACTAATTATTCTGTCGAAATATTAATGAAATTTGAGGCTGTACAAACCAAATTTATTTCAAAAATTGAAAAGAATTATTTGAAAAGGAATTTGAATAGTTTTGTGAGTGCTATACTTACTATCGAAATTAAAATATATTATATTTTTTGACATTTATTCATTAATTGTTGTAAATAAAATGAGGCCTTTAGGTTCCTGTATTATTTTGATTTTATTTTAATATAAAATCGTCAATTGAATATGGACGTTTCGGGTATAGTTAACCCATCATCAACAAGTAAGGCAATTTTTTAAAAAGCAATGTCAATACATGTTCTTCGATTTACATTGAAGGAATTAAGTGTGTTTTTGAAGCAGAGTTACAATTTATGGTACAAAAGTTGTGGTAGTTCGAGTGGTAGTTATTTACAATTGTTCGTAATTAAACTGTTTCGCCAACAGAAGAAGCACATGTTATTGTTACGGCGAACCACACAACTCATTCATTAACACAATTTTAATTTGCTTGAGGAACTACTGCCTAGCAACTTTATACGCTCTCGGGCGATAAAAGCCAAATTACGCCCTCATTTGAGGGCGTATAAACAAGTTTATGATTTCAAAATAAAATAAAGTATATAAAATTTATAGAAATCAATTAACAAAGCATGTATATCGCCATGGAATAAATTTTCAAAAGTTCAAAATAATTTTAGTCCAAATTATCAAATTAAAAATCCGTTACTCCCGCTAGCAAATCTATTCACCATTGAAAATTCAAACACTTTGTAAGCATAATATTACTGCTTGAAAATCGCTCGAAAATGCATATATCCGAGGCGTCACACTCAATAAAACTCATGGTTTTCCCATTTTCCTCCCTGCAGCGATTTCCATGCCACGCAATCCGAACCAACTCCTCAAAGTCTCGTATTGGTGTAACATTAGTCGCCCGTGGAAACGCCGTTTAATTCCATCCGTGTGTTGTACCTGGAGATTTACAACGCCTTGGAGATTAAAATTGAATTGGAATTGGAAGAAGTGAGAAATGAGAACCGTGTAACGGTTTATGACACGGAAAAACCTTTTGGGAGATGAAATACTTATCGTAAAATTAAAATAAAACCCGGGAGAATTCTATCGTTATTCCTATTTTACTTTTGTTGCTCTCCTCAGTTTTCTTAAATAATAAAAAGAATAGTAAAATAAAAGTTTTATTCGACAGATAAGGAATTACTACAGGACGGAAAATACATTTTGGAAAGTTCTTAACCTAATTTCAATTATAGTTTTATAGAAATCCATTCCAATGTCTGTCATACATTGTAAAATTATCTCCATATAATTTATTAAGTATAACTGAAAACAATTACAGCAAGTTTTAAAACTTAATTGTTTCAATTCAATTTGAATTATTCTTTTTAGCATACAATATAAAAATATTTTATAAAGAATTAAATTTTTGAGAATAACCGGTAAAATCAGAAAATATGAAATAATAAACATGTATATCTAATTACTATCTGTTCTTTGAGGACGATCCAAAAGTTGACTAAAAAACAATGGCACATTTTTATGACTGCCTTTTGTTAAAAGTGACGTTTGGCCTCAAACGGTTATAATGTAAAATCAGGTTTCCTAACACCAATTTTATTATAAAAGTGAGCTCGGAATATGGGCCTTTATTTTTTGGGAAACATGAAACATTTACAATCATACGGTAAGTGAGGGTGAGATGGGCCATTTTTTGGGAAAATATTTATTAATCAATAATATTGAATAATATTTAAATAACAAAATTTTACTTTACTTATAAGAATAAAGAAAAAAATTAAAGTATGTTCTAAAAACCACAAAAAAGAAATTATTCATCGGGTTTAAAAAGTCCAACTTTCCTCCACTATATAAATGAGAGGGACCAAGGCTATGATACGGTACGTGATGTATATGGTACACTCTTTGCGTAAACAGCGACCACAAATTACACATTTTATCCAATCATTCTTCCTTATCGTTTTTTTATCATTAAATAATTTTCCTTGTATCCCACATATTGGTTTTCATTATCGTCAGCTTTTCCATTATCATCACCCTCTGATTAACCATTTAACAAAACAGTTCTTCAGAACTTATGGAATAGCAACTAGATCGTGTACCTTTCTATGTGTGAATGATTTTTTCTTACACTATCTCTAAACAACAAAATTAACATACCTATAAGAGATATCAATCTAATGTACTTTTAACACCAAAAATCTATCTCTCCTACCGGTCCATCATTTTGTGAAAATAAATAATTGATAAATACGAATTCAAGAGCAAATCTGATAGAAAAAAGTTAACACCCTTTATTATACATTTTCGATCGTAGTGAAATATTTTAATTTTTAGCATGTTTATTCTGTGATATGGTTGATTATTCTGTGGTGACCACAATTATTTTTTATGTACATATATGAAATAAACACTACATAAATATGTCTAAAATTCCAATTATCTATATACAAAAACCTATGATTGAATTTCCGATTTAATGAAATATACATTATAAATGAAAATGATTAAAAATGTTATTCAAATTTTAACGAAATAATTATGTAGTTATTGTGGAAAACCCATAATTTATTTTTATGTGCAACGAATTATTTACCTACTATAAAATTATTTTTATAAAATGTTGATATACCTGTCACGCTTATAATTATTTATTTTTAATAGAAACATTCTTAGAAAATGACAAATCGTAAACTAATAAAGAAGATAGATAATTATCTACAAACATTTAATAGCTTCATACCGACGACATTATACCCGTGTACGTTTAACGTTTTTATGTCAGAATTCCGGGTGTGGTTCATACAATGTACATTTTTATTGTTATAAGGTTATTACATATGAAACACCTCTGCTTGATTGAGATATTAAACTAGATTAAATTCTGAACACATTATTTCACTACGAATATATTACTCATAATTTTATCAATGGTTTACATTTTTATTATCTTAAAAAGTACAAATATTTCCATATATATTTAATTGTATTGCAATGTTTGTAGAGAAATAATGATAAAATAGATATTGAGTTCAGTTTTCCTTTTCCGAGAGAGGTTATTTCCTTAGTGCCATAATAACAATTTAACAAAATTATCCGGAAAGTTAATCACTTAGCACTCAAAATTAAATAGCCAATATCAGAAAACATGTACATAGAAAAACTAGATTGTTTCAAAACTTTATATTAACCTGAGAATAAGCTTTAGACAAGGATAAATAATTCTTCGGCAGCGTTCTTTTTCTATTTTACAATCACTGTTTCAGCTCGGATGAAACAATCTTGACAGATATATTTGTATTTCGAAAATTTAATTTTTTTTATTTAAACAAGAACAGTGTTTCCCTATCTAAGGTACGCGAAGGGTTTGCGAGCGGTACGCAAATAATTTAAAAAAAAATGTATATCAAAGTAATAATTATATATAAGAAAAATAATAGTTCATTGTATTTAAAAATAAAAAATAAAGTAACAACAAAATAATTTAGTTGAAAAAAGTAGTTAATAAATTTAAATTGTGAATCTTCTTCTTGTAAAATGATGTCCCGATTTTTCCAAGTATTTTTTTATTGAGGGGCACGAAGTGTTAAAAAATATTTAAAACGGGTACGCAGGGATCGAAAATTTGAGAAACACTGACCTAGAATCTTGAAATTTGTCTAGAATTATCTCGTATTGTTCTAGAATAAGAAAATATTGTCTATATTATATCACATTTTTAAGAAATTTGCTTTATTTTTTGGCAGCAGTTTGAATATATTTTGGTGGCCATAGCTAATTTTTTTATTGTACTCTAAAAATTAATATTTTTAATGAGAATTTTATGAAATTTAAGGTTTTAAGATGAGAGTTACTAATTAATTGGAAGGTTGTGGAATTCGTCCGTACATCTTATGAGATATTACCACAGATTAAATTCCAACATCGTCTTATTTCTTATTTAAAATACAAGCACCCTCTTCATCATCCGTTTACCCCAAATTGCCAGAATTGTATTACATTAATCTCTCAACTTTGCTTAACTTTTTTCAATTTTTCACATAAAGTTTAATCCGGATCTCGCGGTGCAAATTAACTTACTTTATCACGCCACAAACAAGAAACATTCAAAACATTTTAAACCACCCCTGATCCAATGATGAAGTGCGTTAGAATTGCTACAAATTTAGCAACAAATCTCTCCGACTTGCGTTTTCTTCAGCGTAAATAAAAACGGAACCGCGCCACTTAGTTGGCAACGGCGCCGAGAGATGGGGTGGGTGTAGTGTACGTGGAGCATCATCATATATTTTCATTCTACTCTCACTGTGACGGCACCGAAGTGCCCAAATTTCCCTACTCTACCACCGACCCTAATTGTGAGAAATGTAATCCTAATGGAACCTGACATACTCGCTGGATTTTGTATGCGGGAGTGCATGAACCCGGTGTGCTTTTAATTTTTAATGAAGGGAAATTTTTCACGATCAAAATGAATTTTCCACGAATTTTTGCCGTTACTTAACATACATAAATTACAATAAAACGTAGTATCAATTGCACATTATATTTTTCATTACATTATTTCACATTTAAAATATTCTATACAAAAAATATACGTAAAACATAAAATTACCTATTCTACTACTTCGTCCATATTAGAATAACAACTTATCGACAGAATATGCAAATTATATATTTTTCATTATAGTATTCCAAATTTTGTAAATTATAGAGATGTAGATACAAAAAATTTATCTAAAACATAATATGCAGAAAGTCGCCTATTTCCCACGAGATGTGACAGTTTCGGCACGAGACAAAGTCGAGAGCTGGATTCACACAAGGTGAGAAATAGGAGGTTCTGCAAACTGCGCGAGTGACACTATACTTTTGCTAAGACCACATTGCTAAACGTTACAGAACAAAAATACATGCACGAAAGCTATTTGACATACAAAACAAAATGACCCAGGTAATCTCACAAAAATTACCTTCAAGCATTACTGTGAGAAATGTTATTTCCCACACTGCACATGCGCAGTGTTGGCAAATACTATGAGAAAAGATTTCTCACATTTTGACTCACGATTATGGAAAATACGCTACTTTCCATAGTGGTCGTAGAAAAATTATTATCCATAACTCATTATGACTTCTAGTTCAGCAGTATTTTAGTTTTGATCAAACTAATTTTTTAATTGTTAAATTCAAATTTATATGGATTCTATGTAACTATATTATATACTTAATATTAGAAGTTTTATTTCTTTGATTGAATTTTAAAATTAGCATTTGTCCTAAAAAATATATTTTATTCTGCGTTTTTTTTTCGGATCATTTCACAATTTGTATAAAACTGTTTTTAAAAACGATTTTTTTTTTTAAATTAAACCGAACATTTTAAACTTTTCCAAATAGATTTTGTTACATTTTCATACAATATGCGATTTATAATATTAAAAATACATTTTTTCCCGGAAAATTTACACTTTTTCTGAATTGTATTCATAAAATATTTCTAGAATATATCAATGAATATACTGATAAAATATTACAAATATTATTCGTCATGTTATGAATAATTTAATATACAGCAAAAATCGTAAAAAAATACTATGTACAATATAAAAAGTGCATTATATGGAAAATATTATTTATGTTGCATACAAAATTATGAATATCCGGTTTATACAAAATCAGTGATTTTTTTTAGATTAACTTCTTTTTCTAGGTACCTACCTTTTACGATAACAAAATATAAAAGTAGTAAAAATAACTTTCTGATCGGACTAGAATATTTAAGTAATTAATTTTACGTTTTTGTTTGAAAATTCATAATAAACAAATATGTAGTCCACTTAAAATTCTTTATTATTGCTCTATAGTAAACTATTAACATGGGTTATTTACTTTTTTAAACACAGATAAATTTTCTATTGTTTTTCTTTCGACATGTTGATATTTTGTAAGGCGATATTTTTTTCTTATCAAATAATTCTCATAGCATTGAACTTGAAAGTCAACAATAGACAACATAAAAATTCTTGAGAACATCTAACATACAATATCACTCATATATCAATGTTTGAAGAAAACATACCTTAGTCTATTTGTGTACTATTGTATCATGCTGACAATAATATCATTATTTAAATAATCTAATGTACATAAAGAAAATGAAAATATCATTGACGTTTTTAAAAAACAATGGATATTTAAAAATACACATTATATAACGAAGCAAAACAAAGATTCCAAGTTTCATTGATAACTTTGTTTCTGATAAAAATAAGAACATCTGTATGATATTTTTAAATAAAAATAATAGCAGGCCATGCAAAATACTCAATGCTGCAAGTTTGTTGTTATAAATTTTGGGGTTAAAACATGGTCAGATGTTTTTTTGTTTATGTTAGCGATTTTAAAACTTGCTTATAACAGCATTTAAAAAATATATAATGCAAAATATTACTTTACATAAAAATAAACATAAGCAATACTTGTTTGACTAACTATATTGGTACACAAAAGGTGTTAATATAATAATAATTTTATGAGATTTTGTATTGTTTGTCAATTATTTATACATTGTAACAAGTTGTTTTTAGCCTACATATAAGACATACATACCCAAAACTAACCAAAAAAGCGTAAAACTACGAGAAAAACTAAATTTAAATACCATTCTGTATGATTACCTTGTATAGATGTCAACACTAGACCAAACATTACGAAAAATTGTAAAGTCCGTCCACATTTCCACAAATTTTTTGTCCGGTCCATTTTGTCAATAATGTTAATCACTATTTTTTAAAATTTTGTTAATTTTACACCATTTTTAATTGTTTATTCACGTTTTTCGTTCAATTCATTCGCTCACAACATCTTTCGCTTTCGCCAGCACGCCATTTTGTGAGACTATGGTAACCGAGACAGAGATGCTGTATCTGACAGAGATAGAGCGCGAATTTTTCATCCACGGCGCGTGACTGAAACATTGCCATCTCGTGAGTAAACGCCGAATGAAAAGTTTATTATTACTCAATAATAAAATATTTTGAATTGTAATATATAACAAAAGACTTCCAATTCAATTGACAAACTTAACATCGTGAATTTAAGTTTCTTTGTTAAGGGGTTACAGAAATGTTTTATTGTCGGCTATCTTCAGGTTTGTTAGGATCTTTTGCTTGTCGTGGAACTTCCACCTTGCACAAATTTGAAGTTTGACGTGATTTGAAGTTTTGCTCTGTTGGATAAAGGTTACGTTTATTTTTATTAAAATGAATTAATATTTATTTGAATAGAATATATAAAATAAAGTAGTTTATAGTGCAAAAATGATAAAAGCTATTTTAGTATTCAATAACCATGGGAAACCAAGATTGTCTAAGTTTTATCAATATTTTGTAAGTGTTTCATCTAGGTTATCTTGACATTAACCATTAAATATGTTGATCTTTACAGAATGAAGACATGCAACAACAGATAATAAAAGAAACATTTCAGCTTGTTTCTAAACGTGATGATAATGTATGCAACTTCTTAGAAGGTGGAAGGTAACAATAATCTAATTAGAGCAAATAATAGCAGCGAGTGACTCATGTATTTATTTGTAGTTTAATCGGGGGTAGTGATTATAAGTTAATTTATCGACATTATGCTACATTATACTTTGTTTTTTGCGTTGACTCGTCAGAAAGCGAGTTAGGAATTTTAGATTTAATACAGGTATTTGTGGAAACTCTAGACAAATGTTTTGAAAATGTTTGTGAACTAGATTTAATATTCCACGTGGATAAAGTTCACTACATTCTCAACGAATTAGTTATGGGAGGTATGGTCCTAGAAACTAATATGACTGAAATTCTCACCCGAATTGAGGAGCAGAACAAGTTAGAGAAACAGGAGGTAATTCATTATGACCAAGCACAGACTTCGGATCACCTTTTGCATGACATGCTCAGATTCATTTAACTAAACGCTACTCTCATTTTATTAATACTCTACGCAATTTTCTTTTGTACAATAACACTTTTCTAGGCTTTTGTAACATATACCGCATGACGTAGTTTTGAAATATATCTTTTTTATTATCTTTTTGTCTTATTTTGTATGAATGTGTTGTTGGAATTTTGAGCAAATATTCAAAGTAGTTCATTGCATATAAGAAGTGTATATCAGTAACGCATTTTTTCGTAGAAAGTTCTAGATTAGTTCAGAATTCCACCGCGATGTATTCCGATTTTTTCGATTATCGAGTGAGTATTTTGTATAATTCGCAGGCGGGAATTGCTGCTGCACCAGCCCGTGCCGTCTCCGCCGTCAAAAACATGAACATTCCACAACAGATAAAGGATATTAAGTTACCGGATCTGCCGCAAGCGATAAAAGATCTCAAATTCTGACCAACGACCAACAGGGACTTCGAGAGTATCGACACCACCGCCATCAGCCTGAGCTCTGCGGGGGCAGCGCCTTGCGTGTCGCTGCTGCACCACCCTAGTGCGTCCCGATACACATGATACTAGCAGAATATATCCTTTTTACACTCAAATTCTTCACTTTCCTCTCTGGATACTGTAGTACTTTCATTTCAAAACTAAATATTTGGTCAATTAAAGCCAGGTTTTGATTTAGTTCATCAGAATTGTAAATATCTAACCATATTATGCTACGGTATAATTTTCCTTTTATTTAATGTCATCTTTAATTTGGAGCATTGCAATATCATTATCACATGTTGATTAATCATTAAATGTTTTATTTTCTTTGTATTGTTTTTGTATAATAAAATTATTATCATATATTTACTTCTTGTATTTTTTATTGCATCGTATATTATAGTTTTAGTTCGAATCGATAAACATTTATGGATAGAAACACTTTAGTAAGTAAATCTAATTAATTATATTGGATGGCACTTTTCGGCGTTACAAATTAGGGTTTTTTACAAGTTTTACGCAATTTAACAACACATTATTCAAAAAGCGACAAAATAAAATAGGTGTTTTAATGATAACAGCTAAATTTACTGAAAAAACGTAAATGGATTTTCAAACGAAAAAGTTGAATAAAAAAACTCGTAAATTACGCCTGTGAGTCGGCAATTCCGTTTTTGGTCCTAGCTGTGAAAAGCTGTTGAGTTTTGTAATTTGTAAATACATAAGAGATTGTAAACCTGTAAAAATCTATAATCTGTCGCGTTAATTCCATTTTCTGTCATGTAAAAATTGTCGTTAAGAAAACGGTTCGTTATATATTCCCCATAAATATTTATGAATTTATTAAAGGGCACATTAATAAGTGAAAGTAATATGAATGTATTTTTATTTACATATTTATAGTAAATTTATTCTCGTAAACAAATGTACATTTACAATATAAGAAGTTATTTTGCTTGTGGTCCAAGGAAAATGTCTGCCAGCATTTGAATGTCTTTCTGAGATTGTAGTTCCCGTTCTTCTTTAAGTTTTTGTTGTCTGATTTTCCTTTCCTTCTCTTCTTCTGCACGAATGCCTACTTCTCTTGCAGCCAAAAATCGGCGTTTTTGAAATCCGTACACAACTCCACAAATTAAGAAACACCATCGTGCAAGTTTAACTAAAGGAGAAACCTTGACGGCTGCAGGATTCAGTTCGGGATCTTTTTTTGCTTTTAGTCCGGAATCTGTTTTCGCCTTCGGTCCAGAATCTTTTTTTGCCGCATTGTAAGCTTTTGAAGATGTTTTCTTTATATCTATTTTCGTTTTCCACGCTAATGAAAGTAGTTTATATAGATCGGTATATATTTTGTTCATATTTCATAAAAAAAAGAAAATAAATTTATAAAATAAAATGACATTCAGCAAAAATATAAATGAACGTATAAAACATTGTTTGTTTACAATTTTTATTTTTAACAATAAATAAATTATACTTATACAACAAACAAATCTTATTCTTTTCTTAACGTATTTAACAAGTTCAAATCATTCTTAAATATAAATCTGTCATCGTCTTTGAAAATATGTTTTATGTTCTATTTCTAGTTAAAACTATCGTAATTTACATTGGCCTCTTTTTCTCTTTGATTTATAAAATCTTCGAATAAAAGTTCATAATTTTCTCGTTCTTCTTGAATTTTAACATATTTTACTTCCTGTACTTTATGTTCGTGTTCTTTGTTCTTAGCTTCTAATCCTTCGTAGTATTTTCTTTTCGAAATTCCGTAAAATATTCCAAGTATTAAAGCAATCCATCTTGATAATTTTATAAGGGGTGATACTTTTACAGGATTTGGCATCCCGCTTTTAATGGTTTCGCTTTTGCTGGTAGATTTGATCGGTATTTTTTTTACAACTTGTCCTGTTGGAGGTTTTTTTACAGCTTGTACTGTAGCCATTTTACGAATAAATTGTGTTAAATATTTACTTAAATTCATATTGTCAAGAAATCTGTCAATAAAAACATAAGACAAATGGATCACAAGTTAGAGAAGCAATTGTTTATAATTTTATATTTTTTATCAATAATATTAAAATCGTCAAGTAAATTTTGTCCTAAGTATTAACATAATACTACGTCATATGAAATTTCTAAAATGTACAATATTAAATACTTCATAAAAATAAAGTAGTCGTTAGATTATTTAGTACTTTAAAATTAATTTTACAATTAAAGCTTGTCTAGTTATCTTCAGGCTCACGAGTTTCTTGGATGATCTGAAAAAAAAAACAAAATTTATGTTAGTCTGGATTACGACACTGTATTTCTTGTTGCAAACATGTGAGAACATTTTTATTTTTTGGTCATTTAGGTTATCTTATCAACGGATTTATTTTTATTTATGTCAATCATCTATATTCATAATTGCCCGGAGATTAAAGTGTAATTTTATAAATAGTAATCATATTGAAATAATATCCCAAAGGAAAATGCTGCAGTTCGTATCAAGTTCATTTCTATGACTTTTAAATTCTAAACAATTACCCTTAAAACAAATTCAAAACATTTTTTAATGATATTTGTTGCATTGTATTCTGAGATGTAACTTTTTTTCATGAATATATTTCAGGTTAAATACTTTCTACTCGAAAGCATTCTTGTAAATTCTTGATTTAGGGCCGTTTTTTCCACCTCAGGATAAAGTGCCAATTACCTTAACAATCGGTTAGCAGAAAAATATCGCCGAAAATCTGATGTCAGTTGTCAAAAATATACGTTATTTGCTATTTTCATGCGATATTTTTCTATTAACCGATAGTTAAAGTAACTGGCACTTTAACAAGAAGGGGAGAAAATAAAAGTAAAAAGAATCAAGTATTGGTTAAGTTATATCAAAAATTTTCCAAACTACAATATATTATGTTATATTTTCGTACCTTATTCCTCCTCTCTCCGTACTGCGACCAGAAAGTAACTTTACAAGTACTTTTCTGCCCAGTTTGTTGATTAAAAACCTGACACTTGTCAAACGGTGGACAGTATAAATGTAATGAAACCGCCGGTTCTGTGTGAGAGGGGTTCTCAACTCGATGAAGTCCAAGGGAGTCGTTCATATAACAAACTTCGTTCAGAGCGAGTCGTTTTCTGGACGTCTCCTTTAATGGCTGCTCAGCGTTGTTTTCTTTTGGCCACGCGAATCTAATTTCTTGCAGTTCTCCTTGCAACATCTTCATGAAGCAGTGGGCGTCTGCATGGTCATGGATGGCTGAACCGTGACCTTCGCCCCAACATAGAGCCATCAGGTTGTATTTGCCATTTCCGGAATCCACCAAGTTTCTGGTATACCTGAAAAAAAAATTCAATTCATTGCAATATGGGAAAAATGATTTTACAAAAGTTCACTGTCCAGATGACCGATTTTTACCGAAAATTGATCAACTTAATTCATTATAACCTTGTAGAAACCTATTTACAAACTATATGTTGCTTCCTGTTGACTGATTTTTACCAAAGATTATCAACGCAGGAAAAACATTAATTCGTAGACATTTCGAAATATCCAAATCGATATGATTTCATATTTCACTAATTATATGTAGTAGTCGATAAAATCACCAAATTTTTTTTTGTATGTTTTGTAGCTATGTTATTCAAACTTTCTTAAAAAATACATAGACTGGTTTATATAAAAACTTGATCAACATATTTTATTAAAATCCGTTCAACTAAATTTGCTTTACAGATGTAATTATAACTAGACAACAGATCGGACAGACACGTATGTAAATATATTTCAAGACATCCGTTAAAATCTCGAAATGTAAAAATGCAAAATCTTGTTTATGTATAGAGATTTTTAAATTTACTACTTTATTTGTAAAAATAATTGCAATCTGCTACAACTTTTATGGCTATATTTTCAAAAAGTATCATAAAATAGATATTTTTTAACAATTTAGCATATTTGTGATACAAATTATACACAATATCAATGCTAATGAATGTAAACCATGCACAAATTTTGATATGAAATATCTAATAACAAATAATAACACATATTATTAGATGAACTATTAAAAGTATACAAATTCTATTTCCGTTAGCTTATGTTGCATTTAATTATTGCAATCCTATATAAACTAAGATGTGAAATATGGAAGAATTTTTATGATTAAAGTTATCAATTAAGTGCACCGAACAATTTATATTGTAAACAAGTAAATAATTAGCAACAAATGACTGTAGTGTAACCATGAAACTGTCAACAAAACACAATTTGTTTTATAAAAGGAAAATAAAGTACAATGAATCATTAATTGTTCTTTGTATCAATTCGTATTTTCATTAAAAAGTTGCATTCTTTGTTGGTAAACACATGTTTTTCAATGATAAATTTCAAAACAATTTCGTATGAATATTTAAAAAATGCGTACTTCGGATAAAGTTCATCTAATCTAGAATCTTTTTTGACCCAGCGTTCAATATTTCCATTCGTGTGACGTGTAGAGTTTATTTACATCAAAACAAAAGTAGGTGTGTTACTTTCTCAACCAATCAGACAACAGAACGTCTGTTTTGATGCTCATTTAAAGATAATGCGTTTGAAATATTTTTAATGAAATGGATCTTCTTAAAACCAGAATAACAACATTTTGAAATGTCGTAATAGTTCACTGAGAGGGGATAGTAGTCAATAATATATTTATCATTCATTGACCTTTGGTTTTCATTCATAATTTTTAAACAACTGAAAAGCGTAAATCATTTTTATTTCAAACCGTAAAAGAAATAAATACCAATGTTTGTGATTTTTCTTTTGAAACATGTTTCTTTGAATAATATTTAACCGGAAATTTATATTTCTAAAGTTATGTAAGTCTAAATTGTGACATTTGAGGTGACTCCTCTATTTAAAGATAATTATAAATTATAATTAATAAATATTTTGCTTGAGAAAATTATAGATAATCTTTTATGTCCGATAACATTTAAGTATTTCCCAAGTAAAAAAATTATCACGAACGTCATTGTCAAGTTTTTTATTAATTTTATCAGAAATGAAAACGGAACTGCCAAAGTTTATCAATTTTTATGTGCTTCAAATTAGTTAGTATTCAAATTTTCAAAATATTATTTCCGAAACTGTAAGATATGACATGTATGTAATATTAGTATTGATCATTGTATGTATCTTTCAGGAAGTGTAGATTTTTTTAAAACAATTTAATTTATATTTTATTGTAACTAATATCAATATTACCATGTATTGTTATTTTCTTATGAATTAATATAAATTGCACTTTTGATGTTAAAAATAAATGTATTGTTAATTATTGTTATTGAATAATACAACAAAAATAAAAAAAAATCCTCCAACAGCTCGCTCTGTCCGTCTAAATCTAAACAGATTTTTATATTAATAGATCATTTGTTATTGTTAAATTTAATTTTTTAAGTATCAAAGCTAATTTTTAAATTTAAATAATTTTAAAAAGGTTAATTATTATTTAAAAAAAGTGGTTTACTATTTTTATATTTAACATTCATTTTGGTCCCAACTGTGCCTTAAAAAATGTGTGATGAACAATATTTAATATTTTAGGTGAGATAGAGTAATAATGAACTAATCAAGAAAATAATTAAGAGAAACAGTAAAATATGTTTGAAGAGAAAATGATAATTTAAATTACATTATTACTTTCTAATTTACCTGCCGTTTCTATTTTCCTTTGGGTTGAAACAGAAATATTAAGTGTTAAGGTAGCCTCTGTGGTACACTTTTCGCTTCAGCTTTGAGTAACCATGAGGCGAATCTTGTAATTATTCTACGGTCAAATTTATAACCATCAATATCGAAATGCGTGAAGCAGACAGGCTTACCCAGAAATGGGCAGCCGTGGTTATGTTTATTAAATAAATATATTCTTACCTGTATCTGTCAAACTTTGCGTATTTCTTCCATTCAACAGGATTCGACTTGTACGATTTCATCAAGTAGGTAACATAGTCAACATTAACATGATCACTCTCGAATACTTTGTTGAGTTCCCTGATAAGATCCTGCAGGTTGTTAATCACTGGAAGCTCGTCAATATCCTTCTCCAGGTTGAGTTTGGTCATCCGGTCACTGAAGAGTTCCTCCTTTATGGAGTTCGTCTGGTTGTACTTACATACATCCATCTCGACTGAAACACTGTCCTGAGTACGAGACACTGAGATCTAATTATCGATGCTTGTTCTTCAACTCTTTCTAGAACGTCAAATGACGAGCCGGCGAATGAGACAGACTTTATAAGATAAACAATTGAGGGAAAACAACGATTACTTGATGTCAGGTCAAAATGGCAAAAATTATCACTTAGCAAATGGATAATAAATTTTAAGTTTTGGTTTGTTTTTACTGACGCAATTAATGTTGAAATTAATTTTATTTGCTTGCTTTGTAAATTGTGCAAAATTTGTTTTAAAAACAAAATTATCATCATTGTTAAATTTGAAACTATACTTCTGTGACTAGGAGTAAAAAGTTCAAAACGCTACATTTGGAGAAAAATGCGTTTAAAATTTCAAGATATCATTTTTTATACTATTGTAAGAATTTATAATTTATAACTACCAAATAGATTTTACAGACAATACAATCGTTCTATAAAAAAAATGGTAAATTTTTATAATAATCACAATTAGTAATTTTTATTGTGGACTTAATATTGTTTGCCTTAAACAAACACAACGTTTTCCTGTGATGAAACATAAGACTTTAACATGGGATTTCAAAAAAATGCGGATATGTGCTCTATGTCCTGATAGATTTAGAGTAAAATTACAACAGTCCAAAGTTGTTCATAATAAAATTCTACAACAGGTAAGATCATAATTGATACAAGTCTGCAGTACGAGATTTATTATTATTATTAAAAATGGAAATAAAAATAAATATCTATGTGACAATTGTGACAGCTCATGACAAGTCATTTTAAATAATTTTATATTTTTGGAATGTTATTGTTGTGAACTGTAGGCGTGCTGCTTCATTAATTATGATTTTTTCTAATGTAGAATTTAATTTTGAACAATATTGTACTTTTGTAATTTTGCTCTAAATCCATCAGGAGAGAGAGTAACCGCCTTTTTTTTGAAATCCCATGTTAACGTCCTTTATTCCGCATTTCGTTGCAAACACTGTATAAGAAGTTCTGGATTGAAATTACATATTTAAGTATGGTTGCAAGTTATTCAATTGTGGAGTTAAAAAAATACAAAATGGACTTGTTGCTTCCTAGGAGACATGAACATAATATGAGTTAAGTCACAACAAAATTATATTACGCCGAAAACATTTACAGTAAATTGAAACTAGCGGACATAATACTTCTTACCCTCAAAGAAGTGTGAAATTTATTTAAAAATAAATAAATTTGATGGTGTCTTATATGTGACTATTCTATTCCTTATGCTAGAACCAACAATGTTAAATTCAATTATGCATAAATTAAATTTTTCGCAAAAATGTGCCTTAATACAGTTTACTTCTACGGCACAGACTTGCGTTTTTTATAAAAATTTATAAAATAAATAAAAAAAAAATCTCTTCTACAAAATAAGATTACATTTCTCCCGACTGGGAAACACCTGTCTATAGTCTACTTTACTCTCTAGGAAATAAAATGATGGAATAAAGAAACTAATCTCCTTGGCTACAGAGATTTATAAAAAAAGATCTCTAAAACTTGATTCTTTCATCGAGCATGTCAATTAAAAATAAATAAAAGTAAATACAATTTTTTTAAATTACAATTAAATTTGGTAATTTTGAAAAAATGCAGGTGTCGCAAACTTTATTGCCATTAAAATAGCAATCATTGTTAAGTTGACAGCTAAACTAAATATTATCATAAGTTTGGTAATAAATTCCGATCGAAATTAAATAAGAAATAAAGCTATGCATATTTTTTTATCGAAGTTATCAGCAACATTACAAGATTGTTTGCAATTGTTTTAATATTCACGTTTTACTTTTAACGCTAGTACAAAAAGTAATTCTTTTTTAGATAATAATATTACATGTTTAACAACAAATAGTATAGCAGTGTTTATAGAAAAATTATATTAGTAAATACATAAAATTTTAAGACTGCACCGTAAATAAACCATAAATTATATTTTCTAAGAATGGTGTAATTAAAAATTGTAAGAACATTAACATTTTTTTTATAATTTATAGTGTGATATTTTCATTGACGTAAATAATTAAACAAATATTGCATATTTAAGCGTAACATTTTTTTCAAAAATAATTCACGTTTAATTAAAATTCTTCACCTATATAATGCAACTTGCAATAGTATATTTACATGAGTAATAATATTTAATTGATATTTACTTCCCGATGAAATGTAACTTGTAATTATTGGTTTTCTCTTGGAAAATACATTTCAAACAATTTTATTACAATAGTAGATTTGTTATTTGTAGATATTGGTAATAATATATTAATACCACCAAGAGCGTTTACCAAATGGGCACTTAACTGGTGTGGAGAATGCACCACAGGAAATACATTGTAAAGAATCTAACTGCATAGCTGGTACTAATAATTCTAATTATATATTTAATATAATTTAAGTAATACACAAGAAGAACTAAATAATTTATTATCCATGGCTATTGTCTTTTTTTATAAACTAGTAGTTGAATAACCGTTAAAAAAAGTAAACCTACCTTAATAAAAATAAATCACTTCTTCTTGATATTTCCTTCTAACAACCGCTCATCGAAGTAGTAAAAAACAACAATTGATCAGAGATAAAACCACGACTGGTTGGGTACCTGTTACCTTGAAGCAAAGTCGTCGACTGAGGCACGAAGATCTCAAGACACCTGAGATACAATGGCTCTAAGCAGCTAGCACTTGCACGATGGTGCCAATCAAGGAAATTAGCGATCTTCGTTTGTCACATACCGCGACTTATATTTGCTGGGCTTTGTTGGCTTTGGGATTTTTTTTTTACAAATAAAGAGGATGGGGGATGCAGAGTACTCTGCTGAGTAAAAGAGTGACGTGTTGGAAATTTTAATTTAATTTGTATACTCTGTAATCAGCAGTACTTCAGAATACTTATAAAAGAACAATGCAAATTTTTATTGTTACTATGTTTAAAAATCAGGAACCCGGAACGAAACAGAAACGAACACGATAAACGAAATAAAATTTTAAATGTTAGTTCTGAAGCGAAAACGATATTACCGAAATAAAAATTCCGATTAATAATATTATTTTGTTCCTAATGCACACTTCATATTTAAAGAATTTACATATTATGTTTCATTTCGGTAAGTATTTACCGAATTATCAAACCTACGTGCGTAATATGTCAAGTTAGTTCATATTTTTTCGGCATGACAATCATTGTGATGTCATGATAATTTGCCTACGTGACATAATTAAAATTATTAAAAACTGTCAAAAATCCATAATTTTTATCATATCCAGATTTACAATTGGCAGCAATGAATGTTATTGCTATTCCACCTACTTAAATCACAGTTGATAGAGCATTTTAGGCCCTTAAATTTATTTTATCCCGTAATAGAACTATTATTACCGAAAAAGATTCATTTGAATTATAATTATTTGAATCTTTATGTGTTAATACTATGAACATAATGTTTTTTTCGTTTTTTGTGTAGTATACTTATATTTAATTTTTAATTATTGTAATGATATTAAAAAAAATAATTAAAATCTTTGAAACGAAATAACTGGTTCGGAACAAAATTTATTTTTCGTTTAAACGGAAACGATTTATTTTTAACTAAGGAACGATATTAATCGAAACTAATTTTTTTTTTCGAAAAGGAACGAAAAATCATTTAGTTTCCCATCCCTGTTAAAAATTGCTAATTTGATCAATTTTTGTTTTCAATTGAAATAAAAATATTAATAAGTGTAATGAAACAAATGACAGAAATAATAATATAGAAAATAAATAATATTTATGTACAAGGAAAGTTTTATTTGATTTATTTTATGCAATATCCTTATTTGATAAACTGTCGTTTTATAAAAAATAATAATTTAATCAAAATTTTAAGTCATTAAAAAAAAGAATCCGGGGTTAAAGTTCTACTTTCGTATTCATTTTTCAATACTACAATAATACTTTTATTTTTTAAGAACAAAACTTAAGATGGAGTGCAATTATTATCAAATAAATTTCTAAAAACATCCATTATTATTTATATATAAAATATATATATATATATATATATATATATATATATATATATATATTTCAAAATATTAATAATGGAAAAGAGGAATAATATATTATGTGTAAAACTCTTGTTATTACATTTATTATCTTTACAGAAACTCACACTTTGCAATACAAAAGACTTCAATGAGAATTTTATTTTATATCGTTTATCTGTTTATAACTAACAATTTTGTTATAGTAATTTGGTAACGCACAAAGTTAAGGAGTCCTTAGTATTGTCTTATTTCGATTATTTTGCAAATGTCATCAAAATGTCAAAAATTCATCATTTCAAATACATTCTTGTACCTTCTTATTCACACGGAATTATTGTATGAAACACGTAAGGAAACTTCTGCTCTTACAAAACTCACCTGCGTCTCGTTTTGTAATTTTCGTATGTGTTAAATAATCACCTTTGTTACCTTACTTATTACATAAATAACTATTAGGTATCTCAAATCCTTTAAAACGTGTACATTTCATCTTAGTTTTCAAGATGAAATGATTAAATTGTGTGAGGTAATGTTCCATAGTTCCATAGGATATAGAAAATATAAATTTTGACTGAGTTTCTATTTTTATTTGTCTTACAACTTACATAATTCATAATGACACTCAATGCCATTAAGAAACTGTTAATGGCACTGAAATTAATGTACTAATTACATATTAGCGCACTGTCGTACATAAAATTTGGTTAAGAACAACCTATTCACAATGCTAACTATGTATAAAGAAGACACTGCATTCAATACTCATGTACCTATATACCTACAGATTTTTGAAATTTCAAGTACAAAAATAAAATAAATCGTTGTATGTACCATGGGCTTAATTAAGATAGCTCCGCGTCGAGCTTTAAACATTTTGATTGTGCCCTTAATACATAAATGACTATTAGACATTTATTTATATTATTATTATATCAGGACATGTGATATATTGAATATGATAGGTATAATAAAAAATAATTTTGCACTTCCGAGATTAAAGGCCTATTTTACTCTTAATTTTCGAAGACTGAAGTAGCACTTTTAATCCCTGAGGAATTAAATAGAATTTAATCCCTGGGTGATTAAAGTTATAAACAAACATTTACCACAGAAACATGTAGGTATACAGGGTAGCCCAGTGAAAATTATCAGCGCAATTTTTGGACACTTAACATCATTTTTGCAAAAAACGCTCGAACACGTTATTTTTAGTATTAAGGGGGAGACCTAAATGGATAAGTACCAATGGCATAATTTCAACCCTAAAACGGGGGTGGACTACACCTCAAAAATTTTAAATGGAAAAGGGTGTCAAACATGACACAGTTCGAAAGGCCTTTTAATTCTCTTTTCAACAGTTTTTTTATTTTTCAAATCCGATCATTAGTTCCAGAGAAATATCGTTTAGGACAAATTTTATCAGGTGTGCAAAACTGCAATCAAGTAGGCTCAAACAAATGACAGAAACTAAATAAACAATTATTTCCCTCAAGTGATTATTTTCCTCGCTTACGTCACAAGAAATAAACCTCACTCTCAGGATTATGCACTTTAGTCTCTCAATGTATAATAATTATTACAGAAAAGGCAAGTATGCGTATATATGTACATCTATTTAGAGTTTTTAATTTATTTTAATATGTTTACATTAATAAGTTTTTTTTAATATTTCATGATTCATTTTAGCTGCATTTAAATTTTGATTTTTAAGTATCAAATATTACTATTAAGATTAATTTTAATTTCATGTAAGAAATTTTAGAACTTTCTTTTTATCTTCAGTATACATTCCATATTTAGAGTACAAATATTTACAGAGTATAATTTATTTAACGGAAAAGATATAAAATTTTCTTTGTAATAGTATATTGTTAGTTTTTAAATAGTAATTGTCTTAAGGTTGTGATTTACAGTTTGACGTTTGTATATTTCATATTTTTAATTTTCAGTTTCAGCATCGTCACTGAGTTACTCAGTAAAAAAAAGATTCATAAATTATTCTGACAGAAAATAATCTTTCGTTAAATATGCTTAGTGATTTTTCATAAATATTTATTATTTTAAAAAATAAACAATATAGCAGGTATTTTTTTAAAAAATTAATTCCATATATAACAATTACCTAGTATTTTGCTTTAGCCTTATCTCTACGAAATGTCTCATTTAAAGTGAAAAAAATTGTTTGTAATTAAAGAAATGTAAATATTTTTAGTGTATTACTTTGAAATAATATACGCCATTTCCGTAAATTTACCTTGGTGCAAGATAAATTTATAATTAAATTAATGTAAATTTTAAAAATCTCGACAGATATATTACATATGATAATATGATTTAATATATTTACGCATAAATTAGATTGTCTAGTTTATATTTAGCAACAATAATTAGTATTACACATATATGATATTGACAAACAGTAATTTTTGACTGATTTTTTCTTAGTGCAAATATTAGAATCAGCGAATTATATAATGCGTGGTAACTTGTTTTATGATAAATAAAGATAAATTGTTATGGTAAATGTTTTACTTGAACCAGAAGAAACAAGAATACAGAATCGTATTCAGAGTAAACTTATTACTTCATGTAGAATGTACTCAAAAGATAATTCGGCAAGTCACAGAAATAGTTTTCAAATCGACAAAAAAATGGCCTCAATACAAAATTTATAAGAGTCAATTTATTTATAACTTGAAATACATACATTAAAATAAAATATTTCATGTATTACCGCTTCCTTCCGCGGAAATAAGAAATCATTCAGATAAAAAATTACGAAACATTTCAGTGATACAAATTCCATTGATTCCAAATATTTTTGTACTAAACTTCTTCATTTATAAATCTTATAAAATTGTTCTATAATCATTTTAGTGGTGTATAATTTAATTGATTATGAATATATCGAGAAACACGTATTATATTTTCAATTTTTTTTTACAATAAACAATAATAATATCGTTAATAAATTATAAATATGAATTTATCAAATAGTTAAAATTATGATAAAATAGTTATTTACATGCGGTTGATTGTATTTTATCACGCGAAGTTCCATAATATCCTTGAAAAAAATCAAATTATTTTCATAGCACAGTAAATATAATAAGGAAAATATTTATCTGCCAATTTCTATATTTAAAACATTGAAATATCGACAAATATGTAAAACATATAGAAATAACAGACTGACTCTCGAGTCAGCTCCATATAAAACAATGATGATGTGAAGTTGATTACCCCGATTACAGTAAAGACGCTAGTGCCACCTACAGTCCGATTTTATCGCGGATATAATACCGAGCGATGTACAAATACCTAACGCAATGCGTAAAGTTGCATCTAACATATACTTATATCTTATACCGGGTGTCCCAGCTAGACCGACACATGGGAGTTTTACATGGGAAATCAGTTAATTATGAATAGTATCTCCCCAGTGCAAGATATTAACTTAAAATTTTGTATACTTATCGGAGAATATTAATTCTATGGATCACACTTATTTGAAATATGCAATTTCGTCTGCAGGGCGAGATTTATGAAATTTAAAATCTAATATTTTCGTTCAAAATCAGACAGCCATGAAAAAAAAGAAAATATTTATCTGACAGTTTAGTGAAGTATCACTGATTTTAATTCTTATTCGCTGTATTTTAATATTATTTAAGTTGAATTTAGTTTCTTTTTGTTAAATAATATACCAATATTACAAAAATATAAATATCTACAATGGCATGTCATTAACTGTCAGAACTTTCACATAGATATTTTCTTATATTTCCATGGCTGACTGATTTTGAACGAAAAGTTAGATTTTATAATTTAATAAATCTCGTCTCGCAGACGAAATTACATATTTCAAATAACTGTAATCCATAGAAATAATATTCCCCAATAAGCATACAAAATTTCAAGTTAATATCTTGCACTGGAGAGATACTATTCATAATTAACTGATTTCCCATGTAAAACTCCTATGTGTCGGTCGAGCTGGGACACCCGGTATGTTTACATTTTAGGAATTAAGTATAAGAAGTAAATGTTTTTTAGTCGAGTGCTATTTAACGCACAAGGCGCAGCCGAATGCGGAAATTAATTAGCACGAGATAAAAAACACTATATGTTGTACATAGTATTGCATACAACCTTTCTCCTACAACCGAAATATTAATAAAAATTAATTTCAAAAGTAAATTAAACAATTTATGAATGTGTTTATGTTGCCTGGCAAAGGTTTCCAGAATTAATGGAAATAATTTTACATTATTTATTTGAAAAAAATGTTGTATTTAAATTTATTAATAGGGATTAGTTTAAATTTTTTAATTCTAATATCATTAAAATCAGAGCAAAGTCTCTAACACATAAAAATGCTATTTTTCATATATCTTACAGAAATGTTTACCCATTCATTGTACAGTAAGATTTCCATATTTAATTTTCTTTCTGGTTCCAATACGTGTAGATTTTAAATACGGTGGACTGGTAAATATTTATTTTAACACTATCTGTTTATTGTTGTATCAGCGTAATTATTATCCTAAACAAAATTATTCAGAAAAAGCCACAAAAATCTTTTAATAAATATTGAATCAGCACACACTATAGTGATTGCTGATAATTGATTCGTATAGGTCAAATGATCCTAAATTGTTGACATGTAATATTACATATCTAATAAGAATCACACATGACCTTAGATAATTCATTACAGGTTCATTTTTATTATTAAACAGATGAAAATTTTCCATAGTGACACACCTAGTAACAAAGTACAATTTTATACAATTGTAGAAAAAGTATAGTTTTTGTTCGGTACTTAATATAAAATACGGCAATTGAATAAATATATTTCATATTCAATGTTAAGGAATAACAACTTTCATATTAGAGAGATCAGTTATACATTAATTAGAATATTTTTATAATTTAAAAATATATTATGTAGAATATAAAAAATATAACATTTTTTCACTACTATTCGTAAATAGGTTCCTTTCTAAAGTGTTACTACGTCACACAGCTAATATATTTTTTTTTCTTAAACTGATCGTAAGTAATAAATTAAATTGATTGTTATCAAAAAGAATGATGAGATCGAAAAATTATTTGTTATTTATATATTTATTTGATAATTATTTTTGTATGTAGTCATAAAAACAAATTTGCAATAAATTTATAGGTTATCATCCAATAAATATAAATGTTGTTGATGTTTATATGAGGTACAATCTGAATTTTAATTCTAATGTCAATATTTAAAGAATATTTAAATTGCGCCATAAAACAAATATATCATCAAAAGTTTTGATAAGTTTATTTACGTACGAAATAATTTATATCTAAAGAAAATGTTATTTTCATATTGGCTTAACAGTTTTATTAAATTTTAAATTATTCCATCAAGACTTTATGCCATCTTCTGTATTTATCTTGCACCCAAGTGGTTCTGGAATGGTTGGGTGATTTGGTTCGGAAGTTTTTCGCCATCTGGTGTCGCTTTTGTAAACATCTTTCTATGTCCGCTATGAAGTTTTCTCTATCAGGAGTTTGACTTTCTTCGGAACTTGAAGAATGTGGTTTATCGTAGCCTCCATAACTTGTGTAGTCCACCAATTCATGTCGGGGACAGGCAGATCTTCTTTTGTTTTTCATCCTTTCTTTTATTTCATGAGGAGATAGGTATTCACTTTTAGCAATTATGGTATAGTTATAGTTGCTTTGTTCCAAAGGCGTCATTTTTCGGTGTCTTGGTGGTGATGGTGTTCTTGTCCTGTCTCTGTAACCAGCTCTGCTTCTGTGTTTTGTAGGAATTGGAAATATTTCTGGATCTCTAGTGAGTTTTTTATCTTCTTTGTATGATTGTTTCATGGTGTGAGTATTCTTCCAGCTTTCTAATGCTTCTTTGGCAGATAAAGTAATCTTTGGTTCTCTTCTTGTCTTCTCGAACTTATTGATTTTGGAGGCAAATGCAGTATGTGAAGAAAAACTGATTTCTGTATCAGAAGTGTTACGTTTTCGAACAGTTCTGCTTCTTCTTTTTATTGTTTCGTCACTGGAGCAAAACCTGACTTGTCTGGACTTGTCTGGGTGTATTATACAAGCCACATTGGTTTGAATGGATAAATTGAGTTTGTTTCGTCTTCCTTTACATTTGCGCTTTTCGTAGTTATGTTGGTTTAGTTGATGAGTGCTTTCTTCATATTTGCGAGTAATATTCTTACATCTAAATTTTGGTATACCAGGAAAAAAGGTATCAGGTTTGGTTGTTTGTTTTTCTTTTAATTTTTCTTTTTGTGCATTTTTTCTTTTGAAGTTATTTTTGTAGATATGTGGATATACGTCATTTTTATATAATTCCATTACATTTTCCGAAGAGGCAACAGATTTGTTCACTTTCATTGACGAAATTTCTTCATCTTTATTGGATTTATTTGCTATCAAGAAGAAACAATTATATATTTAGAAATTACACCGACCATCGAAAAGAAGACTGTCATTTATACATGTCATCAATAAATATATTATCGAAAAACAGACACGTTGAAGAAAGACTTTTTTTAATTCAATAGCTTCACTGGGACATGAATCCAGCATTCTCTACTACATCTATTAATATCAACTGAGTTAAAAAGTACCATGAAGTATATGAATTTTCTTTCTTCAATGTTAATTTGCAGAATTTAATAAGTTGAAAACTAAACAGAACTTTTAATTAAAATTTTATGATCATTAAACAAGAATTAAATTTTTAAACTATTTATTGACAATTTTGTACACTATATATAATTTTGCTTATATTCAACGACGGAAGATAAACTATGACTTACGAAGATTGCCTGATGGAACTTGGGGACTGACCCATTTCCTCTTATTGGGAAGATCTTCAAAAGAAGATTCTATGAATTTTTCTTTTTCTTTTTTAGTGTCCTTTGCATCAGTTGGCGCTGTTTTTGCTCGATCATCTTTCTTCCCACCTTTTAAAATTCCTACTGTAACTTTATCTTTCTTAACATCTGTTAATTTTGGAACAATTTTCCTTTTGGAATCATCAAAATGTTGGATTTTGTTGAATTTATCCTTCCTTATGTATTCTGATATTGGAACAGCGGTGGTACTTCGTAGTTTGACATCAGTAACGTAGGAATCGGAACAATCTATCAATAAATTTGTGGAAGGAACGACAGATTTGCTACCCGTGGAAGATGACTGCCCCATCAGATCGATTTTATTTGATTAATCTTACGCATTGCTTAATTTTTCTTATTCTTTACATAGGAATTTAGCCGTTCCCAGCAAATAGCTTAATATAACATGTCATTGACTGAAACATGAAAATTTAGTTTTGACATCTGTCAAGTTTTTTTTTCTTTTTTTAAGGCTACTAGATAGAAAATGAAATGCGGAAATAGAAGATTATGTAAAAAGGTCATTGTGCTATTGGTAATTGATACAAATAATACAGTATAATTTAAAACGTACTTGTTATTAATAGCTACAAAGTAAACATTTTATAAGATATGAAGAGAAAAACATTTTTCTGTTTCAAGGTTCATGCAATAGTGTCAGGGTCTAGAAATGGAAAAAGTGATTAACAATATTATTCTTTTTCCTTATACAGAACTATCTTCAAATATTTTGTTTTATTATTATATATAGAAATGATAAATAAAGTCTAGCTAACATATTTATAAGTGAAATAAAATTATAATAATTTATGCTGGTTTTTGTCTTCTCCTTTTCTTCTTGTTCTTGTGGTACAATATTCCAATATAGTCTGTACTAAAATGGCACAATTCAAACATTTGTGCGGCAACCAATCCCATTGGACAGACATTTCGTACCTTGTTTATTTGAAATAATTAAAACTTTAAGTTTAATATTTTATTGTTTCTTGATTAATTTTACATTGGTAAAAATAATACTTATAATTTGTACTACAGTAATTTCAAAAAAGATGTATTTTTTGAATCTATATTACTATAATGTTTTGAATAAGGAAGTGATTTGTAATAACTTCTAACTTTCTTCTTATATTTCTGCGAACATTCTTCAGTCCTCTGTGTAACTACTTCTAATGATGAACGCGAACTTATAGGTTGTCTTCTTCGTCTCAAGGTTGTTCTTGTACTAAAAGTTTTTACTTGCGTAGTTACTTCTTCGTTTAGTACCTCATACTTCAGCTTTGGAAAAAGATAGTCTGCTTTAGAAGTCATGTTTTCAGATCTAGCTGTGTCTAAACTTGTTGCTATTGTTGTTTCTTTTCTTATAATTTCATATCTTACATTTGGCAGCAAGTCTTTTCTTAAATTCATATTTGTAGAAAAAGTAACCGTAGTTTGATCTAAATATGTTCTGTTATCAGGTGTTTCTGTTAAAGTTGTTTCTGTAGGTGTTTGTTGTTGTACTATGAATGTTGTTTCAGAATATTTTGTTGGTGAAGAACTGCTAGATGCTCGTTGAAGATCTAACAGAGGCAGGAGTTCTTCTTTTGGATATTTTTCTTTAGCAAACATATTTTTTCCGTGTAACCACTTCTTCACTATTCTTTTCCTTGATTTTCTGTATTGTATGGCATACTCATTTATTTCAGAGCCTTCATCTTGTATTTCTTCTTCTGTTTCGTCAGTATCTGAACTTGAAAATAATTTTAAACTTTCTTTTCGTAAAGGTTTCTTTCTTCTTTTTAATAAAGGGTTTCTCTTTAAAGCTCTTTCTTCATCAGATGATTCATGACGAATGATTCTTTTTCGTTTTTCTTTAAATTCTTCTTCTTCTTCTGGTAATAATTCTTGAAATGTATCCATGGAAACATAATCTGGTATTATTTGTTTTTCAATATCAACAAATGGCGTACGAAGAGAGCTTTGGTCTTCTAAATAATATTTAGAATATTGGTAGGAATAGGAATATTCTGTGGATTTATCGCTATAGTCACAATCTTCAGATTCAGATGAAGATATTTCTATGTAAAAATCTTCTCCAGCTGATGATCTGGTTCCTGATGTTTTTCTTGACTTTTCTTGATCGTCACTTGTTTCTAAGTCACTGTTTAATAATGTTTGGCTACTATTGAATTCACTAGGATTTTCTTCATTGTATGGTAGAACTGAAAACAAATTCTTCTGAGATTTCTTTTGCTCTTTGTATGATTGTCTTCTTTTATATTTAGCTGAAGTTTCATCTTCTGAAGAATCTCTATTTTACAAATTAAAAAATTAATTTATCATTAATTTAATGGTGGTTGTGGTTTGTGGTCTTTCGTATCTACATACTTATAAAAATGATCTCTATGCAATGCAATATCCACGCCAGTTAAAATAATAATAATAAATAAATAGGTAATATTTAATTACACGTTAGTGATATATGGGTCTGTCCGGAAAGTATCTGACCTTGTAATATATCTTTATTCTTACAACTGATATTGTCAAAAACGTCTATATTACATGAAAGGAACAGATTTATGAGTAACCTCACCAAGTGGCGTGGTCCTACAACTGTGCAGAATGTAACGGTTTGCATTTGACTGAAGGTTCGCATTTGTGTTCGGCGCATTACAAAATAACAAAACATTTTGTTTTGCTAAAAACTAGTCCATTCCGCTTCGGAAACAAACGCTATGATTTATAAAGATTAAAAAATGGCCTCGAAGATTTACAGATTGCCGAACTTTAGTGGATAGTGATTTTCGTTCTGCAAGGACAACAACGACCAGAACTCCAGAAAAAAACCTTTGGTTGTTTCCCAAATGGAAAAATTTATTGAAGGGGACAAGATTTGAAAACGTAGAAGACATCAAACGTAATTCAACGAAGCATCTTTTTGCTACTCCGAAAACGGACTACAAGTAGTGTTTCCGAAAGTGATAGGACCGCTGGTCGAAGGTTGTGGTTTCCGAAGGAGACTACTTTAAAAGGGTCATAGTCAAAATTGACCAATAATAACCCTATCATCCATCGTTGCACAAGAACGGTAACTTTCTGGACAGACCGCGTATTTGTTAATTTAAAATGAATTACTTTTCTTCATCCAAATCAGAAAGATCTCCATACTGGATCGGGTCTTTACAGATAGTACAAGTGTTTTGTAGATCTATGTAGCAGGGTTCGCAAAAAAGACCTGGGCATCCTGGGGTTGAACAACGAATCGGTTTCTTGTCTTCACCTTCCCGGAAGACTTCTCCACAGAGTACACATGCATTTTGTTTGTCGCTTCCAAGACAAGGTTTCAAAATAAATCGAAGACACGAATGTCTGCAATAAAAGAAATCATCGTCTACTGCGACACAACATTTCTAGATGGAACAGGGCCTCAAGTACCTATACCTAAGGTACTTATTTGATAAGTTTTATTGGCATTTTAATGCAGTAGGTTCTGAGCCCACAGCCTCTGCAAGCTATCCGCAGCTTATAGTGACTTCCGAATACTCAGGGAGAGGAATTTTAATTTAGATAAAAATTGGTGAATCTGGGATTTGAACTCTAGATCTCACTTTTCACTAACCAAGTGAGCCATCGCTGCTCGATAAAAGAGATAGTCAATATTAAATTGTATATTCGTTTAAGGTATACATTTCTAGAAAGAAAAATATTTTAAGTACTACTACATTTAATGATAATGGGGGATTCTAGCTCAGTCGAATTCAGAGAAATTAGATTAAAAAATAGAAAGAACGTGCAAAATAATGAATAGTAATAAAGAAATAAAATTATGTAATTAAAACGGGGGCTTTTTGTTATAGTGTGCCGTCACCTGCCGTCAACACAACGGCGTGATCTTGACTCTTGAGTCACAGTAAATTTCACTTGAATACTTTTAAAGTGTTATATATTAACTTTTGTTATTTCTTTTACATGTGTAATCGAATTTATGATATTAGTGCATAAATGACCTATTTATGTGTAATTCGTTAAAAGTTTGCATCACTAGCGCCGCTGCTATTCTCAAACAGTTTTTATTTGAATATAAATATCATTTTTAAACATACATAATTTAAATACAAGTGTAATTTTTAAAAATGTAGACTTGTACTCTACTAATTTATTTTTTATAAAAATAATGTTGAAACATCATAATCTTCAAAAACATTCTGGTCCACGAAGAAAACAGTTTGACAAGAAAATCCATATTCGTAACGTCACCAATGTTCCCTCTAATTTTTTCGCTGACTGCGCGGTGCAAAATATATAGGAGCAAAAATTTTCAAAACGTATGTAAAAGTGTGCAAGTGGGATGTCGAATTTTGTGCCATTTTTTTCTGAAACCATTGATTATGATAAAACATAATTTTAAATTTAATAATTAAATCAGATTTTCTAGTAGTAACGGTCAGTTTGTCAGTTTTGCAGTTTTAATACGTGCGTTTATATTAATTTGCAATGAATTGGGAAACTAATCACAGTGACGAGGTTCCTGTGGACATAAAATAAGCGACAGCGATACTATTTTATTTTGAAGTTAATCTCATTTTATTATATGTGAGGGTTACAAACCACGTGTTTGCAACCACGCTCGCTATGCTGTATACAAATCGCACATAGACACAACAACGAACTCCCCTTTCTTAACATAAAGCAAATCAAGCAACGCAGGATGACGTGTCGACGTTAAATGTCAAAGGCCGATTTCAAAAATTTTGTTGACCCTCTGAATTTTACTTTTTTTGTGGAATTTGAATTTTTGACATTTTTAGATACAATTCTTTTATAAAATGAAATATAAAAAATGGTGCGCAGAATACAAAAATGACTGCGCAACTTTAGAAAAATTAGTGCGCGGCCGCGCACCCGCGCAGCTTACAGGGAACACTGAACGTCACATTGATTATTTTAAATTTTATTAATCTGTATCTCGCTTATTAATATAATCATTTTTATCGGATTTTAACCAATAATGTTAGTGTCCTTCATATTTTAAAATGAAATTATAAAAGAATAATAGAAATCCCCAATTCACTTGCATTTTTGTTGCCTATAAACAGTTAGCTAAGCTGTAGAATATTGGAATTCTACAATTTAATAGTGACTTATAGGCATTTTAAAGATTATACTAACTCGATTTTAGCGCGCAAGAGTTCTTTACAAGTTATTTTAGTGTCCTTTCCATCACCTTTTCCAAAAAACTTCCTTTTAAGCATCCGGCGAGCAAATTTAAGAAAACTAGTTCGGTTTCGAAGAACATGATTATAAAGCCATACAGCTCTTTCTCTTGCTCTTGCTGGGTAGTAGGTATTTAGAACATATATTCGAAGTCGCAAACCATATGGTTCTACTATTGCCAGAAGCCAACATAAGAACAAAATAAAACCTACAAAAATATGTTGTTAAAAATTTTCATTTGCAGTGAATTACTTTGTAAGAATTATTGTACCTACTACATTTATATTTACAAAGAGGAATTGTTTTTAGTGTAAGATAACAAAAATAAATTATTCTCTATGATCAGATAAGATTTAATAATGAAGATAATATTTTCTAACTACAAATATTTGTTTTCTAGGCATTTAGACAAATGTATGTTATTCATTTTTATCTTTTTAGCTGCATTTTGTTTATTTGTAACGTCGTTTAAATTTTTAAATTAAACTAATGTGAAATAAAATGGCAGAAAATATTATACTATGTTGCTCTCGCTTGGTGAATCCTAATGTAATTATGTTAGTGATTGGTAAATCCCAATGTTGATTTACGTTCAATAAGTTCTACGAAAGTAGTGCATATGTTTTTAAAATTTATGTGTTTTGCAATAATGTAAGATTAATGTTTAGTAAATCGTTGTAAAATACTATTGTTATGCTTAGTAAAATCTAATTTTAATTTACGATTTTGACGTGAGGAGACAATAATAGTATTGAAAATGTTTATATAGAAAAAGCTACAATTTACGTTTATCGCGTAAAATTGTGTTTACACGCAAGAAATATTCCAAAATATCCAATTTTTTTTAGTTTTATAAAATAATACGTATTGATAGATCTGGATGCGCTAATTTCAAATTTTCAAACAAAATTAAATTATTCCATTTTGTTCTTCAGATATTTTCCTTAAATCTCAAAAAGTTTGTTTTTGTTATATTCCTAAAATGGGTACATACACAGAATATTAGTGACTATAAGAGTCTACGAAACAATACCTAAAGAAATGTTTTCTCTACAGATATTTACGTTCATTGGAACTATTTGGTAATAAATAAAAAAAGGTTTTTTCTTATTTTTCACAGAATCATTCCAAGGAACATATATGTGGAGAAAATATTTCTTATATTATTTTTTTGTATATTTACGAGAAAATAATTATTAAACATTAAGGGAAGGAATGCTGTCACGTTATCTTAGTAGAATCGTGGAAGAAGAGAGCTAAACTGGTAGCGTAAGAGAGTCTACCTGACTTTTTCCATGACCCTACCATGTTGACGTCACGCATCTCTTCTCCGAAACATTAAATTGCTAATTATTATTGTGAACTAATGTTTAGTTTTTATTATTATAATGAGAACCTCTAGTGGTTAGTTTTTATATTTTAAGACATGTACTGAAATTCGATTATGGTAACATACCCCATTATAAATATGGAAATACGACACAGCATGAAATAAAACATTGTACGCACCTCGGACTGAATAAAAGCCCTCCGCTATATTTCGTCTGCAGTTGTAAACCTTCTTTTTCGGCCCTCTATACAGAAATAATTATTCTTGTATCTCTCGATACTTTTTTGAGGTATAAAATGAAAATAAATAATTCAATTCTGTTTAAAATTTTAAAATCAACGCATCGAGATTTATTAATAAACATTAAAATAAATTTGGATTTTAAAAATTGTTTTCGAGTCAAAACAGATCTATTTTCGAATAATTGTTTTATTAAATTCATTTTTTTTTGCATCCAAAATAAATTTGATGTGTTCAATACAGTACTTTCGTTTATTAGTCATTTACTTTATTGTTTCCTATTATATATATTTTCATTCTACAAAAAAACTTCATATTTTATCATTCTAACAGTATCGCGGAAGGTAAAAAATAAATCGTGTATTGCTAAACAAATACGCAGATTCATGAAAATTTTACTAAAAAATATTGTAAGAATATGACGCATGCAAATGGTACGTAAGTACTATTAATTATTCTTATCTTATGTTTATAAATATGTTAGATTTTTTCAAAATATTTTCTCTTCCAAATATTATAATAATATACTATATAAAGTACATCTCAATACAATTTTGTAATCGTGATTTTTGTTACGATGTAAATTACAAATTAGCATATTGACATAAATTAAAAGATAATATTTGCCAAAAAAGCAAGCTGTTAATGATTTATTGATGTCTGTTACATACAAATAAGTGTCATGAACTTTGCGTTTCTTTTAGATAAGTTATCAAAAATAGAAAAGTGAGATACGATATAGGGTTACACCTTTAATTCAGGAATATGCATTGCAGTTATGTTAAGCTGGTCATAAAACAATCCAACAGAGGAATATATGACATTTTTACAGTTAGATTTGATTCTATACTGATATTTATCGATGTAATTAATTATAGTAAATACGTTAATTGAAATAACTAGAAATAAATTTTAATTTTAAGCTTTAAAACAGAAAATAAATTCTAACGTAAAAAATTAATTTTGTATGTAAATATAAAATTTTTATCATATTTAATTTTTTTTTCTTAAATTAAATATTTTTTTAATTGTTTATTTAGAATATATTGAAATAAAATTTAAATATTATGATCCAGTTTTAATTCAATTGATTTTGATAGAATTTATATACCACGGGCATTATGTAGATCAGTGGTTCTCAAACTTTTTGATGTGAAGGCACCTCAAATCGATAATATAAAATTTTTGTCAGCCCAACATTATGTGCATGAATACGGATATTTCATTAATCTTAGGAAAAATGTGATACATAAGCTAGATGTAATTTACATAATTCCTACATATTTAGGTGTTTTCAATCGTTCTCTCTTTTAAGTTTTGATGTTAACAAATGTATAAAGGTCACATTCATGCAAAGTAGTTTATAAGGTGTTTGCTTCTTCTCTACATTTTATTCAAATATAATTTAAAATATACCTCGTATTCACGATATTAATAAACAATTTTCTGTCTCTCTTCGTCTGAAAAAGTGTATTTTTTTATCTCTTTTTACAAATTAATTAAATAAATGTAATAACTGTGTTAATAATATCTGTAAAGAGAACAAGATCTAAATTTAATATTTTTGTAGCAGTTTGTAGCTGTTATGTTCTATTTACATGCATGAATTAATGTTCTTATTATTTCACTAGTGAAATAATGCAATGCATAACTTAAATGAAATAAATAAAATAAAGAGCCTCTTATTAAACAGATGTAGAAAATAGTTATTTATGATATGAGTTAAAAAAATAAAATCACTTTTAATTGTTTTTTACTTTTAATTCGTTGTCAATGACAACGATTTAAAAGTATTCACTGTGTTATAAACTGTTATTTTTAACTTGCTAAGCAACCGTTAAAAAGACTATTTTTAACAGTGGTCGTAGGAAAACAATATTTTTCTTACCAATTTGATAATATTTATCTGTATCAGGTGGTATAGGATCAGGTAAACATGCAACAGTATCAATATTCATTGTTGTTCCAATAGGTGAAAAAGATTTCACTACTCCTCGTATTAACTGAGCAACAAATCCTTCTCCTTTTACATTTAACCCAACCATTGGAGGAGCTGTAATGATTTATATAAATTCTCAAGAATTCTTTCAAATAATAATTACAATTTCTGCAAAACCGTGAAACAAGACTAATAAACATTATTAGAGAAATGACGAGCCAGTAACTAAATTCACGTGTTTCCCTTTAAAGATTCTAATAATAAGACGCCAAGAAAAAGTGTCTTTGGTTACTGGTAAGTTACTTCAAAGTAATGTTTATTAAAGAAAATAAAATGGGAACCAAGAAAACAAATGTTTAAAATATTTACTTTCAACTTGTGTATTATATTTTCCATAGAACCGTATCTTATCCAGTAACCACCATAAGCTGTAATCAGTGAACATATGCGCTCCAAGTTTCAGAGTTGTTAGAGTTAAAATGGCGACGTTTTTAAATAAGGATTTTCGTTCCTTTTTTACAAGGCGACAGGAAGTTATCTTAAAATAAAGTTATTAATGACTGTATATATTTAAATTTAAATATTTACATTAACGTATTTACTCCTTTCACGCGAATTTAAAGGAAGAATTGTTTCCTTTTCCATCTTAGCTCTCCGGAAATCTATTTCTCGAAAGTTGTTGGTTATATAGCGGTTTTCAAATCTCTCGTTGGTTAGGTATTTATGTCGGTATAAAATCGCCCTTAAAATATTTTAACTATTATTCTTTATTTTAATCCAAATTATAAACGAAATCATAAGCAAAAAAATATGGAATGTGAAAATAAATTTCGAAAATCCGAAGCCATGTCACAGAATAGTTATATACAGAAGCAACACTCCGTGTCGGTACCTTTCATGTTCCCCTATTCAGTTCTACGACCTTGATGCATTGTGTAGACCTTTAAATTTGTTCCCGTCCCCTATCTCTCACTAAGATGTGAGGAAACTTTCCGATTTTAAACAATGAACCCTTTAAATTTGTTCACTTTCCCCATATCTCTCTAATTTTCGTTTCTCTGTCTTACTGTCGCTTCTATATATACCTATTCTGTAGCCCTGTACTGAAATTCATTTTTTCCTTTTGGAATTAATATAATAAATAAAATTACTTCAATATTATGATGAAAAAGAAGAAACTTGTTAATGCGGATGCTAGACCAAATATTTCATTTAATTTCTTCGTCCGGTCATTTATATCCTTTAATATTGCTTTGGTGACTTCTTTCATAGACTTCGACGCTGTTGTTTTAAATTGATATGAATGCGAAAATCGAATTTTTACATAGAAAGTTGAACGAATATGCCTCACAAATTTCTTTATCTCTACAAAAATTTTGATAATAACTTCTTTCATTATTTTCTAAAACTTCTCTTACTCCTGACGATTACTCCAATAATAGATGTACTGATAAAATCCAGAAGCATACAAATAAAATCCAAAGGTTTGACAATGTAGCAGACATATTTGATGACGTAGGCAATGGAACACAACCAATCAAAAAGTGGTCCCATAGTTGCATAACAATCGGTTATGGCTTGGTCGAAAACCTTTGTACATCGTTGAAAAGGAGTTCCGACTTTTTTACTGCATATGTTGAATATTTTTCCCAAGAAACTAAAGGCTGATTTGATCACTTTTGCTGCGAAATTAAAATTTAGTAAATTTTTAAAGCAAGACATGTTTCAATTTTGCGTTTTCGCAAGCTTTTTAGTTTGTTAAATAAGAATTATCACAAAATATATTTTCTAATTTTAAATAAAATATAATTTTACCTATGCCTAAAACAATTCTTTTTATAGTAAGAAATATTTCTTTTATTTTCTTCACGATCACTTTGACTGTTTCTACTATTTTCTTGATAGCTTCCTTTATAGCCAAGAAAGGTTTTTTGATCAATTCAATGATTTGTTTCACAGCTTGTTTAAGGTGCTCTTGACCACAAGCCAAGGATTCTGACATGATTTCCATATTATTCATTGTATTTTTACAAGGACCAGTTAAAGCTAATATAAATGCATATGCTAGTAATGCTTGTCTACCTCTTTTGGAAAAGAATTGGGGTAGGATTAGAAGAACAACTTGTCTGAAAATGATATCAATATTATAATTTTTTTTAGGCTACAAAGTTACAGATGGCACCATTGGTTTTAAAAAAATATGGAACATAATTCTAGCATAATAGATAATTTAGGAATAATTTTAGATTAAATTATTTTGCATTGAAATTTATTGGATAGAATTAAAAAGCTTGTATATTTTTAACATTTATAATTCAGGATATCAAGTCTTTGTTTACATAGACAAAAGGAAGCTGAGTAAATAAGTCTTAACTATCTGTACGGTAATATTATTACCATACTGATTTGTCAAAATAACATGCTAGAATTGGACAATATAACTGTAACCTTGGTATCAAATCAACCTATAAAGATTTGATCACAAAAACGTTATTGACAAGGGACTTTTGTAAAATAATATTTATCAGGGTCGTGTAGCTTAAATGGGTGACATTAGGCTCGTTTTGCCTGTGGTCTCTTTCTTGGTTAATAAATTGAGTAAGACTGACAAAATTAACAACGGCAAAATATAATTGGTGAGAAATATGTAGCAACAACTTTTTCTTTGCTAGTTTTTGAGCGATAAAACTAATTTTGTGTAGTAAAACAGTGACAAACATTTTAATAAAATTTTGCAAAAGATGATCCCTTTGGATTGGAAGTTTAAAAATATGAAACGAATGTAGAAGTAGATTTTGCTAAAGGTTTTGTTTGTGATATACAGCAAAGTCACGTGACAATCTGAACTAAAGCAACTGATCTACCTCGGTGAGTGGATTAATTAGAATTAGTTCGTTCAGTAAAGGGTAAAGTGACCCAGTCAAATGGAATGAAAAGTAAGTGATCTGAATTCAAAAGTGCAAGTTGGATCTGTTTTAAAGTGGTACAACATCAGAAATCAAAATCGGAGAAGCACTTGAAACATTTAACATATAAATGAAAATACAATGTCAATGTTTAGATAAATTATGAATTAAAAATTAAAAATTAGTTTGTTTTTGAAATTACTTTTCGTAACATACATTGAACTAATTACCTACAATAAATTACTTGAAAACATAAATGGTTGCCTATAACATGTATTGCTCGGTTGCCTATATATAAATTAGTTGGGGGAGTAAACATGGAGTGGCGTTGAAACTTGAAAGTAGTCCCAATTGATATTATTACAGTTTCGCGTCTATAGTAGATAAAAATATTATAGGTAATCTATAATATTTATTAATAATGCCTTTAATTTTACTGAAACCGGTGAAGAAATGTTTTAAAATCATCGTTCTACTCATAACGATTCTAGGTTTGTTAATACCTATTATTTTAGATATTTACCTGACACTGTCGTTGAACGCCAATCCAATAGTTAAAATACAACCAAAAATTGAACATAAAAACGTTGCAATTCCTAAGCTAAACTTCATAATCACAACAAAGAATATGAAGAATATATAAATTAAGAAGAATCCTGCGACGAATCCAATGAAACTTTTAAATAAATAATTTTCCAGAGTTCCCCTATGTCTTAATTTTACGCATGATCTATGCATGCAGGTATTCTCTGGAAACGTGCAAATCATCTTGAAGAATTTCTTTATCTTCGTCTTTATATTTACTATAAAACGTCTGTACTTCATTCTGAGTGACAGTTTTGGTATATTTCCTTCCAGTGATTCTAATGAATGAAATTTTTCTTCTTCTAAAAGCCTTTTTTGTTTGTTAATTCGGCGAGCTCGCAATAACAATAATACAAACGCCATTTTGCTAGAATGAGATTAAAATTAGTTGACAGGTAAGTTTAATTATTTAAATATATTTTTTGTTGTAGTTGTAGTTATTAATTGTTTTCAGATGATCTCAAAGGTAACTATGAAAATTATTTTAAAAAAGAATAACCTAGTTTATTTTAAACATAAAATCTGAATGTAAAAATATTAAAAAGTACATATCACTATTATTAATAAAATATTTTGATTGCATCTATTATGAAATAAATCTTTTGTATTAACCTATATAGTTTTTTATATTTAATCTTTTATATAATATATACAATATATCAAGTCAAATAACAATTTCTTGGAATGATTTTAATATCAGAAAATCCAGAAAGCTGAGAAAAAGGACGAGTTAAAATAATGGAAATACTTGGTAATTTAAGATGACTTATTTTACTCTCAGGAACGCTTGAAATTGTAGTGAATAATTATTTTGATATTTCATTGGCATTTACAATTTTCATGACGTAATTCATAATTGTTTTTATTTTCTGAAACAACAATATTTTCTTTTAAATTTCAAAATAATTATTTAGTGTTTGTATATCATTATTTTACCCAAATATTTTCAGAACCAGAGTTCGTATTTAAATTCTGTTAGAAATTTTTTGTGTAGGAATCAAATTTTAAATTTTAATAAAAAGAGGTATCCTATCTCTTCAAAATAATTTTCTTATTACAAACTTATAAGAACTTCATAAGGTAATTAAGTTCTTATGTCTAGAATAAGAAGATTATTAAAAAAAATCTTTTTTGTATATATTTTAATTTTGTATAAATAATAAGTAAATATTTTATATTTAATGATAATAAAGTAAATATTTCTATTTTTCAATTTTGACTTGGACGCATGTGCAAGCGGAAATACACTTTGATAACCGTTCCAAGTTTTCCATTTGCCTTGGAGGGCGGAAAATAATCGAAACTGTTTTCCAGGAGTAGGAGGCTGTGCTGGTAGCCTATAAAAAGGATACCTTTTCACTTGTTGATATCACAGTGTGTTCAATTGTTTTACTACTCTCATATAGTGTTTGGTTTGCCCAATAACAGGTAGGGTTCAATTGTCAATCAAAAGTTGTAGTTTATTAATATAGTTGCCAGTTTTGTACAGATTACAGGCAGGATAATTTCAAACTTTCAATTTCCCCTAAACACAATTAGAAATATGATTTTTCTACATTTATTTAAATACCTGATTATAAGGTGGAATTATTAAAAAAATAAGAAAAATATTATTCTTAAGTATGTTTAATTTAAATATATAGATATTACTATATTTGCAGCATTTTCATATAAATAATCAGTTTAATTACATATGAAATATATAATACAATTTTATCATACATACATATGTTTGTAGGTACGTACACTTATAATAAATATTTAGTTTTAAATAATGTAGAAAGACTATTTTTCTTGTTAAATTGTTCTTTATACTATACCTATATACATATTTCATATTTTTTGTAAATACTTCAAGATTTTTATATTTCTCTATTGCCAATTGCTATTTTATTAGTATTTATTATAATAGAATAATAGCTTACATACAGTTGTAGTATTATTATCTACATTCATAAATAACCATTATAATAGATAAAATAAAATATTGAAGAACACCTACATATTTATATAAATTTCTTGTTAAAATTTATATTTTTATAAAATGCATAAATAATTCAAAATAATGGCATGATATTTTTAAAATATTAGTTTCATATAAAAAATTTTACCAAGAATTTCTTGTATGTGTTTTAATACGTTATTTTATGTGTTATAATGAAAAATCCTAATTTTAATAAATAATTTTAAACAGTTTTTAAAATTGATATATTTACATGAACTAAAAATCTATATTTAGGAAGTCAAATTTACAGTGAATGTTTATTTATTTACAAAAAGTTGGGTAATATTTCAGGTACATATAAAATAAATATATATTTTTGCAATAAATTTACTACATAACATTATATGTTAAGTTTCAGTTAAGTAATAATATTATAATAAAATAAAATGTCGAATGAAACTTTTAACATTGCTGTTGTTTTTCAACATTACATTTTAAGTTTCAGTTAAGTAATAATATGATAATAAAATAAAATGTCGAATGAAACTTTTAACATTGCTGTTGTTTTTCAACATTACATTTTAAGTTTCAGTTAAGTAATAATATGATAATAAAATAAAATGTCGAATGAAACTTTTAACATTGCTGTTATTTTTTGTTGAAATGTACCCTAACATTTAAAATTTCTTGATAATCATTTAAACAAAAAAAAATAATAATGTTCATTTATATTTGTCATCCAGTATGTGGTTGCCCTTGTCTATTTCAAGTTTACCCTTGAAGCCCAAAACCAATTTACAAATTTGCCCTAACCTTGTCTAACAAATTTCCCCTTAAAACTACCCACCTGTAGGAAACCTTACGAGAAATTTAAAACAAAAATATAATTAGCTTAACGGTTTTGTAGGATGATCCAGCAATCAAGGATGCTCGTTGGTGTCAATTAAGCGAGCGTGTGTGTATGTGGGGAGGTGTTGTATTGGTTGTAAAGTACGGCGCTATTCAGATATTCACTTTCCAGTCAGATGGAAAATCTATTCGAAACGAAATTCATGTCCTGTTGCTGCGAATCGGTGCATTCTTAGCAGTTTGAGTCAGTGGAAGTTTGCAGGCAAATACGATTATTATGAAGCCGTATGCCGGATACATTCGCTGCTGACGGAAAATATTTACAGAAAATCAATGACGACGTATAATTTTTCCAGTAAATCGTTCATTAATTATTTTTTGTGAAGCAATAAATTATACATTTTAATAATCTATACATATTTGGAAATGTAGAAAATAATAATATATTATGTAACAAGCACAAAATGAAGCACATTTTGCTATTTTGTGTGTGTTGCATACTATACTTTTTATACGACAACGACAATTATAAAATGCACACACTGTAACAAACTGGTGACATTTGACGTTTGGCGTTATATTGTTTAAGCCACCTTAGGTTTTTTTTTATCAAAAACAGCAGACCGAACACGAAATATTTCATATTGCATTTGTTGTCTAGCAACTTGCCTAGCAACCGATGCAAAATGAAATTCAGTACAAAATGTAGCTTCTTATGATTCAATTTGTTGTCGTATAAATAATGTTTTATGTTATTTAATAGCTACTCGCAAGAAAAATACCTAAATATTTCCTTAAATGTAAAATAATTATGTCTAATAATTTTTTTTCAAACTTCATAGAAGTGGCGTCTTTAGTGACTAATGTAGAAATAAATGCCATTTTTCATTCGGAGTAAAAGAATACCTATTTGTGTGCCTAGCATGTAATTGTCCAACTCGCTTCGCTCGTCGTGCAAACTTCCACACTCAGCTCTTTTACTCCTAATAATATAATATACTATTATGTTTCAGTAGCGGGTTTTGTGTTTTGGTGTACTTTCGACATTATTACACACAAACGAGTAAAGTGCTTTATTATGCAAAATAATGTCAGTTTTAAACTAAAATATTCATTGACAACTTATTTTTCAAATAGCATAACCATTGCAACCGAGAATTTACTGTTCATATAGCAAGTCGCTATTGTAAGATAAAATATCACACATGAGTAAAATAATATTATACAGAAATTATTTCATTGAATTATAAAATAATGTTCTATTTTCCACTAAAAAAGGGAGTCTCTTCTTTTGCTACCAAATGAAAATTGGAATAACCCTCGATCTTTTTTATTTCCTTGTCCGAAATAAAGTGAAATATGTTTAAATAAAGTGCATCAAAAGATGTATATAATTTAGAATAAAAGGAAGTCATATAGTGTCCACTTCTTGAATTTTATAACATTCGACGACCAAAAAAACATATACCTAATGTAAGGATCTACTTTCAGATAATTTGGCCAGGCGATTAGAACGCGTCGCTCAAAGGGTGAAATAAGCAAAATAATAGAAAAATTTTAAATTTCAAAGTCACATATCTTAATAAAAAAATAGATTGCAGGTTTTTGGCTTTATAAATAATAATAATATAATATTGGTACCAAAAGTAGTGAAAAAAGCTATTAATTTAATATTTGGCATGTAGTGAGGTTCCCTTTCAAAAGGTACTGTACAAGTACATTGTACAAAGTAGGATACTGTAGGGATCATGCTGAAAATTATAACATCGTACTATCTAATTTCAGCATTTTTACATGTTTATGAGTATATGTGTGTAATAGGATCACATATACACGATAACTGACATACTATGGAACAGAAATATATTATAATTATAATCTAAACGTTTTATTACTTTTTTATGTAAATCAACCGACTTTTTCAATGTGATTTATTTAGTGTTTACTGATTGCTTTATTGATGGTATCAACTGTTTAGTAACAGCCTGCTTTGTTTTTCAGAATGGACGCATCGGAGTACAGGAAACGAGGTAAGAAGAAGACAACGGAGTGATTTGAAGATATCGTAACATCGGCAATCTTGATTTTATTGTCGCAAATGAATGCGCTGCCTGAAATTGAATTTGAATGCGTACGTTCCAATAACTCGGCTTCGGCTTGACTTGTAAATTGCTGTTTTATGAAACCGTAAAATAGAGTTTGGCACTGAATGTCTTGTCTTACGCATCTTCGATTGATATTTATTTTATTAAATAGTTTCTTTCTTACTACCTACTTTATTACAGCGGATCAAGCCAGTATTGAAATGTGATCGTAAGATTTTCTTTCTGTTGATCAAAGGATATATGACACACTAAATCAAAATTAAAAGTTTATAAAATATTGGGTATACAGTTGCCTTTAAGAATATTATTCCATTATCTGAATGTTGAAATACTTGCAATTTATTTGAGTCAAATATCATTTACAAATTACAAACAAAACCTAACTGATTTACAAATCCGACAAATTCGGTAGTAAAAATTCGACTACTTTGAAATCGGTTGTATTTAGCAAGAAACTTGCGTTGAAAATAAAATTTGTTGACAGTTGAGCTATTTTATATTGTATTTGCGCTAAAAAATGTCAACGCAAAACTTTATTTTAAGAAGAATCATTTAAATATTTTTATTAATATCTCAAAAGCTATCAAGTAGAATAAAAATATTTTAAAACAAAAATTATTTTCTATTAATTAGTGCCATAATATAAAGGGTATTCCATTTTAAAAATGTACACATATGGCAATATGTTAAACTTAAACTTTTTGTTATCAAATTTATACAGATTTAGTTAGCTTATTAAGTATTAAAAACTTTATTTAAACAATTTTTGGTATCTATAATATCTCTGTATAGTAAGAAAACGATTTTGACTTGCCTTTGGTAAGATTTGCTTTTTTTAAACAAATGAAGCTACATAATTAATGTATTTTATGTATAAGTAAAATGAGTTGGTCAAAATATTTTAAATGTCGAAATGGTCACTATAAATTGTCTTAAACTGAATTGACCTGTACCAAATATTACTAGATCTGGAATGGAAGATTTCTTGACTGGACGTTGATTTAAAGGGAGGAAATGCTGGGTTTCAGATTTGAAGTAATCGTTTTATTGACTGAAACCCAGGAATTCCTCCCTTTAAATTATTAGATCTGCTTGAATTTTCATTGTCTTAATAATAAATAATTGTTTTATGTACTATTCCCTCTTTTGGACACTGACTGACTGTTTAGGTAAGGAGATGGTGGATTACATAGCCGACTACCTGGAGACAATCCACCTACGGCGGGTGTACCCCGCGGTGAAACCCGGCTACATGCGAGGGTTGCTCCCAGAGAACGCCCCGCTGGAGGGCGAGGCTTGGCCGGACATCATCTCCGACGTGGAACGCGTGGTCATGCCGGGAGTTACACATTGGCAGAGTCCACACATGCATGCTTACTTCCCGGCCTTGAATAGCTATCCTTCTCTTCTGGGGGACATGTTGGCTGATGCTGTTAATTGTCTTGGCTTCACCTGGGTAAGCTGACACAGAATAGTTATATACAGAAGCGATACTCCGAGTCGGTACCTTTCATGTTAACCTATTCAGTTCTACGACCTTGGAGCATTGTGTAGAACTTTAAATTTGTTGGCTTCCCCTATCTCTGTAAGATGTGACGAATCTTTCCGATTTTCAACAATGACCCCCTATAAATTTGTCTTACTGTCGCTTCTGTATAAATCTATAGTGTGCTTTTGATTTAAAATTGTTCAAAATGATTTTTCGCGCCTCCATCCCATTATAACTAGTATTACAGAACTCAAAATCATTTAGAAACTCTCTGTTTCTGGCCTAGACCGACAAAATGTAAGGATGCAAACTTAAATATTTTAGCAATACATTCTGTCGAAATTTTTAATTTTATTTAATAGACATATAAAACGTTCATTAAGGTAACTGTATTTGATATATTATTCATAATATACTCGTCTTGTCTGATTATGATGACGTTAATTTCAATTCATATTCGTATTATTTTTTAGGTTCGAACAAATGTCACTAAATTTTTTTAATAAAACAAGCGAATTATTTTATATCCATATGAACCGAAAATGTTACTGAAAAAAAGTTATAGCCCGGGTTGCACAAAGCTTCATGAATTTTGATTAATGATTAATTGTTTGACAGCAATGTATTTTTAATACGTGGCCATGGTAACAACGTCAAATTAATCAGTGATTTTTTTGATTAGAGCCTGATTAGCCTTTCTTCAACCGGGCATAAGTGTATAAAATGTTAAGTAGTAATAATATTTCTTTAATAAATTAAAAGTGTCATCGGCGCAAAAAATCTTGTGTATCAAATGCCCAGAAACTCTTTTGCAAGATCTCGCATTATTTGCAAGCCTCGCAAAAGTTTAATTTATGGATTAGTGATACAAATAACAATTTTGATGAGATTTTTTTTTTCATTTCTTTTCCATTTGACTCAAAAATACTGAACACATTTAGTAAATGATCGTCGATTATATGCGGGAATTTTTTTTTATAATACAACGAGAGTTATAAATTTATCGATAAACTTTACTAATAGTAACATAGTCATCGATAAATGAAAAATTATATTTAGTTTATCGTTACTTCGCAAGAATTATGAGTAAATTTTATCGCTTAAATTTATAGTTCGGATAATTTTTGTTGATTTTTGCACGAATGAATACAATTCAAACATAAAATTTAGCTATGAACGTAATATGACCATGGCGATTGCAACTGTTATCAATTTTTTTCATAAGTAATATAATAAGAACCATTATTTTTTTTGAAAAATTTACGAATAGTTGTTGCGCTGTAACAGACAAAGAAATATCAGAAACGACATTTAGATCACGACAGTGAAGCTGCAGTGATTTAAGAGTCATTTTCTATTCGAATTGTCGTTACTTCGTAGGAATTATGAGTAAATTTTACCGATTAAATTCATAGCTCAAATTATATTTGCATGATTATTTCACGAATGACAACAGTTCAAGCATAACATTTTTGTTATCAATAAAATGTAATCATGACGATAGTATGGTTTTATCAAATTTCTTCACTGAAAAATTACATACGGCCTTCTAATGAATCATTCTGAGTAGGTGAAAGTGACGTGTATGGAATAATCACTGAAAAACTTCATTCTTTCATCAAAAAATGTGACGTGAGCGAGATTAGTTTTTAGAATCTTCTCATCCCTTTCTGACATTTATCTTTTTGTAATGCATTAATGGTAAATTTTGTTTTGATTTTAATCATTATTAAAAATTTTGTGCCCCAGGAAAATTTGAAAAGTCGACGTCCGTGACTGAGTCACACCACTGAATCGTCCTTTTACATAATTAATAATAATAATAATTCAGCAGAAATATTTATTAACGTAAAACATAAAGAACACAGAACATTAACAAATACAAATGAAATATGTCAAACATTTTTCACCAAATGTTTTTCACAGTAACTGAAATAACTAAGTGTGCTTTACGTTCTATCAAGTATCAACCACTAATTCTCTTTCAATTTTCTACTTATTTTCGTAGCAGAAATAAATAATTTTCTATAAATTTATACTTTGTTTATTTATCTTATTGTTGTAGGCTTCTAGTCCAGCTTGTACAGAATTAGAAACAATAGTAATGAATTGGCTAGGAAAGATGATTGGTCTTCCAGAAGAGTTTTTACACACGAAAAGTGATTCACCAGGAGGTGGCGTTATACAGGTAAGAAACATGTTTCCAAATGTTATATATAAGCTATAATAATCTTATCAAACTAATCATAAAAAATATAAATTCATCTTGATATTATTTGGTTTCTCTTCTGTTTCTATTTTATCTATACTCTTCATCCTTTTGTTCTTTGTAGACGGCAGCCAGTGAAGCAACGCTAGTCTGCCTGTTAGCAGGTCGTTGCCAAGCGATCAAGAACTACCAAACAGCCTTTCCAGATCTAGAAGACGTAGAAATCAATGCTCGTCTTGTTGGTTACTGTTCTGATCAAGCACATTCCAGTGTGGAGAAGGCTGCTCTCATTGGTTTAGTGAAGATGCGATACATAGAGAGCGATGCCAATCTTTCCATGAGAGGAGAAAAACTTCAGGAGGCTATCAAGAAAGATAGGGAGAATGGGTTGATTCCTTTCTGGGTAAGGAGAGATCATTTTTACTTAAAATTATTTTCAAAATGGGAATAAATAAATTTAATCTAAAATAAGTAAATGAAAAAAAAAATCGAAAAAGAAAATACTTTTCAACTCGAATTTTCAAATTTTACAAAATTTTCTTTGTAATATTTTTTAAAGAATTAGCTACGCTGATACCAAATTTGCAAACAGAATTTAATTATATCTTTTCGTTTCGCAGATATTTGCTGTCAAAATTGCTCCTCAAAAAAGTGTATTTTTTGAGTATATTTCAAAAATAAGTAGAAATACAAACACAACTACTAAACCATTCGATTCTACGGGAAAAGTTAAGTAAAGAAATGTTTTGCCTGTATATACGTTCTTTGGAACGATTCGGTGAAAAATAAGAAAAACCTAAAAACATAAATTTCAATTTTTCGCCTCGAAAATATTTGTGTCCAAAAATTTTCCTTTTCTAGAGTTAAATAAATATAGATGCGCTGATTATAAATTTTTAAACTGAATTCAATTATCTCATCCCGTTCTTGAGATATTTAAGTTCAAAGTTATACTTAAAAAATCAGGTTTTTTAGGTATAGCCCTAAAAAGGTTAGGTTTACGACTTCGGCGACCTCTCCATTCGATTCTACGGGCAAAACTACATAAGTGTATCAATTTTCAGATTTTGATCTCAACAAATAGAATTTCTAGAAGGAAAAAATTGAAAATGGCAAAAAATCGAGAAAAATCGTAAGGGGTGCATCAGGCATTTTTTTCGATATTGGCCATTTTCGTTTTTCCTTTCTAAAAATTCTATCCTTTGCAATAAAAATCTAAAAATTGGTATACTTATATAATTTTCCCCGAAGAATCGATTGGTGAGGTCGCTGAAACCTTAAACTTAGCCATTTAATGGCTATACCTAAAAAATCTGTTTTTTTAGGTATTGCCAAAACTCAACTTTGAACAAGAATATCTCTAGAGCGGGAAGAGATAATTGAATTCTGTTTGAAAATTTGGAATCAACGCATCGATAAGTCTAGAAAATGATAAGATTTGGAGACAAAAAATTCCTCCGGGAAATTTAGAATTTTTAGATATTCATATATCTTTTCCTATAGAATCGACTGGTATTATACCATTGAGATTGTATCTCTACCCATTTTAGAGATATAGCCAAAAAACACACTTTTGTGAGGTGTAATTTTTACAGCAAATATCTCAGGAATGAAAAGAGTTAATTAATTTCAGTTTAAAAATTTGAAATAGATGTATCGAGATCAATCAATGTACACTATTTCCTAAAATCAAAATTTTGTGCTCAAAATGAGTATTTTTGGGATATTTCGCGTTTGTTTAATACTGTTGTTGAGTTTGTTTTAAACCAAATACTTACCGCGGACTAGTAAACTAGAAGTAATTTATTAATACAGAAATAAACAAAAGATCACGAAAATGGCAATTGTGAAATCATTTTTAAGTCTTTCGTGAATCACCTACATGTTTCTACCGACCATCGGTTGAGGAATACAGAATTAAAGAATATAATTTTTTTGCGCAGTAAATAAATCCAATATATTTTTATTTGGTACATTTCTATTCTTGAACTAGCTTTGCAGTTAAACCCTTCCACTTGGAATCCCTTCCGCTAGTTCCTGGTTGCGTCCACCTACATATTCCTTGGATCGTATAATTCAATTGTACATTAATTTGTCTCCATGGCGTATCAGCGGTTCGCGATTCTTCTGTTAATTGTCCCCTGTGGGATTTGCGTCCAGCGTTGCGTTTAAGGAGATTGTTTTTCCTCCCAATTAATTTCCCGGCATGCATTGCCTGATAGACCGCGCATCCTCGTAAGCCGATTACCACGTGCTGCAATTACCGATATGCGGAGATGTCTACATGTCAACCAATGCCAGACGGATGCTTAATTAGGACACAAAAATAACCAGCATTTTTATTTTCAAATATATGAAGTTTATCTTGTCAATGTGATTCCAATTGAAATGTCGGTTTAAACATGTGAATTGCGAATAATAGTTTTATTGAAATTAATAGCTAATGACTTCCAAAAGATTTTATTATATTATTTCATTAATTTATATGAACTGAATTCAATCTCTATCCATTTTATTTAATTGTAATTTCGGACAATTTAAAGCAGTAGACAGATAACTTAACTTCAAAACAATGTCTGCAATACTAAATCCTGATGGCCTACAGTAAAGAATTGCAGATAACACAACGCGGAAAGATGGAAGTAGACCAACTCTTACGTTGTATTCCTTACATTATTGCTTACTTTATTTCAAGCAAGGAAGTAATAATGATTTAATAGATACAATTTGCTAAAGAATGATAATTCAAATCAAATGCTATTGCAGTCATCTGTTAATCAACTATTATGTCAAATATAAGAACATCGTCGAAAGAGAGCGCCAAAATCATAAAAATAATTATAAAATATCTGACTCGTATAAAAAAGTAAAAAATATAAATAATAATAATAATAATAATAATCATAAAATCATTAAAAAGTAATTTAAAAAAATTTGACTCGTAAAAAATATAAATTTCCGTAAAATTTAGGAGTTGCTCCGAGCACAATTTTTTCTGTAGATTTTGATTATTTCAAATTTGATTTAATAATGCAAAGACAACTTAATTAATCTTACCAATGTTAATTTAGTTTGGAAAGTGATTTCAGGATTGAAATGCAAGTACAATAGGCTTAATATTAATTCATGTTTTCATAACTTTTTGTTCCGCAGATAGGTAATTGTTATTATTTCTTAATCTCTGACCTACATTCTTAAATCCTTTCATTTTCTCAAAGGATATTGGATTAACTATGTTAAATTTATATTCTGTTGCGAGACCTTCGACCTCTTTTAAATATGAATTCCGGTTTGCCGAATTAATTTATTAGGATCTTAAACTTATAGTTGTTGTATTAACAATTAATTTTACCAATAATGATCATAATGTACTGAAACATTACAAAATTCATAAACATAAAATGCAAAACAATTTTAGGTATGTGCAACATTGGGAACAACAGGTTCCTGTGCTTTTGATAACTTGGAAGAACTTGGTCCATTATGTCGACAAGAAGGATTATGGCTTCATATAGACGCTGCGTATGCCGGTAGTGCTTTTATATGTCCGGAGTTTCGACATTGGCTTTCCGGAGTACATCACGCGGATTCTATAGCTTTCAATCCTTCAAAATGGCTTATGGTGCATTTTGATTGTACTGCTATGTGGTAAGAAATAAATAATATATTTGACATAAATATTGTATTTATATTTTTATTGATTCTTTAGGGTGAAAAATAGTGGAGCACTTCATAGAACATTTAACGTAGAACCATTGTATCTCCAACACGAAAATTCAGGACTTGCAATTGATTATATGGTATGCCAATTAATTATAAATTATTCTATTTTCAATGGCGCTACAGTCCAAGTTGAACCTTGGACTTCTCCAGTTTTGTCTCCATCTTTAAGGTCCAAAGCTGCTTTTCCAATTTCTTATTCCTAGTTTTCTTGCATCTTCTACTATTCCGTTTTCTCATTTTTTCCTCTAGGTCTTCCTGCTGGTCTTGTTCCATGCCATTTTCTTTGGAGTGCCCTTTTGGGTATTCGGGAGTCTTGCATTCTTATCAATTGTCCTGCCCATCGTAGTCTTTGTATCTTTATAAATTCTGATACAATTAATGGTTCTATTTTCTTTTCTATTCTTCTTGTTCTTTCTTGGGACCCAATATGTGTTTCTGTATGTCATAAGCGGAGTAAAGTGCAACCGAACTCACCGAGCCGCAGTTCTAACTACCATACTGTCGGTTGTTTCATTTGCCAGTGCTACTTCTATTTAAGGCTGTAATGTAGCAATCCCAAACCATCTAAGGTTTTGCAAGTGTAAGGGGTGAGGTAGCTAGGGGGTTGGACCGTAACTATTCCCCCACTCAAAGTGTAAAAGCGAAATGAGAGAGATAACATGTTTCGTGAACGAATGAAAATATTTTTATACTTTTTAATCATTCATTCACTTTTCTAATTCTTCGAAATTAATACCCCTACTCGGTCTACGAATATAAAGGGGTGGCGATGCAAGCATCGACTGCGTCTAGCGGCATCTCTTATGAAAAAATAGAACTAAATTTATTAATTTAATATTTCGAATTATTAGTTTACTAAAGTAATGTAATAAATTTTCTTTGGGGCAAACGATTCTTTACTTCATTCATCACGCTGCTACAGAGAGAAAATTCTTAAAATGTTTAGTCAATTCAATATAACATAGGTATAATATAAGGCAAATTTGGCACTTTTACCATTTAATTATTCAAATTCTATTAACAATTTTACATTTATCTCTGTGTAGCAGTGTTGAAGTACTATCCAAGAATTTATTTTTAAAATATCAATGTACAAGTTTAAATAATAGAGGCAAGAAACGAAATATTGTAACACCGATTTTCGCGCTGAATGGGACACCTACAGTAGAGCCTTAAGATGTATAGATGGCAAGTCTATAGCAACCAAGAGTGGTGTACAAGTAACTATATTTTTTTATTTTATGATAAATCACACGTTGTCGGTTGCTGGGACTTGAACTTACGATCTCAAGTTCGAATAACGTCACAACGAGTTAGAATGTGCGCTAGCTCGCTCAGCCATCCAGCCAACTTTGGGACCCAATATTTTCCTGAATATCTTTTTTTCGAAGATGTTGATTGCTTTCGCTGTCTTCTTTAATTATAATTGGAGATATAAAATTATACAAAGGATAGCCAACACTTTTGTATCAATCTTATTCGACTGCGAATGACCTTAGTAGTTAAGCTATCGTTAAACTTGTTATATATAATTGCTGTTTATGATTTCAGCATTGGCAAATTCCTTTAAGTAGAAGATTTCGCTCATTGAAACTATGGTTCGTTATTAGAAATTATGGAATTAAAGGTCTACAGAAACACATAAGAGAGGTAATATTTTTATGTCTGTACACTGTATTCTCTTTTATTGTATTGTTCTTTTCAGGGAGTGCGTTTGGCCCAAAAATTCGAAGCTCTAGTTCTCGGCGACGCTCGTTTTGAAATTCCTGCTGCTCGTCATCTTGGCATGGTTGTCTTCCGACTTCAAGGCGAAAATATTCTTACCGAACGGCTCCTAAAACGCATGAACGCCCGAGGAAAAGTTCATTGTGTCCCAGCGGCTCTGAAGGATAAATACGTTATTCGTTTTACTGTCACATCTAGTCGAACAACGGTTGATGATATTCTACAAGATTGGATTGAAATTAAAACGGTTGCAGCAGATATTTTGAAGGAAGCAGACGAAGTGAAGACTCCAAGAGCGAAAGTACCTCTTGCTGGTCAGTGGAAGACGTTGATCATTAATGTTATGGGCCTACGTTAACGTACTTTTTGTTTAAGTTGAGTTGTCATTTAGATAAAACTTTGTTTTTAAATTCTACTGCCATCTAGAGACAAATATGTTATAATTGAGAAAAGTACAATGAACTTTTACCAAAGTTATTTATTAAATCAAAAACTGATCTCATTTAATATGATCATTTGTTATGTAAGATATAAGTATCATTCAAGAAATATATTTATTTACGTAATATATACTTTCAAGTATATATAATCAATATGAAATATTTTATTTTAACATTCTGTTTTACTAACACTATTTAATTAAAATAATTTTGGATTTAATATCCGGTAGAGTTATATGGTAAGATGGTAAGGATAAGTATATATTTTGACAAGTCAATTTCTTATCCGGATTACGTTAATTATAAGAAAGAAATTGTTATAAAAAGAAATCCGTAATTTTTTTACTCGTACTTCCGAAATCCCTTAGGGGTTTGATAGAAAATAATGTATTATACAATAAAAATATAATATAGCTTAGCAATACTAAGAGTAAATTAAATAATTAATGTCCAACAACAAAATGCTAATCGAAATTTTAACAGCAATGTTGACTAGTTCATTTAATAATTTATTTCAATGTGATATTGTCCATTAAGAAATACTCCAAATTTATGTATTGTGGGTGCAACCGGTCATAAGTATAAGTAATTAAATGTATTATTATTTTTTAGAAACAAAAGAGAAAAACGAAAACTTTGGAACAAGTCTACTACTAGCAAACTCTCCACATTCACCGAAGATTGTAAATGGCAGTTTCGTTGCAATTTTCGATCAGTCAGAAATTTTGGAAGAATACGCCAACACCTTCAGTAAATTTAGACTTGGTGCACCGGACAGTCCAGGAAAGTACCACATATTTCATGATTATTTATTAGGTATTTCAAAATATTTATTGTAAAAATAATTTGGATGTAGAATCAAAAATTAGTGTTTTCTGTTTGTTATTCTTTTCAGTGTTATTTCCACTAACTGAAAAATTCTGTGTTGACATATTTCATTAGCATAAATTAATTTTCTTCTCATGTATTTGACGCTGAGGCATTCATAATTAACTTCTGTTTTAATTGCCAAATAATTCTCGGTTCCTAATTACAGCAATGCGGCGTCGTATTCGTGGTATTTTGATGACTGGGAAGCAGTTCTCCTTGGATTCGCATCTTGACCTGGTACACGGCATCGTAGGTAGATTGGCACTTAGGCCTAGTTCAGAACCTACTCGATCCGCTGCTCTACCTCCTGTAGAAGATGATGGAGGAGAAGAGAAAGAAAATAATGGCGATGCTAAAGAACTCGGTAAGAGAAAATATAGATCAGATTTTTAAAATAAAATTTGCGAAATAGTCTGTGAATGCGATTGCTTTTTTTACTTTTTACCTTAATCTTGTTGCTTTCGTTTTCAATCATACCGTGTTTTTTTATTTTAGATATTGTTTTAATTTAATGATTATTATTATTATTATATTTTGTTTTATATTATAATTTTTGCATGTTGCATGTAAGATCCAAGTACACTTATGTCTTCTGACGTCACCAGAAGAGTCAGTATCAGATAAACAATCACCGATCGATAAATAAGTAATTTTCAATTTATTTCTTAAAAGGTTTGACCTTATATTTTATTTATTTTGCAGTAGAAGAGGAATCAACAACCGGAAGTAGTTTTCTCGAAGCTCCCCAATCACGTGATTTCCGTTCTAAATCCGTAGATAACGTCTTCTTCATGTCAGGAGATGATAAAGGAAATAGGAAGAAATGTCTTAAATGTGGACATGCTATTACTACTAATGGTGAATCTTCGCTTCATTAATGAACTATCAGAAAAATTGTGGCACAATATATGTAGGTAGGTTTCTTTCAAACGAATAATAAATTGTAATATATAAATGTTACCAATTTCTCAAAATTAGATATATAAGTAGTTTTAATTTTAATTATTATTGGCTGCTTATATTTATTTAAAAATGTATAAATAAATTCCGCAAAAAATATATAAAACATCAAGTAACACTTACCATTTCGACGCCAAGTAATTGAAATTAATTTTACCATGGAAACAAGTCCAAAGTCACAGAATATATTTAAAACAGTTAATATATATCACGTTTGTTTAAATTTTACACTAATTTTAATTGTTTTCAGTCAACACTTGTACTAATTTTCTTAACAACTGTCATTTTCAAAGCCACTGTCTGTACTGACATCTGTCGTTAAAACAGGAAAATTGTTTTAGAAATATAAGTAGATATTAATATTTATAATTTATAAAATGTTTTTAATTTTACATTGTAGTAACATAGTACTAGTACTTCTCTGTCTATGAAATACTATTTCATTGATATGTAATAAATGTTTATAAATGTACATTACAAATAATTCAATACGTAAATAAGATATGTGTAAATAATTCAACAATTGTAATCAAAAATAACATTGCAGTTTATTTTTATTTCATGAGATGTAGATCATCTCATATACTGCTGTGAAATGCAATAAAAATAAAAATAATTGTTGTGAGACAGCATCCAAATAATAGTTTTATTTAAAAATATTTTGCGCACCGATGCAACGCGATCGGTGACGAACATTCCCGAACCAATGACTTAAATTTTAACGGAATTCTTGTTATTTCATGATATTTAATTATTGTGCAGTGATTTTGTGATGTGTATTAACATTTTAAGTACAATTCGCGTATTTTGGTGTTATATTATTTACCGTAATGTGACAGTGTGTGAAAAACTTTATGAAAATTTAAAAAACAATATTTGTGATGTGAACATCGAAAGACTGTTGGAAGATTGAAAGTATTTGTTCGTGCTGAAACTTAAAAACATGCAAAATGTAAGTGATATTTACTATTTTATTTGTGGTATGTTGTTATTAATTTACTAAATCTTATATTAATGATAACTGTAAGTGGCGGGATTTTAGTAATTTTATTTTATATCAATTTTAAAATATTTATTTTGTTATTGTAATTAATACCTAATTGTAAAACAGTTAAAGTTTGAATACGCTGTACGTGGTGTGTTAATGAAGTAAAAAGACTGACTTTTTAAAAAAAAATATTCGAATAGAATTACAATTCAATATAGTCTCCCTCAAAAGTAATTTTATTGAGAAACATAGTGCTGGAGTCGAATAGTTCTTCCTATCCTTACGGTATTGCTGGAAATCGGTTACTGGAATCACCTTCAGCTGGTCTGTTACTGTTGTTTAAATGTTTTGAAGTGTCCCAGAATGAATTACCTTGAGGTGAGGAAGAGGAAAAAGTCACAAGAAATCAAGTCAAGCGAATAAGGAGGCTGAGGAGGCACAGAATTGTTTTTATTGGTCAAAATCTCATTTTTAAACCACGATCTGAATGCACAAGACTCCAGATTCTGCCGACATTTTCATCATTCTTGAATATGCTTTCGCTGCGAGTTTCATCGTCAATCGACTCTTTTCCTTCTGAAAATATCTAAAACCATCGAAAAACATAGCCCCTTGAAAAAACACTGTTTTCGTAAATCAGCTTAAGTTTTATAAAAGTTTTCATTGCACTGTACCCAAGTCTGAAGCAAAACATGATAGCACAACGAACAACCAAATGACTTAAGCGAGTTCAAACTCATTCTGTAAGCATATAACATATTCATCTATTCGAATGCAACGTTGGTCTTATTACTTAATTTTTACAAACCTCGTAATCTTCTCAAATAATTTTCTTTTTGCTGTCTAAACCTTTAGGATCAATTGCGTCCCCTTGCATCTTCTAAATCAATCGATTGATTCTCAGTAATACCTAATGGTTTTGACAGAATATTATTGTGTTATTTTGGATAGGATAATATAAATTAGAAGATATATTATTGGAACATTTATTTAATCTCTTTTCAATAGAATATATAGAACAGTGCATCGTCAACATTCTATATCATATAGAAATCGCGAAGAGAACAATTAAGTTTACAGTAGACTAGATAAGAGTAGCTACTATGAATACAAATGTTTGGCATTCGATTGACTTACATTAACTATTCAACGGATATTTTACAATGTCGTTGAGGTGGCAGAAACTTCTTTACGTCACAACCGGAAGTATCTGTACCGGAAATCATTACACTCAGGAGACAAGAAGGGAATCAACAACTTCGACTGACATCCTTACAGTTCCGTTGTTTTTTAACAAAATGAACAAATTCTATGTTTATACCTGGACACGCTTGCTAGCAGAGAGCATTATTGGAGCCATTTTTGTAGGAAGAAGTTAAATTCACTGGGCAAGTAAATTTAACTGAATTGTAGTGGTTTTAAATTTACAGACTCTGTAAGGATGTTAGTCGAATGTTCCTACACATTGTAATTCTAAGAAAAGAGAATAATTAATTATTCAAGTAGGCCTAATGAACATATAGTCACATATAAGATGAGAAATAAAGAATAGGGACATATCAATAAGCTCTTCGATACAAATTCAGTACAGCTAAGTTTGTTACAAAAATAATTAGTAATATAAAGAATCGTTTCTGCATTGAACTAACTTCTGTTTGGCAACTCGCCCAGCGCTAACTTAGATCTTGTAATTAGTAAAATATACATTTGTCATATTTACAGGTTTACGTTTTCAGGGTCACAGATATGCAGTTTGGACGAATTTTTAAAATTTTATTCAGTTTTCTTATTCGGAAACGAATTAGGATTTGTTCCAATTTTATTTATACTTCAAATTGAGATTTATTTTGAATTAACAACCCTTCATTAATGAGATTAAATTAATCTTGACCTGCTTTCAAAAACCTTCACCAATATAACAATGATTTTTCAATTCTTTGACAGTAATTGATATTTATGTTTATAATTACAATATTTTCAATTTTTAAATTTATTTTCTATTTTCTTTTGTACAGTATTGTACAGAAAATTATATCTGGTATCATATTTCTTAAAATCCATAATAACTCTAATGACAGGATAATTTTCAATTTTCTTTTGTTCTTAATTTCAATATATTATATAATTGTAATATTAGTTTATATTATACTCGTATATAGATTTATAAAAACTTCAAAACTACTGGGTCTGCTTTTGACTCGCAATGTAGTACAAATTAAATAATCAATCACTTTTCTATCTTGTCAACACTTTTTTTAATAAATAAATGTAGTATTTTTTTATTAAAACTTTTGTGCAAGAAATCAAAAATATTATTAATAAATAACAGAATTAATTATTTTGTGAGTCAAATGTGGACATCCAGTATGCAATCTTTTCAAAAACCTGTATATTGTAATTGTATGAATACTGTAACAATGTTAACATTCTTAAACATTTCTACATTATTATCCTTAAAATGAGAATAAGTGTAGTAATATTTGTTTATTATATTGTTGCATTTAAACTCTCTACATCTTTAATGTTATACGCCTCTATCATATGGAAAACTGGTTGATCTCTGTATTAAATTTGTTTCCAAATATGAAAAGTACAAATTATGATAATCTTCAAACATGATATAATATACATTGACACGCTGAAGCGATAACATACAATATTATCTTTTGTTAATTTATAGAAAGACATCAAGATAAAAACAGTACTTAGAGACTTTGAAACATCAGTCTAAATTGATTGACACATAGCACAATTTTATCTAATTTCAGTTAGAAGAAGATTAGAAAGTTAATGTAGTTTGTGCATTTGAAACACATGTGCGACTATCTATCACAAGGGAGGGTCGAACTGGGTGCTCCCAGGTCACCAACGAACAAATCTCACAAGTATTTTTTTTTAAAGAAACATGTTTCATTTTTAATACTGCATACTTTATTAAAAATTTTATATAAATCATATTAATATTACTAATTTTTTTTTAAAGAATATTTATTTTTATCTTTATAAATTAATTAAATATTTACTTAAATTAGTTTTACCTGTTATAAATAAGTTAGTTAAGTTGAATTTGACATAAAAAATGTAAGTTCTGATGTTTCATTAAATTTTGATATAAGTACACTAATGTAGAGCACGCAGTGGTCTTCATTATTATTATAATTCTAATTTAATTTACTTTATTTACTTACAATTATTTTCAGATATATTATTTGCAAATTCACTTATCAATGTTTTAAATTTATATAGCATATCAATACAAAATTCTATAAATAAAATTATAATTTCAACTAATAGTTTGTGAATATAAACATAATATTTGAAACTTATGATTTTTAAATTACAAATGTTTAATTATAGTGTGCTCTTTATTTAATATAGGTAATCTGTTTTATAAGACAACATTTAGTTCTAGATTGAGATTCAAATTTGTATTTATTATGTTAGAACGTTCCAACTAGACCGCAAATAGATTAGTAGATTTTATGGTAAAATTTTCATGTCATTTTTATGTTAATAGCACATATTGATGTTTAAGTCAGGTTACTATAAATTTTTAAAAGCGGACAATATGACTAGTAATGTTTTTTTAATAATAATGTTTAATGTATGTATATTAAAATGTTTTTTTTTTATTTGATATAATAAAAGTTTGAATGTTAATGATTCTATTAGTTGGTGACCATGGTTTTTAGGCTAAGGGATTTCATTCCGTACGAAATTCTCTAAAAGTCTTATATATTGGTGTTCTGGATTATAAGTACCTTTTATCTCACACCTGTGGTGTTAAAATCCTTTACGTTTAAGAAAATTTCGTTTTTAATTGGGTTCGATGACTAACGAAAATGCTGAACCAAGCAGTACAAATATGAAACATCTTTCTTATTCGGAGAAAATAATGATATGAACTACGATATCCTAATGACAGCGATATGTCTAAACATTATACCTAAAAATGACTAACAAAAATAAATCAATTCATACTGCCTGATTCATAAAATCACAATGCAAACACTGGTTACTATGACAATGAGGAGGGTTGAGGGTTTGTTTAAACAAATGACAATGGCGTGTTTAGGAACTGCGTACTGCGTAACGCATTTCAGGGCCGGAACGGCCCATTGGCTCGAGCTACTATATCGGGAATGGGAACTTAGGAGGAAGTGTCTTCTTCTTGATTGTGCTTGGCCAATGCTAGGAGGATCATTGTCAGTTCTTTCCGGTTGATTTTGCCGTCTTGGTTGTAGTCTACGCCTCGCAAGATGGTCTCTTCGAAGTCTAGGAGGTCTTGTGCGTCGTAGTCCTAAACAAAATAGATTTTAGAAATATGCACTTTTTTAAAACTGTAAAGTTAAATTTTAAGCTTCCGTTAAACATATAATAAATTTTGGTCCAACTAAACGTCTGCCCCAATTAAACGAACTAATAATATAAGTATTCTTAAATAAAACTGAAACTAATTTTATTCTGATACCCATATACCTCTTTGTATAGTAATTTACAAATAGTGATTCTTTGAGACGAGACATGTAAAATATTTTTCCTACGACCACTGTTAAAAATAGTATTTTTAACGGTTGCTTAGCAAGTTAAAAATAACAGTTTATAACACAGTAAATACTTTTAAAACGTTGCCATTGACAACGTGTTAAAAGTAAAAAACAAATTTACTTTTAACACGTCTTATGTTCAGTTGTTCATAACAAATACATCATGACCTGTCATAAATGTCATTCTAATGCTTAGTTTTTATTTACTAATAGGTACATAACTGTGGTCGTAGGAAAAATAGTGTATGATATTTGTGTTAAAAGTGATTTTATTTCGTTCGTGGGGTTTGTTAAACTCGGCTTCGCCTCGTTTCAAACTTCCCCACTCACTCATAAAATGTCACTTTTAACACTTATATCATAAATAACTATTATTTCGTCTTATTTATTTCCTATCTCGAATGTTATTATCTTGTCATGGTCTCGAATCTCGCCGAGACCTCGATTTTTCAAGATTGAATATTGCAGGCTTTGTCACGCACGCCATCTGTGCACAGTGTTTCCATACATAGAGAAATTTCCCTAGATCTAGGGAAAAATATTATTTTTTAGATTTTAATTATTGGTATAAATATATAAGTACAATACAATTATATGCTTCATCTACATTTTGTCTTTGCGTACAGACAGTCTTATAAAAATTCACTAAAATGATTAAAATTAAGATTTTTGATTTTGTTTTTTAATGGTACACTGATACTACTGTTAGATGGTGTACGGAATTCATGAGATTCCTAAACTTACATTTGTTCGGTATTTACTATTTTAACATACAACAATTCTTCACAATTCAATCGTTCAGTCTTCAATGATACTACACCTTGAGAGAAATAAGTTACATTTACCGCGAATTTATTATATATTAGCAAGTTATTTTCCAAATATTGTTGCTGAGAACTCATTAAATGTTTTTGATAATAAATTGCAGGCATTTTATTTATTTCAAATTTTACCATGTGCGATTTTTGAAGTAAAATATCTAAAATAAATCTTTAATTTATGTATGTGTGTGAGAGTACTCTAATTCCTATCATAATGTAAAAATCAGTCACTTTTTCTGTTACTGATATTAAAATGAAGTTCAACTGCTCTTTGAAATTCATAACTGTATTGTTGGTTGCTTGTTCAATAATTACAAAAAATTACTAGATTTAAATTTATACTACAAGTAAAACAAGTTAATAATGAAGCTTTTCTATTGAAAATTTAATGAGGTTATTAATGTCTATTTTTATTTGCTGAAGCTTGGTATCAAAGGATTTTCACGAACTTTTGTAATCAAGTAAAAATAATAAAATCTAACTAATAAGCAAAATCTCATTAAAATGGTCTCCTTAAAAACTTAAGATTTGTCCTTCTATTTTTCTAGAGATATTTTCTTTCTTTTTTTCCTCACATTTTTCACCTTACGCCACTAGCGTTACCACGACGACGTATATAATTAAGTACCATAATTTATAGTTGCCCGTACATACTACAAGGTGAATATTAAATTTTCCTCCTTGTGTCACTAATTTATGCTCTTATACACATTATTAAAAATTTCATTACACAGGAAATTTCCAGGTGACAAAATTAATATCACAAGGGTATATGCTCTGTGATGATTATTAAACATAGTTCTCAATTTTTGATGAGGATTTTACGTATTCTTTAGAATGAAATTTTAATTTTCTAAATTATGTATAGGTACAACAAGAAATGAATTTAATACTTGCAGAAGTTTTCTTGTGTTATATTTTTGCGCGGAAGAAAAATCTTTATTAATGTACAGTGAACAAGCACCTCATTTGCATATGAGAGGTATATAGGAGGAGGCCTGGTAAATTAAACTATTATTCTGAGAGTGGATGGTTACTATAGAGACGACACAGTTACGTTACGATGCCTCTATATAATGCACCAACCACCACTAACATGTATTTATGAACACGTAATAATCGTTAATATCCTTTATCTTCTGCTATAAAGATAGATAACTACGAGGATAATACTATGTCAGAAGGGATTATCTACAGTTATAAATATTACATTTTATATTCACGTAAATAACAAAAAAGGACATTCCTAGACGGAGCAAGGGTTCATATTTCGAGACAATTTTACTTGTATTTTTATAGGAGGATCTAGTAATAAAAAATAATTGTATTGTTCAATGAAATTGGGAATTTACGAATGCACAATAACGATCTATTTTTGTGAATACCAACAAATATAAAGTTGAAAATTACGACCCTGTCTATTCATGTATGTGGAAAAATATTAAAATTTATAACAGCATTATAAAGTGCATGAAAATGCAATATTTTTTCACTAAAATTGCAAACATTCCTGGTGGAAAATTACTCCTAAAATTTACGTTTACAAATTTGAAACGCTGGTTGTATTTTTGGGTTTAAATGCACTTTAAAATGTAAATTAAAATTTTACGAACTTCATAAATTTTCGCTTGTGTTTATTAAATTTTTTTTTCGATTAATACTTTCATACATCATTATATAATGAGGGACTCGAACCGAAAAATTACACTAAAATTTTATAAAAACTTGTGGTTAATACTTTCATTTAGTACAATATTTATATTTATACTAGTTTTAGTTCCGACATTTTTTTGGTTAAAGAATAAATTAATTTTTCTTTTTCAGTTTCCATATTTAAAGAAAAAAAATATTGGTTTTTGTTTTCGGTTACGGTTTCATAAAGAGTTAAATATCAGTGCCGTTTTTGGTTACGGTTTTGTTAAGATTCGGGTCCCAGTATATAATAAATATGAACTTAAGGACTTATTAATATGTACCTGAATAGAAATTTAACAATTACCAAATGAATTCCGTTAAATAAGCAGACATTAGTTTTATTTTTCACAATTCGATGTTTCATTGAAAATATTAAACGTTTCATACTTAGTTTTCTATTTTATGATAATCATAAATACACAAATATTAAAAAATAGAACACAAATAAAAATAAATAGAAGCAATTTACATTGCTTATTATATATATTTAACATTGTAATAGTAACTTACAGAAATGCAAATAACAAGTGAAGATGGTACATGATTATTTATATAGGTAATAATTTTCGATAAACTAATGCTGTTTTCAAATATTCTCTCGCCCTATCTTAATAACATCTAGGACCACCATCGCATAAACGGAAGTTATAAATCTCAATGCTTGCAGCACGTGATCGTGTTTCAATTTATACGGAAATGCAAATAGTACGTTGTCAACACGTCACTTGTTTATGTTTATAGAGATGCATGTGCACATAGCCGGTACCCGCCTGGGGATTAGGTTGGTTTACATGGAATTAGAATGAATTAATCTCAGTGTAACGGCAGATGTGAAATGTAATGTAGGTACGACTGCCTTGGTTATTATACGTGTATTTGCAAGTGTTGTTTACGACTCATTATAATGCTCTAACGACTGACCAGCAAAGATACTTTAGTACGAGTTAATTCCTGCAATGTTCATTGTGTATGAAACAAAACTAATGAATTTATGTTTGTAAACAAAGAGAAAATACTGTTTCTATGACTGTATGACAGAAGTGTACCGTTCATATTTTTAAACATTTTATAAACGCTAAAAAAAACTAGCAAAATCGTACCAGTAAAAGTTAGGACTTTAGTGGGTGTGCGTGTGCCTGCGTCCAATTTGATAAAAAAACGCGTAATTTGTTTCGCTCGCGAATAGCACTTTTAAATAGATACTGGAAGAGAGGTATGCCTACAAGTCTTCGTCTTTCGTCCCAAATCTAACCTAAATTAACCTAACCTAAGCTAATCTAACCTAACCTAACCTAATCTACCCTGACCTAATCTAAGCTAACCTAACCTTATCTAACTTGATCTAACTGTTAAGCAATTACTCAATCTGCTAAAAAAACTTTTGAATTACATACGACTATATTTATGTAATTGTAATATTTTGAGAAATATTTTTAATTTGAATTTGAATCGATCTAAATTTTAAAGTTTCCCTCTTGTATATAATCGATTGATCTAGCAGACCATTCTATTATGCTACCATTGTCTCTAAAGTTATTATTATGATACTTAAAATTGTTGTTGAACTTGAGAGTAAGATCTGTTATAATATCAAGTCGTAACCATGGATGTGATAAATCCAATGTTTTAGGTTAAAATTAATACCAAAATTATAATAATCAACATGAAGTTGTCTGAGTATTTTTTCAAAAAATCATTTTCATATATTTAAACTAGTTTCATATAAAAAGCCACTGCTGTTAAGATAAACCGTCGTATATAATTGTTAGAATTAAAAAACTAGCGCTTACGAGCTCACAAGCCAAACATCTCACTCATGTACAATTAATTATTACACTCACTTGTAATGTAATGTAATGTATACTATTATTTAAAGGAACGGTCTTGATATTCAAATGTTTCTGTTAATAAAAATGAAGCCTAGAAACTTATAATTCCGTATGTTGTATATTAAATATTAATAATTAAAATAATGTATAAAACTGTGAAGTTTATATTCATAAAAGTTATATTACTCACTAAGGAAACATACATTCATCTGTTTAAGTGTTGAGTGTGCTTTAATGAAAGAAGTTAAATATTACCTTTTTAACGAGTTCTAATAAATCCTTTAAAAATCCTCGCAGTTCTTCGTTTTCTATGGTGCCGTTATTATCCTGAAAGTACATAAAATATAATAGTGAAGTTTATGTTGTACTAAACTACTTTTCTCGTAATTAAATTATCCAGAATGCAGTTAAATGGAAAATTGCAAAACAACTCCAAATTCAATTAAACTCGATAAAACAACTAAAATTAATTCTTTAATGTGTCTTTTAATTGTATTTATTATGTTAATAAAGAGCTGTATTATAAATTTAGAGTGATATTGACCAAATAACTCATTGCATGTATGTATAAATACAAAATGCATATTTGCAATATTTCAATCAACACAAATGAAAAGTTTTAATGAACATATTAAATGTTTTGCGTAGTTGATGAAATAATGATTTTTCGTGCAAAATATTGCGCAGCGTGATGCTATGTTTTTACAAATAATAATTTATTTTAGTAAATTAAAAATTTCAGGAGAATCTATACTCAAATATTTTTTTACATTTATGATTCAATAAAATTAATTTTGCAATGTAAATGAAGATAGTTAATTCAAAGTTTTTATGAAATATAATAAAATTGTTAAATTTAATTAGTTTATAAATGAGAAGGTTTGATATTTTTGTTTAGTAAGAGAAATATTTTTAAAGAAATTTTCAATTTATAATCTTTAAAAAGTTTTGGTAAAAGCATGAAAGTTTTTGAAGAACTAATCCGCTTTAAAATTACATCATGAAATGTCCGGGCAAAAAATATTTCTATTTTCTGTGTAATCTAATTTTAAATCCTATAAAAACACGTTAACTGTACTCACCCTGTCGTAAAGCGAGAAAACCCTCTCAATGTCGTCCTTGGTGAGTTTGGTGGCGCCCTGCGCAAACACAAAGCGTATTATCCTTTGAATTATCCTCAGAAAGCAAAAACATGAGGAGAACAGGTATGTCGTGGTCAGTGGTGCTGTATGTCCAGACATAAGGCGGAGGGTGAACATTTAAAGCTCATGAAACGTGCGGTGCTCAAGCTGAAAGGTGCTCAGAAAAGGGAGAGAATCGTACGTCTCTAATTTACGAGAATGAATACTAACGAATAGTTTATTATACAGATGTCCGTGATTCGATAGTGATAAGGATGTTACCTTAGATAATTTACGTCGAAAATACTTTTTACACTTACAATGTCCTAAGTTCAATATCACTGGATTTATGGGCGATATAAATTTAATAGAGCAGGCCATGATTACACTTTTTTGTTGATTGATTGTAGCAATTGTTTCTTCTTTGATGTTTCATATTTGTGTTACCTTATTGATAATTAGCAATATCTACATTTTCGTATCGATATATTCATCTTTTACTCCGTTCTAAAGTATAATATCGTATGATACTAATTAACATAGACGCCAGATGAATGTAATATAGTTAAGTCAGAATAGTGATACTATATTGTATTATAACTTTTCATGAGTCATATTACTCTGAGAGAAAACAGAGAGGAAAAAATATTAATTACTTATTTTTTAATTTATTGATGTATGTAATTTATGAAACTGAAACTTATATAAAAAACTATTAACTATGAACAGTAAAATGAAGAAAAATTACGGCTCCGATTATTTTTCATCTGGATGCACTCCCCTGAATAAAATTTTGCCGGCGCCCTTGAATATATCTGAATAATAATTTTGATAACTGGTGGATTACAAGAGGAAGTCCAGTTCTTTGGCTACCTCTTGACTATTATCTGTAAATGGATTAATTTATAATAGTATGTCTGTAACTACATTCATGTGGGTGAACCTGATACTCGTCAGAGAACTACTTCTTTAATTATAGGAAGGGTTAGAAATTAGAATGTGTATTCAGACGTGAATGTTTAAAAATAAAGTCTTGTATGTTTGCATGTTGAAAACTTTTGAATCTATTGGTTTTTTTTTTTATAAATTATTATATTATTTTGCGAAATTATTGTGCACCAGTTTTTAAAAACCGGAACATGTCAAAACTATTTAAAATAATTTTAATTTGCAATGAAAAATTTACAACGTAATAAAATATAATTTTGAGTTTTTGAGAGAAAAAAAGTCGATGCACTGAATTCAAGTTTTTAAGTATTTCAATGCGCAGATTTTATATTTTGAAGCAGATTTTTGTCAACTTTAATAGTTACCGCTTTCAAAGTTCGGAGCAAAACACACTATGGAACTGTTTAAAGTAGTTCTAAACACTAGTAAAATAGTAAAAGAAACTTTGACAATTGAATTTTATGCTTACGAGTATGTCAAGTATCATAATAATGAAACTTGTAAAAAAGTTTCGAAGAAAATATTTTCAAATATATCTCTTATATTCAAACGATTATTTACTTTACCAAAAAAGTTTTTTGTGGATATAAATTAACAGCTTTACGATTGTACTGCTCTTTTTTATTTAATTAAATTTGGGAAGACAATAGACTTAGAATTTTCTCGTTTCTACGTCAAATTTGATTTATAATGAAGTGGGTCGAAAGATTTACACGTTACCTGTGCCAATATTTTCCTAACACGAAATTTACGTCCATGGGAAGATAATAAAAATAAAAAGCTTTCACGGAAAAAGCTCTCATGAAATTTCCAAACGAGATTATTTCATTAACAAAATCGATTAAATTTAGTACTAATAAAATATTTAGTTTCCTCACAAATTTTAGTGAAGTATAAAATAAAATGTATTACAAAAATTTCACGAGGTTAGATAAATTTTATTCCTGGAGTGTGAAACGTACGACTCCCTTGTTGAAAATATATTGTGCGAACAAACATTATTCTTTAAAATCAGTTACAAGATATCTTTAGTAGAACTTCAGCAAGTTTAAGTAAACTTTATTGAATCGTATAATTTTATGGAGAATAAAAGATATCCTGAAATGATTCAGATTAAATACATTGTGCAACAGAATTCATTAGACGATTTGAAATGGTGAAATGAATGATTATTTTTATAGTAATACCTTAGAAAAAATACAAATAATTATTATTTCTAAATAATTCAGATGTATAATTCTTTTAAACATTATCTTCTTCAAAAAATTAATTCATATCGGACATATTTTGTTTGAATTTTTGTGACTAACTGCTTTTATAAAGTCGGTACAAACAGAGCCTTGTACATATACCAGAAAACCGGATGACTATTTACGAAAATTTTAATAAAAATAATAACAGCAACAAATGATTTTTTTTTACTATATTCAAAAGTGTTCACATAAAAATAAACATACTTTTTAAAGTGTCACCGACGAATGATAATTTTCGCACCATCAGAAATTGTAAACTAATAGTATTTTATAGAATTCAAGAATGAAACACTCGAACAATTTTTGATGTTTCTTTTTGTCATGCACTTCATCTTAACTAAACTTAAAGTGAGATGAGCTGACCAGAGATTTTAGAATAATAAAAAGAACGACAATTGTGAGTTTTCTTTAAAAATCTGTATTATTCTTCGAAATAAAAGAATATAGTGCTCGAATCATCTATATCTTCATTTAATAACTAATGTTCCTAACGATAAATTTAAAAGATTGTTAAAAATTATAAATTGATGTTTCTTTAATTATTTTCTTAAAAAGTAAAACTTACTAATACAATATCATTAATATATTTAGTAATATTGTTGATTGACAGCAAAACATAACCCAACTTTTGAAAGTGAGTTTGCATCGGCAAGATGGGAGCAATTCTTCTTATTTTGTTGTGACAAAAAGAACGGTCATTGACAAAGATATTTTGAGAGATATTGTAAAAAAAAACTAATGTTTGACGAGTTTTTGTAACTTTGACCACTACTACGTAGCGAGTTAAATACTTCAGCTTAAGAACGAATAAAGTTGTTCTCGGTCAAGGCAAGCAGTAGCTCCTAACTATTTTATCTAATATAAAAGTTTCGTGCGTTTGAACTTTAAACTTTTCATTTCAATATCGAATTGACAAATAGCACATTCAAAACAAAGCTTCTATGCGTACAATAAGTGTTCAATCAGCTAACATTCGCATAATACAAGTCCTTAAAGCTTTGTTCAATTGTACAAAATAAACACAAAACAATAATTAATGCTCTACATTGTACTCCTTGTACAATTAATTTCAAATCGTTTAATGAATTCTGCTGCGCGTTGGAGAACAATTGAACGACACTGACGATGTGTGAGTACTTACTTCGATTCCTTCCTGGGAAATTGCGTCGGATTACATCACAAACATGTAAAGCAGTGCACACGACGCACACATACATACGATTGTATTTAGCTAATCACGAATTAATTACGAGGGGTATAGTCTTTCCACGACAACATGTCATTCACGTCGTCAATAAAAAATAATAATGCCGTCTTTATTTTTATTTTTTATATATAATAATTAAAGAAATATATAAATGAGAAAAAAAATTGCTCAAATTACAACAACAAATTTCTGTGAAATTTTAGTAGAAAATATTTTAAAAACCAAGTTTGTAGGGGTAAATAAAATTCGTAACAGCATTTATATTAGAAACAGAAAGTAATAATCATTAATTACATCATGTTTAATTTATAAATTGTAGAGTTCATCTAATTTGATTAAAAATAATGATGTAATTTTTTTTAATCTTCGAATGTTCAGTTGCACCCAGAAGGCTTAAGTTTTAAGCCATATTTAAACAAAAAAATTCTAATCGTAATTTTGACAGTAATGTAAACGCTAATATTTTAAAGGAAATTTAAAATTTAAGGAATGTTGGTGCAACCGGACATACCTAAATCTAATTTTTGAAAATTATCCGTAATATACATAGGTAACTATAAAAGCAGGTTTGGCCTGATTTAAATGATTGATTTTTATCAAAGAAAACAATGCAAATTATAATAAATATTTTATTATTGTTACAAAATTATAAATAATAACTTTTACAGAAGAAGAATATAAGTATTTAAATGTGTTACTAAAAATAAAAATTCTGTCTTACTTTTCCTAATTTTATTCAAATAAATCGTTTTGGTTTTATTACAGATTTTGTTACCGTTTATGAAATAAAATATTTATTTTAATTAAAAAAAAATTAAAAAAAATATATTTTTTATATAAAAAAAATAATGATGTGTTTATTTTTTTAAATAAATCATGATTTTTGCCAACCCTGTTTAAAAGTAGACAATTATTTCGAAAACTAAGTTCTTATCATTAGTAAATCACAACTAAAACAATTGGTAAACCATGGTAGAGCAGAAATTTTATTTGTTTGAATAGAAAAAATAAAAACCGATAAGTAATTGTTCCTTTATTAGTTCTTCGCACGACTATGAAGTGAATTCTCGTTATCGTAGATAGACTATACAGTTGTTATGCTACTAGCTCTAGTCATTCTTTTATTTTGTTGTTATTAATTTTAATTTAATTTAGTGCTTCTAGGTGCGCTTTACGAAATACTTCCAGTTGACAATCGAAATATTCAATAAACATTTAAAAATATGTATTTACCAAAAAGCAAAAAATTGACAGTGTGAGATTTCCATGAAAAATAAATGAAGTAGTTGAATAGCAGTCATTGAGCCATGTAGAAATATCGTGGGTGCTGACCAAACATTTTGTTGTCAATAAATCACCGGAGTTGATTGTGTTTTTTATTGAATTTTCCGAATGTCAAACTGGCTGGGAAGTTCGGTAAAGACAAAAGACTGTAAAATACGAGAGATAGGTAGAGAAAGAGAGAAATATGCGCAGATAAAGAGAAGAAAACAAGCTCAAAACCAATCCAATGTTTTTATCTGTGGCCGCTAGCGAGGTCCAGAACTAATTTCATTGAGAACCAAGTCTGCCCACCATTCAAACTCAGGAGCGAGGTTTTTTGCAAGAAAAATAGATGGGGTTTAGGTAAAACTGAGAATATTTCTCAAACCCTCAGGGGTAAATAAATTTTGTCGCGAGTTTATTTGAAGTTTGAATGACAAATACTTGGCAGATTTGTATAAAATGTCATTGGTTATATTTGTTGCGAGTGGCAATTTGTTTTTGGGTATTACCTTGAATACTTGTCGACACAGGAAGTTTTCTTTTACTGGAAGCAATCTGTAAAATAGATTCAATAAAAAATTATTTCAAATATAACAAATAATAGTATTGTGCTAGCAACATGAGAAGAGTTAGCGAAAGAATATAACGTTTGTCCCTATTAGTACGAAGCAGTTATTTAAATCAAGATTAATAATATCTTCTTGCAAAATGGAAATATATTCAAATAAGTTTTTGTGATTTTATCATTTTTGAGGATAAATGTAAGCTTTGGAAATCCGAAGAAACTTTTTTATTTGAACTAATTTACATGTATGGAAGACGTTTCGGATGTCTGATAACATCCATCATCAGTTCAATAAAAAATGATTAAATTACATAAATTTTTTGTTGCAATGTCGAAAATTTTTTTTATATAATAAATATAAGTAGTAAAATTAATACTACACTTCCATTATTGGTTCAGGAAAATTTTTAATTGTAAATGAATAAAAGAAAGAAATTAAATATGATGAATTCATCATTGAGAGTTAAAGCGATTAATTGCGACTAGTATTGTCGTCTAGGCAAGACTAAGTCCAAGTCTAAATTAAAAAGTCTTGTCTATGTATTAAGACTAGATTGTACCAAGACTCGTTCTTTTTCTATTTTACAATTACTGTTTCAGCTCGGATCGAACAAGCTTCACATGATATATTTATATTTCGAAAATTAATTTTTTTTAACTAATTTAGAGTCTTGAAAATTGTCTAGAATATTCCAGTCTTGATCTAGAATAAGAAAGTCTTGTCTTGTCTTAAAATCTCAAGATACAACTATGGCAAGTCTTGTCTTGATAATTTAGATAAGACAAGAAAAGAGTCTAAAAAGTCTATATCTAGACTAACTTAGGTGTTGTTTTCGCAATAAATTTATTCCCTTGTATATAATTTAAAATAAAAGAAATAAATATATTTATAATGTGATAACAAGACAATTTTATGCAGATGGATCTATTTATAAAATGTTTAATTTTGTTATTTTATTATTGTTGTTTTTTTTTGCAAAGTTTGTATAACTTTAAGGATAATTTTAGCTTGATGGATAATGGATGTGAAAGTAATAATATCTCCCAAGTTATTATTATCACTTTGTAGATAAATTAGCGTAGGTTTGAGATTTCTCATGAAATAAAATTCATTTTGTTTGTAATGAAATTCAAAGGAAAGTTTAATTATCAGAGTTGGTACATTTATTGGAATTTAAAACGTGGGAGTAGCTGAGTAGCAAGTGGAAACAAATATTTAAATGAAAATCTTACTTTGCCATTTCTGAGAGTTGAAGTCGTCCGTCCTTGTTCGAATCGAAGACCTGCAACTGTATAACGAAAATCTTAGTGCTGACTTCGCGTATATTATTTAATTATAACTTAAGGCAAACGATGTTATTATCACTAATTATTCGACTGGAAACAGAAATGTCTAGTTGATATATTTTCCAACCCTCAGTTTATTTAAAACGCAAATCATTTTCTTATTCCACTCTTTTTAATTGAAACCGTATTTTCATTATTCAAAAACGAATTAAAAATTCAATTTTTTTAATCTCCAACGGATTAATATTGGATTATTTCATCTGTCCTAAAAGTTAACACATAAAAATAGGTTATAATATTTCTCGCGTCACATTTTAGCATAATTAATTTTTACTGCAACATAAGTCACAAGTTTGTAATAACCTTTATTATTTGATTACCATTCCCAATGAAGTGTTATAGAAAATAACAATCCTGCTAGTAGGGTATTTAAAATCATACTAATTTCTTATACATTTGGTCGTTTCGCAATGGGCAAAGTTACTTACAAAAATATAGGTTACTACTTGATATTTGATTGATAGCAATGTATACTTGCTTGCTCATTTAAAATGAAACATAAGGAATAAATTTAACGTTTACTTTTAGGCTTATACATTTTTTTGACAGGCCTTTAGAGGAAATCGTAGTATAGTGGAATGGTCTCGTTATTACACTTTCTTCTTTATTTGTTGAATATTTCTATCAAATTCATTCCCTATGTTTCATTTTAAATGCGACAATCAAATACCTACATTGCTTTCAATCAAATATCAAGTCGCAACTATGGGTATGATAAATCCCCATGTTTATTATTAAAACAAACATAATATCTCGAATAAATAACTTATTTATTAATAAACTTAATAATATTTAATGAATCAAAATAAATTATCCATTATAATTGCGGATTTGTGCATTGTAATTTAACTTTGGTAAATGCATCAAAAAGCAGAATATTTTGTTATATTTCTCTCAAATTTATAAATATTTTTTGGTTAATTAAATTTAGCTTACTGAAACAAAGAATAAAGACCCCGAATTTTATATTTTTAGATTTGTAATTTCATTGAGTAAGAAAATATTCAGTGGTAATATTAACGGGTTGTATATTCATCCTTGGTGAATAAAAAATTCATTGATCAAATACTGACAGAGAAGAAAAAAGGTCGGTGATGATGCTGTTGAACTGTAGGGTTAGAGGGCATGTCAGTGGTTGCCCTGCAGCCTCTTTCAAGGCCGGATCATAAAATAAACACAAACCATTTTTAACTGTCAGTGAGGGACAAAAAAGGATCACTCATTTTTCATTTTATCCTTCCACTACCGCTATTTTTCTCGTTGTTGGGATCTTCTTTTTAACTTTTAAAAATGTAAAAATATGCAAATATTCAAACTTTTTAGATACACAAATATTTTTAAATTTTTCATGATAGCAACGTTTTTTATTTAAAATTGTTAAAATCAGAAAAACTGTACTGGTATTAACAATTCATTAGCAGATGGCCACGAAAATTCGATAAAACAAATAAATTTAAATATGCATGTTTGATATGTACAAATATTTTCATATTATCACGTCTGTTTACAAATCCCTTTTCGCGAATAAATCATGTATTAGCAAAATTTATTGATTTAATTTAATTAATAAATGAAATATATGTACCTACGACCATGTGTTATTTTTTCTTCGTACAAATTTATTGAATCGGTTTAACTTTTGTTTTAGTAAAAAAAATACAGACGATGTATAAACTTGCTAAAATTTGTTAATATGAAAGCTCAAAAAATTTAATTGTTGAAATGATGTAACTAACAAATGTATGAATATGTTATTGTTACGTATTTTCATTATTGTTATTAGTTTATTTATATGGACGTTATAATTTATTACAATGCAGTTTGGAATATTAAAAGCTTTGCTTTGCAAATAATTACGATTGCCATTAACGCAACAATTCTGAAATTTCATAAACCCAAATTTAATTGTGTTCATAAACGATCTCATTTGATAAAAGTATTGTCCAATTAACCGTCATTAAAAGTCCAATTCTTCTCGGAAGTGGGATAATTGTCTCGTTAGCTTCTTCCATCCATCATCGTCGTTTCCGGAGAGAGATAGCGGAGCCCTAACGAGCAAGTCCGGGCAGGTGAGGACGCAGGACGAGACCGAGACGGAGACACAACAACCCGCGGTAATAAGAAGCGAAGTACGGAACTTACCATCGTGTCGGTGTACTCTATTAATTTGTCTTCGGACACATCGTTTATCTTCTTCGCTTCTTTTAGCAGGTCGCGCAGGAAGTTCTGGAATGAGAGATTATAGTCAATGAAGATGTGAGCGAATGGAGTGACGGATAGGGGTTTAAGTTTTAACTGGAGGTTCAGGGTTTCAAATAATTAGAAATTGAATAAGAATTTTTTGGCCTCCTGAACATAACAATTATATGTCGTTGACATCTACTGTTGTAGCGATTTTACACATTACGGTGCGGGAAACTAACTATACTTATGACGCCGAACTGATGCACAAGAAACTCCTCCCATTAACAAGCGCTATATTTGAATAGAACATTGCTATTGGTAACTCGTTTTTATACAGCTGCAACAGAATCGATGCTGATCCCGCAATTACGTTTTGTTTGCTCCTCGCATTTTTATCTCTGTTAAATACTTTTGTTGTTTTCATACGATTATCTTATTTAAAATTAATATTATAAATAGTATTTATTAAAATACTTCAAGTATTCATTTCATTTCACATATAAACAAAATTATTTCACATTTACTAATTTGTAATGTGTAAATCTGACTTCTGCGTACACTATACTGCGCAATATAGGACCTCCACTTAATTTAATTAGTGCATCTGTTCGGCGTCCCAAGTATGATATTTTTTTAGCTTCTGCAGGTTGTTAAAAAAGATGTTTTTTTTAATAAAAATAAGTGCTTACAAAAATTATAGTAACCGAAATTTATTGTTTAATAAGTTTGAAAGTAAACATTTTTTAAAAATTATTTTGACTGATTAATTGTTATTCAAAGCGTTTTGTTGTACAGCCTATTATATTTTTTTTTTTTTAAATTCATGTTAACAAACAAATTTCTTAGATAATACATATGTCCGCCAAAAAATATAATACATTATGTGTGCGTTAGATATTCGTGCATCCATCTGTTTTAATAATGCAGTTCACTTCGCAATGTGCTTCATACAGCGCATGTAAATATAAATAATTATTATCTATGAACATTTTGTTTAAAGTGGCTTTTTATTGTTAACCATTCGAATATGGCAACATATTTTATTAGCAGTTGACAATAGATCAGAATTCTTAATTTCAATCTTCTGAAAACTTAATATTAATAATAGTCTACGTTGGTACAGTTTACTATTTTTTTATGAGTAAACTACTAGTAGGTAGTTACTTTAATTAATACCGTGAGAAAATATTTTAAATTATCATAAAAGAACAAATGCTCCATTTTAAATTTTAAGTACTATATAAATAATACGAAAAGATTTAATGAAAGCAATTTAGTAAATTATGACCCTATTAAATTTTCTTGTAACGAAAATAAACTACATTACTCCAAAAGGACAAGAATCGATATTAATTATATACCTTTGAAAACTTTCCTTCATTTATAACTTCGTATAGGAGTTTAGAAAAACAAACAATTTTTTATGGATGGTATGAATATATCCGCAAGAGATTCCACGTGGAACAAACAGGAATATTTGTCAAATTCGTGGGTAGATAAGAACCAAGGTTGGGATTTAATCTGGACGGAAATAAATCGGGAATCGACATGTTTTTCAATCATGTTCAGATCGAGCGAAAAGCTCTGACGACTATCCCGAATTCGTCCAGAGAGAACTCAAAGATTTGCAGATGAAAGAAAGAGATTTAAGTTAATTAAAATGGGATATATAATTAAGCTTCTCTTTTGTGCAGAGACGGAAATAAGGAGGAATAAGCCATATGTAAAAATAAATTTATAATAGGATTAAAGAAGATATATTTTAAAATTTTACAACAAAAATATGTAAAGGATTACTTTAGATTTAAAAAATGGATGAATTTCGATAATATTTCATGTGGAATAAAATTGCTCTTTGTTCTATAATATACACCCTATTTCCCGCAGTTGATCCTCGCGTCATCAATTGTAGCCATTTTCGAAGTAATTAAATATCAAAACTGACAGTATTATAAACAAATATAATAATAATTGAAACATACAAGGAGAGGTGTAGATTAAACTACCAACACATAATAAGGCACAAATTGTTAACCAAAATCACCTTCATAAATGACATTAAGCACATGTTAATTTTATATATATATATATATATATATATATATATATATATATATATATATATATATATATATATATTTGAAAATATCCGTTACCACGGTTGCACTTTTTATATAAACCCCTCTGTTAAATCATATTGTAATGAAATAGCGACAGTTTCATCTATGCTATGCATATACAACAAAGATGATAAAAGATAAAAGTTTAATAATTCTTGCAGCAGAAACGACGTGAGGATCAAATGCGGGAAATAGAATGTACATAGTACTATTCAATTTATTTAAATATTCACGGTTCAGAAGTGAACGGCTTACGGATTTATAGTTCAATTATTTTATTTTATTTCATGTTGAAACTAGTATCGTTTTAAAATAAATTGAAAACGTTGTTTGGAATATTCAAAAAATATTTAATTTTTTTAAACTAACATGTACTACGAGTAATTGTATAAAACTGAACTAGGGAATAACGGATTACCAGGTATTGCTTACCGATTAAAATATAAATTTAAAACAAAAATAAAGTGATACAAAATCGTTCTGTAGAGGCAAAAACAACAAAATTTTGTGCGAGACAATAACTTGTTTCAACAAAATAAATATAAGAATTGTCTTGTTTTTCACAAAACAAATGTTTTGATATATTTGAAACATTGTTGACAAATACTTTTTCAATTCAGGACATGTCTGTAGTACCAAAAATAACTATTGTTTCTCGAAATTCAGTTTATATATCTGCTATAAATTATTAAGAAATAATACTTTTATTACCACATAGTTTTATGAAATAAATTAAGAATGGCTTTAAAATTCTTTTGAAAAATGGTATCATACATAAAAGATATTTTAATATTATTTCTAATAAAATTTAGATATTAATTTTTAATGTATCATAAAGAATAACGCATCCTGTTATTTCATTGAGTAATTTAAAGAAGATTAAATCGAGATGAGAATTCCATATCTTTCTAGACATTTTTACTTGCATTTTTAGGGTAATGGTTATCAGCTTGATTTTGTATGGTGAATTAAATTGATTAATGGATCAGAGTTGATCAATAGATCATGCAATCATCGATTAAGAAATTGAGAACAAATTAAGATATTTCTGTATTATAATATGTAGATTTTCTCTTACCTTCAATTCGTCGGCTTCGATATACCCACTGCCATCGGTATCATATTCCCGCCAGATCTACAACAAAACACTATTATTTCCAGGCGATTGTTGAATAAAACATAGAAATGAAATGATTAATTGGTTTCGAGGCGCGAATTCGACTCAAAAGGCAGTACAAAATGAGAATTATTCAGTGATATGAGACTATAAAGGCGGAGAATCTTACTTTCATGAACTCCACGCTGGATTCGAGGGGGTTATCGAATCTGAAGAGCAGGAGGAAGTTTTCCTCCATCGGTAGCAGCTGGGCCAACTGGAACATATATTCACGTCGGTTCACACCTCTGGAGACCATTAAATTTTACGATAATGTTCAAAGTTTATACGTCTGTTATCTTAAATCAAAAAAAAACATATCGAGGTTTCCACACGTAAATTTACATGTGGAAATTTTATTGAATTTGAAATAAACTATAATTTTTTTGTTTTATGTGTTTAGTGTTTGCAAATATGAAATTTGAAATTGAAAGCTTTTCAGTATTAATTAAAACTTTCTAAACATTTATTACATTCATTATTCACTCTGAAATTGGAATTATTTTCATTTCGTACCGTATCGCATTTCCATGTTTACAATTGTGATTTCAGCCCAGTAAATTATTATTATTACTATTACTCTTTACGGTACTGTATATATAAATTTCATAAATTTTTACTTTTACGACCTTTAAACGGTTTTAAAATATTTGTTCATTTTTATGTTTTGCAATACTAAATTTAAATACTTCAAATATGATGTTATTTTAATATTTCTATTGAAAGTTTGTGTTTGACCAGTAACAGATGACAGCGTTTCTCTTCTTAAATTTTTCAATGACAACTAATATTTTTATTTTACTTAATAATAACAAAATCAAATTTTTGATTTAAATTGAAAAATGTGACACAGTATGAAATAAAACGTTGTACGTGATTCGACGTTCGTTAATGATATTCATAGTACTCATATCGAAATTCCAGAAACATTTTATTCATACCATAAAAACTCATTTACCGGACTCATAACGTAAATTACTATTACGGTATTACTATTCTTTACTCTACTGTATATGAATATTATATTCATAATGTCACTTTTAAATCCGTAAAGATTTGAAAATATTTGTACGTTCTTATATTATGTAGAACTAATTTTTTTTTTAATCTGATCTTATATTAATATAATGACATATCATAAATGATAGGTAATTGCAATTTTTTTAAAAAAATTTCAATGACAACTAAGATTTTTTTGTTTTCTTAATCATTTTCAAAATAACTGATCGTTTTCTCTGTTTATAGAGTAACCCCTTTAAAATATCAAATAATCCACCTCTGTTTACCTGCTTCCTATTCATGTTTTCACCCCACCCACCACTTTGATTTTATCGTTGGCGCCGGTATATTTACTTATGTTCATCGCCTACGCAATTTGGGCGTCTGATGAGCTACAGGATAGACAGCGGCGTCGAACTTGCCCGAAGGTAAACAAATGTGTTGTTTGTCTCGGCGACGCGAGCGTCTGTTGTTTCCTCTCCCGCCCTCTTGTTTTGCTGATGAATGGGACACGACGCCAATATTTAACTTGGAATGTTACCCTACTTAAATATTTGTCTAACGTCAGATATTTATCAGTTGTCGGTTTATTTCTTATTTTCGAGGGATTGAGACTTCAAGAATGACAATTGCTTTTGTAATATTATATTTTTATATATATTGAATTGAATGAATGTGTTATGAAAAATTGGATAGGTTTTATATCGAATTTCCTTCCAAAATAATAAATTTCTAAAAATAAAGGAATACAGTTCGAAATATTTTGTAATATCGGAAAAAGAGATTGTTTTCGATTTTTAATAATTTTATTTTGTTTTATTTACGAGTGTAAGTTAATATATTTAAGTCTAAACATGATATTCGACTACTGTCTGAAAGCGTGGGTTAAATCATTCCGAAAAATACATTATTCCGGTATGTGGCGGTATATTCTCGGCTCGTAGAGAATTTATTCTCGTACAGATGCGTAGCAACAACAACTCAAATAATTGTATGGATATAAAGAAAAAAATTGAATTCCCTGGACTCCTATGGTTGATATAGACTCGGTTTGCGCTTCGTCTTACAATTGATCATTGTCGTTCAAAAAATCTCTTTATCTTACAGTATATTATTTTATTTGTTTTGATATAAGTATGTAATATAAATTGAAGGTAGAGAAATTTTAAATCTACTAGAATTTAAAATTTATTTATTAAATAATAAAAAAATTGGATTTAATTCATAAATATTGTATTACATATTTTGTTTTTAATTTAGATACTATTTGAAGTACCATTATATTAAAAAAGATTTTTCCAGACTAGACTAGAAATAAGAAATACCAAGACTTGTTAATTATTAATTGTAAAATTTGTAGAAAATCCATTTATATTTGATTAACTGTTTTTAAAATACTGGAAAGCTATCGAAATTTTAATAATTTGTTACTAATTATATACAGTAAATTTTTACTTCTACTTACATATGAAACACCTACGCATTCGTACATCATTCATACGTAACTATATATTTTAATATTCTGTTCCTATATGTAAGTTTGTGTTCAAACATTTATTGCAACAGTATACGTACCTATATTTTTTATTTTACACATTTTGCCATATACATATACACACCCGAACATAGGGATTTAATATGTAAAATCAGATTTTCGTAAATTCCTGCTTTCCCTTATTTTAGGTAAAAAAGCTTCAAATACAGTTGTAGAGCAAAAAATTCTGCATCTGAATTAATAAGCAAAATTAATTTTGTGTCGTGGAAGCTTAAAAATTAGGTATGAAAATGATATAAATCACACCTAACATAGCAGTAGCTGTGGAATTGAGATAAATGCTTAACGGTTTATTTGTCAACTTATCTGTATTAGTTTATTTTTATTATTACTTGAAATTCCTGTTGAAGTAAACAATATTACAGATATTAATTTTGAATTTAAAAATTAAAATTAAATTGCTACATTTTTAACGTAACTCGTGAAAAAAATTACAAATAATAATAAAAATAAAATAACTTGACAGATAAACCGTTTAACATTTGTTACTTTTATCTCAATTCCATGGCTAATGGTATTTTAGATGTGATTCAGGTCATTTTCTAACTTAATTTGTGAGCTAACAAGACATGTAAAATTAGTTTTGATTCCAATGCAGAATTTTATGTTCTACAACTGTTACTTGAAGTTTTTTTACTTAAAATTATTAGGGAAGCACAAAATTAGGAAAATATGATTTTAATGTTAAATCCCTATCTTTGGGAATTCGAGTCTTCATCCAGTATATATTGTATATAAGTGGTGATATTAATCGGGGTAAATATTTTCCGTAAAATTTTATATATGTAATTTCGAAAATGTTTCTTTACATTAATGGAAATGAAAATGATTGCGCAATGGTATAATCACATAAAATATTATGAGTATATAACTACATCTATAATTGTTCTCCACTTTATCAAGTGATGTAAATCCTGCTTTAAACTTTAAATTACCCGTGCGTACAGTTTAAAACCAGCCATACCTCTCGAATGTCAATCTTCCCATCCTGGTTGTCATCGTAGGCCTCCATGAAACAAGCTTTGAGCTCCACGAGCATCGCATCGGACACGGCCTGGAAATAAACACAAATACATTAGCCCTGCAGGATTCACATATCCTGCAGCGGTACAGCAGGAGCGCTCGTGTCGCGTCCTGCATTTGCAATGCAAATCAAATCTACTCCAATGAGACAGAAGAGGTAAACCGTGAACGCTTGGCGAATGTTTGAATTTGGTGATGAAGGAAAATTAGGGTAAATTTCTATTAGAATAATTCCATATAAAGTGTAGGTTTTGCTACATTGTTATATGCTTCGAAATTTACATATTTTGAACTGTTAAATTGTTATATTAAATGTTAAATTCGTCGTACTTCCAATTAATATTGGAGTAGACAGAATTTTCAGCAATTAAAAAACTTTTACTTTAATTAAAGTTAATCTATACCGTTGTGTCTAAATTGTTTCGAACCCACTAAGAAACAGTAAATTATTTTTCAGGTGTTATAGCTTCAATAAAACGCAAGCAAAATTATTTAAATATATGGATTTTTTAAGTTTTAATTATTTAGCTAGTAATAAAAACGAATTATTATAATAATATTCTGATGTTAAAATCAAACAAGAAATTTACTTGCAATGTGTTGATATTACGGGAATAATATTTTATTGCTTTTATTTTAATTTTCTTGAGTATTCTGTTGGCATTTAATGGAGTAATATGTCAGCCAGCAACCTTTATTAAGAACTATTTTTAAAGTGAGGTGGTAATTTATTAGATACTTTTTATATTTTTTAAAATGTTATGAAAACTTATTATTTAATTTGAAAAATTAATAAGGTTGCCGGGTATAATTTTTACAATTCTGGAATAAAAAGCTGACCCAATTTCAATACAATGTAACGAAATTATTCTGAAATACAGTAAATTAATACAGTCCAGAAAGTTGGTAAAGTTCTGAAGTGTTCTTTTAATTTGTTAAAAGAAACTTAAACTGCTGACAAGTGCATTAAAATTCACTACAAAGAAAATTTGCTGATTTCTTCTTATTGTATTCGTTCAGATTTCAGCAGAGTATAAGTTCTTAATTTAAATTTCAAAATAGGGGTTAACAGGAACAGAAAACAAAACTGGAAGGGTAATAAATTGAGATGAATAAGAAGACATATCGATTCAAAATAAATTTTCTAATAAATTCGTGTCTTTTTTGATATTTAATATGTTATGTAGTTAATAGTTTAGACAAAATTTAGAAATTTAATCTTAGATTTTATAATATATTTAAGTTAAGGTAGCTCGCTAATCATTCAGCCATGTCTGTTCTTATAGAAATACAGTATGTACAAATTTAACAGCCATATAGGAATAAATATATAATTAGAACATTTTTCAAATTTAGCAGCCATGTAGAAATTAAGCACTCACGTGATTTTTAGTTTTGTTTGGAGTCAGATTTAATTAATCACTATTTCTATCTCTCCAATTATTATTATCACGAGATTTTAATAAAATTTTTACTTGCTTAGACTTTATAAAATGATATGTGTTTAATATTTAACGTGAAAAAATGTTGGACTCTATTAAAAAGATTCAGGAATAGGGAAGGCCTAAATCGATCGATTTTTTTGTATTTTTATATATCGAGTAAAACATCGATTTTTCAGTTTCGATGTTTATGGTAAATCGATATTTTTTTCCATATGGATACATCATTTGATGTGAAAATCGATTTTTTTTTAATTTTTTGGCCATCCGTAATCACGAGAATGTCCAATTTTTTGTGGAATTACTGATTATATTACTGAAAGCACTACAAGAGCTAGTAGTAAGAAATATTTATTAAATTACATTTCTCGGCTGGATTCGAATTTGGGACGTCAGGCAGCAGGCAGCCACACTGTTCATCATGTTGCAGACCTTATTGGAAAGAAGAAAAGAATCAAAGAAATAGGAGGCAAATGAAGAAAAACGAAAATGTGCAGACGGTACTAAAAAATTTAAAGAAACGGGTAACAGCATACACAAAAAACTGTAATGGGCAAATGGATAAAACGAAAGAAAGAAAAAGGAAGGCACTGAAAACTATTTAATTATTTACAAATAGCACAAATTCAACTCTAACATCAATACCTCCTTCAAATTCTATAAACGTTAAACTTAAACTAGTTTCCTTTATCATTATTTAAACAGCAAACGAACTCCGTACATAAATTTCCATATGATCCAGACTTTGGTGTAACGCGCACGTATCTAAATCCCGGCAGTTAAATGCAGCGATTCTTCACCCGAGCGGGAAAGTTTCAGGATAATCCCGCAGGACTTGATCCTAAAGACGCGCAGCAGGACGTCGGGTCACGCCACTACAGCAGGACAAGTAACTCGACCAACAGACACCGGCCTTTATGACGTGGGTGAAGAGGGAAAAGGATTCAAAAGGAAATATGGAAAAGTGAAATGTGAACTATATTTTTAGAGGATGATATGTTGGGGCTTAGAAAAAAAGAATATGGAATTTAATTTAATTGTGTTATAATAAAACAATTTACTTCAAATTTATGTTTCTGTCATTACGAAAGCTAAATCTGTGATCCGATTCCTATTGTCATAAAATATTAACCTAATAAAATGTTTTTTTATTATTAAAATTATGCAATATTAACCAAAAATACGTTTGTGTTACCTACTTTCATTTAAAGTTTAATTAAAAATAGAATAGTTTACGATGAAATAATTAGGATTTTAGATTTTTTTTATTATAAAAATAAGAATTTCATGAAATTTTAATACCTGGTATGATTCAATAGCTAATAATTCAATTTAAAAATAGAAAATAGGTAAACTTTAATTGGGTTTACCAAATTCAAATTTAGCTCATAATTAATATAAAAAATTAATATAAAAAATATTAGGCTATATGTGGACTCTAACAATATATAAATGAGGTTTTATTAAAGAAAGTTGATTTGAATACTTGATTAATTATTATATTACATTAAGTCAAAAGTTAGAGCATCATAACTAATCTAAACTTATCCTAAACCCATTCTAAACCTAACCTAATCCTAACCTAAGCCTAACCTAAAACTAACCTGAACCTGACCTAAACCTAACCGAATCTAACTTCAACGTAATCCAAGCGTAACCTACTCCTCGTCTAACCTAAACCTAACCTAAATCTAACCTAAACACATACATACATATAAAGCGCGCGCACAAACAACTTTTGTTGTTTTAAACAGCGATTTCAATGTCTTACGAATCCGATCGCAATTTTTTTTTTTATTTTTCCATATTTGTCATGCTTAATAGAAACATTTTGCTAAATTTGATCAAAACGCATATACTAAATCTGAGATGAAGTACCACATCGCAAGGTTGATCTTATTTTGAAATATTACAGTCACATTGACAGTTACAAAACATAAAAAATGTCCATTTACTTAGTGACGGAAGTTTATCGTAACAACGGAATTTTATTTATCATAATTGGTTAAAAACTAGTCGTTGAAATTTATCAAAGATAATTTAATAAAATATGCTCAATTTTAAAGCACACAGTGAATACTTTAAATTCCTGTTTAAAAATCTATTTCCCTTTAAAAACTTTGACAAAAAGCACCCCGGAATAAATATCCATCGAGGTATCGACAACATCCGCTCCGCGATTCCTTAAATCTTTTAATCCGTCCCAACGATAGTGCCACCCTCGCCAATCTTCAACCCCTTGCATAATCCGGTATCGAGGCGGTTTTTTAGCAGTAAGCCCCGCTGTAAATAATACCTATTTGAGCACCCACGCCGCGGCTTCGAGAAGTTGTGGAGTGAGAAAGGAACGTGATGGGGATGAAAAAAGGGTAGGAGCAAGGCTCACTTGATCTGTCTACTCAGGGAGGTATCGATTCTCACTTAACACACATTCTAAGGATGCGACAAGAAAGAATTGTCAAGAGTTTTACAGTTTAGCTCCCAAACTATACACATTTTTTTATTTTCAAATTGTTTTTTATTTTTTATTTTTTACTTGTAATGTTTTAATGGAATAGAAAAATTAATATATATTTATTATTAAATAGATTCGGCTGAAACAGCACAATTCATTTAAATCTTAATCGATTTCGGTCGAGTGGATCATCGTCAGTAAACTTCTAAACTGTACCCAGTACCAAATTAAAACTAACCAAACTATAAAATAGTTTTGAATAAAAAAAGTTGATTCAAGAAGAAACTTCAATCTTTTTATATACTAGAACTAACCTTTTTTGAATTATGTTGTTAAAACGTAATATTTTTACATATAACTAAATTGTCTTTCTGTTAAAGATAATGATAAAAACAAATGTTTTTCGTTGGAAATTATTTGCGAAAAGATATACTGTGTTTTTAAGTGGAACAAAATGCGATACATAAATAAGCCAAATCTATTGATTGAAGACCCTTATTTTGAACGGAATACTATCCATCCAATATCAATAAAAACATTATTGATTTGTTTTTTCCCATTTATTTTGTAATATTGTATTTATGAAGAAATAACTAACGAAACTAATATGAATTTTATTTCCCTTGTATACCTGGCCACCCCTTACCTAAGCTCTGTGCACGCCTATGCTGACGATAGCTAGTGAATATTTTTCATCTTATCTAAATTTATATTTTATTTTTTATAGAAGATTATTTAAAATAGTAGAAGGCGGTACTTGTGCTTATGTGAATTTAGATTCTAAGACTTTAATTTAAAATACAATTAATACAATCAGTCAAATGAACAGTGTCAATAAAAATATTTTTGGAGTTATTGAAATAAAATTTAATTCAACAGAAATTTTATTGAAAAAAAAATATTTTTTGCGTTAATATTTCAATTTAGCCAAAAAACTGGTCTCTTTATTTAGATCAGCATTTCCAAAATTGTAGGCTGTGACCTATTAGTGAATTGCGAATTAATGTTTGGTAGATTGCAACAAGATCTTAATAGCATACAGAAACAAAAAAATGTAATGTAAATGAAATAAAAAGATAAAAAAATAACTCTGGAAAAATCAATAAGCCGAGGATAAAAATTGTCGCTATAGATTGGGTTTCTAAAAAGTGAGTCACAATGTTTAAAAGTGTGGGAACCCCTTATTTAGATAATTCTCAAAGCGCTGAATCTAAAATTTTAATAAGAATTAAAATATCTCCTCTCGTTTTTAAAATATTCCCTACATAAAATTTATACCTTTCGTTGGCTTTAAATCTAAAAGGATCATTAAACTTCAAACTTTAATGAAGTTTAACATTTCTTAAGTAGAAATGAAAGGAAGAAAAAGTTTTCTGCATTTTAGTCAGGTTTCAAAAAGTTATTATAACTCCGACTAGTTTCGGCCTCACCTAGGCCTTCCTCAGGGAGTGTAAGTCAGTTGATAAAATATGTTATGGATGACGTGAACATATTAAAATTAAAATGTTTATTTAACAATTTAGACATTAGTCGTGAATTCTTCCATCAAATTTTTAAATTATTGCATTATTTCTTGCTATCAAGACAGAAACAAGAATGAATAATCCAGACTATAAGCACAGAATAGGTTTATACAGAAGCGACAGTAAAACAGAGAAACGAAAATTAGAGAGAGATGGAGAATGTGCACAAATTTAAAGGACTCATTGTTAAAAATCGGAAAGTTTCCTCACATCTTAGAGAGAGATAGGGGAAGAGCACAAATTTAAAGTTCCACACAATGCTTCAAGGTCATAGAACTGAAAAGAGGAACATGAAAGGTACCGACACGGAGTGTCGCTTCTGTATGTAACTATTCTGTGCTATAAGTGACTTTTTGTGCTTGATTCCCAAAACACGATCCTTCCTTCTAACTGCATTACTTAATTGTGACCCAGATCTATCATGTCCCGCTATCATAATCAAATAATCCTTGGAATTGTTTAAAATCGGAAAGTTTCCTCACATCTTAGAGAGAGATAGGGGAAGAGCACAAATATAAAGATCTAAACAATGCTTCAAGGTCATAGAACTGAAAAGGGGAACATGAAAGGTACCGACACGGAGTGTCGCTTCTGTATGTAACTATTCTGTGCTATAAGTGACTTTTTGTGCTTGATTTCCAAAAGACGATCCTTCACCCTAACTGCATTACTTAATTGTGACCCAGATCTATCATGTCCCGCTATCATAATCAAATAAGCCTTGGAATTGTTTAAAATCGGAAAGTTTCCTCACATCTCAGAGAGAGATATGGGAAGAGAACAAATTTAAAGGTATACACAATGCTTCAAGATCATAGAACTGAAAAGGGCAACATGAAAGATACCGACACGAAGTGTCGCTTCTGTATGTAACTATTCTGTGCTATAAGTGACTTTTTGTGCTTCATTCCCAAAACACGATCCTTCTAACTGCATTACTTAATTGTGACCCAGATCTATCATGTCCCGCTATCATAATCGAATAATCCTGGAATTCCCACACGTAGAACTCCACAGTTTCCTTTGTTGCTCACATATTCAGCGCCCACATCACCTGCAAGGGACTCACATTTTAGAGAGAGATAGGGGAAGAGCACAAATTTAAAGTTCTACACAATGCTTCAAGGTCATAGAACTGAAAAGGGGAACACGAAAGGTACCGACACGAAGTGTCGCTTCTGTAACTATTCTGTGCTATAAGTGACTTTTTGTGCTTGATTCCCAAAACACGATCCTTCAGCTTCACTCTAACTGCATTACTTAATTGTGACCCAGATCTATCATGTCCCGCTATCATAATCGAATAATCCTTGGAATTCCCACACGTAGAACTCCACAGTTCCCTTTGTTGCTCACATATTCATCACACCTGCAAGGGACTTACCTCGGGGCTGATGTCAGTCACGTTCGCGCTCGACACGAACTCGCGCAGGAATCCGTCCAACTCCGTGCCCTCGATGTACCCGTTACCTGCAAGAAGGAGATTGTCAGTGATGGAGAATGCAGTTACGGGGTGGTGGAGTGCTAACAACTTCAGAGAGAAAATAAAATGGTAATGGTGTAGAATGCGAGGATGTACTTTAAAAGTTGGAATGACACAATAAAATAAAAAGATAATGCAATGAAAAGGGAAAAACCACAAGTACAATGTGAAATAGTTGTTGGATTATAAAATAAAACAGTATAACCAAGAATGAAAATTAAAAAATGTTTTATTTATAAAGCAAGAAAAGGAAACAAATACATATATGTGTACATTACGATGAATATTTATTTTTACCTACTTATTTTCTTTAAGATCAATGAAGATAAAAATAATGTAACTATTTATTAGGCTTATTTAAGTGAGTATCACGAAATTGTAAGCACCTTCCCCCATATGTGATAAAAATCACGATTTAAATAAAATTATTTTCTTGAAAAAATAATAAAGTAATAAATTTTGTCAAAAATTATATTTTTTATACACAATATCAAATTAATTATTATAAGAAATGATTCATTATAAGAAAGATAACTGCTACTGTTTATTGGATTTCACTTAATTTTCGTATTAAACATGGGATATACGCATTCATTGCAGGTTTAAAATTTTCAGGTTTCACGTGTTTTGAATTATATCTAAAATATATTACCTATTAACATACTTAGAATTGTTATGAGTATCATAACCACTGCATATGGTAATTGAATTTTGAGCTCGGAGAGCGAGGATTTTAAAATATTTAAGACCTGGTATGATTCATAACATCCGCAGTTTGTTCAATAGTTTACCAGTTTCTCGGTATTCAAAAATATTATTTTATAAAATTCACTTGTGAGTAACGTTTTTTGATTATGTTTATATGGGTTGATTTGATATAACAATTGTCCCATGTTATTTTGACAATTCTGAACGATAAATATTAATTACCATTCTGCCTTGTTAAATTTCATGGTATAAAATTATGACTTAGTTATCCTTGTTACATTTGTCTATGTAAACTTCAAAAATAAATATCCTGAAACCGGTAAACACTAAATATAAATTATATATGTAAATATAAATAATTATTTTTTCATGTTATTATTTCTACAACTCTTTAAAATCCTATTATTACAATAAAATCAATGATATTTAATTTTTATTAAAAAAATATTTTTTAACCCTGCTGAGAAGTAATTGTTTTTTTAGATGTTATTACTATATTAATAATAATATTTTAGTACTTATCAATTGTTTGCCTTACATTATTGATAATTTGACGACATTCCGATTTCTTCGATTGGTAAAAGTTGAATTTTATTGAACGAATGTACTTGTACATAAAGTCTGTGTAATACTTTTTTTAAGTTCTATATTTTCGTTTTTTGTTAAATGTTTATTTAAATTAGTTTCTGACATTTATACTGTAGTATATTTTTTGTCATATGTATTGAAATACACACATAGTTTTTAGAAAAAACCTAGTGTGCTCCACTGTTTATAGATATTTTTAATAATTTGTTTGTTATTTCTGCAAGCTTACCAAACCATTAGTTTTTCCACGTTGACATTTACAATAAAACATGATGATTATCCTACCGCGCGAACCATTACATTCGTCTGTTGGTGACAACCATTAGCCTGCTTGGATCTGAGAGAGGAACTATATATTTTCAATTTCCTCGCGGATAGATGAGCGCGTTCCGCTGAAAACATCGATCGAGGACTCATCCATCGCTGCCGATGTCGACTGACGAGATTGCGATTGGGATATTTGTAGTGAGCTGCTAGCTACATCACCAGCAGCAACGTTCATGAATATGTGATCGGATTGTGCAGGAATTCCATCCAAGGAGGAATAATTATACCATCTTGATGTAAGGATAATGGAGTCGATGAGGTGGATGTGGAAATTTGATACGTGAAGGGGCGAATATTATGGAAATGTTCCTTGTTTACGTTAGATAATGTAAAACCGAAAACTATTTATTATGGATTTTCATGTTAATTTTCTTCTTCTGTATAATATATATGATCATAATTTTGGTCTCAAATTTTGTATGCTTCAAATAAACTAGTAGGTACATGAAGGATTAAAAATTACTTACATTCTTTACTTAATTAAAGGACCTAGCAAGAAGTATTACGATAAATTATAAATTCATTTTATTGTAATCCTAAATTTTTAAACAAGAAAAATTAGTTAGTAGATCTATTACGATAAGTAAAGAAAACCCTTTTGTGGGTTTGTGGAGGAAACTTCATTATGTTTTTAAGTGCAGTAAACAGTATTTAGCAACCAGATTAGTTAACGAAATATTGTATTCTGTTTGCTAATAAATATATACCGGATTTTTTTCCGGGGTCTCCGCCCCGTCTGGTGGTCTGGTTAGACCGCCTTCCAGGGCTTCTCATGCCCTGAAGATGATCTAGTTCAGCCAGTCGGGAATTGAAGCACGCTTCAGCGTCTGCTCTAATTCTTGGCTTGCTGAAACCAGTGCACATTCTGGATTGTGCTTTGGTTTCAATGGGTTAAAAATTAGAGCATTCTGAAGTGTTTGCTCTAATTCTTGGTCTGCTGAAACCAGAGCTTATTTTGCATTGTGCTTTAGTTCCAGTGGGATAACAATTAGAGCAAGTACTCAGAATTCTCTGATTCTTGACCTACTGCAACTAAAGCACATTCTGGATTGTGCTCTGGTTTCAGTAGGTCAGGAATTAGAGCACTCAGAAGTGTTTGCTCTAATTCTAGGTCTACTGAATCCAGAGCACGTTCTGGAGCAATTCTGGCTGCTCTGGATTATTCTCTAATTCAAATGAGTCAGGAATTAGATGCTGTTCTGGATTGTGCTCTGGTTTAAATGGGTCAAAAGTTAGAGAATTATAACGTGTTTGCTCTAGTATTTCTTTTTTCTTGTTTGTTTTGATTATTTTGGTTGTTATAAGAAATTTCTGCTCCCAATGAAATTTAGAAAAGTCTGCGCCCGTGCCTATGCGAGTGCTATATCATAATCGCTGCAGATGCAGCTCATACTTCCTGAGTAGTTCTGACATTAGAGAGTTCACTTTAAGGCGATTGTATATATGCTGAAAATTATTAATTGTTATTTCCTCCACGAAAGTAATTATTTTGCAATAAATAATCATCTTCTATTATATTTGAAATTGAGAACTTCAACCATTTTCGTTAATCTGACTACCTACGACCTACAGTAACAACACCGTTGAATGGAAGTTTGAATAGTCTTGTCCAGGATGCACAAAGTTGGGAAATATCTACAGTTTATAATTAATTACAAACTAGTGAACGTAATTTGTCGGTTATTACACTTGATAAAGTTCCACGAAAGCTCACGTTACCTATTAACTTATTGCTATTCATAATGCTTAATATAGCAGTAAAGCTGACAGTTATAATTATGTTATTCTACATTTAAACAAGAGGTGCAACTACATAAAACACAATTATTAATTAAAATAATTACTTCACCCAAGGGTGTACTAATTCTTTTTTTTTATAATTGTAACACGGTCACTTGGCGGCTGTGTATTTTTGTAAATTTTTGTTAGTGTTGTACTCCAAATGGTAAGGAATGGATAGATTTATGGTGAAGGACGCACATTTTTTACGCCTTCAAGCTTATTGTCAAAGACATAACTGTCCGTTTCCGTAAGTGATGCCCTCGGTGGACATCAATAGTTGGGTTATTTTCAGCATAGTTTGTACTTAGGGGATGAGCAGAGCCGGATAAACATTGAGAACTTCTGGATTTTTACTATTAAATGGTGGTTCACAGTTCGAAATCTCTCTCTCTTGTTGTACTCGTCGATTGTTGTGGATGTCTTGACTGATTGTCAGACATACCTTGGTATTTCTTAGTGAAATAACCAATTAGTTGTTTTACTGTGTGTAAAGGCTCTCTCATCGTGGTGTAAATTTGTAAGTAGTTTTTATTATATTCTGTGTGGATTAATATTGATTTGTAGATCGATGTAAAAAGGTTTTCAAAATTGTTTGTAAATAGAAAAGTAAGAATTTAGAGTTTATATAGAATCAAGTTACGCGTTGTAGTTTATTTGAATTATATAAATGTTTTGATCGCGGTTGATTATTAAAATTTATATAATTTTGTTATTGTTGGAATATCGTGTTTCATTCAGCCCATCCTATTCCAACCCCTGTCTTTGTGACGTGGTAGCACAACGCGTAAGTAAAATTCTAGTATTCTAAAATTACTACCCTGCACCAATTTGACCATAATTGTAGTAAACCGCGTCTGTTATCATTATTAATCATTCCCCTGTCTGCTTCTATCACGGCAGACTTTTAAATAAATAAATAAAGTAATAGTGGTGGCAGCGACTATCGTTACCCTTGTCTCGTGTAAAAGTTGTTCATTAATATAATTCGTGGATTACTTTTGAGGCAAGTAAAACTCATAAATTAAATCCCTTGTATGTCAGGTACTAGATTTCGTCATAGGCGACCGTACCTGTTACATAATTGAATAGGACCGACAATATGAAATAAACATATTTTCTTTTATCAGCTCACATAAATTTACCGCTTAAAATATTCACCAACTGTACAATTTGATTGTTTATTTGGTACCAACACAGGTAGTTTAGGGCTTTATTTAAATTTCCCAAAGAAATAGGACTAAGTACCTAATGGTCATTTCATTAGTACAAAGTTAAAGATGAATATAAATCTTTACGATCGGTTGGTAAGATCGAGGTCGTACTTTGAGCAATTAGAGGGCTATGCTTAAAAAACCTCTTTTTTGATACTCATAACTGATATTAAAGAAATATCTCTATAACGATAAGAAATAAATGAATTGATTTTGAAAATTTTAAAATCAGCTCATGGATATTTACATAAAACAGAAAATAAAAAAATGGACAAAAAGTTCCCGAGAGAAAAACTGAAACTCTGGTTTTTTCTTTTTCCCATTTTTCATGGAATTATTCCCGAGAACATAAATACGGAGAAAACATTTTTTGATGTAACAGTGCCCGTAGAATTGAATTTTAAGAGCAAAAATCGCAAGAATGAAAATAAATAAAAAAATTGTTTGTAAATTTGAAATCAATGCATTGATGTCTATCAATATGGATTATTTAAAAAACCAAAATTCTTTGCTCTAAAATAGAATCACAATTTTAGGAATAAACCTAAAAGTTGTATTTTTGTGGTTCGTTCCTGGTATCCTAGGTATCCTTTTCTAGTAGGTTTATATATTCGATATTTACTTTGATACCATTTATTGACCATCCAAAATGTCTTAAATCCTGCCACTGTCACTGTCATTGTGCTCTGATTTAAAATTGCCCATATATCCTGTAATATTGAGTTGAGTGTATAAAGTATTTTTGACTTAAAATAGAAACACACTTAAGTTACTGCACTCGTCGCTGGACGCGAAACACCCTGTACATTTGAATGGCCAAATAATCCAACATCTTATTTCTAAATTTAACTCCACATTTTTTTCAAATGGTGAATCTCGTCAATTCTTTGAATCGTACAAACGATCTCCTCGATCATTACTTTTGAATCCCAGTCGTCTTTTCTCTGCCGATTCATGTTCGGCATTACTTTGAAAAAACTTATTCCAAACATAATTTATGGGCAATTTGACGTGCGTTCCATTTGCAGTATTATCACAGGCGGGTGGGTACCGGTAAGGAGCTCCGGTTCGCGTTAGAGAGATTTACGAGCGAGCAGCCGTTCGATGTGCCGTGAGCTGTTGTGTATTTGCATGCGGGGCAGCAGCACTGCTTTGATTTATCTGTCACCTTTTACCGGAACATTAATCTCCTACATTCTAACTAATTCTTCACGGTTCACGCTGCAACATTCCCTTGCAAAATATATCTCAGACTCAAGAAAAGGTTTTTAAAGAAATGTCATTATCAAACAATTTTAAATAAAGGGATATAAATTTTTAAAATAAAAACTTTGGCCTGAAAGAATATAATTAATTTTAACTTCATTTTTTGTTTAATATTCTTAGAAGGAAATAACTAGCTAAATGATTTAGCCTTTTAGTTGGTGAATAAGAAATTATTTGTTAATGATTGTTAGTTTCATCCGGTACAGACCATGTATAACCAGTACCAGAGTCATAGTTTGAATAAAAGCTTAGCGCGCTTCAACTTGTTGAGCAAAATAGCTATTCAAATCCCTTTCAGCCTTTCAGTTGGTGAATAGGGAATTATTTGTTAATGGTTGCAAGTTTCATCCGGTTCAGACCGTGTATAAATAGTTCCGAAGTCATAGATTGATTAAAAGCTTAGCGCGCTTCGACTCGCTGAGCGGAGTGAGATCTGGGGTTCAAATCCCAATGACGACAACTCTGCAACTAAAAATAAATACCGCTGCGTCCACATGGCCCGAAACCCCCTACAAGCTGTAGGTTCCCTATCCAAGCGGTCGGCAACCATAATCCAATAAAGTGTCATATTTTATGAACTTTTAAATTTCAGTCATATCGCGTGCCACTAAAGAAAAAGTAGAAGTTGAAGTAAAAAAAAAATATAAAAACATAAATTGTACTCTTTAGGGACATAAAATTAAATCTCATTTGGTTAACTGAAGAAAAATAACCTTGCTCAGTAACTCTAGAAAAATACTAACAATATTGAACGATTGAACGAAGGAAAAGATTGAGTATAAATGAAGTAGAGAAAACGGCTTTCGTGAAGGAAGATCTTGCATAGGATACAAACACAATCAGGATAACTATTGAGCAAATGAATTAATTCTAACATTCTAAGAAACGCTTTACTGAATGGTTATATAGCAAATGGAATTAGTAAATTCTTAAAAAATTTGTGGATATTTCTAGAATCTGGCAACACTGATTTTAGTTAAAATCTTACAATGCCATGTAACTCGTGCCACTTAGTGTCATGTGCGCCGTTTGTTGCCAACCAATGCCCTATCCTATTACTGGACTTCGGTCTATTGGACATTGAAAATTAAAAATAAGTATTTGTATAAGTGTGATACTTTTATGTACGTAAAATAAACATTCGAGTTTGTTATAGTCAGAGCTATCGGAAAATTTGGAAATTTCCAAGAGAAAAAAAAACTTATAAATAAGAGGCCGGTAGCTCTAGTGCCTATTAAAAAAAAATAGCAAGAGTGACAAGTATTAAATTGTTAATTGCTACTGCTATAATGCAAATAATGTATAGAACATCGCACATGCTACATGTATGACGAGTGTACTGGATATCTAATGCCGCTTCCGCGTCTGCTGAATCAATTCGTAACAAAATATATATTTGTGTACTGGTGCAGACTGTTCGATACTTCCTGGGCTGAAGGCTTCGTATTATGCGTAGAATTATTTTTGAGGTATCTTGATTAAAATTATCAATACAATTATAATATGTAATTTATATTTTCATGTTCGTCTCTTACACACATAATAATAATACTATGGTAATTAAACTGTTTAGATGAAGCAAATTTAATTTACGGGTTGTGCAAAAAAAGAATGAGAAAGAAAAAATATGAGCAAAAAAGTGTATAAATTTAAGTGATACATTTTTAAAGCAAAATAAAACTTAGAAGAACATAAAAAGGAAAATATAAAACCATTAATGGTGACGGTATATTACAAACAATAATAATGCACACAGATTTTGACAAGATACTGAGAATATTTTACCAAAACAAAGCAATGGACATAGAAATACGATATAAAAATAACGAAGAAAAATTTGAATATAGTGACGATGACAAAACCTAAAAAAAATACAAATATAAGACCCAATAGCACAAATATAACAACATTATCTTGTCCTCAAGTTTCGAGTGAACGCAGATTTTTTAAGTTAAAATAAGTTTAGAATAGACTTAGAAATCGACTAATACAATATCTTGTGTTTTTTAGAATAAAGAAAAGTTTAAAATTATGAATATATAAAAAGATTCTTCTTTCTGTTATAACTAACAGATTATTACTGAAACTGCTGAAAGAAGTAAAACTATTTAAAAAATGTTTAGCAATATTTCATTTTTAATTGAATCTCAACTTCCCGCAATTTGGTTTACTTTATCTTCAATTATGAAATTGAACTAGATGGTAGAGTATTATTGAAATTAATCTTTAGTCGGAGTACTAAGGTTTCAACAATGTCCTTTGCGAACAAGAAAACTAGTAACTCCGAAGTTCTTGTTCACGTAATTAACATCTTTAGAGCAAATCCGCCTCCGTAAGCTGTTTACTACAGCTGATAAGTGATAAATATTCGGATAAGATCCGAGATAAATCAAACCGCAGCGCTCCGCATGCAAAATACACAAAACATCGTTCCAACATGTCGAACTACCCTCGTAAATTTATGCTAACGAGTACAAGAAACACGATATACGACTTCGGGTTTGAAGTAAAATTATAATGATATATTTTATACGAAATAACTTCATTTTTAAGAAAACATTTATAACTTTAAAGGCTGATATGGTTATTACATTTGTTATGACATTAAATGTTTAAAAAAAATCCTTATTAGCTTAGGCACTTCTTTAGTTGAAATGAGAAAGAAAATTTCACTACCATGGTCGCCTAGGGCAATAAAGAAAACTGTCACTATTTAAAGTTTAAAGAATCTGAAGACTCCAATCCAAATATTAATTCACTAATTAAATTCAAGAAAAGTATACCTAAGCTATGGATTCACATTTTAATTTAATTTGACCTCTAATTTAAATAAACAAATCAAGAATCAAAGTGAGTTTAATTAATTAACAAATTGAAATGTCAAATACAAAATAAATGTCAATAACGACAGTCTTCTCAACCTTGGTGTACAGTGCCGTACAAAGCAATGGCTTAGATCGCCAATTTTTCTATAGTTTAAAAAAATTATAAACAATTCTTATAATTATTAGTTGTGTTTCTTTTAAATTTATGACACTTATAAAGAAATATATGCGCTGTTAATGTGTAAGGTATTAAGAGCCGGTTTTTTTTTCTATCTCTGGTTAAAGTGCCGGTTACCTTAAACATCAGTTAATACAAAAATATCACATCGAAAAACTAATGTAAGTTGACAAAAATATACGTTATTTACTATTACGATGCGATTTTCTACGGTAAAGGTAACCGGTACTTTAGCTAGATGTAGAAAAACCGGCCCTAAGCAACACGAATTTGATAACAATATATTTATCTTAATTTGAAAATAGCTCTTGGAATCTTCTTATGTATACCGTCTAGTAATTGTTCAGCGAATATTAAGTTTCTGTGTTTAGGTAAATACAAATTTATTTACGATCTTCAATCACTAAAAACGGGCTAAATTGTGTAGCAGTTATGAATATTGAAGCAGATTTAACAAGGAATTTGAATTTAGATAAATTTGTTTCTAATTTTGCAAAACTCAAAGGGGTGGGGGAGTAATTTCGTACTGGCTTTGGAGCGCTATATATGGTAACCCGGTTCTTTTGGTGTCTAATATACTAATATATCGTACCTATGTATAATTCGGTTAGTTGGTAATGATATTTATACTGTAGGAGACGTTTACCTGACTTTTTTCCTTTGAATTCTTGCTGTCGTGAAGAATCCTTTTTATGTGAGAAATAAATGAAATTTGATATATTTTCTTCATTTTCAAGATGGAAAGTTTAATCTCAATTAAAGTATACGTTCAAATCACTCTCGTTAAATTTATATCGTTTTTATAAACACAGTTTAATAAAAGAAAAGACCAAGGAAAATAAATTTTATTGCTGCGTTTTTCGCACATTTATTTGTTTCATTGCTTTCATTTTATACTTCAGTTCGTGTTTCATTATTCTTGGAAAATTTTTCAGCGAATAAACTTGAAAATTTATAATAATGAGCAGGAATTTTCCATGAGAAAAAAATAATTTATTTCTTGGAAAAATTCTTTTACATTTACAACAAATAATAAACAGAAAATAACATTGCATTATTAATTAAATGTAAACAAACATAATTATGAAATTACAGTATGATTCTGTTACTGGAACATTTTTAAAAACTTTGTAAAAGAAAAATTTTCAAGAATGTTTGCGAAGTAACTGTTGCTTCTAATTATATTTTTCATTTGCATGTTTTTAAACACGCGATTTTTTGAGTGGTGCCCTCGGCATGTTGCGAGAAATTGTGGAATTAAATTCTGACGCTTCAGCAACACGATAATTGAAAATGTCGGTGACGCCTTGGAAATTAACCGGTTTAAAAAATAGGAGACAAGCTGACTTGGATATTTCTGTTTTAATGAAAGAAATTCAGATCTGTATTAGATGATTTTAAACGTCCTAAAAATATCTAATAACAAAATTTGGAACAGCTAAATAAAAATCTTGTATAATGTCATGATCATGACTGCTTGATACAACGAAAATCAAAAGGACTGCGACATCACGAGTAACGATTTTCTATCTATAGCAACAAGCAGAAGTGAGCTAGGCAAAAATTACAGTGAAAATTGTCATGGTAATTATAATGCAATTGGGCAAATTGTCCACATGATTTTCAAAATTTTATTTTCTATATTTATATTTAATATATTAATATAATAATATTTCCTACTACTTTGAAATATTAATATTGTATTCCAAGTTATTTTCATTTTTTAATATTTTAATCTGTAAAGATCTGTGAAAAATTTCTAACATGCCAGAAAAAAATTCTTAAAATTAATTTCATGTTTCATTTCATTAAGTTTCATGATCTTAGTGTAATGAAATCAAAAAATTAAAGATTATATTCACCTTATTATTACTTATACATGATAAACAGTGATATCCAATAAGTATTTTTTTAAGACATAAACTTGGGATACCGTACTTCTCTTGTCTAAGCGAATGGAGTATAGTACAATGTTAAAAACAAAAGCATGAGAATGTGTCAATAAAAACACACATTATTTTTATTGTACTACAAAAACAGTATATCGGGTTTTGGTGTTACATTTGTAACTTCTGCATTGAGGTTTCCAACAATACAAATCTTCCACGCTGGTGGACTTACACAACGTTCGTTTTCCGTTATTCGTTCATCATCGAACGCCCAGTCCGAATTACAGCGAATAAGCTGACGAAACAGTTATTTCAGTTTTCAATTCACTCGCGAGTTGTGCAAAACCGGAACTGTGCTTGGAAAATGATATTATTGCTCCAACCTGCGAAAATATCTCCAAATGGAATTCTGTGTCCGGAATTAAAGGATTCCACCGTTCTATCGAATTAATTTCCAGCAACAGAATGAGTTAACACTGATTGGAATCAATATTTTTTTATTGGAAAAGTTTATAAAGAAATGTGACACAATTTTTTTCTTTTAATATGTGACATAAAGATATAAGGATTACAAAGTACTATGATTTTTAATTTAAATATCTTTGTATAAACATTTTAAAATCTTGTTCATTTAAATTTAGTGTTGATTGAAATTCAGATATTTTCTTCATTATTTCTTTAATTAAAATTTGAAGAATATATCTTCCTATTATATTAAGTTTTTATAATCCAGATTTAATGTTGTTTAATAAAAATAATGGCCCATATTACGAAAGCACTTTTATAATAATAACTTTTTTAAGAAGCATGCGTTACATTATAATCTTATTAGGCAAGATGTCACCTTTAACAAAAGCGCTCTATAAAAGTGTGTGTGTCATTGTGTTTAATAAAATAAAATAAATTCTTTCTTTGTTTTTTGTTTGTTTATTTTCTTTACTTAATGTTTGTCATGAATAAACAAACTCTGTTCTTTGCAATATTTAACTATTAATATTACCTACTCTAACAAAAGGTTAAACATATATGTCTTCGTTTCTAAGAAAAGGTTTTCTTCTACATTTCACGGTGACCTAAACTGCCTTGACAACGGTAATAAATTGTAGGAAGACATTTTCACTTATTTGAACCTTTTTTCTTAATTCTTCCTGATGAAGACAAGACGATAAAAAGATACACGTTGGAATTACTTCCTTTACCAAAATTAATTTGGTACTTATGTTTTTATAAAGTATATATTTTTTGATTACTTATACTCAATTTTAACTCAAACTTTTTACGTAAGTATAGTATTGCATATTATTATTATATATATATATGTATATTATGATAGTCACTATTCGCGAAGATGAAGTTTGTGTTACGAACCTTAAGCGAGTGACGTAAATTATCTGTGTGAATAATAGGTAACTAAAATCCTGAATGGCAGATTTAAAATATATACGTGAATAACTGATTTCTGTTTGTGTGATTGGCCGAGAAGAGTGAATTATAAGTCACATTGCATTGTTTTGAACTATGACTACCGTCATTAATCGAAAAACATGAAATAAAGTGGATATATTTATACAGAAGCAGAAAAATAATTTAAATAATCTAATTAACACTCCTTATATAGTAGGCGGTACAACAAGACAGATTATTTTTAATTTGGAAAATTCGTTATATAAAGTTTGTTTGTTTGCTTATTATTTTGAAAAATTGTTTATAAATGTATTAACATCACAGAAATTAATTAATAAATTCTAATTTTTGCGGTTCCATTGTAATTGAAAATTGTTTGGGAATGCAAAGATATATTCAAATTATAAATGAACAATTTAATTTATACATGTTACACTGATCCATCAGTTAGGCAGAAAAAGATTATTTTCCGAATATTTATATTTGATTAATAATGTATGTAAATGACATAATATGTGCTGGCCAAATCATTTTTGTTATGAGAATTCAACAAACATCATTAATATTTCTTTTCTTTTTTTCAGATGGTAAGTGGTTTTCTGCACCCAGCACTTTACTTCTAATGTAAGTTGTTTACTGCATTTCCCAGACAATAATAATATTTTTCTATGACAAGAAATGTTAGTTTCTTTTTAAATGTAGGAAATAAATTTTCATGTTTGTAATCCAGCATTTTCTACGCTGTATTTTTCCCGATTCTTTGCGTGCATATTTCATATCATACTTTTGTTGTATCCAGGGAATTTTCCAGACAAATGTTATTGTGTCACAGTTGGCGAAACAGGTGCAATGTAGCTTTATTCATATGCAGTTTAATTTTCTTTGTATTAAGGAGAATTTTCCGAGTTGGCGGTGGAAAACGGTTAACACAGTTTCTCGAAACAATTGTTTTATTGTCAAGCACTGTTTTCTGCAGTCAAGTAAATGTTAGACAAGCTAATTCTACAAAATGAAAATATAAAAGATATTTGATTGTTACATTTTTCATTACGGACAGCGATGGTTCACTTGGTTAGCGTGTTCCCATGCGAATAGAGAGGAGTCTGAGATCTGGGGTTCAAATTCCAGATTCGTTAATTTCTATCATAAGTAGTATAATAAGAGCCAGGAATTTATTGGGAAAATTTACGAATAGTTGTTGCGTAGTAACACTAAGAGAAAGACGCTGTCGTTATAAATGTCATTTTTGACCCAAGTTGTCGTTATTTCGCAGGAATTGTGAACAATTTTTACCTATTTCATTCATAGCTCGAAATATATTTGCTTGATTATTTCACGAATGACAACAGTTCAAACATAAAATATTTTATATCAACAAAATGAAACCATGATAATAATATTGTGGTTTTATCAAATTTATTCACTGAAAAACTATCAACGGCCATCAAATGAAGCATTCTGATTGGACGATAATGATGTGTGTCGAGTAATAATAAAAAACTGCTTTGTATACAGGTTATTACATTTTATTACAATGTTATGATTTTTTTCTATCTTACATAATAAATAATATCCAATGAATAATATCAATGGTTACTCTTTAAATAAAAAAACTTTATTTTATGTATATAGATTATGAAGATATATAAAATTTAATATTTTTTAGATTTAATAATAATTTTTAAATTTTAAATTTATGTTTAGGATTAAAAAAGGTTAATGTTTTTCTTCAAATTAAAATTCATATTTAAATTTATATTTTATGATTTTCCATTTTAATACGTGATTGTACATTAATTATTGTAAGAAAAAGAATGAAATATCTTTAAAACCTTTTCAAATTTATAAAAGGAAATGATCTTTTATTTTGTATAATAAGTTTTAGTTTCTATCTTATCTGGTTTTATATCAACAAAACAACAACTACATACAAAATTAAAGTTTAGAGTTAAATGTAGCTTATTCTGTGATTACACCCCTATTAGCCGATAACATCGCAACATTTTGAGGACCTCTAGTGTTTCCATTGGGGCGTAATTCAAGTCGAATTGCGCGCCCGATACGACGCTGTTGTTTCACTTGTTTCCCGCCGGTAATTTACGCATTCAGCCCAGCAAAGTACTATCTCCTTCTCTGTTCTACATGTAGGGCCATGTTCTTATCAGTGCTTCCATCTCGCTTGCGAGGGTGTACTAGTGATAAACAAACGCAAAAATGTTACCGGCATTACCGACTCGAACAATTTCCTGGGGAAAAGGTTTAAATGCGGGGTTGTTTTGTTTGTTTTCACTAATTAATGCGTTATTGAGAGCGCGTGTTTTTATTTTACTCTTAATAGAAGATTATACTGGAGCAATAATCGTGGAAAAAACAAGTACCGTTTGTAAAAAAAAACTACAAACTTTTATAATTACGGAAGTATAGAATCAAAGGAATTAATAAATGATAATTGGTCTTTTAGTTTAATAATAGACTTTATTTTACTAATTTCAGTTGGGGTATTACGTCCATTATTCAGTTATAATATAATAAGATTATTATTTGAACATGAACAGATTTTTGTTTATACAATGCAGCACTGATCACTGATGAAGGTACAATAAAGTTACTGAAACATTAACAAGAGACGTAAAATTTTTTTTCCTTCCTTAATCCAACTTCCGATGACTATTCCAAATTGAACCATCTTTGTGGATACGACTTTAATTTAAATAAATTTAAAAATAAATAACAGCACACATCACAATGTCAAAACTTACTGAATATTTAATTAATTTTAATGTTACTAATACAATAGAGGAAAAGAAAATTGAAACCTATAAATGCATGCTAATTTATAATCCAATCAATATGTTTATAGTTTGAAGAACATGCTTTTTCCATAAAAATGTGATTTACTTTTAATTACTTGGCACAATCCCACAATTCAAATCTTAAAGAGCTTAAAACTACAACTAACAAAAAGAAAATTGAAACGTTTCCAGAAAAAGTCACGGAGCTGGGAATGTTTGGAAGATATTTACGTTACAGTTCTTGTTATGACTAAAAGTATTTACGTGTAAGAAAGTTCGTGGACTGTCATAAAAACTAAAACTCCTGTGCTGTTGTTCGCTCCCTGTATAAATTTCCTGTATGACCCAAGGAAATTTTAAAAACATTCATTGCAGTTTTTGACACAATTTTTATGTGACATACATGTTACATCATGTTTTCTTTTCTTCTGATACATGATGGAACATGCAGTAAATGTCACAATTTATCTTATGCATTTTCAAAAGCTTTTTATGTTTATTCAGTATATAGTGATATATGAGAATGAGTTTTGTATAGTGCATTGTATTTAGTATTGTAAATAAAATTTTACATGTGCACTACATTGAAATTTTTCTAGAGTGCAGCAAATAAAATCAATTAAGGATTTATTTTATATCCATTGCCAATAGTAGAAAACTTTAAAATTCTATCTTGGACGTCTACGAAAGATCTGATTGAATTTGAAGTACCATGGGTTCAATTTTATGGACTATTGATTCGTATCTTTCGTCGTAATATTCTTAATCTTAAAATAAGATTTTATACATAAAATGTTTTCGAGATATTTTGTAACATTTTTCTAAACTATGTATTCATATTATAGCGAAATTATTAGTAAAATTGATTGTTACGTTATAACAAAAAATAAAGTCCTGATTTGACACAAAATTATTTTGTTGGTTATAATAACCTAATTGTTAAAATAATTCAAAATACTTCATTAATACATTCAATTCAATTTCCTGTGAATTTCATTCCAGTATTGTATGAGTTAAAAGCAAAACCAGTAAAACAGTTTTGTGATGTTGGTTGCTGTTAGGAAAAACACTATTGTAACACGAAATATATAAAATTAAACTTTTATGAAACAATGGAACAAAACAATAATTGTTTGTACAAAAATATGGTATAATGCAATAAAAGAATTCCATTTTAAAAATAAATAATAAAGTATATAAAAAATATGGATACAAATTGCGAATAAGAAAATAAAGTAAGTCAGAAACTACTTATGCTTTTTGGATCACTTTTACGACTGTCCTTACACTTCTACGACATACCCTCTCTTTATAATTACCTTTTGAAAATAGCGAGGTTATATACGTCAACCTGTACTATGTTTATATTTCCCTTTATTTCTTTATTAAATATCATCCTATTTGCTACATGATTATTACTTGTTATAAAATTAATATAAATATATCAAACAAATATTGGCATGTTTCAAATTTAATACGATATTTATTTAGTTAATTTATTAATTTTATATTTTCATTCATCAAACAAAATGTTTACCTTCAACAAACTTGAAACTTTGAACTCAAACTCGTATAATATTTACAGTTTCCTCGGCTTGAACAACAGTCTGAAGTTCCAGAACTCATTTGAGTTGTAGTCGCCGGTGCGGTCGTTGTATTGCCTAGGCATTGGTATTTGTTCATTTCGGAACCCAATAATCGAGCATTAGTAAATAACTTGGGAAATTAAGCAGCTCCAGTACGGAATCGACTGAGGCAGTAAACAAACGGTGGAGATTACAATTCTAGAGATTATGTATGCTCTACCACGAGCAGAATTTAATGTGAGCGTGCGCCGTTTTCTATGTGAAATAATTAATTAAATTTGGTAATGATGCTTTTAGGGAGAATATATTTTGAGAGAAAACACTCTATGTTATTTAATTTAATCCTGGTAATTTGTTTTTCTCCGACCCAAGCAGCGTAAATATCTACCTAAATAATATCCGAATTTAATGTGCTTGGTTTGAATGTTACTTTTTTATATTTTACGTTCATAATGAACTCATTTCGAAACGCAATCACATACATATCGAAGGAACCTTTATTAGTGTTACACAAGACAAAAATTCTTGTCTTTTTTTTTAAATATTTTCGTACATAAAAGACGCAAAATATGAAAACAGTATGAAGGACTAATTTTTGTAAGACTTTTTTTCCACTTGTTTTCTACATTTTTCGTTTTCAAAAGCCGTTCTTTAATTACTATACTATATTTCTGCGCCTATAAGAAAATGTTGTTGCTCGTTTAATCTAGTACTATTTATTTTTTTACGTTAATTAATCTTATTGTATCGGGAAAATTAATTTTTCGACTGTTTTATATGAGGTCCGCAAATTTATGAAAATTGTTCATGAATTTGGTACATTTTATAATTGAAAATATGTACATGTGTGTATATGCAAATAAAAGAATGTTTATGTGTTTGTTTTGGTTATACGATTATTCGTTAATATTTCAAACTTTATTTGCTTGTCGAAATTCAAAACAAATTGTTAATTTAGTTTCAACTATTAAATTTTATTTGCTTTTTATAAATGACTATGTCAGTAACACAGCACAGTAATTTTTCCATTCGATTATATTTAATTAGAAACACATGAATGTATTCATACAGACAGAACTGTTTTAAATTATTCTTCTTGTATATATTTTAAGAAAATTTCACGTTAGTCTGATAGCAGTGATCATTTTTGATTCTTTGTTGAAATTAAAATTGCTGTAGAATAAATGAATAAAAATAATATTCAGTAAAACAATTTCTATCCTTATTCTTAAGTTGTGTACATTGGGCATATTTCCTTTCCCGTGATTTAAACTTGTGGTGACCGGGTAACCCGCAAAGCCGTTCCCATTTCACTAGAGCGACACGTTACATCTCCCCTAGTGAAGGAAATGCCCGGAAATCGTCTTGTCCGATCTCTCTTGCTGGTAAAAAGGCGGATATCCTGCCTGCGTCAAGTACGCGCTTTCAGCTTATCTCCTGCGCAGACAAATATCCATTTCCGGTATGTAGGCCACTAGCGCTTCCATTGCGTAGGCGGACACGCATTTAATTAGAAATGCAAACTAATTAAAATACAGATTTATTAAAAATGATTTGTTAATAAATTGATGCAATTTCGTGTAAATATAAAAATGTTGTACATTGAAATTGAACATATGTTTCACTAATTTATTTAATATTTCTTAAACTATTAGTCGTGCCCAAATACTAATTTTTTTTATTCAGTTTATCTATTTTAATTATTTTGTTCATTTGAGTTCAGAGTTTAGGAGACAAAAAGTTCCTCAGAGAAACTTAGATTTTTTCAATTTTCTCATTTTTCACATAATCGTTCCTTATGTAACTTTTCCCATAAAATTATCTGGTATAAATCAAAATAAAATACACACTTTTTTGTTTGTTACACAAAATCAAAATTTTGGATACGAAAATTATTATTTTTGGGATATTTTGCGTATATCTACATATTATTTAACTCTACACAACTTTGATATTGGGTTATAGGTTTTGGAAAAAAAAATAAAAATTAGATATAATAGAGGGACAAAATAAAATTGGAAAGTCATAAGAGGGTTGCAGGTTTTGAAATCAGCGCATATCAATTTAAAGGTATGTCAGCAAAAAATCTGTACAATTTTCATTCATAAAAAAGTTGTAAACGCAATGACAAAGGAGTTAAAATTTTTGACAATTGAGTCATCAGTCAATATTCAAATAAAAAAACTTAAAGATATCTATTGCTGTTGTAAATATGGAAATAATTAAAAGTATGATTTTTCACCTAATCATTTTAAAGAACATATATGCTGAGAAAACATTTCTTTACAAAAGATATTTTTATAAAATTAACAACCAATTTTAAATGTCTTTACAATTTAGTATAAAATAAATGTTTAATATTCGAATTATACATTTTTTCCTTTTAATAAAACAGTTCGAAATACGAAACAAGATCTAAAAAAATCTGAAAAGCATTATTTTATAAGTTGCGGAAGGGCGCCACTTGCCCTAGCGCCGGCTTTGCTCTAATTCTTGCCATAGTGTAATTAGAATAAAACCATTTTCTGTAAAAATCAGTCACCATTAGGTATACTACCTGATAGAAAGGTGTTCTGTGTGTATTGTCTTAATTAAGCGTTTAATTTATATATTAGTTTATTGAATTGATTTTCTTTCTTTGAGATTTGGCCTAAAAACCGGCTACTGCAATTAACTGATGGCCCAATTAAACGGAATTGACTGTATATTTTTAATTTATAATAAAGCAATAATGAATTTATTTATATTTATTATGTTTACCAACATATTATAAATAATTTTACTAGTTGTGTAGTATATTATATAAGGGAATATCAAGCAAAAAGACATGCACTTCAAATATCTCATATAAAATCCAAACTCAAGTACATGTATTCCATATTTCATGTCATGTATTCTAATATGCAGAGTCAAGTCCCACTGCTTTTATGTTATACCGTATTCCTTTTTGTATCCTTTTTTACTATTCCCTTTATTCTTTTTTCTTTTATACATCGTCTTCTTGCAATTATATTCAGTCTATTTCATTCCCACAATAAAAAATTATCTTTTTCGTCGTGCTTCTTATAATTAGAGCTTTTGTTCACATCACAAATCGTGAAAAAAGCAAGGGCAAGCGAACCACAAAGCTCACGCCAGCGCCGTGGCCGATAACGTCTGCAAAACTGACGGGAAGATTGATCACCGGAGATATTAAAGCAGCATGCGTGAAAATCATCAGTAAGCCATGACACGATACATGACCATCGGAAATTGACAAGCGCTTGGAGTTCGATACTCGATAGTGTTTTATTAAAGTTTAATCCATATTCTACGAGATTCACAAATTCTTCCAAGTATTCAAGTAAAATATGAAAAATAAAAACAGCTTACCATCTTTGTCATAGTGGCTCCAAACTTCCATGAATTGGTTGGCAGACAACTTCTTCAACTCTCGGGAATCTGGATCTCGGTATTGTCGCATGAAGTTGGAAGCTCGCTCCAGGTTCAGCTTCTTGGAGGCCGATTCGACACTTGATGTACTCATCGCGATTTATTTATGTAAAACTGTCAGAATTCACAATTCTGTAAAGAATAGAAATACTGTGTTAGTAAACATAATACTAAAATCACTAAAATTTGACGAATGAAAAATAGCCAACGATTATTGTTTTGAAAAATTATATTAATTTTCCATATTTAACAATAAAATACTAAACTAAGAATTTACAAATTGATAATAAGACCAATGACATTATATGCAGCTGAAACTATCACAATGACAAAAATGAGGAAGAAGATCTAAAAATAATGAAACGCAAAATAATACGAACAATATTTGGACCAATCAAGATATCAGAAAATAAATACAAAATACGAATGAACCATGAAGTAGAATAAAAATTAGAAGAAGAAAATATAGTGAAAAACAACAAAGAGTAAGATGGCTTGGATATGTATGGAGAGCAAAAGAAAGGGATATAATAAGATCAATAGTCGAATGGAGTCCAAGCGAAAGAAGAAGACGAGGCAGACCCAGGTCAACATGGCTAAGGGAAGTGGAAGAAGACCTAAAAGTAGCAGAAATTAACAATTGGGAGAGCAAAACAAGAAATATGAAGTTATGGAAGATCATAAAGAAAAAATAAAAATAAAATTGTATTGTATATTTATTAACAATCAAAAACATGTAAATCTAGGTATTTCTCGGATATAGCTGAATAAATCGATTCTATGCTATTTCATATTAAATGACGAGAGTCATTCATTTAATAATTTTTAATACTGACAGGAATTCACTCTTACATTTTTGTCTGTGGGAAAGTGTACGTCGGTCAGACTGGTAAAACTATTTTTATAAAATTAAATGAACACCAATGGTCAATCAGATAGGCCCAGCCTAAGAAATCGACAGTCGCAGAGGAGGATTTTCATGACAAATTTCAAGATATGAAAATTATTTCAACATCTACATACCTTAACTCAAGACTAATTAGAGAAGCATTTTTAAAACTGAAAATATTAATCTTGACAAGCCAAGATAATAAGAGATGGACAACCGTATTCCAAAAGAAAAACGATGAAGAGAAAGCTGAACATCAATATCACAGGCAACCCCATAAAGTTGGATAACAGGCTCTAAGCCTACTCTAAGGAAGAAGAAGAATATTAATCTCTGTCACAACGATGGTTTGGATATTATAAAAGCATGGTTTCCTATATTAAATAATTCGTTTCTTGTTGAATTATATATATATATATATATATATATATATATATATATATATATATATATATATATTACCTTGAAGAAGATTTTTTTTTTCATAAAATTTTAATATTTATTACCTACATCTTTTTTACATAAAATACATTGCAGGGCAAAAAGCAATACTTGTTCTTTTTAAGAATTGCTGTACTATATTTTCAAAAATGTTATAAATAATACAAGTATATTAATAAAATTGATAACTTCAAGCTTAGGTACAATTTTAAATAATAAAAAGTAGTCTGTCATGTTTTTGTCCCTCAGGATATTAAAATAATGTTATTAAAAGTTAATTGGTTTAAAAAATATTTTTAGATAAGTACAAGCTACAATTTTTTTTCAAAAAATAAGGAATATAAGTTTTATACAATAATCAAGTACCTATATACAGAGATATTTTTATTTTTTTAGTATACATAATTTCTACGTTAAATCCATTTGATATCTTCACTTATTTTTTACTTTTACTAAAAAGAGTAGGATAGAAATTAATCTTGACATCAGCTATAGTTTGCGTAGTGATAGGCTTAATCAAAACACAGTTTACAAATCTGTTTGCCTTCTCACACTTGTCCTTCATGTTCACCATATTCACGCAGTTGTTAATCTCTGCTCCACTTCTCTTTTCTAGATCGAAGTAGATTTCAACATCTTTGTTTCTAGTTGGATGAGGATCAAAATCTCCTGCCTTATCCAAGACTCCAACCTTGTTCAAAACACAGAACGAAATGCATCGAAGAACATTTTGTGTTGACCTATCTAACTGGTCAAAATTTTTATCTAACGTATTCAACTCGTCTACGTGATAAAACGTATTTTCCAGACATTCCTCATCGATAATATCATATATTAATCTAGTAGCACTCTAGAATATAAATTCAGTAAATAGAGATTTATATTAATTATATTTCGTACCATTCCATCATAACACAGAATTATCATAGGATACAGCAACAAAATTATAAGTTCAAGTTTCATTTTAGCATCGGCTGAAAGTTTTTATAAACTGCAGACAGGAAAATCTAAATTTATTTTATATTTCTCGTTATCGAATTGGCTGACATTTTAAATTAATTTATGTTTAAATTATACATTGTAAATTACATTTTATTCTTTTCTCATAAATAACGACAATAACATATTATAAATTATTTTATTTTGTTATACAATACCAAATTTATGTTTTTAATAGTTATCATTAGGTTATTATTTATTACTTCTCCAAAAAAATATTAACAATGTTTTCTCATACTTTTCGAACCATCATTTTTAACAATAATAACATTAATATATCATTCGTTTTATTACCGACTTATTTTAACGCAGATTTAATAATGATATATTTTAATAATAGAAAAAGTTTACCAAACTTTACTTTTCAGATGCTTAAAGTTTATTTTAAAAACTAGTACACAATATTATTCAATTTTGAAATTTTATTTTTGATTTACTTACTCTTTCTTTTTGTATATACATGTTTTTTTTTAATAAAATATTTACCTTGAGAAAATGAAAATATAAATTATAAATGTTTGCCCTCACTAAGGGATATATTAAAAAAATATGCTAATTATTGTTCTTAAAACTATATATTATATAATATAAAATTCCTCTACAAACATAAATTTATAACTAGAAAATGTAGAATTAAGAAATAAGTTCGTAACACTAATATCAGAATGTATGTATCAAAAGAAAATAATATAAAAAATATATGCAGATACCGTAGTTCAAGAAAAAGAGATAATGATAACTTTATAGATTAGTCAGTGAGTCGAAATATAAATATAGTCGAAATATAAATATATTCGTGATAATAAAAGAACAGCTACCTAACGAAAGTAATGACATTATTGCCCCTATCAATCGGGCACATGAAGAAGCAAAATGTAACAGTAAAAGCTTTCTTTAATTTCAAAACATTCATTATTATCTACTATGCTTTTATTCGATAAAAAATTATTCGCCAACTGTGTTTGAAGACGAATTTGATAAATCTCTCCCCTGTTGCTCAGATAAATTTTGATTACTAGGACTACACAAGAGAAAAGAAATGAAAACAGGAAGTAGAACTTAGTTAACTGAATTATAATCGGGTTATAGAAGCGAAAAATTTGTAAAGAAAAATTAAGAAACAAAGACAAAATACAATGTTATACTACTGATGAATATAAATATATACAAATAAAAAAATATAAGAAATGAGAAAATAAAAATAAATAAATGTGTGAAAATGCAGGACAATTTTATTAATTTAATTTAAACAATAATAGTAAAAACTTATATGAATAATAAAAGTAAATTAACAAGGATGAAAGGATCAAAATAGAAACTTAAAATCAAGGAATATTAGAAAGAGAAAAAGGAAAACATAAATTTTAAAATAAAAGAAGCGAACGAGAAAAAAGCAAACAGAATTAATATTTAAGGATAAGTATTGTACAGTGATTCTTTCAGACAATTTTCTCCGGGGGGCATTTCTGAAGACCAGAGAAGCAAAAGTAAATTAATTAAACAGTACAACTTTTAATTAAATTTGCATTATACACCAGTGATGGCGAACCTATAACACGCAAGTCAAAGGTGACACACCAAGCCATTCTGGGTGACAAGCATCTTTTACAGAATTTTTTTTATTTTAAGTCTTTTTATGAGACTTTATTTTCGTCGATAATAATAATATGAAACCGATTGATTGACGAAGTTAGTAGTTTCAACTGAAGATTTAGCAAATTCGAATCAGCAACAAAAATGTCACTAATGAAAGAATTATTTGTCTTCGCTTTATTTATAAATAAATATATCCAAAATATAACTCTTTTTACCTCCCGCCTATCAATATATAGATAAGGGAGGTATTGTTTTAGGTCAAATTTCTCGAGTGTGGGTTTTCAACATATGAGCATGAATTAGGGTTTCCAGAATACGATTTTGCTATTTTTACCGTGGTGATTTTTCGTCCACGATAACTCCAATGCGATAATGTGAAACATATACCTAATATTTAGTATTTAAGACATATTCAAATTTGAAAAACTAATTAGATTTTGGCAACAATTGGTTAACCGGGAGTAGTACTTTACTTGAAGCTTGAAATAATTTTTCCAAAAAAATACCTCTAAATACCATTTTCTCGCAAATTACCTTGTTATTAAATATGAAGATTTTTTAATTTTCTATCGATCTGCATAATTACGTTTATATATATCTTCTAGCTAGATAGAAAAAAATATATAAATTATAATAATTTTACATATCGTTTAGGCTGAGGAATTTTTATAAAACAGATGTCAAATTTGAAAGTAAGTGTAAAAGATAAAATAAGTAAATATGAAGTAGTTTTATTGTAAAATTAAAAAAGATGGAACAAATATTAAGGAATATATTTGCACGCGTGAATCAAGGTAAGTTCGGTTCTGGTTTAAGTAACTTCAAAAATAGCTGTTTTTTTTTTTTGGTCATACAAATTTTATGAAGGAAATTTTAGGTATGAAATAAATTAAAAATATTCTGAACTGCAATAATAAACTAATTTTAAAACTACAAATTAAATGTACTAAAAAACTAATACAGAATGTATTACTACAATGGTGGAAGGTAATGTGTTGGACACATCAGATTTTTTACTAGGTTGCAAGTATAACAAAATTTTAGAAATTTCTAAATGTAACACCCGAATCCGAGTTTTGACAAATTTAGCTGAAACTTTTTTTATATTGTAATTTTTTCAATAGTTCTATTTTTTATTTATCTATAATTCTTTCCGGAGGAGCGGTGAGACTCCTGAAAGAAACACTGGTATTGTAATACAAAGAAATGGCAAATGAAATAAAAAATATATATATTTAAAATATTACAGAACAAATAAAGTTTATTAAATGATAAAATATGACATTTACATTTTTATAATTAATTTTCTAAAAATTATTTATCGATTTTTTCTGGGTTTAGCGACACAACCTGCGCTTGTTGTTGTTGACCCAAGGGAACTACAAGTTGTTCGGTAGGTTGTTCCGGAGTTTCATATTGTACTGTCTCTTCTGTTAGCGAGCTTGTTTCCGGTAGGGGTTCATGTGTGATTTCAACTGAAACTGTTTGTTGGGGTGGTTCCGTTTCTTCTTCAGTCGTTGTAGTTGGCTCTGTGGTGGTAGTTGTTGTAGTTGTTGTAGCCATGGTAACTGTTGTACGTATTGTTTCGGGTACCGGCGGTGGTGCACGGGTCGCGTGTTTTTGCTCTTCTAGAACATCAGCCAAGCTTTGCTTGACAGCGAGTTCGGTGAAGCATTTATACACGTTGTAACTCAGCTCGCACAAGTTCATGCCTGTCAACCCGGCACAGTCTTCAACGAAAGGCACGTACTGCTCGCCGTCTTGATCCCTGACGAAGTTCCTCATGACGTCTACTTCTAGGCTCACGCTGCCTTGACGAATGAAGCCCAATCGGTTGTAGAAGCATTCGGTGAAGCAGTTTAGTAAAGTGGCGCTTGTGTCGGAAAAGTCACCAGCCTCAGTTTTCATTATTTCTCCCATTGAGATATTTTTCTCTGATGCACATTCTTCTTTGGCTTTATTGAATGCGAATATTCTCAGGTCTTTTGCACTCTGTGACTAAAATACAAATTCATTTATGAGCCATTTTGTTTCATTTAATATAATAATGAATATGAAGTATTTAAGTGTAAGGATTAATTTTGGAACTTTTTAAATGAAACATTACATAAATTTTGAAGTACAGCAAGTGTTGGATTTAGGAGAGGGCTATAGGGGCTATAACTCAGGACGGCAAATTCCAAGGGCGGCATTTTTTTTAAATATTTTAAAATATGCCATACATCCTACTGAAAAATAAAAAACAAAATCTCTTATCTATACAGAAATTTTAAGAGATAATTATTTTTTTATCAGTAAAAATTAAGAAGCCTCAAATATTAAACTGAAAATAAGAAAAAATATTTGACATTTTTTTTTGATAGCACAATAATTTATTTTTAGAGTATTATATGATATTATTGGTTAAAATAAATTACTGATCATAATTTATATAATTTATTATCAATAAATACCGTGCAAAAGTATCAATATTGAAAATAATATCAATAAAATAGTAAAATGTTTATTATTTTTTTAAAAATATATTATCGCTCAAAATCTGTAAAGTTTTGAACACCAATCTCAAATAATTCACATTAAAATGTTATCTACTATTTGTTCTTTAACATTGATTGTAGTAATATAAAAAAAAACAATATAATTCTTACCCGTGCCGAAGCAAAAGCAATTACTAAAATAATGAATGTACATTTCATTTTGCTTCAGTGCTGTATCGTCGTTTCAAGTACCCTTCCAAATTAAAGTTTTTGGTATTTATATATTACCCCCATTCAACTATTTAATTCGTAATAAAACAATTCGTACCAGTGCGTAACTGGAGTGGGAAATAATATATTTCTTTCTATTATTATAAAAGTAATTTATTTGCCATATAATTTTTAAATACCTTGCCATAATCTAATCGAAAAAATCCATATAAGCTCTTAATGATTTCATTGTTAATTTTATTAATATAAACATATGGTAATTAAATATTTAAATAAGCGTTTTTATAATTTATGATTTTTAAAAATCTTTATCAAGTAGTAACAAAAGAAATATGTATTTCAAAGTATACCAGATGTATTTGTGAAAACATTTAAAAATATTTTAAGGCTTTTTTATTATAAAAATTTTAATGTCGAATTTATTATTTATTTATGAGCTTGTAACTACGTATTGTTACATTCATGAAGATTATTATCAATACGATAACATGAAAAACGGTATTAAAATTGTAAAAGGTAATAATTGCAGCCTATAAAATTGTTATTATAGTATGTATACACTATTGAAGAAATGAGTTGTCATTTTATTTTCATTTATCTACATCAGTGTGTGCTAAACAGATTCTAGGTGTGCCGAGAATGATTTAATAATACGAATAATTTTGCATCACTTCTTTATCAAACATACAACTATACATTTTATTATCATTAATATAAGAAAATAATTTAATAAACTTGAAAAACGATCCTGTTCAAAACGCTTTATTTTCTTTGCTAAAATTATCAAAATTTTGATTTCGCTACTGTACCGTATACCCGTTAAGACTCTGTTGCTCCTTTGTTTTTTTTCTAATTTAGAGTTGCGTTTGGCAAAATTCTTTTTCAAAATAAATTCAACCTTTTATTGTTATTATGTCTATAAAATTATATTATTTTATGTTACATTAATTAGATTTTGTTGTTATTTAATTGTATTAAGATTTTTGTTTGGGGTGTCTGGGTACCGTAAAATAAATTCACTTCGCCGAGTGTGCCATAAGGTAAAAAAAATTGACAGACACTGATCTACATAAATGACATAAAGGATGTTTAGAGATCGCGCTAAAATCACCTACCGAAACAAAAATGGAAATTAATTTTTAAACCTTCATTTATATTTAAAAGAATTCCACTGAAAATTATACCTCAATTAAAGTTTTAAGAAAAATATATTTTTTATAACTTACATTATTAAGACAAATAAATATTATTTCTAGTCAACCAAATAGTTGGGAAGTAGATCATTACATACCTATTTCACTTCCCGGCTATCCGGGAAAGATATTCCCGGCTAGCTAATCTTACCTCTTAAATGACATTGTCAATTTGGCTTGTAGGTAATGAAACGCACAGTCACTTCTTAAGCTTTACGCATATTTATTTTTTATAATGTCAAAGACTTCATAATAAATCGAAAATAATAAAATTTTCATAACGAAAAGAAGTTAGAAGTACAAAAAAAGTTAAAATAAAGAAAACTAAATATTTATTAATTTTTAAAATAATTCATGGAATTAATATTTATTTGAAAATAATGTACATTTCCTTAAAAGAATATCAGATATGAATAAAAATACATTATTAAAGAATTGTCCTTGGAAATATTAATACAATATAATAAATTCAAATAACTAAAAACAATATATGATTTGCAGATTTTCATATTATATTAGTGTTTTACTAAGATAAACAAAGAACAGCAAAAAGTACCTAGTGTAGCATTTTCCATTTTATTTCTTACTAGTACATTTTTTATTAATGATTTATATAGTATGTCCACGGATCGAGTAATAATGAAGGATTTTTTTTTAATTTTCGAGAAAAATATATTCTTGATAATAAATTTTTTCGTGTTCCAAAACGGCCAATTCAGTTTTACACTCTTCAAATTTTCTTTTAGTTTCAGAGAAAAATCAAAAATAGGTCGACTTAGTAGAAAAAGTCCCAAAAAACAAGTTCGCGTGTTCATAGTAACTGGGATTATTTATTTAGTTTCATTACCTGTCAATTAGAAAAATATGTTGTAATCGTAGAAAATTTAAAGGAGAGGAGTAGAGACGTTGTGACGTCTTTAACTCTGGAAGAAATTCGAAGAAGTTTTAAAGAATTGTGCGCTTTGAAGGCGGTGAATGGATTGAGTAGAATAATTATTGTTTATATTATTTTTGGGGTTAAATTTATGAAATTAACATTAAATAAAAGTCATGTTAAAAATTTATACTATAATAACGCGAACTTTTTTTTTAGGATTTAGAAAAAATTACAACTAAGAAAATTTAAAAAAATTATAACTAAACTAGTGGGTGTTGGAACATGCAAAAACTTTTATCAAGAATACATTTTTCTTGTAAAATAAAAAATAAAAATGTTTTCCCTCTTTGCAACTCGATCTATGGACATACTGTATATGACGCACATTACGGGGTATATAATAAATACTCAGACATGAGTTGCTGTACTATTTACAGTATAACAATAAACTCACATTGACATTAGTATAAAGTGTAATATAATTACAATTGCATTCGTAGTTTACCTGAAATAAAAAATAAATCGATAAAGTGCGTTTTAGCGTTGCACCATTATTGGTACAATTTAAATTTACTAGTATTAAAAAGCAAATTATTCGAAATATTGTATAAGATCGTAAATGTTTTGAAAACACGTTCTATTTTTCATATAATCTGTCAGTCAATTTGGCAGTGGGCATGCCCGTAAATGAAATAATTTTACGCGTTTCTAAGGTTTATTTGTTTTTAATGTATATAGTGTGGTTATAGAAAACTTAGTGTTACTACTAATACAGCTGTAGGTATTGCAAACTTTTAATATAAATGAATTTATGGCTATTTTTGATTGTTACATTGACATATTCAAGGATAGTGCGCAGAATCAGAGCCAATATATTGTACAAGAAATTGCATTACTATCATACAAAGCATCGTCAAAATCTAACAATTTTTGTTACAAGATATTGTACTATTTCTTGTACTGTATATTGTCTCATATATAGGCTAGTCTAAAACGGCCTTTACAATTATTATATAAGAAATTACAGAAGAAATATCGTCATAATGTTCTTGAAATATAAATAACTATTATTTATAATAATGCAACAATGATTTTATAACACATCATTTATATTCATTGTTGAGCAAAGTCGTATTATCATACGTGATGTATTGTGCATATAATATAGGATATAAATATCGATTTCAGATGAAATCACTGATTTTCTTTTAAAGATATTAACATATGCGCATATATTTAAATATAAATATATTCAGCAATAATATAATGATGTATTATCGTGAATAATTTTCTTGCTTCTATACCTGACAATAGCAGTAAATGTGAATTTGGTACGCAGCCAGCATAACAATAAAGTAGTGAAGTACAGTAGGTGAACAACAATTTTTTTCAAGGTGTTATGTAATACTACACTGTAACACAATCTGTGTCAAGTTCAAGGTGAATAACAATTCTATTTTCCGCTTCACTTGTTAGCTATTTTTGTGTGCATTAGGTACGGGTTCTTTTGTTCTAAATTAATTGCGTATTTATGACAGGAAGCACGACTAATTGTTTACACAATAACATCCGAATAATAAATTTGTGAATTACTTTGTTTTTGTGAAAAATGAACAATTAATCTTGTTTTATTGATCAATTCGTAGTAGAACTTGTAATGGGTTCTAAAAAGTTGTAATTACTATTTTTGTTACATACATTTGAATTTAATAAGATAAAATAAAACTATTAACTTCTTATCTCAGTTTTTCATATCAAATTTACTTTATACTATTTGTTAATTAAGTCATATCATTTCTTTCAAGTTTATATATATTTAGATAAATATAGTGAAACATTTTTTTTACAAACTATTACAATTCTTTTGGATCCAATAAGTTTGATGATGCTTGAAATGAGAAATAAAATCTTCTCCACCAAAATGCAAGTAAAATAGTTCTCTTCCCTATTTTATCTCCGAACAAAACTTTCCTCGAATTGTAATGCTAATTATAATGATTGTGTAGAATCCTAGATTTTCTACATATGTGTACATATTTTCTAGATGTGTTTAAAAATAATAAAATTTCCAACAAAACCCATTTTACTTACAGAGCAATAATAATACTGATTTCTGTTACCATTCCTGTTTACAAAGCACTTTTTTAAAACTTTATTATCTAACAACATTTTTTATTAGTCCGTTAACCTTGTTCTATATCTTAGATTTTATATGTAAAACGTAATAAAATGTACAATTTATTAATTTTTCCAAGACCTAGTTAAAAATGTGCAATTTATACGTTTGCAACTCATTTTTTTTAAATAACATTTCTGTGATACGGATCATAAAATTACTTGAATAAATAAATATTTCCAACACATCTAAACCTGTTTCTCGCTGACATATTGAGTAATAACTACTAGAAAAACCATTTTTTTCTAATTGAATACATTTTTTGATTTTTAAATAATTATAAATGTTTTAAATACATTTCATTTGGAAAATGGTTGTGCAAAAAGAAACTTTAATTCAATATTTTATAAAACTTTTAATTGTAAAGTTTATTCAGTATAATCAATTTAGATAGAGAAGCAAAAACTAACATCATTTGCATGTAATCAGGTCAATCTAGTTTGTAAGCGTACAAAAAGGAACGATATCTTGTGATAACATGAATGTATGTGTTACTCGATTACCCCAGCGTTTTGTGGGTTGCTGTACTCGATCATCGATTAAATAAATACATGTTTTTGTCCTCTACGCATAGCATAGATTAGACTTTTATTCGCCATCTCGTTATCGTACGTGTTACATAGAGATCAAAGGCTGTTTTAGACTAGCCTATGTATGGTACAATAAATAGTACAAGAAATTTGACGAAGTTTTGTATGATACTAACGCAATCTCTTGTACAATGTATTGGCTCTGATTCTGCGCACTTTCCTTATATATGTCAATGTGACAAAATTAACCATAAATTCATTTAAATTTAAAATTTGCAATACTTACTTTACCAATAGCAACAATAAGTTTTATTTAGCCAAATTGGCTGACAGATTGTATGAAAAATAAAACGTGCTCTGTTTTTCAACACATTTACTATTTTACATAATATTTTAACCAATTTGCTGTTTGATACTAGCCAATTTAAATTGTACAAAAAATTGAGCAACATCTTGTACAATTTGTAGGATAGTCTAAAACAGCCTTTATATGCTATCTGCGCCTAACCAACGATAAAAATGAAAAGGAAATAGTAGAGTAACTGGCGGTAACGGATATTTTTCAATATTTTAAAAACTTGAATATGTCATTGACGTCTTTAATGTTCTGTATTGAAATGATTTTGGTGTTGACAATTCGTGCGTCATTGTCTGTTTGTATTAATAACAGTATTTTAATATATTAAAATATAACATATTTTTGAGATGTATTTGAAATAAAAGCACAAAATATTTTTTAAAAAAGTATTTCAAAAATTTATCAAAATACTTAAAGTATTTCAAATACTATACAACAGTGTTATTACAATTCTTTAGTCTAGATTTATTTACATAATTAGAAAACATGTTGAATACAAATTTCGGATACGGTCCTGGCCAGAAGAAAATATTTGCCTAAAGTAATCTTTACGTAAGTTCCATAAATCTTTTTAAGAAGAAATCGGCTTATTTTATAATAATGAATTTCATATCTCTTACAACTATAATTTCATTTGGTTTTTATCTAAGCGTCTAATGTTTAATGACAAAACGTTCATACTGTATCAATTATGTTTTTGAATAAACAATATTTACAGATAATTTTCCTGATTAAAAATTCTTATCTTATGGAAAAGTACATTGTATTTACTAATGTTTTTAACTTAATTATAATTATTACTATATCGACATCAAACATTATTATGCATCTAACATTGTGTGGTTGAATAAAATTGTTCATTATAAATGACTAACTAATGTTCTACAAATTAAAGTAAAATTGAAATAAACAAACAATGATTCTTCTGTCTTTCACAGCAGACTGATTAATATTTAATTGACGTTGTGATTAATTAACATTTCTAATAATATTATGCAAGCAATTTTCTATTTCCTGTTTTGATTTTCTTTGTTTTTCGTTTAACCGCAATAGTACAAAACAAAATAATTAGGGATTTTTATACATTAGTGGCTAATCTCGGTCGGTTATAGTTTTAAAAATTATTTTAAAAGCTCTGGACGAAAGCAATAATCATTGTACTTAACCTCAATTTCGGGCAATTCGCTAGAAATTGTTGGGAGCTTCTGGAAAAGAACGAAATTGTTATGGAATAGTACAAAGTACATATAATCTCTTTTATAATTAAATAAAAAAAGTAATGTAGTTGGGAGTTCAGAATTCACAAAGGGTAATAAATATGCAAATAAGTTTTGTTTGCAATGGTCTGAAGAGTTGTTATTCCTCTTAATTTTCCTTATTTCATTTAAAACCTAAAATATTCATGCGCTACTATTTTCCTGTTTGCAGTGGGGGAATTTGGGGTGACAGTTACTAGTTACAACCAAGAGAAAATTATTGCGGAAGATTATATTAACTTTAATTCTTTTAGATGATCACAGTGTTGATCGAAACTTTGGTATAATCTAAGAAAACCCAAGTACAGTTTTTCTTCCCAATTAATTCTTTTATTCACTTATTTCGTCTGTGTGCTAAATTTCATTTCTGCCTCCTGCCTATCAAAATATAAATAAGGGAAATATTATTTTTGGTCAAATTTCTCGAGTTGTAAATTTCTAACACGAGAACGAATTAGGGTCCCTAGAATAAGATTTTTAAATACCATTTTGTCGCAAATTACTTGATTACTAAACATAAAGATTTTTTAATTTTCTAACAACCAGCATGATTACACTTTTTATACGTAAAACTTCTAGATAAACATAAAAAACAAATAATTATATTAATTTTACTCATCGTTTAGGCTGACAAATTTGTATAAAACAGATGAGTTATTCATATGGTGTTGTAAATAATTTTTTTTTTTTGATTGGGCAAAAATTGATAATTTTCCAGTGTGTTTTTGATCCGAAAAATGCATTATTCCGGTATTTTAGAGAAGTTGCTAAGTTACAAAAAATAACATTCCCGTACAGTACGCTGTCCATTGTTTTCCGTAAAACAAAATAAGAAAATATGAAGTTTTTTATTGTAAAATGCAAAAAGGTGAAAGAAATTGAAATATATAAGGAATAGATTTTAGCTAACGCAAAAAATAATTGTTTTGTTCGATCTGCAATACAGTATTATAAATTTATGTAAGGCACAGATTTTTTTTTGTTTATGTGTGGTGTTTACATGACTCATTTAAGTATTTAATAGAACAGAAAATTTTTTTGATACAAAATTGCTGAAATCCTACAACTATTTATATGAACGGGGTTTAAAAAGTACACTAAATAAGACACAAACTATACAAGAAAAAGGATAAGTTTTAATATCATTTACAAGATATTACTTTTATCTCATCAATACATTTTCTTCAAAGAATATTAAATTAATTAACGAAAAATATATATTTAATTTTTAAAATACATTTTTTTTGAAAATGTATCGTTTAATTTAGTAATCTTCTATGCACAAAAATTATTTGGAAATGTAGCTACATATTCGATATTTATGAAGTTACAAATAATATATTAGAAATAATCTGAATTCAAATGTTGTCATGATCGCCAGTGCATAATAATGAAAAATCTATTCTTGTCAATATAAAAAATTAACATTTGAAACAAGTTTTAAGTTAGTAACACAGTTCGTTGACTGAAACAAGTTTATTTACTTCCATAAAATAATTTTTATTTCACATCAATATGCTATGCAAATATAGATTTGTATGCTGTTGAGGAAATATTATTTGCATAAACATTATATTTATCTACATTTAATCAACAAAACTTTATAAAAATTGAAAGGTTAAGTCAAGTTTATAATAATTGTAATTAGTACATCATTAAAATAGTAATAATAACATTTATAATAATATAATTATACAATATCACGAATTTTATAATTGCAATCATTTCCACTATTCTTCAAAATAGTTATTTGTAGTCCGGAAACTGAATTATTGCAAGAATGAGTTTATTTGGACATGCCGAACTGAAAGCGAGGTCTGCAAATGATGGAGATCTCGCAAATAGTTTGTAAGCGTGTGATACAAAAAAAAAATTGATTCGATGACAATTTTAATTTATTAAGGAAATATTATTACTATTTAAAATTTAGTACAGTACAGGTTTTCATGTTAGTAACATTTTCGATTCACATGAATATATGAACAATTCTCTTGTTTTATTCAAAAAAATTAGTGACACTTGCTCTAACCTAAAACGTAAAATGAAAATGAATTGATATTTTTCAACAATTAACGTAGTCATAATCCTATAAAACGATTACAATAAGAAGAATAAATGAAAAATAGTTGTTTTAAGGTTTTATATTTCAAAAAAAAAAAAATAATAATTTTGATAGAATGTAATGCTAAAATATTTAAATTGGCATCCCTACATTTTATCAGCCTAGGCCGACAAATCGGAATTTTCTGAACGATTTTGAGTTCTATAATACTAGATTGAAAAATTGATCTAATTTTTAAAAGTAAATATTGGTTATTAGCAATTCACTGGAATAGACTTGATTCAACAAGTCACACTCTTTTTTCCTCTAAGTTGTAGTATCCTAGTTTTTAAATTGTAAAAAAGTCTATTTGAAAACCTCCACCGTGGAGGATAGTTCTGCTCTACGTTCTCAATTATTACCAAAACATGTAACATTTTATTATATTAAAAAAACCTGGATTATTTATATCCCATAGGACGATTGTTTTAAGCTGAAGATGGTGAACGTTTAAATCACCGAAACGTCCAAATGAAATAAAGGATTTTTCATTTACAATAAAATTCGATTTTTGATCCAAATAACCTACACTTCAAAATTTACAAGTCACACTCTTATAATCATCTGATATTCATTTGAAGCGAAACTTTTGTTACTAGTACTATCAGCTTAAATAATTATTGATAATATTTTATTTTAATCAATTTTTTTGGTAATTATATTTAAAATATATATAATAATTGTTGATATTCAACAAAGCAAAAATGTAATAGTAAACAAATACGAGTATTAACTTAATAAAATTTTTGTATCATGCTTAACTATAACCGATGTTACCAAGATATGCTCTCTTTTTAATTTTAAATATTTATTTCTAAATATTAATGTTTCTATAATAATTATGCACTATTTAACGGTAAAATTTTCAATGTAAATTTCTTTGTGAATTGTTCTCCTGGAAAACGATTTTTAAATTTATTTGGTATATCTAAACAATCTAAATAAAATTTAGTAATTTTACTTGATAGGACCATTAATAGGAATAATTCGTTAAGAATTGTGTACATGTTGCAAATTAAATATTTTATGTGTGGATCATTTAATGATTGCTATTAATTTCAGGATCCGTGATTGCAACTTATATAATCTTGAATATGGAATTTCTTATAAGCACAACTTGCACGTTTACGTTTTTCAATACATATCAAATGATACGGTTGATAGTTCATAATACAATCGATTGGAAGTTGCACCTTGGACTTGATATTGCTACTTGGATTTCTTTTTTGTTCTCACTTTCATAGTATCTCCTTGACTTATAGAATTTCACACTATGCATCAGCTGTGTATAATTTACATTCAAGTAAGAATCAGCCAAGCAGGTAATATTGCTGTGAAATTATGTATCGGGGGAAGATAATAGCAACAATTACTTTTAAGTTTTCATATTGTTTGTACTTATTTTATTACTTATGAGTAATTGTTTCAAAAAGAGTACATTTTTAATTATTGTGGATATTCCTTGTGTTAATAATATAAAAATGTATAATTAGAATATAATGATCTATTGTAAAGGACAATAAAATTAAAAGTTATTATTTTTAATTCAAAAAAACACATAAAAATTAGGAAATGTTTATAAAATTATATATGTGCAGTTTTGATATTATATTTATTATTTTTTATAATGGATTTTCTTGACTGAAGAACTTGAAGGATAATAGAGCAATACGCGGAATGCAGTACATTTATTAAAATTATTTAACTTCATTGGATGTCGGCCCCACTTGGATCATTATCAAGAGATGATTAGTCGAAAATAAAATGTACAATAAGTCATGACATAAAATAAAATGTGTAACAAATTAAAAAATTCAAAAATCTTCACGAAAATCAAAAACAGTGCTCACATATCAAAAATTATAAACTAAATATTTATTACGATGTATGGTATATTTTGATGGTGACCGATGTGGAGTCGAAACCGATTGATTAAATTTTTAATAAATTAATTTCATCCTAGTATCGTTTTATTATACCAAATATTTTGTAATATGTTTTTTGTACGACCACTTTTGTAAATAGCCATTATTATATTTATAGGATATCTAAGTGTCACATTACATCTATTGAAGAAATAAATAAGAAATGTTCTACATAGTATTGTTTTATCGGGTTGTAAATAGTTTCAATTTCAATTATTTTGAGGGTGACAGTTTGACATTTTTGTTTTTATATTTTGTGGTTGGCGCTAGTTACTAGTAACATGTCAATTCTTTCAATATATTGTGTTATGGTATAGTTAGATCGAAAAACCGTTACATAGTGGTCTTAGAAAAAGTATGCTACATAATTACAAATTACAAACTCATCGCTTCGAGACTCTTATGTAACTTTTCCACTTCGTGCGCAATATGCATCTTACAACACTTGATATGTAATATACTATTATTCACAATCAAAATTATTATTGGTTTTTATGAGCAAGTGATTATGTCTTTATCAACACTAGATTGAACAAGTTAAAGCCATGTAATCACATAATAGTCACCCTCAGTACAATGCTTGTAAAATATTCTTACAATCATCCAATGAATACAATGTTTGAAGAAAATAAAATAAAAACTACCAATTTTCTAATGGGTAAGGTTATAAAGAAACAACAATAACAAGCTAATCATACAATCTGCGAGTATATGTATAGTATTTAATTCTCCAATTAATCTATCGGAATCACCCACTTACAGCTGACGTGTCTGTTTTCCTACATCAGGTTTCATTAGAGAACACACGAAGAGACATTAAATCAAGATTACCCTGAGCTCCTAATCAATTCAAGTAGAAAGAATAGTAAATAGTTATTAGTATATCTGGCTATTATGTTGCTTTTTCATTATTGTCATTTATTCTTTACGTTAAAACGAGTTTATAGGTTGTCATCGATGATCATAATTTATTTAACCATATTATTACTACAAGCAGCAGTTTTTAAGAAGTAAATGTATTAATTTTTGCCAGTAGCAACTTTTAAAATTTTGGTTTTCATTACAGTAAAAATATAATTATAATGTAAAAACAGCTTCATTACGTTATTTACAAATATAACGAAATCTGTTAAGAGAAATATTAAAACTTTTACATGCATTCTTCCATTGAATTCTGTCCTCTTATGAAATTCACTTGAATCTGCCAATAACAATGTTCAATGGCTAAATGAACAACCGACTCAGTATATTACACAAAAACAAAAACACACAACGGTGTTGCATCCTTTCATCATACCAAATATTATCAACTTTAAGTTTCATGCGTTCCATATTGCGTTTAAACATCAAAATATAAATTTTTTGTACAGCGAATTTACTAACGTAAACAATAACAGGCAGACACTACTATAATATCTTTAATATCGCATGTGATGTTTTGTTGCAAGTTTTTTTTTTAAATTGTTTCCTTATAAGTGTTCTAAAAACAGTCTCATGAATTACGTAATTATACTTTTTATATTTTTGATGAGAACATATATTGCAATATAAACAATGAAATTATAATTTTTATTACTTATGTGCCAATATAAATTTCGCATATGATATTCGAAGGATACAATACTGATGTTTTGCACAAAAATTTATGTAAATTACTCTTATAAATAAAATGTATACAGCTAACAAGAGTACAAAATATAACAAATAGAAAATATGATCTTCATATTATATTAGTTACTTACTAATATAATCATAGTTTACGCATTTGTAACATAATGAAAGCGACCTCACACACAGTTACTATTGGCAAACTACCTTCTACATTTTATTTTTTACTTTATTTTCAAATTAAAGTTTTATTATTTGCAAAGAAAAATTTGCTTATGTTATTGAATAAAAATTTCTAAACACAAAACCTAATTATACCTTATCAATTATTATCAGTAATTAAAGAAAAAAATACTGTTTTATCGCCAATTTTAAAATCTTTAATAAATATATTTTATAATTTTTTTACAAGTTTTCTGCAAAACGTGAAATAAGTCTAACAATGAATATAAAACATGACCAAGTCTTTTTTTTTCATATTCAATGTATTTTATATATAAAAAAAAATATTATCGTTATCAAAAGCAAATGTATGATCAATAATAATTTTGTTTTATTTTATGAAATAAAAACAAATACAGAGAGAATGAATTTTTAAATGAAAGTGAATTAATGTTTTTTGGGAACAAATTATTTTAACTCATAAAAACAACGAGCTAAAAGTAGCAATAATAGTATAATTAAAATAAAACATCATTTTAATTTAAAAATAGTCTAAAAAATAAATGAATTGCTTTAGCTGAGTCAGTTTATATTAAAAGAAAAAAAAACATTTAATCGTTCCACTTTTTTATTTATGTAAATCTCTTCTTGTCTTCTTAACCAATTTATTAACAGCAGCAGCTTCTGAGAATTATAAAAAATGGTAAAAAACTCAATATGTATGGTTGGATATCTTCTTACATAACCCCAGGAGCGAACAACCTTTGTACTAGGATTCATGCCATCTTCGTCAACCGTGATGGCCTCTGTTATTGTTAATTGTGTTGCCTAGCAACGCGGGTATATAAGCCAGGGATTTGCATGGTCAACGCACAGTCAACTTGTGAGAAGAACACTCGACAATACAACAAACAAAATGAAAGCCTTCGTTGTTATTGCTCTTCTGGCTTTTGTCGCCGCTTCCCAGGTAAGGAGTTATTACTTTATTTTATTTGTGACTCATTTTATTCCATTTTTGCAATTTTTTATTATTATTTTTCATAAATACAAAAATTATTTTTATGTCCATATTTAGAACAATGGTTACTCATAAATTTTATTTTTTAATTTTTACTACAAAGTATATTACATTTAAAAATATTTTTACTATAATTTTTACTTTTAAATTTTATATCAATTACAATTAAAAAAAGTCCATATCCAGTTATTTCTTTGACATACACCAACTTTGACTATTAGTATGAATCTATGAATTGTCTCCAAAATTTTGTACCCTTGGTTCAGTATAATTCGGAATCCACTATAAGCTGTAGTTCCTATGCGATGTGTAAGAGGTCATTTCCCTCAGCAAAAGACGAAATGAATCTAATTCAAATGGTATATAGTAAAAAAAAAGGAATAAAGAGACGTCATCAATATTTGAAACTCGATTGTGACGTCACGAAGTATAACGTTTATAATATGTGCACTACAAATGCATATTGGAATTAAATTTTAATAATCAAAAATAAAAATTATAACACACAGATCTGCTTGTAAAACTTAAACGAAACAAAAATATTATTGGTAGATAATTTGACAATTCGATCAATCGGTGCAACATGTAAATCACTTATGTAAACATAATCAAATCTGGTCCTGTGATCGACTTTTAGCTAATATTGAAAAAATACACTGCAATATTATTTTAAATAAATTGAAATTTTATATTTCATTTTAAAATAATTGAAAATATAATTAATATATACCACTTATATAGTAGCGTTTTTTCTTTTCGTTTTTCTACATATAAACATTACTCGGTTATTTTTAAAAGTTTTGTTTCAATTTAGAACGTTTCAATTTATGCATCCATTTTTCGAAATCTTATCTATTAATTATCATTAAAAATTTATCTTTTCAACGTTTTGTTATTTTTTGGTGTACAACGACGTCTTAAAGTTTAATATATTCTGTATACGAGTATTATCTCAATTTGTGAAAGGTTATACTTTATAGTTCAGTTTGCAATATTTCAAAGTCTAGTACGAAAGGTCTCATTTCCAAGTTAATAATAACATGTTAATGATTCAATTACTAATTACATATGGAACAGGTTATAATTATAATAATCAATCAATAAATGATGCGTTTTAACAGCAGTTTATCTTTTGTTATTCACCAAAATTAGTTTACATACGTAAATACACATCATGTAAATTGGAAATTGTGTGACACGATTTAAAATTTTAAGCTTTAGTTTTTCGTGGAGTTTAGCTGATTCCGGGGATTAGAGTGGAATATGAGCTTTTAGCTGTATTGACACAACAAATCTCAGATTAGCTCCCACGCACCTCCAACAATGGGGATTATATGGTTTTACACATTTGGGCTCATACAGTGTTAAGTGCAAATCCCACACATTCAATAAACTCTCACATTGGGGACATTAGCTTTTATTAAAAATTAAATAGAACCATTTGGTGAAGCAATTTTTTTTTTAAATATTTTTCCAAATTTCATTAATTTAGTTAAAATGCAAATATGTAAATAAATTATTCATTCGGATTTTTTTCTAACAATACTTATTGGTAATATAAACTGGATATTGATATCGACCAATATGATGTTACAAAAATTAAACTACTGGACTATTTATAAATAAATTGTGCTTAAGATACTATAAAGATATATTCTTAAAATGTATTGTGACTTTTAATCATAAGATACAGTTTCTAAATCTTGTATGATAATGTTAGTAAAATCATTGATTTTATATATCTACCTATTTTTATAAAAAGAAATCGTAAGTACTATTATCATACTTTTTATTTTCATTAGCATGGGTTTTACAAACACAATTTATTATATAAATCTAATTTTAAATATTCGAAGAAGCTTTCATACTTCACTATAAAGAATAAAACAATATTTGGATTAAAGTTTTTTGAATATATAATCAAAATACTTGTCTTGACATAAATATTTATAGTATTGTTATTATTTATTTGACGCAGTGACTAAGGCGTGGCAAAGGTACAAAATTTTTAGGGGTGCAAAATTTTATCATATTCCTAAAATTTTCTATAAAAAATTGCAATAAGTTTACGAGTTATTATAGCCTCTTGATAGGAAAGCTCTTTTACACAAGATGTAGGAAAGTCAAAGCAATGCAAATGGGATTTCATATGCTGTAAATGAACATCACATACAAGATCATTTCAAAATAGAATTATGTATCGAAATATTAATAAAAATATAAGGATTTTAAAATTTTCTTGAAATTGTGTGTATATTCAGAATAAAGTATTTCTTTAAGAGAAGTTGTTTTGCTTTTTAATTTTTTTAATATATACCTGCCGAAACAATGTATTTTGTATATAAATTCACAGAACTTAAAGCCAAATGTTCTTTTATTTATTATCTTAAGTTTTACTGCTAAGACACTACTTGTTTAAACAAAAACGTGGACTAGACATCACAGTTCTGAAATATTTGCTAAGTTATAAAAGTTATTTTCTCATATTCAGAAAAAAGTGGAAAATATTACATCAACGACACCACTAAATTCCGAAAGACAGGATTATATGAATTTTTATTAAGGTGTTACTTCTAAAATAAACATTTAGAGTACCGTATGTAGACTTTAATTATGATATAATAAAGATGCAAAAACATCAGTTACTGAAAATAGCTAGAAATAAAACAATGAATTTGCGAGCTCATCTTTTTTTCATTTCCAACACTGTAAACATTACACCTTTTTCATAATTGCTCATAATTTTCTCCAGGCCCTGAACGAGCAGGAGAAGGCAGCCATTGGCAAATACTACAAGGAATGCGTTGACGCCACCAAGGTGGACGAAGCTCTGATCAAGCGTCTTCGCGCCGGGGAAGAAGTCGAAGACGAGAACCTCGTGAAGTACGTCGGCTGCATGTTCGGCAAGCTCAACTTCGTCTCCGCCGACGGTCACTTGCAAGAAGATGTCATCCGCGCCAAGCTCCCCAGCGACTTCGACAAGGACGAAGCTGCCAAGATCATCTCTGAATGCAAGGAAGTGACTGGAAATGGCGCAGATGGTATCTCCTTCGCCGCTTACAGATGCTTCTTGAAGAAAAGCTCCAAAATCATTGAGTTCTAGAGGCTATGCTTACTTATTAGTATTATCTGTCTGTGTTACTTGTAATGTAAATTTTATTTTGTAAATTTGACTAAGCAATAAATTTGTGTTTAATCTTACAACAAAAAAGGTTTTAATTTCCTAATGTCCTCTTGTATTCTTAGGCGTAGAGAATCGGGGTACACTTTAATTTTTCATTCGTTTACAAATTGCTTCCACTTGCTTATTTCATGTGTTTACCTTTCCTCTTCATTGTCCTAAATATTCCTAATTCTGTATTTCGTTTGGTTTGAGATTTCCACATTGTTTATTGACGTCTGGGCGTATAATTTGCATTACTGACACAATTATCATTATATAGTTTATTTCGATGTGATATAGTCCTTTGAAGAGAAATTTAAATTAATAATTTAACCGGCCATATGACAAAATGAAATTAAAGACATATTCGTGGTATATTTTTCATTGAATTTGACAAATATCTATTTCGTAAAAAAACAAAAATTATTGGCAATGAAAAAAAATAATAAAATTACATTTGAAAAAATCTAATCTAAAATTGGACATTTGGTGAAAAACTCTGATTTTTTCATCCTTTTATTTATTTTAACGACGATCTCAGATCTCACGGTCATTAAAATTCAGAAACTTTGTAAAACAACCAAGTTTAATTTATATTTTTCTTATTTCAAACATTATTAGTAAAAAAAAAAATTCCATAACTTTTCAGTCACTTTCCAATGTCTTTAGTAAATATATTGTGTATTACTTTATATATTTACATTATTTTCTTATTAATTTGGAGATTAAATGTTATTAGTTTGGACATATTATGTTTATACAGCAACATAATTAGTGCAAGCAACAAAGAAAAGTAGAAATTTGGTTAATTTTATTGATCAAAGCTGTAAGGTAGTAAGTGTCCATAAGGGAACAATTTGTTGGTAATAACTTGGATGTATAGCGACCCAACCCGAGTGGTCGCAGTTTGTATTCCCATATGGTGCCGCTGTGTTCAGTGAACTCCTGATATTACCCACACAACTTCATTTAACTTACTTTTACTACTCCACACTTTTTTTGCTAATATACTTTTAGTAGAGGTAAAAAGTTTTCTTGTTTAATTAATTGTGTCCCCTAAGTAAATAAAACCAAAACACTAAACGGGAGGTTAGTCGACGGTAAAATTAAATCTGGCTTTGATTTTAAATTATCCATTATTAAAAACAACTTACTGTGTTTAAATGTAAGCTTTATATAAAATCAATAATCTTTTTCGCAAAAATACAAATCATTTGTCTCTTCGATTATTGTTTCTGGTTAAATATTTCTGACTAGTACTATCGAGTATTTAATAATATATTATGATTTCTTAGTCTATGGTAAATTGAAAATGGCATGATGGTCAACACAAAAATACAAACTTACATAAATATCTAATAGCAACAATTCTATTCATAAAATTAAAAAGTATATTAAAAATTTTAAATAAAATTGTAAATTTTTCAAAACACAAATATTTATGTATTTAAAATTTAATTTATTATTATCGCAGCAATAAATCAAGTTATCAGTATTAGTTTTGAAAGATTTTTCATAAATTAACGTCGTAATAATAAATTTCTATACTTGAAACAGTTCAAATTTTAAATCTATTTTTAAAAGAATGGTAATTTTGTATCTACCGGTATTTTGAGATTTTATTAAATTTTGAATATTTTCAGCTGAATGAATTTTAATAAAAGCTTTTATTAAAGCTCATGACTTCATTGAATTTAGTGTTGGAAAAATCAATCTACTATATGTCGAATGAAAAAAAAGTCGCAGTTAATTTCTTACAAAGAAAAAAATAATTAGTGATCCAATGTCACATTTCTGTTTTAAAATTTATACTGTGCACTGCAGTTTTATGATATAAATTTTTGAATAGGATTAACGCTGTCAACTACGTTAATCTAGGATCAAAACTAAACTCAATAAAGTCCGAAATGATATAGTGTTATTAACATTTTCATGTTCGTTTATATACTGCATCATTAAATCAAAACTTTTTTCAGAAATGAATTAAAAACTCTAAAATTTAATATTATGTCATTCGTTTTAAAATTTTAAAAAATGATATGGTCTGTGACTAACATTTTATGCCGTGTTTTTAACAATTTTCTTATAAATGCTTGTTAAATTTATTAGCATTCATAATTGCGGATTATTACATAACATTTTCCGACTGTTAAAGTTTCCTGCTAATGTTTTTGTTTTAACCGCAAAGTAATATAAATAGAATTTCTTTACAAACAAAACAAAACAAAAGAAAAATAAATATTAAAAAAATAAAGCATAATTCATTTAAAATTGCTAATTAACAAGTGTACAGACTTGTAAACAAATATAATTACAAATAATATGATCTTTTACTGTCTTTTCATGCAACACTATTTTGATTTATATTTACATATATAAATGACCAATTGTAATATTTTTAGATCATTGTGTTCATATATATATATATATATATATATATATATATATATATATATATATATATATATATATATATATATATATGTGTGTATGTATGTATATATATTTATTTATTTTTTTTACTTTTAATGCTAATTTACTGAGTAAAGTAATAATAATTACATTTTCGTTATCAATATAGATACTAATTACATTAACAAATTGAAATTTAATTGCAAAATCGATATAGTTACTTTATGTTACTTTAATAATAGCTTGTAAATTATCCAAAAGAGCAAATGCAAACAACATAATTTCCTGTTTGAAATATAATACATAGTAATTGTAAAATTTATTTTTTGTTCTTATATTAAATTCATTAATAATTTTCTCAGCTAATTGCTGAAAAAGAATTATGAATTATTAATAAAATAATGAGCAAAGACAAAGTAATAATTAAAATGAGTAATAACATAATTGCAAACCTTGGATAACAAATGCAGAAATATTTTTTTTAAATAATAATTGTGATTGTAATCATTTTTCTACTTATTCATTTTAATAGTTCACCTTGTAACAATACTGATATATTTATTTACTAGATCAGTGTGTAGATTTTATCTAAATAATATGAAATTATTAAAAGTTATATAATACATCATTTAAAGTAAAAACTTTTAAACAAGTAAACAAGAGCAAATAATATTATATACAGATAAATTTAAAAGCGAGTTCTCACGAGTCATTTTTAATTATTCATTTCCAATGATTTATTTTTCATAAAAATTAAATGAAAGCAGAAATAAAGAAGAAAGTTGCTTATTTCCCACTAGGTGTGATAGTTTCGTCACGAGACGAAGTCGAATTCTGGGATCACACAAGTGGGATATTCTGCATGTCACATTGCTGTTATGCGTTACAGAACAGAAATACGTAAAGAAATATATGGCGTAGGTAAATTTACGTAGAGTAACTTCACGCACGCGCAGTATTGGTAATTACCGTAGAAAATAGTATATTGTGCACCCATTTCTTACGAGGTGTGAAAATTTATTAATTTCTCACACTGCACATGCGCACATGTGGGAAGTACTCCACCTTCAAGCTTTATATAGTGTGTGAAAAGTGCCTCTTTCCATAGTGGTTCTAAAAAAAATATTTTACTTAACAACAATCGAACAGAATGTATTCATTTGTCCAACACCGTGTTATTATAATGCTGTAACTATGATGATTTTAGATAAATAAAGATGGTCATAAAACACATGTGGGTTAGAAATTATAAATCACTGTTTGTTGGTTCGCATTATAGTAACTATATTTTAAAACATTCTCTAATCTATTTTTTTTATTAAATATCATTTTGATATGTCATCTGTCAAAAATACTTTTATATATTTTATATTAATGATAAAATTTTGTATGGCATACATGTGGTAATTACCTAAGTCATTGGAGAAAAATACCTCACTCGGTCTAATGTGAGTTAAACATTTCTCACGTGACTTATTTGTAATGTAACACACTTGTACCATAAATAACTATTATTTTTATCATGATGACATCATGGGCGCCCATAGAATATTTTTCAAGGGAGGGCAAAATCCAAAAAAACTGACTTATTATTATGAAATAGATATATATTCTACTGCCCAGTTGTACAAACAAAGATTAAATTTTAAGCAACACCAACAAAAAAATTATACTTAATCGAAATTTTGACATCAATTTTGAATAGTTTATTTGACATTCTATTCCGATGTAGTATTGTCTATTTAAGAGAAACTTAAATATTATAGAGATAAACAGAAAACATATTTATTACTAAAAAAGGTAAAATTGTTCAAAAGTAAAGTATAAAGTAAAAATTCTTACTTATTTTTTGGATTGGTATGTAAAGGTAATTTTTAAATTCTTTCCATCTTTCGAGAATCCCTCAAAAAATCTTTAAGAACCTCGACAAAATTAAGTTTATTGTAGATAATTTGTTCCACACATAAAAATTTAAGCCCTAAAATACAGCAAACATTAATAAATTTCTTACAGAACATAACAATGATGAAATAATTACATAATCTGTCGTCTTTTTAAAATTTGCAAAAAGCCTTGGGAGGGCAAATGCCCCCTCTTGCCCCCACTTATGGGCGCCCATGGATGACATGAGCAAGTTTGAAATATGAATTTTACTTTCATTTATTAATAATGACCACATAGTATCTTAAAAACTAATGACAGAAATATTCTATTGAAAATGATTCATAAAAAAAGGAATCGGGAGACTCCGCTTTAATGTAGGTATAATACAATGAAGCAAAATGGGGGATCGAATGAAAACATATTTCCATGGAGCTCCGTTTCAGATTTTGCGATTTCAATTCCTATTTCGGCTTTGAGAGCGTTTGGAAGTATAGGAAACATTTCGCTGAGCGCAACAATGGGGCGGGATCGGATATGAAGTGTATTATCGCCCTGCAACGCGGAATCCAATTCCGGGATTCCGGGGAATTCCGGGACGTGGAGGGGATCCCTGGAGACGCGTTTCCACACGTGTACGACTTTCACACGTGCGGTTAATTAAACCCCACAGATATTAAATTAGGGGAGGGGGTTTAATCATGTAACGGGATAGAAAATGATTTACAACGTACAATGTGATTAGCTCATTATAATACAAATCCTATGGTAGTTGCACATAATTAACCGATATTTGAACAAGATTGACGGATAAAATGTTAGTTTTAACTTCTACCGGTTACAATCTCGCGCAGCATTTCTTTAGGTAGTAAGAGTAAATATAAATAAAGGAAGATCTACAAGAGGTCAAAATCGATAGCAATTGATATAAACTTTTTTAACCAACTCTAATCAAGTAAATAGTACTCGATATTTAAAAGTTTGAGGTGGCCTGCACAAAACCTTATAAATTTATTAATAACAAAGTTGAAATATTTACTAATTATCATCATCATTTACTTTCATTAGGTAATTGTGAAGGGAGAGTATCTCGTAGAAGAGTGAAGATAGCTTATAATTCCCTTCAATCGAAATTTACTTTTTGAAAAATAACAGAATCGCAGCTGTGCAACATGCGTTTCGAACTCGCTACCAAATCCTCCCTCGGGGTTTAGTGTTTAGTTGTTGATCGAAATTATATTCTGTTGGGGGTTTATAATTTCAAAGAAACAGAAAGTGTGTTTAGGAAAAGAAATGGGCGACAACGGACCTCTCATACACCGAAGAATTGGTCCTTTCTTTTTTATAAAGGAAATCGCGCGTTACTGTGAATTCTGTTCGGTCTGTCTCCATAATCTAAGAGTTTGAGCGCCAGCTCTTGAAGAATTTAATGCAGGAAATGTCTGATTCCAACAGGATAGAATCAAAGCCCACACAGATAGAAATTTAATGGCTATTTATGTCCCTGCGCTCGCCGGGTTTTACCTCTGTGACTATTTCTTGTGGGGATATCTAATGACTGAAGTGTTTAAGCATCGACCCAGAACTCTTCAAACCCTGAAGGATGCAATAAGCTTACAAAAAATCCTACGTATGAAAAAGTATGCTTCATAAAGCAAAATCTTAGAATATGCCTGCAGCAGCATATTTACAATAACAGCCACCACTTGGAAGAAATTATTTTTAAGACTTGGTGATTTAAAACTTTCCGTGCTATAGTTGAAAAATCTAAAAATAGAACTTTTATGTGTCTCCTTTTTTTTAATTCACATTCAAAATTAGGGAGGTTAAATTTGCCCCACCCTATACATTCCGAGATGGAACAGGGCCTGAGGTATTTAAGGTGCTTATTTCATGACAAATTTTACTTGAATTTTAGTGGTAAGATTGTAAGTCTGTACCATACCATTCGGACACAGCGCTATTTGGTGTAAACTTAGATTTGAACCCCCAGATATATCACTCCGCTCAATTCGTTTCAGAGAGTGTTAATTAACTGAACCACGGGTACTTATTCACTACTTGTACATAGTACATTAATTAATTTCTTGAAATAGTTATGTATTTACCCTGATTTTGGCATTGCCAGCGATCTCTCCTTATTTAGCCACCGTTAATATCGCTCTCACTATACATGACCTTAGTAGTAAAGTGGTCTTTAAATATTAGAGGAAAAAATATTTAAATTAAATCTGTAAAATATGAAATTTTAATAAAACTATAAATGTAATTTATTTTACAGCACAATTACGTTTTTCTGTTTAAATGCGGATGTAAAATTTATGAATGCACTAATCCGATTATTTCTATCAGTATTAACGCTGGGTATTATTGTTCTCATTCCGAAGTGGAGATGTGTAGAATACATATAGGGTTATATCCTTAACCAGTGCTCTCCTATTCATTGTAGGGATTATATGAAACGGCTCGGATTGCATACATGAAGTTATACGAGCTCCACAATCTGGCGATGCAATATTAGTAATATGGAACGTGCCACAGAATTATATAAGTTATTAGTGAACTCAAAGGCTAAGCCTGAATATGTTAGCTTTATTGCAGAAAGTCAGTGTTGATAAGTGCGTTCTTTAAAGCTCCAATCGGTTGTTTTGGTGAAAACATTTCTAAATAGAAATAAATGTTAAAAATGTTAATTCAATAATCGTTTAACATAAAAGGAAAAAATATTAATCGTAGTAAGCTGTTAAATCAATCGATCAATTATTATTTTTATTCTAAACTATTTCTGTTTATTTCAGGATATGTTATAATCGAACGATAAAGGCAAATAATTCAGAATGGTAAATCAAATATTTAATTTTAATTACTGCACAAAATAATATAATCTGTCAAAATATTTTCACATTACATTTCATAATTGCGTTCCATATTATACATTAACGCTGTTTTGACAAATGTGATATCTATATTTTAGTTGCGAATTTGAAGGCATTAAAATAATTTAGTTTTAAACTGGTTAAAATTATAATAATGACATCTTTTCTATTCTTATTTTAATATTGAAATGTCTCTTTTTTGTGCACTAATGCGAAAAAGTTAATACATTTAAGCCCTAGTACACAAAGATAATTTTTTGTTGAATTAAACAAAAATAATTAAAGAAATTAATAAAAGTGTCAAATTTTGATATTCGTTTCAAAACTGCATTCCTCCACTATAGCTAAATTTTATAACAGTAAATATTGGAAGCTATAGTGAATTACATCGAAATGTTTGTTTAATTATGTCTATTAATTTAAAACCTAATATATCTATATTTTTTCGTTTCATTTTAAACACTTTAAATTATTTTGAAAATTTATTTAATGTCATATCAAATGAAATACTATTAGTTTGCAATTATGAAATAAATTTAAAAAAAATTGAATGTGATACATTATGAAATGAGTTTTTTAGGCACTTGATGTGTTGTACCATTAGCTGCGCTCATGAAAACAAATCTCACTTCGCGTGCCTAAAACATTATTACTTCGCAACTTATTACATACATATCTATTTTACTTAATATCGTATTACTTTACAGTTTACACTTTACAGTTCAATATACAAATCGAACCACGAACCGAACCAAACCTTGTTTTTCACATTTTGGCATAACATTTTTTAGTTAAATTATAAACCTATATTTTTTTTATTAAAAAAAAATGTTTTACTTGTACACAACCACCTAGAAGTATTTTTATAAAATAATTTATTCTTTCTGATTTTTTTTCAGAAGTAACTGTAAAGAATTTTTGCTTTTTATCTGGTCTGATATGAAATAAACCACCGCATGTAATTCCTGCTCTGCGGAGTCCTGCTGGTCTGTGAAGTGTGTATATCGAGTGGTGTCGACAGTGTTCATGCTACGTGGTTGCGGTTGCACATCAGCGCCTCACTGCTTGTGGTTACGCTGTATGGTTTATGGAAACAGTTGAAGCGTGAGAGGAAAGCAAACTGGTACATGCAGTGGAAATGGAGGTTTCTTTCAAATTTAATATATGGTTATTGGGGTTTACGTGGTTTGTTGTATTAATCGCAAAGAAAGATCTAATTTGTATTAAATAATGTAAATAGTTTCCGGGAATATATCAGTTGCGAACACAAATATATACGCGATAAAAAGAATTTTATGCATATGCTATTTCAGTATGTTACTACTTTCCTTAAACTCATTTTTGCAAAAAACAAGAAAATTACAAAAATATACTTCTCATTTATAGATTTCTGGATGGCAAGATCTGACTGCAATTTATGGCTTTATGGATATCCATTAAAATCTTACGTAGTTAATTTAATTATATTGAAATTATATTATATTTGATCTTTTTCCTTTTTCTCTAGCTTTCAAACTAAATTTGATCGGGCAGTAAACAGTTACTACTAGTTCAGTATAAAATATTTTGGAGATAGAAAGAAAGTTAAGATCTCCAATAATCTGAAACCAATGCAATACTTCCTGTTTACTAGGCTTATTAGGTTTTTTGCACGATCGACGCAAAAACAAAATTAAAATTTAGATCTATTTTAATTTAAATTTTGTTACTAAGTTACTATTTGCTTATCGATTCTCCGTTCGGTAAGAAATAACTTACCGATCAGTAATTTATAAATATCATTTACTACCTTAGAAACCAAATCGGTAAACATTAAAAATACCCGATTTTTCAAAAAAAATATATTATGTATTATATCTGGTAAAGCATCTAAAAATCAGAAACTTAATATTTAGACTTTTTTATATCCATTTTAAAATATTTTTATAGAGATTTTAAATTATTTCTATTACAATCATAGGCGTCGAGTACTTGGGTGCCATGGGTGTCCGAGCATTCAAGGTAATATTTCTGGGGGTGCTCAGCACGTATAAATGAGTACATAAAATTTTGATGTTTAAATGGAATTTTCCTACAACCAATAAGATATTTGCTTGTTGTAAGTTTGTTATTGCTACAGATATATAGTACATTGTAAACACATTTTCATATCTCGCGGTAACTATAGATAATGTGGGACATAAATTCATATTTAACAGTTTTGTCAAAAATAGTATTGTTTAATTTTTGTTTTGTAGCTAGTTGCTAGGAAGTAGTGAATTGAAGACATCTTTATTATTAAATTATAAATTATTTGGGAAATAATATCGTGGTTGCAGGAAAATTATAGTGTATAACTACAACTTGTTTGAAAAGTCCATTTCAAAATGTCATACTCGTATGAAATGAATACCATTCCATGCTTGTTGAACAATATACTAATAGAGAATTTAAATTTATTTTATAAATATATGTACATATATGTATTAAAGTATTATAAAATTCTTTGATTCTTCGCCAAATTTAATTAGATCAAAATCAACCTCTGTAAAAACCAGTCACCATTTCTATCCTAATGAAGTGTGAAGTTATCCTAATTAAGCATTTAAATTATATATTTGTTTATTAATTTGATTACGATTTGGCCTGAAAGCGTCTGCCACAATTAACCAGTGGACCAATTAAACGAAATAGACTGTATATAATATACTCTAAACTCTAACGTGTGGCCACCCCCGATAAAAATACATCATTATGGTAGAATACTCCTAGACGGAATGAGGCCTCAAGTATATATATATATACTTAGGGTACTTGTTTCGTGATAAGTTTACTTGAATTTTAATGATTATCAGCCTTTACAAGGAGTTGCAACTTATAGTGAGTTTCGAACCAAGCGGAGTACTTAGGGTACAGCGATAATTTATTGGGTTAACGAAACTAAAATTTAATCCTCAGATCACACTCTGCTTAATTTTAATAAGCATTCGTCAAGCTCGTTAATAATTATGAGTAAATATTTATTGCCTAAAAATATGACAATTTTAAATTACTCCCCGGACAATTTGCTTGAGTTAATTATCATTTAGTCTACATTGAATATCACCACATGCTCTCAATATTATTTTGTTGATTATACGCACATACATTTAAACCATCAATGCAGATAATGTGAAAATGTGAGCACGTAGATTCCGAAATGTAAACACACAAACAATGCTGGCCAATCCAGCTACACTGGCCGTACATAGTGGACATTACCCGTACCTCAATCTCCGTTAAATAAAGCGTTGTTTCGTTGTTTAGTTTACAGGAAAGTTCAGATTGTGGGGTCGTTATATATTAGACAAGTTTTAATATATTGTAGATTGAAGTTTTATTGTATTTTACTACAGTATAAATTCAGAATTTAAATTAAATAGATGTGGTACAGTTTCAGTTAAACAGTGACATTTGAATTGTTTACTGTTTTGTTTATTTGACAATTGAACCGAAACTAATTTAACTGAAAATTTACAAAGGTTTAATAATAATACGAGTAATTATTTGCATATTGCAACGGACTTATATAGTTTAATAATGTGAACCTATAATGTTTGATGCATGAATTTCATTACCTGATGAGTATTAGTGAAAAAAAAAAATACATACCATTCGTAAATAAGACGACACCAAATACGATTACATATAAGCTTAACCCTCAATTACAAATTTGTTTTTTGAAAAAAATATTGGCAAAGCGATTATCACTCTATTGTAAGAATTCTTAGTATTACATTCTGAAAATATTTTTAACGAAATATATTTGCAACGGCCATCACAATTATTTTGAAATATTGAACAAAATGTAGACGTTTGTATGTTTTAAAAATATTTTACAGAAATTTAAACAAAATAATTAAAAAAAAGTATAAATTATATTTGCGACATAAATTAAATTATTTTAATTATTTATATTTCATTCAAAATATATAAGTTTTGTTGCATAGATATTTTCTTTCAATTGTAATTCAGTAGTTTATTTTCGTTTAAATGTTATTGAATTTTTATAGAAAGTATAAATGTATTGATTCAAATAGCAATTTCAATGAAATACGTCAAACGTTTTGTTACATTTAATTCCAAACCTTTATTTTTTTTTAATTTTATATATTTTCCCATCTCTTTTATATTCGAATCCGCATTTATTCATCATTCATCTATTACACAATATTTCTAGAATACTTAAGATACCTGTTTCGTGACATGCTTTACTTGTATTTTGTTAATAGGTTATCAGCTTACAATTTTTACAAGTGATTTGCTGTTTATAGTGTTTTCCCAACCACTCTTTGAAAAAGATATATTTTTTTTTTTGAATTAGGGAATTTGAAACCTACAGTTAATAGCATTGTCACTCCGTTAAATAAGATACGATATTTTAATAAAAAAAAAACTATTAAATTAAAAGTATTTTTATCTATGTGAAATGGTGCGTAAGAATTAAAAAAAGGTAACATTAAAATTGTATTTAATATTATAATTGCAGCAATAATAGTTCTACTGCATTTTAACATTTTATGATAAGCTGCAACGTGAATATTTTCAGCAATTTCCATTTTGCATTCCAAACAAAATTTAGCATAAATTTCAAATTCAAAACAAAAATCCCATACACATATCCAAATCCCATCTTAATCCAAATCCCGGTAATCCCCAATGACCAGGACCTCACAATCCAGACCCTACAGCACCTTACAAGTTCTAGTGTCTTCTCCGTAGAGAGAGACAGGATCGTAGTGCGCAGCGGTAGCCATGAATGAAACGTGCGAGAGAGACAACACCACACATCCTCCGGGACTCCGGTACGGTGCTTGGCCGGGACCGGAGCAAGGGAACTCCGTATTGATTTCCCGATGCAGAGCAGGAGTTGCCAAACGGCGGAGCGATAGGGAACGAAACGGGAAGAATGGGAAAAGTAAATAAGATTCTAATAACTGTTGAATCACAAGGTATTGATTTTAAATGAGATCATTGGTGTCTGTTTCATGAAACTATTTTTAAATAATGAAAAAAGAAAAGAAAATTTTGCATTTATTTTAAATTGTCATAAAATGCAAATAATATAGTGTACTATATCGTTTCGTCTATTTAGACATTATCAGAATGTATATGATGTGCATTATGTATCTACATGTCCGAAAGATCGATTTTGGCTTTATTTTATAATAAACTTGGATAAACCAAATTTATATTTATATTGTGTTATTAAAATACATACATCAATTTTCTAATATACGATTTCTTATAGTATTTTTTAAAAAATAAGGCTAGTGACTTCAACATTCAACAGAACTGTTTAATAAAAATACTAATGAAAGTTGAACCACACGAAAAAAATTATTTATAATAAGGAAAAATGTGAATTTAAATTTATGATAGTGACATTTTTTTGCAATATTTCCGCCTTTCATTTTATAAAAACAAAGTATAATTTTTAATATTTTTGTATTAATTTCCTTCTATGTAACACCAGACAAGGAAAAAATGTAATAATTTAGAGACAGCTTAACCACAAAAAATGATTTAAAAGTATAGATACTTCTTTACCTCTTGTCGCCTTTCTAACACATTTTTTGGTATAGATAAATATTCAAATGAAGAGATAGTAGAATTCAATAAATTAAAATTGAATAACGCGTTTCACCTAAGTATTTTTTAATAACACTTGTTCTCATTTCATTTTATTAAAACGTTTGAAGAAGTACTTGAGTTAAAAAGTTTAAATTACAATATATTAAAAAAGCGTATGTATGTATAGCATAATAAATTAAAACTGAAAGTTAAGTTTACGTACGTAGAATTTTAAATTTGCGTGCGCTTTATAAAGATTATATCATTTAAAAATGTAATCGCACTACGAAGTTAATTCTTAGTATTACATTCGTAATTATACCATTATTACAACTTAATTATTGTAAGCTGTAGAAGCATTATTTATAGGTATTCGAAGTTAAATTAATAGTTATTTATGGTACAAGTGTGTTACATTACAGATAAGTTACGTGGGAAAAGTTTAGCTCACGAGGCCGTTAGTGTGGTATTTTTTCAAGTGACTTAGGTAATTAACACACGTGTGCCATACAACATTTTAATCATTCGTATAAAATACATATAAGATTTTTGACAGATGGAATTTCGAAATGACATTTAGGAACAAAATAGTGTAGAGAAGGTTTTATAGCGTAGTTACTATGATACGAACCAAAAACCGTGAGCTAATATATTTAGTTCACTAGTGACTTATGATCTACTTTATTTATCTAAAAACAGCATACTTATATCGTTATAATTACACGATGTTGGATAAAATATTATATTTAAATTTCAGTCATTTTTTGTAAAATAATAAATTGAAAGATATTTGTATTAAATCTGATCACGGTTTTTATACACTAAATACACACGAGAGATGTTATAATATTTAATTTCTATTATAAATTTTTACAAAATAAACTTCTAATAAATACAACCAGACTTTATTATTATAAGATTTTTCATTACCCAAATTTCAAATAATTAAAAAAATATCTGTGTCGAGTAGAATTTTGAGAACGACTGGCGCTTCACCAGCAACAACAGAGTCGCTATACGGGGTGATTGCAATTAAGGTGATGCACTAAAATCACGACTAATTGTGGCGCGGTGTGAACAGGAAGAGTTTTTATCGCAGCTGTCATTGTAACATGAATAATTAAAGCGAGTGTTCTGTGTTCTGGCCGCATCATAATATGCCACATGAAAATTTGTGCCCTACTTCCCTTCATTTCATTTCCAAGGGGTCATACTACTAAGTGAATCCATTAAAACTTACCCAACATTTACTACAAATACTCAGTTTTACAAAACATTAAAAATATACGTCTTACAACTATTATCATTTTTGTTTGTGCAAACAACATAAATTTATAAATAAATTTATTTGTATACATGTAAAAAATCTGACTTTTATAAAAATATGTACATTTTACATAATTTTATGCAAACAGCATAAAAAGTAAAGAAAATACAATAAAATTTTATATCACCTCATACGTGTTCAAGATTGCGCATTTATAGTAAAACAAAAATAAATTGAGTCGTATATGTGACCTTTAAATATTCACGCAATTTTGTATTTCTTCATGTCGTTTAACATTTAATCTTTATTAGGTTACATGAATGGTAGGGAATATATTTCAATAAATCTTAAAATACTCAAACAATTAAATCTGATTTTTCTACTTATAAACATTAACCTTCAATCTTTTCATGTGTGATTTTAAATCGTGCTTAACATAGACTTATTTTTATTTAGTATACAGTAAAACATAAATAATCCATATAGATATATTTTTATGACATAGTGTACGTAAAAACATATAAACATTATCCTTGAAGTTTTTATCTGTGTAACTTTAAATTAACCTTAATATAAAATATTTTTTAACACAAAGAAAATTAAAAAGTAAATAATTTCATTCTGATAAATTTTCATGAAATACTATATGTAAATAAATATTTGCCAAATAATATATTTCATTAACTTTAGAAAAGCTGTGTTATGTCGTGCAAGAAAATTTGTACTAAAAAATATAAGAAGTAATTGCTATTAGTAATGATAAGAAACAAAAAGAATTATCTCTGCCATAATATTCCTAAGTTCTAGATGGAACAGGATCTCGCGTATCGATGGTATTTGTTTCGTGACAAATTTAATTGCATTAATAACGTAATTCTTAATAGATTACCAACTATCTGGTACGAAAAAAGAGGACATTTGATAACAAGAAAAAGATCATCAGGACAGCGAAATAACAAACTATTCATGAATAGTTAATTTTTTTTATTTACCAATTGTTCTAAGGGAATCATAGAGTACCCGAGTATAGTTACAAGGATTTAACTTCTTACAATTACGTCTGAAATTGATATTTTTTTTAGCAGATTCTGGAAGGAATTTATTTGATTTGATCGAATCATAAAATTCAGAATAAGTCATGTTAACATTTACATAGACTTGTAATTCTACTCAAATTTAATAAATTTCTTTCATTTCTCCAAATCACATAAATATCATTTGCAATGATCTTAGAAATATTGTCTTTTCCTTTCAAATACATTGTACAATTAAAAAAAATACAAATTAGGAGGACATTATTATTAAAAGGAGGACGGGAGAACAAAACAAAGCACTGGAGGACTTCTTAGAAATTGGGTCAGTAGCGCAGCAAGGAGGAAGCGAACGGGGCTGCAGTTTAGGGGCGGCAAAATCAGATTGAAATTACAAGACCAAATAATATATTTTTTATCAAAGGCGCAAAATAGGTTATTATCCTAAAAACTAAAATTAAAATCTTATTTGATTCACAATGGCACAAGAGAGATTATCAAATCATTTCAACACAATTTGTCTATATATTACAATCATATAGATCATAGACTTTGCAGTAGTTAAAACTAGAAAAATTAAATTAGGCTTACAATAATTTATTCATGTATTGTTTCAAAGTTTCAATGTATTTTTTTTAGTAAAAAAATTACTTATTTTTTAAAAGACAACATTTTTTTATTGAGAGAGGGGGGCAAATGTTTTGTCCTGGGCTCTAAAGATGCTAAGTACGCCACTGGATTGGTTTGTCACCACTATGATGTAGTATTAATATCTAGTTGGCGACACTGAGATTTGTGCCTCAGATTTGTGCTTAGCTCGAATCTGAACTAATTATACCAGCGTCGTATTTAGAATAATATTTGTATCAAATATGATGAAAACAGAGTTTTGTCTATCATTACTTAAGATTAAACATTTGGGTTTAGAGAGCGGCATCAGCATGTTTCATTTCGCATTTGACAGCGGTTGAATTTCATTAAACCTAGTAGCACATCCTTCAAAATTTCAACAGGAAAAATCTAAACTCCGCAAAACTTCTTAATCCTTTTAGCAAAATTCGTCCCTAGCTTCACACATCTTGGCAATTTAGCCGCGATATACTCTAAAGATAAAGTAAATAGCGTCGCAGAAACAGATTAAAACTTCTTTGTGCAGCGATTCACGTCGGCCGGATGGCTTTAATAACAAAGTTATGAGCGAGCTGGCGTTGGATTGTGCGTCGCACAAAACATGTGACACACGTGTAGTGACAAGCTCCGGCAGACAGCGCTCCGCGGCCAACTACGATATTGCATCCGGTTCGCTCAACAACTTCAGACACTGCCGACTGAATTACGGGGAACTGCTCCACGACTTGTAATTGTTTTGTTATGAGGAGCTCACTTCAAGGATTGCAACTTACTCAAGATTTCCTTTCTACAATAATAATACTACACACTTGTGTGGCCAAGATAAGGAGCAACTCGGTCAGTATTTGAACAGATCGCGTATTTAGACTTTTTCTTACATGTTCAGTGAAAAATAGATATTCGATAAATAATCATGTATTAATTATGTATAATTATTTCTTTGCGATTCCAAATTATTTCCAATAATTGTTGAACCTTAAAAAATATAATCTTTAAGTTTGGGACTTAAAACTGAAAATGCATGGGTATGTAAATCTAAAATATTAAAAATTCCCATTTTTTAGTTGAATATTTTGATTTCTGAATTACGGCGAACAGGACTTGTAATTGTTTTGTTATGAGGAGCTCACTTGAAGGATTGCAACTTACTCAAGATTTCCTTTCTGTAATAATAATCCTACACAGTTGTGTGGTCAAGATATAAGGAGTATTTGATCAGTGTTTGAACAGTACACATATTTTGAGTTTTTCTTGTTCAGTCAAAAATATATATTCGATAAATAATCATTGTCTGTTAATTAAATTTAATTATTTCTTTGCGATTCCAAGTTATTTCCAATGATAGGTGAAACTTAAAAAAATATAATTTTTAAGTTTGGGACTTAACTGGAAACACGTAGGTATCTAAAATATTTTGAAAACTCCCATTTTTGTTGAATATTCTGAGTTTTGAAAATAGATCTCGATACGTTTATTCCAATATTTAATTTTTTTGGATATATTATTCTACATAGTTGTACTGTGTTTTTTGAACAGGTTTATTTAAAATTGAGGTAAGTATATTGTATATATACATTCTCATTTTCAATTCGATACGGTAGTTACACAAAGAAATGTAAATATCGATGCGCTGATTCCAAATTTTTAAACAGAATTCAATTATCTCGTTTTGTTCTCGAGATAACTGCATTTAACGTTATCTAAAAAAATAGGTTTTCAGGGGGTTTCACTTAAATTATTAGGTTTTCAACTTCGGCGAACTCACCATTCTATTCTACAGAAAACTGTATGACTGTACTAATTTTAAGATTTTTATTCCAATGAACAAAATTTTTATAAAGAAAAAACTGGAAATAGCCGATTTACGTTATTTCTTTCTAAAATTTGTAACCATAATTTAATTTTATTAAAATTAGCACACTCATATCATTTTCCAGAGAAACTAATGTTGAAATTAACAAAATTGCTAGTATTTACGTACGTCCGGAAAATGAAAAATTTTGAAACAAAAAATTCCACGAAAAAAAACTTAAAATTTTAGCTATTTCAATTTTATTATTTTTCACTCATTCGTTACAACGAACTTAAAAGTGGCGAAAACATTGTGTTATTATATTTTTTGCATATAATCCCAATGTAAGGTCGTTGAGATTGCCTTTCTAGTTCTCTTTTGAAATGCAAAGTAAATGTCTATAAATTCGAGCTTGAATTGTGTTTGAAAATAGCTTAGGAACATAGAATTATTTCAATTATAATTGGAAATATGAAAATTTGAGTCTGTACTAACCAATTACTTCAAAAGACTATTATTCAAATTCAGCAATTAATTAAAATTAGCTGCTTGACATTTACTACCAAAACTCACATATACCGTCTTTAAATTCATAAGCCATAACCTCAATCACCTACCCTCCATTATCATCCCTCTCTATCCGTGCTCCATTGTGCGGGTCGCGACAAGTGGGAAGGGAATCCTTTCTGTCGGTCCTTGCCTGGATCTTGCAGCGCGGGATGTGGGTCAAGGCGAAGGACAATGCGGCACACGGAGCGGTACTCCGGACTCCCGGAATCCAGAGAAAAGGCGGGAAACGGCGAGGCGGTCAGTTGCTGATTAATGACGAATTGAACAAACTGCAGCGAGGAAGGGTTGTGCAGACAAATTGAGCTTAAATAGCGGCAAATGAAAGAAAGGATTTCCATTACTGATTGATGAGATCCAAGAAAGGATTAATCGATAAGATCTGTCAGCGATTTGGTAAACAACGGTTTTCTACGTTGGTGGATTTCTCCAAGTAAACAGAATCTAAATCTTTAAAGCACATTTTATAACAAAGGAAATAGAAAAATAAAGAAAATCCCAAATTTGGAGACGTATAATAATTTTGTTGTCTTAAGCATTATTTAGAAGAATAGAATGGTACAAATCTCTTAAGTGTATGACAGACAAATCATACGAGTAGGTATGAAATTGACATTCCAAGCGAATTGTACAATTATACTTTAATAATAAATATATCTTCATTTCACTACTTTTTTGTAACTAACTGAAAATCAAAAAGTAAACAATATGATGTTTGACAGAACTGTAAGATATAAATTTATAGCTTAACGTAAATTTCTTCGTCTATATATTGTCTATAGTTACCGGTTACCGTGAATAATGAAAATGTGTTTACAATATGTTACGTATTCGTAATATAAAAACAAAATAGAATTTAAGTTTTGGTTTTTATCGAAAAATTATAATTTAAGAAACAGTTCGATGTTAATAATATTATTTTAAAAACATTTTTCCAACAATGTTTTGTTTAAAATGTTTCAAGAAAGAGATAATAGAAAACTATGCATGACATTTTTCTCTAGGTAAACCATCCCCTAAAATTGCATTTTAGAAAACTATTAGGTAAAGCAGTTTAAAACATCAATTGTAAATCAAAAAGGATGAAATGAAATTCAGAATAGTCAAATGTAATTCAAAAAGAATCAAAATCTGAATTATATTTTATGCTTCTGAATTACAATTACAATTCATTTATTTGATATACAATTGATGCTTTCTAAAATACATCTTGAAATAATATAAAACATTAATTATAAGATATAATTTTTAACTTTTTTGGTGATAATAAAAAAAATGAATAAAGCTGAGGTCAGAGGTATAATACCGCGACTTTTATTGAGATGATAATAGCCGTCATTAATTAGCCCAATATATTTAATAAAAGCTCCTCTTCCATTGTATCCCTAATTCATGTTTCGGTGTTGAAGCGCTTTTTTAACAAGCTGTGAAAGCATCCTTGAATAGTTCTTTACCGCTTAAGCCATTTGCCATTATCATCCCATCAGTATTCGTTAGTGCTCGTTCGCTTTTCGTCGTTTTGTCGTTACGTTCTAGAAGGCTTGGTAACGAAACAAATGAATGGCGTAAACGGGTTCGATTTTCTATAAACCCATCATTAATTGTACAAGTTGCGTCGGAAAAGAACGACAATTAACAATTGAGGAAATTAAAAATCACAGAGTTGGAATTAATTGCTTTTACTGGAAGAGAATAATTTATTTCTCTGAGGTTTTGTTCTTTTATTCCTTTGTTGCTTAAAAAAGTGAAATTTGTATATTTTAACAAATCTCTTTGTCTAACTACGAATATACGAGCAAAATAAACAATAACAACAATAAATTTTGAAGTAAGAGAATACATAAATTTTTAACTGAAAATGGAATTTCAGATGTCAGTGGTACGGGATTCTAGGTTGTCCCCCTGACAACGCATACCAAATCATTATTTTGACGTTTTATTTGCGTCTATTGTTTTTAAATTATTTTGATTAATAGTTCCTGTTCTTAAACGATTTAGTTTATTTTGCTATTTATTATGATAAATGGTTGACTGCATTTAAAAGTATACCATACAAAACTTTAGATGTATGTTGTTCTGTTTGAATAACTAAAAGTTTTTTATGTAAAGAACTTTTTATTTTCTTAGTTATATAAAAAATGGTTAAATACGAAACATTATTATATTGTGTATCTCGTAGGAAAAGGATATTCCCGGACGGTGGTGGAAATTACGGGACGAGCTCAAGGCGAGGCCGTTAACACCAGAAATCCGGGAAGTCACTACATGGTAAACATCCTACTTTGTTTTATTGGTTTATATTCAATAATAATGAAATAAATGATTATATTTTTATTAATGGAAAAAGTTGGACAGCATCCTCTACGGAAATGCTTTATCACCTGCTGGAAAAACATTCCCGGACTGTTACATTTCGTAGCCTAGCAACTACACTAAAATACCGAAATAATGCATTTTCTGGTTCGAAAACACTCCGGAAATATGTCAGTTTTCGTCAGATCGAAAAAAGAAAACAATTTTGAGTTGATATAAATTCATTGAATGTATTTTATATAAACTATAGATCTTCACGTCATCAATTTCTGCTGCAAAAATTATTAAACTTTTATGTTGCATTTTGAGACTTTTATTCGCTGTCACATTATCGTATGTGTTACAGAGACGTATAAAGGGTGAATACTAGAAACCATATTTGATATCATAAAAAAAGCAAAAATAAATAATCCATATAACGGTATCATATACCACAACATATTTAGTGAGACAGAGGCAAAAAACTGTTTTCCCATGTTAATTCTCTATATCAATGTTTTTAGTATATGCTATCCATGTTTAACGACAAAAATTAAATATAAACAATATTGCAACCGCAGTAATGATAACGATATTTTCAAATATTTATAAAAATTCAATATGTCATTCAAGTAATTCTTGTCATTTATGAAGGTGATTTTGGCATCGACAATTTGCTTTTCATTCATACTATCAGTTTTGACCTTTATTTACTTCGGAAATCAGACAATTTTACTCGACAAGATGATGTCATCAATCCACCTTTCCCTCAAAAATTTGAATCACATGGTTTTGATGACGTGAGAATCTGAGAATCAACTTTGGTATAGAGTGGATATTTTTATTAATATTTACGTTAGTAATGTGAACAACTTTATTTAAATTAATTGCAAAAGAAAACTAAATTAAATATTAATTCTTTCATTGTATATGAACTGAAATGAATAAACAACAGTTTTTTATCGGATTAATATTTGTTTCAGGTATTCTATTCTTCCAAAGTCGCTCTGGTCCAGAGATTCAGTAATTTCCAACTACTCACACTTCGGTAAGTTATTTTCTAGTATTATCGTTCAAAATGACAATTAACATTCTGTTACTGTAATCTCTTTATTGATCACTTCCCATATAAACTACACCATTGACAAAGTACATCATTACTGTGATAATTTATTCGTGAAATGTAAATATAATGTTGGATTGAATTTTAAGTGACATTGTTTAACCGTCTTGTCCAACAGTGTAAAATATCGCGTAAAAATTTATGAAGCAATTTATAAGTCGTCTTGGATCGTTATTTTCGCAAAGAAAATGGCTTTGATTAAAACAGTCTCATGTACTTGAGACTGAAATATATTTCCTTTAAAGTGTGTAATAGGTATCATTTCTTTTTACGAGCGCAATATATATTTTTACAGCTTCATTCACATTTTTTATAACTAATAAGGAATTGAGATATTACCGCTTTTTTACTTTTAAAGAATATCTATTCATTGACATATATTTCATGAGAAAATGATGCTGTTATTACAGTGATTTAATTAGCCACACAATTAATGAAGAAACAATAGACTGCGACTGGACTCGAATATCAAATGTTTAGTAACGTATCGCTTCACATTGTTTTAAAACAAAACATCGCCGAGTTAGAATTTCAATGGAAATTCATGGAAATAGTTGAATATCAGATCACTTCAACAATTTATTATTCATTTCCAGGAATTTATATTCCGAAACACATCAAATGGCGGTGACAGTACAATAATATCCGGTGTACATGTCGTTTTTATTTTAATTAATTTAATAATATATTTCATTTAATACTTTACAAACTTTTCGGTATTCATTTTATAATAAAATTTTATATTAAAATTCATAACTTCTATATTTGATATTTTAATGATTTTACACTGTAACGAATGTACATTTCACTGTGGAATTTATAACAGATTTTAATGAATTAAATTATTTTCAATTATTTTAGCAGTACAATACATTTAAACAATAGTTAATAATATAATTAAAGACAACAATACTGTCATTGTAATTATGTGAAAAACAGAAAAAGTATGCCAAAATTTAGTGAGCAATTTACAAAATATATTTTAATTGTGTACCATACAATACATAAATGATCAAATTTTCTCAAGGATAATTTGCAGTTAACGTAATACTGGAGCTTACTGGAGCACATGATATCAGAATTAAATTTTTTATTTTAACAATTTTTAGCTCTTTCAATTAAAAGTAAAGTAATTTTGATAATCTTAAAGGTATTGTTTTTAGCAATTTTATTATTATTGTTACAACTAAGCTAAAAGCGATATTTTTTGTTAATTTTAAACGTGGAATTTGAACAATGTGTACCCTTACACCTCTTTAGCTTGCAGCTAAATTCCTGCTCTCCTAATAACTCATCCTGATAAGCAGGACGGTTACTGATTGCAGCTCTTCCTGTCCTGCAACAGTATCTAGGGAGCGCTGTGTTTGGCTACCCACATCCTGCTGGCAGGACAATGCAGCCGATTCCTGCGGGAAGCGGCGTGTGAGGACTCAGCAGGAATGCGAGAATATTGCTTTTTTTACGGCAGGATACGCTGAGAATTTTATTGCTCTGTAGACGGAGACGGACTGGCCGTACTGCAGGATTTATTTAGAGGTGTTATTTATTTTTTCCACTTGGCAATTTTGTTTGCGAGACGCACGACTGTTTGTTTTAACAAGTGATGTTTTCATTTTGAAAAAGTAAATTCTAAACGCGGACACTAAGTAATTTTCATTGTAGAGGATTATCGTCTAGCTAGAGTCCAGGAAGAAAATTCTAAAAGAAAGTTTTGTATTACATGAAATAAAAAGGGAGTAGTTGTGTAGTTTGGTAAAGTTGTCTTGTTTAGCACTTATTTTAATTATCAGCATTTAACAAGAGGCAATATATGTATCTAATATTTAAAATAAATAATAATAAGGTTTATAATATAATGTACGAGTATCCTAATTGAAAAAGAAAATACTTGGAAGTTATTTGTAAAAATTAAAATCTGTAAATTTTATATTTTTCCCTATATTTATCGGTTTATTTATTTAGCTTATGGCAATTATTTGACATGCTTATAATAAGCTTAGATATGTGCAGGGTGGATTATTTATAAAACCTTTTCAAGAGTTACAAGTGTTATACCTGTATATATACTTTCGGCGCCCCGGAATATATAAGCTTTACTAAAAATAAATTTAATTTACCAATCAAACTGGACAGTTGTCACTTCCAGATTTCGACATCGCAAACGTCCAAACTTAATTTTCTATTTTTAAAAACACCAAAAGAGTTTCACTTTTATACCACATCGCAGTAATAGGGTATTTGTATAAAAATGTAAAATTCTGTTAGAATTAGAATATGGCTATTAAAAATAACAAATTAAAAAAAAAATGGGAATGATAATTTAAGTAAAAGATATATTTTCTTCTTTGGGTGAGTTTATAAAATTAATAATTAATAATAAAATAGTTTATGTATGTAGTAATGACATGCGAAGTAAATCCTAAAGCCCTTGATGCTGCATTTTTGCGTAAACCCGAAAATATTTGAAAATATCAAATTTTCAACTCGAAAATTTTCAATTTTTTCAATTTTTTTTTTTCAAAAAATAACTGATAACTTTAAGTTCATTTTACACACTCTTGTATATAAGGGTTTATTACCAAATTTGTCAATGTTTTATTTAAAAAAAAAATTACTTTAGAAATCAAAAAATAATATAGTGTAAGGAATTAAACTAATAAATCTTAAAGATATTATTTAAAGAATTTTCGTAGCTGTAATAGCAGAATGCAATTTCCATTCCCATTTTTTTGTTAAAACACCTGATGAGCCATCATGATTCTTGGAAGCCATCTCCGGTGTTCACTCATGAACAACTATTCTTCTGCTCGCAGTAGTGAGAAATGTAGGTCACTTATCTTTTGGAACGCCTCCACAAAGGTTCCGTCTGTGTCTGAATTCGTGATTGCGCGTGATTGCTGCCGAGGTCCGCTTGGTTTGCTCCGTACATTTTATATTTGCTGGAAGAAAAGATCCAGGAATACAAATATTGTATCAGACGTTTACACTGCCGCCTCTTTCATTTCTTATTTCATTATTCTACTGACGTGTATGCTTTTAAACTTTTTCTGAAAGAATAAATTTACCAAATTTTATAATAAAAATATACTGCCTACAATTCAATTTATGAGAGGATATAGGTTAGGATGTAAATGTTATTTTTCTTTTATGGATTTCTGTGTACTTAATATTTTAATACATTTTTTGTTTATTGGCGGAATATTGGCAAATATTTATATTCCTATCTGGTAGCCTTTGTTTACCAGCTTAACAATATATTAACAACAAATGAAAACTTATGACTGACAGCGAAAAAATGTTGTTATTTTATTTATTATTTATCTAAATTAAAGTAATTCTCTGATAATTTCAAATTTCTATACAGCATACACGTTGTCATTGAAAAAAATGAGAATGTAAATGAGTAATAAAAATTTATTGTTAAAAATACGTACATGAATGTGTTTATTTCATAACAGTGTAATAAACATTTTTTTGTTTTAAATATAGATTCACTTTGAAAACATCCTGAATCCTGAAATATCTATTTTCCGTTCATAAAAATATGTAATGTGTAGGTAAAGTTTATTTATATTTTCTGACGTATTGGATGCATAATATTTCATTTGATTTAAATCCTGGAAGTAAAACTGGAAACATCACAGAAATAAGATTTTAATTATAAATATTTTCAGAAAATAATGGAAAGCAGAAATAAATTTTAAGTAAATATATTTTACATATACGAATGTACATAATACAAAAAAATACAACTTAATACATTAGCTTCACAGTGCTAATTTTTTAGACATAGCCTGAAGTTAGCTAGCAGGCTACCACTAACAGATGAGTCAGTAAGGACAATTATGTACAAACATCTAATACTCATATAATATTTTTATATATATTTTTACTAGTTTACTTTGATTATAAAGACAAATGTAAACAGGGTAACTAAGTTATAATAATATTATTGTACAGATATCTGATAATAACGTTGGACAATTGGATAATATAGCTGTCATGTCAACCCATACAGAATTAATCACGAAAACATTACTCACAATAGTATTTTTCATACCATGAAACCGGTAAACTGTTGAACAAACCACGGATGTTATGTATCATACCAGACCTTAGATGTCTTTAAATCCTCTCCCTCCGAACTCTGAATTCAATTGATATCTGCGGCGGTTATGTTCAGAGCCGTAACTAGGGTTTTGAGCTCCTGTGGCAAAATTTTTATTTGCGCCAATACATTTCAAGAATATTAACAAGAAAATCAACTGGTGATAATTAAATAATTTATTCTAAATATATACGATTCTAAAAAATTAACACAACACATTAAAATTTAAAAATCTCGATCTCGAAATAGATTTCACAGAAGTTTGAAGTATCCCATGCATCGGTTTCTCGAATGATGCAAAAGAATGGACTAATGGCTATTCCAGAAAACCTGGAGAAAGTCGAAATCATACAAAAACCCTTGACAAATATCGTTTCTTAAAAGTTTTCGCTTTAAGGAAATGTACGATATTCTGAATGCGACATTAATAAAATAACATCATCGAAATTTCATCTGTTGGCTGTACAATTACATTTTTTATTATAGCCATATTTGTCAGTCTTAGATGACAGACTGGTTATGATACTCATAATTATCCTAGGTTTGTTAATAGCTATTGCCGTCTTAATATGCAATGACAAACAATATAGTATGTGATTTGTTTGCAAAGTCTTTATAGACAGGTTTCGTACTTACGATAAAAAGTAAGTAATGTGACACATTCATGAATTTAGATATCAACTTTTTTTTGCATTAGTGGTTAAAGTGACGTTTATTAAAATTATTTTGCTGTTTTCTCAATTTCGGTGTGAGCTTAAATTAAACATTGACGATAATTCTGCTCTGGAGTGCTAAAAGGGAATTCCCTAAGCGAATGCGGTATTAAGTGAGAGTTCCTAAGTCTATTTAATAGCCAATTTCCACATAATGAACATAACCACAAGCCTACAAATTAAGACAAAACGCGTACCGCCCATAAATAGCAAAATTTTAATTAACCCGTTATCCGTCCAATCTACCATTTCAATTTATTATTTTAATAAACAATAACTCCAACACATCACTCCCAAATTATTCCCTGAATTATCTCCATTGGGCAGGAAAGCCCGGGACACTTACATCCCGTGTTCCCGGCCGTTCCCGGTAGTTCAAGCTATTTTGCCGATCCCACACTAAATCCAAATTTATGTGGGCGGCGGCCCGCAGCTTATGAAAGCTCAAAGCGCGAAGCTCACCGACAATGGGGCTTGAACGCCATTTAATCTCCCTACAGTTTTTCACTTTTATTGCGCAGGGATGCCGTTTGTGTTTTTGTAAAATTGCAGGTTGTCAAAGATATTGTTTATATTTTTCTTTATTTATAGCGGTTTTGTGGAGATTGCTTTCAGTTATAATAACAATAAAATAAATTTATTTTTGCTGGAGATGTACCTAAATCCGTAAAGTAATTACAAAAATTTATCGTTGTACTCGTGCGCATATATACAGTTTTTTGTATAGTATTATTACAGGTTATTAATAACATCAAGAGATTTTTAGTCTGTATTTGCGTATTTTATTCAATTACCTCATATTTTTTTAATTTAGATTAACCTAAAAAAATATCAGAAAACCTAAAACAACCCCATTCCTTAGCAGCGGTATGAAGAATTTTGAAATCCCCATCGAAGTTATTGATTGTTTTCATACAGTGGTTGCTAAATTCTGCATTGAATTATTAATTATTAGTTTATTAATGATATTTATAATAATTATAAACCTATTCTCTGAAAAAAATGTTTATCAAAAACAGCGTGTATTTGTCTTGCTTAACTTAATGTAAATAAATAATATTCATCTTTCATATTATGTCATCATTAGAAATATAAGTATTTTTGTAATCTATTTATTATACCATTGTTCGTTTTTGTACATTTTTCTTATTAATGGAAGGAATATTCGACTATAGAGAATGATGAGGATTGTTAAAGTTTTCTTAACCCTTTCATCTTTAAGGTCCAACTTCTGTCCTTCCAAGAAATCCTATTTCACCCAACTTTCCAATCCGCACCATTGTGTAAATATTTCCTTCATTTTTTATTTCTGAGTTAGAACTACCTTTATTTCCTCCTATTCAAGTCAGTCGCGTCCCACAAAACTAAAACCAGCAACAAGATAACTGAACAATACCGCAGTAATAAATTAATTTTAAATTGTTTATACCTTTATTCTGCCTTTCATTGAATATCTTGATAACAAGTATTAACGCGGTAGGTATACAACAATAATATTTGTGTCACACTAGACTATACAATAAGCGCAGTACCGCGCTTTGGGTAAATGGAGCCCTTGTGTAAAACTTTACACATAATTTTTTTTTTTTGTGAACAGTAGAATGTACTAAATAAATGTTGAAATGTGTCTTTAATGTTATTAATGAATTATTTGTAATTAACGGAAGTCATTATGAAAAAAATAGATGGTAGTATGACCGAAAATGTTTTCTTACAAGGTTATGAGGTATACAACCTTTTGAAGATGCATCTCATCAGACACTTTTATATAAGGAACTTGTTTCGGTGCATGTTTCATGGCATTTAGCATTATAGATTATTATAAATTCAAAATAATTTGTTGTATTTTAAATGTCATTTTTAGTGCATTAACTTACATAATACGGTATCATTCAAGAACAACAACATTTATGTGGCCCCAGTAACAGACGCCCTGCAGAACGATAAGCAATATAAAATTGTCTTATTTAAAAATTGGGAAACTTGCTTCTACTAATTTAATTTGTAATATTTTCTAATTATTTTTAAGGATGAAATCATAAAATGGTTCTAAAATATCTAAAAAGATATTTAAAATCGAAATTTGGAATCTTCTAATCATCAAATTTTATTTTATATTGTATTTTGATTAATTTAAAATATTGGATTGTTTCTCTTTATCATAAGGAGAATGTCAATAAAAATGTTTCATATGTATTTGGTTAAATTTATTACATATTTTATTACTTTCAACCATGCAAAATAAATTGAAGTAAAGTTGAATAAGAAATAGTGTAATACACATCCACTACAAATGCGATGAAATTTCTGTCTTAAATTGGATTGCCAAGTTTACTTTAAACAGTGTAGGATGCGGAGATTTATTTTATTGTTCATAAAAACTTGAGAAAACTACACAATATCCTTTGTTTATTTCACTTTTACGAGTAGCAATCCGATAATAATAGAATACATTTTAAAACAAAACCTTTCACATTTATTTCCTTTTGATTTACAATTCTTTAAAAATTCTTCAAATCGTGCAATCGTTGTAAACACTGTAGTATGCGTTGGACCTTTATTGCAGGATGTTACATATTTAATGTCAACTTGTATTTCAGTAGGTAAATATTTAGTGAAAGAACTACATATTTGAAATGGAAATGACATTTTTTATTCTCTGCAAATATAAAATATAGATGGACTATTAATTTGTTCTTAATTATATTTAAATATTCATTACCATTTGAATAAATTACATTTAAATGTGTTAATTCGCAATGAAACGATTGATGATAAACATTTTCAATGTCAAAACTTTGCTTACTTATTGATAAGCAAGGGGGGTAAATTCGGGCGATGCTGTCAGTTTCACCCTTCCAATTATAAGTTGGCGGTGGTAGACAGCCGGTAGGCGGAGAACAAATGAAGGCGATGGCTTCTTCCCCGGGAAACTTTGCAGTAATTGCTCAGTAATTACCCGGTTTGTAATTTATGAAAGGAAGAATTCCTATAAAAGAAGAAACTCTTTCCAAGCGTGAAAGATCTGAATTCCAGTCAGATTAGTTAATTCTTGGAGTTTCACTTTTCATTATTGGATGGTGACATTGTTATTTTCAACTATTTTTAAATCAAATCCCTACATTGCCAAAAAAGTTTGTAATAGCAGCAAATATACCTAAATTTTCATTTCTGACTAGAAAATCATTTCTGCCTTCGTAATAATATTAACGTTCAAAAATGTTTGAAAAAGTTTTGTATTTCGTTCTATGAATATTGACTTCATTATTTTGATAACTAATTTTGTGTAGGTATTTACATGTCTACGTATGTGGATCCACTTTTAAAACTGAACTACATACATGTATGTTTTGCCACGTATAAACAAAGGTAATGTAGAAATGTAAATTCAAGTAGAAAACATTTTACGAAGTCTGTGTTGTCTTTCTAGTATAAATTTACGAGTACCACAGTACAAGTTACGATAAATAAAACAAAAGCAAAATATGAATATGCAGAATTCTGTATGTTGTAAAGTTATGTGCATGAAATTCTCTAGTAAGGTAAAATAAATATAACTAGGTTAGGTTTATTTGAAAAAGGAGTAGTGGTAGAAATGATTTCAAATGAATACTATTTTGATTCAAATTTGTTTACTTGCTTGTCTGAAACAATGAAGCTGAAACAGAGTTTGTTTATTAAATTGATAATCCCAGTTATGAGTACGAGTATGTACATACACAAAACAATAACATAAAGTAAAAGGAAAATCAAAACGACATCACAAAAAAATACACATTTTTCAGAAAGTATAATATGGACAAATGAAAATAACGTTGAAACAATTTTTTAATCCATAAAATACTTTATAAAAACAAAATTATTTTTTTTATACAACTCATTCCTCAGATTCTAATAATATACAACATTGTTGGCTGCTTAAATAAATGTTTATTGCAAAAAGGACTTAGAGGTTTAAGTGTGTACAGATCTTGAAAACGTTGTGGTTACTCCAGGATTTACAAGTTGTGTAAATTAAGTAATAAGAATGTTTTTTTTTAATTGTTCCAATAGAATTATAATTGAATATTGTCTCCCTCAAAATAAATTCCTTGGGAAGCCATACAGTGCTAGAGACGGTTCTTCCCATTCTCATGACAGTGCTGGAATCACCTTCAGCTGGTCGGCTGCTGCCGTTTAAATGTTTTGAAAATGAGTTATCTTGAGGTGAGAAGAGGAAGAAGTCACAAGAACTCAAGTCAGACGAATAAGGAGGCTAAGGAGCCTCAGTAATGTTATTACTAGCCAAAATATGATTTATTTTTTAAACAATTTTTTCGCATATTTTTCTCATTCCTAATACATTGGTCAAAATCTGATGAACGGTGATATGAATCAAATTTAACAAACGACAATTGAATGCATAAAATCCCAGATTCTGTCGACATTTTCATCAGTTCTTGAAGATGAAGGCCTTCCGTTGCAAGTTTCATCTTCAATCTACTCTTTTTTTCTGAAAATGCCTAAATTCATCGAAAAACCTGGCCCCTTGAAATAACTATATCTCCGTAGGACTGTTTAAATTTTGTAAATGTTTCCATTGCACTGTGCCCAAGTCTGAAGAAAAACCTGATAACGCACCGTTGTTTGAAATTGACGTCAGTCATTTTTAGAACGCACAAGAAAAAATTGTTTTACGAGAAAAATCGCTAGGGACAACTAACGAATTCAAACTCGTACTGAAGGCATACGAGTATAACATGTTCACCTGCCTCCTATCCAAGTCCCGCGTCTCAAGTGTAACGAGATCGAACGTTACATTGCCAGTTTTATTACTTAATTTACATTGTTATAGGGAACTAGGATTCAAGTATTTAAGGTTTTCGCTACAAATTTTTACTCCCATTTTAGTGAAAGTGACCAATAGCTTATGGTGGGTTCCTATTTTCCGAACCAGTCGGACATAGCGATATTTTTATTTAGATAAAGATCAACAAAGCTGGGATTTGATCCCCAGATCACAAACTCTACCTATAATTTATTTATATTAATAATATATCTGCCCTAAATATTTTTTGTTGAATTTCAGTCAATCAATCTTAGTTGAGAATGCCACTATAGAGGCACTTTTCTGCGGTTTAAAATTCATTTCCTTAACTCACTTAACTCTCTAAAAAGAGTAAAACGATTCTGAAAATTTTATCCATTTATCTTTATTTTCGTCATAAAATCAGTTGAGAGTTTGAGAACTTTTATCACTGCAACTTCCAAAACAATGGTTCCTAACGGTGGAGTGCATTGCGAGTGCAGTTCGAGTCCAGCAAGAAGTCTGATGTAGCCCGGCGTGGTTATGACATCCCATTTCGCTTCCACTACACGGAGCTGAACTCTGCTCGGTAATGAATTACGGGTTTTGATTCAGGATTCAGTGGCAACCCAGCCGTAAGTCCTGCGCCGGTTTCACGGCCCGGTGCACGTGAACGCAGCCTGGACAACTTTACACCACGAGAATTTATGGCTGGACGCTGCGCGGAAAACGCCTGTTTTATTTAAGAGTTACAACTCCAAATACTAAACTTTTTAATTTGTAGTTTGAAATTATTGATTTCTTCTAAAAATATTGCGCTGAAATTGAAAATAGAATTAATATATTTTTTTTATTTTTCTTAATAGCAATTTCAATTTGTTAAACTATCAACAAAAAAAGTGAATATCGATAAGATCTTATATGAGTTACTAGATTGTTGTTATGGTGCCTTTCAGAACAATAAATTTGAATAAGATTTGTTTATTTTCTGTCTCTTTTTTATAATCATGCATTTTCGGTACAATTCGGTATACTTCGTAGTAGTACAATTGTACTAGAGGAATAAGAAAATATATTTCTGTGTTTGAAGGAAAAAATAGACGATGTAAAATTAATTAGTTTAAGAGAAAATCAGCCAATTTTGTATAAGATCACGGCTAATTATATAAACAAAATTAAACAGTGGACCGCGAACAGCTGAATACGTAATCAATCATGTACATGCCCGAGATCTGTTTTACATATATTTGACTTTCATAATAACCCCAAACAAAATTATTTGTTTTCTGTTTAAACCGTGCTAAAATATTGTAACGAGCATGACTCACTGCCGATTGCTCATCACGACCTGTCTAAACAGGTAGTCTTGCTACACAGGTCAAAAGCGACACCGCTATTGTTCCGGAAGAATCTAGAAGTTTCGAAATAAATTACCCGCAGGTTAAGGTCGCAGCCTGGAGTATGAGCAGTCAGTTGAGAGTGAAGGAGAGTGTAGAGAGTGTGAAATCAAAGTTAGTAGAGTTAGTCATATCGTCATATTTAGTTGACATAAATAAAATATACTTAATAATTAGTTTGATAAATTTGTATTATTAATCTTTAAGTTGTTATTTTTGTTTAATTCAGAGTATTTGTTATTTTTATCGTCATTTAATAAACTATAAATTATAAAAATTCGTGTTTTGTGACTTCACCTTTATAAATAACCGTTACATTATGTTCTGAGTCAAATATAAATTCAGCTTTAGAAATGATATATTGTTGTAATACCGCAGTAATTCGGAAATAGAATTCAATTTAAAAATCATAGCTTTTCAGTTTAGATTCTTCGATTTTACTCCACTCAGTATGATAATCTTGTTCCAGGAATATAGCAAGAAAATAAATTCTTCAGAAACTAAATTACGTATAATATCATCCTTTAAAACTAATATATCAAAACAGATAACAAGTTCTCTTTCTGATTTACGTAAGTTTTGAATAGAAAACTTTCTCTTATTATCTCTTGTATCTCAGAAGACTGATAAGCATAATGTACGAGAGTCCTTGTACATGATGAAAATATTGCGTAAAAGAACGCTGCCTGAATATGAACAAGTTGAGAGTAACCCACTTTGTAGAAAACCCTCATATTTTACCCGACATGGGTAAAATACAAAACAAAAACACAAGTTTTTATTAAAACGTCGTCAAATTTTACCACAACCACAAAAACATTTTAATTTCAACAAAATTGAACACCGTATTGTGTCACATGTTTTCATCAGAAACAACAAACAAAAAGTCAGCGTACATTGAAATTGAAACCGAAATTGTTTATGCTAAAACAAAAAATACGGCACAACTGTTCCACTAAATCGTTTCTCTGCAGCAACTTAAAATACATACGCATTAGGTAGATTATTCGATATTTTATGGACCATCAATATTTAAAATTTGGTGATTATGTAATACGAAATTGTCTGAAATTTGATGTAGTATCACATTTTGTAAATAGCATCCATTATGTAATGAAATTTCAGATAATCTAAAATCACTTACAATGTTCTTGTATAAAAAGCAAATATTTTTTTTAAACATATTTTCTGCTGATAATTCACGTTACGATGATAATTAAAATGTTTGTTTATCTCGAACACATTTTCAGTAAATTAACTTTCACAGTACGTTAAACTTTTTTATTCGGCCGTAAAGATAAATTGTCTATAGTCGGAAAATATGGGCAACGATGAACAAAGTGATAAATTTTAAGTACTATCTGTGTTATCTATCTTTATACGTATAACATTGACAGTATATTTTATATTAATGATATTGTATAAAATAAAGCATAATTTCGAGGTTAACTTTATTTTGTAATACTATAGTAGTATATTGTGTTATTAAGAATAAAAATGATACTTTATGTGGCGAGCATGGAAGTTTGCACGACGAGCGAAACGAGTCGGACAATTGCATGCGAGGCACACAAAGACACTTTTACTCTGAATAACATATTTTATTTTTTCTTCAAACGTAGAAATTTTAAAAAATAAATTAGGTACTATTTGACGTTTAATATGTAGGTTACCTGTTAGTTATTCATAATTTTTAGTAACTTTATTCTTAGGTTATCTAGTTTTTATAGCGACATGGCGATATTACAGATTTCTATTGTACAAGTTACTTCTTATTGGCTGATTCTACATACGGCGGCGAAGAACTTAAACGGCGGCTAGAATAAAAAATTATATTAGGGCGGCATAGAAATTAAACTTCAACCTTGTCAATCACGTGACAGAAGATGTCACTTTTATGACGTTTGAAGAAAAACAATATTTTAGATTTTCTGTTTTTAATCTTATTTTTCATTTAATCTTTTAAGCATCAACAGAAATATCGTGGAACCTTTGTGTTATTCTGTTCATCTCCTAACCGTAGCTTTTCATTTTCCATACTTCAATCCTCCTTTTCAATGGAGAATATTGAGTAGGCGTGCACCTGAATATAAGTTTCTCTTTGCGGTGTATTTACCTGGTCAGTGATATAAGATCTGTAAGACGAGACACGATCAATACGCCAAGGTCGGCGTCTCAGTTGTCCTGTGGCTTGGTCGCGTAATGTATGACACAGGTGGATAGGTGAAGTGAAGGATCAACACTGAGATGCGGGCAAATGAAGAAGGGTGAAGGATTTAGGAAGATTTACGAAAGTGGCAGGAAGAGAATTTTCTAAGTGGAATGAGAAATTTGAGAAGACTGATAATAGAGAAGCTATGTAAGTGGGCAGACAGTAAATATGATTCTAAAATCATTGTCTCAAATGAAATTAAGGAAACTACAGAATTTAGTGTAATTTTGAAAATAATATTAATGTTTGCTTTGATTTTTACATTTTTCCTCAATTTTATTTTTTGCTGCTAATCTTCAAGTTATTTTTATTTATTTCAACAGAGAACGGTGTCTTCTGGCTTAGCGTGCCATGTGAGATTTGATGTTCAAAACTCAGTTTGGCCAATAATATCCACAACTAAAATACAAATAAATATTTATCTCAACTTCATGTACCTATCCTTTGTTTACAATGGAATTATGGAATATTATTTTAGTAAAGTAATTATTACTGCTTGCAGTGGGTTCTGAACAGGACTGGATTAACCCTTCGGCGGACTCTAGACAAAATATAATTCAGGCCTCATTTTGTTTGGCCTTGGCAACTTAGTAAATCAATTAGATAAATGTTTGTTATTAATTTTTCAAAATCTTCTATAATGTTATGGAAAAAATGAATTATAAACTATGCTTTAAGCAACTAGCTATAACAAATTCTAAGTATAGAATCAATGTAAAATAAAACACATATACTCTGTTAGTGTTTCATAAAATAATCGTAACATCTCAAAATTTTCATTTTATACCTACAATTTCTTTTCTATTCAAAATATTTGTATTTCTCACCTAATCCCACTTGTAACGTTTGTTTGAAAAGGTTTGATTTTTATTTAAATTTTTCACAGATATATACCTATTTTTCTACCTACATATTATGTTATTTGAAACTTTAAATGAATAAGTCATTCATAAAGTCTACTCCGCAGCATCGCCTTTGAATTTCAAAACTATTAAGATAACATAACAAAATTATATATAATATAATGTTTATTATCCCAATTGAATCCGGACCTCTTCAACACAGCGGTATATTTATTGACGCTAAGTATCGAACTCCCTATCTCAAACTTCGCTTAGTTCGAGTTTGTTATAAAATTAACCACAACTAAGTTTAAGTATTTAATAGTTAATTATAAAAAATTGTCATAAACAATTAATATTAAATTTTAAATTACTATATAATAATTTAGCTAATTTATTATCTACCAAATAATTTTTATTGAAGATGAACCATTATTTTCATGTGTCAACGTGTATTACGCTCGAATTACAATTATATTCAACCTAATCAGATCTATAAATGATTCATAGCCTAATTATGATTATTATAGATAATGGTAATGAGATAATGATATTTTCACTGTTTTAATTTATTTGCTTATTGTCCTTAAAACTATTTAGTTATAGTGGTATTAACACATGGCACGTATCCAAGTTTCGCAGACAGCAAATAGCAAAACCAGAACAATTAAACCCCAATTATTTCAATTAAATTGGAATTAATTCATATTGCAATATATAATACGGCGAATAGTTTTGAATAGTTAAAAACTTTGATCGCAATTCCCTGTAGTATGAATAATTGTAGGTTTATCTTAAAATAGACCAAACAAGGTTAAGTGGCATGTATTTTTAATTCAATCAATTGAATGGAGTTTTAAAGTCTGTTATTATTACGATCACGGAAGATTTTATTTAAAAGAAAAACCGCCTTTGATGATCATTTGTTAGTAAACAATCAGCTAACAGTTTACATTCTATTTTCTCATAATTTCAACAGTTTTGAAAGACTTTGTGATATTTTAAATATTTAAAATGTCAATTACATATTTGTAAAATTCCTTTGCATTGAAACTATCTCTAAAATGACAAGCACCCTCGTAGTTATCGGGTCATATCGAATGCAATTACCGTAATTCACTAATCCTGATCCAATCCATCGATCCCATGTCTCCTGTTCTATATCCAGGGGCGCAATGCCGAAATGCCGGGAATACTAATGGGGATGGTATCCTGGTATAATGCACAGGTCGGAGATATTGCGGGTGAAAACGTAGGCTCGATTTATCAGAAAATGCGACAAAATTGGAGGCGTTGAGGTTAGGTTTCGTTATGGATCTTTTCAAGTAGAAAAGTTTTGATTAGAAAGCGGAAATGCTCTGGAGAATCCCGAAACATTAAGTAATCATAGTAGAAGTAAGATCTTATTAAAGTTTTATAAGAAAAGTGGAAGTAGTTTCTAGATAAAACTAATCAAATTATTACCTAGCTTCTAATAAGAAGGTTTTGTAGTATATACATGGAGGTAGACAAGTTATACATTTTAATTCAAAAAGGAAGACAAGTAACTTACAGGAATAATAAAGAGTATATTACATATTGTAACGAGCATGACTCTGCGGATGATTCATCGCTGGTCAGCCTCCAGAAGATTATTTGTGTTTCGAGAATAATTACCCACAGGTATAAATTCCACACCAGTTTAAAAAAGCGACGAATAGAGTAGAAATAAATTTTGATTGCTTGTGAATATAAATAGGGTATAAATAAATATTGTCTTATACAAATAAATGAATATTAGTTAATAATTTGTGTGTTTAGTGTATATTACTAATCGTTAAGTTTAATTTGAGTTATTTTCATTTAAATTAGAGTGTTTGTTATTTTGTTTTGTGACTTTTTACAATTTCACAATTCTTTTACTTTAATAGGAAGAACTGATATAACAATTCGTATATTTATTGTTATCATTTTCAAATTTCATAACATTCTATTTATAACTTCTATCGAAGAAGACTGTTCGAAATGTCATTTAGCTTTCAATTGACGCAAACTCAATTGTTGCAGCACAAAAGTGATCACTGATCAATACGATGCACTCTCCATAGAAATAGCAAATCGAGTTAGATTCTTCGTGCAATCAAAATCTAAAATAAAAACAAAATTCTCCAGAACTGTAAACAAAAGTTCATCTACTTAAAAAGACGAACGTAATTATTTCTTGAATAAATATTTAAGTTAAAATTAATTTTATTCCCAACCTTTCAAGGTTTAATAATATAATAGAAATACAGACTTAATAAGAACTTTGCTTGTAAAGTGTAGATACATATATAACACATATTTTAATTTAGTTTCTATATGAGTATTTTACTAGTATTTTTGTTTATGTGAGATATTCTACAATTTTTCTGTTTAAGGGGTTTTGTAAAATATTGTGTCTACCACTATAGTATAGTCGTTTTTATTTACGAGGTTAATTAAAATTTATAGCAAGTGCTAAATTCGGTGATCGTTTAATACGACCATAAAATTTACTTAGTGTGTGCACATGTCGAGTGGAATTTAAAATTTAATGATGGTGTTTTATTTGGAACAGGGTTACTGTGTCGACCGATATCAACTAGTTAATTAGCAATTTAAATTCGATTGGGTATTGGGGACGTGTAATTATTTGTGGGACATGATTTTTCCATTATTTTTTTGGTTTCGTCCAAATTTATTTCGCAAGATTTATTTGATTTGTTCATTTTTCAGTTAAAATATTTTTTGATGAAATTAATTAACACGATGTCTACTTTCTCGAATTAATTAAGGAAGAAATTTATTTGGTTATTGAATTACAAAGACGTTGAGCCATAATTAATCTCAATATTTTTAGAAATTGTTGAAATTAGCAAAATTAATTATTATTTCACATTTCGTTGCTGAATTTAACTTTAAATTAATTGTGATTAAAATATCTTCTATTCAGGTTTAGAACAGTAATTTTAACATATATTTTGATAATTAATAAATTCATGATAATTCATGTTGAATTTTGATTATGAATAACAATAAATAAACAAGGTTGTCAGCCTACAGCCTCTACAAGGGACTAACAGCTTTCGGTGAGTTAGAAACTTACTGCGTTAAGCGAAAAAGGACATTCTTTCGTCAGGGGCCTCCTGGTAAGTGCCAGGTTCGACACTCGCCTCTGATAATTATGTGTACATATTTTTTATTAAAAAAAAGAAAAGATATATAAATTGTAGATAATTAACTTATTTTATGGAAACCCAAAAATTTATAAAGCTTCAGACACCTGAAAATTTTACCGCTGTTTAGCTGTGGGGTAAGATGGACTTTATAGAAAAGGATATATGATGAGAGTGCACAGAAAAAACATTTTGTTTCCGTTGTCAACTTATTATTATTATACTAATTTTATTCTTAAAGTTTATTATATATTTGAACTGAATAGTTCGATTTTTCTTGTTTTGTGGTACCAACCCATGATGTCCACTGCAGCGCTGTCGAAACATTAAAAGTACGTCAGCAGCTAATTTGAATTTTTGTGGAAATAAGAAAAAAAAATTGTGTATAAACCGCTATTTAAAAAAAGTGGAAGATTCTATTGAGCCACCACTACCTACATATTGAGTTATTCCAGCACTATTGTTTAGTATTTGCATGTTTCCATTGATTATCTACGCAATGTTTACGGATAAGGGTAAGCTTCGTCACGTCAACTTAGTAGCAAGTTGTCAGCCACTTAAACTTGACTTAGATGTGCTGGAGCGGAACACATGTCTGCCACAGCCGCGCGTTTGTTGACTAATGGCTTAAATCTCATCACGACACATCAGAGGTGGCGGTGTGACGTTGTCACAACAAACAGACAACTGACTAATTAGCGCCAACGTGTATTCATACTGGCGGAATGGAATCATTTCAGGGCGCCGGTCAAACAAAACACGGGAAATAGCATTGTAGACTGTTGAATTCATTAGCAATGAATAGAAATGTTTTTTTTTTCTTTCATTTTATTCAATACTTAACTCTAGTGCAAAGCGCAAAATTTTTAGAAGAATACATACTTCAGGCATATAGTGCATGTGCATATATTATAATAAATTGATGTCATTACCCATTTTGTACTGGCATCAGTATGTAACAATGAACCTAGGCGGAGATATTTTTTCGGGAGGGTTTTCTAATACTGTTATTTAGTGGGAGATTTACATAGGATGCGACCCTAGATTATAGCTTAGTTTAATTAATACTGATGAAATGTTATTATTAAACAATTATAAATAAACAATTGATTTCTACCTCACCGTCCCGGCTCTCAAATCTCATCCTGATAAAGTTTTCTCTTATTATTTTTTTAAACATTTGCATGCTTTCCACGTTATATATTTCAAATTAATTTCGCACATTTCTTACACGTATCATAAAGATGTTGAAATTTTTAATCTTTATGATAGCGTTTATTGATGTTTTGTATTTTTTTAAAATGAATCTTTAAAAACTAAAATTTCTATTTTCTTTTCATGAACAACGTTTTTAACGTTCCATTTGAATACGAAATTCTTAAGCTTTTCGCATCTTATACAATACTGTGTTATGATAGAGGATCTAAGAAGTTGTAGGTCATATTAAGTTGTACAACCAATTTGAAGGACATCCAATCAATTGTTCTCTACTATACTCTATAATTTTAATATAAACTCTAATTTAATTTCTATAATAAACATATTATAGTTGCTTTCGATTGTAAACTATTATAAATTCAAATGTAATTTAACCATGTAGTATAAACAAAGGAAAGAACCGAAATAATAAAATTTGTTGAATTAATTAGTAATTTATAAGCATAATGACAAACTAAAAATAAATAAATAATAAAATCTAAATAATTTACTGAATTAAAATGTAGGAAATAAAGTAAAGGATTAAGGTGGAAATTTACTACATTAACACCAAATCATAAAACAGATAATTTTCATCGAATTACAAATTAAATTAATGCTGTAGATAATAATTTAAACAAGTACCGGTAATACCTCTAAGCTTTAATGTTTAATAAACAAACATTGATGTTATAATTATAGAAAAATCAATTCATTCCACATAGCGCTACATATCTAATAATGTAATTAACAACAGTAGTCGTAATAAACAATTGATATTGTTTGATAGACCTAATACGATGTGCATATTAATTACATATCGTTTCTATTTGTCATAATTCTCATGATTAATTACAGAAGTGATCAATAGAGATGAAATACCAAGGCCAGGCGAATCACACGTCACAATGTAATTAGAACTGGTTGGAAAATATTTATCACTAAATAAATATATCATCCCAACATGCAGAGAAATAGCACCAAAGCGAATTCAAAATGCAGAACAGGACTGTAATTCGTTTCAGATGAATATGCATTTTTGAAATTATAAAGTATGATTGGGTTTTGATTGAAATTTTGATGGAAAATAAAATAGTTCATTAGAGTTTTGGAGTTCCCATATTTTCAACATAATTAGCTTTTTCATTTGACTTATGAAGGCCAGGATATTAATAATAATTATTGTGACCAAAAAATAAATACATATATCATTATCATTAAGATTATTAATACATTTTATTGCGTTCAACAATAAGACTATTAATAATAAATAACTTATTGCTTTTGGTCGTCAAGTAAATATTTTATGTTAAATTATAAATACGCTATTTATTACGTATTTTGTTTTCCGTCTTCTGTCGTTTTCCCTTAAAAAACATTATTTTTTGTAGTATTATACAGAATCATACATAAATTAATAAAACAGTTATTAGAGCATACAGCACAATACGTTACACTATTTTCTCGAAATAGTCTTGGAAAACATATGGTGAATGTTACCACGACAACATTTGTATAATATTTTAACAGCCTGTAAAAAGATTGTTTAGATAGAGCTCTATAATAAGTGTCTCTTAAAAAAATAAAACCTTTTTATATTTGATCGTTTAAATTTCTTTATATGAAAACAGTCATGAAAAATATTTACATGACAACTATCAACATTCGAAAGGATTGTTTTTTGTCTACAGGATGTAATAGTATTTTACAGTATTAGCAAGGTAAAACAGTTTTTACTGGTGATAAGAGCAAGTCTGTCATCTCGTAGAAGCTGTAAAACCTGTTACCTCGCGTATATTGTACAATAGTTTATTTCATATTCACTTGTAAACATGGTTTACTGATTTCAGTATATTAAGCCTTTGTTTACATAGACAAAAGTAAGCATGGTTACTAAGTCGTAATTTGTCAAAATAATATGGGACAATTGGATAATACAACTGCTACAGACTTGATCACGAAAACATTACTCACAAGAGAATTTTATAAAATAATATTTATTAATAACGTGAAACTGGTAAACTATTACACAAACTACGTATGTTATGAATCATACCAGGCTTTAGAAGTCTTGAAATTCTCGCTCTCCGAGCTCGGAATTCAATTGACATCTGCGACGGTTATGATATTTATAACTGTCCTAGGTTTGTTTATAGCTTTTACATCCAGATATAATTTTAGTAAAATAAAAAGTCATAATTTAATCAAATCTGTCACTTTATTACTATTCAATTATTTTTATAATTGCATTGGATATATTTTATCAGATTAAACTTTTCGCAATAAAGATGCAATTTTTAATTACAAAAAGAAAAAATACAACTTAACTGTTACCAGTTCATTAAAAATTTAAAATGCTTAATTACTCATTAAGATTCCCTTCTTTATAATTTTTATCTCAACAACTTTTAATACAGTTATTAAAAAGTTATCGTAATCTAATTACAAATTTTAAATGAGTATACCTTACAAATTAACTTGAAGAAATGCATATCATTAAATTTTCATAATTGCAACGTATTATATTAAAAATAAGCTAAATTAAACACTTTCCCATCATCAGTCGCTTAGCCACATTCTGTATTCAATTGCTTAACTATCCTCTAGTTCTACTAGCTATGTAACTATCCAAATGGATGGCTGCATGCATTTGCAAGCTACTGATGCAGAGCTGCTGCTCTCTTGTTCGCTGAACTTTCCTAATTACTCCAACAAGGAGGAATTGCTCCAAAGAGAATTCAAACAAGACTTAACTCGTTGGGAGACTACAGTATTGATATGAGAAGTTTCTTTGTTGTTTGTTAGGTTAGGATGTTGTTTGTAAACACTCTTTGTTGTTTGTCGTAGTTTATATTTTTTAATTATTGTTTTAGAGAAAAATAATTACTTAAGTTTCAAATAAATAATATTTTAAAAATATAAATATTAAAACTTAAAAATTATTGTTACTCAAAATAGAAAATTGTAATTACCCAGATGGAATATTCCTATAATATCAACTTCTTTTCTTTTCTGATTTTTTTTTATTTCTAGTGTTGCCGACTAGATCATTTTACTCTTGTTTTGTTTTGTCTAGATTATAAATACAAACTGACTTGAAATTTCAAGATAAGACAGGATTTTCTTATTCTAGATTAAAACAAGGAAATTCTAGAGAATTTCCAAAACTTTAGAGTCTAGAATAATTAAAAATTTTTAATTTTAAAAATAGTGAACACTGCCGAAGAATTATCTCTCCATATCTATAGCTTACGCACAGGATAATGTGGAGTCTTGAAACAATCTAGAGTCTTGATATAAAACAAGACTTTTTAATTAGTTAAGATTTGTCTTCTCCAGACGGCAACAGTATTTATTTCTAACTTATATCTGAAAAAGTGTGTTCTTTGAGTATATTCCAAAAAATGAGCAACTTTCCTATTCTATTCTACAGGAAAAGTTACTTAAAGAAATATTTTGTGCATATGTCTATACATGTATTTAGATTGTATTTAGATTGACTGGGAGAAAATTTTCACTTAAAAAACTAAAATCAACGCATCGAGATTTTTCAATATAGTCGTATATTAATTTGTAAAACCAAAATAGCTTGGGAACAGGGAAATATATACAAATTTTAATTGAAAAATTATATTTTTTTATAATTTATTGTTACTCTCAATAAAACAAAGAATCATTAAGCTCATTTAAAACTATTTCACTGCTATATATTACACAACACGCGCTTTCTCCGTTTGCTATTTACTAGATACTCTTTTTGCAAGTTTATCTCGCAAACTGCTACCTTGCGTCCGCCAATCCATCTCTGTGCAACATTACATCTTCCTGAAACATTACTATCACGAGAGCCCGACACGAACACGATCTAGATCTCACGTTAGGTGAACCTGGCAGAGAGTTATAGAACTTCCTATCCCTCGCATGGATGCACGCCGAACGATTAAGCAGTAATGAGTGAGAAATGGGAAGGGAGTCGTTAAAGGATTTCAAGAGCAGCGAAATGTAATCACGGATACGGTGCTGAAAGGACATAAAATCTCAGTAATGGAGGAAACAAAAGTGTTTATGGGTTGTTGAGTGATTGCTAACACAATTTCAAGATGCTTACACTTAAAGCTTAAAGTAATAGTCTATGTAAATTTTGTAGGTAGGTACATAAAAATCTAACAAAAATATGTGTGAAAACTATACATTTTGCAATATATAAATGGTCTATTTTAAAACTTCTTTCATTATCTGTGGTACAATATTCATGGGGAACCTGAGTTTCAATTACCTAGCAGAATATATATAGTCCACAAAAATTATTTGTGTATCATTTAAAAACCAGCGACTTAAATCTCAACAACACTGATCGCTCATCATGTCTAGAAAAAGTAAGTTGAATGAAGAAAACAGAACATTTAATGTAGAATGGGAGCAGGGTTATTTCTTTATTACCGTGAAATATAAAAGGGCGCATTTATTGTATAATATGTTTTAACCTTATTCAATATGGCCTCAAGTACTTTAGGTACTTCTGTCAAGATTTTAACTGGCATTTTAAAATTGTCAGCCTGTGTAAAGGATCTACAGCTTATGAACTATTGAACTATTTTTAGTCTTGCTGCATCATAAGATCGTTCATACATACGAGATATTTAAAAAAAAATATTTTTAATGGTATTTTTGTCAGCCTAGAGCTTATAATACCGAAACATTTCAATAAAGCGGTATTTATTTTTAGATAAAGTTGAGTGAAGCCCAACGTGTTAACCAAGTGAACCATCACTAGAAGAGCATTAAAGAATCATTATTAACAAAACCGAAGGATAATGACTGATTTCATAGTAAATCCAGTGTTGTTTGTTTTATTGTTTCTTCAATGTTGCTATTTAATTGTAATATAACTGATTTAATAATTACAAACATGAATTAATCTTTCAGAACTAAAATATAATGAAAGAGAATAGTAAAAATTAAAATAATTCTAAGAAAATATATATTTTTAGATTAGATAAACGTTATATGTTAATACTAATAAGTAATAAAGAACATAATATCTACTAGTATTCACTATTTAATTATATATAAAAACGGAATTATAATTAATATTATTATTCATAAACCATTACAACATCATTGAAATTCCTGTTGAAGACAACTCTGCGTTTGTTTAAAATGAGTTTCAGTAATATAATTAATTAAACCAGCCATATATTGTAGTAAACATCTAGGTAACAGGATACATTTAATTCATTACATTTATAATTGCATAAAATAAAAACGCATTGCAGGACATAAGTAGCTTTTGTTATCATAATTAAAACAAGATTAAATTATTTGTCACAGGTTTAAAAAAACTAGTCATAATTAAAACAGAGCAGAATTTATCTCTTTAATGCGTTCCATTAATATCTGACAGAAGTTAATACCTCGGGACAAAAACTTTTTCAATGTGGCGCAAAAAACTGTACACCTAACCAACAAAACAACGGTCGCTCGTCAGCCAAATAACAAAAGCTTGTGAGCTCTGCAACTTCCAGTCCATGGCTATTGCGATCCGTACGACCTGTTCATTTCACGTTATTTCCAGGTCAGATCGGCAGATGTTCCCGGAGGCGACCACTCAAGCCTGATAAACGTAAAGAAGCTTACAGGATGCGATAACGATAAAAGAATTTTATTTGGCAGACTTTACAAGACTTAGGAGTATTTTCAAGACTTTGAAGACGACATAAATAAATAATGTACGGGTTATATCGGCCATGTTATCGATTTGAGGAAAATTGTTATGAAATAGAGGAAAATATTTTATAGGAGAGGAAAACGGGAACAAAAAATTCTATTGAAATATAACGTTTAATAGGATTTGGAGCTTTTGCGCAAAATCTTTTAATGGAAAATTTTATAGTGGCATTTATAATGTTTTAACAATATAAGCCTACCTTGCGTAGTGTGGATTTTATGAGAGAATCAGAAAAGGACTTACCTAGAACAAAAATACAATTTATTAATAAAATTGCAGATACACCTTAATTAATGGTTTAAATAAAAGTTTATTAAGTATTTCAGATGCAAAATTTGTGTAATTTTTTATTTCAACTCTAACTGGTTTCGATCCATTTGGATCCCACTTTTACAACCAGAGAATACTTTAAATAAAAAATATACTTAATTAGCCCTCGCAATTAGAATAATACTTTATTCAAATTTAATAAATTTATTTCTTTGTTAGAGATGTGCGTTGTTTTATCAAATAGGACATTGTATAAAATCCTTTGTAAAATGCTTCAAATTGTTTTATTATTTAAATCATTTTCATTGTTGGTCGTACAAATACCTCAAAAACTGTGTATATTCAAATGAAATATAACTTAATCTCATTTAATTATTTGTTACAATTTTATTGCTAATTGTTTAAATCTCATATTTTACCGCTAACAGATTTAGAGGGTATTGCCTCGAACATCTGAACGTCGGGATTTAATATGTAAAGTAATATGTTTTTAATTTATTGTTTTCCTAATTATTTTAGGTATAAAAGCTTTAAATTTCAGTTGTAGTGCATAAAATCCTGCATCTGAATCAGTTAGCAAATATTTTAAGTGCCTTGTAAGCTCAGAAATTAGGTATGAATATAACGTAAATTACCCCAAAAATGGTAGTAGCCATGAAATTGAAACAAAAATAAACAAATATTTACCAGTTTACCTTTGAAGATAACTGCTTTAGTTTATTTTTATTATAATTTGAAATTACTGTTGAAGTGAACAATATTACATAAATTTTACTTCAAACAATAAAACCAATTAAAATTGCTATATTTTTTAGCGAAACTTGACAAAACAGTATTACAAATAATAATAAAAAACACTAACTTGACAGATAAACCGTTAAACTTTTGTTATTTTTATCTCAAATCCATGGCTACTGCTGCTATTTCAGGGGTGATTTACATCATTTTCATACCTTATTTTTATACTTACAAGGCACATGACATAAGTTTTGCTTATTGATTCAGATGCAGAATTTTATGCACTGTAACTGTGTAAAGCTTTTTAACTTAAAATTAGTGATTCAGGAAATTAGGAAAATATTATTTTACATGTTAAATCCCTATGTTCGGGTGTTCGAGTCTCCACCTTGTATATTTTTATGCTTCATAATATTATACAAAACTAAATTAACCCTGTAAGTATGACAGCATTAATTAACAATGTATTATTCCATTTAGAGTATAATATATTTAGCAAATTATAATTAAATTCGTATCATTTCAACGTGGATAAAATAATCATATAATGGATACACTAAACTATTAATTAATTCGACTGGAACTGAGGATGAAATTTCAATATCAAGTATGTATAACATATTTTGACATTCTTATTCAGACATATTAACAAATTCTCGTAGAGATATAATGAATTGCTATGGTAATTATTATTAAAAAAATCACATAATAATTTAGATTTTCTGAAATTAATATTCTACGAAATATAATTATGTCGCAGTAGAACATTCATTACATTACAAATGAGAATATGCATATTAAAGTCATCCAGTATTTTGTAGTACAAACAACTGTGTGTAAACAGTCCTACTTTCAAACGACAAACAGGATTCTCTACAAATAGTGTCTCCTATGAAATGTATTTCAAATTTCATAACAATATGTTTTATTATTTATTCAGTTATAAATTGCTTTTCATTCATACCAAGTTCTATGTTGTTCAAATACAACAGTCGGTAAATTGCTTCATGTGCAGAATGCAGTAAATAATTCATGGAAAATGTCGTTATAAAACTAGTTCATATACAAGCTTAGGACTGAAAAACATAATATGGATTTCGATTACATTATAGTAAATATAAAAAGGAATATTTAGTTATTACAATATAAATACAGGTTATTAAGACAAATAATAACTTGCTGAGTAAAATTTTTAAATGAATATTGTCTCTCTTATAAATATAATTTTTTATTTGAATAAATGTCAAGCCAATGGATTGAAAAATTTAAAACTTTTATCTCTGGGATATTTCTAAACGAGCTGGCGTCTTTCCAAATCGAATTATCAAAACGAAGATAAATAATTTATCCGGAGAATTCAAACTGAAGTCAGTGGAATGTTGCAATTTCCGTAACAAATACGAACTTCCGGGCGTGAAAATTAGTGCACGATACACTCTCTCGTCTACTACCAGAATAAAACTGTGACAGCAGAATAACATCGAGATAATTAGTTATTTTTCTAGAAACGAATGTTTCTTTTAAAAGAAAAGAGAAAATATAACAAAAATTATGCCACGCACATTTAAATTTGATAAAATCAAAGTAGCATTGTCATAGTATCCTTTTATTGATATAAACCGTTGTCATTCGTGAAATAATCAAGCAAGTGTAATTCGAAATATAAGTTTAATCAGTAAAATTTATTCATAACTTCAGCCAAAATGATTCTTAAATCACTCCAACTTCGCTGTCGTGATTTAAATGTCATTTTTAACATTAGTTTTTCTGTTACAATGTGCAACAAATATTTCTAAAGTTTTCCGGTAAATTGTTGACTCTCGTTATACTTAGGTATTACTTACAAATAATTTTCAAGAATGGAGAACGACATAAATATAAATAAAACTACTTCAGAAGTGAAGTCATCAGTTAATAATTAATAGTGTTCTTTGTCTTGTTTGCATATATCTGATAATAGGATGTTTTTGAATTCAAGATTCATTCCTTTTTTTAGCATCAATTTAAATATTTATTTCCGAAACAAGGGAAACATTTCCTTATTAAAAATTCCCTTATCTGGCCAATATTTCGCAAAACACAATAAAATCTCATTAGATATAAATCAGACTTAGGGCGCGCGTAGATGACGTTTAATTAAGACTTTTAAATAAGGTTTCTTTTTGCTCCGCAGTGTTTATTTTCCGCGTCGCGTTCGTTTTGTGCCGAGTCTCGGATGGCTCTAGCAATGAACAAAATAACATTGGGTGGTCAAACAAAGAATTCGACGGAAGTGAAGCTAAAGCTCACGCGAAAGCTTTGTTACCTGCAGAGCTTTATCCCAGCTAAGCCGATTTGCAGAGAAATCATTTGACTAGGGAAAATGAGCAGGGATTCTATTGAAGAGAATAGTTTGTCTTTGTTATTATGGAGTTTAACAGCAAAAGCACGACCCTTTTTTATAGGGTTTATCTTCTTAAACATAAATTGGACATAACTAATCTCTTCAACATTTATTTTAACTTTCAAATTATATTACTATCATGGCATAGAATAATTAAAACACGGATTATTATTGAAGTTTTGAACAAAAATTATATGATTCAATAAAATGTCTGATTTTTAATAAACTTTTTATGAAAAATAACTATTACATGCGAGGTGGGAAATGTTTCATTACAGCCGAAGGCTTATATACATATATTACCGAGAGGCGAAGCCTCGAGGTGAGATATAGCGCGAGGCGAAATGAAACTCCCACCGAGGTATGTATACTATTTTATTCACAATCATACGTACAGTTAATTGTTACATAAAGTACAGTATTTTTTGACAACTATTATAATTTGTTTTAACTTATTTTATTGTAGAGATTTATGACACTGTTACTAGGCAACCTCTACATAAATACTTCCAACCCAAAAGATGGAAGTGCAATTTGTTACTTCCAACCCAAGAGATTTGTCAATAAAGTTAGGAATGACTAAAACTTTCAAACCTACAAAAAGTTAGGAATCAGCATATTACTATAATGATTGTGAATAAAAACTATTGTACAACCAGAAAAGTGAGCTTACATTTTTTATTATTTTATGTTCTTTTTGTGTTTTAAGGAATAATAAATAAATTTTTATGAAAAGTTTAAATAAGACCAAAACGGCAAAACCAATCAGAAAAGAATACATATTTTCACATTTGACTGAATTGTAATAAATTTCTTAATTACTAGCGTTTAACATTGTTTTGCCTTATCTTAATAACGCAATAACCGAATAAGGATAATAGTTTTATAAAACCCTAGTAATATTTAAGTTCCTTTTTCTCCTGGGTACGTAGGAATAAAAAGAAACGCTTCGACAGTTTTTTAAAAATTTTGTACTTGCAAATGCAAAAGTTTTTGTGGCTTTAAAAACTGTTGCTGCTACATAACGTGCTAAAAACTAGTCTCTTTTTTCCTTTCGTGTCCCGCCCTTCATCTATCCGAGTTTTCTTTGGCTCATTGATCCTCAGCTAAGTGAGGCCCGGCTCGCGTTATTTATGCACGGGACAACATAGTTCACGGATATATCATTTAGCACTCCGTCCAGCGGGCCAATGTCACGGACACGCACGTCTGGCAACCCGCCAAACTTACCAGACGGATGCGACAGATGAATCAAAGAAGCCAGCCTGTGGGTTCATTCATTCAACAAGAGGAATTGTAGCTAACCTACAATGTGCTACCAAGACGGTGAAATGACAATGGCTTCGCTGGAGGGAATGAAAATAAAAGCGGGGTTTTGCTTAAACGATAAATCTTATTTGGATTCAACAAAAGTTTAATTGTAGTTGCTATTGTATTGTTTTGGTTTCGGGTTTTAGTTTTAAATCGTTTTAAATAACAAATATCTATTGAATTTTTCTCTCGAAAAATTTAAACAAATCGGGTTAACAGTATTTTTTGAATTTCGATACTGAAAATCGAATATCAATGAATATGTATTTTGCACATTTGCGTATACCCGGGTATATTGGACGTTTTTCAAATGTTTTAATGTCAGAAATGATGTTTTTTCTATAACCGATGTTAAAGTGTGCTTCATTTAACTCAAAATAATGGATTATGTAGTACTTTAACCACAAGGGTAGATAAAGTTCTTTATATTTAGAAGTACATTTGCAGAACAACTCGCACTCCTGACATTTTAAAATTGTTCTTAAATAATAATATACTTTGTCTTTTTTTTAAATCTGCCAAAAAAATTAAATTATCGACACGCAAAAAATAACACTTTCCGGAGGAGAATTTTGCTTTGTATTTTTAAATTTCAATCTTCTAGAAATTTTTAATTGTGCAATATACCCTCGAATAAGCATTCGTACGGCCAGCGCAATGCCGATTCAGAAGTGCAGAGACAAAAATTCTTCTGCCTCAAATTTCATCAATGTGTGTGTACGACTGTGATGTTTTTCGCTGCACTACTTGCTTCAGAAAAGGGGATCTTGAGGTATACCTCAAGTAATTTCTGATTGCGAACTGAATGCTTTTGAAATTTTCAAAAAAAAAGTTCTAATTTAGCATAAAGTGGTTAGGTATGGACACCGGATATCTTTGGATTTTAAATTTAGATAATTGCAGCGTGGACTTCTGCTATACAGATAATAAATGACGTTCGGAGCACTGATGATATTGTTAATTTTTTAAATATTTATTCATTTCCTATTGCCTACTTCATCAAAATTTTGGTTTTACAATTCACCACTGAATTTATAAAGTATATAACACCTCATTTAAGGTAATCTTATGGTACTGACCTAACCCTTACATATTTCAATTCAGTATATTTTTGTTAAAATTGTACCTTTAGTAGTTTAGTTAATAGTGGGTTTTTTATTTGATTGATAGTTGGCGACAGGTCTCACGCTCCACTTACCTTGAATCAGAGCATACAAGATAATTAAAAAAGATTGTAGTTTTTCTCCTTACTTTTTCTTTTTTTATTTTCTATTACCCTTGAGATACCATTATACATTTTCCCCAGCTTTGCAACATGTTATTCTCTGAAACTTCTCTTTTCCTTATTAAATTTTTGTATGTTTATTTTCAAGCTAATGTTGCAAAAGGATGTTACCCGTAATCCAATAACAAGGAAATATATTTGCAAATTAGGTGAGAACAATGTTTTGGTATGTAAATGAAATTTAATTATAAGAATACAAATGAAAACTTTTTTATGTTTTAGCTGTCCACGTTGTCAAGAGCAGAAATTAGCAATGATTTATACCATTCTAGTAATTAACTTTGTTAAACTCGCAACGTTTTTCCGCATTATAAAACAATTAGAACCAAGAGCGGCAGCTAAAATTTAATATTTCATCTCTGGAGCGTTTGGAGGACGGTTTTTATTTCTTTCAAGGACGAGAGAATAGCAGGATTATCTAGAATCAAACGAGCTCTTCAGTAAACAATCATCTGATATTGGAATATGTTACGCTAAGCATTCTCATCTCTCTTACGGAACCCTTCAGAGATCAGATCTCAAGTACCAAATATTCTTCCTTAATCATTTCGATCTCATGCAGTTAGTTTTAATCCATACGACCCTTAAAGTTTTATTAATATTTAATTGTATTTTGTTTCCTGTCTGAGGAAATTTTTTCTTCCATTGCAGGTTACCTATGTTAATGTTTATTATGTTTGCCCAACTATAAAAGCTTCTATAGTTCGTCTTCAGTGAGTGATATGAGTGTCAGCATATTGTACTAGTGTAATATATGATTACTATTAGACAAGACGTCTTGTAATAGTCCATTATTGTCTCATCGTATTTTCACTTAGAGAACATAAGATACTCTACTTGAGTGATAATGATTGTACTACAGAGACTAGAGTGTTAATGGTTCAATGTATTTGAAGAAAACCGTAGTGCTCGGAGAAAACTCTTGCATCACTGATACTTACAGCATTTAAAAATAACTCTTTACTTTCCTTTACTAATGTTATTAATTTATTTTTATACTATAGGGTTCGTCACAGAAAAATACGTGTCTCATATTTGTATTTGACAATGAATATATTCATAAAACACTCTAAGTTGTAAGTTGCATGAAAGTTTTTTTTTCAATTATGTTCAATAACTGTTCAAATATATACAGACATAAGTATAGTTTGATCCAAGAACATTGTTTTGGCTTTTAAATCCGACCAATTATGATAAAAATATCAAAAAGCAAAAACTACAAATAGCCAATTAACCCCGAAATTTGTAGGGATTTTTTGGGATACACATAAACACATAATAATTTGCTTACGATAAAATTAGTTATCGATATTACATATTACAACGTTAAAACATATTAAGAAAACAGTATTTCTTGGTTAGTTAAAAAGGTCTGCACAAGGTTTCACTTTCAAATTTAAACTTAAAACTTATTCACCTACACTCTTCCAAGAATAATTCATTTCAGTTTATTGTAGAATCCAATGATCCAACCACGCAATTCAAATTTCGTTCGATGCTTCATTGTATGAGGTATATTATATTTTTAACCTGATCATCCACGGACCGTATCGCCTACGACTGGAATTAATACATCCGGAATCAAATCGGGCCTGGAGAAATGAGTTTTCGGAATACATCATCTCTATATTGCGATATTGGAATATGTAGTCAAACATTCATCGGGCAAAAATTTGTTATTTTAAGAATCCAATTCCGTGTAGTCGAAATTTATGTAAATAAAAACATTTTTGTATCTGGTAGACGGATATATTTGAGAAAATTACTTATTTTACATCTAAAAATACCTCATGAAGTAAAAATAATCTACGCATTGCAGTGATTTTTTATCCCATGTTTATTATTTTCTCACGTGAGATGTAAATATGCGGTATTCTTGGTGATGTTACGCAAAACTAAAATTAAAATAAATTTCTGCTATGAACAACGTCAACTATTTATTATTAATTCGTAAATGTAGGTTAGGTAGGCGAACATATTGCAATATTCTTCTTTACATTCAATATTTTAATAAATTATGATATAAATGCTGCATTTTATATGCACGAGAAGAGTATAATATGAAATGAATGTCAGAAATAAAGATATACATCCAACAGATACAATACTGTAAATAAATAATTAATTATATACCTAGATATATTAGATTTATAAATGCAGTAATAATACGTCGCTCATGATACTAAAATAAAATTATTGGAATTTGTATTATTAAATATCTATGTATAAATTTTTATATTTATTTATGTGAATATGAATATTATTAATAAATTTATGAATTCTCATAGAGAATTTTTTTTAAAATTTTGTGTCAAAAAATATACGACTATACGATGTAAATAAGAAAATAAAATTACAATAGCATTGATAAAATAGGAATTGATTTGTGTTTTTGTGTGTATTCCTTTTCATAGTATAATCTTAATTAAATGCATGATTTTTTCTACTTCCGTTTAATAAGAGTCTCTTTATTTCCTTAATTTCAGTTAGCTTATTGATACCACTATTTCATGTGAAATCAAATTGGAAAATATGCATAGGTATATAGAAACATTAACTGCTATAAAAATAGAATATTTAGGTTATATTATCTTTGTAAATATGAATAATATAGCTATTAAATTTATTAGATTCACAGAGACTGGTATTTTACAATTCAAAAAACTTAAATGTTTATCTGTTTTTTACCAACAATTTTGTTGTAGTATGTTAGTAACGCACTAAATTAAGCAGTCCTTGGTATTGTTTTTTTTTTTTTGTTTAATTTGCAAATGTCAAAAATTAATAACTTGAAATACATTTTTATACTTATTCAAACGGAAGTAGAAAAAATATTGTATGAAACGCGTAAGGAAACTGAGTGGTTATTTAACTTCTGCGTTTCCAAAACTCGCCTTCATCTCATTTTGTAATTTTCGCATGTATTTAATAACCACTTTTTTTCATTTCTTATTATATAAACAGCTATTAATAGTTAAGCTGTTATTTTTACAATAACAAATAAGGAGGTTGTTAGACTAGGCATAGGCCGAGATAAATAACCATGAATAAGTCATGAAAAGAAACATCCCTGACAAAATAAATATTATTTTTCTGAAATCGTACAAGAATTTAAAATTACTGAATAATATTTGTCTTTATAAATAACCACGTAACTTGTTTTTATTTTATTAGTAATTGTTTTATCATATATTGTAGGTTAGGTTCTAGGTTGTCCACATTCTATTGTTTATTTTAAAATTTAAAATACATTTATCAAAGAAGATTTGACAATATTGCATTTTACCACTGCCTAGACAGGGAAATTGAATTTCAGAACGATTTCAGAAAAAATAGACAGAATGTTTTTTTCAAATGTGTATTGTACATTTCATTAATATCTGTATACTTTATACTTTCAACTGTCATTATTATTATTAATCAAACCATTGTCATATCTTTTCATCTCTTTGTACATGTGCAATTATAACTACTAAGTTTGCATCTAGTTCTAAATTCTCCACAAACAGGTAATATTACGCGAAGTTTTGCTCATAAACCAGGCTCCTAGTGCCACCAAGTGTTACAACTATACATTCTGCAAATAATTTAGCGTAATGAAGTTGTAAGTTGCTCTTTGTTTCTTGCTTGTAAAACTCGAATTCTCGCGACAATGGCACCGTCTGACACTAATTCAGCCATTCATGAGTTAATAATGCATAGACATTGACCTTAGAACGTGATGTCTGTCTGGCACGGGTGTTTCACATCGATCCAAGAGCTCTGCATCGTATCAACAATGCAATCAGATAGTTAATATCGCCATGAATAGCACTCGCAGAAAGCTTGTTAACATTAAAAGGTTTGTTCTCGAAGAATTCAGATTCTTTTTTTTTCATTAAACAACCTAAATAACTACACCAAATTGCAAGTAATATCATGTCTAAACATGTATAATTGATATTTAGATTTCATCATTAAATTATTCAAAAATACTGACTCAATAATTGATAGCGTTTTCCAATGTAGTTACTGAATGCTAATGCATAAAAATAATAAAATGAAAATCCTCGAGTAAAATTAGAAACCTGGATTGTAATACCTCCACTGATTAGAATTTATCGACAATTTTTGCCAACGTGAGAAAAATCGAAACAAATTTTACCGACAGTTTTTGCGTCATGGTGTCATGACTGTTTGTTGTGACGAAAATCAAAACAAGTGCGTAGCATGAGTAACAATTTTCTAAAGCAACAAGCAGGAGTGAAAAAAATTTATCAGTTTATGAAAAAAAAAACCGAGACAAGCTGACTTGGAACTTTTAGTTGTAATAAAAGAAACACAGATCTTTATTGGATGATATTTAGGGCCGGTTTTTCAATCTCTGGTTAAAGTGCCGGTTACCTTAACCATCGGTTAATAGAAAAATTTCGCATCGAAATAGTAAATAATGTGTATTTTTGACAACTTACATCAGATTTTCGATGCGATATTTTTCTGTTAATCGATGGTTAAGGTTACCGGCACTTTAATTACAAAATTTGAAAGAATTAAATTAAATTTTCTTATAAAACATTAATAGAGATTAGAGCCTACAACTTTATCGGCAATTTTTACTGACATGATTACGACAAACACGAGTGAACTAGGCAAAAATTCTAGTCACTAATGGTATTCGACATGACACTCCTCGAAATATATAAATTGTTTCAATTACTTCTCAATTTAAAGAAAATTGACGGACATTGTATCTGAAAAACGCCAACGAATACAATGTTCTATAATATAAAAGTCAACATGAAACGTACCTAACTTATTCCTAAATAATAATAACATCCTACCAATCCGTTAATTAATATACGACACATAAAATTGAGATGAGTATTATGTCTATTTTTAGACAATTTTTACTTGTATTTTATTGGAAACAGTTGCATTTGAAGACGATCGTACAAGGAACATATAACATGGCAATCGGTCATAGCGGTTTTAAATTTGGTTAAAGGTTGGCGGCGATGAAATTTGAACCTCATAACTTAACTCATAATCCATTTAATTCGGGTCACAGCGCGCTATCCACAACTGCCCTCTAAGTAATTAATGAATTAGAATTAACCTAGTTGTCTGCTTTAATTATGTCATTACATGCATTTATGTCCAAAGGTAAAAGAACATAATAAAATCAAACTCCGGAATTTTCAGCATTCATTACTCGCTTTTCAAACAGTGAAAATTATAGACTGAACCGGACGCTACAATAAAATTACATGCGTTGCTACATCGCTAAATAAACATTCATTTGCTGTAAAGAAAAATAACAGAATTTCACTACAGGGTATTCACTTTGAATGATTCAATTTTTTCAAAAGCAGGTCTCATGAGAAAATAAAAAATGGACTCAATTCAACACTGCAAATCAAAAAACTATTCACAAAAAAAATAATTTAATTCCATGTTTATATCTGTGGGTGTGCTGTATCGATCAAAAAAGGAAAAAATATCATACAAAGGAATTCAATTTTCTTTATAGTTTTAATTTAAATTTTAAAGGAATACTAGTTTCCTTTTGTTCGGCAAACTTTTTTATTGTAAATGCAACAAATATCTTACATTAATTTCAGTTTATTTTTCTTTTTTCTCGACGATCATCAGTAAACAGCAAATACGAAAAAACGTGTATCTATTATATATAAATCTATCTACTATATATAAATGTCAATTTAAAAAATATCTAGTCTTTATATTTAAATATTGATAACATGTTTACTTCAAATTAGTTTAAAATGTGTATTTAAATATCGCATTTGAAAAGTTATTTAATTTAAATAGTTGGCTGAAAAACAAAGAAATGCACTCGACATCTGATTGAAAGTTTAAAAAGTTCTTTCATTTTATATTTCCTTGACTAAAGTCGAATGTTAAATTCGTCGTATTGTCAGAGTTTCGAAACTAAATTGAAATTGGAAACTACAAAACAATAGACATTAGTTTCATGGCATGCCTCGTTTGATTGTTTGGCTTTAGATATTTGATCTAATAGTTGGCAACCATTGTATGTCTGGTTATTGATTTGATTAATTTTAGAAGAAGCGCATTTTGTCTTTTACTTACATAAGAACACGTATACAAAAAGAAATAAATATTACAGCTTATATGACAGAATGTTAGTGTAGAAGTATCATTAACTGTTAATAAAATAAACAAAATCTGCAAAGCGAATTTATGATCTAACAATTTTATAAATTATTTATTGAACTTGACATTAAATTCTGAAAGAATTTTACGACCGTACTGGTACGTAATAAACAAGAACAAGTATTGCATTTTATGGTTATTCTTCTACATTTGCAATAAACTTGTCAACAACATAATTCCTGAAATAATAACCGCAGTGAAATCCTGGAAACCATATATTTATTTCGTTTCGCAATAAATTTCCCAGAAGAGAAAATCAGCTTAGCAGCAAAGAGAAACACCTCGCGTAGGATGTCACAAGGAATTACACTCCTGAAGCACGCGTTTATCTTTTATTGAATTTCATTGACACTCCCTTGGAGTAATTTTTTACTTCCGCGGAAAGTTAAAAAGAAATGTTTAATTCGCTGAGACATCTGCTACGAGCAGAAGAAATAAATTCTACAGATAGAAGATTCGGCACGACGGAGTTTTTTGGAAAGTTTTTATCTGTTTTAGATCATCTCACTTCACCGTTTTGGGGAATTCATTCTAACCATTATTGAAGTTTGTGACAAATTTTCTTGTTTCAAATATTTAACACGGAGTTTGTGTGTCCCAGTGATTTTGAAATAAGTTATGTTTTCATTTAATAAGAAAGAAAATGTACTTTGAATACATGCGGCATACATAATTTAAAATGACGTTTCTATGGCGAAAAGAGAATATTATTTTTCTTCAAACGTCATAAAAATGACATCTTTTGCAACGTGACTGAGAAGGTTGAAGTTTAATTTCTATACCGACTACGTAGAAATTTTTACACATAAGCCGTCAGCAGTAAAAGTAAAGTAAATAAGTATACATAGAAACTACGTAGAATAGTAAAATCCGTCAATAAGAAATAACTTGTACAATAGAAACCAGTAATATCGGCCTAAATGTCACTGTAACACTAGATAATCTAAGAATAAAGTTACTAAAAATTATAAACAACTGACACATAATCTATAAATTGAACATCAAGTAGTAAATTATTTGTAAAAATACCTACGTTTGAGAAAAAATGTTATATATCATAGACGAAAAAATATTCGATTCTTTTGAAAGGATTAAAAGTTTTCAATTTTATCACGGGTACAATGTAATTGTCAAATTCGTCAATAACTTACGTTGCGCCCTTGATACAAAATATACTATTTAGTCGTCACTGAAATCTAATTTTGCCGCCCTCTAACTGCGGCGCTTGGGGCAGCTACCCCTTTCGCCTTCCATAGGTAAGCTTCTATTAATAACACAATATGCTACTAGTATTAATTTTGTTAACTAAAAAAAAAAAATTAAAGCAAATGCATTTAAAACGGTATAAGCAAAATAAATTTTGTATAACGAAATTTCGTACCTAAGCTTCAAATAAAATTAATTTGAATTCCTATCACAAAGTGTGATTTAAAATTTATGAATGTTGCGAATTCTTAAATTTTAAACCTCGATATGTATGTACATTATTAAAATCTTGCGAACTTCGGAGATAAAATGTTAATAACTGTAAACTTCATAAATTTAAAATTCACTCTAAGTTTGTTATGCGGTAGTCCAAAAATTTCATATTTCAAGTTTAAAATTTTAATACTTGACATATTTTGTAAATTCGTACATGCAAGTTCTGAAATATTTATAAAACTTTTGGGAAAATTATAATGTTTTACATGTGAATTTATTTTTATTGGGCCTGTATAATTTTGTTGATTTTAGCTACAGAAGTACAGAGCAATGAAGTATATAATTATATCAAAAAAACTCTTATAATGAATATGATTAATAAATTATTTAAGCACATCTGCTGTTTTCGGGTTGGAAAAAGAACAAAAGAAGGAATATAATTAAACGTTAATAAAATTGAAAAATACAGGGTAATCTTTATTTTCTCATTGCAATTTATTTTTAAATTCATATTGTCTGCGTTAATAATTTCATTATTATATCATTCAATAGACATCGGAAAAATGTTATAATCGAATTTTAGTTGTCTCAATATGTGCTTTTAGTGCTTATTCTTCAAAATCTCAATACCTACTTGCAATTTTATCTTATCTACATACCGGAATTAAATTAGTGTTCCAATCTATTTTATAAAAGTCTCTTGTAACCAGCTTTTATGTTAGTTTATCATAAAATGCACTTTAATTTAATTTCTTAAAACAAGAAGTTCAATTTATTGCAATTTATTTTTAAATTCATATTGTCTGGGTTAATAATTTTATTATTATATCATCCAATAGACATCGGAAAAATGATATAATCAAATTTTGGTTGCCTTAATATGTGCTTTTAGTGCTTATTCTTCAAAATCTAAAAACCTACTTGCAATTTTATCTTATCTACATGCCGGAATTAAATTAATGTTCTAATCTATTTTATAAAAGTCTCTTGCATTTTAATGCAACCAGCTTTTATGTTAGTTTATCATAAAATGCACTTTAAATTAATTTCTTAGAACAAGAAGTTCAATTTTCTTGTAACTTCCTCTTAATAGTATTAACATAATTTTCATATTTATTTTCTACCCCTTTCTGAGCTTTAAACCAAGAGTGTTAAACTAAATTTGAACCCACGTCTCTACTAACAGCTATTTATTACCTGTGACCTATATTCCAACAGGACACTAGACTGTTCTCCTCTCTACTCCTGATTTTTAAAGTAGTCACAGTCTAAGTTCTCTTTTCGGTGTTGGGTATTTAGACCGCTAACTGTTTCTTGGCTGTCTCTGACAGAGAAACAAAGAAACAGGACATGATTCATATGTAGCCACTAAGCTTTTGTTATTAGACGCTGGTGTATTGTTTTAATTGTAGTTTGTTTAATTACTTGTTCTTGTAAATGGGGTATACAAACGTGATAATCCAAAGTGTATTCATTATTGTGTTTTGTATAATATTAATAGTTCTTAATAGTAATGATTTTTCTGAAATTAATATGATCATTTCTTAAAGATAGCTGAATTTTTTTTAGAAGAATATACAGTAGGCACAAAAAAATTGTGTAGGTACAAAAGTTTTGTTATAACTATGTAATGTATAAAAAAATATTCGGTTATGTTGAGACAAATAATAAGTCAGTATATTGGAGGACAAATCTCAATAAAAAAAATTATATAAACAAGTATGGTTGTAATCATTTTTTTTTCTTAAATTCGTAATACATGGAAGAGGAACGTTAAAGTTAATTTTTTTTTATTTTTCCATGTAATATGAATATGAAAAAACTTGATTATATTCATATTTTAATGAATGCTTTGCAAATACATATATCTTTGGAACTAAATAATATTCTTAATTATTTTTATGAATTGGGACTGTAGTTAGTTTGACATTTCAGGATGTTAACAATTAGGGTTAGTGGCTAACCTTTTTTGTGAATGAATGAATAAGGATAGAAGTCTAAGTAAAAAACCTTTTACAATAAGATTTCACAATAAGTAATATTTTCTGAGAGCAAATAACATTATTTCAGATCTGACTTTTTTGCGCACTGTATAAAGAAGAAAATGGAAATGTATTGTTCGCTTCTTAAAAGTCATGAAAATTTCAAAGAAATAATAATGTGTACGGAAATAGTATCATGTTTTATTAGTTTATATTGTCTATGTGTCTATAAAGAAAGAGCACTATTCTATTATGCATGGCAATATAAAATATATTTTATTTATCTCATGAAGAATGTTATAGCGTTGCATCAACATAAAAGCAGAATATACAAATTTATATGAGAACTAAAGTAACAGAAACAATGGTAGCTTTAAAATCCCTAATTTACATATAAAACTTCATTTTAAAAGCTAGAAAATAAACACATAACCCTGCACGATCGAAACAGAACTTGATTTAGTGCAGGCATCAGACACAAATGTCAAGCTATCTATATTCCATCGATGTGTTCTTGTAATATATCAGTGATATTAGACCATTAGCCTGTGAACAACACTGGAATGCCTCGACCCGCGTAAACTGACATAAAATATGGGATCGATTTTAATCAAAAACAGAAGAGGACGTTCATATGACACTTGATACCAGACACATAAATGCGATACCAAATGATCATCGGATTCAAGATGGTGGATAGTGTAATTTGCATTTATATTACAGCTTTGTAAATACAGTAACATAAAATAGTACCCGATCCTATTTCATAAAAATTAAGTGCATATGATGTCATTAATCACAATTTCGTGGAATGATTTTAATTGATAATGACTAATGCTTGTGACATATTTCATGTTACCGATTGACAACCATTGTTTAGAACTGAAAGATTAAACCCCGAATTGTGACTTTCCTTCTTAAATTCTTTCCCAATTTCAGTTCACAAAAGAAGCAAACAAACCTAACGATCTCATTTAAAACTTTGACGTTCATCTTCCCAAACAATGTCCCTTCTCGAACGTTAAACTGCAGAAGACAATCGACATCTACGTTTATTGATCTGTTGGCATTGGCAACTGCGGGATGTTCTGAAAATTGCGATGTCGCCTCATCCATACAAACAATCCGAGAGAAAATAAATTACCAGGTGCCCCACGGGTGAGTGCAAAAAGGTAAAGTTCCAGACACCAACTTCTGATGCAAATGGGCGCTCGAGACGGATTTAGTTTGATTGATGGTAAATCGAACAGTTAAACATTTTTCGGGGAAAACTTTTCTTCGAATACTGATTGTGATGTGATTAATAATTGTATCATCTACCAGGTATTCACATCAATATGAACAAAAGAAAACTTCCTGGAAAATTTAATAGCACTAGAAAATTCTATAGAAAATTTTATTATCGATAATTTTTCGATGAAATATGATATGCCATATTTTTATACAATAACGTTTTAGCTGTTTACATACCTACGATTGTTATGAGTATCATAACCACCACAAATGTTGGTATGAAATTCGATTTCAGAAAATAATGTTGTTAATAAATATTAATTTATAAAATTCTACTGTCAACAACGTTTTCGTAATAAAGTCTTTACGGATTGGTACGACGCCATTGTTACAGCTATAATATAAATTTTATAAAATAATATTTATTAATAACGTCTTCAGTTCCTGAAACCGGTAAACTTTTGAACAAACCACCTTAGATATATTAAAATCCTTATTTCTTCAGACTTACATCTGCAACAATTCTAGGTATAGCTATAAAATCCATACATTATTCAACAATTAATATTGGAAAAGACTTTTTGAAACTAAAATGTTGGATCAGAGTTCAGATTATAATGGTTAATTATTTTAATTTTTCTTGGAGTGCAAATAAAATTCCAATATTCAAAAAGTATGCATAAAATTTTATGACATTGTTTTATTATGAAAAGTAGGTACTCCTGCATATAAATGATTGATTATTTGATCTTACGGTAATTGATTGACGTATAAATTTGAAAATTTCATTTTGTAAATGCTCAATTTTCCGTTATGTGACGAGCGTGAAATAAGCGGCAAATGCTAAAACACAATTTGCGTGCATGCTGACAATCATGTCAAAAAAACCAATTACGCTGCCGTCATTTTACACGGGCCGCCAAATAATCTCATTAGTTAATTAAAGAAAATTTTAATATATGCACCCGCGTTTTAATGTCACTCCTTTCCTTCACACTTCACAAATTAAGGACATAAAAAAATATAAATATCGCGAAGGACGATCATCTGCTGCAGATGATAAATTATGATGGAAGCAGTTTATTATAACGATAGTCTTAAATTTTTTACTACCCTTTTCTTTCGTTTTTTACACATATAATGTTTTCTACGATCGAAAGATTAATTATTTTATATTTAATTTTATAAACGTCTAAATTCCTGGACGAGTCAGGAACATATTCCTTTTTAAGTTTAGTTATTTTCAATTGCCTACCAATGACTTAACATACCGGAATAATGCATTTTTCGAAATGAAAATAAGTCAAAAAGTTATCACTTTTCCTACGATCGAAAAAAGATACAGAAAATTATTCATTTCCATTTAATATACCATCTGTCAAAAGAAACAATTGCTCACGATTTATGATTAGACAACGGAAATAAATATTTCCGTCTTGGCCAAAACCAATCATATTTAAACAAAATTATTTCCATTCCATTTAAATTCAATTAGTAAGCTATGAGCCGATGTTCTCTCTTCTCTTTATTGTTGTCACGGTTACCACTATTGTCTGTTTGATAACAAACCGATTGCTTGTGTGAAAATTATTGAAATAAGTGTCAAATACATTAATTTTTTAAGTGGTCACCTAAAAAATACAGTGTGCAACTTGTCAAAAAAGATCATATCCATGTTCCAAATACAGACAAACACTAACAGATGAACAGCCAAACGGCGCCTTCTATCCACAAAATTCGAAGTAGTTATACCGATTGAACAAGATGACGTTAGTGCGGTAACTGCAGATTACATGCGCCCAGTTAAAGTTTACCGAAACTTAAAATGTGGTTTCAGTAAACTTTAACGCCGCGCATGTAATCTGCAGTTACTGCACGAACGCCATCTAATTCAATCGTACTTCAAATTTTGTTGACAAAATGCACAGTTTGGCTGTTCATCTGTTTGTTTTTCTGTGCTCCAATCTATAAATGGTTTTCTGCTCTGCAATATTTTTAAAAAAGTGTTTTTGTTATTCTTGCTAAATTTGTATTTGTTATTGAACAAAAAATACCAGCTCCAATTTAAATTTCAAATTTGTTTTATTATTATAATTAAATTCAAAAATTCGTTAGTCTAAGTTGGTCCTGAAATAACCATCCTAGCGAATTTCCATTGTCCTTAAAATGTGTCGCGCTTGGGAATAGGCAACAAAGTTACCTAAAATAATCGCATAATACACTAGAGAATTACCCATTCCTTTTGCGCATATTCAAGCAAAGAACAATAATCACTTTAGTCCGCTCATACATGTTAGCATTTCAAAGGCAGCTGAGTACCTCTCTCCAACTCCGGTAAATAAAGAATCATTTGAGAATATCTGAATTTTTGCGAATGCGAAATTCCTTGATTTGTTGGAACTCCCTGCGGATTCCAGCGAAATATGAAAAGTTATCGCGGATCGCGAACTCGCTCTGGAAACATTTAGTCCCGCTGGTGTTAAATATCAGTAAGATGGGACATTTCCACAGAATTTATAGATTACATTACCGAGGTATTTTTAGCCCGGAAATCATCTATTTTAATCGGGAATATTCCTCAAGGAGAATCGATACTAAAAAAATTAAGTGCTAAATTTCTCAAACTTACAAACTGGAAATGGAATAATGATGTACTGTTTATTAATGACGTGAGGATAAAGTACAGTGTAAACTGATATTGACATATCTGTCATCTAATTAAAGCAATTTGTGAGAATTGTGAATTTTCACTAGTTCAAATAGTTGCGGTAATTTTACAACATTATTGGCGTTATTATACAACGGCTGTCAAATTTTTTTACGTGACAAGTAATTAAAAAAAAATATAGATATACGTGACTAGAATTTAACCTAAAATTTTTGCCTAGCTCACTCCTGCTTGTTGCTTTAATAAAACGTCATTCGTGCTTTCGTATTTTTTTCGTTTTTTCTTCACAACAACCGTGATCATGATGCAAAATTGCCTGTAAAATTGTAGTGGTATTGTATTAAAAAAAATTATTTACTAATGTCGATATAAAAAGTAATTTAGAATTTTGACCAAATTGAAGATCAATTTATTATTAAATAGGATAAAATCTTGAATTTATTTTGAAATAAAAAAATTGGTAAATTATGATATAAATTGGAATAAATTTTATTAATTTTGGAATGTTTTAGATTATTTTTTTATACCAACATTAATTAATGTTTCGCGAAAGTGTACGATTACAAAAATAAGGATTTCATGAAAGTGAAAATATCGACAGCTAAATTAATCAGTAAACTGAAATATTTTTTTATTGCTTTATTATGGCATTTATCAATATTTACAAACAAGCTTCATCTTCGCGAATAACAGCTATCATAAACCCTATATATGTATAATAATTTATTATTATCTTATTTTTTACTTTATTATTTCACGTTCCTGTATAGTATAACATTATACTGAAAACGATCCCATCGATTACTGAATTAATAAAATGTAACCTACATATATTACAGAAAATATTGTGTGTGTCAACTTATACTCTCTAGTGTACCTATGAATTTGCATTTTAGGTATGGAAAAGAGGACAGTACATTTGTTTTATTTTCAAAATTTCCAATACAGCGAACATTTGCAAATTTCCATTGTAACTTAATATTCCGTACAGCTTCCTACTCGAGCAAAACAGCAATTTGCTGTAGCCTCGCAACCACAAATTTACTAAATTCCTCTCACATCGCCCTCGAATGTTTCCATCACAAGTTCAAACCTTGCTCGGTCAGTCAGTAATCAAATAGTCGATGCAATTAACGTTGGGGAAATCACATCTGCCGTTCAATTTCCGCTCGCCCACTCTCTCCGTGCGGGTGGATTGTGCAAGATCGTGTGAATAAATCACTCACTTCAGTGCCCGCGATTGGCGATGATGAGCACTCATGTCACCAAGAGGTGGCTACGGTGTTGGTGAGATTATCAAACTGTTGTCAACATAGATACTTGGTGACAGAAAAACACTGGAAGGAAATAATAAGCGAATAAAACAATGGTGATATTGTAACAGGGTGATGATAACCTAAATGATTTAGACATAACTCAACTCAAAACAGCACGAAGGAACGCAATAGGACGAAACATGATTTATTTGAAGTAATTTTATATGCAAATTCTGTTACAGTGGCGTAGCTAAAACTCTTTTTGAAAGCGCTCGAATGCCCTCAAAATTTCGCTGAGTGACTTCATAAATATAAAAATTTGTTTGAGGAAAGATTTCTGTAAAATAATTTACATGTTTTACTTCATAATATTTTAATACCATTTATGTAAGTCTGTTACCTACGTTGAAGTATGAATATTTGATTGTATGTTTTGTATGATTACCCTGATGAAGATTGATTTACAGTCGAAACATCGTTATATTAGTGGATTTTATTAAATGACTGCAACTCCAATATAGTGTTTTCCTTTTATTAACATCCAGTCGATCAAACCATTTCTGCCTTGTTATAAGAGAGTTGGAAGAAGCTAAATCTTAGTTCACGGATTGAGTAAATTAATAAATTTACTATCGTATCGTTTAGGCGAGATCAATAAAACATCTATTGTTAATACATGTTAATTAGCCATTTCATTTATTAAAGTTTGTTTTTAAATACTATTCTGAGTTTGTTATTGTATTATTAAATTTCATAAAAAAACTAATTTTAAAATAAGTTTTTGTTTTTAACAAGTATTTAGTTTTAATTGTTTAAGAATTATTTATTGTTTGCTATATGGTACATGTGCTTCATTCTTTTACAATTAAATTTTGTTTATTTTTTTTAGGCCCAGTATATATTTAGCATATTAAGTATTGCCTAAAATGCTGAGCGTCTGCAAATCTCATATCCTGCTATAATATTTAACTAACTTATATTTGACTAAACTCATTTCGCTGTTCATAACACGATCGTTGCTCTGATATATGTAGGTATATTTGACACTTATTTCATCAGACTGAAGAACGCGACTTTTACAAAATATGATAAGTTTTGGACACGAATCCAGAGTGGCAGTTAGGCAATAAATTTTAATCTTTGTTATCAGAAACTAAAACGTGTCGATTCTGGATGCAAGATCAAGTAGTGTCCAAACGCTCAGGTCTGCAGTAACAAATGCAAAGTATTCTATATTCTTTTCTTTTCATCGATAATCATTATGAAACCTAACTAAAATTCTAATAAGTTTATACAATATTTTATAGAATACCTTTTTACTACACTTTGTGCTAAAGTGCTAATTCTAATAAATTAATTTTGAATGTTATCCTCGTCATAATATTTCATATAATACGGAAAATGTGATAATAATTGACATATTTTCACCTTTCCCTAACAGTATTTCCTGCAACTAATCATTTCTGTTCATTTCGAAAGAACGATTTAACTTGGGAAGCTCAAATCAAGGATAAACACAATCAACTTCGGCGTATTATCGGTGTTAGTGAGATTATGAATCCGTTGTCATTTGTCAACACTGATTGTTGGTGAGAGAAAATCACTGAAAGAGAAATAATGAGCGAATAAAACAGTGGAGGGTTTATTTCAACGAATAGGGAACTGAAAATGTCAACATGGATATCACGCAAAAGGTTTTTCGGTTAGCGGTTTTAGGTTGTGTATTTTTCGTTTGAATGAATTAAAATTCTTTGCGTTCTTGCGTGTTTACTTCGTTTGAAATGGGAACAAATTGAGTAAATTCTGTCGCAAACTTAAAGCAAAAGCGCTCAAATACAAAAATTACTTAAAAATCGCAACCATAAATTACTCACCATCACTGTTTTAATACCACCATAATTGACTAACTTTTATAATCTGTATCTTTTATTATTGTTAAAATCGGTATAGTGTTACAATTACATTACAAAAGCAAAACTAATCTACTATGATAAATAAACAACTAACAATATAATATTATTGGTAAAATTAACCTTGTTTTGAAAACAATTTGAAAATTAGGATTTAAAATGGACGGCCACTTGATTCTAGCAGACAGGTCGAGACACGTTAGCAACGATTCTATTCTCTCGCATCGAAACTATCAGAATATTCTAGAATTTAATTACTCTAGTATATAAGCCCGAGCAGAAAAGAACACAGGACAGTCTGATATTAGTACGATTTGGTAATGTAATTAATTTTTTATATAATTATTGCTCTTAAATTAATATTTATATTTGTTTATTCATAGTCTTACTTATTTTTATTATCATTTTATAATTTATTATTAATTCATAAATATTCATGTTTCAATTATTTTTACATTTCACACAAATAAATAAACTTTATAATACATTTGGTATCTGTTCTATTCAATAACGTGTTATATTTTCTCAAAACCGCAATTGAAATTATTTTTAAATATGGCTTGTATTAGTTTTTGAATATATTAAACAGTTTATAATAAATTCAAATATAATTTGAAGTCACAAAAATATTCAGTCAGTTAATTTATTAGCACCTTCATGACAATACATATGTATAATTTATGTTTTTATTTGCAGATGAATACAACGATAGACTATTTCCGTCAATTCAAAGGTGAGTTCTTTTGTCATTATCTTTCAATTATTATAGTATTGGAGATTAACCTAAAAAGGTAATTTGAATCAATATAAAAATGTGATTATCCGCTATATTTTCCGATAAGACTATGAATATAAAGGCCAATGATAAAATTTATGAGATTCTAATATGCACATAATTATTCGGTAATAAAATCAATCTGTCATTAATGAATGAATTATTTATAGTATAGGACAGAAGCATACATAAAATAAAATAAAAAAACGAATTCATTACGTTCATAGATTACGTCTCATTACAAAAATAATTTGTTATTAACTTTATTTTATTGTTCAGTTCTTAAACTGCTAGTTCGTTTTATGGAAAAAGTTGTAGCTACGCCACTGATGGCAGTGCAGTACATCATTTAAATTCTATGTGAACAAATTAGGGCATTCATAAAAAATTAAGCAATTGGGATAAACCACATTGAAAGCATTGATTTACAAATTTCCCTGAATTGTATATAGAACGATTCCTAGGAAAATTATTGCCCTGTGAGATGAATACGTAATCAAACATTTTGTAGTTAACAGTGAAGAAATTGCAAATAAAAAGTTAAAATATTGGTAATAAAATCAAGAAATTATTCATCGTATTTTTATACATTTTGTCAATAAAACTTCAATTTTCTGTTATTCGTTTCTGATGATTTGAATTTAATATTTATTGGAATTCGTATCATATTTTTATTGGCAAAAGATAGATATTCGAGATTTCTATTTATAGTCTTATGAATATGAAGCTTAAAATAAATTTAAATATCAGACGGGTGATGGAAAATTAGTTTGAGGAAATCAATATCAAAGTTTCAAATTTTGAAACGATATTAAATTTTTGAAGGCATTCTTTCTACGGTATTTTATCTAACATACTGGCGTGTGGATTCTAAAATGTAATATCGTTATTTTTCTCGGTATTGTCCATAAAAGTATATAAATAAGGTAGATAATATTTTTAACAAATGGTTGATCAGAAAATTCGAATATTTTCTTTTTTACTATAAATCTAATTTTATATTGATATTTTTATTATTTAACCAAGATAAATTCAAGAGGATTTTAAAATTATTTTTCTAGTAACACGGTAGGAAATAAAGTTTTACATTTTTAGTTTTAATCATATGGAAGCATACACCTACCTATCCTTATACTCAGTTTTCTTATAATTTCTGGCATAGTTTATATGATTAATAAACTTAAACTTTGTTTAGAACTTTAATTATGTTTTATAATTAGTTTAATCATAGAACAAGTAAAACATTAATTAATTTTACAAATTTATTTTCTTTGGAATGATATGATATATTATTTCTATTCACTATTAATTTCTTTTATTTTCGAGGTCTAGGTCTAGAACTTTAGACTCTTGTCCAGTTTATCAAGAAAAGATTTCTTATTTCTAAATTCTAAACAATTTTCAAAACTCTAGATCTGAAAATAGTGGGCATTTGAAAACTAGATCTTGTGGACATATTGCGCACTAAATTAATATTTCTAGAAAATTGAAATTTAAAAATATAATGCAAAATTCTCCTTTCCTCATTTTGTATGGTCACTTGCCTTCCCTGACGAGCAGCCACTGGTTTTAGTTGTCCACCAGAAGCTATACGCTGTAGGCTGTCACGAAACAAGTATACCTTAAGTAATTGAGGTCCTGTTCCTTCTAGAAATGTAGTATCACACGTGATGATCAATTTAATAGTAGATTTGTTAATATATTTTTGACTCTTTGCAGATTTTAACTTACTTTTTGTCTTACTGGATTCCATATTTGGCGTTGCCTGATACGCACTAATAAATAATCCATTAAAATTTGTAAATGAAAAGAGTAGGCTTATTTTATCTCAAATTTATATATCCTGTCCTTCTGAAATTAAAAGTATGTAAATATCAATGTAAATTTCAAAAGTTAACAAAAATTCTCGCATAATTTTACATAATTTCGCATATTTGCAATTCTGACCCACATATTTTCTGTAATACTTTTAGAAAAAATCTAAAATCTCCATCTTACATATATCCCTCTCAATTTAATAAACATGCAAAGTAGATATCTCCACAAATGTTGAGTTCCCTTTCGATCTAAAACTTTGTCTCTTCACAAGTGCCAGCGACGCGAGATTATCGTACAAAAGCAAACGAGTGTTTTAAAATGCTCCCGGACCAAAGCTCGTCGTTGCAGCATGCCGTGTAAAAACACGGTCTTGTGAGAAATAAAGAGAAAATTAACTAGAAATATGCAAGACTATAATCGGATTGCACAACATTTTCTCGGAAACTTGAGAAGATTTTAAATCGAGGAAAATGTAGGTAGTTTTTCTTGTAAACGGAAATTATTTAAAAGACATAAACATCTTAAACAGTGCATTTTATTAGCTTCATTCTCAATCTTGTAATATTAAATGTAATAATAATAGTAAAATGAAGATTGGATTTTATTCACACTTAGAAATTAATTTTCGGTTTTATTTTTCGAAACTTTATTATCTTCTAAAATGCAAGAAAACATAATTTCAATTAAAATAAAATGTTTTGATTTGATTGTTTATTATTTTATTATTGAGTGTTATTTACTTTTTTATGTCAATTCCTGAAGTAGTTGAGAACTTCAATATCTTATTGATCATTCTAGTCAAACAAACTAATATGTTTTCTTTGTTACTCCATAGTTTAATTTTCTAAAAGAACATTTGTATGGATAAAACCTTTCTTTACATAACTTCTCCCATAGAATCCAACGGCAAAGTAGTTGAGATTGTATATCTATCCATTCTTGGAAGTACCGGAAAAACAGTTTTGAAGTGCAAATTTGCGGATATATATATCTGAATCAGTAAGAGATGATCTAAGGAACTTGAAAATAAATTTTAAAAATATGGAAATGGAAAGCTACTTTAGAAAATTAATCCTTTTGTTGTTATTACATAAATAAACAAATTTTGGAGACAATAATTCAGACAACAAATTTTATTTACGACATTATACAAAATAAATTTTATTTTTTTGTGTCTAAAATATCTAATATGTGCCATACCAAATACTCAGCCCACTTCTCTCAGGAAGTGGTTAAGGATTAACAACTACGTGAAGTTGCTAAATGTACAAGTCGCTAACTTTAGTAACTGTGATACATTTCACGTTCTGTAACGCGAAAGTGGTTAAAATATTAATGTCTCTTGGTTAACAGAGTTGCCGATTTATCAACCAGATTTTTGTAGTCGTTGATTTAATAACAAGATTACTATTAATTTAAAATTAATCCCGTTGATTTTCTTTTGTTATAACTAGTACACATATTTACAAATCAAAATTAATATACCTTATAAAAGAGTTGAGATGCTACGAATCCATTTAATATTTATCTAGTATTAGATGGAATCATTCCTGCAGTGGAATCTTAGCAAAAAGAAGCATTTTTATTTCTGTCCTTATAAGGAAGCGTATCTTATTTACTATTATTTATTTTATAGGTTTAAACAACATTACACTTCCTGTACTAGTTGTCAATCTAGTGTAGGAAAAAAATGTATTTGCCTTATTCGCAGTCTGTAGTAAGTAAAATTATTAATGAAGTAACGACGATATATATACATCGTTTGCTACATTGGATTGTATTTTAGTTTTTAGGACAAATTAAATTTTCCAAATGTTGTTATGGCACTAGAATACCATGTTTGTACTGCAAAATATACATAAATATACCTTAGTGTGAGGAAATATGTGATTTTAATATCAATATTCAATAAATAAAAGTATAGTTATCAAAGTTTGTAGGTCTGACAAAAAGTTTTGAAACGTCAAAAACCAAGTTCACGTCATGAGGATAATCATGTTGTTAATATTTAATCAATTAATGACGTTACTAAAAAAAGTTAGTACATAATTCAATTTTCCGTCTACTGGTTACAGCACTGGTTAAAAATTAAAAATTAGTAACGTTGCTACTTTTCCACTTCCTTATAGAATTGGGCTGATTATTTATATCCAGCTCATTGTTAAAAATTAGATTACTAAAAATAAGATTTCTTTTGTTTTGCAAATTTATTTCTTAATTTTATTTTAAAATTAAATTACAAACTTCATTAATATCACAAATTCAACCTTCAAAATTCATTTATAAAATTTTCATTGTACTACACTACATTCATAAAAATCAATCTCTTCTCCAAATCTACTCGAGTTATATTCAGCAAACATATCGTCATCCCTTTGCAGTTTCATCATTCCGTTGTTCACTTGTTCTGTGAAGTGGTCAATTCGAGTAGCTTAGCCTAGCCTAGGGCTTGCTCGAATGCTCATATTTATGGAAATAAAAAGGGCTTACTGCCAACTTCATGCATTAGCCAGCGAGTATTGAATATGTAAAGTAGTAGTCTGGAACGCTTGATTTGTAACTGAATGTTTGTGTCAAATGTTTCAGAAATGGAATCGTAATATCAAATCGCAGAGTGCTACTATAAATAATGTTTGTTTTTGTTTATAGTAACCAATGCAGAATTTACAAATAAAACATTGAAATTCTTTGTTCATGTTAAATTTATCTGTATTGCAACTTACGCCTGGTATATTTTTAAATATAAGTGCATTAAGTTTAAATATTTAATAAAAAAACTAAATTCAAAATTGTTGAATTTACAATGTCTGTTGCAATTTATTATTAAATATATCTAAGTGAGCGGTTTGACCTATGACCTGAGATTGAAGGTAGACAAAATTAATTATTCAATCTACAAAAGTGATCCTTCCATTCTAATTAGGATTACTAACAGGAACCGATTTTCCAATCTTATTTTAATTGAACATTGTCAGTCAAAATAATTAGACATTCTAATTTTTAATTTATTTTTATTAATAAAATATTATTGAATTAAATTATCTTCTATGAATATTTGATTTATAGTTTTATTTGACATTATCATCGTTATATGTCTTTGTCAGAAATATGTTACAAATAGAGAATACCATAAAACAGAATTTGAAAATGTTATTTTCATGTCTACTTACTCTGATATATTTTTTTAATTAGTTGTTTATGGTACGCATTTCAAAAACAACATTTTCTGTGAAATATAATATCTATTTTTAGCTTCTATTATACAGATTACGAAGGTCCAGGGATATTGCTAAAAAAACAATTTTAATAAGCTTCTTTTATACATTTAAAAATTCTGTGGGTGTACGTTGGAGAATTGTATGTTACCTTTAATTTATAAAATCGCGGAATTTATAGAATAACCACAGTATTAATTCTTATATTACTAAAAACGCAATTTATTTTAAAAAGATAATATGTATACAATTTTATTTGTTTTATCTTGATATCAATAATTATTATAAATCCTAACTTGAATTCTAATAAGCGTATACATTATTTTTAGTAAACTACCTATTTGAATACTGCACTATAAGGTTAATAATTAACAATTTTTGTTATAAAAATTCTAGTATGTAATAATATTTTAAATTGTTACACGGTAAAATATTTTTACTGCTAATACTTCACTGGTATATTATTTTGTATTGATGAAAAAAAATCTGATTTTTTTTTAAATCTTATTTAAACTCTTACCTTGCGTATATTGTACAATTATTTATTTGTTATTCGCTCGTAAATAAAATTGTATTCAAATTCTGTCTTTTAGTATTGTCCACCTTGTATTATTTAATATAATACGTCTGATAATATTATCTTATTTTTACTTTATTGTTACACATTTCTCCAACAGTATTTCCTGCATATAACTAAGTAATCACTTATTTTCGTTTATAATAGAATGATTTAAGATAAGAAACACAAATCAAGGGTAAACATATTACCTCCGAATTGAATTGATGATATAAATTGTCATTGTAAGTCCGGTAAACCTATAAATTCATTGGTTATATTCACCTTGGCCCTCTTACAAAAAATAGTAGCACTGTAATCAATACCGGTCATGAATTCCTAATATTTATGTGTGTCCTTACAGAGCATTCCTCGACTTCTTTCATACTTCGATTGGTCGGCAGGATAATGAAAGCATCCAAGTTTTATAAGCGCTGCGTCTTGCTGTCAGCGATGCTTAAACTTTTTTCATTTTGAGCCAGAGTTATTGCTGTTTTGTAAGTCACGTTTGTGGAATTGCGTTAGTTGGGAAATAGGATTTTTTGATGTTTTACTTATTTTGGACTTTATAAAGCACTGTATAGGTTGATAATATTTTTGTTCAAAATCTTTCTAAAATAACCATAGCAAAAATAAAAAGAAGAGAGGACATCGGCTCATGGCTTGTTGATTGGCTTTGAACGGAATGGAAATAATTTTGCTTAAATATGATTGGTTTTGGTCAAACGGAAATATTTATTTCCGTTGCCTAATAATAAATCGTGGACAATAGTTCTTTTGACAGATGGTGTATTAAATGAAAATGAATAATTCTCTGTAGTGGTCACCTAAAAAATAATTCATTTTCATAGTATTTTTCAAACATTTGTTTTTTTGTCAAAGTCCTGTTATTTGTGGTTGTGTTTTTGTGTAAAAAATAACTGCGAAAATAATTTACAAGGTATCATTATTTATCAATAATTGTAATAATAGAAACTGCACTTTTAATTTTAATAGCAATAAATGAATTTACTAAATTATTTTTGGGCGTTTGTATTAACCATGAACTACTATTTACTTTCACATTTTTTATATGAAAATATTCAGGTATACATTATTGATAAGTTAACCTAAAATCAGTTACATTTTACTTTCAAACAGACTTGTATATTTTCATCGATATTATGTTTATTATGTCGAAATAAATTAAATTTAGTTTATTATTATAACAATATTTTAACGCCTATCACATTTGAAAATGAAATATATTTGGTTATTTACAATTACGTTTCATAAATAAATTCTTATAAAATTGTTGAAAAGATTTATCCTGCTTAAGTTACGAAATAATAGTGTACGAAATAAAACTATTCTAGAATTTCCTAGACATTTGTATCAAAATACTTGATTGAGAATTTGTTTACAGAACAATAAACCCAGATTGTATGCGGAGTCGTAAAAATGTGTCAAAAATAAACGTGAGCTTTAGATTAATTGGAAATGAAGCTGATATTCAGCTCAGGTATGAATAATAAATATTTGCTAACGAATGGGTATTTGTGCATAAAGCATCGAGTTTATGATTAATTCACCGGCTAACCTGCCATTTATTTTCGTAATGCAACGCTGGACTGTGCTCTATATACCTAAATAGCTCAGGATGCAAAATAATCGATAGGAGAAATTAGTTGAAGGGTAAACATTGTAGACTGGAGAATAGAATTCTTCCTTTATTACCTCCAGTTAAAATTCAAGTGGAATTATTTAAAAACTTATGGAATTCTTATTTTATTTCATCTGTCTTCTGTTTTCTCATTGGAATGATGAGATATCATATGACGAATTATTTACTTCTTTAAAATTATGACTAAATTGACTTTTTCAAAACTTCTTAATAACATTTACGTCCAATATTCAATATACTTCAATACCTATTATCATCATTTATTATAACTAATTATTATAATTTTCTTGATATAAATCTGTAAATGATATTTATTATCATTATCATTATTTTGTCTGTTATGAAAAGATATCTAGTAAAACATTCTGGCGGATTCAGGTGATTTTCTTAAGGGGGTAAAATGATTATATTTAATGAATTTTAATAATAAGTATAATAATAATAGAAAAAAAATATACGTCATGTTTATTTTTGACAACTTACGTCGGTTTTTCGAAGCAATATTTTTTTATTAACCGACTTTTAAGAAAAGGTGAAAAAATTAGCCTTTAGTGTATTTTCTCTTATTTGCGATTTTAAATTTATTTAATTTTTTGCTTTCTAAATTGTCCAAATACTTTTTATTATTACCGGTGCGATCGGTGTTTTTGAACAACAATTCCTTTAATATTTAATTTGTTCAAATAAATAAACCAGAATCTCATTATTTAACCCCATTACATACGAATCTATGATATTGAAAAACCACAGGTAATTAGTGCTTTTCAATCTATGATATCATTTCAAAAAGCTATTATTATATTTCGAACAATGTTGACAAGTCAGATTTTGATGATGTTGGATTTAACGGACATTGTACCATAAAAAGATCTTTTTTCTGATACGATCTCATATCAAAGAATCTACATATTGTAGCTGGTTTCGAAAAGCTTTGATGTAGATTATAGGTATTCCTGCATTCACCTTATATAAATTTTCCATTTCATATAGAAATGTTGCGTGACTAGAAATGTATAACTTAGTAATATATGTAATTATCTTGACTGTTTCTAGGGAGAATAGTTCTTATTAAAATATGATGATTGAATTATAAACATGGGTAAATGGTCCGGAAATTCGTTTTGTAGGTTTCCCATGTAGGAAGAATAAAATTCAGACATGTCATTACAGAAGATATTACTTATTTATATTTGGCAGTTGTTTGACCTATTTCAGAGTTCTAACTGAAAGGATAATAATATTTCTATGTTCCTGAAATATTTATTCTATTATTTTTTAACCTGCACGTAGTAAAAGAAACAGTCGATCAAATATAAAGGTCGTTCAACGTTCAGACAAGGTTCATATGTTGAAAATACTTTTTAATGCTTTTATCGAATTTTATAAAACAATATTTCGTACTTTTCGAAAATATAAAAAAAGTATTACAGGATTTACAATAAATAATTGTTATTATTTCTCGTTGAGTTAATAAATATTTGCATATTCATAAAGAGCACAACAAAAGCTTCTTAGAGCGAACAAATTTTTACAGATAACATTCATCAAGTGAGCGCCATTGTTCTGAAACAAACTGAGCTTTGTTTAAATGACTCCATAGTTTGTTTCACTATTTCTCTAGAGACAATTTTTTACTAAGTCAAAAGCAGTTTCCAGTTGTTTTTATAGTTTATGAAATATTTCAATGTCAAAACTTAACATCCATTTTTTGCAATTTTAATTGATGCTTGAAACCAAGTCCTTTACGTCGTAGTATCGGGTTCATTATTTTTAGATAACGCATTTTTGAATAAATAGTTAATGTGCAATCGATGAAAGAAAGACTTTCACAAACACAAATATTGCAATAGAACTAAGAAAGATTGATTTCTTTAAGTGTCTTCAATTATTTTACATTTTAAGTATACTCGTACATCTATTTCAGAAGTTTATTTCATTCTAATGATTTCAGTTTTCAATAGTAAATTTATGAATGTGTAAGTTGTTATACGTATTAAGTTATATATAATATGTAACTATTACTTTTACACAGCAAAAATTTTAACTAAATATAAATTTTCACTGTCACTGCATCCGCAAAGTAATAGAAATTCAGCACGAAAAATATATAAACCATGTTTTAAATTGCATTTTACATGTTAAACGTCTTTTTTACTGTTACATTTTTATAAATTTTTGAAGAGGAAAGGACAGCATCGTTTTTTTTAAGAATTTTTATCTATGTGTTGTATGTACTTTTTATTAGAAAACAAGCTTAATAAATCATGATGTAGTTTAATTATATCAAAACATAAATGAACGAGTTTAAATTTAATAATTTTCTAGCTTTAAATAAAGCAAAACATTTTAATTAGTCCGCCTTATAATAATAGTTTGTAAAGAGTTATTTACACAAAATAAAATTTGATTCAAACAAGTTATTATTAAGGAAAATAATATATTTTTTTCATTGTAGTTAGAATTCGACAATTATTATTTGTGAATATTATTTATTTCTGAAAAGAATATATAAAAAAACAGTGACAGCGTCCGGCTATTTTTACAGTGACTCGAGGCACTGAGAAGTTGTACCGAGCCACTGTAGAATATAAAGAAAAACACAAAATTTTCACTCCTTGAGTTCAAAATGGGTTTATACTACACAATCATTGTGAAAATGAAAAATTCGCATTTCCAATTAAAAATTAAAATCTTTCCACGTCTCCACGTTATTTCCAATCACAGTTAAACATAAAAAGTTGAAATTTTTAGTTCATTTTTTAGTCCACAAAATTCTGTTTTTGAAAATAGTGTATATTGATTAAAGTTGATCTTGAGATTTTTACTCTCAAAGCTGCACCTCAAAAAAGTTTGTATTTTGGGTATATCTCTAAATTGGTTACAAAGTTATATAAAGAAATATTTTTTCCACACATACATTCAGTTATTCATTCGAGAACTTTTTTTTATTTTCTGGACTATATGTTCATGCGCTGATTCAGAAATTTCCAAACAATTCAACTATTTCTTACTGTTCTCGAGACACAAAGAAGTTTTTCAAACATAGCCCTTTAATGGGTCGAAATACGACCTCGACGAAAAAACAATATTCGTCAAAAATCGAAAATAATTTAGGATCCTTGGATTTATTTTGGCTTTTGGTTTTTCCTTGCTAAAAATTAACAGATTTAAATAATATTGCCCGTAGGATCGTTTGATGGCTATGCTTTAAAAAAACTCTGTATTTTTATTTATGTACTTATAATAAAGGTTGAGCCTCTGTAATCTACAATGTCTAGCGCAGCCACTGTAAGAAACCGTTTAAAATTTCATCTTTAACCGCGGACCTTAATTCATTCAAAATTCGAGTTGCGAGTAAAATATGAATAGAAATTGTCCTTTCATCACCTCATCCTCAACAAAAGTGTTTCTAACGTGAAATGTTATGCAATATTAAAAAAAATTGTCGCTTAAATTAAAGTAGCATACTTTTCTATAACTACCACAATGTATCAAAAAAATATAATAAAAATGATTATTATAGTTTATATTTTAAATGATCATCCAGAATAATTTACGAACAAATTGAAATAAGTTGTTATGTAGGTAAATAGATATATTTAGATACATATATATCTTTTTACATTATTTAGTTAACCTCAGGCATCAAAATTATCCATCTTGCAAAATAAAAAAAATGTTTTATTAATATCTACTTCGCTGTACATGAAATAATACTTTGCTTAGAATGTATTTGATCAGCTAAATAAATTTGTTAAACAAATGTTGATAAATTCTCATTATTGTTAATAATAACATTCGGTACGAATTACTGCGGTAATATTTCATACAATCATAATATTTGTATATAATTTTCTGTCACACTTGTAATTTCCTCGTAATAAATAGATGTCATTACCGTCGAAAATTTATTTCGTATTGCGCAGCAAATGGTTTGTATATTTTCTTAATACTAATTTAAGTAAAATACATCGATTTGGAGGTTAAAAAACGAGTCGTGTCTATTTTTTTACGCAGCACCAATGAAAAATTATCTCGTGAGTTTGTTTGTATTTCATTTACGTTCTCTGAAACCGATAGTTTTGTTTTCATCTCCTAGCAACAATAAACAATTGTAAATTGTTTTATGTTCATCATAAACTTTGGACAAATGTTGCGGAAAAATGTGATCTGAAAGACAAGCCATTTTTCAGCGATATTTAATTTCATGGTGTGGTAATAAAAATTGGAAAACATTCGTAGCTCAAATTTTACGAGAAAAGATGAATCAGTATTTTTTTGTGGAAATGAATTTGTTAGGTAATACGGAAAGGATGAAGAGCGCTATTTGTTAGAAAAATGGTGTTGTTATTAGAGTATTACTCACATTTATTTTTTGGGGAAAAATAGTGACGTATGAACCAGTTTTACTTGACGATACAGAGAATAGCTATAATAATTCTCGTTAAATATACAAAGATTTTGTAAACGTCTTCTTTCTCGAAAATAATTTCGTAGTGAATTATAAATATATGGAAATAGGCAATATAAATAAATTATATTTTACATTACTCGTAATGTTATTTACAAATACTAGAAATATATGTAAGTGATTTATAACATTTCCTTTTGTGTATTATATTTGAACGGAAGTTTATAATTTCACTTTCATAGTCCCATTAATATAAAATAACACATAATTAAAGAAACAAGGTTTAAAATATTGTCAGGACGTTCGTAGCAAAGTTGATAGACAGTTTAAAAAAAAGTATGAAATTAAAAGAAAAATAGTAAAATAGAAATAAAAAAATTGCCGATGATTCTCAATAAAACATTTAAAATAAAGCGTCCTTTTATTTTCTATTTCTGATTGAACAATGTAAAATACATTTATTTCAAAGCTTCATGAAATACGCCTCATAGTTAATATTCATAACTGCAGACCATAATTTAATTTAATCCTCACTTTAATGTTAATTTGTAATATTTTTTAAGTAAAGTAGTAGCGGAAAATATTGTTACATTTTAATTTGACATGAAAACATATCGCTGGAGAAAAAATAATTTAATTATTTTTATATTCCAGGAAAGTACCTATACATATTTGAACGCAACGCAATACTAAATAATTTTAAATATTTTCACATATGGTGCAATCATATTTTTATGTCACAATAATGACAAATGTAAACGACAATAATTAATAGGGAAATGTACTGTATTTTATAAGCACTAAGTAAAATTATATTGTAAGTTTAAATAGAAATTTATTTACTTGACATGATATTACTTACTATGTTGCAAGAAATATAAATAACGATATAGTTTTTTTTTTAATTTAATAGATAGACAGAATTAGAAGATAGATGAAGAATAGATATTATTATTAGAATTGAAGAATAATACACGGTTATATATTTTCGTGGGTGTATTTTGTAGTTCCAGTTTTGATATTCTGTTTCGTAAATCATACGAAATATTCGGATGTAAACACAAACATTCAACAAAACTCAAAATAACAGATATGAAGATTTGAGATATATGTGATTTCAACGTATGAGTAATATTGTTATTTGGAAGTTATTTGTTGTTTTATCATTAACTTTACTCCTAATCCATAAATAATGTAACGCAAACATAATTATTAATTAATTAAGGTTCAAAATCGCAAACAAATGTTATATGCGCTGTTATATTTGTTTTTAATAAAAAATTGTCAAACATATAAATTCCCTTTTTAACCAAAACTAAAAAATTCTTTATATTGAAGCAAGTTTATATATGTTTATGTGAGATTTTTTTTGGTAATAAAAATTTAAAGATTGCGAAATAAAGTAAATATGTATTAACAAATGTTATATGCGCTGTTATATTTGTTTTTAATAAAAAAATGTGAAACATATAAATCCCCTTTTACCCAAATCTAAAAATTTCTCTATCTTCAAGCAAGTTTATATATGTTCGTGTGAGATTTTTTTTGGTAATAAAAAATTAAAGATTGCGTAAATAAAGTAAATATGAACTCGTGATGAATTGTCAAATTTCTGTATCTTCAAGCAAGTTTATATATTTCATGTGAGATTTTTTTTGATAATAAAAATTTAAAGATTGCGAAATATAGTAAACATGTATTAACAAATGTTATGTGCGCTGTTATATTTGTTTTTAATAAAAAATCATCAAACATATACCTAAATTCCCTTTTTACCCAAAACTAAAAATTTCTCAATTATCAAGCCAATATATAAATGTTCGTGTTTTTTTTTTTTGGTATTAAAATTTAAAAATTGCGTAAATAAAGTAAATATGAACTCGTGATGAATTGTCCCTGCTTGTTCGGAAAGCTTAGCCCCAGCAACAACAACAACAACTGTGAGGTGTAGACTTACAGCACGTGTAGTGGTGGTGTGTGTGGGCTGGAGAAACGCACGGGACGACGTCGCAGGACGCACTGGAGCAGGAGGCGCGGCAGCCCGCGACGCCGACGCCGCTCATGCGCGCTTCCAGGGGGGTAACTGTTGCTCTGGGGGCCAACACATACATGGATGGGTGGTGAAGAAGAACCGCAGTTGGTGCACTAAAAGAACTCTGGAAATACATAGAACACAAAAATTTTGGAACTTTACTTCTAGAAAAATGTGTTTTTCTAGAGTCTAGAGTCTAGCCCAAAAATAATCTTTGTTTTATTGACATAATACTCGTAACATAATTATATTAATAATGACAACTGTAGGTGAAACTTTCTAGAGGAACTCTAGAAATATGTAGAACACATAGATTTTAATTTTTCTTCTACAAGAATGTTATTTTCTAGACTCTAGAGTCTAGACCAAAAATAATTTTTGTTTTATTGACATAATACTCGTAACATAAGTTTGTTAATAATGAAGGGTGGCATTAATTTGGAGATTTTTTTTTTATCAAATCGCGACAATAAATAGATAAAGATAAACAAACATATCATTCCTCAACTACCATCTGTAATTGGTATTCTAATGTAGTAAATTTTAAGGTAAAAAATGTTATAATATTGTGGATTATGCTATAAAATGACCGAATAATGAAAAACAAAAAATGCTAACTTGAATTTTCTTTTATTTTATTTTGGCGCTGATCGGGTATCACGTAGTTGTGACGTTCGTAGGACTCATGATACATCTAAAAAAAAATTATTCTAATTGTACCATATACAAGAAAATGGCGAATGGCGGACTTCCGCGCCAAGCTTGTGTTTGTAAGCATGCCCCCACCACTTAAATATCTTGAGTCCCTCGTACGTCCATTAAATTTTCAAGGAATATTTAAAAATTCATATGTCGCTCAAATTAAATAAAAAGGAACTTAAAATTTAGATTTATAATAATATACGTGAGTTTCAGAAAAAAAATCATTAGAATAACGCGTTGTAACCGTTTGTTTTATTTCAATTCCATAAGCACCCAGAAATCTAAGTCCGAAGAGCAACAGAAATTTAACGAGTATAGTGTAAGTTTAACGAAATATAAAATTATGATTTTAGCACAGAATAAAGACTATGTGAAAAGGATCGGTCTTCAAGTCTATTTAATTTTATTTCTTGTTATTAACAATAGCATGTTTACTCTTACATTTTATAATCAAGTGAAGGAAAATTACCTACACTTTTAATTTTAAACCTTTTGCGGCACATCTAGAATCTCTTGCGGCGCACAATCGTGCTGCGGCACACAGTTATCTAAGCATTGCTCCCCAGCCTCATTGTTTGAAAAATCTCTAGGAGCTTTCATTTTTCTTTAGAATTCCTTTAAAAACGGTTTGTTGACTAGCAATGTTTCGGACCAGTGGCATATATATTTCTCCGGTCCAGCCCCAATAGAGTTTTTTTGAAGTGAAAATAAATTCTATACCTTTTGCTGCGATACATCAAATTTATTTGATTCCGGAGAATGTAATCTATTAGTTACGTATTTTTTTTTACCGGTGATTGTATTAGGGAAATTACCGTTGATAGTTCTGTTCTCGACTTCGTTTGATACCTAAAAGAAAAGTCCTAAAGGCAGAAACCCACGATCATTTTTTTAAGATATATGATTAAACGAGTATTACAATGCATTTATTAACACAAATCGTCTCAAAAATGTTATTAAGTACTACAAGGTGCAACCTGAAAACACTCCATAATTTGTTGTTTAGATATCCATAACCAATATAGTGAGAAATGGAAAAACGACGCCATTGCCATTTAAATGCAGTATTAGCAAATATAAAACGCGATCCGACATAATTTTCATATAATATAATTTAACAAAAGATCCTTAGATTTCCATAATTTTCGTAAAATATTCCTAAATTGGCATTTTGGGACAAAATCTTAGAAATGAAAAGAGATAACTGAATTCTATTTAAAAATTTAAAATACGCGCGTCGAGCTTAATAAGGACTATTCTTTAGAACCGAAATTATCAATCCAAATAGGGTATATTATACAGAATTATACATATTAGTAGAAGAGTTAAATATTCTAATTTTCAAAGTTTATCTGGGATTGCAAATAGATAGAAACATTGAAATTTGTAAAAGGCATTAATAATCAAATCATTAAACTATTTTTGTATATTAACGTAGCAATAGCAACAGACGTAGCAATAATTATTGCCTTTTTCCTGAATTCATTAAAAATTTGCAGTGCACTGCAAACTAACTAAAATAATTACTGGGCCGAGCAAAAAAGTACATTCGTTTGATGAAATGAATATTTAAATATTAATCAAAAATAAAATAAATTTTAATTAATATTAAAGCAAGTAGAAAATCAGTGAATTTATTTGATAAAAAAACGTAAAACTAGTTTTGTCAAACGTTCCAAATAAAAGACATCGAAATGAAAAAGCTGGTTAATGATGTACGTATTTCGTATAAGCAAACACTCACAAAAAATCTCTATTAACTTACTCAGTAAAACGTAGAACAAAAATTCTACAACGATGTTTTGTATTTTACAAAATGAGGGATACTATCTACATATTACCGGCAAAAAATAATTATTTAAAAATGATAAAAATAGCTAATAGGTGCAGTATTTGATTAAAATATGTAAATATATATTTTAATATTGAATATTATTAAGACTAATTTTTGGCTCAATTTAAAAATTAATATCAGCAGTAATTTACAAATTTATTTTTGTCTCACTCATTTTTTTTCTGCAACATAAAATTTATTTTTAACTTAAATCTTAATTTTTCGCGTAAGTTAAAAACGAATTACCCATATCTTATTAAGAAATTGTTAAATATTCAATAATTTTTGTGTATTTACGCTTTAATTATTTTTATTTATTAATTTATTTTTTGCCTCTTTATCATATTTATATTTCAAGAACCAAATACTCTTTAAAATTTTTGCCTGTACTCCTCATATATTTAAATACATAACTATAAAACTACTCTTGTATCAAAATAAATATCAGTATATTTACATTATATGGGAAATGACAAAGTAAACAAAAGCGCAATAAACAAAATTCCGAATGTGAATATTTATTGTAAAAATATAACGTGAAAGTAAAGTAAATATGTGCTCTGCAAATTCGATTGAATAGAACTTGAAACAAAGCGAATCGTATTAATAGAAACTTTTATTGGAAACCTGAAATTAAATTATGAGATTTCATGCAGCTTCGAAAAGCGATTTCAGCCAGTTTTCTTTAATTAGTAATGTGGACACGTAGCTTTCGTGATTCATTTATTTCTTTCCTATAAATTAGTTGCTTGTTTAGTTTTATTAATGTTGGTTTTATTGTTTTTGGATGGAAGAGGAAAACTAATTGCAATCAAATTGGGACGAACTTTTGTCGCTGAGCATTGTAACTCAATTATTTGGACAATTATTTGTTTTTAACAAATGATAGGATATTTTAAAGTTCTATATGTATGTTCGTACAACCATACATATCTTAATTTTCTTATTTTAAAATAATACCATAAATATAACTTAATCATTTTATTATGTTATTATGTACTAGATTTTTTTTATAAAAATATAAAATTATATTAATACAACATTTGTTGTTTAAGAAATTTAATACTTAAAAAAATATATACGAATATATTGTTTTATAAAAAAAAACAATGATGTATTTTGATATCCATCAAAATAAATAATAAATAAAAAATAAAAGGGCCTAAACTTTCATACTACGGACCGGAACCTTCATGTCGTTTTCCACAAAGCCACTATAAATAGGTTGTCAAAAACTGGGAGCAATCTGCCATATCCTTATTTTGGAAAAACACTCCAGGCCTCAGAAGAGCTCTCAGCAAAAAGAACCTTAGAATAATGTCAGGAGTCCTCACTGGTCATTGTCCTTTAAAATACCATTTGTATAAAATTGGTAAAGCTAAAAATGACATCTGTTGACTATTTGAAGAGGACGAAGAATCGTCACATACCAGCCGTAACCACACAAATACTCAACCAACTAGGTAAGAGGTATCTTACGGCAGATGATATCAAGAACAAGTTCTTTATGGTTTCATAAGAAAACTGGAAATGTCTTCGGAAAACTAAGTAAGGGTTGTGTTACAATAGATCTTCTAGGTCGCGGTGACAAAAGCGAATAAACCCTTAAACTCTCATTTACATATAATACAATACAATATAATACTTACAATACAATATTATGAAATATAACAAAATGAATAAATAACAAAAATATATATCAAATATTTTTTCGCAATTTTATCGCAATTAATAACATTTTTTGAATAAACACAGCTGTTCGCAACACTTATACGTCTGTTTTATTCACAAATTTAGTTTTGCAAAATAAAACATTAAAAACAGTTTAAAGTTAAATTTTAATATTTTTAGGTCATGATTTTTCCAGCTCTGAATAATGTATTAATAGTAGGTACTTTAATATATGCACACAATTCAAAGTGTAACATAGCAAAATATTAATAATATCAATAAAAAAAAATCAACAAAAAATATTTCTAAAAGTAATACTTTCTAAATAATTAAAGAAAAATAATACTTTTACTTACTTAATAAATCCTACACATGAGGGTAGAAGATGATAATAATATAATAAATAGCATATTTTTTGGCAATTCAATTTTATTTCGATTCAAAAATATACTACTTTTAATTATCACCACTTTCTGTGACCACAGCAACTTTTTGTTTCTATCTATTCCGCTGCGTCCGTTCTCATTAAAGGAATATTAATTACGCCAAGGCTAAACTACAAGGACCGGAACTACCAACGCGAATTTAAGCCGCTTGACGAGATAATTCTATTAGACGACTTTTCATGCCTCGGTCTTTCCTCAAATTACTTTTAGTTTCATTAGCCTATTCAGAAGCTAACTATAGTATTATTAAAAGACTATTATTAGTGATAACGACATATTTATAATTAATAATATGCAAGATTTATTAATAATGTGGGAAATTAATTTTTCAATATGATACATTAATTAATTTTGAATAAGTAATAAGTGTAGGATGTAAATATGTATTGAATGTATTTATAATTAATTTATTTCAATGTAATAATTTATAAATAATACTGAGTAGTATTATTAATAAACCTTAATAAAAAGTTGATTTATTGATATAAATAAAAAAATAACTCATTTATTTTCCACAATATAAATATATATAATTTAAAAATGTCATGGTAGGCCCCTTCAAAGTTTGAACACCAGGAGTTTTTTAAAACTTCAATCTGTTCTATTTTGTCTTTATTGTTAAACAACTTATTCCATTTTACCACGTGTTATGTAATGCTCATTTTATTCATTCCAAAAAATACCAATTATTGAGTTTAAAATTTTGGGGTTTGTTTTTTGGGTACATTTCAACAATGGACAACTTCACTAATTTTCAGATTTTAATTTTATCGAGAAAAGTCGTAAAGGGTATACTTAAAACTTTTTAATTATTGACGATTTTGGTTTTTGCGCTCTAAAAATTGTACCCGTCAAAATAAAAATTAGTGTATATGAAACAAATACTGAATTACTTTTTTGAAATTTTTTTCATTAGTAATTGATACATGGTCATCGTCATAACGTCTAAACAATTTCTAAATTATGAAAAAAGTACTTCAGGTCCTTGGGGCCCTGTTCCATCTAGAAAAGTTATGCTACATAAATAAAAGAAATAAATAAAAAAATTAAAGGAAACTAAACATATAAATAAGACTTGTTGTTTGTAGGTCATGATGAAATATAACTTTAAAATTAAAATTTAAAATAATGTTATACGAACCCTGAATTTTATATGCCAGCGTTTCACTGTTTGCATATTATCTTCCTTTATATTCATTACCATTTTGATTTACGGTGACTGCTAATTTGAATAAAATTCAATCCATGCACCATTTACCGTGACCTGGCCAGGTGACAAATCATACTCCTTTTGTTTTACAAAAATCAATAGCCACTTCTCCAAATTTAATCCTCTCAAATTTTCTGCTGAAACTTTTATATAATGTCTAATTAACCTCTTAGGGATGAAATTGATGAATGTTTTACGACATAATATGTAAGGGAAGTTAAACTAAAAGCGTGCTACAAATTATGAATGACCACGTGTCAGCTTGTCATGGAAGGGTTGTGAGATGTGTTTTGTTTCACACGGGGGAACAGAGAAATATGTACAAGGATAAAAGATGCCAAGAAAAAATAAATTGCTCTATATCATTCTCACATAATGGACGCGCATTATTTATATATTATCCAAAAATTTATGACCGAAGGTGTTTTTAATAATTACTTTCATTCACAATGCGGAACGGATTTTTAACATCCTCAGTAATTATACTATAAATATTTGACTCGAAATATGCCACACTTTCTCTTATTTCTGACAAATTTATTAATAGTATTAATTAGTATTTATTTCCTCAACAATGAAAATAACAATTTATATTTTGAAGTAGTCATTCTAATTACTTACGAAAACATTACAAGTCATTGTAAGACCAATTAATTTGTGATCTGAATAATGATTGAATAATCAATCAACATAAACACTTCAGATATAATCGTTATTTATTAATTCCAACTTAATCAGTTTAAAACGTGCCTACGTGAATAGTAGGAGTACGCTGGAGTACACCTTCATACACGGAAATGATACATGTTGTGTGTAGTAAGCTCACAAGCTCAACCATATAATACAATCATGTACTAATGCAATCATAACAGAATGATGATTCATGTCTCATTACATTACTATGTGCCATATACATGTTTCCATTTAGGCCAGAAAGATAAGAAGATAAGAATTAGTTTAGGTTTGTGTTACTATTGAATTTCTATCTTTAATAATGATTCATATCTCATATGCTATAGACTTGCCATCTATACATCTGAAATAGAAGTAGCGCTGGCATGAAACAACCGACAGTACGGCAATTAAAACTGCTGCTCGGTGAGTTCGGTTGCTCTATGCTCCACTTGGGAGATACAGGGACACACTATTATCTCATATGTTCCATTATAAGATTATAACACTATAAGCCATAAATAAGTTTTTTTTTCTTTTAAGAGACTCATTGGCCCGTATTACGATTTTATTATAAAAGCGAACTAGCTCACTTTTATAATAATATCGTGATTTTAACTTTCAATTTTACATAAGATTATGATGTAAAAGTTTATACATTTTTTTAGATTCTCAGTGATTCATATTTTTCAGTTTAAAAATTAAAAATCAAATGTTATCAAAATATCAAAAATTCATAAATTTTTGTACATATTCAAACGGAAGTAGAATTTTTTTTTTATGAAACACGTAAGGAAACTGAGTGGTTATTTAACTTTTGCTCTTACAAAACTCGCTTTCGCCTCGTTTTGTAATTTTCGCACACGTTAAAACCGTCTTTTTTTTCTTACTTATTACATAAATAGCTATTCCATTGAGGCCCAGTATTGCCAGATTTTCAAAATTCGATTTCGAGACAATACAAAAAAAAGAAACATTGCAGTAAGTGACCAAATTTCGAATTTTACATTATATGATACTAGACAAAAAAAAAAATATTCGTATTTTTAAAATCGATTCCTAATTTATAGTTTACGAGAAAATAAATAATAAAAATTTGTGGAAGGGATATTGTAACGTCAACGTGTCAAAATCGTGAAAGAATACAGATAGACTGGGAACGAAAGAGACAGTCTACCTCTCTTCTTCCACGATCTTATCATGTTGACGTCACGTATCCCTTTTCCAAAATATTGAATTGCTAAAAACTATTATTGCAAACTAATGTTTAGTTTTTATTGCAGTAAGTGATTAATTTTATATTTTATGACTTAGTTACTGAAATATTTTTACAATTCTTCTCCCCACTGCTGACTAATTTTGCAGTAGGTGTATGTAGGTATTATATTTATTTCAAGCCCCTACCTTAATAAAAGCTGCTGTTCTTGTTTCTTTCAATTATTTATTATTTTTCTAATTTGAGGATAAAGACACTAGGTTTGTGTTACTGTTGAATTTCTTTTTTAAATGATGCTTCATATATCATCATGTTTTTCATAAAAGATAACTTTGGGTTTATGTTCCATTATGAATTCCTTTTTATATTTTTGTAGGCTGCAAAAGTTATCAAAGTTTAAAATTATAGAAAAAGATGTAGTAACAATATTAAAAATATTGTTTTAAAACATTAAAATATAACGTCAATTTAATAATACAAGTAAGTAATTACATTCCTTTATTCTTCCTCTTTTGTTTGACAACTGAAAAAATATGATGATCTATAAATATAAATAATACAAATATACAATATTTATTCATAAAAATATATAAGGAAAGTATTTCCATCTATGTTTCATTTTCAGAACTTATTTGTACAGAGTTCTGAAATAAAACTGAAATAAATAACAAGATATATTTGCAGAACTCCAATACTTTAAATTGCTTATTTTAAATCAAAATTCATTTTATTATATTAAAAGAAAATAAAATCAACAGTATTCTGCAATTCCTGCTGCATCAAATCTCTCCTGAACCCGCTAGATGTCACTACTATATCCCTCCCATTTTCCTGCTTCCACTGCTACATTTTCCTTCTCCTGCTGCCATCTACTGCGCATTTTCCCAGCCACACATTGATTTCCTGCTGTACCACCAGACTAGTATCACTTGAGTATATTATTAGCGCCTGCTTCTCAGGCGACACACAAGCAGGACCCGGCTGCATCGCAGGAACCACAATGACCTGGATCCTGCAAGGCAGGACGAGTGATTTGATTAGGAATTCGGTTAAGAGGGAAAGGAATGCCAGGATTCGATTATGGGAAGAAAGTTGTTTGCAGATTTATTTATACAAGATTAACTAACTGTAAATGAACAAAGATAAAGAAATGACCAGAACATTTTTGAATGTACGAACATAGCTTAAACAAATATTTAACTCAAACAGTTGTATTATTTATCAATACATAAATTATTTATAATTATAAATAATAATAGTGGTCGGATTAACTAACTGTATAAATGAATAAAATGAACAGAACATTTTTGAATGTACGAACATAGATCAAACAAATATTTAACTCATACAGTTGTATTATTTATCAATAAGCAAATTATTAATAATAATAAATAATAAAAGTGGTTGGCATTTGGTGGAACATTATTTAATAAAATAAATGTATCATTTAAACTACTTTTTTGTTATTATTTTCTTTAATAGAACAATTAATAAAAACAAATGTCACCTAATAAATACCTAATCTAAATTAAATCTTGCATTTCTACAATCTATATTAAATAAGAGTTTTGGACTTTGTAGTATATTCTGTATATTGATTTCTAGTTTACGTGTAAATACAAACATCTAAATTATAAATTATTGATAAAATCTTCATTAGCTACGGTAGAAAAATACTGCTTTATAAAATTAAAATTCGAGATAAAGTATTTAAGTGAATTAGAAATTAGTGATAAATAATGCTCAACAGCAAGAATTATACCTAATATTGGAGGAAAATTTTTGAAGCTAATTAAATTATCTGTTCCAAGCTTTAATCATGATTAAAATCTAATTACTATTTATATTTTGACCCAGATTTGCTTCAATAAAGTTCTTGCTACGACAACTTTTGTCCGTATAAAATATAACTGTCAAACATAAAGAAAAGTATTGATTATATTGTCAAAAAAGCAATAGAGAAAAAGTCATTTTGCAGAAAAAACAAGAAAGGAAACAAGCTTTTGTTAATTTTATTATTGTCCATAATGTAATGAAATAAAAAATCTATAATGCGGTACTAGTTAATATTTATATCGAAATGCAAAACTACAGAAGTAGAAAACTTTAAAACAAACTTTTTCTTGCGTAGGTAATTATTTACTAACTTTTCTGAACGTTAAAGTTTTAAATATTTTTTCGTTTTACAATTTCTAGTTAAATATATACTTCCAAGTTTAATATCAAATGAACTATGACATTTGTAAAAATCCAAAGCGGATATAAAACAATAAAAGGTAAATATAATCGTAAATATTTTATTCAGTATTTTTATTGTACTATGTAAATTTGAAAATGAGTGCTGTACGTACATATGTTCAATATTACATTCAAAACTAAACTTTTTAATATTTTAAGTTAAAAATGAAGTTTTACGGGATTAGTGTTAAAAGTAAATTATTTACATTAGTATTACACGTAAATCCCGACTTTTAAACTAAAATATATGAATAATTTTATAAATTATTTATTTTTAGTGTATGTGGTGAGAACAGTGACAATTTTAAAATTGATTATAGTGCAAACAGCACATTTGTTTGTTAAACCGCAACCAGATATAAGGTGGCGCAAAAGTTATCACCCTATTGAAAGATGCTATAATTTTTGCAAATAGCGGCAAATGTCATATCTGCTTTGACATTTGTGAAGTAAACAAATGCAAAATACATGTTCATAAAACATGAATCGCTATACTCCTCAAGAACGCGGTTTAATTACTTCGATTTTTTTGCGTAATAATTTGTCGGTGGTATTGGCTTAGCGTAAATTTAGGCGCGCAGATTTTCCGGTCGCCTGACACCAACCGGGCAAACATTGCGGCTTTCAGCCGCTCGCCTACAAGAATATGGTACAACACGAGATGCTGCCAGGTCTGGCCGGCCCCGGAGGAGCCGTTCTACTCAGAATATCGCGGCTGTGGCTGAAGACGACTACTGTGGACGGCGAGCGCTACAGAGCCATACTCAACGACTTTCTTCTTCCTCAATTGAATGAATTTGAACTGGAGAACATGTGGTTCCAACAGGATGCAGCAACGGCGCATACTGCACGAGCCACAACGAAAATTCTGAAGGCTGCATTTTCGAGTCGCCTAATCTCTTGTTTTGGTGATTTCCACTGGCCGGCAAGATCGTCCGATTTAACGGTTTCAGACTTCTTTTTGTGGGGTTTCTTTAAGTCACGAGTCTATGTCAATAAGCCTCAGATTTTTTAAGCCCTCAAAGAGAATATCTATTAAGAATGCGAGAACCTATCGCCGAAAGTTCTGGCAAGAGTAATGGAAAATGCTATAAATCGGGCTTGTATGATCATCAGTTCTGGCGGTGGCCACTTGGCCGATATCATTTTCTCGACTTAATAGGAAAAAAATTAAGACATCAACTAAACACAATCAAAAAGCAGAACCAAAGTTTTTCATTCATAAAAAAAATTGCAGCCAAAGAACGTCGGGTGACAACTTTTGCGCCACCCAGTATTTACAGTCACCCATTTTGCAAAAAAATATAAATGATGACTATTTGTTATTTGAAAATTTTATTTATATGTAAGCTTTAAATTAAAAAATCCAAATATTTACAATTGCTAATATATTATGTGTAGTAAGACGTATCAAATTTACTGGTATTCATTTATTTTGTTTCAATAAAACTATGAAAAATTAGCAGCTCTGTTCAAACATCTATCAGCCGTGCTCGGTGGTAATTCTCAATTAATAATTTTTAAATTTTTTAAGTCTCCCACGATTTCTAAATATGTCGCTGTGCGGCCGCTCCATAACTTTTAGCAAAATATCGATACAATATGCTACTTTTTGTAATAGAAGTCGCTATTTTCATATTATATTGTTGTCCAAAAATAAATTAAACATAAGACATCTTGTCTCTCAAGTAATTAGTTCGCTGGTTTGGTTATGCCTATGCTTATGAAATTAATTATATATGATTAATGCATATACACTCAAACCAACTAGTCTTTGTTCAAACATCTTTGCGCTTTGTTTTTGAAATATATAAACCTACCAGAAACCTTCTGGAACTCAGTAATTGTTTCAGATGAACCAAAATAAACCTTTTTCGATCAGATGAATGATGACGTTTGGAAAAGGATGAATGAACAAATGAAAACAAATAAATTTAAACCCAACAGTGAAATATGGAAGTGGTTCTATGCTTGTATGGGGCTGTATGATTGCAGAAGGGGTGGGAAACTTAATTTTTATTGATAGGAAAGTGGGTTATTTTAATATTTTAAAAGAGAAAAATGTACTGAAAAATTGTCTTTAAAGGATTCTTATATCTTTTAAAAAAATAATGACCCTAAATATACAACACGTAAATTGCTAGAGTAGTTATTGTGTAATTGTAAACAACAATTAAAAACTCCTCCACAGTCTCCAGATATGAATCATATTCAACATCTCTGTGATTTATTTAAAAAATATGTAAAATAAGACGCCCAAGAGTATACAAGAACTACTATATTTATGGTACAAAATGTGGAATGACAAACCCTTTCAGGAAAGTAATTTTAATGAATGGAGCTTCAAAAGTTCATTGGTTCTATTTAATTTACAGGTGTACGGAGATTAAATAAGTGTACTTAATTTTTATAATAAATATAATATTTTATTTTATTTCAAAAATTTAGGAATATAGATCTTTTTATTTCTTAATATAGTAAGTAAAAAATAAAGGAAAAAGAAAATAGTTCGCATAATATATTTTAATAATAAAATACTTTTTAAAAGTGAAATTATGATGTTTACTCGGGTGCAATTATCACGAGTGAAATAAGGAGAACAATGAAAAAACTTATATTTTTGACATCTGCAAAAATTTTGAAATGTCGAAATTTATATGATAACTATTCATCCCTTAAGACATTTGGTACAAAGGAACGCTTCAAGACAAAAAATCTAAATAATATGAACATTCAAACACAAATATATTCGATACCCCTGTTCATTTCTGCAGTATAAAATATTCCCGTGCAATCCCCGCTTCCTGCAATCCCTGCTGTGTCTGTAGCATGAATAAAACAGACGATTTGCAGGTCCCTTCATTAGCGCAGCTTCTGCTGCCAGCGTAATCCGCAGGATTCCTGCAGCACGCTTTGTTGGGAACCCCTGGTTGTTTCGATGCAGGAGAAATAAACCTGCTGATTTACTCCAGATTGGAATTGGAATTGAGGGCTGGATATGTGTATTTGTTTATTGTGTGGGAATTTGTATCGATGTTTTCGATATTTTCAAAAGGAGACAAAATTGAATACCGAAATATTTACTAGGGAACGATATAGAATCTATTTTTCCTAGTTGATACTCACGTCATCAATTTCTGCTGCAAGAATTATTAAACTAGCATCTTTATACAGACGAATTAGTAGTTTGGTTAGTTTAATCTTTAATTGGTTTCATCTTCAAATTTTTTTGTAAGTTTCTTCTTTTATTACAATAAATGATGAATAAAAATTTCAAATTTAGTACGGTTTACAGGTGAAGACAAATAAAATAATTTGTAATATATCATTGAAAAATAGCATTCGCCAGTTAAATTTTATGAAATTGTTTGTGAGAAGAATAATGATTATTAAATTATTATCTCGAATTGACATTCTGAAATCGTATGCCGTTTATCTGAATCTTCCTATTCAGCATCTCTGCAATACGGAGAGAACTATTATAACTAAATTTATAGCACCACTAAATTAAACTACCCATTCAATTGTCTAAGAAATTCGTACGTATTTGCATACAACAATAGATTCTTGATTAATTAAAACAATTCTGTTTATCTGCATTACTGTAAATTACCGCTCCATTATATTGCTAACGTTTTACAATTGTTTATATCGCGTTGTTAACGAATTTTAAATTAAACGTCATAAACATGAAACCACACGGTCCCATGAAATCTGCAAATTGCACTAATGCACAACATCATTCCTATTTAGTATTCTATGCAGGGAAATTATGATCTGGCAATAAATTTATTATCGCAACAAGCAGCGCAATGTTTCCCATAACACAAAATTAAAATCCCTTTTATTTCGATAATATATGAATGTGAATTGTGTTGTAAGAATTTTAAAATTGCAGAGAATTGTTCTCTACAAAAGACATAATAATAAAGAATAAAATAAACTGTATAGACCGTCAGGAGTTGAGCGGCACATGTACAGAGAAAATAACCTATAATTTTGAACTTTGTTTATTTTATTTCAGCAACCTTTTGCAAGAAGTATATTATGAATTATTTCTTAAATTCTGAGAAGGTATTGTAGTAAAATATATCTAGTTCATAATTTACTGCAATGAATTTAATAAAATTTATACTAATTTAGGTGATAGGTGATTGAAATTAATAATTTGTCCTTGGCATATAGAGTGGTTAAATATAAAATCAAGGAACATGAAAATTAAAATAGGACAATAGTATGGAATCATCAATCATGTCATTCATAAATTTGTGAAGATAGAGACAAGAAAAACATTTTTCTATCTATCGTACAGAAACAGAATTCCAAATTCTATGAGACTGAGACAGTTATTTTAGTTGAATTCATTTTTGTTTTGTGTATATTTATTGTCAGTGTGATGCATTTGTTTTGTTAAAGATTACTTTCATCATTATTATAAGCTGATCAGGTTTTGTCTTTTTACCTCTCGCCACTCAGTAAGAGAGGTATTGAAATCATGCTAAAAATCGGATAGAGAATTTTCAATGGATAAGTACGTTTTGAAGTCCCTAGAACACGATTTTAATATTTTTACGATGATGAATAAAAAAACTGAAAATTTTTGCATATAGGTATTCTGACACCCTAGATTAGATCTGATTAGATTATTATAAATATAAGAGAATTTTTGTAAATAATAATTCAATATTATGTCATTAGCTAAAATTTTATAGTTCAAATTTATTGCTTTGTTACAATTTTCAGTTTACCTAGGGAAATTAATGTTTTATATGACAATGACAATTATTATAATTGACAGCGAAAAAAATATAAAAATAATTATCGAAGGAATTGTAGTAATAATGTCAGAACTAATTATTTTAATAATTCATTTTACCGACTCTGCAGTCAACTCAGGGATTAATAAAAAATGTAAAGAGAACTGGCGAAAGTTTATGTGCTGACCATATCAGAGTTTTTGTTTTAAGTAAGTTGAATTCGTAATGCTATGAGAAAAGTTACTTGAGAAAACATTGTACTCGTAAAAGTCTGAAAACTACATTTATTTTTAATTGCACTTTAGAAAAATAATATTAATTTAATACTACTGCATCTTAGAGCCTAGCCATAAATTTAAAAGTTATATTTTAAAATGAAAACAATATAATTAATTAATTTGTATTTGCTAAACTAAAAGTTTTATAAGATAATAAGAGTAATCATATGGAAAATACAGTTTGGTTAAACCTTCAAGTAAACTATTCAATAAAAAATTGTAGTTTATTCAATAAAGAATTGATTATGATATATATTATTTAATCATAATGTTGAAACACATTCACTCTTATCATAGACTGACTGTATCGATGCAAGTCATGTGCTCAAAATGATTACCCTTTATTATTCTATACAAGAAAATTATAAGCGAGCATCGGCAATTTTCCTAAACAAGCAATCCGGAAACTATCAAAGTTATCTACTTCCACGACGAAATCCATCAACAAAGGCGTGAAAACAAGAACAGTTCCCTGGTTCCCGGTGGATTTAAAAGAGGGGAGTATGTGTAGGTAATGGGATTGTGGCGACTGCGACGATTTAGCAGATCCGCGATCCAGGATCCACGATCTGGCTATCGGTTAGCAGTTTAATGGTCTGTTAACCGAATTAGGCGCCAGTGTTCGATACACCACTTGACTCTCAACTACTTGCAGGATCATGCCTGACAACTGCTTATGCAATTACTGGCGGTTGGTATGCACGAAAATGTTCTATTAACTAAGGATTACAATTAAATGTTATTTACAACCTTCAATTATTGTTCAGACAATGAATTTATCACAGCCATCTATCAGATACCTCGATACAAAGCTCATCTTCGCACAAATCATTTGAGGTGATTTATTCGCATTGCAGTACACTGTTAAATTTTTAGGAATACCGATCAAAAAAGCAATAACAAAACGAGAAAACTGTGCACAACTGTTCCTCTTCTGTACTATTAATCGTTTAATTAACTATTTCTTATATTTCTTCATATTTTCTCATTTTATTAAAACCGAATTTTGTAAATATGAACTTACCTGTGTTATTGCAATTATATAGCCTAGTTAAATTTAATATGATTCATAAATTTTTACGTTACACTAGAAGTTAAATGTAAAACGTTTTTATTTACACCCATATATAAATTAGGTAATAGCTATCTGTGCTGCTAGATAGGAAAGTAATTCTTTTCTCATCCGAAAGAAGAATATATATAATACCACCATTTTTCATATTAAATTGCAGTATTTAACACTGAGTCAATAAAGTTTAAATTATATTTGAATTATAAATAAATACCACTGTATCAAGAAGAAACATAACATTTTGAGAAGTTTAGATGAATACAGAGAAGAAACTTTTAATCTAATATTATCGATACTTCATTTCTTTCTTATGTTGTTTTTATGTATAAATATGCATGTACATAAGTAGTATTTTCATATCAAGTTTTAAAAGGTTAGTACAACTAGTACCAAGTTAATAAAAATGTGTCTAAATCAATTTGAAAAGGCCGTAGCTCTGTAACGATAAGTTGCCGCACATATCTTCATATAACAATATCGATAATGCATACTGCTGGTGCTCGGTGAAACATATTGAAAAAAGGTTTGAAAAAACACTCAATACTATTTCACTTAAAATTTTATTTGAATTTTAAGTGAAATAGTATCGAGTGTTTTTTTAAACCTTTTGTCTTCATATAACGTTTTTTACTTAAAATGACACTCCTAATTATTTTGGCACACTTGTGCTGAATCACCCTGTATACCTCTCTTATCAAGATGTTGACAGGTTTAATAAACAAATAATTAAAACTACAAATTTTAATTCAGAAAAATAAATTACCTTTATTTTCTTTGATACATCATAAAATAAGGTGGTTTCTACCATCATTTGGAATGAAATTAATTGGTATTTTAATTACGTAAGTAACTACCTTCTGCCCGGAATACAAATCTACCGTTGTTGGATGTTCGTAGCATAATAAATCCCCAATTATCCAAACACACTAATCCAATCAGATCGAACAAGTAGTCTCCCCATCCGCAACACTATCCTGCACTCAGCTCCCCCAGCAGGAACAGCAGGAGCAGCAGGAGCGATATCGCTGTTCCGCCACACCGAGCAACATCGTGTTAGGGGTTTATGACTGCTGCAACCTAACCTAACTATCGAAAGAATGGAAAAGGAGGAGTGGAATTGTGATATCGAGGTTGCTCTGGAAACAATCACGCGAGAATGGGGCTTAAGGAGCTGGATTTTATCATCAGCAAAAAATTAATTGAGGTTATTATTAAATGTTTGTTTTAATTGGGTTGCATTAATAATGTTAAGGACCGATTTTTTCATCTCTGATTAAAGTGCCAGTTATCTGAAATATTTTGATGTGATAATATTTTAAAAACATTGCTTAAAGTAAATGAAATTTTAACCAGGAGGAGAAAAATCGACCCTTAGGATTAAAGTGTCGGTTATCTTAATGGGCGCGTCACAATTGCCCGGGAACGGTAACGTTACCCGGAAAGGTAACGACAAAAAAAAAACAAATTTATAAATAATCTACCCTGCATAAGGATCTCAAACAAATACCATATGCTAAATAAGTAAATCAATAAATGTAGGGGAAAATATAAAATTTACAATTTATAATTTTCACAAATAACTTCCAGGTATTCTCTTTTTAGATTTTTTAATTTATCTATTTTGGAAGGGGTGGGCACCCGAAATATTAAAAACCAATATTTTTTAATAAATAAATGTTATTTAACAAAATTACACCTTTCCATAAAGTGCCGGTTACCTCAACCAAAAAAATATCGTATCGGAAAATATCTAAAAGTTGTCAAAAATATACGTTCTTATTTACTATTTCAATGCGATATTTTGCTATTAATTGCTGAAAAAGGTATCCGAAACGTAACTTTAAATTACAAAGGTCCAACGTTTGTACAAGTTCAATTTCTTTGCCAATTTCAATATTTTTCATAACTTCTTTCGCGTGCTGCCCTTGAAACTGGGATAATAATAATGATTCATGATATATACTCCAGAAAGAGTGTCTTTGTGTCATTAATCAATTTTTAAAATGAATTATATTTTATATTTTAATTTTAAATTCGTCCTGGTAGGTTCTTTAAATAATGTAGCTCCTTTTTAATCAATTTTGTAATGTTAAACGAAATGTTTAATATTATCATAGTTTAAAAATTCATTAATATATTTTTATTAGTCATTAATATATTTTTATTGACATTACACCGGAATTTAATTTTAGTTTTAACGCTAAGAATGGTATATATGTACATGTAATTTTCCATTATTTTCATTGCAACCTGTGGTTTTACTCATTACAAATAGTTACTACCTCTTGATATATCAGATCAAAGTCAGATTTCTCCTTTTCATTAAATTCAAAATTTTGCAGTTGGCAGTTGGGTTCTCATCCAATCATTTTGACATATCATATTGTATCTATTAACACAACAGAAACAGTTAACTATTTCCTCTCTTATAGTTTTGACTGAGAACTTCTAATGAATTACAAATCGGTTGAACAAAGTGATATTTTATTTGATTAATATTTGATTATTCCAATTCTACATCTCATTTAAATCTCATCCATAATTTTTGACGCTTTTATTCGCTTAGATTTACTTCATTTGCTCATGCGAGAAGTAAGTAAATGTTTAGTCTCTATTTTAAATATATTTTCATTATGAATTTTGTTATACCATGCTACAATAATTGAGCACATATCGTTCATATGAACTGATCACATTTAGGCAAAATATTCTCTAAAAAACTTTTAAATAATGCACCACAACGTCCACATTCTGCCAATATACGAAAAAGGCGACAAGATGGAAAAAATGAAGTATGTTTGGTAACAGGGTGCTCATGGCTACCCATGATCGTAAAATAAAAATAAAGGCAGCCGCCTTGGATCGTCAGCTGTTAACTGAATTGACAGATAGCTGAAACGAACTCCCGTTATGCTATATTTGATACGTGATGTACAAACTCCGGAATTTTCCGCAAAACGAGATCTGTACTCGTAAATTATTTTATTACTAACCCTTTAGGAAAGTCGTAAAGAATAACAGTTTACACGTGTGACTTAAATTCAAACGAAAATAAATGACCAGGAAGTAGATCATGATATGCAAACGACAAAAACAAACTTGTTTTTGTTGGAAGAAGAAGGGTTTTACACTTTGCAAAATGTAATTTAAAAGTTAATTATATGCGTACTTAATATTCTGTTTTTGAAACACAATGTGGAACACAAAAATATACAATTGTTTAGTAATTATGTTTTGGGGTATAATTGAGCACATTAGCTGGTAACTGCAAATGTTAATTTAATATTAACATAATACCATACATTTATTATTAATATAATTTTTAATATTTAAATATGAAAGCATTTATAATATTTATAATATTATTATAAGCTCGGTGATCAGAGCATACATAACAAAATGATAAATTTTATAATTTTTTAATAATGTATTATTGATTGTCATATTGCAGTATTTGAGTGACATGAAATTATACATATTATGCCTCAAAAATAATTTGAATTTAAACTGGACAACACAATAGTATAGTTAAGCTTCTTTCGGATATTCGTGTGGCGGTTAAAGAACGACAAAAAAAAATTTTCAAAGCAAAAGTATTTTGAAGACCTGCCGAACGTTTTATAAATTCTTCTGCAATATCATCAAAATTAACAGTGATATTGGTATTTACATTTAGAATTGCTATGCTGTTCGAGCTCTCTTGGCCCTTAGTTTATCTTAAATTAGATTTTAATCTACATAAAGATAATATAGCAAACAAAATTTTATAAAATAGTATTTAAAAATATTTTAATATGAATGTATTTTGTATTAAAAAATTTCACCTACATTTTTGTTGTCTAAGGAAATTGTAGGAAAATAAAAAAATAAAAGTATTTATTTCCAAAGAAATTTAGTAATATTAATAAAAATAAGATTAAGTAATTTATTGGTTGAACGAGTTCACAATACGTATTGTTCTAAATTTTCGGGAGTTAAATTGTCATTTAGAATGTTCTTAAATACAGAAAAACTTCTTTCCACGTCCGCATTGGTAATGGGAGCATATTTGAACCAATAAGGGCTCATATTTAAATAATTAATATTTATATTTGTGGTACTCAAAGCAGATGATTTTTTTCTACAATTTTATAGTTCTTATATTTTAAAAATATTTGTGTTATTTTTCTTTATATCACCACAGGGGCCTGGGACTGCATTAAATTTATCTTTAAAATTGTCAAGTTTGTTTATTTATTCTAGAAAAGGAAACTGTTGTTTTCCTAATGATTTTATAGTTTTACTTATGAAAGTAAAATTACATTTTATAAGTGATGTCGCCTAGATCTAGACTTTCTAGACTTTTGTCTTGTCTTGTCTAGATTATCAAGACTAGACTGGCTAAATTTTAAGTTTTAAGTAATATGATACATTAGTAGGTAAGTTAAAAGTTGCAATAAAAAATAGTAAGTATTTCTATCAATAAAGATATATATACTTCGTCAAGTCTTGTCTAGACGGCAATGCTACATATTATCATAGATAAATTATCTTGTAATTCTTGTTTGTTGAAAACATTTTGGCATTCCTGAATTATTTTACTCATAGAGATATTAATTTATACATCTAATTTATCAACAATAGTTGCCCAGTTGCTACAAATACATTAAAAAAGTTATTTAAGCTCTAAAACAAAAAATAAGCCTAAAATAAATTTGATATTTAAAAAAGCTCAAAAAAAAGGCATGAAATGATGGATGTCAAATAACATATTTCTGTGTGATTCATGCAGAATTGGAAACAATTTATATTTGCTTTTAATATTGATTGTAAGCAAAAAGTTTAGAAATCCGGTCTCTACAAATCACCTCCTGAAGATGGCCGAAATGATTGAGGTTCATTAAAATTTTTAAATTAATTTGACTACACCCAGTACTGTATTTTGTTTTCCTAAAGTTAAGAACATGTTGACAATAGTATGTATTAAATATGTATTAAAACAAACCTAAAATTTATTCACTTAACAACATTCAAAAGCTCGCCACTTTCCCCTCATCTAAATTTATAAATAGCTTTCATACAAACCCTTCTATTCTTCACGCCTACAAACTTTCTTTCTTTCATTTTATTGTCTTCCGTCTCAACACTCACAACAATTGCCAACCCACTACCCTACTTCCATAACAATGAATGGAATTACCCTTGTCCTTACAAATCGTATTTTTAATATTTCAAGTACATGCCTACACATTGTTTTTTATCAATAAATCTAGTACAATGTGTGGGACGATGAAGAGGATGCCAAAATAATCTTCAATTTCATAAGCTTTTAATTAGTGTTTCATATTTCGAAATCCTTTGTCACTATTAGGCAAGTTTACAATTGATAAGTGACCTGGGTTTTTCTGATGGTATTACGGGAATTTTTGTGAATATTCGTTAAATAAATTGCATTGTTTTATTCGTTATATTTTTTCAGATGGTAATTTTTTATTATTTTTTTAATTATTTTTTATTATATTTTTTGTAATTATTTTTTATTATATTTTTATGTTTTTTTTAATTAATATTTTTACCGATATATTAACCGGTTTAAACCGGTTACCAATTTATAAAAACCGGTTTTCGAACTAAAACCGTTATTATTATTACGTTTTCTGTACGGGTTAACCGTTATCAAGTATTTTATACGGTTACATGCCCTGGTTAATACACATTTCCGGGGAATAAAATCGAAGAACTACGTGCCTATCACATACTATGGGTCACCCTGTATTTAAATAGTTTCTGTACTGTGGTATTTGGCAAAAAAATTAATAAAAACTACATTGGAATTGTTATGAAACATAAATATTTAATAATGTTTTTGACCTGAATTGAAAAAAAATTATAATAATATATAAAGTAATTTACTTTAAAAGTATTATTTTTATTAAAAAAAATTTCTCTGATTGATTTATTCTGTAAAATTCGTCATAAAACAAGTTACCATGATTACAAAGTAAAATCGTTGTGAAAAACAATTTCTCATGTCAAATATGAATAAATAACAATTAATGATTATGCAATTAGTTAATAAATTATAAATTTAAGAAAAAGCACTTACGATTTTCGAGGTTCTGATCCATCCAATTTTCTAGAAATGTTTTCAACCATAGTTCTTTCGTGGTTTAAATATTTCTTCTTTCTGCATTTCTGTCATTTTAGAAACAAACCTGAAACTGTCAGTCTATAAAAATATTATGTTTTAAATATAACTTTTGGATAGGTTATATTTTAATATCTATTACTATACATTTTTAAATAACACATAAGAATTAAGAATTGAAAATTATATTATAATTTCTTTAGCTCTAGCAAAATAAAAAATATTTTATATTTTTCTAAACTACTCATTAATAATAAAAAAAACTATTAGTTATTTTTACAATTATTAAAATATATGAACATATTTTACAATGTATGCTGCACTATTATTTATAAAAAAATATTTTGCACTGTGACGTCGTTACGTCATCAGTCCCTATCGTCCTCGATAACGTATGACGGACTACGGCGTTACCTACGCGTCACACAATATAAAATACGTCGTCACAGCCTACAACACAGTAACTCATACAAAAACATAATAATTAGTCGACAGGCACGGTATAATAAAATATACAACCGCTGTCGCACTACTCGTTTCCAAATCTCGGGCGCCACTCTACGTAACGGTAGAGACGTCTAACTCGCAGGCTTCCAGTAACGACGGCCACGGGTATCTCAATGGAGAAAAATGTCCAAGGTTCGGATTCCAACATGGGTTGTGGTCGCTCGCTTGAACACAACATCACGGAGCGACTTTCCAAAAAAGACAGTAAAAAGACGTAAATAAAAGTATAAATAATTTCGAATAAAAATCGGTTATTCTTACAACCTGCGTTGCTCGCTCACCCACGTGCACGCGATGCGAGGGTGAGGTAAAAACGAACGCAAAACCAAATTCAGCAGAACTATCCTTGATTAGTCCTGGCGGTGGCCGATGGACAAGCCGAATCCTGTTCCGCGGCTCACGAAGCAAAATGACGGTTTCGAGGATTCTTTCTACGCCGAAATTCATCCAAAATTATCTCGATAGTGGTAGCGCAATCACTAGTTCTTCTCTGCCCCTAGTAATCGGATTTCACAAACTATCGTAACTTACGCACAACTCGTGCATGGGATGAAAATGAACGATTTTCTCAAACACACGTTTTGCTCACATACAGATGTGAAAAACGGCAAAACACTATTCCAATTTTCCTCTAAATACTTCACTTCCACTTACCTTACGTTCACTAGTGGAAGGATAGGAAAACAACTGAAAATAATTCAAATAAAAATTCTGCTTCACAACTTTTATTTTTTACGTCTTTATTTGGCCAAAAACTCACTCAAAAAAAGCCATGAGTCGGTCATTGACCGAGCTTTTATACTGTTCCCCTCCGCCCCTCCATCCCGGAGGGTGAACATAGTCACAGATCAAAAAATATCATATATAAATAAATATAAATAAATAACATTTAACATACAATATAACAATAATAAAAACAATACACTTACTATTGCCTTAAGTTACTAAACGAGTTAATTTCGCCGCATGAAATTAACTGAACGAGTAACTTGACTACAACCAAAACACATGTTCGATGGTTATGTTCTTCAAAACACCACTTTCACAAAAACCACTGCGATGTGTTTGGCACTACACTACGTAGAACATTATCTTGCATTTTATGGTGTTCGAATCAAGAAAATCAGAGTAATGGTTTGTAGAACAACTTCACAAAAACACGATGTAAACAAATAAAACTCCATGTTCTTCCGCCATTACTAGACATGCGCGCGCTGGCCTTGCGCGGTTGCTTGACTCGAATGCAAAATCTAGGCAATAGTTTTTAAAATATTTGGAAGGTAGCGCTTCGGTAAATTTGACTTCAAATTTACGTTCAAAAATACTGTAAAATAAAACTGCTTCGTGACGCTTCGTCACACATCCCCTTTTCTTCACAAAAAAAAACAGTAAAAAAATGCGTCTACCTTCCCACGCAAAACCGTAAAAAAACTCAATAATAAAAAAAAACGGTTATACTTCATCGGTCTTCCTCTTGTCCGCCTAGTGAACCATCAGCGCCTGAGCGAGAGTAGCCGACGAATCCGCCCCGGGATTCGTAACCGTCGCCCAGCTTAGGAAAGTGTATCCAGTCGGTGATGTCGTCGAATCTGCCGTAGGTGAACCTGCATGACGATCAGCGGTGCGTGTCGCCACTTCTGCAGCAGTGTTGACGGCACCTACTGTCGCTGCGTTACTCCTCCCGGCACCCTCGTCTCTCGACGTTCCATTCCTTGAATTCCTGGGTCGCGTTCCCAGGTGCTGACTGGCTGGCACTATTCCTATAGTCCATTACTATCAAACACACAAAAATTTTATCAACTTTTGCAATCAGTTTGGATCACGTTGGCTGTATACTTACGCTCTGGTTTTGCAAACAAACCGTAAGAAAAAAAATAAAAGAAATAAAACCAGGTTACGATATACAGCGTATGGACTCAAAGTACACCGATACGGACCGTCTTTGGCCGTTCATCGGGTGTAGAACTCACCAACCATGGTACACAAACACAGATCGACAAACACAACGGGACGTAAAAACGTGTGTTTGTTTAATGCCATGTGCGGACTCTAAAAAAAAAGAAGTTATCACTAGATGAGCTTCATTACTGCCAATCCTCTTCAACGAGCCAATCTTCCTCCATCTGAGGTTGCCGAACTGTCTACAGATGACTAACTTCTGGATCTTATTCGCCCCAGCAGCTAGAACGCTCTTCGTCGTGCTCGATACCCGACTAACCCAGGGCACCAGTCGAGCCACGCAAGAGGTATCCAGCTAGCTGCTGTCCGGGGAAATGGCCCTAAAAAAAAAAACTCGACACACCTGTGTCCCATGGCTCCCATGATCCTCGGCATCACTCTCGCTACAGTAGCCCTGTGACCCTTCCTCGTGCTCGACATCCAGACGAACCCAATGCGTCGTCGAGCCACGCGAGGAAGCCCTTGGCCACCTACTGTACGGGGTAACGGCCCGACACAACCCGTGTCCCATGGCCCCCATGATCCTCGGCATCACTTTCGCTACAGCAGCTCCGATCCCCACCACTCCAGTGGGGTAGCTGCTGTACGGGGTTACGGCCCTACAAAAAAAAATACCTCGACACTACCTGTGTCCCACGACCTCCTGATCCTTGTCATCTGTATTCTTCCGGTAATCCCTAGCCCTGGCTCGTGCCAGTAACAGCTGGTATAACTACGCTCGTACTGGCGATGTCTCGAGACATATCTGGCCAGTAGAACAGTAGCCATTACCCTGACTATGGTCCTCGCGGTACCCAAATGGCCAGCTTCTGTATAGGCTTGATTGGCACTCATCACCTCTTCCTGCATGACCGATGGAACGTACAGCTTCCATGTACGATGCTCCGTTTTTTTTTCAGTAAGTTTTTAATTCAATCTCGACTGGTTGGAATACCCACGTCCCTGCTCGGGCGCCAAAAATTATGTGACGTCGTTACGTCATCAGTCCCTATCGTCCTCGATAACGTATGACGGACTACGGCGTTACCTACGCGTCACACAATATAAAATACGTCGTCACAGCCTACAACACAGTAACTCATACAAAAACATAATAATTAGTCGACAGGCACGGTATAATAAAATATACAACCGCTGTCGCACTACTCGTTTCCAAATCTCGGGCGCCACTCTACGTAACGGTAGAGACGTCTAACTCGCAGGCTTCCAGTGACGACGGCCACGGGTATCTCAATGGAGAAAAATGTCCAAGGTTCGGATTCCAACATGGGTTGTGGTCGCTCGCTTGAACACAACATCACGGAGCGACTTTCCAAAAAAGACAGTAAAAAGACGTAAATAAAAGTATAAATAATTTCGAATAAAAATCGGTTATTCTTACAACCTGCGTTGCTCGCTCACCCACGTGCACGCGATGCGAGGGTGAGGTAAAAACGAACGCAAAACCAAATTCAGCAGAACTATCCTTGATTAGTCCTGGCGGTGGCCGATGGACAAGCCGAATCCTGTTCCGCGGCTCACGAAGCAAAATGACGGTTTCGAGGATTCTTTCTACGCCGAAATTCATCCAAAATTATCTCGATAGTGGTAGCGCAATCACTAGTTCTTCTCTGCCCCTAGTAATCGGATTTCACAAACTATCGTAACTTACGCACAACTCGTGCATGGGATGAAAATGAACGATTTTCTCAAACACACGTTTTGCTCACATACAGATGTGAAAAACGGCAAAACACTATTCCAATTTTCCTCTAAATACTTCACTTCCACTTACCTTACGTTCACTAGTGGAAGGATAGGAAAACAACTGAAAATAATTCAAATAAAAATTCTGCTTCACAACTTTTATTTTTTACGTCTTTATTTGGCCAAAAACTCACTCAAAAAAAGCCATGAGTCGGTCATTGACCGAGCTTTTATACTGTTCCCCTCCGCCCCTCCATCCCGGAGGGTGAACATAGTCACAGATCAAAAAATATCATATATAAATAAATATAAATAAATAACATTTAACATACAATATAACAATAATAAAAACAATACACTTACTATTGCCTTAAGTTACTAAACGAGTTAATTTCGCCGCATGAAATTAACTGAACGAGTAACTTGACTACAACCAAAACACATGTTCGATGGTTATGTTCTTCAAAACACCACTTTCACAAAAACCACTGCGATGTGTTTGGCACTACACTACGTAGAACATTATCTTGCATTTTATGGTGTTCGAATCAAGAAAATCAGAGTAATGGTTTGTAGAACAACTTCACAAAAACACGATGTAAACAAATAAAACTCCATGTTCTTCCGCCATTACTAGACATGCGCGCGCTGGCCTTGCGCGGTTGCTTGACTCGAATGCAAAATCTAGGCAATAGTTTTTAAAATATTTGGAAGGTAGCGCTTCGGTAAATTTGACTTCAAATTTACGTTCAAAAATACTGTAAAATAAAACTGCTTCGTGACGCTTCGTCACAGCACTCACCAATATAAATTGCTGCTTCTATAAGAAATTATACCATTTGAAATAGGTTCTGCTTCATTTCCATCTATTATTCCCTAAAAATAACTGAAAAAAGAAATTTATAAAAATTGCTTCATCTGTAAATTATATCAATATAATATTAAAGTGGAGATGTTGGTCCCATCCTCTATTATTTTACATTTGATGTTTAGAGGATGGTTAAGCCCTGCCACCACGACAAGGTCTCCCCACGACGGCAAGGGGGGAAGGGATGGTTTTGGGTTTAAGGAAAGGAGGAAGACTTAAAAGTATTGAGACTTAAATCTAACCGTGACTTAAAAGTTATTCGGCGCGACTTAAACTAATGCAGTGTACTTCCAGCGAAAAGGGTCAAAGGCATTGGCATGAAAACCAAGAAAGAAGTAGAAAATGAAAATATAATATTAATTATTATAGTCTATGTACAAACTCACTCCACAATTAGACATTTCAACACGCTAGCGGTCAGACACCCTTCCGGCCCTCCAGTACTAACGCCCAAAATGGTAAAAGGGCAGCAAGATGCACCAAGCACATCCGTAACTCTAACTTATAGACACGCTAATACGAGGGCGGTATCACAACCCTTCCGTGCAACCCATACCAACGTCCAGAATGCTGTAAGCAGAGAAAGGAGTGCCTCGACGTATAATATACTACGGGGTATTGCACATTCAAAATTCAAATATTATAATTGGAGGACTTTAAAATCAAAAATTATTTTTTTAGGGAAAAATTAATGCTTGAAATCAGTAATAGGAGTAAATTAAAAAATTAAATCTAGCAATATTTGCACAAAAGTGGCATAGTAAAAGTTGTGTTATATTTACATTTATAGTGAATTAAATAATGTACTGATAAATAAACAAAAGCAAAACAATTAATAGAACAAGGCACATTATAAACCTTAAATAAGTTATACCTAAAAGCTCGTCTTTACTGAAAACTTCCCGGGTAGTTTTGCAGTAAGGATTTGCTTCCATTCATACATCATCCTTATATCTACACATCACATCTCAGATCTAACCATCACACTATATATACATTTTCATACATTGTATTTAATCATCACACCTTATATTTAATCATCACACAATATATTCAATCATCACACCATATATTCAATCATCACACCATATATTTAATCATCACACCTTAAATTTAATCATCACACCTTAAATTTAATCCTCACACCTTAAATTTAATCATCACACGTTAAATTTAATCATCACACCTTAAATTTAATCATCACACCTTAATTTTAATTATCACACCTTAAATTTAATCATCACACCTTAAATTTAATCATCACACCTTAAATTTAATCATCACACCTTAAATTTTAATCATCACACCTTAAATTTAATCATCACTCCATATATTTAATCATCACACCTTATATGTAATCATCACACATTATATTTAATCATCACACCTTATATTAATCAGCATACCTTATATTTAATCATCATTCCTTAAATTTAATCATCATTCCTTAAATTTAATCATCACACCTTAAATCTAATCATCACACCTTAAATATAATCCTCACACCTTAAATTTAATCATCACACCTTAAATTTAATCAGCACACCTTAAATTTAATTAGCACACCTTATATTAATCATTACACCTTATAATCATCACACCTTATATGTATTCATCACACCTTATATGTATTCATCACACCTTATATTTAATCATCATACCGTTCCCTACATCTAAGCATCACACTTTATATCTAAGAAGCACACTTTATATCTAATCATCACACCTTATATCTAAGCATCACACTTTAAAATTAACCATCATACCTTGCATTCAACATACCTTATATTTAATCAGCACACCTTATATCTAACCATCATACCTTATATTTAAACATCACACGTAACCATCATACTTCACATGTTCACTCCACACTTTATACGTAGATCTCATTTCATACCTAATGTGCCAAGTCTTATTAATTTGTCTAGGAATAAATTTAATGCAATATATTTGCATGATACGGTATCAGTTAAAGTTAAGATTAAACAATGTCAACAATGTATCACGGAAATAATTTAAATTAAAAATGAGCTTATGGGAATTAAATTTAATGAAGTCGTAAAATATTCAGGGAGGATATTATTCTTAAATATCAAAATTGGACTTACTATTTCAGTGGTGAGAAAAAAAAACTGAGAAGTACCTGCTTCCCCCCTTACGTCTATATCTTATATCTAGAAAGTAGATCGAACCTGAAACAATAAAAAATATGAATTAGTTTATTTATAACAAAATTTGTTTTTAATAATTATAAAAAAAATATTTGTATTGCACACTAGTTTCAATAATAATATAGTAGTAGTAAATCGCAATCAATTATTAAAATTCAAATTAAAAAATAAAATTATAAATTGTGCTCACCTGATGATTGCTGAAAAGACACTGAAGATTTCTGTGTCGTTAATTATCATTTAAATAAATGAATAAAAGTAGGGGGATTACGAAATAGCTAACAGTTATTCAACGTTATATTAAAATTATTATATTAAATTAATAGTAGGGTATTAGTTAACACTGTCAAGTATAAAATATAATTTAAATAAAAAATAAATATGTATATGTAAATAGAATTGTAGTATTACCGATGTCTAGGACGTACGAAATTGGCACACCCAACGATGGGTAAGAAGACATAAGTGAAATATATGTTTCTAATTAATTTAATTATAATTGTTACATATTTCTTTTGCTCTGCCATATAGCATATAGTAAAACAATATACAGTGTGTTTGAAAATATGGAAAGGCCCTTTTATTTTATTTTATTATAACAGATGTACACTCAAACCAATTAGTCCCCGTATACCATAATAAAGGAAAAAAGTTTTCTATTATTTTAAAGTTTTTTATTGAATATTTGTATACACGAAATAAATTTTATATTATAACATACTATATTAATAAATAAAATAATGTATTGACTTTTTTAAATTTTGTATAAAATTTGTGAACGTTTACCGTAATTTTAACCGATATTTCTAAGGCCGACAATACCGGTAACCGTTCATCGTAAAAAATAAACTGGTTTTAGCGAACATTAACCTTCATTTTAATAATACTATTTAGTGCGAAAAAAATTGAATTTTTCATATCTGTTATATTTGTATTTGAATAAGACTATATGAGTCATGACAATTGGAGAGTCATAAAAATAGGTAGTCCCTTTGTCAGCTTTAGGCATCAAGTTTAAAATTGAAAAAATTACTTACATTTCTCTGAATGTGTTATCGGAATTTTTGTGAATTTCTAGTTTGATTTTGCATGCAGCATGAAATATAATCGCTTTTCATTTGTTCCTAATATTATTATTGTTTTTAATTAAGTTTTCTATTATTTTTTTTATTAACCGATTTAAACCGGTTTTCAATTTTTAAAAACCGGTTTTCGAACTAAAACTGTTATTTTTATAATGTTCTCAATATGAGTTAACTGTTAACCAGTATTTTTTTCGGTTACATGCCCTGATTATGAGTTATGAAATTTTAATATCCTTTAAATTTACTTTTGTTTATTCGGTTTTCATACTCAGAAATAATATAAATTGTATTTAAAAAAATTTGATGTTATTAATTTGACATTTGAAGTTGGGTGCAGTTGTTAGAAGTACCAATTTTACAACAACAAAAACAGTTTAACAGTATCTTATATTATTAAACTGTTGTCCATATAACAATAGGGCAATTGTTAACGCAAAGTATAAAAATGTCATTTTTGTCACCCGTTTCACTCGTTTGTCTGTTTTACTTAACAACTATATTTTTGTTTATGTAAGAAGGTGTGACCTGACATGTAAGACTCGTCATTTTATTTGTCTTTTAGTTATTAGTGGTTGTGGTTCGGTAGAAATTCTCAATTGAATTCTGTCTTTTATGGATAAAATGTGAACTGTGCTGATTTAATACATTTATTTGAAACGGAGTGATGTGTACATCTTGATTCTTACTATATACAAAATATTTCTCCAGCTATAGTTACAAACAGTCTTAAGTTACGGGGGTGAAAAGCACTACTGTCTTACTAATATTGATGATAATTTAAATAAATATCTGCGTTTACATATAACAGTAGTGGCCGAATAAATTACACCAACATAAATTTAAAAACTTTTTCTACAAATTAAATTATTTTTCAAAAATGGTAGTCCTATTATGCATGTTTTTCTTATTATCAGAGCCGGAGATAAATATTTTTTTTAATTTAGGGCTAAAGTCATTTTAGGAGGCCTGTATTAAGAATGTTTATTACAAAATGAACGATTTAATTGAGGTGATCAATAGATCAAGCCATAATTAATGCATGGTAAATCGTTTTACTACAATTCTTCGGTATTCCAAAAGACAAACAACACATCTGTCCACCGTACACCTAAACCACCCATTCCACCACCCCCAACCGTACAATTTATTTCAACAAGAGCGATTTAATTGAGGTGATCAATAGATCAAACCATAATTAATGCATGGTAAATCGTTTTATGACAATTTCGCGATATTCCAAGAGACAAACTATACATTACACATCTTCCACCAATACCCAAACCAAAATGAACGATTTAATTGAGGTGCTCAATAGATCAAGCCATAATTAATGCATGGTAAATCGTTTTACTACAATTCCTTGGTATTCCAAAAGACAAACAACACATCTGTCCACCGTACACCCAAACCACCCATTCCAGCACCCCCAACCGTACAGGTTTATTTCAATAAAAGCGATTTAATTGAGGTGATCAATAGATCAAACCATAATTAATGCATGGTAAATCGTTTTATGACAATTCCTGAATATTCCTTACGACAAACTACACATTACACATCTTCCACCTATACCCAAACCCAATCTAACCACCCATTCCAGCCCCCAACCGTAGACCGTTCTGCGCATGCGCGGCGAGCTACAACCCGGCCGGCCGTCAGTCAGCCGTGCGCCGCGGTCCGCACAGCTGCAGCGTGTGTCTGGTTGCTGTTCCTGCAGCCTGGCCTAACTGGCACGAGCACACTTTGCGTTTGCGTTAGAGTTGCTCTCGTCTATCGGGAGTCGTGTCCATCTGCTCTGCCTCACACTGCCAGCCTGCCGCACTTCTACAGACAGGTTAGTTTAGTTGGTGATTAATTGCTCATATTGTGGTTATGTACAGGATTCAAATTGATTAGATATGTGCTGTACAGTAATTGTATTGGTTGGTAATGAATTAAAATTTATCGCTTATACTATAGTGTACACTATAAGATAGTTGATTATAAATTAGAAAAATAAGAACAAAATAAAAACAATTGAAAGAATAGCAATAATAGTTGTATGAAATATACTATAGACGAATTAAAATTGGTTATGTACATATGTATGTCTTATTATTTAGTAGCACAGTTACACTAACCTAAAATATTACTTGAAAAAATAGCATCAGTATAATTCAAATTAATTAGATATGTGCAGTACAGTAATTGTATTGGTTGGAAATGAATTAAAATTTTATCGCTTATACTATATTGTAGCTGATTATAAATTTGAAAAATGAGAACAAAATTATAACAGTTGAAAGAATAGCAATAATAGTTTTATGTAATATACTATAGATGAATTAAAATTGGTTATGTATGTCTTATTATTTAGTAGCACAGTGACACTAACGTAAAAAATTACTTGAAAAAATAGCAGGAATAGAATTTTCTTCCCGTACTTGATATAATTATATTAATATATTTAGGTTTCCTGTAATCTAATAACACATTAAAATTATTTATTTGTATCATATAAATAAGTTATGTAAATTACATTTTCTACTATTATTAATCAAGAAAAAAACTATAATAAAAATAGTACTAGAAAGAACTAACGTATTAGCACCTAGTTTATACCACTTAAAATAACGAATATAAATTAATATTTTGACTGTTCAACTGAACAATATTATTGTACATTTTACAATACAAATTTCTATTTGCTTTTCATTTTGATGGTATTTGCATGCATTTTTGTTGGAAAATGCAGACTACTAGATTTGCACAAATATTAACTATTCACTCCACTTTTCAAGCATTAAATATTTTTTTTAAATTTATTTATTTAATACTCATAAATATTTCGTTGTGCTTTTATACAAATTTGGAGAGTGATACTATTAATACAAAAAAAAAATGTTAATGCAAATGGTAATAATCATATACGGTACCTACAATATTCCTTCATGGAACATTGCTTCAAGTGTCCAGGGTTTCAAGAAAAGTTTAACTTGTTAGCAATGGTGAGCTTAAACCTATAGTGGGTTTCGAACTATTGGGACAAATTTTATTTATTTCATATTTGAAAATCGAACCTTAGATCTCGTACTATAATCAATTAAAAAAATAGGTTTATATTCACCATAATCTCATAATCCAGAAACTTTTCTAGGGAGAAGCGAATTACCCTTTATTTTTAAGGTATAATCATAAAAATAATATATAAATTATATAATGACATTGTTAGAAATTAAAATTATACATACAAAAGAATAACTAAACTAAACTGGATAAAGCTTTATTCGGATCCAACTCCTTTCACTAGTTTTAATTTCCTTAATATAGAAAAGCTACGTTCAGTCGTAGTCATATTTGCAGGTAGCGTTATTATTATTAAAAATGTGTTTACTAATACATAAATACCAGCACCAAATTGTTTTAGAACTTCATTAGATTCATTATATAACTTAGGCATTTGTGTTTCTACAACAATATATCGGGAAATAGTTTTTGTTCTTGTCTATTCTGCACCAAATGGAACAAATCTTTATAATATTTGTATACATGAAACGTCTTTGCTCTCCAAATTTATTTATTATTATTTTCGAAATTAAAAAATTGTCCCGTCTAAAGGCGGGAGACCGTCCCGTCGCCTCTTTCTCAAATCCGCGGCTAAACTGATTTATGAATGTGAATTGCAACTAATTCTATGTGAGCTCATTTTCACTGTAATTTTGAATATTGCACCCAAGTTAGCTCAAATCGTTTCTGGAGAATATAAACATTGCATTTACATGACCATTAAATCTTAGTTATAACTTCATACTTGCAAACTTGAATAAATGTACATGTAAACTAATTTTAATTACTAATCTTGCTTCAGCCATGAAGCTAGGTAAGTAATTAAATAAATTTAACGGCAGAAGTAGAACGAAGAAAATAAATTATGAGTTTCACGGAAGAAAATTTTAGCGTTATGTGGAACACAAAAACTTTGACGTTTGTAATAAAAATGAATAATCCAGGGACATCATTCTACTTTAGAATTAATATACAAAATAATGTTGTGGAGTTATGCAGGTTGTAATGAAGAAAGTTTTGCCTGATGACAACAAATGAATTTGTCGACAATTTTTGTGTCATGCATATTTTACTATTTTGTTATTACTATTAAAATCATAAAACAGGGAAATAACAGAGTAATTCAGATTTTTATGCTAAATTCGAGAAAATAGGTGTTTTTATTATTTTATACTTTACTGTATTCGTACAAGTAATTTATGAAATATCATTCTCTATTTTATGGCTAGTGTTTATTTTTATGAAGGCATTACAAATGTAAATTAAATATAACGTTATAATATAAAACATGAAAACTGTAATAGTAAGCTATTTCATTTGAATTATAAAATGTGCAATGAAGATGTTTTAATATTATTATTTATTTTGGAGATGATTCAAATAAAAAAACTGATTTAATGTTTAATAGAAAATATTTTAAAATTTTTGATCTATTTATAATTAACATTATTTTATTTCAAAAACTAGGTAACTTGTCCATGGTAATGCATACTTTTGAATATTTTTGATATTTCAAATAAATAAAATTATTTTCAATTCAGTTAAATATCACACAATCTGTTCAAATGCTTTTTAATCGTGGAATTATCTTGAAATATCCCTCGAGGTATGATTTTTAGCGCGGAATATATTTTTATTTTTAAATATTTACAGTTGGTTTCTTGATGGCAATTTGTTTCAAAAATTTGTTTTACCTCGTGGTTTTGCCGTACAAATTTTTTACCTAGTGAAACTTCTACCAATATTATCGATAATATAATTAAACACATTAAGAGTGGCAAATGAAACAAATATAAACAAAAATAAATTTAAATTAAATATAAGGTTTAGTGATATGAGATACTGAGAAAGTATCGATAAGTATCAAAAATATCGAGTAAAAATTATCGCCACCAATATCGGATCGAAAGAAAGTAATGATATTAAAAAATATATAAATGTAACGTGAAAAAAAAAATAACGTATACATATTTTCTATTAATCTCATGTTTTACAATAAAAATAAATTGTTCCACCTTCTTTGCAAACACTAAAACATAGCAATTTAGTAAGCCTTTTCCCTTATGGGTAATAAAAAAGTTAGTTTCGTGTTCACAATATTTTAATCAGAGAAAAACAATTATATTTGATTAAATAAATTAACGTTTTCCGATACTGTATAAAATATGCTGATATTAATAAAATATCGTAAAATTGATATCGATACCAAAATACCGGTATTGAAAGTAGTAGTAGTATTGGAACATCTTTTAAAAATATATTGTCTTCATTAGAAATAAACTACTAATTTTAAAACATTAGGTTATTCTTTGTAAAACTATTAAGAATTTCTATGCATTCCAAGTTAGAAAATGCAATACACTTTGAAGCAAAACTACAGATAAATATCTTATTCAGCGTTTTCAATGTCTGCATTGCGGTAAAATGAAACCAATAAATTATTACAACTGTCATAATTATAAGTACAAGTCTGTGTGAAAAATCCCCATTTATTCAAATAAAATTCCCCTTTTAATCTAAAAATACCTGCGAGATAACTTGTCCGGCGTGGAACATAATTTCCAAATGAAAATTTATTCATCGCGTTCGACTGAAATGTTGTGAAGAAAGTTCGAGATGCGATATGCATCGTAATTTCATCAAAATCATCTCCAAGTCTCCCGAGGTATTTTTATCGTAGATTTTACTCTAATTAAACATGGATTAGAAGTGGGCTTATTTCGATTCGACGACGACAAACTTTCAAAGAAGAGTTATTTGTTTCTACACAAACACAGTTTTTTTTTCATGTTAATTGATTTTTGATGACAATACTCGATAGACAATAGAAATATTGATAAAGTGTACATAATTTTATTTATAAAAACGAAACTTGTTTCCAGGAATACAATTTGTATCGACTTTTTCCAAACATAAACAGAATTTTATTATAATTTTAAGAACTAGAAAACTTTGTGAGGAATTTTATTTTAATATTTTGTAATATTTATAGTGAAAATGCATAATATTTATAAAATACTGAACAATGTGTTATTTTTAAATTTAAATTATAAAATATGTAAAAAAATATTTGATATAATTTAAAATAAAACGATGTCTCTGTTAAAAATATTATATGTAAATATTTAACATATAAATTGCATAAATATATTACTCCGTTAGCCAACCAATTGGATTAAAACATTGTTATGCATATTCATCATGAAATGTATAAATATTTAACATTATTTTTCAATTAGCTTTTGTTATTCTGTAGATTTATCGCGAGAATCTTGATCCAGTGCGCTAAATCAAGTTAAGTGTCAGTTATTTTTACCCGAGTTGAGCAAACTAAAATAAAAAATCCATTTGTTTCTTTTTAAACAATTACTTCAGTATTTATTTATACGTCCGTCAGATTGGCAGGCAAGAGAGCGTTGAAATCTTAGACAGCTGACGATTTCAAAGTAAACAATGGCGTTGATGGTGACTTCCGAGATATGTTTGCTCTACAAAATACACGTAATTGATGAAGACTGATCGCCATAGGTGACATTTCAATTTTCCCATGAGTGCTGATATGCCCTAATGGAATACCTGGATGTACGAGTATTTCATATCCAGCTTCTAAATTGGTTCGATGAATATCACAAAAAATCATGTAGATATAGTAGAAATCTGGACATTTTAATATATTAAATATCACTTATTATTCTCAAGTGAATAATAGTATATTATAATACTATACATTTTCTATTCTTGCAAATTCGGAAAAACGCATAATTATTTTAGAAAATGACAACATAAATATAAACAATGATAAATGACTATATTGTCAGCTGTCAAACGGTCATAGGAAGGGTGATCCACAGCACGGCAGATTTAAATAAACGCGAATAATTGATTTCTGGTTCTGTGATTGATCGAGAAGAATGAATTATGACTCATATTTCACTGTCCTGAAATATGGCTACTATAATTAATCAAAAAATTAAAATAATTGGGATATATTTATACAGAAATAGAAAAAATGTTTTATTATACACAATACTGCCAACTGCTAGTTTTAATAATGGTTACATTTTATTGTAAGTGAGTGAAATAAGACTTTATTCATATCTAAGGTTTCTACGGATATGCTATTTAAACAATTTTTGTTTTTATTATATTTTAAAACTAATAATATTAAGTATTTTTTACTCACTTGTGAATTATAATTGATTTTACTCACTAAAAATAAACGCATAGATAATTTCACGAATATTAAGAACTCATTTTTTAAATAGCACTAGCATAGCATCCGATTATTGACGTACCCACGGTAATTTAGATTATTTTTTTCTAAAATGACATTTTCATATATTTGAACTAATTTTCCATAGCAAGCCACTACTGTAAGATAAAACATCGTTCATCTCACGTGAGTCAAATGTCATTATACATTTGCTTGTTAAACAACTAACTCATGAATAATGACTTATTTCACTCACTTATGTGTAAGTACTATTTTCAATATAAATGGATTCAATATATATTTCTATTTATGGAAAAAGAAGTATTACAAAAGTTTAATGTTACTTCCATACTTTTCAAAACTTTAAAGAATTTATTTATTTTTATTTATCATATTGCTCACGCGCGTATTATATGTCCTATAATATATTTCAAACACAGGTCATTAATAAACATGAATGATGAATGTTAATAATGCTCGGTTTATATTCATATTATATTAACATGTTATATTCGTAAATTAAAAATCAGAAATAATAAAAGTGTAATTTCCAATTTAAATAATTTTAAACACAACTTGCATACTTTATAAATAGTAATTCATGTTTTATGAATTTATAAAATCGCACAAAACTATTTTCCTTCGCATCTGTTGCAATATACCGAATCTTTTTAAGTGTGCTAAAGATAGACATCAAAACGAAATAAAAAGTAAACAAACAAAAATGTGTTCGGTAGTAGTGCAGCGTATAATGAAAGAATAAACTATTTACTATAACGTACGGGTAGTTCGAGCCCTTTGACGTCCTGATTTATATCCCATTCGCGTGCTTCGACTGCTTTCGCTCTCCCTTCGCGACCTCCTTACTTCCCTTTCACCAGGGCTTTCCAAAATGCGTTCACTTATCACAATCACAGAAATGAATAATTCCCTCAAGTAGCACAACTCGCATTTTTCACATAACACATTTTATATTTTCTGCAAGATACAACTTTACAATTCTTTTTTACCACATAAATCGTTTCTTGTTGCTTCAAATACAGCATTTATTTATTTATTTATTTGACTGTGTTACATACAGTATAGTTATTTATATAGCTAGTGTATAAAGAATGCGGAAATTATAGTACGAGATAAAAAAGATCAGTTATCTACAAAAGCAATTATAACAAAAATTAATTTCAAAAGTAAATAAAACAATTGATAAATGTGCCACCAATGTTTGGAAAGTAGCCGTTGCTAGGCAACATAAACTTTTTAAACACTAGGGCGTGAAAAGTGACTCTTTACAAACTCCAAAGAGTACATTAAGTATGTACCTACTTTATACCCGCTAGTTGGAGAAATATTATAACAAGTCAATAATAATAAAATATTTAAGGAAACAGAAGTTAAAGGTAAACCATTATTGTTTTCATCAATATGTCGTTGAAATCATGATTTAAAAATTCCGATTCCGAATTTCAATATAAAATTGTTTTTAGTCAAGTTCATATAGTTGACGCTTGATAAAACATTATTTAAAGTAAAGTTAAGGTAATATAAAGAACAGTAAGTAATTTTGTTTTACAATATTTATTTCTTTGGTTTTTGTCAATATTTTCTTAATTTTGGCGTTAAATTTTATCATATTGAACAATATGATAGCTTGAAATAATTCATTCTATAGATCAAAGTTCAAAGAACAATTTTTAGATTTTATAGTCTAAAGGTGGCTTTACACGATCAAAGAATTTGAACTATTTTATGTCATATTTTTACATCATATTCTTTGATCAAATGGCTCCGCTTTATACGTTCAAAATTTTTGAACTATTTTCCCTTATAAAGTAGGGGTATCAATAAAGAAAAGAAAAATATAGGTTGATCACAATGATATATGATTTCACATTTGTTTATTTTTCACTTTTGACATTTGATAACAACATAATCCCTAGAATTAACTAAAATTTGAAGTAAACGACCTTGAAATTTAGGACATGTTCTAAGTGAGAATTTCTATGTCATAGCATATGAACTATGAACAGTCAAATTTCTTTGAACGTGTAAAGTGTCAGAATCACATTGAACAATACGAAGTTGTAGAAATTGATGTAAACGTATAATCGTCTAAAACGCTCTTAAAACGAGGTATACGTAATAGGTTTGCAGAATCTATTATAGCTGTGAATATTACTATTATTATGTTTTTATGTTCTGTGAATTTAAATTAGACACTTAGATGAAGATAGAGAGACGACATGGTCTGCGTATAAATGAAATATTTTCTACAATGATCTCCATATTTTAAATCATTAATGGTCCTGATTGCTGAATTCCCCAAAAATAAAATATAATTAAGTAATAAGTTATTATTTTCAACAATAAGTAAAACTTCAATATAACGGATTTATTCGAACAAGAGGGTAACTTTTAAAAATATGTTTTCCGAACGCATATATTAGTAATTAATATATTATTAATTTTTTGCTAAATATATAGCAAAATATAAAATATATATAAATATAAATGTATAAAAACAATAGAACACAGAGTTAGTTAAAATAAAGTTTATAAAATCGAGCAATGGGTATAGAAATTTTGTTGGTTTAAATATTATTGGTCCTTGAAACTTGAAACAATTTAATGATATACGAGTACCTTAGTTTGTCAACCTATACATTCTCCATACAGTGCTTAGCATACATTCGATTACGAAGCTCTTGTGTACCGGTAGTTTCACCTCTGACCTATAACGAGTGATATAAATTTTAATAACGACGATATATGGGACATTCTCCACCCCATGTCGGTAGTCAAAACCATAGCGGAATGAATACCATTTCCTGTTCTCGTAACTCTGTAATGTAAAAGTAAATATTAGGTAAATTAATTCTACTACAGTTCTATATTTGCTTTGCTCGGCCATGGACTCTAATTCTAATTAATGATTTTATTATTTAATGTTGCGGGTACGATGACCTAGTTCATTAAAGCGGTTTTTCGCTTGTCATGGTTGTAAGATATATTTTGATTCAATCCATTTGCGACTTTTTGATTCGCAAAGATTTGTTAATCTTTTATTTCCAGAATCGTGTTTGTTGAATTGAAAGTAACTATTTTTAAAAAGAAAGAATACATTAAGAATTAAATTTAATAATATTCTTAACCTTACAAATTTAAGAAGAAAGTTCTTATCGTTAAGGGTCAAACTAAAAGTAGTAGACACTAATAAACATAGATTACTCATCATGTAACTTGAAATAATTTTATTTATTAGTTTTATATTAATTATTTATACATCGCTAATGCACACAAATAAAAGAATTTGGTAGTTTTGCAAATAGATTTCGCTTATCCATTGAATGAGCTTGAATTTAATAGTGTTTAAACTCAAATTTAAAACACTTAACTATATTAATAGTAAAGTTGAATATATGTTAAAAGAGTTTTTATACTTTACATTAAATGTTGCCCTTTTGTTTTATCGAAAACAATTTAATAATATAAGATATTATTAATTTTTTTTGACATTTTTGTTGTTGTAAAATTGGTACTTCTAAAAACTGCACCCCACTTTAAATATCAAATTGATAGACTCAAAGATTTTTAAATGTTTTTTAATACTAAGTTCCCGGTATCGTTGTATTGCGCGCTCGTTAGTTTGCGCCACAAAACATTAATCCGGGAACCAATCGTTACAACACTTGATATGTAAATAAATATATCCATGAACCTTTCAAAAAAATTTTAAATCATATTGGCCAGGGCCCTAAAAACCATTAATCCGGCTCTGATGTTACTTTTCATGTTACCCTATTCAGTTCTATGACTTTGGAGCATTGTGTCTGTAGATCTTTAAATTTGTTGACTTCCTCTGTCTCTCTCTAAGATGTGACGAAACTTTCCGATTTTAAACAATGAGCCCTTTAAATTTGTTGCCGTTCCCCATCTCTCTCTAATTTTCGTTTCTCTGTCTTACTGTCGCTTCTATATAAACCTATTCTGTGCCTCTAGCTCGATTTTAATAAACACATTTTCGTCCTCGTCACATAATAGTTACATACAGAAGCAACACTCCGTGTCGGTACCTTTCATATTACCCTTTTCAGTTTTATGACCTTCGAGCATTGTGTAGACCTTTAAATTTGTTGACTTCCCCTATCTCTCTCTAAGATGTGACGAAACTTTCCGATTTTAAACAATGAGCCCTTTAAATTTGTTGCCTTTCTCCATCTCTCTCTAATTTTCGTTTCTCTGTCTTACTGTCGCTTCTGTATAAACCAGTTTTTCGTCCTCGTTGCAAAAACAACAATACTAAAACAATATCTGCTTTACAAAGCAGTATCCTACTTTGTCCAGCCTTGGGTAAGCTTGGGCAATCTTAGACTGTTGCTGAAGTTCGTGACCCCTGCCAGATCCACACTTACAACTGGATTACTGTAACGATTCGGCGTTTCCGCAGAGGCGTTATCCGTCATCCAACTTCCCTTTCCTGGTTCCCGTGATTTTACTACCTGTGCATTTGCCGCCCAGAACTCCAAAGTGGCTCTCGTAAAACCAGACCAATCACAGCAATGAATAGAAATCCTAAACTTTATGTAGGAAATGCTAAATTATATCCTGATAAATGACGGCTGAGAATTTGCTAACGATCAATAATTTGTGATCGGTGATGAAAGTGTAGATTAAATTTTGTGGTGTACAAGGGAAATAAGAAAAAGTGGAGTGCTGTTTAATTAAAAAAATTGGCACACAGCGAACTCACCTTTAATATAACTATAAATAAAAAAGCAAATCTGTAAAATTTTCTTATTACTACGCAAAAAAATATTCTCGACTTGAACGTTGAAATAAAATATAGGAATATATAAAGTGTTAGATTAATACAATTTTATTTAGAATTCAGAGGGTGAAAAGTGTAAATAGTAAACAACATAAAAACTGACACACTAGCAAATATAAATAGTGCAGGTGAAAATATATGTCATGTAAAACAGAAAAAAAATGATGATAAAGTAAATGACAGGACAGATATATTACGAGCATATTCGTTACTAAAATAGTATCAAAACTATTATAATTAATTTTAAAAAAATTTGAAAAAGACATAGTATTTGTGGATTTTTCCTTCTTTGTGAATTATTTTTGTTTCTGTAGGAACTACATTTCATTAAAGATTGTAGAAATAATAATTAGTTCGACAATCCACTCATAATCTGTCATCCAATTCAAATTACATTGACAATTGTAACTAATATAAATTGCCCCGGTCTGTAAATTTGTTTTTAATTGATAAGTCACTAAATTAATACATATATACCTATATTTTACAAATTTGTCATGATAAATATCATTTGTAACTTCAATTTTATGACTGGTTTTATATGTGTATGATATTCGAAATCTGTAAAATTCGTAAATCGTCAAACTAAGATAAAACATTGTCTGTAAGAATATTTGTAGAAATATATATGTATAATTTTTTTATTGTGATTTGGAAACACTATAACCACTATGATGATTGCCATGATTAAATTAAAAAAAAATATATAAAAACACTTTGCACATGGAGATACTCAAAACAATAAGCATGTTTCTATAATTAAAAGCATTTGAATATATTTCTTTTGTATTTGCAAGAAATGTAAAGATTCACTTTCTTATAATCATTTCATTTTATCTCGATTTCCTCATCATTGCTGGCAACAGTTTGGTGCAGAAAATCCCCTTGCTGATAAATCTCCGTCTCACATGCACTTCTCTTGTTGGATGTACGCCAACTTGATGAACACAGTGCACTTCGCCTTTCATTTGTTAAGACCCGCTTACACGTCACTTAGAGGAAAACACTGGGAAAATATCAAGACGGATGAAGTCATAGTTGTCACTTGTCACGTATTGGAACATGTCAAATCGACACGCCGGAAATAGAATGTTGAATGTTTGAAATATGTCATGGATTGAAGTGTGGATGCGGAATTGAATAGCGGATGAAATAGGCGCATATATTTACAAATCTAATTAAAATGTGCATTAATTATAATTCACTAACTACGTAATTTTAAACGCATACAAATAAAACAAACGTGCAATGATGGAATAATGCGTAATGCATGGGAAAGGTTACGAGTTCAGATCCTACACTCGGCAACGACTATTTGTACCAATAAGTGTCTTCCGTTTTATGTGAATGGTTTCTAACTCGCTATAAACTCCAGTTCGCCAGGTTCTTTAAGCTTTATAAATTACAAATAAACCTGCAAGAAGTTCATTACAAGTAATTCCACATAACTATTTCATCAAAATAGTAATTTTAAACACCCCCCGAAATTAATTAGACACTTTATTAAAGTTTGGATTATTTAATACCACATTTTATTTTATCGTTAATATATTATCTCTATAAAATGAATTCATTTTTGTTCTCCTGATTCTAAGTAGAGAACAAATGATTGGACGATCTTAATTAAGATACCATTTATATTAAAAATCAAAAAATTGTGTATCTAAAAATGAATTTGGAGTCAAATGGAATGTATAGTAACTTTGTTCATGAAAATAATATGGGAATTTTTACTTTCGAGGTTTCATTTAGCAGGAAAAAACTACAAAAAACCGATGTGAGCCTTTTTGAAGTTTATTGATCTTTATGATAAGTTGCTAAAGTTTATTAAAAATATGCGAAATTAATTTAATTCTTACCTGAGAAGAGGAAAACATGCAAATATTACTAAAAAAAAGAATATTAGCTTGTAAACTAAAAACTAAAAAAAACAAGAGAAAATATGATAATAAGAAGTGAGACGGCCCTTGGTCCTGCGATAAATTTCTTTTTACCTCCCGCCTATCACGTGATTAGCTTTTGACTAAAATCGGTTAACCGGAACTAGTACATTACATGAAGCATTCAATTTAGACGACTCTAAATTCCTTTTTCTCGCAAATTACTTTATTATTAAACATAAAGATTATTTAATTTTCTACCGGCTTGCATAATTACACTTTATATGTAACTTCTAGCTATATAGAAAAAAATATTAATTATATTAACTTTACACAACATTCAAGCTGAGGAATTGTGGTGGAAGATAATGTGTTGGACACATCATATTTTTTATTTATTATTTTGTAATAAAGTACTGAGTGATAGCAATAAAGTATAACTTAAATAAACAATCTTTATTTGAAAACCCTCTCTGAAAAAAATAGGACTGCTTCTGGGTCAATGTCCCCTCTTATGTCAGTATACACTGACATTTGTAAGCGACTCGCTTAGTGTCTTCCAAGCCATCTCAAATCCTATTGTTGTCCACCCGATTATACAAAATATCCTGTCTCTCATGAAATATCTCCATGATATAGGGAAGGATATTTCATTTGTATGGGTACCCAGTCAAGTTGGGATGACAATGATTCTGCTGATGTCACCCTTGCCTAACCACCAGACTTTGCCCTGATGCTAAAGAGGGAAATATTGACCATGTGGCAACAAAAATGGGACTATATGCACTCTACCAAGCCAACTGTTGCACCTACCATTTTGCCTACTTACCTGAAAAGAAAAGATCTAGTCTAGATTCACTGTCTGAGATTGGGTCATATAAGTCTGATGCATAGCACCGACTTAACAGGAAAAATTCCCCTCTTTGCAACAGACGTGATGTTACTATTTAATGACACAATCAGACAACTGTTCCTTACAGACCAGGACTTAAGTATAGAGCACTATCGAACTTTGAAAAGCTGAAGAATGCTAAAATGTATGTTGTCGTGATAGAAACGACATACTATGAAGCATTGTCTTTGTCTGAAGTATAGAAATACCAATGATGTTATCTCACTTACTATTACTTTTTAAATTAACCTCGAAAAGTATGCCAAAATAGATAGTGTCTTTGTCTGAAGTGTACATCTATCTATAGTGTTATCTCACTTGCAATCACCTCTTAACATACCTTGAAAAATACGCTAAATTTAAAATCTGTCATCATAATAACTTCATAAATTTAGCATTGATAGCGACGTTGTATGTTAATGCCATGTGGTCGGGAGTACACAACATTCCATCATAATATTAGTTCCAAAGGCGTGGACTTAACATGCAGCACTGTGGAACAGTGATTGGTTGTTCGTTACTTTTCTGCCTCAAAATTTTCCTATCTTAAAGGCACCTTACGAACATATAGACATATCAGAAAAACACTTACGGTAAACCTTCCCTAGGATAAACACATTCCACAACATATTTTATAATTTATCTGTGAAATGAAAACGGTGAATCCTTCACTTGTGATGTGATCAAACATTTTTTAATCATTAACTCTATTTATAATAATGCATCAATTCAAGAGTATAACTTTTTTCAGAACTAGTTAAATTTTAATGTATTATTTTAAGATGCCTTTCTAAAATTATATTTGCAAATCGAAAGAATAATCTCATTTTTGACAATATTCTTCCTGAGAATATAGTGTGCCATGTGCCAATAGAAAAAGAATAAGTAATTCTGCAAATAAAACTTTTCATTGAAATAAATGGATTTATTATACTTTACCCATTTTCAAGAATATGGAAAAATAATGTGACAAATGACTAACCATCAAGTTTAAATTTTGTTAAAAAAGTTCTATTCTCTTCTTAGAACAAGTTCTAAAGGCGGGTAATAACAGAAATTTATCGTTCACCATAAAATATTTGTCGTAAATTGGTTACCAAGAATGAAAATGTATGACATCACTAAACAACGAATTATTAGAAGTTTTTCGTGATAAATTCTAACACATTTATCCTGCAATAATAAAATAAATCATGAAACGCTATAATCCACAGTCCTTCCTTAAATAATTTACTCTTCCATTCGTGTATAATTCAGTTGGAAGTTCTTGGGTCATTCGTCTTATATTTAAACATTCATTTGACTCGGCAATAGAAACACTTCTGTGCTTAATCCCACTTATCCAAGGCAATTAAACTTTCAAGTCCGGCCCTGTATCTGCCCATCAAATATCCCCGAGCCCACGCAGTTCCTAAACAGAGGAAAGTAGAGTCTCAGTACATACACCTCATGTGTGATATTAGAAGACATTTGCTATTCTATGTGCGGTTGCCTGGCAACTACATTGTAATGAAAATGGGGACGTGGAATGTGTGTAGAAGGGTTAGGATCATCCTTTGCTGGCTTGCTGGCTGTCTCAGAATTATACAGGGGCTTGTTTTTCATTTTATGAAACCAGGAATATGTGGCGAAGGTGATTGCTGGATGATTAAATTACGAATTCGTAACACAAATTGTTAGGAATTGCCTTAATCTTAATATATTCATGGTATTTTAAATTGATATTAACTTATCAAAATAACACTACCATATAACAAAATATTCTTCAGTTCTAATAAAAAAAAATTCACGCATTTGTTTACTCTATTTTTACTGTTCTCGAACATAACCTCAACATTTATGTTCAAGACACAAAAAAGTAAAATACTTGTCAAACCTTTTAATAGACTTAAAAAGAAATCTGATGCGTTGATTTTTTCATAAGTACGCATTTTATTTAATATAGATAACAATTCTTTATAATATATATTAATTGAAATTTAATTTACATTTACTATCATGTCGTACAATCGACATACAAGTTCCTTTTTAAAAGAACGAAATAGTTAATTAAATGATATTTACTTAAGCTACAAGGAATATAAGTAAAGTATAACTTTTGAAAAGTTCTGCTTAATAAATTTTTGCGCCACCAGCAGCAGCTCCTATAGCTTTCACGTAAAACTACTGTATTGTTGCAGTCCCAAAATATTTTAATATTTTGAAGTGTAACACTATTATAAGAAGTTTTGTTTTCTCTGTTGTACACATGCGTATTGTGTCATTTCAGGTGTTCATTTGCTGAAAAATTATTTCTAATTTGTAATTTGAACTGCCAATTCGATTCTGACATTTAATTGTGAAATATATGTAGGGGGTAAAATTTTTTTTTGGGTCTGGAACACTAGCGCTCACTAAAACTCCCAACTTTAAACAACGTTAAAGTATTTGTAAAATGTGACAGTTAACCTGGCAGTTCAGATTTATTTATTTGCAACTTTTTATAGTTACTTTTTTCCATTGCTAGACGACCAAATATATAGGAAATTCATATATTTTTCATAATTATCCTGCTAGGAGGAAAGCTGTTGTTTGTAACTTCCCGTTAATAATGGTAACCAAATAACGGTTATCTTGATATTACGACTTATATTTCTATGGAAGTAAGTTAAACTTACGTGTATGGTGACGCGAGAAGTATATAAACCTAATTCAAAGTAAAAAATCTATTTTTAAATCTAAACATATTTATTAACCAGGCTTTTTTTAAATGGGTTATTCACTTTTCAGTTGTTATTAGAACCAGATTAAACAAAGTATCTTTTTAAAGTGAAAAGTATTTGTTTTAGCTGAATATTTTTTAATCGGCTATTTATTTTTATCTGTTAATTGGTCTTTATTTACCGTTGTGAGGACCTTATTTACAGGACTGTAAAATCACAACTGTTCTTTAAGTGATATTCAAACACCAGCAAGGACAACTTCAGTAGTTCAGGCGATACCCGTAAAGAAGGAAGAGATAGTGTATGATAATTTATGTGAAAAGAATGCACTTACTGCAAGTAAAATTTGTCAGGTCAAGGTCAAATTCTTGAGACCCTTTTCCATCTAAAAATGTTGTGCCATAGTTGATTACACATCGTGTTTTATGAATAGAACTATAAAAATAAATTCCTTTTGGACTTTACAAAAAACTGTTAACTATCTACTTGCAAATAAGAATAAATATTTATGTATGTATATGTGAATATGTAGATAATATTCAACCCCCGGGCATTTTCACAGCACAAAGAGAATTACATTCCTGTAATGAGAACCCATTCTGTGTGTGATTAGGAAAGAGTAAGCATCGTATGTGATTGCGGATTTCTAGTCGGGAGATTTTAGGTCACTTGTAATATTGAGAATTGGTTTAAATGTGGTGGAGATATGACGCAGAAACTAGGAAGTTTGTATGGGTAGATACTATCTCTTACAGTCCGTGGAGAGCAGAATGTTTATTGGAATGTGAGTTCTCCTATTATCGTACATATTCGAAGGTTATGTACGTTTATAATGGCCCAGAATTATTTTGTTTTCTGGAATGGTCTCGTAAAACTTGATAATTCAAATGTTTTCGATAAGGGTTATATCTCTTAAGATTAAAATTATTGTAGTCTAGATAATATTAATATATTTTATTTATTTCATTTTGGTATCCTGTAGATATTTAAACATAAAATTTAATGTAAAAAATATTATGTGGATATCACACGATTTCCTGGTATATTAAATTATACACATTTTTGCTGTGCTTTATTTAAATTTATTGCTATCATTCTAAGGCTAATCGTTCTTCAACTTCCATTAATTAATGTATAATGCAAAATAATTTGATTTAACTAACCAATGTTTAGAGATTATGTAAGGCATATTATTAATATGAGAGATGTATCTTAGAAGGGGCAGTTATTGTAGTGTAGTGATCCTGTTTAAGAAGTGTCAGTAAGATAAAGATTGTGTATATAATTGCGGTATATTATTTGTGCGTGTGAGTGGACCTCATTACCGATATTGATGTGATTTTCTTACATAATATAGGTATAATCAGAGTTGGCCTGATTTAAATAATTTGTTTTAAATCATGATTTAATTATATTTAACAAATAAAATACTTTAGTAGAATAAACTTGAGAAAATTATGTTTCTGAGCTACACATTTTAAAAATTGTGTGACACTTGATAACTCTTGTAATTTAGAGGAAATTTATATAGTTGAAAATTACAATTTAGCATATTTTCTGTTTTAATCGGAAAAACAAAGGACTATAAAAAGTGAAAGAAACAAATATAGAATTCAATCTTGATGCAAATGAAAAGGCAACACAAAATTACACTTTACATTATTCACACGATCTTTCCCACGTCTGCATTTCGCTCCTCTTTATTTCAATTTTTAATTACACCTCGCCAAATCGAAACCATGCTTTGGAAGGTTTTGTGAAAAGAAACAACAAAAAATTTAAAGGCGCTGTGGGAGTGCAACGATGTGGCAACTCTGTCCTCATCTTAAAAGCATTGTTCCTGTTTCAGATTCAGCCTTCGTGCTTGCCTCTGTTGCATTATAAACCAGAAGGGTGGAAAACTAACCTCTATCTAGTGTGCATCTGCATCACTATCATATTTTTGTACTGTAATCTTTTACTTCACAAACATTCTCTTCAAGAATGGACTCATACACGTACCAGACATTAATTATTATAATGTGAACCAGAAATGCACTTCAGATTTAAATTATGTTATAACATTGTGCTCTGAAATGGAAATACTATTTTTATAATCACAACATGGTTTATTGTTTCATTAAAATTTAAATATTATACTGCTGCACTACTTGAATTAATGGCTATAAAACAAAACAATATTTTATTTGAGAACTGGAAATGTAAGACATAAAATTCGAATGTGATCAACACATTTTCTTCAATATACTATAATATGTTGTTTTTTATACTTTACTTATATCGAAAACGGCTTAATAATATCGGATAATGTTAAACTGTTTTTGGTATTGCTTTTGTAAAATTATTGCAACCTAATGTAAAAGTCAAATTGAGCACCTCGAATATTGTAAAATGTTTTTTAATACAATTTGGAGTTACTAAATATGGAGACAAAATAAACAAAGTTATATATATATTTTTTCACAAGATTATAAACGAATTATGACAGTTATTGTGTTCAACTTCGTTCAACAGGGTTAATATTTTACATAAATCCCCAGATTACACTTAATTAATTTTTGTAATTTAAATGTAAAAACAGTATATTATATTCGTTTTATATACGACATATTGTTCCATTCATGTTTTTGGAACACTTCTCGTGCCCTAAACAACTCATCATCAATGTATCGTCTTATAAAATTTGTATAATAATATTTTAATATGCTTGATATACGCATAAATAGAATAAATTAATGAAGTATATAATACCCGCGCAGATATTTAAGTTATTATGATATTGACAACAAAATGATATTAACAGTAGATAATTTGTAGAAAAGAATTATTCATATTCATAACATACTTAAATAAATTTAATTTAAAATTTCTGATCTATTAACTACGTTAAAGAATTTATATTCAAATGTAAAGTATTCTATGGACCAAAAATTACAATTAATATATAAATACAAATACTAGAAAAATAAATTTTGTGGTTAACAAAATTTTGCATATATATTACATTTAAATTTGCAAATTCTTGTTTAGTACTAGTAAACAACAAAAAATACAAATAGTGCTGTGATATGTAAATTTGTATGTTTAAATTTTTAACTAGTTTTGTATTGTGAAAATTTTATAAATGCGAAAGGTAAAAAGTTTGTTGAATAAAAAGCGAATTCTCAATAAAATATTATCGAAAAAATGTTGAGGAATTTTAAATGAAAGGAAGTTACGAATAAAACAATTAAAATAAAATTCCAAATATTTCCGGTTTGAAAATATTACAATTTAAATTCTCTCTAACCTAAAAGTTCAGAACATTAGCGCAGCCATCTTGAAAAAAATTGGGTATCGAAGCAGTTGAACAAAACATAACTGTCAAATGAATTTTCATTTAACCTCATCTAAAGTTGTCGAAGAATATAAACCGTCTTAATTAAATTATCCCTTAGTGTTTCGATAAAACTTTCTGTTTCACATAAATTAGAAGCTAACGGGGCGATAAAATTACGAATTGTCATTTTAGAGCGTTCATTTCGTCCGCCGGAAGATTCCATGGCCAGAGTTGATGTCCGCGAGCAGTGAGGAACGCTTAGCAGGAATTTATTATTCATGCACAGTCGTGTTTTTTATGTTTTCGTCCTGAGAGCCGGAGGATAACAAAGGTTCGTCATAGCCTTCTTCCTAAGCATAAATTATCAATCCACTTTTTAAGTTTTCGTCCTGTTTCTCAACGCCTACTCGGTTTTATTTCATTTTTTATGCATTTTGTCGCCGAATGAAATTCGGTAAATTTATTCAAGGATAAAAGATGAAATATGATGTAGTTGTTGCTTCTTGTCTTGGATCCATTCTCTGGGGCCTAATAATGAAATTATGGAGGCTCCATCTGACATAATCTAGTTGCTGAATTTTTCCTTTCTTCTTTTCACTCTGTATTAACCCTGTTTTACAATACTCAAAGGTTTCTCAACTTGTGTTACATTTGTATTGAATGTCACAAAAGAAAAATTCCTCTTCTGTATAAATCTGTACTATTGATTTCATCATTATTTTATTGTCTTTTACCAACAGTAAAGTGAAGCAGATTCACTTCTTCCAAGTCTATACAGAAACTTTGTTCTATCAAGTTTCATATTTATTAAGTTGGTAAGCTTTCCTTAAACACACAAACATAAAAATATAATATCTTGTCGTGAATTGAAGCCTATGGTTAATGAAATATTAATCCATAATTTATAGCAACATTCCGTGTACAAACAGTAATTCCCTTATAGAAATTACTTTGTTTGTAGTTCATTTCCTAGAGTAACGAATAAACAAGGCTTGTTTATAGAGCATTTATAGACGGGAAATAAAAACAGAGACATTTAATATCGATTGTACAGTGTTTATAATTATAATGGCGGTGTTCTAGCGCAGTATTGATATTTGATGCAGCCAGATAAATGTCAGCTCATATTTTTCGTGTAAAAAAACTACATATACGATACAAAGTAGAAAATGTAATCAGGGCGTGTGGCACACTGTACTATTTACACGTGTATATGCTGGTATCTGATCATTTATATATGTACCTGTATAATAATATCTCAAATTCATTGTTACATTTGATTTTATCTTCGGTTTAGTTGAAAAATGTAATGTATTATTATGTTCTATTTATAATTTTTTGTAGTTGGGAAAAGATTGATACATACAAATTTCTTAATTTAAAGTACCATCAGTTCGTGTAGCTCTATAAATATAACTACGTATACCTTTTATATATTAAGTGTATTAGTAGAGTATTAATTATGAATTTTTGTGCTATTAAAATATTTAGTGTTTGCTCTAAATCTTGACCTGCTGAAACTGAATCATATTCTAGGGCACACGACTGCTCTAGACTGTGCTGTGCTCTGGTTTCAGTGAGTCAAAAATCAGAGTATTCTTAAGTGTCTGGCCTAATACTTCACTTGTTGTAACCAGATAGCATTCTGGAGCATACAATTGTTTGCGCTAATTCTTGACCTGCTGACACTAGATCACATTTTTGTAGTAGCGGCTCGTGAACTTTATGAGCACCGAGGCCAAAAAATATGCATTGACGACCCGTTACATTACTCAAACCATGCAATAACATTAATTATAGGCAAAATAAAATATTAAACATGAGCCAAAAAATATATAATTGTAAATATATTAGTGATTGTTGCATTTCGTACTACAAATTCTGGAGCAGAATGCTGCTCAAGAATTTGCTTTGGTTTCATTGGGGCAAGAATCAGGGCATTCTTAATTGTTTGCAACAGAAGGCTGCTCTAGAATGTGTTCTGGTTTCAGTGGATCAAGAATCAAGAGTATTCTTAAATGTTTGCTCTAAATTTTTGACTTGCTGAAACTAGTTAGTATTCTGGATCAGATGACTGCATTAGAATGTGCTCTATTTCAATTTTTTGAAACTGTTGACCCTAATGATTTTAATTTAAATAAATACTAATTGATTCTTAGGGGTCTTTAATGAAACCTGATATTCTCATTTCAGTCGAATTAAAAATAAATGATACCTACGTACATTCATTGGGCAAATCAAAGATTTATCAACCCTCTCGAAATTTCTCTGTCCAAACTGTATCGATTACACCCAAAAATACTTCATCCCTTGGTTCTGTTTATAATGACTGCGCGACGTTGCCACATCGCTGTATCTCCAGCTGCTGTGCCATGCCAGATGTAAGATTACCTGATGCTTGCGGCAACACTGTGGCTTCAGAGTGACATAGATACGGAAACAATGCTATTGTGTGGGAGTGTTGCGTACAGATGAATTTGTGCTGGAAATTGTTGGTGGTTTTAATAACTGGTTCATATAAGGTGGGCACATGACAGATGACTAATAGAACACGTATGTTCTACTTGTACAATAGTGAGGGTTAAAGGTTATATTCCTTGCTAATGCATTGTTATCAAATATATTAAACAATATGTTGTATGTTCATTTTAATCTCACAACAGGGAAGTCTTATTTTAAAATTACTTCAAAAAATTATTTTGTTTAGACATAATGCTCCAAGGAAAGTGCAGGAGGTTTTACATCAATATCAGACCCGAATTGTTATTATTTTAATGAATTATTATATCTCCTTCTATTTTTAAGTAACTGACTACTACTGTAAAATGGATGTGAGTTACACGAATAAAAATATTATCAATGAATTCCTCGCAACAAAGTACCTATGTATATAAATTTTCATTTTAAAATTCCTACTACTACAGCCACAATTACAGATTGAATATCAGCTAAAAAGAATCCATATGATCTAGTGCTCTAATTCTTGGCCTGCTGATACCAGACCACATTCTGGAGCAGATTTAACTGCTCTGTATTGTGTTCTGGTTTTAGTGGATCAAGAATTAGAGCATACTGATTTGTTTGCTCTAATTCTACGCCTGCTGAAATCAGAGCACATTCTGGAGCAATGAAGCTCTAGATTGCGTTCTAGTTTCAGTGGGCCAAAAATTAGAGCAAATATTCAGAATGCACTGAATCTTGGCCTACTGAAACAAAAGCACATTCTGGAGCAGTTTTGGCTGCTCTGAATTGTGCTCTGGTTTCAGTGGATCAAGAATTATCACAAGTATACAGAATACACTGATTTTAATGGGTTAAGAATTAGAGCATTCTAAAGTGTTTGCTCTGGTATTTTTTTCTTGTATATTTTGATGGTGATTATTTAAAAAAAATGTCCCTAAGGAAATTCGGAAAAATCGGCGTCCCTGCCACTGAATTTAAGTATCAAATAAGCTAGTTTGAAAATCTCAAACAGAAGAAGTTTTTTATACATTGTAAATTTGAAACATTTTTTACTTACACTTAAATAGATTAACAATAAATACAGCCCGAGTGTACCAAACATTTAGACTTTATTGAGAATATCGTGATTATATTAAAACTATAGTGAAACAACAGTTACCAACGAAGTTTGAAATTGCAAACTCTTACACTTACAACACTTTGTACTTAGATACAAAAAGCTTTAATAAAGTAACATAATCTTGTTCTCAGTACCCGTAACATTCTTTAAAAAAATGTACAGAAAATAATTAGGTATCGACGTATGCATAAATTATTAGGAAATTCACTAAATTTACAATTGATTTCAAAATGTTGAACGCTATGCATATTTACGATTAATTAGTGGGTTTAGTAATTAGCACATCAAAGTAAACGTGATAATCAGATGCCTAAAGTGGTTTACAAATTGCCCGAATTTTTCCACATATTTGTGGCAGACCGTAAAATTTCATCTTTTGATGTAATGTCACAGCCATTGAACCTTCCATGTACATGCGTTGCCTTTAACAAATATTTGCGAAAGGGAAAATAATAATCGAAACGAAATATGAACATTTTTTTGAGAAATTTGGAGATAATTGAAAATTAAAAAGTTCAAAGTTATTTTTAAATATAATTATTCATAAAATTACTACTATCTTTCATAATTAAAATGTCAAGTCACTAACACTACTGTGGTATCCACATATTTTATTACTGAAAACTATTACAGAATGAACATATTCTGTTACAGGGTTATGTTCTGTAATAGTGAAATAATGAAATAAATAGGAAAACTAACAAAATAGAGTCTCTTATCAAACGGAAGTATAAGAAAGAAATTTCTTACAAAATAATTATTATTATATTAAGACCGCGAAGTTTGTGTTTTTAATGCGTTATATATCAGTCAAACGCACTAAAAACATTTTGCACACAAAATGCAAACAATATTTTTTCTACGTATGAATCTTGAATTATAATATTCTTATTTATCTATATAAGTTACTTTAAGAAATATTTGCCATCACCGTGAAAAAGCGTTTTCCCAGATTATTCGCACACCTTATAATGATAACCTAAAAACTTGAAAAAAACGCCTACTTTATACATTGTTATTAAAATAAATAGTATTAGAGCAAATATATTCTAAACCACTTATGTGTTTTTCTGTCATTCGCGAATTGACATTTCGCTTATACGGAAATTACCTACTAATACTTCATGATCATTTGGAATGTTTGGAAGAATTGGTTTAAATTAGTTTTTCCCTGTAGTTTTTGCTGTCATCTACAAGATCTTAGAAATCTCTTGAACCCTTTAACAAATTTTAAGACCGATTCACTACTTCATCTATTTGAGACCATAAAAACGATCATTTATCTTCCGTTGCTGAGCGTCGCAAACTTCTTTACCATTATCCCAACATTTAGAATTTCCATCTCAACATGCTTAGTTCTTGCGGGTGAATTGAAGTGTGTGTTTCATTCCAGGTGTGATGAGCTGAGTGCGACATGTGACACTTGAAGTGTCAAGAGGTCAACCGCGTCGCTCGAGAAACAAGAGACACACTGCGACATGGCTGAACACGACCATAACTTCGACGATGAGGTACGTGCTCTTGATTTTTCTTTTCAAGTTTTATGAGGAGGGAATATACCAACTTTACAGTTTTGGTATTGTAAAGTGAAAACTTTATTATATTTTTATGGCGAGTACATAATTCGTAAAACAATAACACCTTTACCACATGGGAACAAATTTTTATTGCGATTTGGAACGCGAGAATTCTATATTCTATTCGGTTTTATTTGCTTACATTGGTAATTTTTACTGGTTTTATTGACTTTTCAGCTTTTATGGAAATTAAACTTGAAAGTCATAATTTCGCAGATGTTTAATAATAATTTCCAAGAAAATATACTTTAGTTCTAAATAAGTAAATATAAATATATATTTTCTGAATAATTAGCATTATGAAATAATTGTTTATATTACAATTGCGGTGAGTTGTATTCTACTGCGTAAGGTTTCATAAGAGCGACGCGAAGTTGAGTACTTTAATATATAAATACATACATAATTTATTATATTTGCTAGCTAAAAAGCTAGCTGCTTTCAAAAAAAAAGTGCATGCTCTAAAACAAGACGCTTTGAAAAGAAATAATAATACGTCAAAATCAGTCAAAATAATAAAATATTTGTATTTCTCTAAAACTTTATTAAACACTAAAGTGGGGTAGGTATCATTATTCTAGACACTTTTTATTTAACAAAGTAATTTTGTTTTGTAATAATCTCTGAAAGTTAAAAAATATCTCGTTAGTTTACTGCAATGCGATATGTAAAATCAGTCGAATTATGTACTATACTTTTTCTACGACTATTTAACTCTTTTTCGATCATACTATGACCACACAATGCATTGACAGAATTGACAAATATCTAGTAAACAGCGCCAACAAAACATAAAAACAACTATGTCAAAATGTCAATCCTTAATAATAAATTGAAACTATTTACAACCCAATGAAACAATACTGTGTAGAAGATTTCTTATTTATTTCTTCATTAGACGTATTGTTTTAAATGAATTATATTTAATTTTGTCTTATTTATACTGCTAACATGATTTCGATAAATTAAAAATTCTCTAACTGTGCTATCGTCTTCCGTAATGTGACACTTAGATAAACTACAAGTTGTACAATAATGGCTATTTACATTACTGGACATATTTAATTTAAATGTAATACGTACATCACCGTTTGAAAAAAAATAATAAAAATGATACTAAGGTGGGTATATATACTATCTTAATTTTTATTCATGTCATTCTTGTTGTAATATTTTAAATTTCGTTTAAAATTTAATAATCGAAAAATAGGATTAGCATGTATTTTTGTTAAGTCGACATTAACTTGACAAAATCATTTTTATAACAAAAACTTATGAACAAAATTATTTTATATTTTCACTGTGTTCAATATTATTAAAAAGAAACCATGTCAGCTTGCAAATTAATATATTATTTTAATTTTGTAAAACTAAAAAAGTACGTATATTCCTTCTATATCTGTATTCGCATCATCTCAGCTCTCGTTTATTATATTCTTTTATACCAAAATATATATTCTACACATGATTTCACCGTTATGCTGTACGCAACACGAAACATAAAATGCAAATTTAAAAACAACGACTTTTATATTTTTATTCTTGTTTCTATGTTGGAACTGAAAGAATATTAACAATACTGCTCTATTATGTGAAAGAAAAAATTGAATAACCACATATCTATTTTTAAATTCACAATGAAATCATTTGAAAAGCTCATCTGGGACGGGAGTAGATAGCTCATTGTAGGTAAAAATAAAACTGTTCAGCACAGCATATCGATGTGTAGGTTGATATGGATATAATGTTACATATGCAGAGTGAACAATTTACATATGTGATGTGTTTATTCACTAAATGTGCACAGCGCTCGCTCGAACGCTGAAATCATAGTTTGCTATGATATTTGCTTCGCTTTAAACGGGAATAGCAATAAGTTAAATTGATAAATCCAACTTTTCCTGCATATTGAAAATTAAAAATGTATTGTTATCGCCGCTAACATTCGAGGTGTTTTATACTATACAAAAAAAATATTTTCTATTATTTATCAGATCCATAGTATAGTTCTAGAACCTGAGTTCGAGTTCAATTAAATATTAAAATAAATATAACAATAAATATAAACATATATGACATTATCGATATCTAAGCAGATTGAGAAACCCGATAATTAGTAATAAGTCATCAGTTTCTTTTATGGTTTTACAAGTCAACGATAATTCTCTTGAAGAGATCTGTCATCATTGGCTGGATTTATTTAATAATCACATAGTTTCAAGTAATTACGAAGAGTGAATAGTTTCCCAGAAGTTGATGCATTTATTTAAAATTAGAACTGGAAGATACTCGTATGTGTTTAAACATCTTGGAAACTGGAACAGTTAACTGCGACATACTAATATACTAATCCTAATATGTTCGCTCTAAGTTGTTTTGAACTTGCATTGCTTCAGATACCTAGCAAATGTTTGAGATTAGTAACTTACGCTGTAAAATACAAATTAAATTTATACCGGATCTTTCAAAACACAATACAATATCTAATTGAAAATATTTTGATTTATAAGTAATTAAAAACAAACTGGATTAAAAACGTAGAAAAGAAGGACTTAGATAAAATTGAACCAGAATAACTTTTTGCTCTTTCGGTATATATTCTTTATAATAGGGTAAGTGGGGGTGAAATGGACCACATGTAGGTGAAACGGACATAGGCTATGAGGAGAGGAACTGGTTAACAGATTATTATAATTAACTAATTTTATACATAAGGTACAAAAATTTTTGACATTTTTTTGAATTTTATATTATTGAGTGTTGACTGCGTTAATTAACGACTATTTACATTGTCTCTAAACAACAAAATTAACATTCTCTATGAGAGATATCACTCTATTGTACTTTTAAGACCAAAAGTCCATGACTCCTACCGGTTCATCTTTCCCCCACTTACCAAATGTGTTAATATGAATAAAATTCATAATTTGAACGTAAAATATTAAAAATATTGTCTACAATGGCTCACTTACTTATCGCGTTTTGACTTGTATTAAGAGGAGAATGAGATCTGGGGTTCGATTCCTAGAGTTGCAAATTATTAATGAAATAAAAATACCAAATGTTTCTTGCAGAGGCTTTAAGATGACAACTTTCTCTATCAAAAAATGCAAGTTAATTTCTCAAATTCAGCTCCGGCGAAAACTCCGTAGGATTGTAGCGTCAATGATTATTGTTATTATTATTAAAAGAAGTTTGTTAAATAGTTACAAATAATGACTTCTGAGGCAAGAATTTAAACAATCTCATTAAAAATAATTCACCATCCCTACTAGAATGCGCAAGTGGAAGACTGGAATTTATGAAAATGAGCAAGCTTTAATGTAAGTTGTAATGACTTTGAACTGCAACTGAAACTTCCTGTTGCATTTAGATGGCAGCTAATGGTAAATGATTGGTAATTTAGCAAGTAACGTAGAGAGTAGCCGGCGTAAATCAATGTTATCGGCGGCGTGGAACAGGAATCGCGATATCTGCGGTGCTCGGTTTATCTGATCGCGGTATCAGCTTTCAACAACGTTGGTGTCAAAATGCGGTTAGTACACTACAATCCATGTAAACGTAAACACAACAATTGCTCTATGACTGAATATCCGCCAAAGCGGTTACACAAGTGTTTGTGAATAGAGGAACATGTGTAGCCTGCCATACAAGGCTATTCATTATCGACACGTTTTCGTTATTGCTTTACATTTCCTTCTAATTGCTGCAGATTGTTCCAAGTTCCATTTTACTTCTAATTGTTACACAATGTTCTAAGTTCAATTTCTGCTGGTGTAATAGTTCCAGAATGCAATCTTCAGTTCTTGTTAATACCTGGAATAACGTTTCGGTAATTTCCAGAAGAAGACATAGTTCACGAGTAAAAATATATGTAAATGACTATTCTACACATTTCATTTTCACTCAATCTAAATGCTTCATTTAATGAAAGAAAAAAAAATGCTTAAACCTTTGTACAATTCGTTACATATTGTTGATATAATAGTACATTGTACAACAAGCATGGAATGGTACTTACTTCATACGAGTATGGAATGGACATTCCAACCGAATTGTACACTATACTTTTTCTACCACGATATTATCTTAATTCATTTATATTTTAATAATGAAGATGTCTTCATTTCATTACGTCCTAGCAACTAGCTAAAAAACAAAAATTAACCAATACGATTTTTGTGAAAACTGTAAAATTTATATCTTAACGGTGTCTATGATTACCGTAGAAAATGAAAATGTATGTATAATGTACAATGTATTCCTAGCAATATGAAATATATAAGATAATAATTTTATGGTCGTAGAAAAGAAATATGTTTGAACTATTGTCATTCATGAAATAATGAAGCAAATAATTCAAGATTTACTTGACACTCTCATTTCTCAATAATTATTCGAAAATTTTATTGATAAATAATATCGTCTGGATTTAAACAAACATGATACAAAACAATTAATACATTGGATGAATTTTCCAGTGTTTCCATGAGAACAGTATTACAAAAAATAATAATAATTTTAACTTGCGTTGTCTTTAGAATTTATCTCACCAAATACCCAGGATCTCTCAGATTTCCTTAGACAAACTTTTATTTTTAAGCACTCTTATTTTTGCTTTTCTAGAAATTCACTCAAGTAAACTAATATTAGTTAAAAGCCATTCTCCTTCAGAGTCAGAGTTTCCCAGTTTACTTTCGTGTTCGTTGCTAAATAAAAAAAAATTGTCCAAAATAAAAATTTATCGATGTAATCAGGTCTATCGATATTATTTCTGATAAATTCACAGCTCTTATGACATTACTTCTGAAAAAAATAATATTTCATAATTCTGCTGCTATCTTGTTTTAAATTAATCGATCGTAAAACAGAAAGCAACCGTTTTTCATTACGTTTCAAAATTTTACAAAAGAAAAATGTCACATATTTCAAACCTGATGACCAACAAATGTTTTCTTTGTTCTTTTCGTGTCAGCTTGAATTGCAAAGTAATAAAAGAACTGAAATAATAATGTATCAATGCAAGCTTGAAGTTTTTGTTTGCTTTTTTGCTTTGTCTTCAAAAATGTTGTACGAGGGCTGAGTAAGACATATGTCACTTACACTAAACCCACTCCATATCAATCTAATAAACACGTAAACAATACTCCAACAGATTTCAATGACCTCCACTTACCAAGCTCTTATCCTTTGCGTTAGCCCGTTCTCCATCAAAATCTGATTTCTCATTGAACAACCTAACCATATGGGTAAGACGTAATATTACGTTTTACGTCTAAATGAATTTAAATTCGAATATTTGAATTGAAAGATATGCCTTATATTGATATATTTAACTTTATGTAAAAAGTCAATGTATATAGTAAATAAATTAGTCACTTCTGAAAACATTGTAATATTTTCAGTTCATCTTAGAAAAAGTTGGAGAAACTCTAATCTATAGCGTAATAAACAAAAATTTATGAAGCGTAACTGTAGTAAAACTATATTTACGTAAACATGGCCATATATTTCACGACATGTACTTATATAAACTTGAATTTTATGAACGAACAAATTATGTTAGTGTTTCACAAATATATTACTGACTGTAAGTGACATACTAATAAATAACATAATACCAAACATAATGGCTTCCTAAACTGTAAACATAACAATCATACCTCTTTGACATCTGTGGTAGTTGCGATTTTATACATTGCGATGCGGTAAAGTAACTCGATATTTTTTAGCTTATCGAGGTTATTAAAATAATAATAATAATTATTATAATAAAGAGTCCTTACAAAAACGCTACCTACCCCAATTTATCGGTCAATAAAGTCTTGGATGAACACATTTTTTTTTTGAGAGCCTACTATATTTTTTTTAAAATCAGGTCTTTTGTTGGAATCTATGATTTTATATTTCAAATTCAAATGTCCTCCCTTATTTCAATTGTGAAGGGAGGGTATGTCGTAGAAGAGTGAGGATGGTCCAAAAAGGAGCAGATAGTCGAGAAGTTATGTTTACAATTCCCCTCAATCGTAACTGTCTCGTGGTCTGAAAACAGCATACTTTTTGCGACGAAACTTATTTTTCGAAAAACTGCTGAATCGCAGAGGTTGAACGTGTATTTCTTACTCGCTGTCAAATTCCCCCTTGGGGTTTAGTTGCCGACCAAATATCTGATCTGTTGGCGGTTGACATTTTCGAAGAAACTGAAAGTGTGTCTATGAAAAGAAATGGGCGACAACGGATCTCTCGAAGAATTGGTCTTTTTTTTTTTCATGAATCATGGTCCAAGAGTTTCTACGCCAGCTTTTGAAGAATTTAATGCAGGAAATGTCTGGTTCCTACAGGATTGAACTACAGCCCAGACAGCTCGAAATTTAATGTCTATTTCGAGGGAAATGTTCTTCGCCCAACTGACCTCTGTAAGAGGCTACATTTCTTGACCCTATGTTCGCCGGATTTAATGTTCTTTGACTATTTCTTGTGGGGGTATCTAAAAGCTGAAGTGTTTTAGTATCATACCAGAACCATTCAAACCCTAGAGGGTGTAATCTGCTTGGAAATAGCCCTCATAAGAAAAGATGTGCTTCCTAGAGCTATGCAGAATCTTAGAATACGACTACAGCAGTATATTGACATTAACGACCACTACTTGCAAGAAATTATTTATAAAATTAGGTGATTTAAAACTTCCCGTGCTGTAGTTAAAGAACCTAAAAATAAAACTTATATATCTACTATTTTTTAACTCACTTTCGAAACTAGGGAGGTCCTTTTAGATATTTGTACATCACTCGGTTTTATTAAACATCATTATAGAACATCGCGCTATAAAATATTACCTACCGCCCTTTTACTGTAAATTACGATTTTTTATTAAAATAAAATGACAATATTTTCGGATATCATTAAAAGATCATGTGATGATGTCCAAAAGGCAATGATTTTCTTTACATCTCAGCAATTAAATGTAGATAAACTAAGTGCAAATTTTGATGTGTTTAGTGATTGTGTTGTTAAATGTATGTTGCATTTCAATATTTGTTTGTTCCATATTAGTATTCCACATGTATGATGGGTTTAGTCTGTATACCTTCCCACATATGCTAGTTATAAATATTCATAATTCATAGGGAAATTGAGTTCTTACATAACAAGCGTTAGTAGATGTCTGCTTTCCATGATTTATTATGAATTTTATCCCTAGTTCCAGCTACATCCACCCAGATGGTGCTCATATTAGCCCTGACGTTATAATATCCTTCCAAGCCTTTGTATCGATATTATAAAGCTGTTATTGTTTAACTCTTCCAGCACATATTACGGGTAATATAGAAGGGTTGGTTTTATTACACCGTTAAATTTTGGACGGTATTAATCTAAATTTAATTAATATTTGTAGTTATAAAAACTTAATTCATTTTGTACTTAGTTTATGAGGGCGATATTATAGGAAATAAATTTGAACAATACTTTTAGTTAAACGATATTAATTAGTTTTTAATGTAACATTAAATTAACAAGATAAATATATTCCAAAAATCTTTTTTTTTCGGTATTGCGATACTTCCATTAAACCTGTACCTTAAAAATAAAGTGATTTTCGAAATTTTATTCATTCACTATTTGACTCTATAGGTCAAAGTACTTAAAAAATGTGCTGCATACAAATGCGTTCTTTGGAAAATAGTGGAAAATAAAGAAAATCTTTCAATTTTTTGTGGAAAAAAATTCATATTTTTGGATTTCAGTAAATATTGACGCGCTGCTTTCAAATTTTCAAACAGAGTTTAGTTATCTCTTTTCGTTCTCGAGATTCATATACATGAATTTTTTGAAATATCAACTGGCGCCTTCATTATTTTTTCTTTGTCTCTTTAGGTATAAGAAAGAAAGGCGTGTTGATTTTATTTGCTTTCTTTGGCACTGTAATCCACCGTTTGATATTCAACAACAAGGGCATTATTGACGTATTCCAAATATATTCCTGCGTAATGAATGCTTTGTTGATTTATGCGTTGTACAGTATGATGTATGTGAAAGCGGCATTACGTAGGTGCGAAACAACGGGCAAATATCCGCGTGAATTTATCTTTTGTTTCACGCGCTGTACTTCTAAGCTCATTACTCCGCACTTGTTACTGTGTGAAGCTGGAATTTATTTTTCATCTGCTTCCAACTTCATTATAATAACATTTGCCTAATGGTGACTATAAAGAAACTTTCAGGAATAGCTGAAAATAGGTCAGAATTCTACGCCTTAATAAAACGCCAGAATATACAGTGCATACAAAATAAAAAGAACTCTTTCTTCTTGATAGTGATATATTTTTTTTACATTTATGTGTTCAAATTTGTTATCTTTTCTCTGAACTTCAAGATCAAACATTTAGTAATTTGTAATAATATTTTTTTAATCTCTTAATTTGTGAACTACAAATAACAAAGTGTCAATAACTTATGACAGTTACTGTTACTAGTAAAAGATAAAGGTTATGTACAAATAGATACATGTATTAATCAGTAATTTCTTGTACGATTTGAGAAAATACATACATCAAAAAAATATTATGCTTATCTCACCTAAGAGATTTCTTTTCTTTCATATTCATCAAGAAAATATTAACCTGCCTGCCATGTTATATAATAACCATAATTCATGGACATTCGTCAAATTGTTGAAATTTTCAAATCTGTTTTATTACAATACCTTCCTTACTTGGATTTCTGGTAATCCGTAATAAATTAAATATTATGTGTAATTCTTGTAAATTAGATTCGAACTGAGCGAAGTATGAGATCTGGGTCCAAATCCCAATACTGCAGTCCGAGTTTGTTTGAAATCTACTTCAGTCAAACAGTAAATCCTATCAAGTCTGTACGCTGACATATTACATCGCTAAAATGTAAGTAATACTTTTTAAGCAACAAGTTCATTAGGACTTGTGGTCCTGTTCCATCTTTCACCTGTTATAGGTCGTCTCAAAAAGAAATTGACCTGTCAATCATTCTCGCGCATCTAATTCAACAAACAAGTTAAAGGAGACGGCACGGTAAATATCGTTTTTCCAATACTGTGTAATGAGCCATATAGTACATACTACAACTGGCGAAGACTCTTGTCTCGCCTACCAGTGGCCCTGTATAGTACAGAGTTCTAGTAGCTATACCTACCAAAACAAAGAAGTTCAAAACTGCACCGATCCAATAAGCTAGGGGCATAAACCATAGATGAGAAATCATTATACCAGTTGCGTGGAATTATTTCAATAACAAATGGAATTTTTGTAAATTTTTGTGTTTTAAATTACTTTAGTTAGTGTAATCGCTTTATCTTCCATCAATTGATACAAATTCAAAAGTAATTGTCTACTTTTCTTATTTAAAAATAGTAATTTCTAAATATATAGATATTAATAAAATAAACACTTTATTATCGTCACGATTCTTTTGTCATGTCGAACATAATCTGTCTGTGCATTGATTTACAAATTAACAGTTTATTTAAATTATTTTTCTTCGAAGTAACAGCTTTTTTAATATCTAGATTTCCCATCCAATTGTTAACCGTTTTCTGCTACATGTTCGAATCGCTACTGAAATAAATGATTATTACCTGCTAATACAATGGTCGGCAAATCGGTATTGTTTTTTGTTTATTGCATTTTCATGTTTCTTATATCTTAATTTCCTTAAAGTATGTTTAAAAGTGCGTCTTTCGCATTGATTAATTTTTGTTTGAAACGATTAGGAATATTAAACCACAGATTACAGTTAGTGTACAAAATTATAAAAGTTGGAAAATAATTATTTACTCTTTTTTTCTGTCCTAGGTTGCTCAGTTAAATGATGAGATATTATTATATTATTGAAATCTACTATAAAACATTTGTAGAAACAATGGTCTTACTATTTATTCAGTGAATAATATTCAGCAATAGAAATCATAATGATCCACGTTATAAATTCGTAACGAACACAAATTATTAATAACTTCATTTCCGTTTCGGTTGTATGCAAAACAATCCAGGGGCACCCAAATTCATTATCCCAAATCGTGGTGTTATCTCCAGCGAGCAGTGAATAAAACCCTTGTGACTGTCGTGGGTCGTGCGGGCGATTTTGCCTTAATCCCGACCTGTCCGGACCTGACCCGGAGTCGCCGTTGACATGCATGGCTCCTGGGGTGAAGACAAGCTCCGGAATTAGGTTAGGGGATTGCAAGGTGTTTGTTTAGGGTGGTAATGGGGAAATGGTGGGAATGTCGTTTAAATCTACTAAATTGTGTTCTACAAGACAATGTATTAGTGTTGATGAAAGAGAAAGAGTCTTAATTAAATAATATAACTCCCTATACATACCGTGAGTATTTTTTAACGTGAAACATGGGGATTTATCATACTCAAGGATACCACGATATTTGATTAAATATATGGAATCAATTTTACATTTGCTTTTTGGATTATAAAATTTTCTGACAGGCCTCCAAAAACTGCAACAACGATTTCATGAATCATTAATAACTTTAGAGGAAATGGTAGAATAGTAGAATGGTCTGCTACACAACAAGTAAAGATAATAACTAACATTTAAACAATAATTACAATCAATTTTCAAAAGTCCATCCATTAACTGCTAAGTGACGATTCAATCTGCTATAAAATTTTTAAATTACGTACGATGATATTTGGGTACTTGTAATATTTTGAGAAATGTTTAGAATTTGAACTTTTAATTCATCTAAATTTTGAAGATTTCTTCAATAAAAACTTCTAATTTTAAAGGTCATCAATAAAAGAGGAATCTGGATATATAAGATCGAGTAATCTAACAGACCATACTATTTTATCATTTCCTTTAAAGTTATTAATGACTCTTAAAATTGTTGTTGCACTTGGTGTAGGCCTATCAGAAAATTTTATAACCCAAGAAACAAATTCGTTTCCTCTTTCATTTTAAATGAGACAATTAAATATACATTGCTGTCAATCAAATATTAAATCGTAACTATGGAAATTATAATTCCCATGTTTCACGTTAAAAAATACTGACGGTATGATCTTATGAGTGTAGGTATGTTATTTAAAAAAATTAATATCATTTTTGTTTTGAAGCAAATATTGTAAGATACATATTTAACAGCAATTTTTTCGTAATTATCAATTTTTTTAATTGTTTTTAAATTATTGTTTGACCGGATTTTGTTGAAAGTTGATCAACTCATGCTATTAATAATAAAAGCTTAAATTTCTAGAAGAATTAACCACCATCTCTCTACTCAGTGAAATTGTAATGCAATAATAACGAATTCTTATTATTACTGTTCTTTAAGTATATTCCTTTGAAACTGTTTTATTTCTTTCTAATGTATTATCCCCAAATATAGGACAATTTAAATGTATGCGAAACAACGCCAAAATGATGTTTTCAAGATATTTTTATCTGATGCTTACTCGTATATGTTTCAGTTCCAGTTCAGAAGGACAAACAACAAAAAATGTAGGCTTAGCATCCTTGTAGTATTTTGTATGACAGCTGACCTTTTGCCAGAAAGCCAGTGATTTTTGTAAACATTGAAAAAAATTGTGCTGGGCGTCAATAAATTCATTGTTTAGAAAGGAAAAACTGCTGTATACATCAAAAGAATTTTGCCGAATTTCATGAGGGTTTTCGTTCTGTAAATACAGGCTGATTGAAGACAAAGAGATAACAATAATTCTTATGTTTAAGCTAACAAATAATTTATTATAATATGGAAATTCGATTAATAACTATACCAGAAATAGAATATAGTATTCTTTTTACTTCCTTAGACGAAATGAAGGAAATATTGTAATCGTCAAAAATTTCGATATTGAGATTTTAAAGGAAATATCTATTTTCATTAGTTTCGACGTGTACGTACGTCTGTACGTACTCGTACGTAAGGGCGTACATATGTAAGTACGTATGAATTCGCAATTCGCATAACAGAGAAATGATTAGTCGTAGAATATTGAATTTTTGTTTATGCGACTGCTTTGACATCTAGTTGTTCACCTTCTTTTTTTAATGTAATCGGCAGTAATCGGTAGTGCCAAAAGAACAGTTAACTCGAAAGCTTTTTGTGAATTTTTCGCATAACTCAAAAATGATCAGACGTAGACAATATTTCACATCTAAATGAAATAGTTTTAAATAAAGTACAGCAAAAATGTGTATAATTTCGAATCACTTTATTACTTATTAATTTTCACTTAAAATGGTTTTTTATCAATTAATGACCTTCGTTACTGTTACTAATTGAATAATATAGACAGTTTGATGGAATATTATTATTCAATCGTTATGTCAAATTTAAATCTTCTCTGTGAAAAGAGTAAAAACCTAATTACATTTAAGTAAGTTTTTTACATAAAAAGCCAAATTCACACTAGGTTTGTAATTTTTCATACTTTTCTTTTCTTTTTAAGCTTAAACTGTAGCTAAATAGCACTAGAAATAATTGCTGTGAAACAGTGACGCGAGCTATTGTTGGAATTCTGTATGTAGGACTGTTATAATATCTAGTTAAAGAGAAATACCTAATTACACAGATATATTTTTAAATACTGCTATAGGACTAACACATTATGACGCCTTATATGGCTCGAACTGTGCGGACGTTGAGATCTGGTGTTTGCCAACTATTAACAAAAAAAAATTGATGTCACTGTGTATAAGTGATTTGGAATTGGAATCCACCACAAGCTGTAGATCTCTTACAGCGACTTTAGGCTGACAACAATTCCATCAAAAAGGAATCAGATGATAACCACTTCTCAATTTCTCTCAAAACTAACGCCATTGATAATTAGAATAACTGCTCACTTTAGACCAAATTATTTCGATCGTGCAAGCACCGTATGCTGTTTTGCTGTTTACTGAAGCACTTACGCCATCCTCAGCGGGGAATCCCGGGGATGCGGGCCTGCAGTGCAGTAGTGCAAGTGCGAGATGTCGGCATTAGCGTGTTTAACTTTGTAATTGAATCCGTGCCATGTGAATGTATGCTCCTTGAGTAATTAATGTTTGTATGCGGTGCGTTGTAATAATATTAATTAGATTTCATGAATTACTGAGCAGAAATTAGATAAATGTCTTTTCAATGTCAGGCCAACCGTTCTCTCCTGGGATTATATTGTTAAAACTAAATTTTATGGAAGTTTTATCTCGAAAAGACATGACAGCAGGGATTAAAGGAAATTACGTTCGACACAATTTATACCATTTATTATACAATCCAAAATTTAAACTTTAAGTTTCCTTTAAGTACATAATATAAGAAAATAACTAAATGTACTTATACAATATTGCTTTGAGAATTTTTGTTTATAAGCCTAGCTTAAAAATTAATCTTTTAAAAAGTATAAAATCAAATGTAGGTATATGAAATGTATATTGATTATATTAGTGCACAAAATTTGGAAACTAGTACTTGCAAGTCAAAACATGTTATTTATTTAGTTTCAAATTTCCCCACTAGACAATCGAACGCGTGTTGATTCAATAGCTTAGTGATGTCACAAAAACGTTTTAATTAATTTTATTATTTAAAAAAATATGTCTTATAGATTTGAAAGCTAAAATTTTAACCTATATTACTAATTTTAATCTCTTTTTTCGAAAAAATAAAGTAAAAAATAAATGTGATATGACCCCATTGGTGAAAGCATCCTTTTGGAAATAGAATTTTGTTAATAAATATTAACCATCTTAATAAATTTGTTTTACAATTAAATTTACTATTTATAGTAAATATAGAATATTGTGCATAGTAATTAGGAATGTTTTGTCACTAGTAAATATTGAATTTATTGGCTCTAAAGAATTTATTGTACATTAAATATATCAAATCTGTCATTGTATTAATTTAATTTTACAAATTAGTTTTATCTAGAATTTAAATTTGATTTGAATTGCGAAATTGAATACAAATTTAAATTCATTTAACGTATTCAAAATATTTGTAGCATTTTATATACGATTAGATTTATGTATTTATTACATGAAAACATTTATGTATTTATTTTTCATGTTTGAATTCCTATTTTTAGTTCTGGTGTAATTTTCCATGCATTATGAAAACAAGTATCACAAATTGAAAATAAATAATTGAAAACTAATCGAGTATGAACTAGATAAGAACTCGCTACCGCATACAAATGCTATCTATTATAAAAATTGAATAGAAAAAAAAACGACAATATAAAAATCAATAGACTTCTTTTATTTTTATTATCGAAAAAGCAAATACTAATAATAATTCTAGGTGAAAAACTGACATGATGAAATTCAAATATTTGGGGCCCTATTCTGTCAAAAAATGTTGTCCTAGAGTTGATAGATTAGTCGAGTCAAACAAGGACAATCCTGCGGAATGAATCTGAAGAAGTTGGATTTTTGCACAACTCTTTGTTTTAACATTATAAAGACGGGTTGAAAATTCGACAATGATATGGCAATAGCAAATCAAAATATCAAAGGTCAAAGGTCACGAAAATTAATGTTTTGATATTATCTTGCTTCCTATGCAAGAAACGTTGTTAGAGGACGAAGAACAGGAGTCTTAAAAGCGATATATTTCGAAAACAGTTGATCATACGAAAGAAATGCATATAACCAAACTTGTACAAAATTTAATTCTCTACTAGTTTTATAATAACCCCTAACAACGTGCGATATACAGGAAGCGAGATATTGGCAAAAAACGATTTTCGTGACCTTTGAGCTTCGATATCTCTAATTTTCAGCCCGTCTTTATAATGTGAAAATAAATGTCTGTGAAAAAATTCTTTTAGATTTATTCCACAGAACTGTCCTTATTTCGCCTTATTTGACTGGACTAGATCAACTTATAAAATAATGAATTAAAAATTTTAAATTTATTCAAAAAAAAATAATACAAATATTGATCCGATATGCCTATTGAGTTTTACGCACGGTTTGTTTACGTTGTCTTAGGACAAACTCATTTTAAGAATTTTATTATATTCCGTCCAAGGATTCAAATTTAAAATCTGTCGCCCAGAACCAATTTTTTCCATAACTATCCAAATCCCCAATAACATCCTTGGTTTTTCCTGCCAGTATCCCTGCAACTATTTATATCCCCAGTTCTATTTCCTGCGTCCTGAACCTGTAGCAGGATAACAGAACCAAGCAACCACAGCAGGACGCTCGCTTCGGACGACATCGTGGCTTATCGATTCGTTTCGGCAGCAGATAAAGGATAGGGGAAGGATAATGTATAGCAAGGAATAATGTGTAACTAATAAGGGTTCGAAAAGGATAATTAAAGGAGTTGTGTTTCTCTTGATGGAAGGAAAGGTACGAGAAAATTGAGGCAGGAAAGAATTAAACAATAAAAGTTGAATTTGGTACTGTAATCTACTTTATATTGATTGTTTCAAATAGTTTATCGGAAATATTTGACAAAAAATAAATTGAAACATTATAAATTAATATTTATTCAAAACTACAATTGCCTATATAGTGAAAAATAAATTTAAAAAAAGAGATTATTATTGATAGTAAATTATTAAATAATTCTGTAAACATATACTTACATTAAATAGATTTTAAGAGAAGTACTCATACTAATCCTCTTTAATAAATGTGAAGTGGAATTTATATTATCATATTCATTTCAAGTGTTGTTATATCTAGAGTGCACTAGAAATACCTTCTAAATATATTGAGCTATGTATAAAATTTATATCAGCCAGTAACCTCACATACATCTACCTGGAAAATTACCTGCCATTTGTTATAAATGAAATAAATATACGACAATAGATAGATAAATCAATATATGGTATACACGTGCTCTTCAAGTTCATGATAAAATTATTTATTTATTCAGAAACGTATTACAACCCACGCAAGCATATAAATTATAAATACCTGCGAGAATATTTGTTTTTTTGTTTATTTTCATTAAATCTCAAACATGGCGTGCACCGGAAAAGAATAACAACGTAACTTAACCTAAATTAATGTCTATAAAGTAAATATTTTTGTGTCAATTGGACAAAATTTATTACATGGTCATAAAAAAATCTGAAGTGGACACCACATGACTTCTTTGTACGCTAAATTATACACATTTTTGCTGCACTTCATTTAAATTTATTTCACTTGAAGTGAAATGATTTTACGGCTAATCATTCTTCATCTTCCATACATTTCACAATTTCGAATTTCCCTTCAAAATGGACCACCTTTTGAAAATTTTATTGAAATGTCTAGCACTATTCATTATTGCATTACATAAAATTAATTTTTCTGTGACCACTATGGAAAGTGGCACTTTTTTCACACTATATAAAGCTTGAAAGTTGCGTATTTCCCACAATCATGGCTTAAAGTGTTCGAATTAATTTCTCACAGTATTTGCCAACACTGCACAGGTGCAATGTGAGAAATATCATTTCTCGTAGTAATTGCAAATACTGCACATGCGTCACTCTTTGTGAGATTACCTGCGCCATATTATTTTTTATGTCAAATAACTTTCGTGTATGTATTTTTGTTCTGTAACGTTTAGCAGTGTGGTTGTAGAAAAAGTATAGTGTGTCATCTTGCAGAATCACCTATTTCCCACCTTGTGTGATTCCAGCACTCGAATATTAGATACTAAATTTAATATAGGTACTCACATAGTGAAAAAAAATGGTACATTCACCGCATGGAAGAGTGCTATTTCTAGTAGGGTATCAATAAAGAAAAGAAAAATATAGGTTGATCACAATGATATATAATTTCACATTTGTTTATTTTTCACTTTTGACATTTGATAACAACAAAATCCCTACAATTAACTAAAATTTGAAGTAAACGACCTTGAAATTTGGGACATGCTCTAAGTGAGAATTTCTATGTCATAGCATATGAACTATGACCAGTCAAATTTCTTTGAACGTGTAAAGTGTCAGAATCACATTGAACAATACGAAGTTGTAGAAATTGATGTAAACTTATGATCGTCTAAAACGCCCTTTAAGGTGGCTTTACACGATCAAAGAATTTGCACCATTTTATGTCATATTTTTACATCATATTCTTTGATCAAATGGCCCCGCTTTACACTTTCAAAATTTTTCAACTATTTTCCCTTATAAAGTAGGGGTATCAATAAAGAAAAGAAAAATATAGTTTGATCACAATGATACATGATTTCACATTTGTTTATTTTTCACTTTTAACATTTGATAACAACATAATCCCTAGAATTAACTACAATTTGAAGTAAACGACCTTCAAATTTAGGACATGCTCTAAGTGAGAATTTCTATGTCATAGCATATGAACTATGAACAGTCAAATTTCTTTGAACGTGTAAAGTGTCAGAATCACATTGAACAATAAGAGGTTGTAGAAATTGATGTAAACTTATGATCGTCTAAAACGCCCTTAAGATTTGCGAAAACCTCTGGTTACCGATTGCACCTTAAGCACCTTAAAATAATTCATTTCTCTTCCTTAATGTATAATATATTATTTTAGATGTAATACAATGTAGATCTAGTTACATTATCTTATGTTTAAGATCTGTAATAATTGTTTAAACTTTTGGGAAATGAAATAAACAGTAACAACTGTAGAATAAAGTTCCAGAATTCATATCTTCATTTATAGCGTTATTAATTGTATTCATTCGAGCTCTCGGCAGGAATGCTTGATGAAAACAGCGACCGCGCGTAAAACAATAAGATGATATCTCACTTTATTATGCAAAGTCGTAATAAAATGAAAACGAAAGTCCCTAGAAAGTAAACAGCGTCGTTTACATTGCACAATGTCAAGCACGTTACAGGCGGAGCCCCGAGTGAAAAGAAAATCATCACAAGATGCGAAAGAAAAACGGGGCATTTCGACAATGATGGACGCAGCTGTTAGCGGGAAATATTTCTGGAATATGTCACGAGAAGTTGCGACCCCCGTCAAAATGAAACTCCAGAAATTTACTCAATAAATACGGCGATATTTTATCTGCAGATGGACAACTATTAGTCATTTCGATACATTTCAACTTTCGTATTATATTCCTAACAAAAAGAACCCGAAATAGAAAAAATAATATTTACTGACATACGAATTTTTGAAAGACATTTAATATAAGAATCTTAATCATATAGCTACTACATTCTAAATTACAGAAAACAAAATGATGTATTTATTTATTATACTACTGTTTTTTCCAGAGAAATATTGTCATAGGCATTTAACATGGGAAAACAGTTTTTGGTAAATTAAAACTGTGTGGCTAAAAGGTAAATGATATATTATAGAGATTATTTCATTTTAGCACAATTCAACGAAATTTACAAAAAGTATTTATTTATTTTCACGTGATGCTTTTATCATTCTATATGCAAAATGACAAGATCTTCAGTTCAATTTCTATTGTGGGATTTATTTTTTATGTGTTCTGTTTTTTAATGTTAATGCAAAATCATGAACATGTTTTGTAAAAAATATTTAATGAGAAATAATTGAAATGAATCAAGATTTAAAGAAAAAGGGGAACAAATGTATTAATGAATAATTTCTTAACAGAATTAATCAAGAAATATTATTAACAAATATATTTATTAAACGCACAATTACGAAAAAAATATTAAGAAACTTTAACAGTTGGAAATGAACCAAATTCCTGCGATTCTGTAGGTCATAATCACGAATTGACAGCTGTCACTTTGTATATAGAGAGCAATAATCCTGGTCAATATGGTGTATTTGTGGGACAGTTTTTATTTACTAAAAACTGTTTTCCCATCTTAAATGCCTACGACAACACCTTTGTGGGACACCCATAATATACCAAATACCAAAACATTAATATAGTAGCAAATTATTCTCATTCTTTCAATGACAGCAATATGTATTATTTTTAGTTGGAATACGACATCCAATTCGTTATTTACATTACATCGCATTTTACATTATTAGTCTGTCAGTTGATAATGTTAATGCAAAAATTTGAATGATATTAATAAAATACAACTTTAAATAATGTAAACAATTGAACTACTAACTTAGTTAGTTAGTAGCTTGGAAAGGTTAATTTTCAGGTTAATAAAAAGTTCAAATAAATGACGATTTATTTTTGAGTAACAAATAAATTACTTAAATTAAGTTTCGTCTGTCAAAGCTTGTTAATGACAATTTAATGCGAGTAAACAATTTAATCCTGAAAATATTGTAACACGTCGTGTTCATTTGTCAACATTTCGCCACTTGGTAACCTGAAAGCTGAAATCTATATCGAGCTAGAATCTAGATCCTCCTACAATTAATCTTGCCGGGAGATGGTATCTAATCTCCTTTCAGCTGGCGGTGTACCGGGTAAATTAAAATGCAAAACAAGGCACATAAATAATCCCCAATCGAAACAAACAAGACGGCGCGCGGTTAACATTTCACCGTTTCACGATCCAGGCGGCTTTGCGTGTTGGGCAATTGTTCAGCACGCACACTCCGCGTGCCAAATGAAATGGTCAAGTCGGCCTTGGAAGAAAGCGAACAAGTGATTGATAGGGTAGATAGTGTAATTAAACTTACATTACGCCGTAATTAATAACGGTGAAATTAGGATACAGGGACAAATGAATTGTTATTTGCTTATAATTGGGGGAGATATATTGGTTTAGGAGAAATTTGCATTATAAGTTCAGATCCCATGGCAGGAATACTGGTAATACTACGGAATAAATAAGTTTGAGGTTATGTAAATTTCTAAAGTAAATTTGTAATGTCAAACAAAAATAAATACATATTTTTGCACTAAATTATTTACAATACTAAATAGGACTATAATGGCCGGTTGCACCGTTGTTACTTATATTTTAAGTTTTCCTTAAATAGATAAACATATATTCAACAAAGGCCTCCCTTACAGAATTCAAATTTAATCTATTCCTACACTTTCTTATAATCAATGAAAATGATTTTCTATTGGTACAAATGTTGCTGTTTTAAGAAAGACCTATGTCTTTAGTATGTTCACGTAATATGAAAAGTATTTTTGTAATACACATTTTATAAAAATTATTGTAATTATTAAAATTTATCCTGCATATTTGTCGTATATCCATGACATACATGACATTTTTATTCGCCATCCTATTATCGTACGTTTTACTGGGGGTACATATGTTATCTACGTCCTACGTCTAACCAATGACAAAAATGAAATAGAAATGCTAGTGTAACTGTGATAACGAATATTTTCAAATATTTAAAAAAATATATGTCATTCATATTATTCGTTTCGTTAGTTTATTCTACTATTTTTTACGTATGTTTCATCCATTTATATATATATATATATATATATATATATATATATATATATATATATATATATATCTGTACAATAATGTATGTTTTGACAATTTATTTACTTCTGAAATCACACAATTTTACCTGACTAGATGAAGTCATGAATCCTCCTTCCCCCAACGATTTGAATCACATGCTTGCAATTGATAACGTGAAGATCAACTGCGGGAAATAAAGTGTACATATTTGATAACAGACATTGTCTAAACAAAAAAAATGTACAATATTAATTATATGTCGAAGGTCATTTGTGAATACGGGAATCTCGGACTATGTTTTTACATGCAAGGCAAGAAATATACAAGATAAGATTTTTACTTTTCAAGAGAAGCCAAAAAAGCAAAACAAGGAAAGATATCTTACTACTACATAAACTGAGGTTCGATTCGCAGAGGAATTTAATATTTTCTATAATTTCTTATTTATGTTTGATACTGGTGTAGTTTACAAAACTTTGAACGTGTGCTACCATCATATATTGAACAAGTGATTGTATATTCCCTGGAAACTTGTGCCATCCACCAAAACGTGTTTCGTAGCGTGAAAATTTTTATATAAACTACTTGTGTGTTTCTAGGCACGTGGAGAAAACATGTAACACTAAAATTGTGCACTTGTTCTTTTTTGCAATCTACGTGTAACGTAGAGAGCGTGGCGCAGTAATTTTAAAATGTTGAAAACATTCCTGTAATATGTCAGGGCAATATATCACATGTTCTAATAAAAACGGTACATTCGTGTTTGGTAACAATTGATTTATATGTTTACGTATTCAAACACGAATCGAAATCAGACTACAATCGATCCTCAAAAAGGGATTAATTGCTTTAGTTGATCAAAACAAATATATTCTAATTTTAATTAATTTCAATGATACTTCACATGAAACGAATGACTCGCTTGAAGAAAACAAAAAGGCTGAAAATCAAATGATGACAGCATCAATTTTTTTGCAACGGAGCGGATTTACTTCTGAGTTGAATTACGTCTTTAACCTCCATTTTTCCTGCTTCCGAGTGCAGTAAGAAGACAATAAAAATCTTTAGTTTGTCAACTACTTTAGCTGGATTTTAAGAGATAGTGTTTCCAAACTACAATAAATATTACTTGAATATCAATTTATCTCGTTGTTTATTACATCTAGATATTCTTACCTTTTGAAAATATTGTGCTTAATATAAATTTCCAGAATGTAATAAAATATACAAAATGAGAATTAATGATTTAGATTGCATTCTACAATAAATTGTAGGTGCGTTTATTATTTTTATTCTTATTGTTATTTTAATTAATCATTAATTTTAGAGTTATTAATAATTTAACAATTTTAAATACTGTAAATATAACAAATAAAATAGGATTGTTAAATTTCTGTTAAAAAGAAATGATTCTTTTGAATAGGTGATGGAGTAATACAGGTTGCCAAAATTTGATATAATAAGTATTGTAGATTAACAATTTGGCATGCATTCAAATTCAAATATAAATCATAGTACTTTAGACAAGATTATTATGTAACCTATATTTGTCACAGTAAATTTATAACATGTATACTATGGTAATATAGATAACAAATTGCTATTGACATTGCGGTAAAATGTAAAAAAGAAGCAACCATATTTTTAGACTACTTTTCAAAATAAATTAAAAATTATACAGGAATTACAAATTTTTAGGCCAAATGTATGTCCTGTTATTTTGGTGGTGCAGGTTATTGGACAATATACAGATTGCAGTAGCGAAGCCATAAATCTCAAATGGGAAAGCGGGGATTTAGGAAGAATAATAATTTAATAAATTTTAAAAATAGACAATTCTTTTAGTTTTAACAAAAATTAGAAGTACAAAAAATTTAATAATTTAAAAGAAATTATTTAACTTGGAATTTAATCTTTTTTTCATAGGATGTAAAGAAAAAGAACATAATTTATTCTCAATGAGGGGATTGATTTTCGCACTAGTGATTCTCGAACAACCTGAATACAACTGTAAATTATTTGGATATCACTTTGTAAATCGAATTCCTTCATTAATATCTGAACACTTTTATCAGTGAGCTGCATTCCTGTATCCTGTATCTTTATTAAATTAAGCACAAAAAATTGAAGTTTAAACAGGATGTTTAGCTCAACAATGAGTGTAGAATAACGTGTACAATCTGGCACAAAAAGTGGAACAGCTTGAAACGAAACACACAATAACGAACTTTTTGCCGGGGTATTGCTTAATCGTACAGAGCAAAATCAGCCACCCCCGGACATTTCCCCCCCGGATCCTTTCTTCGGCTTCCGCCTGCTCCCGCGACTTCCGGCCTCTTTATCCGCCCCCCCCCCCCCCACACACGTCGCAACGCTGGGGAATCATTTTGTATTAATTTTGCAGACGGCCGCTTCATTTCGGAGGCGATTGCTTTGTAGGTAGCAGACGCTGGACTGAAGCCCTTCGCCATTTGTATCCATTAGCAGGATGGATCCAAGATGGGGGTTTAAAATGGGGGATTTAGTGCAAAATGGACGAGTTCATTTGCGAAAAATAATTGGAAACGGTGATGAACGTAAAACATTGTTTTCTACATTAATAATACCAAGCGGTGATGTCTATATTTGATATCCAATGAAATTTGGTAGTACTGTTTTTTTAACTAGGAGGACTAAATACGAAAGTCAGATTTACACTGTAGAAAATTACCAGAAGAATTTACTAGATTTTTGTTTTCGGAAAATACAAAAATTATATACACATCAGCACTGTTTATTTCGCATGGAACTTTTTTGAAATAATATTAATATAAGTCTTGTATTTCTATATAACTCTAAACAAACTAAAAACACAGTTGTAGATATGCGAATAATCAACAAGAAAACAGATAACAACAGGTAATGTATAATGTAAACTTGACGAAGCACTAACCAATTAGTGTTAGTCTTGGAGGTTAAAATTTAAATTACTTTTAAAAAAGAGTATGCTTTATTATAAAATATTTTGTTTTCCACAAAATGAAATAAAATAAAATCGGAATACAAATTTGCAGTTAGCTCTGATTTTTCTTTGTTGCGCTATTAGTAATTAGTGTAACATGAGAGGTATAGTAAGATGAAGCAATGATGGCTGACTTACTAAATGATGAAGATGGCACGCATATACTTAAACTAAATTTATTTACATATTTACACTTAAACTGGCTATGGCAAAAACACTAAGCGGAACTAATTTTTTTGTATATCAGTACAAACTGATCCATCCACTTCCAGAGCCAGTTGCTCTGGTCTAAAGTGCGTCTGACTCATTTCAGATGCCCAAAAATGAGGTACACTGATTTAAAATTAAATGGAATATATTGTGACTTCTGTCACTACCAAACCATATCTAACACTACTTAAGAGTGCCTATCAAATTTTTGATGAGAGGCAAATCTACCCTTATCTAAACACAAATTTTGTCTGTGAAACATAATCTCGTCGGCATCTGGCTTCATAATTTTTAATTATTATGACTAAAATGTCAACATTTAGATGCCGAAGACAGAATCGATTCCACAGAAGAAATGCAATCCACCAACAAGATAGAAACCAGAGCCGTATTTTTCATCTTGTTACATCAGCAAGGTTCTCTAATCTCATTAAATAAGAATTTTTAGTTCTGGTTTCATTTTTTGTACGATTGATTAGTTAAACACTCGTATTTGTACAGTAAATTAACGTTTATGTGATATTATGCTCTTACATAATGAAAACTATACCTCTCATGTATATAAAGTATAATAAATCATCTGCTAATGGTGCTTAGCTTCAGGTGATTCTGACAGTGAGTAAAACGTATCGAATTTGTCAAACAAGAGAGGAAAGCGTATCTTCTTACCACTCGAGCTCGAGTTTGAATCACGAGCTTAGCGAGTGGGGCATTCGAGTGAGAGTGGAAAAAGTGCTTTTTGTGTTAGACACATTTTTACGACTTAGCAGAGCAATGTTAAAATGTTGCCAAATGTGCCAATTCAAGTTTCTAGTTGTCAAATAAGAATTTCTAATATTATAACGAATTTTCCAACATTTCTTTCTATAATAATATCCATGTTATATTGTTGATAAAACTGTACATTTTCCTCTCTAGAGAGGGAAAAGTAATTTTGCTCCCTATTTCGTGAGAAGAAAGTAGAGCTTTCAATGCATGTCGTGAAAAAATGGTATTTATTCCTATAATATTTTAATAACAGAAGTAAAAAAATAAGCTTCCATGCTGCATCTTTAAAAAAAAACATTTTACTTGCATTGCATGTACTGCGGTACTTTTGTTAATTTGTTTGCTAGTGTAATCTTGCTCAGCATTTTGCTACTGCTATTTGTTCATAATTAACATTGTATAATTTTGTCAAGTTTGTACCACAAACTTACACTCTGCACTCTGCACATTTTTTAAGGTCATAAACTCGCGTAGACATGCAGCTACATAAAAAATCTCTTCAGTGTAGGTTAGAGGGTAGGTGTTGAAAGTAGCGCGTGCGAGTTCGTGTGAATTAATTTGGCGCCACGTATGACCGCTTCACTTGCGACAAATTTCCATACAAAGTGTTTCATTAGGCCGCGTGCGTCGATTCACTAGCGGAGATGTAATTAACTGATGAGGCTCCATGCACGAACACGCCATCTATCACCCCTAACAGCTGAGGTTGTTCTTCACGGACCTTCTGCGGAAACATTTGTTTTTGGTTATTGATTGTTGCTGTGCGAAAAATAATGCTGGAAAAGGAACAATTCACTGATGTCTGCAACAAGAATAATTGTAGAGGATAAAGCGCAACATAATTCTAGTTTAAGCTTATGGTCGATGCAAATGTTTTAGGAAAAGTTTTATCAAGATAATAGTTATTTACGCATCAAGGACATTGAGAAAAAGTTCATGCCTTTTAGAAGATGAAATTCTTACGAGGCAAGCAATACAAACATTTTACTATTATATATCTTTCAAGACTAAAAATAAGAAAAAACACTTTTTTTTATTAATTTTAGTTTTATTTATATTTTTATACAAACTAACTTTAAACTATACTAACTATACAAAGAAACTACACAATTACAAAATAATAACAGTTATAGTCGGTACGAATAAGCAACCGTCATATAAAACATCAATTTTAATTAAGTAACATGCATTTTATATATTACGTTTAAATCACTTTTCAAACTATTTTGGTCTAGCGCCTCTTTCGATAATCAATGCCCCTCACCACATTATTTTTTTATTTACTTAAACAACACCGAACATGAACTCGGCCAGGTAAAATATGCAGATAAAAATAGATATATTTCAATATAGTCTTTAATTTGTTTTTTAAAATTTATAATTAATTATTAATATTAAAAAGAAATGTAAATAAATTAATGACTACCTTGAGCTTGATGGCTCATAATTATTTTATTTATATCTGGATCGATATTAGATAAAAGTAATCTTAAATCTCCTCGTTTAGTTACTTGCAGTAATGCAAATTATGACTGAAAAATAACGAATAACAAGTATAGTGTAGATAAAGTACGCGGTTGGAACATTCTGCCGCGAGAGGGGTTTAGTAGTAAGTGACAGAATCAGACCGCTCGCCTATTTACGAAATGCATACCATACAATGTAGCTTACAGGTATAATTCAAATTAATTATTTAATAAAACTTTTCTTTTCTATTATGCGTGGAATACTATTTTAAATTTTTTATAAGAGTACACTATTACCTCGATTTTTGAGGAGTTGACCGCCCCCCAAGATTTAAAAAGATTTAAAAATTGCCCCCTAGGAAACGTCCCATAAGGGGCGCTATCGTTCCTATTGCGAACACTGGTGTATACCTCAAGACCTTATATTTTTGTACAACGGATTTCCTACCGTAATCTGTAACAAGAAGACACTTTATAAATGTAAAAACTATAAAAGTTGTACATGAAATCTCATTAAAATTAATGATGTTTGATATAACCTAACATCGTTGGTTATTCGAGAAGACTATCGTTACTAATTCCATTTTGTTGAACATATCGTCTCAACTGTCAGTATCTGTAATGAATTCCTCAAGATAGTCCTCAAACTAATAACTGTTCATATATCGAGAAGATAGTCCGTTAAAATATCAGATTCATAATAATAACAAATGGAAAATAAAGGTGTACTTTTCTATATTACACATTCAGAAGTTGACTTGTAGTATTGAAGTAATATTACAACAAAGTTACAAGCCTTTTCAAACGCAGCAATAGAATACAGCAAAAACTGATCTGATCAGATATTCTTGTCCCGTTATCTATTTCAATACTTTACTGTTACAAATAAAAATATTCACTGATGACGCTTACAACCATGTTATCCGATATCACCATATTTTTCAGTTAGTAGTGAATAATATAACGATATCATTTTTCAAAACATGAAAGCTACAATGTAAAATGAAGGTAATTTATCAAATGCACACAATATTGAATCAATAGATAAATCAAAAAGTAAATGAAAATTTATGTCACAGAGTTCAAAATATGATAAGATTTATGATACAATTTTGTTCTCTGTAAATTTTAATATGCGAGTACATATTTTGTTCATCTCGCTCCCAACACTTTGATGATTACTAATATTAAAATTTATTCGAAAGCTTACCACCAAACGGAATAACGTATAAACAAGGTGTTTCTGTTTGTTTATTAAACTCTACCTTTGTCTTGAAATATTTATACCTTGCTGAAAGGGTTAAACACATACTTTACAAGTAAAATTTATACCTGAACAAAATGGTTTACATGTGAATAATTCTTATACCTTGGAAAGGAAATAAACAAACTTATTAATTATTTCAATGAAACGATAAATATTAATAGCGTATGTGGTTAAATTCATTGTTGCAGAACTACTTTTATTTGTTTTTAAATTGCGAAACTACAAATTGTAACCTGTAGTTTGAATATATTTCACTCTCATGCATTTACTATTAACTCAGTCCAAAGTTCTAGAATTTAGATAACACAATTTCTTGCCCATATGTAAATACAAGGGTATTACTGCAACTGCATCCAATAAAATTCAGCCAAAGTTTCTGTTCATACAATATCCGCCAATGCAATATCATCAGAAATAAAGCAAACCCAACAAATATTTTGTATATCTAACTAAATGAAGCCAATAATTCGAATACCTTTACACTTGTCAATCTGTAATACCTTGATATTTTGTTTATCTTCTTAATTATTGTACGAGAAGTGTAAATTAAGTAATAAAACTGTTTTTTTTAACTTATTAAGTTAAATTCAATATTGTCTCCCTGAAAATAACTTCCTTGGGAATCCACACAGTGCTGGATTCTTCCAATCCTCATAGCAGTACTGGAACTCGGATACTGGAATTGTCTTTAGCTGGTCAGTTACAGCCGTTTAAATGATTCGGAGTGTCCCAATATGAGTTTTCTTGAGATGATTTTTCAATCTCGGGAAGAGAAAAAGTCACACAACAAATTAGTCAAAATCTAATGAACGGTGATTTTAATTTAAGTCTTCCTCGATCACAAAGTACTATCAATCGGCGATCTGAACGCACAAGATCCCAGATTCTGTTTAAATTATTATCAGTTCTTGAAGATGAAGGCTTTCCGTTTCTTGTTTCATCTTCAATCGACTCTTTTTCTTCTGAAAATGCCTAAAACCACCGAAAAACCTGGCCACTTGAAATAGCACTGTCTCCGTATGCGTGTTTAAGTATTATAAAAGTTTCCATTGTACTGTGCCCAAGTCAAAAGCAAAATATGATAGTATACCGATATTTGAAATTAACGTTATTCATTTTTAGAACGCACTAGAAAAAACTGTCTCGAAAAAAAAAACGCTACTAATTCTTATTTGCAGCCTTTATTATTCCTGATATAGATATGTAATTTTCAGATATTGATTAATATCTAAAACCCTTACTTAAAAATTTATTTTTGTATCTCTCCGACATCAGACGTTTAGAAAATAAGAAGACTAACAAAATAAATGATTTAGTTTAGGTGCAAGAAGAATTCTGAGGTTATCTCAGGGGTGCTATAATACGTACATATCTTCTTAACTCCTCTCCAAAATGTAAATTCGGAATTTTATCTCTAGCTCGGTACGTGCAAGCAGGCTTCTCGTAGCCAGCGCAGATTAGGCGGAGAATCGGTTGGTTGGGGTTTCCTTCACACACTGAGCCTGTTGCATTTGTTCCCGGAACGAATTTACGCGGGATTGCTCACACCAAATCCTTACCTCAAATCCACCAAAAATTTGTTTCCTCTATATTCTTAAAGCGATATTTTACACTATTTATGGCAGGTGGTATCATATCGAAAAAGATATTGGAGATAGAAATTGGATACAGAATATATGTGCAGATTTACAAATGTATTTTATTAACAATTTATTGAAAAAGATAACAAATATTTTTGTAGCATATATTAATAGTTGCAAAAAATATTATTTCATAGAAATAATTAATAGTTATTTAAATTACAAAGATTGTCAGTACAGTAGGTTGAGTAATATTTGCACAAAGAAGGGTTAAATTTTAAACAACACTTAAACAAAAAAATCTGATGTGTACATGACATGTCTTCTTGGTAAGCAAAATTATAAGTATTTTTTTCTGCACATTATTTAAACTTATTTTACTTTAAGGTAAAATCATTGTCCGAATAATCGTTCTTTGCTTCGAAATGGATCATCTTTCATAAAATTTTATTAAAATATTTATCACTATTCCTTATTGCATTACACAAAATTATTTTAATCGCTCAAAAACTTGCAAAGAAGTAGGTATTTCTCACGAAATGTATTCTATTAAGAAGAAATCAAATTAAATGCTAATTAAATTATTATTTTCATTAAGTTTCTGTCAAAAATAAAATGCCCTTTTGACGAGGCCGATTGGAACCAAAAATGAAGATGCATAACTAGATGATGTAGTAAATGCATTAAAAAAAATCAACATTCTACGGCTAATCGTTTTAGAGTTATCCAAAAAAGTTAATGGAACACTACGAGTAAAGTGCCCTTTTGGCACTGCCGATTACAATAAAGAAAAAAGGTGCACAACTAGATGTTATCGAAATTTTGACAGTAATGTTGAATAGTTCGTTTCACATGATGTAATATTAACCATTTAAAGGAATCTTAAAATTTATGTAATATTGGTGCAGCCTGCCATTAATGTTGTTATTTCCATAGAAATATGTTTCATCGTTAGGAAAATATATTTAGAAATATTATATATCACTTAATATACCTTGCTATTTGTGATATTAATAGTAGTAAAGTACAATCTATTTCATATTTACATAATTTGTTTTTAATTACAATTATTATCCTTTTGTTTTGCAACTGGTAAAGTAATTAACATATGTCCTAAAAACATAAAGAAATCAATATAAATTCATATGACCAAATAAATTCTGCAAATTGAGTATTTGTGTGATTTTAATTATATAGACTCGCTCTTTTAATTAATGTAAAATAAAACCAAATTAATTAAATATTGTTTTAAACACAATGATTTTTCTGTCCTCTTTAATTATGTACTGGTAGCAAACAACATGTCAGTATAGAATTTAATATTCCAATAAACATAATACACAAATACCTGTTGTACATATTTAATATCCAAAATGTCTCTTTGAAAAAATATTTCTTAAAAGATGGATGGAATTTTTAATACATTTCATTTCTCAAAAGACGATTTCGTCTTGCTATAAAGGAAATACCCACGTATGTTCAAGCCCTTTGATGTAAACATATGAAAATTTATTACGTAAAAAATATTAAATCTAAATTAAAAGAATTTTCTTCGTTTATTTTTCTGTCTAAGACCTTGGGCAACACTGACCCCAAACTTATTTTTACTCTTGTTTAGAAGTCGGAACCATTTCGTAGTGTTGATTTCATCATTACCCAAAATACATAATACTTTCCTTTCGTGCGCGATTTGATCAATTATATCGTGACAGATGGCCGACGTTTGATAACCCAAAACTTTGGCCACAAAGTAGCAATAAAGAAAAATTCCGTGAAAAGACAAGCGGTTTCGTGATGTCAGTCTAAAATCAATTAATGCCATTCCAAACGCAGTTCGCTCTCATTTCATTTAGCATGAAAGCGAAGCGATCATTCCTTACAGTTCGCTTAGTTCCGCAGAAAGGATAAAGGAAGAAAAGACTTCTCACATTTCATTAAACGGGGAAAATTACTCGCCATTGCGAAACTACAAATGCGTATGGCTATTTCTGTTCTTTACAAACTTATACAACTCTGCAAAAAGAGTTTATAATATGCCTTGACTTTATTTACGGTACAATAGATTTTTGAGGTAAACTATGCTTATGACAAGAAATGCTTGTTAGATAAAAATTCATATTAGAGTGCAATAGCTTTCATAACTGAATTTTTATTGAAGATATTCATAATTGAAATACTTGAAATAGCTATCATCGTTCAATGATATGCTACACATTATCATGCAGCAATCTTTGGAATTCTACCAATTCTGTTATTACCTTCAGTATTGGTGATCCAGAAGATAACCACAAATATGATGGCTTTCATTTCGAAAATGTGCTACTACGACATGCAATTAATCGCACATGTCACGAACGAATGTTTACGTTAAAATATGTACCTTCTGTTCACATCATACGTAATATTACTAATACTGCGCACATGAAATGTATGAAACTACGTACAGTTTAGATTAATTGCAAGTTGTATAAATTATAACCATTAAATATTTAACTTTACAATGCGTTTTGGGAATAATTTTGATAATGCAATATTATATAGTTGTATGAAGTGATATTTGAAACTGACTTATGCATGGTTTACAACCTTTTATGGAGAGTTGCGTAGCTTAATGGTCAAGTGTCATAAATTATTCTTGAAGAAATCACTAGAAGGAAAATAAAAGGGTTGAATTTAAAAAAATTATACTGAATTTATTTTGTATGAACTTGTAAACTGAAAGTATATGCACAATAAAAACAAAATTTTAGTTTATTAACTGCGAAACATAATTATATACAAAAAAGAATAACATATTTGAAGAAAAAAACATAGATTTATTACAGAGTACAGTGCAATTAGATTAAAAAAAAAACAAATAAGTTAAAGGAAAGGGCACCGTATATATCGTTTATTACAGTATATACTGCAACCGTCGTAAACTCTTGTTTCGCCTACCAGTGGCTATGTAAAGTACAGGGTTTAGTAGGTACACCTACCCAAATCAAGGAAGTTCAAAACTGCACCAATCCAATAAGCTAGGGGCAGGAATGTACACTGTAAATGGGAAAGCATTCTACCATTAGCGTGGGATTATTTCAATAGAAAATTAAATTTTTGTAAATATTTATATATTAAAGTACCTACTTTAGTTGGTGAAATTGATATGCCATTAATCGCTTCATCTTACACAAACTTAAACTAATCAAAAACTAATTGTTTATTTTACTATTTAAAAATAGTAGTTTAACACTTTTTTATTGTCACGATCATTTTGTCCCTTCGGATATCATCTGTCTGTGTAAAAATTAATAGCATTTGTACCAATTTTCAAATTAACTAGAAGGGAATGGCTTACATCGATTTGGTCATTAACGGATTTTTCTTTGAAAAAATGGCTTCCTCCTCTCTAGATTTCCTAGCCAATTCATTGTTAATCCTTTTTCTGCTACATGTAAAATTTCAAATCATCACTGCAATCAATGATTATTATCTGCTAATACAATGGCAAATTCTGTATTGTTTTTTATTTATTGCCTATTCATATTTCTTAAATCTTAATTTTGATCTAATAAAATTTCCTCGTATGAACAAGGAAGTAAATACAGCACTGGTAAAAAACTCAACGTGAGGTACCTTCTCTTATTTGTTGCTTAAAATATGTACGGCAATACGTATTTCGGGCTTGTTCATTTCTATATGAGACGAACAAAAGTTTTCTTATTCACTTAGGAGATATATTCAACGCAAAATTTTGGGTACGGCCTATAATACTTTATGAAAGAAGAAATTACCTACCTTTACCGCAAGTCCCCTAATATTTTTGTAAAGCGGGATCGGCTTATTTTATAATAAGTTTCAAATATCGTTTCTTACAACTATTATTGTAAGCCTTCATAGGAACGAATATAGAGTTAATAAAACATATGTAATATTGTATTACCAGCTAATGATTTAATTAAAGCTCGAAACATCCTACCTTAAAATAAAACAACAAATTTGCAACACAACGGTCCGCAATTATTTTATTCCATTATTTAGCTTCACGTACGATAGCCAACCAATCTCTAAATTCTCTTCTTCCTCCGCTGTAAATAAGCCCGATATAAAATTCTATAGCCTCCGCCATTATCCTTTATTATCACCTCTAGGTTCGACGAGCCACCCTTCCTCTCTATAATGTGGACCCTATGTTCTCCAATACACACAATCAATCTTTCCGTGGCTTTGACACCGAGCGGAGTCTCGGGCCGAAGCCGCATTGGGGCCCCAGACCAGCAGGGCTTCGCCACAGACCGCACGCCCAATAGGGCCGTAAAAAGTTGATTAATGGGGATAGTGGATATCAAACGTAACGGGTGGACGGAGTGAAAGATGTTTGTATTGGGATGTTTATTTTTAAATATACAAATATGGTACTCATAGCTTACCAGTTGTTAGGTGTATCAATATAAATTTTGTCGCAGATAGATAGATTATTCCATACTGGTATTATATGCTCTTCATAATATACCTCGTACTCGCAACATTTATAAACAATAACATACTAGTGTAATTTAATTATTTCAGTTTTTCGCGCTACCGTTAACGTAAACATATACTAATTTCATATATAATTGGTCGTCTAGTAACGGACAGTATACTGGTTTTGAAATGAATAAATCTGAACTGTTAAGTGGTTTACAAAAACTTTAATATTATTTGAAGTTAATTGCTATCGGTGGCAAAGTTTCCTCTAAGTTACTTGGATGAGCGGCGGATTTAAAAAAAGAAAAGTAAAATTTTGAGGTTCCAAATATTTTTGAAATCGGCCTTTGATTTTTAAACATCAAACGAAATCTCTTTGGTTTAAATCGACTACGTCATCGAGCCTTTGATTGGTTTGCTTTATGTTAAGAAGGGAGTTCGAGAGACAAGTAGGTATTACTAAAAATTATGTTTTATTATAATCAAAGTTCAAAGATTTCAGAAAAAAAAAATATTCGTCGGAAAAATGTCTGAACTTGACTCGGAGACGTAAAATATTCGGCTTAATTTCAATATGGCTCCTCGACAGTAATGTACCATTTTCATAACACTTATGTAAATAACTATACTTGTTTGTGTGTTATTAAAATGCGTTAAAATTTTCAAGAGAATTTATTACAAAAAAAAATGATTTCAAACACAGGCACAAGACCCGTCCACCGACTTGCACACTTTTACATACGTTTTGAAAATTTTTGCTCCCATATACTTTTGTATCGCGCAGTTAGCGAAAAAAATAGAGGGAATAAAACAAGTAGCTCGGAATATAACTACTCCGCAATCTCTGCCTCACTTAGTAGCTCATGTTTTGAAGTAATTACATTCCTTGTAGCTTCAATAAATAAAACTTTTACTTGTTATGTAGCTGATATTATAGTTAGTTATAGGAATAAACAAATATATTATAGGAAAAGAAAATGTTTTATTATTAAATCCTGAATTTTATATATTTAATTATTCTTTAAAAAATCGTCATTATATTCACTCATTGATTTATAATTATGCTAATATTGTTTATTGCGTATGAACTTTTTTATAGTTTAACAATTTCGATGATGATTAAGGAGAAGAAATATTTTTTTCATTCTTTACGCATTATTGATAGAGAAATGATAAAGACACACAAACATCTATAAACTAATCGAGATTTATAACCGGAACTCTTGGTAGATAAAGCGGTTGCGTTACCTTGAATTAAAATTGTAAACAATTCCGCTAGATATACAAAACTATCCAAACTGAATTTACAACGAAGTCTTGAACCTTTTGTAACATATTAGTTCAGTAGTAGGCGATGAGGCAGGCGCCTTAGTTAATACTATAAGTAATTTGTGCACATGTATAAATTTAAGATTGCTGTGTGCCTGTATGTTTGCCTGTTTGTGATATACTATAAACTCTCAGTGCAACCTTATGCATTTTCGTAACCGATTGCATGCGCATCTTGCATCTTATACCGCTTCAGCCGCTTAGAGTGCGAAACACCTTCACGGATTTTGTATCAGTGAGTATTTTCATGTCATATAAAAGAATTCTATCATATATATTAATAGAGAAAACATTTCTATCTTTGAATCCGTTATTTTAGATCAATTTTCTTTTAACAAACACTAAAACAATCTTATAAAATGATAAAGGTTCTAAATATATTCAATTAAAAATTATATCTCTCCAAAGGAAGGAAATCTTTTTACCATTTTTATTTTGTCGCATCCAGGTCCATATTACAGAAAATGTAATATACTCATAATTTAATTACATGAAATTAATTTCATCTCTTCACAATAAATTACGGAAATTCTTATCTCCAAAATGTATTTCGCTACATTACTTCCAAAATTAAATTGAATACCTGTCCCGAAATAGCCATTTCATTTAATTCTTCGTCAGTTAATATGACAATATGAACTTCAGTAAATAACATATTTTCGACAAGCTATTCTAGTGAATACAATATACAATCTTTTACTGACACATGTATACGTTCATTGTTGAACGTTTTTCATTAAAATATAATTTCACATCAATTTAATTCTCAATAAATACTTTTTCTGAAGTAAATTGAAAATTTCTTTCAGCTTTTAAATTACAAAGAGGCTTGAAAAATTGAAAATGAAAATGCCGCAGCAGGAACAAATTGTAGATAATTTCATAGTTTAGGTAAATGCCGGAGAATTACATGTTCGTAATTACTGAAACTATATTTCATTTGCATGAAATGGTAAATTTCCTGGCTTAACCTTTAATTCTTCTTTAACATACAGGTAATTCGATTACACGAATGTACAGGGACGTATTAAACTGGAATAAACCTGTAATGAAAACTACCGTGAAATTTTCAATGTTTTTTAAACTTCCAATACTCTGATTAAATACTTCAATCTGTAAATAAATATAAATAAAATGCTTCTGTAGACTCATATATTTTATTTAATATAACATATAAAATATCGGTGAAAAGACAAGTATATAATATATTTGTGAACGTTTTTCAAATTTTGAAATTGTCACAAGTCAATATAAACCGATATCCGGTTGTGGAACTAACATAATATAATTGAAGATCTGACCCAGAAAAGATAAAGTATCGTAGATTTTTCTATACAACACGTACAATACACGGTATTGCAATAACTGCAAAATGTATAAAGAACTGCAACATTGTGGAACATAGAGGTGTCTTTGTGTCAGCTTGTCAATTCGAAAACAGTGCAATTTCGAAAAGATAGAATGCAATATACCTACAATATGAAGTAAAACATTTATAATGTCAAAATAATATTTTGTGAAATTTATTATAAAATAAAAAATTACAAACGTGGAAATAAATTAATTTTTCTTGAAAAGGGTTCAAATTTTAATTTTGTATCATTGTGTCTTGAATGATGGGGTTCGATGACAAAAGACAACATACTTAACGCTAGACTTTATAAAAATTTGTGTCCCTAGAAAAAAAATACCAGACAATAAAAGTATTTAACTTTTTATTTAAAACGTTTTCTCAGATATTCAACTGCTTAGGAATATATTATTATTTTTCGCCATTTTCTCATGACCTATGGGAAATTTTGCAGCGAGCTTATAATGCAAATAATGCAAGATATCGCAAAAGAAATTGTGGACGTGTGATACATATTTTTTTTGCGCCGATGACGCTTTTAATTTAATAAAGAAATATTATCACTAATCAAAATTTTATACATTATAGGTTTTTATGTCAGTAACATATTCGATTCACATGTAAACAATTCACTTGTTTTATTCAGAAAAATTAGTGCATTTGTTCTAACCTAAAAAATAAAACGAATGTGAATTGATATTTTTCTACAATTAACGTAATCATAACCGTACAACAAAGTATAATATGAATAATAATTCAAAAATAGTTTTAATTAGCGTTTTTCATTTCAATGAAAATAAAATTGAAAATTTTGACAGAATGTAATGCTAAAATATTTAAGTTGGCATACAACAGAGAGTTTCTGAACGATTTTGAGTTCTGTAATACTAGTCATAATGGGACGGAGACGCGAAAAATCAATCAAAATTATAACAATATGGTTGCGGAATAATATTATATATACTACTCCAAAAATAAATTATTGAAATGATCTTATTGCCTGTACTTAAATCAGAAGACAGTAAACATTCAGGAAATATTAAAATCCATTTGATATGATGATTTCTTCGTCCTGTTTACATATGCAATATCAATACATTTCCCACATGCAAAACAATTTGCATTTTGTAATGGAACCACCAAAAATATCCTAGTCCTGATCTGCAAGCAACCATTGGCACGAACCTACAATAATCCAAGTCGTACATTTCCCTGGGAATTTCCTTTGAGTTTGACGGAGTAAACGAACAATTACCATCCACGTCCAGCGTCGCCACTCCTGCCGACATGCGATCGCGTACTTTCCTGACGTGTTTACAGCACTGGATTCCGGCCACCAACTCCGGGATTCCGGGGAACTGATTTAAATGCTCCGGTCTCAGAGATCGTACTCAGCACAAAGTTTTATATTCAATTTATTTGTCATACGTGAAATATGTAAATGGGAATTCTTTTCAAGTTTCAAATTTTAAAGCAGGAGATTTAAAGTGGCATAAATTTGAAGGTGTTTCCTTAGATAGTATTAAAAATAGTTTGGGCGATTCTACTCGAAATGTGGAGCGTGAAGTCTGGTGTTCAAATCCAGGCGAGGTCGACAATTAAGGAAATGAAAATAATATTGTACTATTTGGTTATAGTCTTCTAGAAGCATTTTACCTTTCAAGTTCATAAAAGGAGTCTGACAAGCAATAATTCCCTTTTAATCTTAATGTTACACAAAATAATATTTTTAACTGAAAAAATATTTCAATAATATTTACAGATTAATTTCCACAAACTTTAATTTTAATACATCGACATCTGGTTGCGCTATAAAATAATATTTTGAACTCGAAAAATATATATATTTTTAATATGTTTATAGCTTATATTATATAAACTTTAATATTTATGTATCAACACCTGGAAAATGGATGATATTTTTACAAAGAAAAATATACTTGTGCAAGAAATGACTAGGAATTAGCGATTAGCTAGCTGACTACACTTTCCACAAACTTTAATTTTAATACATCGACATCTGGTTGCGCCATAAAATGATATTTTGAACTCGAAAAACAAATTGTTTTTAATATGTTCATAGCTTATTTTATATAAACTTTAATATTTATGTAGATATTTTTACAAAGAAAAATAAACTTCTACAAGAAATAACTGGGAATTAGCGATTAGCTGGTTGACTACATTGATTATCTATTGTCTAGAAATCCTATCCCCGAAATATTGTTTTATATTTTCTGCTAAATATAAAAATATGTATCATCACAATTTTTCCGTTTCACAATATATGTCCTGGCATTTAATGGAAAAAGTAAATAAAAACTGTGATACTAATAAATAAGTCACCCTACATTACATAGGACAATACTACATATATTCCTATTACTCCTATTTTTATTTAATATCAATCACTTGATTTTTTTAGGATAAATAGAACGAAATTTTCAAAAAGAATTAAAAATATTTTTGCCTCCCGTTATTGCTCTACACGTAAAAAGACAACTGTCAATTCATCGGAATATTTCAGTTCGATCCGCAAGTACAAGATACATGTGATGCTCACATAAATAGCAGTAACGGTATTTAGAAAAAAAACTAGTAAGATGATTTTGGCGTCGATAATTTGTGCTTCATTCTTATAGTATTTCACGAGAGTCTTGTATTTTTCTTGGTCTTGCCTCAGTCTTGCAAAACAAGAACAAATCAAGGAGCTACAAATTTGAAAGCAAGACAAGGCAAGAAATTGTCTACAGCTCTTTTTGTATATTTCATCCATTATTATATTTGTACATCATAATACTGTCAATTTTGACATTTTTTTGTTTACTTCGGAAATAACACGATTTCACCCAATAAGATATCATCAATTGTCCTTTTTCCCTTGGCGATTTGATTCACATGATTACGATTGATGACGTAAGGATCAACTAATGAAAACAAACTATACATCTTCGCTATTAGAAAATCTTTTGTATTTTATATTTTTAAAATATAACATATATTATTTTGTAGCTTTTCCTTTTGTATTCAGCAGGCAAGTCATTAAAGTTTGATGTTTATTTGCAAGCTCCGGTGTTTATTTAGCTGTGATGAACCTTTAAACTGGCATAGATATCGTGTCGTGCTGAAACCTGACCTTAACCGTAAAGCAGTCGACACCGGAACCACCGGAAATGAGGTTTTCTCTTCCTCACGAAACAGAATAGTCCATAGATGTTTACGGCTTGGATATAAACACGTTTCATTTAAATAACGACACCGGCATGAATCCAGATCCACGAAACAACCCGGTACTTATCTTGCAACTGAATGCAGGAATTTTAATCTCGAAATTACTACACGTGGCAGGTTTCATAGCTTGTAAATGTTAATGTATGATAGATGGAATTGTTGATAGCTGTAATTTCATTTATTTTATTTATTCCTATGACTCTCTAGACACTTATTTATGTACTTTACTAGAATAAATGTACATATTTCTTTCCATGTATCTAAGGAAATATTGTACTTTGATTTTTTTAAATGTTGGTAATTTATTATTAACACTTGGCAATTACATTTTTTTTCAATAAGTTTGTTCGTATGTATAATGTACATTTTGTGATTTTATAAATAAACACTTTGTGAAGAATAGGACAAGTTACATTTCTTATCTGATTTGTTCGTATGTGTTCAATAAAATTTTATGCTGTATTGTTTGTTTTTTTTGTTACAGGTACGTGTACTTTTTGAAATCATCTACAAGAAATATTATCCATGGTTCAGGTAAAAGTCTACATCAAACATTATTATTTTATTATTAAATAAGTTATATTTATACATTTTCAACTTAATTTTGGTACAAATCAGCGAGCAATACATTTTTTCATTTACAATTTGCGTTTTGACGTATTAACGGTTTTGCCGAATGGAAACACAAGTTCTTGCTTGTTTCTCTTTTACTTACTATTGTTTACTAGACTATTTAGGTGGTTACACTTACTAATTTTAAATATTTAATTTCAACAATTGTATTGTCCTTTATTAAGGTGGGAACTTATTAAATATTTTTAAAATTTTATTACATTATATACATATATCATGCAAATTTACCCTTTTACTTGAATTTACTATTATCATAAAATAACGTAACTGTAATAAATTTAAATGGAAACTTATTTATTTATTTATTTTTCACTAAAATTACACTTTTTATTTTGCCGGAGAAATTTCTAGACAAGAAAACTATTTTAATATAAACACAACACAGTAGGTATAGTGAAACAGTTTTCGTATCAAATTGCTGTCAGGTTACAAGGTACAGTTGTCAAACTGAAATTTATCCCAAGAAAATAAAATGCTAGATTGTAGTTCGGACAGATAATTTAACGACAAATAATGCAAATGACATTAATGAAATAAGTGTTTCAATCTGGTTACTAGGAGAAAGGTAAACGTTTTATCTTTTACAAAAAGTTACCTTCCTTTTTATCCGCTGTTTGTTATTTTTCTTTATGGCTTACTTTATGTTGGAGTTGAATTATCAATAAGGAATTGTTTAAATAATTACATAAAAAATATGGTATTTATTAATATAATTTTAACTTTCATAGGACTAAACTATGATTATATGAATAAATGGCTACCTTTTGTAAACAAATTTTTAAAATTAGATCCGTATCCATATGAAAAGATAATTTGATAATCACATTTACGTTCCAGCCATATCGTAAAAATAGCGTTCTACTTTAATTTCCGTTTTTCATTCCCCCAAATTACATTTTTGATAAAATAAATTCATTTGCACAAGTGTCCATTTAATCCGAGCGTGTGTATTTTTATTTTCCGCGATTATCAAAAATTGAATAGCGCCACGTAAAAATTCATGCGCAGCCTACGCAGATTGTAATTTAATCCCTGTGATACGGAAATGAATTTTCACTGTGAAAGATGATATTCCAACATGTCTACGTTTATCAAACGTAATAAATTCCTACAGTACGGACCTGTGTACCTCGTATCATTTGTCAAATCCGTTTCACATACGAGTTTTATTTGCGTATATGGTAATCAAATTACGGATTATTGGAAGAGTAGAACAAATATGGAAAAAATCTCGTCGAGTGAGGGCAGATGACAACTATTAATCAAAAAATGTCGCCTAGTTTTTGTACCATTCATTACAAATTATGGACTATAAATTCAGAACAGAAGAGATTACTCAAATAAAATATTTTTTACTATTTAGAGAGAATTTGTAGTGATACTTGATGGATCATAATAAATCTCTATAAAAATTATGGAACACATATGGTTTTTTCACTATTTATATTTTCTTTTATAGTACAACAAAAATTGAAAATGTATTGTTTCAAACAAATTTTTAACATTTCAATTCAATATTCGCCTAAATTTCTACAAAACAGGAGCAAATACTTCGGGTGCGATTGTAGCCTTTCTGGATAATTTTTATTTCTGTCCGAAGTTTCGACTTTCATCAGGGAAAGAAAAAGTTATGAATAGAACAATAATACAACATGTGGATAACAGCCATAAACAGGACGAACATTTAAAATAAATAAATAAATAATTGAATAAAAACTATAAATCACAAAGTGAAAAACGTCAAAAAATGAAAATAACAAATACAAAATGATGACCATAAGAAACAACAGATTAAAAATTATATGGTATCAATTTTTAAACAAAAAACTATCTGAATAATGCTGAAGATATTTTTTAAAGTAATATGCTTATATCGATGAGCAGCATATTAAACTCCTCCAATCTAATTGAATTAATTAGTCAAAATTTTCGAATTCGTATCTCTTACAGTTCTCGAGATCCCAATGGTTAGCCATTTAAAATGGACATCCTGTAAAAGAATATAGAATAACGCAACATTAGAACTTGTTGCTAAGAAGCAATAAAATCATTCTCAAAATGAATTTTCTTCACTAATAAATTAAATAATCAATAATACCCTTAGAAACTCAAACAAGGAATATTTATTAAAAACTAATCAAACACAAAGTTCTTATCTCATTTTTTATTTTCCCAATTTTGATGCAGATGTCACTCAAAATGGCGTATGACATTTTTTAAAGTACTAGTGCTAAAAGTAGAATTCGTTAAATACTTGTGCACTAGTACGGTAATATACTATTAAGTACACGATGTTAAAAAAATATGCTGTTCGACGGCTAGGTTATAAATTTTTATTTTTTCATGTTAGAAAAACAATAAATATTCATGATTTATATTTATATACGCTAGTTAATTTTTAATAAACTTATGAAAAGTTTTTGTTTTTTTAACAAGACAAGCAAAGTATCTAAGCCATCTAATCTAGGATGACAGTTATTTACCTTGAGAGAACTAAAATAAAAGAAGTATTTTATAATTTATCTAAGTAATTTTCGCGTGCAAAATGGAGTGTTTGAAACATATTTCGTGCAAATGTGACCTAGCATGGTTAAGGTTTGGTGTTTCGTGTCGTGGCGTAAATTATAGTTCCAGCCACAACGAACAAATAAATTTCTTTAGGGGAAAATAAGTAATAATATGAAAATTTGCATATACATCACGATATAACTATAACGCAAATAAATTAATTGGGCAAAAAAAAATTGCGAAAACTAAAAATACGCGATGTGCATAATTTTACAATGAAATTTGAATAGCATTTGTTGTTTATTTTATAATTTATTTGTTTTTGAAGTGAAATATTGTGTGGAATAATAAAACTATAAATAACGCAATATAACAATGTGTCAAAATGTATCCATATTTTCAAATTTATATATTAATAATTTTTGACTTGTACATTTCCTGGAAACAATAAATGAAGTTATTTATTATTTGAAATATTTCTGATACATAATTAATGCCACTTTGATTTATTTTCAACAAAAGCTGAATACGGAAAACTACGTTCGCAAGATAAATAATGAGATAAGTTTGAAATATAAAATTTAATATTAGTAATATTATAACATTTAGATGTATAGATTTTAATTTAGTGAGACTAATTAATATTCCATACCGTGATCATTAGTGATTCGGTAGTTGGTCTTAATTGCTAATTTGCTGCATATAGATTCCCTAATATGACGATGTACACATGGGCGCCGACTACAGGAGGGCGTCGGGACCTCGGGGCTCATGCTCACAAGGAGACATTTCCCTTAACGTACTATTTTTTACATCAGTAATAAAGCCCAGACTTGTTATTATTTTAAAGAATTATTGTACCTCCTTTAATGTTTAGTAATTAACCACACCCTAAAATGGATGTGAGTATCCTTTAAAATATTATCAGTGAAATCCTCGCATCAAAATACCTATGTAAATGTATATAAATTTTCTTCGGATTTCTAAAGCCTATTTTTATCCTAAAATTTTCTATTGGATCCTTAAAACATTTCAAGAATTTATAATTCTTTTTCATATTTTTTTAATAAAAACCTCTATAATAATAAGAGATAATTAAAATTTTTAATTTTTTTTAAATCGTCGCGTCAAGATCTATCAGTGTATAATATTTCCCCAAAATCTAAATTTTGGTCACAAAAATTAGTATTTTTGGGATATTTTGTGTTTGTCACGACAATTTCTGCTTTAATATTGTTGTTTGGTTTGTTTTAACTCTATACAACTTTGATATAGTGTTATACGTTTTGAAAATAAATACAAGCTAGATAATAAAGCGAAATTTATAAATATTCGGCTTTATTGCCGTGAAACATTGCCAAACACTCGATTAAACCAACCTCGCGGTACTATTTTTGTTCCATTGATACCAAATGCGACACCCACCTAGCGCACAGCGTTCTCACGTCCAAATTTTCAGTACATATACAAGCACACTTTCAGGCGACGGTCATCCAATACATTTTGTAGATTATCTTCACTATTTCTGGCGTGGATTTGGCCGATTACTACAATGTTCATCTACGCCGCTTGTAAGCTCTCGTTTAAATTCTGCTACCCAATATTTAATAGTTGTAAAGGAAGGTGCAGAATCTAGTTCGGCTTTAATATTGGTTGGACCGAGACATTTCAAATGAAAATATTGTATTACATAATGATTGCAAATTTTTTCTGTATTCATAAATTCACTGAGAGCTTTCAATATTGATACTAAACAACGTAGCGCCTTGAAACTTCAAACTTAAGCTTTATAAGGTTTGTACTTTCTACCAGAGTAATTATTTAAAAAAAAACTATTGCGTCAGGCCGGATATATCTAGGACTACACTCGTACTTATAGTTGCGTATTGAATCAATGCAGTTTCGTATATTCGTTGATGTGAGTATGCATAGCTACTATAATTGTGTATTGCACAAAACAAGTAGTACGCTAAACAAGGGTCTATGACGGTTATAATATGTTTTGTGGGGCACATTGCACACCATTGGGAAAAAAAAACGATAAATACGTTCTCGACTTCTTCACCTTGTTTGTTGCATTACATGCGCAAGAATGATTGACGGGTCTATTTTTATTTGAGACGAAATATTGAAATAGATAAGAAGACGAGCATATATTTAATTGATTGCAGCTATAATGTAAATATAAATAATTTAGATATAGGTATAATACAATATACTCCAATTAAGTTAGATGTAACTTTTGTCCAATTTAAATTCTAAAGAGAACATAATATTCGTAGTTGTTGCATCTATTTAAATATGCAAATAAATTCCGCTTATACACAGCATCATAAAATATTAATCTATTTTAATTACTAAATCCAGAGTAAAATTTGAAATATTTAGTTAGCAAATTCCACATAATGTCCGTGGAATCCCGTGAGTATGCATATCTGTCGATGACAAATTATTAATGTCCGCTGCCATTAAGGTAACCGGACGTTGTTCCGGTATATACGTCACTTCCGCTTGTACACTGGGGCATAAATGCAGCAATAAACGTGTCGTGTGCGCTAGTAAATTGTCAGTACAGTACCAAGGGCAGGTATACTAAATCCTTGTATTGCGTAGGTTATGTTTCCGCGGTTTCAATTTTACCTTGTTTATTTTTACGATCATGGTAGGTCAAATTGTTTGGAATAAAAGAATATTTATATTTATAAGTAATGCAAAACAGCCATGAATTTATGAGTAAAAATGTCGTGTTTTGATTTCAGAATTATTTCTGACCCGAATTGTCGTTACTTTTCAATTATATTTGCTTTATTATTTCTCCTATGACGTCCTTTTTCTACGTAGTACATGCACATAAGATCTTTTCGCGCCTCCATTTCATTAAGACTAGTATTACAGAACTCAAAATTGTCCAGAAACTCTATTTCGATCGGTTTTTATTCAATGCTGATGAAATAAATATGATTGTTTTTTATTTACGGAAAACAATGAACTGTGCATACTGTACGGTTATGCTTTGTCGCCGGCCGGAAAAAATTAATCCCGGCTTGTTATTTTTGGTGGCCAAGCAACTACACAAAAATACCGGAATAATGCACTTTTCTTTTTTAAAAATTCCGGAAAATGTCAGTTTTCGCCTGATCGAAAATAAAAATTCATATCAACAAAATATAACCATGACGATATATTGTAGTTTTATCAAATTTTTTCACTAAAAATATCTTTTTACATCAAATGAAACATTCTGATTAGATGAGTACCTATGTCATTTTTTTTAAATAATCATAAATATAAATGAAGGCTTAAATGTAATATCGTAAACGGTAAACTACTTGAATGTGATGTATGTATGTTTTCGCAGTTTAATGGATGTTTCGTGTTACGACTTTATTAAGAGTGATTTAGTATTTAGTTTTAATAAAATTGGATGAAAATACAAATTACTTTTACTAATGTGTTTCAAAGTTTGTGCATTTACTTGAAATTTCTTTTTACGTATATTTTTATGCATTTAACATTAATAATTTTAAGGTACAGTTCTTCATGTTACAGATATTTTGAAAGTTTTGTTTGCCAACAAACATGTTTATTTTTATAAAAGTAAAGATAAATGATCTATTCCCAACTTTTTATAGTTTTTATATTACCTTTAAAACTAGAAAAATGGCATTCTGAATTTATGACAGTAATGAAAACAAATTTACTTCTTTACAAACAAAGGAATAGTTTTCAAGAAACTGACATTTCTCTGCATTCCAAAATGCAGTTCCTTCTACAATACTACAATCCTTTCTGTACAAATTTGTACGGTTTAAATTTTGCACTTGGATATAAATTGCGTCGAACGTTACCTGTTACGTTAACGTTACTTTGCATTACTGTGCTCGGGCTGTTCCGTTAACGATAATGGAGTAAGAGTCATCGCACAGGTTCACTCTGTGCTACTACATCATTTTACTCTGAAATTTAGATTTCAGACGCCAGGGACATATGCAAAAATCTTCAACTGCAAGATGTAATTTAGTCATTAATGTTTCGTCAAGAGATATAGAACGTAATAAAATTTGAACTTGAGAAAGTGAAATTAAATGGAATGTAATCTTTAACAGAGGATATAATTTAGCATATATCTCTGGCTACTTTCTGTAGTTGTAGATTTAAAAAATGCAGCTTTAAATTCAAATTTTGTAGTTGTTTTCACTTCTCCCTGTATTACTTTTTATTTATATGTGTTCCTAAAAGAAGAACAGAATAATATATTATTATACAAGTTTCATGAGACAGTATATTGTTTCATGAGTTGTTTGGGGCAGGAAGAGCGCAGCAAGAAGTGCTCGAAAAACACGAATAGAATACGTTGTATAAAACGAATATATTATATTTTATACATTGGGTTTCTTATTTTATTAAAAACTCAAAAATTAATTAAGTGTAATCTAGGAATTTATGTAAAATATGGTTACCTTCTTGAATAAAGTTGGACATTTATAACTGTCATAATTCACGTATAATATTGCGAAAAAAATTAAATCTATACGCTAAGATTAAAGTTTATTTTTATTAATTATTTTACAATTTTACTCTAAAATTCTAAAATTTGTATTTTTAAGGTTCGTAACATAATTAATTAATATTGGTTTTAAGTATTAAATTACCACAATTTTCAAAGGTTATTTTAAATATTTAGTCATATGAACATTTCTCCTCAAGAAAAATGAATTACAGTATAGTGAAATATCCGATACATAATATATTTCTTCTTATTAAATATAAACTAAAATTTTAGAAAGTAATTCAAGTGAGACCTATTTGTTAACGTCTTTTTACAGAAAATAAACAAAAGTACGTTTCTCATTTCATGTTTTAGTTGTCGTTAGTGCATTTACACGGTAAATATCTCCAGAATAATAAACTGATTCAACAGATTTTCCTAACAATTTGGCGTTCATCCAAGATAAAGCGTAAAACTGTATTTCAGATCTGTCTGTAGATACATTTTAAACAAACGGAAATAATTTCTAGTGGTTGAAATTCTGCATTGTATAATTCACACTAAGAGCGAGAAATTACGCAAGATAATTCATCCTCCTTATCTTGTGTCAGGCTGACGTCACCTTATTAAAAATTAAACATTCTTTCGCATTTCTAAATATTATACGCGACCTCGCAATTTGCATGGTAATAAAATACGCAGGTCTGGCAACATCAATCAACAAAGCAAACGAAGGGAGATGATTTTCATTTCAGCAGAATGTAAAACGTATCCGAAAAATCTTTCTTAATTAGAGAAATAATTGCAAGCTTTGCAAACACATTTACTTCAATGTAAGCAAAAAATTGTATTTAAATAAAGAAATATTTCTATTATTTAATTTATAATGAGATAAATTATAAAAATACACTTCTGAATAAAACTGACATTTTAAATTATTTATAATTTAGCGAATTAATAAATTTACCGGGCAGCGGTGGCTCACTTGGTTATTTTAACTAGGCGGAATGTGAAATCTGGTGTTCGATTCTCAGCGTCGCGAACTTCTAAATAAAAAGGGCATCGCACACTGTTCGGATGTTCGGAATGATCGACACGTACAGGCGGCGGCCGATTGAAACACTATAATACTATCGCATATTTGTCGGCTGTAATTAGCAGAAAAGTATAGCAGACGTTTGATAAATATAGAAAAAACACAAAAATGTTAATTTTTCAGATAAAGAAACAGTGAATCAGTTTGCAAAGAAGCTGAAATAAAAGAAAGGGAAGAAAGAAGAGAAAAAAAAAATAATGAAAAAAAAACAGTTTTTTTTCAGTTTATGATTTGAATAATTAGAATTAACTAAATCAATGAGTTTTTCTTTCTTGACAGTCATAGTTTAAAAATATAACGTATTTAAAACTCAATACAAATGAAAATAGACTGATTACCTATCTGAACAAATGTTTTCGGCTATCTCGAGTAAAGATATACTACCGATCCAGTCGTTTCCTATCGCACACTTATCGGTTGCGGCGCGATCGGCTCGACACAGATCGGAAAAATATTTTCCGCAGAGAATGCCGAAGCATTCGGCAGCATCGCCTCGCTGCCGAGACGACTTGTGTGTGCACTTAGTGGAAACTTATTTCTGCCGATCTGGTCGCTGCTGATCTGTGCCGGTCGGTGCCGAACAATGTACAATAGCCTTTAACCAAATAAAAATTCCGCTGTGTTCGAGTGGGTCGAAATCTCTTATATGTTGTAGGTCTCTGGTAGATACTTTAGGCATATATATAACCAACTCCACCAAAAATCTATTGAGACAAAAATTGAAAATTGGTCTGTAATATATAATAATAATTTTATTAAAATTGAAGAGTGATCTTGCCAAGATTGTATTCGATCTATTTTTGGTATAAAACTGTTATGTTTTCGTAAATCGACGAGAGAAGTATTTAAAATGATACTATATTTAACTTAGTTCCCAATATGTTAATTTTTTATTTTTCTCTCTTCTTACAATCTGTCTTTCACCCAATAAGAGTAGAAAAACAAAACGTAAATTTTTATAGCGTTGGCAAAACAGTGATATCACTTATTTTATTTGACTCCAAGGTTGCGAGTTTGGCCATCAAACTAAGCTCCAACGTTCTTCAGAGATAGTGCAATTTACGACTAACTGAAACGGTCTCTATATTAGACTACACTTGCATTTCGTAAATCGTCGTACCCAACACAATACTTATTTTAAAAATACCATTTTCAAATAAGTTAAATCTGTTAATTTATAGTATCTATACAATTTTTTAAATTGTAAGATTTTAATGGAAGTTTACTAATTACAGTTATTTACATTACCATTATCTTGTACAGAAAGATTAGTTTTTTAAATGTGTGAGGGATTATTTTTTCTAAATAAAATACTAAAATTTTAATGATTTTAATAAAATCAATTTCAATTGAACAGCTCTAATTTTTTATTATTAATTCAGAAACTTTTAAACGATAACTAGTGTAATAATAATTGATAATAATAAACGAACTCGATTTTGTTGATGTTGACAAAAAATTTCTCGGTTATAAACTTCTAGAGATAATCCAATTAATTGAAGTTTGGAAATAAACGAATGTAACCGAATCGGTAAACATCTCATCCATTCTTAATCCTGGCTTAGTATCAAGTTTCATAGCCTTGTCACCTAAGCCGCCATTTTGTAATTACTCAAATTAGTCGATTTTGTTCGAGCGCCAGGATGAATGGTTCCCGCGGCAGAATTTGAACGCGGATGCTCTAATGGATATTATGCCGTGATGTACGCGACGTGATATTAAACCCGGATAAATCGCGCGATTATAAGCCTAATGGAACTGCTGCATATGGGAACGCTTTCGTTTTGCCCAGTTTATTTTCATTCCTCTCCGTTTGTTGGTTTAATGTGATTGTTCTTTCAAATGACAAAGTTATTAAATGCGGTATTTTTTTCCCAGTTTAAACAGCTAACTAACGAGAAACAGATTCATATTTACAAAACATACGCAACTTCATTTTCTCCATTTTACAAACCAGAATGGGCAGAATGTGTGTTTTTGAAAATTATTACTAGCAGTACTGAGCATAGGTATTATTTGTTTTACTTACTAGTAGTGTACATTGAAATAGATAGCATACATTGAAAGTAATCCAAAAATACTCATTTAAGGTACATAAATTATAAGAAAAAAATTGCATCGATATATATAGTCAAAAAAACATGGGGACAAGTAGTAAATTCATGAAAATGAAAAAAAAAACTGAATTTCAGGTTTTTTTCAATTTTATTTTCCAAAGAACTAATATGTGGAGAAAAGATTTCTTTATGTAAATGGGAAAGTTTTACGATTTTTTTTACTAAGATTGTCTTCAAAAGTGATATTCTATATTTTATTTCACTCAAAGATATCTACATTCCTCAAAAAATAAAATTTTATACAAAAATTACCTCACAAAAGTTCACGGAGAACGTATCGTCTAGAGCGCGCTTGATTCCCATGGCAGCAGAGAGTTTTGCCTCATTCTACCACATACGTTAAAAAGTTAGGTCTGACCATACCGTCTACTTCTAATTATAAATAAATGGGAAAATATTTTTAACTTTTAATTACATTTTAAGTTAAGTTATAATTATTCTTATATTTACGAATAAAAAAATTTTTCACATGTAATTTCAATAATGCTAAACATAGTAAAATCGACGAGATTGTATCTCTACTCATTTTTGAAATATATTGTGCAACTATGAGAGCAAATATTTCAGGGTGAAGAAAGATAATTTAATTCTCTATGAAAAATTGTAATGAGCGCAAGGAAATATCTCAATTTATACTATTTTTCAAACCAAAATATTTCGTCCCAAAAATTATTATTTTTACGGTGTCTAAACTTAAATTTGCGTTTAAAATTTCAAGTTTTTAAGGTTTAACCACAAAATAGGTTTATACAGAAGCGACAGTAAGACAGACAAGCGAAAATTAGAGAGAGATGGAGAAGGTGCACAAATTTAAAGGGCCCATTGTTTAAAATCGGAAAGTTTCCTCACATCTGAGAGAGAGATAGGGGAAGAGCACAAATTTAAAGATCTACACAATGCTTCAAGGTCGTAGAACTGACTCGGAGAACATGAAAGGTACCGACACGGAGTGTCGCTTCTGTGTGTAACTATTCTGTGGTTTAACTGTGAATAATAATAACTCGGGAATTCAAAGAAATAGTTACATTTTTAATTAATATGTAAATTTTTATTTCTTTATTTATCCATTAGTTAATTAGACAGTGCTTGTCATTTTTGGGTAAAAAATATGTATATTTTATAGTTATTTATGATATGTGTTAAAAGTGACATTTCATGAGTGAGTGAGGAAGTTTGTGAAATGAGGTGAAAGTTATATGCAGTCTACATAAGATTTCTGTAAACTTACAATAATTTATCTTACAATTTACATTACTCTGAGAGAAAAATAATCCTCGAATCGTGATGTAAACTTTGACTGTACTAAGATGAATCGATCTTGTACTAAGATGTATGTTGCTTGAAACAAAATTCATATAATAGCTACAATATGCTTTTATGTATACAGCAATATTTTATATCCATAACATTTAGGTTAATTTTATTTGTTTCCTTATAAAATCATGTCGTAAATAAATTTATAATTGATGTTGTTAAAGTTTCTTAAGATAGTGTTCCGTAGCAATTAAAAGTTTACATCAAATGTTTTTTTAAATACCCGGCCATATTGGTTTTAAAGCATAATTAATTCGCAAACTTTTTTAATAATTCATGTGTTTTAAAATTTGTAACGAGCGTCATCTAAAATATTTCCTCCTAAATTATATTTTCACCCGGTAATTTTTTACGTATTTCTTTCCAACTTCATGAATATCAAAATAATTTGCAACTTTTTAAATTTCCGACCCCTACCTAAACGATTGCACAAAGTTTAAATTAATGGCATGTTGTTAATTAACTGTTTTGCATATTTTATTATTAATTAGCGTTGTATTTTAATCGCGACAAAATGGAATCGCGCACGCAAATCCCATTAACCTAAAGTGGAATCGTTTATAACCTAAGTCAGGTTCTCTGCCGAGATTCTGCACTAATGTCCCAATAAACCTGCTGTTATAATAATTGGCCTCCGTTTTTCATCCCGTAAAAATAGCTCAAATATAATTGCGAAAAACGGGGAAATATTGCAGAATAAAAAATAAGTAGTACGTAGTTCCCTCATTTTATGATTTTCAAAATGAAAAATGTTACGGCAAAATTGCAAAACCTATTACACTTTCATTAGGACTTTATTTCAAAACGGTACATAAAGGTAGGTACGTACGATTTGAAACATTACTAGCTCTGTTAATATGAAAATGTACAAATCGTAAACTAAAATTATTAACCAATATAACACCGTTAAGACCAAATGGCTTAGAACTATAACTTATAGAACCCTTACAGAGACTAGGCAGAAAATATATATACTATAGTGCAAATAAAATTTATATTAACGAAGTACAACAGCGTTGTCTCAAAGAAAAAATTAAGAAACGAAAGGTAAGCACTATTTATCATCTTATATCAACTAATGTTACTTTTTCTAATTATAAGTTTCTTTGGTTCAATTTATAATTTAAATAATGTGTAACTAAAATAAAAGTTTTTCGAGTTCATGTATTATTAAAGATAAAATTTACTTAAGCAAAAATAAATTGTTTCCTATATTACATTTAATATTCTCTGATGAAAAGTTATGAATTGGTAATCTGTTATATTCACATTTATCATTGAGAAAGAATTCATAAATTAATGTCCTTTTAAAGATAAATATTACGAACGTCTGATATCATCGAATATTGTCTATACTAGTTAACAATTTTTAATCGATGATTTTTTTGTTAAATAAACAATTTCAAAAATTAGTTTGGTGATAGTGCAAAAAGTTTATATCTAGCGCAAAATTAATAAATGAACTTATTTCCATAAAAATGTAGTAAAAGAGAACAATTCCACTAAAGAGCTTAGTAGATTTTGCCAATTTGTGAAATGACAAAATTATGCAATTTAGTTTTCAATAAAAGCAAGAGAAATTAGTTTACAGAAAACCAAAACAGTAATTGAGAAATTAATTAAGCAATCCGGCTGCTGAAATCAGGGCAGTACAGCTGAAATCAGGAAATTTCATGAAAGTAAATTAACTTTTTCGCAGCAGGACATGTGATTACGAAAGTTGGAAATCGTGATGTTGAAATCAAAGAATCCAGAGAAATTTAGAAACTTTCATCAAACTATATATTAAATTTCCTGCAGTTTTTCATCACTAAACCGCAGTTTTTAAACGCGTATGAAACTAGGAACTCAAAGTACGGAAGCCACGTCTTCAAATCATTTCAGAAGCCCGTAAAAAATTTCATTATTACAGAATGTAATTTTGTTCTTATCTATTGCAAGACTGCCTGAACTAGGAACCAACTGTCGTAATTTTCTCTTCAAGACAAATTTGTCTTCGTGCAGTTACAAACTACGTAAATCTATTTAACGAATGGAAGAACTTCGAATTCTAGAAACATCACCAAAAATCCTAATACTCCACCAATTATCTCAATATTCAACAGTATATGAGAGATGTATTTATTTGCCCTAGATTTACATTTATATTTACGTATTTTTTACAGTGTAACAGAAATAAATAAATTAAATTTAACTAGAAATCATTTGTCAAGATATTTATTAGTAAGTTGCCCTTGTAAATGTTCTAGATTTGAGTTAAAAGTTTTATCATACATTTTATTGCCCGTCTATGGTTGAATTTAGACAAATAAAGTGTCACTTTACATAATAGCCCAATAAATACTAAAAGAAAGTATATGGAGACAATTTAGTGAATTTTTAGTAATCCTAACTCGTAATTTGCTTAAAAATCGATAACATTTAGAAAATATCACCTCTGTTAATCCTAATCTTTGGAAAAATCATAGTTAGGAATAACATTTGTGACATTTTGAAAATATTATCGACTATACAACTCATCGGAAAATAGATCAATCAGATAGTTGAATTTTTCTTAGTTACAATGTATAACATCGGTTATTTATGTTGCTAAGTCGTGTTTTCGCGGAACACCACTAATGGTGTTCCGGAAACAGTTGAATCATATTTAATCGTATTATAAACAATTACAGTTTTTGACATGTATTCTAACACTGGTTATAAATAATGTATTTATTTTTTACACTCTGTATAATATTTCGTCTACCTCATAAACTGTGCTTTTGTGTAATGAACAGCACATTAAAATATTAGCAACTGAATACTTTGTTAATTAATACTATTTTCTGCAATGTATCGGTTCCAATCACAACAGTCCAACTTCAAATCAGTCGTAACAATGAAAGACGTCAGCGAGGAAAAGTTTGAACGATCGCTTGGAAACTGAGACGAGAACGCTAACAACAAACATAATTTCCATTCGCGTGAGATATGCGATGTTCCTATCCGATTCAGTCAGCCAGTGAGCCGAGCTGAGCGTAACAATCAAATGTTATGAATAGCGTGAGCAGCGGGATACTCACGCAACAAACGTCACGCGCACATTGCCAACTTAAGATATGATCAATCAGAGAAATAATTATAAATGAAGTAAATTTGAAAATTAAAGATAAGAACGAAATTATTATAATTAAAATACCAAAGACTCGACGCACAAGAAACAGAGTTCAGTGTTTTCTTTAATACTAAAATTCGTTCCAGTTTTTTAGTTTTATAATTACGAGTCACGTACAACATATTTTTTCCGATTTTAAATTATTACAGTAGAATTATTAAAAATTGTATATTATACACCAAGGTTGAGAAGACTATCATTATTTACTTAGCGACAGTATTGTGTCCCAATATGCGATACAACCGAGGGATATAAGGAGCTGGTGGATAAGTCTTCTCAACACTGCCATATATTATTATTTTACACTCCCTTCTATATATAGACAACAGTCCAAAATACAATATTTAAATTCGATTTTTTTTCCATTTCTTTTACGTTTTACGTGAGTGCTTATACGTCAAAAAATAACTGATATAACCTTAGTTTTTTTGCGACGAAACACCTAGTTCTATTGTACAACTCGAGTAGAATGCCTATATTGCACGCGAAAGTTTGATGTACTCACCTTCGCGTCGTTCCTGCAAATTCGTTCTCGTGTAATATAGACACCATATCCACTCTTGTTGAACAATGTACTATTTCACAACTAGTATTTAAACCCCAATCATACTTAAAAGAAATATATATTGATACTAACAAAGATATTTACTTTTTTCTAAATATTCACGAAAATTAAGAAGGCTGCATTTATTTGTATATTTGATGTTTTAATTTGTTAACTACACTTTTAATTATTGATTCGTTTTTATTTGATTTACTTATTTAACTTTCACTAAAGCAAATTCAAATTTTAAATTAATAGTTCACACTTTTCTTAAGTTTAATAAGTCAAATAATTTTTGGGTTTAGAAACCAGTGTTTGTTTAAAAAGTGACAGTTTGCTGTAAATGAAATATTATATAGCGCCACGAAAATCAGTGCGTTGATTCTATTTTAAAAACTGGTGTAGAATAAATTAATAATACATACAAACAGATATAATCATCAAAATAGCAAACTCTAAAGAATTAGAGCACTAGTTTTATAGTCGGCTCGAATAATCAACGATATTGAGTCATGTTAAATTCGTATACTATACAGCGTTTATAGTTTTGACTTGTCTAAAGAGTCTGTCTGTAGATTACGTTGGGAAATCCCCTATACAAAAAAAAACTTTTGAGGTAGCATTGTAAACACAGTACATGAAACGCATAAAACCTCATAAAAATCGATGTTGTTTTACATTGTTGCTTATTCGAGGCGACTATACATACATATTTTGCTTCTAAATACATATTTTCTTAAAGTACACCATTATTTCTTATTTTTGTACTCCGTATATTTCACCACAAACCTCAACTTTGCAACTTCATCACCTGAGAAAGCTTTTAAACCATCAATTAATTCCTGGAAAATGTGGGGTATCCTGCAAATAAATATTAAATCCCAACAAGGTGCAGCTTCTTTTACATTAGAATTTCTTCTTCTCAAACTTCCGCACTTCATCGCAACTTTAATAATTTCCTGCGTTGTCTAAAGTGGAAAGAAGCTTATAAATAAAACGAGGAACTAAAACTCACTCCCGTGTCGCTTTAAAGCGGAACTTTGCCAAACGTTCCGGTTTGCCGCTTTATGTCTGTGGTGGTGGAAAACTGTTCGCAGTTTTAGGATTAAAATATACAAAGTGGGTTCGAAATCTGGCATTCCATGTAGGGCGAAAGAGAAAAAGATACGCAATGGAATTGAATTTGCAAACGTGACCTAAATTGATATATTTTCATAGTTCTGATGGCTGTATTTATGCTAATTATTTTAAACGCGTTAATTAGTAATCAAAACAAGCATAATTTTCATGAAATTATGAACGGTTCAATTGTAGTATTCTCTATTTATTATTATTATTATCGAATTGCAGTTGGCATAAATTATAAATTTTGATATAATTGTATGATTCATTTTCAATTACAAATTTTCTTGTTTTATTAAATTTAATTTCCTTTTCTTTATTTCTAAAAACCACCAATTGATTAGGATCGATGGTACTGTGTTCTGGGTTCGAATCCGGGATAAATTATGGGTATTGTGAGTGTGTTTTCATCTTTCATTTCCATTACGAATGTCAATAGAATTTTTGTTTCCAATTTATTACTTGGAATGCCATGAACGTTAGTAATGTTTATTTAAATTTGTTATTTTTGACAAAACACTGATATTCTGACAACATAGAAGATACAATTTATAATTTAGGTTTACGAACTTGTATAAATATTTTGAATTTACCTGCCAAACGCACATCCAGAGACACAAGTATTACAATCCAGTTCTAAATCATTTTAGCAGTTCAAACATAAATATTTACTAAAAAGTTAAATGAAATATTTACTCTCTGTCAGAATTCAATTTAGAATCAGCCTGAGCCAATTCCAGAGTCTCAAATGTTTAATTCTTTGATCAGGATTTTTTGGTTGACAATATTTATCAACAATCTAAAAAATTTCTTAATTCTTACTATAAGTTTAACAATAGTACTTGTGTATAAAAGGGAAGGATTATAAGAACAAAAAACATACATTGCTATGTCCTTATGTTATGGTGATAATGAGTGGACTACATTGGGTGTATGTATTTTATACAATTAGAATGATTTTTTGTTAAATAGTATTGTTATGTGCCAAAGCAAATATAAAAAGAAAAACTAAACATTATACCTGAAGCGCAGTGCTTTAATAAAACCAAGCGATGTACATTTACCTAATGCATAATGTATTATAATTTTTTATCGACATATGTATCTTTCAAAAAGATTGCTTGTAAACATTATAGATTCCATGAAGCGAGTTGCTCTAAAAAAAAAGTATGGTAGACATTGCAACAAGTCGCTTTGAAAAACAATGAAACGTCAAAATAATCTATAATCTATATCACTTTATTATTTTTTATTAAAAATATTAATATTTTTTTCTACTTCCGTATAAGAGACTCTTGATGTCTCTAATTTCAGTTAGGGCAATTGATTCCATTATGTGACTAGACTAGAAATAAATATTTCAGGCGAAATTAAATTGGAAACTGGGTATATATGAAAATATTAAAAATACAAAATTTAATTCTTATTACCTTTACAAATATTGATAACATAGTTATTAAATTTTTAGATTCACATATACTCGCCTTTACAATTAAGAAAACTTAAATAACAACTGTATTTTATATCGTTTATATGTTTTTAACCAACAGTTTTGTTGTAGTAAATTAGTAACGCACAAAATTAAGCAGTCTTTGATATTGTCTTTTTTTTGCAAATATCATCAAAATGTCAAAAATTCATTATTTCTAATATATTTTGGTATTTATTTAAACAAAAGTAGAAAAAATATTGTATGAAATACGTAAAGAAATTGGGTGGTTTTTTAACTTCTATTCTTACGAATTCGCCTTCGTTTCGTTTTGTAATATTTGCATACGTTAAATAATCACCTTTCTTTCCTTATACTTACTATATAAATAGCTCTTTAGTATTCTCTAAAAGCTAAAAATTATTAATATACTTCATCGAACTGCAATGCGTAATCAACTACCGTAGACCTCAACTATGTGTAATTGTTTTGTTTACATTTTAAGAGTTCAAAAAATATGTATATTATTTTTTTAATTATTTTTATAAAAATTTACATTTACCTTACTATACGATTTATAATTTACAAAAGAATTCATATATTTTAAAACAAAAACTTCAATCGCATAACTTCATTATTTCGATATAACCTAAAAAAGCTGATTGCTTTTCTCAATGCAATGGATGAAAACGCTCACTAATTGAATTATTTTTCCATCGGCATATTTCTCCGTTGAAACAGTGCCCGAGTTATTTATTTTCGACAAGAAGTGAATTTACGAATTGACTCCTTGTTGGCGAGAAAACAGAGTTGGCTTGGCTGACCTTTTCCAAAGGGTAGTGTTGTGTTGTGACGGAGGGCGAGAATGGGTCGTAAAGGGCGAGGATAGGCGGAAAGATGTTACTCTTTGCGAACCGGAAACCTAGAATATTACCGGATCTTCGGGTGTTAACTAACACATAACGAGGAGAGGGCGATGAGCTTCTCCTTCAGTATTCCGTGAGTTCTTCTCCTTCAATGTGGTTTTCATTTGTTTTACTACCGTCTCATTGTTTACTAAAGCGCACTTTATACTACGCAGGAATTTAAATTGTGTAAAGATAGTCTAATAAAGAGAATAAATTTCTCATTTATCTTAAATTAACATGATTTCACTTACACTAGATACCTACTGAAGGAGAAATAACCATAACTAATATAATAAGAGCCATGAATTTATTGGAAAAATTTACGAATAATTGTTGCGTAGTAACAGACAAACGAGTGTCAAAAATGACATTTAGATCACGACAGTGAAGCTGGAGTAATTTAAGAGTGATTTTTGACCCGAGTTGTCGTTACTTCGCAGGAATTATGAGTAACTTTTACTATTAAATTCATAGTTCGAATTATATTTGCGTGATTATTTCACGAACGACAACAGTACAAACATAAAATTTTTGATATAAACAAAATGTAACCATGACTATGATACTGGGGTTTTATCAAATTTCTCCACTGAAAAATTATCTACGACCATCAAATGAAGCATTCTAATTGGGTGAAAATGAAGTGTGTGGAATAATCATTATAAAATAAAGCCTAGAGAGAAATATATACTATATACTTCCCACATAAAAATTGTCTTTGTAATGCCCTCGCTATGACAGCTATAGAGTACTGAAAGGTGACGTTTAATAAACAGCCTGTACCTCAAGGGTACAAATATATTATTACAGATCTGGTGCATGCAGCAATGAATAACAACTGGGAATCATATATTTATTTATTTTATGTTAATTAACAAAACATTTGTATGTTCTACATAAACACAATCAAACAAATGTGCATTATGTTTTACGCTGTTATTGTTAGTATAAATGTTTCGAAAAAATATTTAATTAAATTTTAAATTTGCGCACTGGCGAAAATTCATTTCAATTTTGTATAAATTGCCTTCATCAATACAAAAATTCAATTGAAAAATAATCAAAGCACGTCCTTAAAACATGACACGAATTTTTCCAATCCACTACAATTTTCCAGTTATTAGTTCTATTTTAATTTAAATTTCAAATTGCTTTTATTTTCAAAAAAAATATAATTAAATTTAAGTGCAGGGAGTTAAAAAATAATAATAAATGTGGGTCCTTAAATTATATATTTCTAGATTATCACTTGTATATAATATATTAAATAAATGTTTTGCACAAAATAACTTGACAAATAAATGTATTAGAAATACGAAAAGAACAAAACAACAAAGGTAATGTGTGGGCCACATCAGATTTTTTGTACTCAATCAATCAATACATTTCGATAACCAAAAAAACATTTCCCCCGGATGTAATAACTCATATTACAAAAAGTAAAAATCCATGTATTGTTCTGGATATCTTGGATTTATTTGTGGAAATAAAATCAAAATATTTTTCAGTCCTGACATATTGAAAGTTCACAGGTTCTCACTCAATCATCCTCCGTCAGAATGAAACTCAATAACAATCGCGTCCGGCCCCGTGTTAGAAATAATGCGTCGGCCGAAATTGAAATGCGAGCAGGGTCCTTTGATGCCCGGCAGCTTTTAGGCCCCCAGAATCAAGTTACCACTATTTCTCTTGTTGAATTACGGATAGAATATCCAGTTTGATGTCTCTTTGAAACGCATATGTTAGTAAATATTGTTTGTTTGTAGAGATAAATAAATGTCGCGGAAGATTTTATTGGTGTTTTTGACAGCGAGGGTATCTCTTACAATATTGGATTCTGAAATTGACATTCTTTTCAGGGAAAGTAGATAGAATAATATATGCAGGTAATAGAAAGAGAAATTGAAAGGAAAATTAAGGCATACAATTTACAAATCTAAAAAATAGCTAATTTTAGAATTATAGGTAAATTATGATTTTTCTAATGTTTGCCAACAGCTCAACTACTAAGGTTATATGCAATCAGATGAGGGTGATACGATTCAAGCAGTAAAAAAAATGATTATACAATTTTTTGCTATGCAATTCATTTAATCTTACTTCCCTTGAAAGTGAAATAATTCTTCCACTTACATTTGTTTCATATCTTCGAACTTTCCTTCTAAATGGATCATCCATTGAAAATGTTATTCAAATGTTTATCAATATTCCTTATTGCACAACACAAAATTATGTTCATCGCTTAAAAACTTGCAAAGGAAGATATATTGCTTTCATTTATTTCGTACATATTTCTCAGGAATATTTCTTTGGAGTAAATTTAATCAATCCGGTTACAGTAGTTTCTGAATTTCGACCAATAAAAATCAAATATCAGTGAATATACTCCACGTGTGCATAACCTGAATATATTTTACGTTTATTGAGTACTTTTATGTTATAAATTGCGTTTATATGACAGTTTAAAATAAATATTAATTATTTATAGCAATATTTTATATATTAACGTAATGGTAAATTTTGCTCCAGAAATATTCTACTAATATATCACTCTTGAATGGCAAATACAACAGAATATTGTCCATGCACTTGTGATATAACTAATATATTCTGATAGTTGTTAATGTCAATTTATTACCAATTAAAATCCAATTAAATTATTAATTTTATTAAGTTTCTGTCAAAAGTAAAGTGCTATTAGGCCGATTGAATATAAAAATGAAGGTGCATAACTAGATATTATAGTAATTACATAAACAAAGTTTCAATATTCTACGGCTAAAAGATTCAGAGTTATGCGAAAAATTAAAAAAAAAATTGAGTAACGTGCCCTTTGGCACTGTCGATTGCAATAAAGAACGGAGGTGCACAACTAGATGTTATAGCAGACCCGTACACAAAATTTCAAAATTTTACGGCTAATCATTTTTGAGTTATACGAGAAACGTACGTAGGTACAGACATTACGCCGAAACTAGTGAAAATGGAATCAGGGATGGTGAAAATGGATTACAATACTTCCTTTATTTTGTACAAGGAAGTAAAAAAATAAATAAGAACATGTCCAAAATTGATGTAAAAAATATTAATCGTGATTTAAAACTGTCTTCAATATTTTTTTTCTGGAATCTTTAACTTTGAAACTAGAGCGAGTGAACGAGAGAAAATAAGTGTAATGCAGACACAATATTCAACAATACCTCCGCAATTTTTTTTTAACTATTTTCCTTTCAGTTTTTCTTTCGATTGTTCCATTCCTTTCTGTCCTTCACTACATTTTTTATTTTCTTCCATGTTAAATTTTGGTTCTTTAGTCCTTCTCTTTTCCTTTGTCTAAGTAAAGTTTAGAGCTATTATAAGATGTTCTTGCGCTGTTTTACAGATGTCTATATTAGCTCAATTTTCATTTTGTCTCTTCATTTGTAATTTTCAAATGTAATTTTAAAATTCTAATTTAAACTTTAGGAAATGCGTGAGGTAATTTCAATTTTCTGACAGCAACAACAAAGAAATCGTAATTTATATTTTTCATTTCGTTCAAAATGGAGCCATTATTTCTAAATTCCTTTGTTATTCAATCCTTATTCAAAACACGGTAATAAATTCCTCGTTTTGGGTCAGATTTGGCGCTATTGCAAATTTCATAGAGTTGCTGTTAAAGCAAAGTAGAGCATGTAAGTTATCCAGTGGTTTCTATAAACAAGTTTCGTTTTCCTAACAACCCTTGCCTACGAGTAGAGCATATTGCTGCTGCTGAAACGTTCAGAACTTATCCGGCGAATTGTAAACAACTCGCATGCCAACCAATGTCCTGGAAATATGAACAAATCATGTAGAGGCAGCGAAAATATACACGAAGATTGGAAAGTTATGCCATGAAAAATATTTTGGGATGATTATGGTGATCTATCTCTTTTCTAAAGTGACTTGCGACAGTTAATATATAGTGACATAGTTTTAAAAGCTATATAAGTTAAAAGTTAATTTTAACTTCAAATATATAACGAACAAAATTAATTCATGTACCCTACAGTAATGTAAAGTAATTATATGTATATTTTTTTATTAGACCAACTTTATATATTTAAAAATGTATACGTTCATACACTCAGTACAAGTTTATGTATGATTAGTTTAAGGTCCATTTTTTTATTTTAATATTAAAAAACAGGTGCAGGAAAATTCATTGTCACTTGGTACACAAATAACTATTATTGAATTTTGATATTTTAAACTAACTTTATTGCATGAAATAAAATTAATATTACATTATATATTTATCAGCTATTCATATTTACTTTTGCTTTTTTTCTTTTTCGTCACTTATAGCTTTCTTAGCTTCATTTATAGAAGAATTTTTATTTATTTTATCAAAAACGAGAATAAAAAATTTAAATGCAATTTGCAGAAATTGTTTTGATAAATTTAGTTGTTACAAAAACAATGCCTAACTATTCTATTTCAGTATTTGCACTTTGTATTGACTTGTATTCGTTCCGATCAGTTTTTCACGTAGGAAAATATAAAATTTAATGTCGCTATGTACACTATTTATGGCTACATAAAAATCAGTCAAATTTATGGTTCGAGGCTGAAATATATTAAGCGCATAATTGCTAGGTCAGAATAAATGTACAGAGATTACGGCTCACGCCTGGATTATTTAAAAATCTATAAAATATTTGCAGGATAACTTGGTCGTGACGTCAGCAAGGGGTGAAAACCATAGGATGCTAATTATTTTTCCGATACAGCGAAAATGTCATTTATCTGAAATTATAAAATTGATAGAATTCCAATATGTCTTCCATATTTTGTAAAATAATGTCGCCGATATTAATTATTTTTCAATTAATTTCTCATTTTAAATTAAAATGTTAGTTAAAAATTAATTTAGGTTGGAAATAAATATTGATATATTAAAGGTAATGAATTTCATATTAATATCAGCATGCCAGATTTTACAGCATTGGTATTTTTAATTAAAACCAGATTCAAAGATATGTCTGCCAATAATATAGAATAAAAAACAAGAACAATGAATTCAGCACCAATTAAGAGATTTTCTTTTATTTGCAACAGTAACGTCTAGACATTTGACATTCGTCGATAACAGATTTGTTTTTGTCTCATAAAGTTAATGAATTGTTTGTCCTATTATAGTTTTTTATAGTTCGAGCACAAAAATAGAATGTCATTGAACAATCATTGTTAACAATGAAAAACAGAAAAACTCCCTCGAATGTTAAACCACACTTACATTTCTTGTGGCTTAAATAATTATTCATTAAAATTGAAATTTTAATAAATCAATAATTGACTGTTGAGAGTTACGCATGTAAAATTTTAATTAATTTTTAAAACAATACCCTCTTGAAAAACTGGTGAAAAATTACTGGAGCATCGCAGGGTAACGAATGTAGAGAGCTACTTGATGTCCTCTTGTCAAATGCAGCTGTTGATCCATATTGACGTTGCCTTCAACTAGTTCATAGGTTGCTACGATCCCGGGAGTGTTTGCACAGCTATTCCGGATTTCGGAAAGTTATAGACACGTATAATATAACCCGGTAATGCAAACATCAAAAATTCTATCATCGAAGATTCTTTTCATTTTTTTATTCTAACAATATGTGTTTGTTATCCCTGTTTAATTATATATTATTTTATAGTTTCATTTTATATTAAAAAATATTTAATAGCAAATATTGTAATGGATGTAAATTATATTTTCGTAAACGTGTAATTTTGATTAAATATCAATATGTACATTTTAATGTCCACATTTAAATTCATAATTTTACATATTTCCTGCATAATCATATGCTGGAATTAATAACACATATACCTCATTTATATGCAATGTGATCTTCATTCGAATATTACTTAGTAACCAATATGGAAATAGAAACTATCTGTTCCATACTAATTTGGAGGATATTATATTAAGGGTCATAGATCATTTACAAAAGCATCGTATGACCATTAAAAGGCAAAAACCCTTTCAAGGAAATATCGTTCCATTATAAATGAATGGAAACAATTTATTCACTTTACGATTTGAATAGTAGGATTACAGATGTAGTTGGCATTGTAACAATATGGATTGTTTTTCTTACGTTCACTTAAATATTAGTTAAGTGAATTAAGTAAATACTAACCAGGAAACTATATTTTAATATGTATACAGTCCTGATACTTGTGGGAATGTAGCTATGTTAAAAATAGCGTTTTCGACAACGAAAGTACTCGCCAAACTTAACCCTATTCCTTAGCTAAACCATCAAAACTAGGAGTTTAAATTTAAGGCTGTCTTAGAATATTTAAGTTTTGTTTAGCCAGCAGTGCAACGATTTTAAACTTCTTTTAAAGTTAAGCATAGTTTAAATAGTTAAGCGAGCGCGATTCAACTGGTCATTAGATAATTTGTATTGCATCCAGAATCAAAATGTGTTTTTGGTACTCTGCAATTCTAGTATTCTGGATTCGAGAGAAAGTATCCATAAATAGATTGGTATTTTCCCTTGAAAACTTATCATACCTATTTAAGAGACGCGTCCCACTATCTTCTGAAGTCAGACGCACATAAATTGTATAAATTCGTTCCTCTCAGTCATATAGTGTTGTATTGTTAACTGTCGTCATCTAAATAGTGAACTTGGTGACATCTCAAATGATTAATTGGTAGACAACAGAAATACCTGTTTAAACGTCAATAGGTTTATACATTTGAAACCGTAACATACAAACTCACGTTTAACGTACGACTGAGTAATAGTAGAATAACCATTTTGAAACTCGTATCGGTGATGCTCCCAAGCGATTCCGTATTGTCCATTCGACCGCATCTTCAGTGGATGTGGATTGAACTCGTCTCCCGCATACAGCTCACAGAATTATCCAAATGTTTGCTTAACAACATTGTCTGTTACACCAAACTCAATTTCGGATGTTTTACGTCCAGTGATGTAAATACAGATACTTATCCTGTGTTTATTTGAATGGATATAATGGCGTCCAGTGATGTAAAGACAGATACTTATCCTATGTTTATTTGAACGGATATAATGCCGCATTTTTATATACGAGTACATTTTAATTAAGATTTCTTCGAGTTATTTTATAGCTTATTCCAACTATTGTAATGTTGGATATAGTTCAATAAATGTTTATCTGGCAATATTATTTTTATATAAAATATATAATAGGTACGGGATGCGGTGGCTCATTTAGTTACTGAGTTAATGCGAAATTTGAGGTTCCATTCCCAGCTTCGTCAGCTATTAACCAAATAAAAATATCGCTATGTCCGAGTGGTTCGGAACCCACTATATCCTTGCAGAGGATATAGGTTGACAACCTACTCCATCAAATTTTTTAATTTATTTATTTAAATCTTTATTTATAACTGGTTAGGAAGAAAACCAACGAGAAAATAGGACTTAATTAAAATAATAAATAACTCCCATTGAAGTTCTGTCAGTTTAATATTGTATTTACTTCATATAATTTACTCGTAGATGCCAAATCTAGAGGGTTAGTTATTTTCACTCTTTTTATTTCTAGGAAATATGTAATAAATTTAGTGGTAAATTATTGGTTATGCAAGAAATTTTCATATCGAGTAGAGTTTGTTCCTATTAGTCCCTTAATATTTTAATTTTTTAAATCCGAATTTATTGATTCATTTGTAAACAAAATGCAAAAAAAATCATAAGACAGCTGATGTTCATTTCTCAAACTCACCTTTCCCAAGATTGTATGCTAATGATTTATTTATTATTATTATCTATAATATCAACTATTAAGAAATACGGTTGCGAAGTTGTGGCGATTCTTATATGATCATGTAGATAAGCAACATAACTTGCTGTGTTCAATTGGATGGGTTACCGTATAACAGCTCCATAACCTTGCAAAAAGTTTTCACTAAAATTCAAGTAAAATTTGTTACAAAATAAGTACCTTGTTACTTAAGGACCTATTCCACTTAAGAACTTAATTTCACAGATGATGGATTAACTATGATTAAAGAAATATAAAATTCTGAAATAAATTTTTAAAGCTGAAAATTATGGCATCTTTAATTAAAGCAAACGATGAGTCCAATAATGGCCGCTAAGCATGATCCAAATGTAGGTTGTCATATTGAAGGCCAGGGCCAATCAGATCTCACCCAATTCTGTCACTTCTGCTTTACGGTTTCATTAAGCTCCTGCAGCCTGCTGGCAGCGGGCCAATTCCTGCTGCTATTCCTGCCACGGCCACTGCTGGCCCTGTTGAGCGCAGTGTCGCAGTGCCACTGCTTTTAAATTCAATAACCTGAAAAGCTAACGGAACTGGACAATTATACCAAATGGTATAATGGTGACAAATGCAGGAAAATAGATTTCAATAATTTTAAATAGATCCGATTGTAATTAATAATGAATTGGAGTTAACAAAGCTGGAAACCACTATTAAAAAAGGTGATACTGTCAAAAAATGAAATTGAGAAACAAGTAAATTTATAAAAGAAATAATCAAGTACTAAATTGTAAGTATGTTGCAAAAAATGTATAAATTTATGAAAAAAAATATTTTTATATCCTATCATACTTCTTATTAATAATGGGCTCATAAACCATAAACGGAATAATATAAATTTATATTAAAAATTTAAAATAACTACCCCCAGTATTATCACCAGACATTTAATTTTAAATGCATATTTAATTTAAAAACCATATCGAAATTTTGAAAGCAATGTCAGAAATTCTTTCTAATATTTTATTTCTATAAGCTTTTGTTCATTGTACATTTAATATTAAATATCTGTTGATAATACCGGAAGTTATTGTTTAATGGATAATAAATCAATATTAGAAAAAAAAGTTTTTTGTTTACGAGGGGAACTTTATAATTTTTTTCTTCGAGAAAAGACTGAATAAATGAAGTTCGTGATAATCTGTACTTCATTTCATTCAGTTTTCAATAAAAAAAATACACGATTGAATAAAATGTCTGATTGTTAATAAACTTTCAGACATTTAGATATATTTGGATAAATTTAAGATAAATTCATTATAATTTCAGGAGGGATACGTGCCTGACACCCCCTGAGCTTGAAAGTAAATTTAACAGAATCGGATGCCTCCACAAAACCATTAAACTTTAGTTCAGAACATTTTTTTGTAGGATGCATATTTCTAGAGGATTTCCTGTAATATTTTTAAAATAGGTCATCCAGTATTACAAATTTTATAAGGACCCTTCCTGTTTTATAAAAAAATACATTATTACATTACTTTATGTGTTACAAATGAAAGATTTATTAACAATTTACCATTATGTTAAAACATCCTGTAAATGTAGTACTTTTTTAACTTTTGATTTGTATGTACGTCTGTAATACATAAAAGTTTTGCATCTAAAGTGCATGTTACTTTGTATAACACTATATTTGTATGTAAATTACATGCAGTATTAAAATTATGGTAGATATATTGATCTTTTAATATCTGTTATTATTCGTAATATTGTAGTTTCTGCTGTATGCATATTGCATTGCATATTTCCCGATAATCTATTTGCTTCTAGTATTCTTGAGTCTCAAGTGAGTTGACTTAGAAGCCACTGTTGTATAATCTAATATTGTTGAACTTGCACTATACAAATAGTCTACACAATAACATTCCTCTTGCACGATTTTATACAAATACTCATTCACAAACATTTAACTTCCATTTCAAAACTCAATATTTATTCAGATCCATGTTAAATGTGTTATTATACTGCAGGAACAAAGAAAATTCTATTCGAATAAAGGACATACGTTAAGGACTTCTTTCATCTGTCATTTTCATTTTTATTTACAGAGGGAATATAATATAATGTCAGTTGATATAATGCTTGCTTAACGAACCAAAACAGAATTCGTTGTCCGCTAATTTTCTTCACAAAGAAACTGGAATTCATATTGTGACATTTGAAAAATATTTCCAGTTAGAAATGACGGCGCGTTGCATTATCATTTAAAGTGAATTAGTTTTATTAAACTTCTCAAAATATTTACATAAATATAACCACATTTATTACGAGTTGGTATATCAAACACTTGTGGAAAATATTTCCTAAAATTAATAGTGGAATGTAATAAGAATATAAGCAACATATCATTTTTAATATAGTACTTAGTACACACATACCCGACATTATCGTAAAAATAGTAAAGTTAAATTGCTTGTAGATAGATTGCTAAATAATAATAATAATAATTTTTAATTACCCAACAGGTAGTCTGCAGGCTAATATACATAAAAGTAATGACAATAATATATAAATACACAAAAACAAGAAAAACAATTTAGGCGTCAACTTTTCGTCGAAGCAAATCAGTTCCTTAAGGTAAAAAAACTACGTTATTTAAAAAATATTTCGGAATAGTATATTAAAACATAAGTTGTAGAAGGCAACCTTTTCAAGAACGAGTGCTTGAATTGCCTTCTATAACGAATGTTTTATACTATTTTCTCTGTTTCGGCTTGTATTTACATTATTTTTTATAATAATATTTGACAATTTCCATTAAGGGATTTTTTTGACAGAAGAGTTAGGTTGGTGACAGTGATTTCTGTTTCGTCTGTTGCCTAGGTAAATTAGAATTACTTTGTCAGTTGCCTAGATATTTTCAGAGATATAGAGGTACCTCTATATCTCTGGATATTTTGTGTATTTAATGCAGTCATGCCAATCTCAAATAACAAAATATAACCAAAAATCGTTTAAGAATGAAGCTCCTTCTAACATCAATAAGCGTGCTGGAATACGATATTCTAATTCCGAAACAGAGAAAATAGTTTTTGTTCTTAACAATTTTGCCCCAAATCAAGCAAATATGTTGTCTATTTATTTAAGACGCCTGTGCATTCCAGATTCATTTCTTAACTCCGTACAAAGGCGCCTCCTAGAAGGGGCGCCATAATGCCTCAGTAATAGGGTATTTCACAAATTTCATGTTTTTTCTATAATTCAACATCGTAAAAAATAAATATATTTTTTGGTTAACTCATCCATTGTCCGATTTCACTAAAATTAATATTATTTAGGTGAAATAATTTTAGTAATTTTTATGCGTTAAAGTTACTAAGGTGTCATTTTTATGACCACACTCGATAAAACACATATATAATTTTTTTATCGGTTTCCCACTGAATAGAAAATCTATATATCACGATAGAGATGTTTTTACAATATCTAGTACTAATCAACTAGTCAACTATGATTATGACAATTATATTTGCATTTCTAAATTCAAACGAACAGTAAGGAATCAATGAAGATGTCCGAAAGGACGAATCATACAACATAATGAAATCTCTACTAAATCCGCTGATTATTTATATGCTGAACAACTCATTGTTAATTACAAAATACCTAATATTTTGCTACATAAACATAAAGTAGAGTTTTACGGTTACATCTGCATAAAGCAAATATCACCGTGAAAATTATTATTCATACTTCAGAATAAAGTGCAATAGTAAAATTTTGTGCGAAATGTAGTCGTAAATCTAATATGAAATAGATCACGAAATCTATGATTTTAATGTGTATTTTATGACGAAATAACTTTTATATTTGCAAACTCTTCAGACTTTTAAAACAAATAAAAGTATTAAATAAAAATTTATCATGACATTCTCTCTTTTATGTGTTAGAAATGACACTGATGTGAGTTATGGTCTTCTTTATTCCGGGATGAAACTGATCTTTTTACAAGAATGACGGAGTCCAACACAATGCGTGGCGACGAACAACGAACAGCGGATTTGCAAGAAACTACTCAAGTACAAGTACGTCTTGAGAATGGCCGTCAGATCTGACGGGGAATCTTGTAATGTAATTATCTTAAACTCGCGAGATGCGCACTACCTTAATTAGTATTTCTAAGTTTTACTTAATATAGCGGATTTTCTAAGAATTATACTTCATCCCATTTGCTTTCAAGCATTTAGCAGTGTTTGTATGTTTAATGAACTAGTTTCTTCAACAATTATTTTTAACTACAAAGTAGATGCTCTTATTCGTAACTAACTGAATTACCTACTTATAAATAAAATTTTTTGTAAAAATATTATGATAATTGTAGTTATTTTTGTAATACTTTCTGCTAATTTTATGGTACCAAAATAACAGATATGAACATATTTCAAAATGTTCAAAGAAACTTATAATTGAAAAATAAAAAAAAATAGCGTAAATATTTTAGAACTTAAAAATATCTCACTTTGAATATAAAAACATCCACTTTAGTCACATGATACATAATATTGCCGAAAACAATATACATACTTATTATGTATTGTAATAATAGCAGTCATACACTTTTTTTCATAAGTAGTAGTATGAATTTATCGGTAACAAGTAAAATTTGCCAATACGACGAGATTTGAGAATCATTTTTGACTAGAGTTGTCGTTACTCCGCAGTAATGAAATACCTTCATTTTACTTATTAAATTTATTGGTCGAATAAAATATTTGCTTCATTAATTTCAAGGACAATAGTTCTAGTAATACGGGTGAGATGAAATATTTCTCGAATCCCGCTCGTCTCGTCTCGAAATATCTCCTCTCGGGCAAAACGAGAACGATTTTAAAATCAGATATCACATCATTTAAAATTTGGCTGTTGTTTACAAATTGAGGTTTTTACATTACACTATCCGCCCTAATGTGAATATTTTTAACGAAACTTATTTTTTATAAAATAAGTGCTGGATAACAGCAACATATATTTGATTTTTAAATATCTCTACTGGATAATGATGGATTAGTAAAGATGAAAAGTAATATTTTATGGTAGCTGTCGTCGATTCTTTGGTGGTCACATTTTCATACTAAAAGTTAATTGTGTCAAATATTTGTATTGAATTTCAATTCTTGTAAGCAATCCTGTTGAAAATTCCGTTTAAATATTAATATCCTCTAGGCATAAAAATTCATATGAAAAGTTTCCCTTCTTAGCAATATCGATTGTGGTGTTGTGAGTTGGTGAGGTCATTAAGTGAAGCGACTGTCTGCTGTCATCCGAGGTGCTTTTGTTTCCCTGTGGATTATACATAGCCTAACTCTAACAGCCTCCTGGATCGTGATTTCACTCTTGTGGCACTCTGTATTCGACGTCTGATGCGTTCATACTCCTAGCAAATTAGATGAAAATTGAAACGTGTAGAATAGAAAGCCTTGTGAGCGTAGCTTTGTGTAGGAGTTTTGTTTCAAGATGCTTTGTATTGGGATTATTTATGGAACAATTGTATCTATTTTTAAATTGTGTTCAGGGCACACTTTACTAATACAATGTGAATGTGACATAAATTCACTGAGGCATGGTTGAAGCCCTATTCTTCTTTGTGGGGCAGGAGCCATGAATTTCACCTGTATCACAGACAATTTTAAATTCACAATGCAGCTTGTGAGCTTACTGCTTTTGATAACTGACAGTATACGAGTATGCCGGATGCTGGATAAAATCATAAACTTAAAATTCGACAAATTAAATTGTACCTATACGTCTTTACTTTTTGAAAATGTTAATAATTTTAACATAAATATAAAAGAATGTATCTCTAAATGTATTTGACGAACGAAGTTTTCATCGTCAGTAGAAGTTAAATTAAGAGAGAAAATTTAATTATAACCTTTAAGTTTTAAGTTTTAAAACTTTATTAAGAAAAGCAACTCAAAGATTTGTTCATTTTCCATGAACTCTAAAAATTTTATTTTAATTTAAAGAATATTTAGTTCTCTTTGATATGAAATCGTTCTTTATTAAATTAATTATAAATTAAATAGTAAATTTACATTTTTCGAAATATTATCTTCGAGTACCATATCAAATAAAAAACACAGTAAACATAAAAAAAAATTGCAATTGTTATTTACATAACATGGCAGGGAAGTTAGTCTTTTCGTAACTAATATGAAGATATAACTATAAATGAGTTATGAAAAGAAAACTCCTTAATGAGATTTTAAATCGTACAAGAATTTGAGATTGCGAAAAAAATATATGTATTTATAATTAACCTATTTGTTATGTTGTCAAAAGTTTGTTGTTTGTTTTACGCATGAGCGGATTGAACCTTCCCAGTCAAAACTATAGGAGATTAAAACTATTATTATAACTTAATAAAAGTTTTAATCTTCAATTTAATTCATTTAATACTACATGCTAATGAAATTTGAAGTTTACTTACTGATAATATAAATAATAGTATTTCGCCTTAAATATAAAATAAAATTAAATTTTCCTGCCAATTTTGCTTTTATGTACAACTAACGCCAGTGTCTACAGTCAATTAGATTAGGTTGGATTAGATTATGATGAAATCTTGCTTAGAAATATGTAAATGTATGCAATGTCGTATTACCGCCTAGGCCAACAAAGCCATGATTTAGGACGCCAAATTTTATGGAGCACCAAACATTTTATAATAAAAATTGTAAACAATATTCGAATAATTATTCGTAGTAAGTTCCTTTTAAATTTACGACATTTTAAAAACCCCTAAAATTAAATGAAAATGATCTAAGAAAGAGATAAATATAATGAAATAAGTTCATAGTTCAGTAAAATGATTTTTGTGATCTAAAATTACCAACTGACATTATTTTTTTTAAATTCATTTTTAAAAAAATTCAATCACTGACAACAAGTTAAATTGTTTAGCAGCGTTGCATATTGAAGCAGATTTAAAAAAGAATTTGAATGTCGATAAATTTGTTTATAATTTTGCAAAATTCAATGTATATATTATATTCATGTATGTGCACAATGCATTTCAATTTTATTTTGTTACAGTTGAACTGAATTGTGAATTTATTATAAATTAATAAATATATTTTATTTAGGAGTATAATGTAAAAAAAGTATGACTTTGTATTATTAATTAATTAATTGTATACAATAACATTCCATTTGCAAAAAAGATGTTTTCTAAAGGGGAGAGTGGGGATTAATTGAGGGATGCAATTTTGGTAGTGGCTTTGGATCGTTAAATATGGTAATCCGGCTAGAAATGTCTGTACCTATGTTCATTATATATAATTTTAACTAATCTCATTCATCGACTTCTTATAGTTGTTGAATTTTTTTAGTTATTTCCTTGAAATTTTACTACATATTTGCATGCAAGCACTTTATTCATGTTTACAGGTCCATGATTTAGGAATAACATTCTTTTTCTTATAACATATTTTATTCCGTCTCATATAAATTGTGATTTGCAAGTTATCTGAATGTTTAGAGATCATAAATGTCCGCTTTATAGACATACGTGTTTTCTTTTTGCTTTATTATCCTATATAACCAGCACTTTAAATAGCATTGGTGTAAATTTATGTTTGCGCAAAAATGCGAGCTCTTTGCAATTTTATGCCGCAAACTTTTTATTGCATCCTGAATAAAATTCCGGTTGTATAATCAAACAAACATTTCTCAATTTTCAGAGAATAATTTCTCTTCTATAATGAGAATTGAAATAAATAAATATATGTAATATTAGTCTCTCGTAGTTTGTTGCAAAAAATCGCTATGTGTAAAAATGAGAGCAATTAAATGCCTAGATGAGTAACATGGAAAACTACTCAACTCTTCTATGGTAGCTTTATTTTATTTTTCTTATGTTCGCATCTCTTGAATTCAAATGACAATACACTCGACATTCAATTGTTTTCATTTTCGTATTATTTTTATTGTTTAACAAAAGGCAGCAGTGGCGTACTGGTTTCCAAGATGTCAAATGAATAATTTCAAATTATTTTTAATAAAACTAAGCATTAAATTATTTAAATTACTTTTTTATATTTTAAATGAACTTTCTTCATCAGCGTTTATAATTTTAAATTAAAACCTTGATAAAATATTAGAGGAAAATAGACTAAAAAGACATATTTTCTTATAAATTCTTCCATCTTTTAGAATCAGAATACCTAATGATTTAAAAACACAATCTCCTTAAAAATACTCTGCGAAAAACTTGTTCGCAAAGTGATTCTCTTTCATAGATTCAAGAGCTAAAGTCCTAGGCTTGTGATCCAATATTCATGGAGTTTTTCTTGTCCTGTGGCCGGGAACTTTCAACTTCGACAACGACGTGGACACTTCCGAGTCACGCCGCGTGTAGCGCTGATGTTGTCCGGAAATATGACGTGGCGTCCGGTTGGCAGGATAACTTCTAGAAGGGACGCGCTTATCTAAACCTGAAATAAATCGAAGGAAAAATATAAAGGCATTAATTTTGAGATAGAAGTTAAATGGTTTATGATCTGGAAACTCTGGAAAGGAAGAAATTGGGTTGACATAAATTTGATGCTTAAGGGAATCTAATGACGTAAAAACATACTTATCCACGGATTTATATTTTATTGATGCTGACATTTCATTTGCAATAAATATTATTCTTATCGTAAAGAAATTTAAAGTTATCTTAATTATTATTGGGTTTTCTATCTTTTTCTGATATGGAAATCGCTATTTTATAACCTACATTTGTTATAGATTTTTTTAAAGTACTAAACAATGGTGTTTATATCAATGATATATGATATTAGATTGTACATACTACTACTTATAAGCTAATAGAAATTCAAAAATTTTAGGATCACAACTGGATCATAAAATAATGTAGTAAATAGTCGCTACTGTTAGGTAGATAGATAGATAGTCCGGAAGACTCTAGAATTTTCTAAATTAATTACTCGCAGGTATAGAAATGTCGCGGCTGGAGAATTGTGTTAGTGAGAGAGTGTGCAGAGAGTTAGTGAAGGCAGTCAGTAGAGGTGAGTCGAGTCGAGGTAATCGGTCAAAACAGCGACATGTAAAGAATAGTAAATATTTTGTGGAAATAAATATTAGTATCTGGTGAAAATAAATAGCGTATAGAAATAAATACTGTCGTGTGAAAATAAAAGAATATTAGTTAATAATTAGTGTGTTAGTTATGAATTACTAATCGTTAAGTTTAATTTGTGTTATTTTCGTTTAAATAAGATTGTTTGTTATTTTTGTCGTTTTTTAATATGTGTAATATAAATATTCGTATTTTGTTCCTTTTTACACTTCATCATTATAAAAAAAACGTTGTACTATTAATACAGTAAAACCTCGATGTAACGGAATACCTAAGTAATTGACAAAATGTTCGGTCAAATGTGAAAAATTTTAAAAATGTCCTGTCAATGTTATATACATGTTTTAATCCAAGTGTCACCGATCGTGAACGCAGCATTAACATTTTCAATCAAGGAAGATACAGGAATCCTCCAAGTTGCTTGCAAAAGTACATTGCTGTAATATAAACGTATTCGAAAAGCTTATTTTTATAAAACAGACTTTTGAGTTTAAAGATTTCTGTTTGTATATTTTTTTATTCCATCGTGTCACCTTTATTCGAATACATAAGATCTTCAATTTTCCAAAAGGGTATAACAAGAAAAGTAAAAAATATAAATTTCCAAATCTAGCTAATTGAAAAGCATACGATGTTATAATACATATTACAATTACCTTCACATTAATCGACAATTTGCAAATTAGTGTAATGGGTCAGCGTACGTACACATTCATAGTAGTAGGTTATTAGTTCACGGTGCATAGTGTATGCGGTTTGAATTGCAACCGCATTCATGCAAGTTAACCAGAGATCCACCGCTTTCCAGTTAATTATATTTAACGTAGAACTGTCTAGTTATATTTCAGCTGGTTTCCGGCTTTCAGAATGTTCATGTCTCTTAGTTGCTATAGTTTAGACATGAAACAGTGACAGTTACCGTGAACTATAGCTGCATTGGTGAGATTAAATTGCTATTTGGGAACTGCAAAACTTTCAAAACTCTAACGCAAACATTTTCCACGTATAAAGTCCGTAACAGTTTTTCCACAAATATATAAATTAAGTTAGAAATATCAAAACTTTTCCATTAAATTATTGCTGTAATTATAAATAAAATAAAAGTGTTTATTTAATTGAAAAATTATTTTACAATCGGGGATTCTAGCGCAATCAAATTTAGAGAAATTATTTTAAAAAATAGAAAAAATTATAATGAACATTAAAAAAGAAATAAAATGATATAATTAACATACTTGAAATACGGAGACTTTTTATAATAGCGTGACATCACCGATATAAATTACATCAATATTTTAATTGGGAACTTTAAAATACCACGAATGTTTTCATTGGGCATGACCTTGAACCACTGTAAACTTATATTACTCGTAGTTCAATTTGTGTCTTATATAATAACTTTTATTATTTCTTTTACAACTGCGACCGTATTATTTACAAGATTAGTGCAGAAATTACCTGTTTATATACAATGTGTTGAAAATTTGCATCAGTAGCGCGCTGCTATTTTTAAAATTTTTTATTTGAATATGAATATCATTTTTAAACATATATAATTTATATACACGTGAATTTTTAAGAATGTAAACTTACACTGTATTGTAATATTAATTTATTTTTGGTAAATATAATTTGGAAATAGCTTATGCTTCAAGAAAATTTAAATTCATAAAAAAAACAGTTTGACACAAAGTAACATATTCTTGAAGTCCCGTTGATTATTTCAAACTTTGGAAGTCTGTAACTCGCTTATTAATATAAACATTTTCTTTGGATTTTCACCAATAGTCCTAGTGTACTACATACATAAAAAAATATAAAAAAATGCTAGAAACCCCCGTTAAATTTAACAAAATTTAAGATATTTAAGAAGTAGGTACATTTATTAATTTTTACACAATTCCAACATCATGGGCGCCCATAAAATATTTTTCAAAGGGGGGCAAAAAAAAAAAACAATAAAAAAGATATAAATTTTTATGTCCAATTGTACTAACAAGGCTTAAATTTTAAGCAACACTTAACAAAAAATACTAATCGAAAATTTTATAGCATTGTTGAATAGTTCATTTGATATTCTATTCCCATGTGATATTGTCCATTCAAGGGAAACTTTTCTATTATAGAGATAGACTGCAAACATACCCTATATTTACTAGTAAAAAAATAGAAATGTTCAAAAAATTGAAATAATAAACAGACATAATGTAATTTTTTGGATAGGTTTGTATGGCAATTTTCAAATTCATTCCATCTTTCAAAAATTCCTCAGAAATTTAATTAGGAACCTCTTCAATAAAATGAAGTTTATTGTAGTTAATTGTCTCAGATTTCTCTATTTTTTAATGACAGTTAAAATAACTAAACACAAATACTAACAGAATTATTTGTCCCACACACAAAAATGCTAAGCCCTAAGATATAGCAAACATTAATAAATTTCTTATAGAACAGTGGTGAAAGAATCAAATAATAAATTTGCGAAAAGCCAGGGGAGGGCAATTGCCCCCTCTTGCCCCCCCTTATGGGCGCCCATGTCCAACATATCAACTTTTATTTACATTTTATTGATACAGAAACTACACCTTATAGTTCAGAATCACTCTGAAATTACGTTATTTTATTTAGTAAACAATCAATCACCAATGTGCAATTTTAAAATAATTAATAATAATTTATTTAATGAACAAGTTTTCAATTTATCAAATTAAATGCAGCCCGTTGATGAGTTTTATATTTCATTAATTACAATCAATGTATTTTTATACATTTGTAGTGCCCTCTATTTTATCATTAAAATATATTTCATCATTATCACATCACTGTATTGCAAACAATTACTCATTACAAATTTAAATTATAAATTACCCAAAATCAAATCACCCAATCTCCATTCAATCCATAATTTATTGCATTCAGTAGCAAGTACAAAATAAATCGTTGTATTTTTCATGATATATTGAGCTGAAATCGCCCTATTGAGTTCTGAAATGAAGGAACGGACGTCAAGTGAAAAGCCGCAAGTTTCACGCACGTTTGACTCAAGTTAGAGAGGTTAGGAGAGAAATGGAAGGTGATAGTTGGTAATTTGTTGTCCGAGTCTGAAAATATGGAGGATTCGACAGTTAATTTAGAGATGAAAGGATATTTCTGCGGACATAGAAAGGCGGCAAATCTAGTGAATGCGGTCAAAGTGAACATTCAGATAATTGGAATGTATGGAATGTAACTCAAATGTTCTAGATTATACGTTATGTGTGATATGCTAAAAGCTGCTTTTAGTTTCGTTTTAAATCTAACTGTAAACAAAACAACTTTGAATATTTCCTTATTGTGTTTTTTGTTAAACGAATTATTACTAATGAAATTAGGGAAGAAATATATTTATCAAATAACATACATTCAAAAAAAACTATAAATACTAAAACTAAAATATTTTTTAACATTCATTATATATTGTATTGATATAATATAAATTTAGCATTTATTGAACAGTTTTATTATACTACCTTGGATATTTTAATAAATATTCAATTTAAATATACAAATGTTTATGCAAATTATTATCTAGTTTGTAGATTTAATCGTTCTCGCTCGTAGGTGTAGTAAGATGTCCTAGGCTTTTTTCTTTATTGGCGATCAGGATTTTTTTTAGATTAGATTTTGATTAGATTTTCTTGTTAATTTTTTTTTAACTGGAGCGAAAATACTATCTTTGCTCCTAAAAATGCGGCGCGAAAGTTGCATTTTCCTAAGTAGTACCTCTTTTTTTTTATTTTTTGGGAAATAGTTCTTCTACAACCTCTGCTGCCGTTTCTTTTATATCTACAGGAACCTCGTCGCTGTGATTAGTTTCGCTAGACAGTGCGAATTACTATGCGCGCACGCATCATAAATACAAACCTGACAGTTTGATTCCTGTTTATTTACAAATATTTTTCTGTAACGGTAGAAACGAAAGAAGTACTCTATTAAATACTTATAGATAATCGGATTCACTTATTAAATTTAAAAATATTTTTTTATTATAATCAAAGGTTTCAGAAAAATATATATGATTCGTCAGAAAAATGTTTACCTTGTATTTTAATATACCTCCTCGACAGTAATGTATTATTTTCCTGACTCGTTTAACGAAAATATACCTAATTCTTCGTAGATTTCAGTATTTCGTTCATACCAGAGAGTGTTACTTATAATTTTCAGTATTTTGTTGTCCATTAGTTGTATCTTCCACTTTACAGTTTTGCGGACAATAAACCACAAATTTCATCTATATGTTATGATTATTTGTTCTCTAGATTTATATAATGAAATTGCGCATTCTTTATACCCAACCTCATGTAGTTTTACAACGAAAATCTATAATTCGTAAGTTTCATCCGCATAAAATTCATTCATTGTCCTTATACAATAAAGATTGGTATTATTATTTAAATATTCTAAATTTTTATGGCGGTTTTCTAGAAATTTCTGTTCTTAATTTAGTTATTCAAATTCAAAAGTTATTCTTAATTGTGTGGAATTTGAAATTAAATGTAATGTACTATAGCTCATTGAATTAAAAAAGCAAATGCAAGTTGCCCACATCTAAAATAAAAACATGCAGATAAGACTACTTGAGTGCTGGCGCAAATTGGAAGTTCCCTCTGGCATTTTCTGTAAAAAGCAATGAGATCTGCTCAGAATATCAATGCTAAATTCATTGAATTCAAAATTGTTAAGAGAATAATCCGGAAATAAAATTTCTCCACCAGATCTTAACAGTCGGTACCGTTTCGCAGACTTGCACATTGAAAAGAAATTCCTAGTAATAATGGCTGTATGCGAACACCCGGCAATATTAAAAGAAAATTCTACTATTTCTTTCGCATTTTGTGATTTTCTTCTGCATACGGCAGCAAAAAGCTCAAAGAAATTGCGACGCGATTGAAATAGCTACGCCTAAGTTGTCGCTGTTAAATAAATGCAGACATTTTTCAAAGGAAGTTCACATTTTCTGCTCTTAAAACCAGATTTAATAGGGGAAATATCAATAAAACGAATTATATAGTCACATAAAAGCATAAAGAGCATTGAAAATTATTTTCAAACTAAGGCTTTCAACATTAATAATATATTATCTTTTCTTTAACTCGTATGTGGAGCTCTAACAAATATATATTTGTTTCTTTGAGTTTAGAGTTTAAAATTAATTAAACAACTACTTCCTAAGAATGAACTACGACTAAAACTTACTAAGACTTATCTACAACGGAACTGTAGAAAACTTCTCTTAATCTTTACCTAAATATACAAACTTGTCTGTGAATTATAATCTCATCGGCATTTGATCAAATAACTTTTAATTTCTTTTTTCTTTCAATCTTTCATCTGACGTAAAAGTTATTGCATTAAATAGTTACTGTAAATTTGTAATTTTCTAAATTAATGATTATGAAAGGTTTTTTTTGTGTCCAATGGGTTTCTTGTTGTTCTTTCCAGAAATGTTTAATATCTTTGCTGTTACTGAATTTATTTGTATTTTTCACAGAATGCAATATGGTTTACGATGTACAGTCAGCATTTGATACATTATTTCTCCTGACAGCGCAAATATGAAACAGATTCCCGGAATTTCAAACTTGGAGAGTTTTAACAAATATTACATACCGTACCGTTGTCGTTGTATTACGAATAGTGTATTTTTACTAACGTCAACAATTTTTGCTAAACATCATCTCAAAAGTTAAGTATTAAGCCAACTAATAATAATTATGTATTTCTACTACATAAATGTTTCATTTTCGAAATAATATCTAACAGTTACTAACAATATTAATTTTTATATTAAGTACGCAAAATTTGTGATGTAATGTTCAAAAATGTCACTTTTTAAAACAGTAACGCTCAAAAAACACTGCACTCACAATATAGAAACAATATGAATATAACACTAACATAATCTTCTTTTAATAACTAAGGAATAGTAATAGTTGTTATGGTTTTAGCAATATATTGTTGGTAAATTATGTGACTCATGGGTCATGGCGCGAAATAATGTATCCATTGCGGGAAATAATGTACCCAGTATGCGAAATACACTTTGTTATGTATACGTAATTCAATGAAAGAAATTCAAATTTTGTACATGAATATCAAAGAATAAACATCAACTTTTTTTGACAGTTGTATCAAATATTTATTGTTGTATTAAATGCTTCTGACAATGCTTGCCGAGTCAAAAAAGTCAATCGAACAACTAATTGCATCATTAATTATAATCTTTTAATTTATCAATATAGATTGAGTGAAAAAGTTTTCCGTTATCATGAAAATACGTTTTCCATAACCGTAAACAAACGTTTTCTCAGTTACTTCGAGCACGGTGTGAAGGTAAGGTAACAACTGTAAAAAAATCGCGTAATTTATGCATTGTTATTAGAATAAAAATATCAATTTTTGAAAATTGTAGAAAAATTCCTTTCAAACAAACAATTATTTTATTATTGTATTTGTTAATATATTTTATTATCACTTAATGTTCCTAGATTATCACTGGAACTGTACAAGATATAGATGCAAAGAATGACTAAGAAACAGCAAATCACTTGTTTATTGATATTTGCACATAAATAATTGTTATCTGAATCACTTTAGGCTTAGGCAGACCATTGAAGTTATTTTTCGTTTAGAACTGAGTTTAGGTGAAAGTTAGCCAGTGTTAGTTCCGTGGCTGTAAGCACACATGATCCCGGCCCAAAGCTTAGTATGATCCGGGTGTTAGCGTGGCACGCCGCTCATTACCGCGCAAGATTTCCCGAGTTGCCGGCATGCACAACTTTGGCAACTACACTCGCTAATTCAGCCCATTTGTCCTTCCGGCCACCGAGCCCACTGAAAGATTGCTGCCAGCCAGCAAGCGACGCAAACGATAGATTACCGGGGTAGAGAAGCAGGAAACCTACATTGACTTAGAGAGTAGAATATCGAAATGTAAAGCTGAAAATGGGAAAAGAAATTTAGTATATCGTGCAACAAGTGTAGTAAGTCGATTATCTCCCACGAGGTGTGATAGTTTCATCACAAGACGAAGTTACAGATAGGTTTATGCAGAAGCGACAGTAAGACAGAGAAACGAAAATTAGAGAGAGATGGAGAATGTGCACAAATTTAAAGGGCTCATTGTTTAACATCGGAAAGTTTCCTCACATCTTAGAGAGAGATAGAGGAAGAGCACAAATTTAAAGGTCTACACAATGCTTCAAGGTCATAGAACTGGATAGGGGAACATGAAAGGTGCCGACACGGAGTGTCGCTTCTGTATGTAAGTATTATGTGACGAAGTCGAATGCTGGAAGCACATAAAGTTAATTGTTGTTATACAGTCTAATATAGAAAAAAAAGTATTTTTAGAATTCTTCAAAATCAAAAATAATTAAAATCCTATTTATAATTCATTATATTTCACAAGTTTATCAAAACATTCATGTAGAGTGGAACATTTTTATATTTTTAAACTGATGAAATGAATACTGCAGAAAGTTAACTTTTGCTAATGACCCTATGAATTATCTATAAGAGGAAACTAGCTTGAAGCGATTCATGGCATCAGTAAAACGTTCTGAAGCCACTGTGCATAAAATTGCTATAAAATATTATTTAGCACTAACACGGACGCCGACCTTTCAACATTATCTTGGGTAAAAGAAATACTAGAAAAGGATGAGAGGAAACTGAAACCTTTAATTAATTGATATGTGTAATGAAGTAATTGATCCTATTTTTAAAACTGAAACCACAAAAAATCTAGAGCATCGATTCTAAAGTATGTACTCTGGTTTAAGCAGATCAAGAGTTGGAACAAACGCTTTAGAATATCTAATTCATCATCCACTGAAACCAGAGCACAATCCAGAGCAGCTAAATCTACTCCAGAATGTGCTCTGGTTTCTGCAGACCTAGAATAAGAGCAAACACTTCTGAGTGTTCTAATTCCATACCCACTGAAACCAAAGCAGAATCCAGAGCAGCTAAATCTGCTACAGAATGTGCTCTGATTTCAGCAGACCAAGAACTAGAGCAAACGCTTCTGATTGCTCTAATTCCCGGCCCACTGAAACCAGAGCACAATCCAGAGCAGTTAAATCTGCTCCAGAATGTGCTCAAGTTTCAGCAGACCATGAATTACAGCACACGTTGATGCGTACTCCAATTCCCAGCAGGCTGAACTAGACTACCTTCAGGGCACAGTATGCCCTAAAAAGCGGTCTAGCCAGACCACCAGGCGGGGCGGAGGACCGAAGGCCCATTACCACCCCGGCGCCCCGCAGATCGGAACTAAGTGCTAGCATGCCAGGATCTGCGATATATCCTTAAATGCGCATTATTACTGGTCATATGGATTCTGATTGGCTGCTATTCAATCTGTCATTGTGGCTATACTAGTGGGAATTAATGATTGAACATTTGTATACATAGGTATTTTGATGCGAGAAATTCACTGATCATATTTTTATGGGTTTAACTTACACCCATTTAAGTTTAGTAATCAGTTATTAAAAAATGGAAGGAGTAATGATAATTATATAAAATAATAATAATTTAGGACTTTATTAATGAAGTAAAAAAATGCTGTACTAAGAAAACTGTCTCCTTGGGGCATTGCCCATAGGCGCCTAGTAGCACAAAAGAAACTAATACATTATCTCATATTTTATCAAGAGAGGTAAAAAAAATGTTTTATTGTTTCAAAAGATTTCTGAGGATAGTACACAGCAATACCTTTTGTTACTTAAAATTTTTTAAGATTATATCAGGCAGAATCATTTTCTGTTCAATGAAATCATAAAATAAATATTTATTTTTATGTTTATAGCGTCTCGCCGGTAAAATAGTTTCTCTTATAGCTACCTTCACTCATTTGATTCTTTTGTCCGGTAAATGTGTTCGTACAACACAAAATGCTGAAATATTGGACAACGGTTTTTTTATTAATTTATAAAATTCTTATTATTATTTTATGCTTACGAAATTTCAATATATTCTACAGATACTTTAAACTATAAATATAACTATAAAATATTGGAATGAGTTTTCTCTGTCACAGAGTGTTTCGTGTATGTCCCTCAATATTAAAAATATTACTGAAAGTTGCAGATATATTCGTAGTTTAGACAGAATAATGCAGTGTCCTCAGATTTATATCTTCGCCATACCCGAAGCTATCCGAAATTGCTTAGTTCCGTGACAGAGTCCAATACATTTCCATATATTTAAAACAGTTTCCACAAACACTACAACGTCAAGATGTTCCAACTCACCAAATAAATTTCCCTAGCAACACAAAGGAGACAAATGACATTCTAGCGCTCCACCAAACTTCACAGAATATTTAGCTTTCACGTTAGTTCGGAAGAATGCTTCGGTATTGACAAAATTCCAATAATTTTTATTCAAAAGATTTATACATTTTGTTTTGTAGAGTTCAAATTTACTGTTTCCGTTTCATGTATGAAAGATTAGTTGCTTTGTTTGACAAAAGAAATCATTTGTTTCTTTGAAAACGGATGTTGCTGCTTAAAAACAGAAAAGTATAGATTACTGTTTTGTTTTGACATGATGAAAGATTCCTTCAGCTTTGCCGAGAATATTTCAAGTCTCTGAAGAGGTATAAAACAAAAGGAAAATTAAATTAGAACAAAGCTGAAATAAAGGAGTGACTTCATTGATTAAATTGTAGTTTCGAAACAGGTTAAATTAAACGTTTATATTCAGATGCTAATTTCGGCAATTTGAAGCTTTGATCTGCTGAACGTGAACTCACGTACTGCTATTCGTCAACAACACAGAACAAGAACTTTTAATTCAATTAGAATTACACGGACTCGCAAAAGAAAAACACGAAAAATTAACTTAATTTCTAAATTAACAGAGATAGAATTAAAAGTTCACACTTGGTCAAAGTACATCCACACAGATACGGATTCTGCAAATTCCATTTTTTCAAATACCTTTCATATTCTTCTTGTTCTTCATTTGAATGTTCATTCTTTTCGGTTTTGGCATTATAGCGTGTAGGTACCATAAATCGAGGTACCTACATATTAGAAATAGAGATAGAATTTCAAAAAGAAAAATTTTAAACGTTTATACTTCTTAAGACGAGTAATAATAGAAAAAATATTTATAAATTTAATAACAGAAAGAAATTATATTTGACTTTCGATTTTTCAACACAAATGGGCGAATTTTGGATTTTGACATTTTTACAAAAATCCGGTTAATCGGTTTTGGTGTTGACCGATGTTCGAAGCCCTAATTTACATCCAATCAGAATGCTTCATTTGATGGAAAAAAGAATTTTTTCAGCGATAAAAATTTAGAACACCATTATGGAATGGTTAAGGTCGTTGTCGCTTGTTGTAAATCTTAGAATCCAGTGATACTTAAATTTTCTTAAATAAATTTCCGAAACTTAAAGTGATTTCGAAAAAAAAATTGTTTCTTATCACATCATTTAAGGTGTTCCTCTAATCATTACTCTTTTTCTTTTTTGGTTTTTCCAATTTCAATCACTTTCATCAAATTTCGCTGAGTCTATTGTATTGTTTTGAAGTTTTGTTGTAATTGGTTTATTTTATCATTCTTCTTTATACTCGCACATATATTAATACAAAAATGATATATGTAGAATGAAAACTATGTTTATTCACTGAATGCAATAAAACAAAAATGATATAGAAGGAAAACTATGTTTATTTAATGAAGTTTTTTAAAAGTTGGCCTGTTCTTTGATAATAATTAACCCGCCAGTGTTTTGTGTTATCTGCTAACTTTCTTAATTTATTTACCCCAAACTTTTTTCTCTCAACTTTTTCGTAAGAGATAACATGTTGCTTTTTCATCTTGTAGATAGCATGTAGTATATTATTTTTACAAGTTAAGAGCAACAAACGAGATTTAAGAGTGCCCTTTGGAGGTTATGTCATAAATAACGCCTCTCTGTGTGATCTTACCCATTCTCTTCATACAGAGCTCATAATCTTCCCCGGTTATCACATTTTATCACAAGCGTGTCACGCGGAGTAGAATTTGCGAACCGACGTGATAGTTTATTGAGGACAGAAGACATTTTTTCTCAAGTTTACGTCCACCAAGGATCAGATCAGATATTTTATTATTTTTTTTAAGAGCAGGAATACTTTTTGTGTCCAGGAAGTTATGAGGGTTCTTGTACATGTTTTTCAGGAATATTTTTTAGGAATTTTCTGTTAAGAAAGCTGGTATCGATCTTAGTAAAAAAGGAATTTTTAAGTTGACACCAGAAAATATTGCAGATCCATGTTTTTATAGAGTGCAATTTCTAAGCTTAGGATGAGATAAAAATATTCCTTTGTTATAGAATAAAGTATGTTTCTGAGACATAATGATTCAGTACAAACATGAAAGAAATCAATGACAAATTGTCTGCCTTTTTAGAAAATTATTGTCATACTTTGATGCAAAGACAACTGAACTTCGTGACTAATGTGTCGAAAAAAAAACTACTTTTTCTAATTTCACTTAATAAGAGATTTTTTATTTCATCAATTTCAGTTAGGTTATTCCATTATTTCGCTAGTAACGTAATAAGATTATTTCACTAGAAATCAAAATGGAAAGTAGAACACTGGATGGTTATTTAGCTTATGCTTTTACAAAACTTACCTGCGTCTTGTTTTGTAATTTTCGCAAGCTTTGTTACCATCTTTGTTTCTTTGCTTATTATATTAATAGCTGTTGTTTTATTACAGGACGAAGCTATAGTCCGGATTAAAACACTAATTATAGCCATATAAATGTGTTATGAGGTACTTGCTACATATACTTGATCTACAGTGCCTGTAATGATGATAATGAATATTTACTGAACTCCTCTATTGCTATAATACCAAAATGAAAATGTAATTGATATCTATTGTACCAATAATGCCAATTTAATATATTCATCTGTATTTATTATTTGTTTTATACTCAAGAACCAGTGTGTTTGTCTTAATATTTAGTAGACTGGCTTGATACATGTGAAAACTATTTCTAATAATTGCAAAGAACTTGCTTAGTGCGTTTGTTAACTAAATGAGAAATTCAATATTTATTTTTTTAGTTTTCTAGAAAAACAAATTAGGTTTCTTATTTATGAATTATGAGGTGAAGAATGATAAATATGCTAATATGTTTACAATGTTTTTCGTATTTTAAAAGTAAAAAAATACAGCTAATGAGAAATGTTTACCGCACGAGTTAAAATAATAGTTATAATATAAAATAATAAAAAACAAGATATAAGTTAAAATAAACATTAATACCTTGGTACCTACTGAAGAAAATAAAAACATCAAGATGATTGCCAGATTCTGATATGGTAATGAAAAGAAAAACAAGTACTGAATGATGAGGGAGGATGTAGGATTTGTGGAAGGAAAGAAAAATATCTGAGGCATCGTGCAGGCACAGACAGTTTGTCTATGTTGCAGGGAAGTTGAGATAAAGGCAGTGGAGGGATTTAGAGATGCAAGGGTGGCAGTTGGCCGCCTAGTGTTTGGACAATCAACAGAAAATTATTGGATGTATTCTAACTTTAATTCTATTTATCTGTAGGCTAAATATCATTTCTTGTTTTTGTTTATTCATAGTATCTGCAAGACTCCTTTAATAAAATTGATGAAACCCTGACACTGGAACAAAAGGTTCTGATATACGACAATACTGGTTGAAAATAGTGATACAGTGTACGAGTATAAGCCGGCAATTATTTATGCGAGACAAGTCTAAAAGCACGACACGAACCGGAGCGCTTTTAAAGGCACGAGTATTTTAATGGCTCTTGTACACATGTATCATAAGCTATTTTTTATACCTACACATAATGATGGAAAAAAGGATCTAAAATTTGATTTTCACGTTTCACAATTTTGTGTGATATACATAATGTCGTTTACATGGAGATTTTTAGTATTTGTTGTTTATATTACTTTAAATTTTGATAGGTTTTTGCTTAGCAACTTTAAATGACAGCTTGTTTTAATCTTGCAATTTCATACACTTTGTAGTTTATTAATATTGTATTATTATATGAGTTTTATAAGAGGGTACATTGTTTCACGAAACATGAATGGAACAATACTTCATAAATCGTATAAAACGATTGTAATATACTAATGAACCAATTTTCATAAAATTGAGATAACGTATATGCGTATGCTTTAAATATTTTTATCCAATACCGTGTAATTATAAAGATATAAGTATGCTGTTTTTAGATAAATAAAGTAGGTCATAAGTCACTAGTGACTTAGCTCACTGTTTTTTGGTTCGTATCATAGTAACTACGTTATAAAACCTTCTCTACACTATTTTGTTCCTAAATGTCATTTCGAAATTCCATCTGTCAAAAATCTTATATGTATTTTATATCAATGATTAAAATGTGTTGGATAAAATGTCGTATGGCACAGGTGTCTCAATTACCTAAGTCACTTGAAAAAATACCATACTCGGCCTAACGGCCTCGTGAGCTAAACTTTTCCCACATGACTTATCTGTAATGTAACACACTTGTACCATAAATAACTATAATAGTATATTATTATATTATATTATATTTTATAAGAGAGTACATTATTTCACGAAACACGAATGGAACAATACGTCATAAATCGTATAAATGATTATAATATACCAATGAACCAATTTCCATAAAATTGAGAAAGCGTACAGTTTAGATGTTTTTAATGTTCATCAAAACCCAATAGTTAGTCGCCCTCTGCAGAATCTATAGTGAGGACTGGCTTGCTTCCAGGAGCTGGTGTCAAGCAACCCGAACCAACGCAACTGGCGCGGCATCCTGATCGCGCTGCTCGTGATCGTGATCGTGCTGGCTCTCATCGTCACGTCCGTGGTGCTGCTCACGCCGCCCGACGAGGGGCCCCGAATCAAAGGCGTCAGGGTTAGACTCCAGGATATTCTCGGACATGAGTTCACGCCGCTGCGCTTCAACGGCACCTGGGTTACTGGTGAGTGTAAACAGATTTACAAATACACGGAGATTAGTGTCGGATTGTGTGGTAAACATGGCGTTCTGATTAGTATGGTGGGGGGTTCGAAGGTGATGAGAGGACACTAAAAATTGGTTTACTTAATGTTTATGCTAGTTACTAACTTCTACTGTTTTTTAACTAGGTATACTTAGTTAAAAAATTAAAATAGGTATATATATAAAGTTTCATAACATAATAATTTTTCCAAAATGACATTTTCAGGTTTTTCTTTCTGCAATTTATATTATTTCTGACTTTTGCTTATAAATTCAAAAATTATGAAAATATTTTGAAAACAAATAAACATTCTATTTGAATTTTCTGTTTTCATATATAACAATAAATTTTCAACATTAATTTGAAAATATTACCTAACATCTGAATATAAATATGAGTATTATTTAAATTATTATATTTCAAGTAAAATTTCACAAACTAAGTGTCTTCGGATAATAATAATAATGATTGAATAATAAAATAAAACATTTGTTATCCAACAATTTTTTTATTATTATGACAATTCCACTCCTCTTTTAACATCCAAATAAATAACTGTATTTTGGGAGAGTTGAACCAATCAGATTTAAATCTCAATGGAAATGTAAGTTACTGACAATTGCTCCGGAATTTACATGATTAAATAGGCGTTGTTCAGATACAATGACCGTCAAATTTGTGACATGTAATTAATTGAAAAAATACATATATTTCGAAAAATTGTCATCCCATTCCTAGCTAGAATTTTACTTTTACTAATTTTTAGATAACTCACTCCTGCTTGTTGATTTGGAAATTCGTCACTCGCGCACTCTTGTCGATTTTCATCACAACAAGCACTTGTGACTATAACGATAAAAATTTCAAGTAAAATTTTATTACTACTACTATTATTACATATGAAAATCGTTTATCCTCCTTTAGACTATGCATTGTTATAAAAATTGGCTGTATTAATTAAAATTGAAAAAGTTGTTAATTTAAAGAAACCGATGTAACATTCACCTTTATTTAATTTGTTGTAGATATCCGAAAGAATGGAAGTATCTTCACATTAATAAAAAAATTGTGGGAAAACAATATGTTAAAAAATTCAAATTCTCTTTAAATTAATAGTAATTTTTAAATTATTTTTTATTTTTAAAAATACATTTATATTTATTTATAACAGACTTCAATAAATCAATAATTAAATACGTTGTGTGAAAATGAGAACACTTATGGTTCAACGACACAAAGAAAATCATTACCCCAATTACCTACTAAGCTGAATCGTGAATATATTAAATATTCACCGTCAATTATGAAACTGTTATTGATTTAGAAATGAAAAATGTGTTTTTTCCAGGCGAAGAATTAATCTTCAAGGATCAATGGGGCGGTATCAGTCTCCTGCACGCTGGCAATCTCTCCTCGAAGATTCTAATGACGAACCAAACATTCGTAAGTACCTCTCATCAATTACACCCCAATTATACAGACCGGGATTCGTCTTGTCACATTATTAAAATATATTCCTCTCTGCCAGTGAATTTAAAATGTCCCTAACAATGCCATATGCGGTAATTAATCATCACTACGTTCTTTTATTTGCTATCTCCATGGCAACGCGATACCATTTGAATTGATTAATGTGATAAATTGCAGCAGCCATTTTGTGGAATTTTTAACGGTGTAATTACCCTAAGAAATTAAGAGTTTTACTTGACTTTTACAAATGCTGCTTAATATTTTTTTCTAATTTCGCGAGAAAATTTCTTGGAGTTTCTTTATCTTTGTCAGATTAAGAATAAGTTTTATTATCTTTAACAAAGGGAAAATGAACTGTTTTTACATTACGGAAATAAAGAAAGCGAAAATAATTAACACAGTGTTTCTTCTTAAATTTTAATGTACAGGGTTTTGCTGCATAAATAACAATAACAAATAAATAATTAAATAATTTTTACAAATTTAAGAGAGTATGCCAGAATATTTTATATAAAAAATATATAAGTTAAAATTCGGTAAGGATTTAAAAAATATATATTTCACTGTTAATATGTTAAGTTCCGATTATTTCATAGTTTTCTTAACACTAATTTTAAAAATGCATTCAAAATCTCATTGTAAACTTTATTTTTTCTTAGTTAAAATAAATATACCACAAAATCATTGTATTATAATTTATACATAATACCAATTGTGGAGTTGCTTTTGTTTCTTATTTTTATTGATAAATTTCAACGTTGTTTTGATTTTCTTTTTATTTGAATGAGAAACAACTAATTAAAAAACTTTACATTATTTACATAGCCGTGCACAGAGAGGTTTGTGGGGGTGCGCGGGTTGATATAAAAAGAAACTTCAATCGTTTTTTTACACTAGAACTACTATTTTTAATGTTGTTAAAACAATATTTTTATTTAAAACTAAATTAATAAATTGTCTTACTTTGTTAAAATATAATGCAAAAAAAGAAAATGCTTTTCGAGGCAAATTATTTGCGAAAAGATATAATGTGTTTTTAAGTGAATCAAAATGCAGTATATAAAACCCTTATTTTGAACTAAATACTATCCATTCAATATTAATAAAAAATATTATTAGTTTCTTTCAAATCGCATTTATTTTGTAAAGTTGTATTAATGAAGAAGAAAAAAATATTTAAGTATTTATTAAGAAGTAATAAGAATTTATTCTAAACTAAACTCCGTGCTCGCCTATGATTATTTAGTGCGTAGAGTAATTATTTTGATTTAAAGTAATTGCTGTTATTTGCGCACGTATTTCTGAACTAAAACAATATTTTTACGTGCAATTGGTTTATTTTCTCTCCCGTGCTTTTCAAATTAGTAATCGCCTGTTCGCTGTAACCACGAGAAGTATAATTGCTCCTTTTATTTTTCCTCATTTCGCTGAATTGTTTTCGTAATTAATTAAGTTATCCTTACTTCCGACTTCGGTTACTCGTTCACAATACTTCAAGTTCTTTGAAGTTGCATTTAAGTTGATATTTACGGATAAGTATTCACGTTCGTAGTGAATGAAGCTTTGTCTTTGTTGTCGAGGACAAAGAGTTTTTTACTCTAGTCGGAATTGCAAAGCGGCACAGCATTTTGTTGTCAATCGGCGACTAGAGAGTTCACTCGGCCATGTAGAACAAAGTAATTTAAATCTCAAATAATATTATCGTGTGGAATGTTCGCCCAGCCTTGAAACAGCCTGCGTTCTGCTGAATTCGCACCTCCGAGGGATTCTCAAACTTGCTTTCGATTCTTATTCTGCCTTTAAAATCGAATAGTCTTGCGTAAACAACAAATAAATAACATTCTTGTTACTTAAACAGAAACAATGTAAATAATGTAATACAGATAAGTAATGTATTTCAGTACTTATTTCAAAATAGCTATTCGGTTGACATCTTTCGAAATACTGGGAAATGTTTATATTACACGAAAAAGAAACTGTAGAAAATATTCAAATAAATAAATATATATATATATATATATATATATATATATATATATATATATATATATAGTTATTACTATTACAGGTCGAGTTTGAATTTATTTATATTTTTTTACTTAAGTATCCACATGAACCTAGAAAATTACATAAATAAGTTTTCTTTGAATAGAATCCCAAATACCAAGTTTTATTTCACATATAATTTAATATTTTAGGTTATTCTCGCATAAAAACTTATTATCCAGATAATTAAATAAAAACGCATATATTATCATTTAATAGTATATTAAATATTATACGAGTTTTATAAGGCGGTATATTGTTCCATATTCGTGAAATAATACATCCTATAAAAAAAGTATAATGTACTATTTTTTATACTTTGCGTCACTACATTACAAAAATAATAGGTTGTAATCTAGGGATTTATGTGAAATTATGTGATCACCCTCTGCTGAGAGAAGATGGACACTTTTAACTTTTAACTGCATTTATAATATGGTAAAAAAAACATAAATCTATGCGTTATGTCTCACATAATTTTAATATACCTATTTTAAATTAATTTTGTTTATTCGGTTTTCGTACTTATAATAATTCCAAATTGTTTAACAGTTTAACAATATCCTAAATTATTAAACCATTTTTGATATAACAATAAAGCAATTGTTAACGCAAAAGTATAAAAAAGTACATGTAGAATGTAGAATTCGGTGATTGTTAACTTTTTAGGGAGGCATAATGAAAATATTTTCTAATTGGTAATAAGGTAATTACCTACTATAGGACAAGCATACACACTTGTATTGGCGTATTGACAGTGGAATGTTAGAAGATTCGTGATTGGTGAATTTGAAACAGTCTACAAACGCTACTAGTAACATCTACATGTACATAAAAAATGTAATAAAAATTATTAAAATATCGGTAAATTAGGAATTCATATTCTCTCACCGACAATAACGTTATAGTATATAGTTATTTTGTTACTGCCACGTTATTAACAAATTAATGGTTATTAAGTAATCGTTACGTCTTCCATCCCTGGTTATTAATGACTTTCCTTATATATTTGTGATAATTTATTATTAATATTTCGATTTCTTGTAAATAATTAAAATGTTACACTTTGCGAAATCAAAATTTGGTAGTATTAATATTAAATTCATACATTTTTTATATTATTATACATATTTTATTATATCTTTTAACTGGAAATGGCTACACCGATTATAGGATTACATCTAAATAATAGATATTGTATTTATTTTAATGTAACTAGCCATGGATATTAAAAGATTAAGCATAAATCATAGGAATTATTGCATTGTTATAAATTCCTTTAATAGCCGATTTGAGCTTAAGTTATCTATAAATTTTATTTATTTAATTCATTTTGACTAATATGAGGTATGTAGGTAGATTATTTCATAAACAGTAAAACGTTCCAGTTTCACATGAATAGACTATGATTATATTGAACAATGTAACAAATAATATTAGGATAAATTTGAGAATTATGTTAACTTGTGACATTAATTGTTTTGTGAATTCTACATGAATATATAATTTCCATTAACAGAATATAATTAGATATTCCCATACGTCACGTACGGGTAGTTAGTAACTTTTCTGATTATAGATTTGCTCCCACATGTAGAGATATATATTTAGAAATAATTTTGTTAATACTAAGAGCTTCATCTGGCCAGAATATTAAGTGTGAGAACTTGTCAAGAGAATTGCGTGGGTGCTTAGCATATTCGCAAATGCACGAGGAACTCCAAAGACGAAAGCTCAAGATACCAAGAAATTGAAAAACAAACATTGATGCTTTCAACGCTTAAACATTAATAATGTAATTTGTATTCTAATTGATAGAGGAATCTGTTCTGATACTGAAAACTATATACCTAGTTAACTTAAACAAATAATGAATACTGATGCAGTAATATGTATTTACGCAAAATAATCTCTATTTTCTATTATTCTGTGGTATTTCTTGTTCATATAGAATTATAAACTGTGGACAACAAAAAAATGAAGAGAGAATCGATATACTGAGACAAAAATAAATTGGATTGGACCCAGTTTAAGGAAAGTACAATACAACTAAACAAGATTTAGACTTTAATTTTGCCTGAAAAAAAGAAAAAAGAAAATCTGCCGACTCATCGAAAAGAAAAACAACCGAGGATCTACAGCACTAAAATAGTTGATGAAATTCAATTGAACAAAATTACATCCTGCTATAGAAATTTTCAAAATGTAATATACGAGTATCTACGGGTTTTCAAAATTTAAAAAAAAAGCAATCACATTGCTGACCTACTACAAGACAAGTCTTTGAAAAATTTTAAAATGGAGTAATACTTTTTTACTGATGAGGAAGCAAATTTTATTTTGATCCTGCAAAAAGTAATAAGCATTACGAACGATAAGATAAAAATTGAAGTCGTCGCTTTACTTTTCTCTAAACAAATGTCTTCGATCGGTAATACTAATTTACGTCATAAATTCCGTAAATATGTTTTTACTGTATGAGTAACATGTTTCTGGACGAGGCGACGAAGGAACCGAGTCAGGAATTTCGAAATGAGTACCGTGAAAATCCTTTAACGAATGAATGACGTACATTTTATTTCGTACTGTATCCCATTTTTCAATTTAAATTTTGTTACTTTGAAAATTATTAAAAGAGCAAAATAAAAATCTTAGATGAAAAACGCTGTCATCTCTCACTTATGACATGTCATTCAGAAACTTTCAATAAAATTTTATTAAAATAAGGTCAGATTTAAAGAATTTAAATTTATTACTAAAAAAATAAGAATGTACAAACATTTTAATATAATTTAAAGGACGTATATGTAAAATATTATGAAATTATATATAGTACCGTAAAAAGTAATAATAAATATAATAATGCAATCACAATTGTAAACATGGAAATACGATACATTATGAAATAAAATGTTTTTACCGTTCTTAATATTTAATATACTAATGCAATTGATTATTAAGAAATGATAATAAGACAATGTATTATATAACAAGTACACAACGGAGCAATACTTAATATTTATAAACTCGGGTATACTCATAATGCCTAAATTACTATAATATATAGCAGAAAGATACGTTAGTCATCCTTTTATTGTACTGATGCATCAAAGCTGCCAGAATATTAGAGAGTTTAATTGCTCGAGTGTATAAATCCAAGTAGAAAAGACCGCGAGGACAGTCTGTTATATCGTATAAATAAATAGTGTTTAATTAAATATTCTTTGTGTTTAAGTTTTTACTACCAATTTTTACTCTTAAATTAGTGTTTATATTTGTTTATTCATAGTGTTACTTATTTTTATTACTAATTAAAAATTTATTATTCCTTCATTAAACTTAGTTATATAATTATCCATTAATTATTTTTACATTTCACGCAAATAAATAAACATTACAATATCTAAAAACAAATATAAGCGGTAGAGAAAATTGAATCTGAGTTAATTCAGATTCAACCAAGTTCTACATTCTTTCCGCAGGTAGCGAATAAAGTACTTTTAAGTTTGGAAGGAAATTTTGGGCGTTTCTGATCGCGGGAGAAGTGAAGGAATAAGGCGAAGTTCGCGTAATGAATTGCACACTTACGAGGGTATGCCTTCCTCTTACATGTACTTACGTCTTCGTGTTAATTTCACGACTTATACTGATGGAGATTCGGTTTTCCTTGTCGGAAATTTTACGAACCTGCGAAGCATAAAACTTGAGAACTCAAAACTGGGCTGAGTTTACTTTAGTTTTATGGAGATGTTAAATATGTAATCTGGAGTCTGAAATTCAACACGTCTCAAATACTGGGGAGGAATATTGATTATCTACTGTCTACTGCTCTCATTAATATTGCACAGTGCTAAAAAGTTTCTACTTCGAAATTATCCACAACTTTAATTCGCACTTAATCGGAAGTTATCGGAAACCGTTTATTTAGTCTTCAATTTCCGGGAATTGTATCCGGAGTTATTCATTACTTAATCAATTTTACTTAGTGATAAACCAGTTTAATTATGAAAGGATCATAACTTGAAATCCCACAATCCAAAACAGAGAATCTGAACTCAGCAACGACAAATTTATAAGTTTCAGAATATAATTTATGTTGTTTTATGAGAAATGAAGATATGATTGATTGATTTGTAATGCTTGGACGCCTAAATAGATTTTATATGTAATTTTTTTATACAAAAAAGGTCTCAAGTTTGTGAAATGATGTGCAAAAATTTTAATATTACTTTTCTAATAATAAAAACTGTGTGCTATTCTGATCTCTCATCTCTCTTCGATCTCAACATTATCAATCACAGAATCACTGGGCGTCAAATTTTTTGTTTATCAACTCCAGAAATATCATTTCTTTTGTGACACCTCCAGATCCGTATTTCACTTCCAAAATACAGCAAAAAAACAACCGAAAAAACAAAATACCTACAAAATATTCAATGAGCAAGTTTGAATGTAAATAGTTTGGAGGGAGAATTCCAAACAGGCTGTTAGTATTTTGAATAAAATAACGTTTATTCATTGTCTGTCAGGAAAAATTTATTCCGCCTTAGTGCGGCCCTGGCATTTGCACGTTCTTTTTTATTTAGAGCAGCCGACAGCAGAGTTCGCGCCTGTTGCTGAGCACGGAGAAGTGGAGGAAACATTCGGAAAAACACGGGAGATAACTCTTCCAAAGATGAGATACAGCTCATCATAAATTACACCCTATTTCATAGACTAACCGTCGGCTATTGTTCTAGCGCCATTAAACTAACTTAACAACAATATATTTTCCATAAACTCCGGTTTATAGTACGTGAATTAATTATAATTAGCATATTTCACAATTAAGATCTAGTGCTGATATTAAGGAGTTATTGTCGGACTATGGTAAATATTAATAAATTTTCAAGATTTTTTAGATTTCTAGATGTAGATAGGTTATGAGAAACTACCTTATATCACTTCTTGAAATTTGTTTCTTGTAGTTGAAACATTTAAAATTGCGATAACTTTTGTATTTTTATAACGAAACGTACAAAGAAATAACGAACACTACTAATATTTCAAAAATATGACAACCAAATTCAAATACAAACTCTTTAATGTGAAATATTTTTTTCTCGGCGTACATAGAAAAGCTATGACAATGATATCTTGTTCTTTTTTTCTCTCACATTATTTTACAATTTGACAACTTGAACTTGAATTGGCATATTAGCGCTATTGTAACAATTCGACTGCTGAACGTCAAAGTTTACATAAACTAATTTTCTAGTTTATCATGTTGCTGCGCCTGTTCATCCAAATAAATCGATTTTTGAAACTTGTAAAAAAAAATTATGTCCAACACAAAAGAAAAGCACTTTTTCCCCTCTCACTCGAATACCCCACTCGCTACGCTTCAAACTCGAGCTCGAAAATCTTAATTATTGATTTGATATTTTTTGTACAAAAGTAATGTACAAACCTCTTACGTGAACTTTTTTCCCCAATTCGTTCTAATGCAGCGCTTGCAAACTCTCGCCACTAAATATTTATCCGGAAAAATGGCGTCCCCACACTTGTTATGTAAATAACTATAGTGATGCGATAATTATTTCCATCATCATTATTAATTTAGAACAGTGTAACATAAATTAAAATGAAGAAATCAGACATCAGTCTTGTGAATTGTAGGTTTCTTTAAAAAAAAATAAGGAAACAAATATTCTCATCATGGATCTACTATATCCAGTCAAAGATCATTTTTATTTATAAATTAAAATATTTGTACATAAGAGTAAATGTTTCCGTTTTTTATTATAATCACAATAAACTTTACTATAATTTATGAGATAGTATTTTTTAAATATATTACTAAAAATTTGATGTAGAATTATTTTTTCATTATATTTTTGCTATTTTTAAATCTCAATCGATCTAGCAATTATTAAGTAAAAAATAAAACAATTTTCTTATCTGATTAGAATTCTGTAAATGAAATATTTGATAATTAATCTTACTAGTACGCTGCTCTAATTTATTTCATTATTTTCCAAATTTATTGGTACACATTAAATTATTGATTAAAAGGAAAAAAATAAAATTAATTAAAAATCAGTACGACAGATAATATTTTACACTCATCATTTTTGTGAGGGAGTGGATGTTTGAGGATTCATTTTATTGCTATAAAAATTAATTAACACATTATGTTATTATTGGAATTGAAATTTATTATTGCACATCCCATGTGATTTGTACGAAATAATATTTTAACATCAAATTAATGTTTATTTATAACATTATTCATATGCCCATTTATTATAATGAATTATAAATCTAAGTATATTTGTGGAGTAGTAAATAATACAAATGATATTTATACTTGAATTTATGGCGTTAACAAATCTAATTTAAAATCGAATTTGGAATGAAAAGTTATTTATGTATGAACTCTAATTTGGTGTAATTAGCATTACAATAATTGCTGGATCGGTTCATTTCAGTTTGAAATCTCGACCTCAGTCTGAATTATTTACGGAATACTATTTCCGGATTGGATAGTTCCGAGGTGGAAATAGAAGTGTCAAATGTCATATCCATTTTGCTAGGAACAAAATAACTTCATTTGAATATTGTCAAGTCTTGGACCGGAATATATCATATAAATTAAATAAATATATCATTCTGTACGAAAATAGCGCGACAGTTCATTTTTCAGTTTTTTATCCTGGGAGTTTTTCAGCAACTTACATATTCTAAAATGTCATATTTTGCACACAAATTTAATCAAAAAAAAGAATTACTAAAAATATTTATTTAATTTAAAATATACAAATATTTTATTATTCTGCCTATCAAAAATGTGTAATTTTATACTCAAAGACTAAAAATCATATTTGAAATGGAATATTTTTGTTTGCAATGCCAAAATAACAACGTTATATTTTACTCGTATAATATACGAGTACACCACATAGTATGTAGGAATGAAGAAATAAAAATAATATGGCTAATAAATTTAATGTACAATAAAAAAAAAGTGAACACCTTTATGACAAAACAATATTAATGACAGACTCGGTATTGATTATAGAATTAGAGTACAGCGATTGTCAATAATCCTGAACCAGGCTTATTATTTTTATTTTCACCTCTGTAATATTTGATTGGGACGACTTACAAAGAAAATCAATGCGTATAGTTTACAATCAAAAGTTTAAATTTTTGCACTATTCATTTATAACTAGTTATTGTAATTTTCCAATTATATTTAACTATCAATGTCAAAAAATCAGATTTTTTTATTTAAATCAGATTTTTTTTATTTAAACAGACAAAACATTTCAAAGTAAACGTAACAAAAAGTCACACATTAATGTAAAAAAATTCTGCTTTATAAAATCAGAATGATATATCAGTAAAGTCGTTTTATCGACGAAGTTAAACAGACTTAGTAGTTCTTGAAAGTATTACCACATCCTAACATTACCTACACGCCTTTTCCTCTAATTTTCGAAAATCTAGAATATTAAATAACAATTGCAAAACAAGTTATTTAAACCAATGACTTTAAAAAAATCAATGTGATATAAATGTGATTTAATTCACTGATTTAAATCAAATGATTTATGATCAACCCTGGTTGCTATCAGACTGAATTCTAAACTAGTTGTTTTATAGAATACGAGAACTCTACATTTTAATAGTAACTAATGAAAGTAGTAAAGTTTTGTTTGTCCATTATGGAAATAATTTATTCATTTATCTTCAGCGTCACAATTTCTCTTTTGATACAACTGTTCACTTTTCGTAATTTCCACAATTTATATCATTTTAATTAAATAATTCATTTCTGTTGGTGAAGCCCCCATGAAATTGCTGGCAACAGTAGCGAAATAAAGAACCGTAACCTAAGCGCTTGGTGGCGCAGTCCTGGTGGCATAATGAAGCAAACGACTGCTGTGGGGGGTTCGCAACAAGCGAGGCTGTCAGAGAGTAATGAGGTTAATTGTGGCCTGGCGAATGCTGGACGTACAACAAATCAACCTCGGCTTCTTTTTTCAGTTATTGAGGCCTGTTTTCTCCCAATATAAGCAGGGAAGAATGAGAAATGAATTTGGGGAACTGTCAGGAAAATGTAGCAAAGATTAGTTACCGATTGATTGGTGTAATTAAAGAACTCAAATGCAATAATAGTAGTCATTTTTTTGTTTGATGACCACTCCTCTACTCGTATAGTCAATTGCAATAAGAGTGATAATCTGAAATGAAAGACATATATTTAAGTTCCAACCTACGACTGGGATGCTTCAGATCTAACTAATAACCCCTCAGTAATGTTTTAAATTTCTTTTTTTTCAAAAATTTAACCCCTATATAGACTTTGAACAAATCGCAGGTCTAATTATATTCCAATATCCCAGTTACTTTTATTTCCTTATTTCCTATGAGCGTTCTTTTACCTATATTATTAATAAGTCTTCGAAAATTCAAGATTGATCTAACTCACAATTCGCTATAACAACTCGCGGAACGTAGGAGAGTGTGGAATACCCGCTGAAAAATTTATTTGAATTTGAATATTTACAAAATTCAATTATTAAGGCTCTATGTTCCTTGTAGTGACTACTAGCTGACAACATTATTCACTAAATGCAACTAAAACTTATTATGAAACAAGAACAAGAAATTACAAATTTTAATCATCAAAAATCAAATTTTAAGTCCGGCTGAGTTCTGTTGTTCGCCAACTTTATTTATTTATTTATTTTACTTTTATTTTTGATTATTCTCGTGTTCCTAATCAATTGAGAAATGCAAAAAATTTTGTTTGTACTTTTCGCTTCTTTTACTTGGTGAAATGGTCATAATTTTATATTTTCCACCATTTTAACTCTAGTGTATTGTTGACTGTTGATGTATTATAGTACACATATTTTTCCACTACGATAAATTATATAATTTATAAACACTGTTTTCTTTCTATAATATTACTGTTGCCAAGAAATGTAATTAATTTATTTTACACAATGGTTTACTTCGTTTACTCTTACTTCATTTACTTCATGTAGTCTAAAGAATGTCCTTATTCTTCTTTATTATACGAAATTATGCTTTCAAGACGTTCTGTGACTCATCCCCGTTATGAAATGATATCTGAATAGTTTTTTCTGCGTAGAAAGAAACATTTCAGACACTGGCAAATTGAAAGTGGGGCAATTTGTTTTCTCTGTAGAGACAAATTAATTGCCTCTATTTTTTCTTCCTCGTTTATTTCGCCAGAGTTTTCATTCTCCGCGAAATGTCTAAATGTTGACTTTTATTGTACATAATTACGTAGGAAAACTAAGAGAAATTTTAAAGGTTTTTTTGCAAACTTTACAGTGAAATACAATCTAATATCATTTCTTTCTCCATAAATTTGCCATGATTGCAGGGATGCAGAATTCTGGGTATTATTTTGAAGTTGAAAATGATTTTAAAGTGCTTTAAAAGTGGATCTAGATTAAATTCAAATCTTGGGGAACTTTTTTTAATATCTATAAATTTCTTTTTTATTGCTTTCCCGCTTTTTATTTTCTTGTTTGAGATATTTTCAGCCCACATAAATCCCAGATAAAAACAATATCCTTCTTATCTTCAACGGATTTTTCTGCAGATGTGGAATTAATAGCTTTATTAACAAACAATCTGACGCTTTATTATCGCTTATTAATGTCACATATCATATAGAATCACAGATACGCGCGTTGGGTAGAGATAGAATGTATTTTATTACTAATACATTACAATTTATTCTAATTTTGTTTTATCTAGTAACCAAAGCATTTTTTGGCGAAACCAAATGCTTGATTAAAATGGCCAACTATGCATTAATTTAACCGAATTTGTATCTCTTACGGTTCTCGAAATAAAAATGGTTACCCTCCTAAAACGAAAGACCCTGTATATACATTTTCAAATTTAAATATTATTCAGACATATTTTTCTTAATTTGTAAACTTTTTCCAAAGGTCCCCGGTTATAAGAAAGAATTTTGTGCCTTAACTTTTGGTTATATAATTTTAAAGAATGATTATATTATTGAGCCAATAATTATTACTATTACATATTTTTTTAAATGAAATTGACATATGCACATTGAAAATTTTTATGTTTTCATTTTTTTAATACTCTTACTTACATATTTTTTATCTTTAAGTAAATTAAATTTATATGATAATGTTACAATTTAAAAAATACAAACATATATTTGTAGGTAGGTTCTTATAATAAATATTAATTTCAAATTAACAAAATAAAACCCAAGGGTTCAAGAATTGAAGATATACTTGCTATTCTTGCACTTTTCTTGCAAGACAATTTTTTGCCTTGTCTTGTTTTGAAGTTTGTAGCTCTTGTCATGTTTTTATCTTGCAATTTTTGTAAGACTGTAAGACCAAAAAACATACAAGACTCTCATGAGACATTACTCGGAATTTACAAAAATATAAGAATTAATAAATAAAAATTATAATGATGGAAGTAATTTTTTAATGCTTTTGAATTTCAGAAATTGTCTATATTTACAAAACTGTGAATGCTATTCCCATTCTAATCTATGTGTTTACATGTGTTTGTTTAACATATTGGTGATTTTAGTATCTTTTGAATCCCGACTTTGTTATGGTTACCTGAAAAAAATTCCCTTGACAAGTATTGAAAAGAATCTTTTTTTGTTGCAGAGACGTCTAAATCCAGTGAAGTACGCCCTTTCCCCGGATCAGAAGTACTTGCTACTTGCTCAGAACGTTCAGAAGCTTTTCAGGCATTCGTACCTGGCGCAATACACTGTTTACGATGTACAGAACTCGTAAGTACTTTCCATTCACTTTACGTGTTTGCTTCACATCCTGAATCATTTATTCATGCTGCTTTCTTGTAAGTAAAATTTAATTTCCAGCACAGAGAAAGAAATAATCAAAATTCCAATTCAATTACTGCTTTTTCCGTATTATTAGAAATGTTTTATTTATAGCAAATTAAAATTCGATAACCGTATGATTTCCATTACTGTGGTCTGTAAATAATAAATGATATTACGACCCAAGTCTAAAATTACCATTAATGAAAATAGAACACTTAGTATCTTCGTTTGTTAAGTAATTCAATTTTCAATCATCAATCAATTTTTCATTAATTGTTTCTTTGATGCTGCACTTTCAATAATTTTTTGTACTTTTATTGGCAACCTAAAAAAAGACTAACAGTAGCTTAATTAAACTATTATGAAAGTGTTAATTAAATCCATTTTATTTGCCATTAATTAGTTTCTTTTAGTTGTTTTATGCTGTGAGATTAATTTTTACTACATCATAACTGCAGTTTTAGTATCGTGGCATAAAGTTATAATTTATGAGTATGGGAAAAACAAACTAATTATTACTGTATGCACAAATAAGCAATAAAAGCTGTAATTTAAATTTGACGCAAACTAAATCACGAGAGAAAATTTTAACTTACCTAGGTAAGGTAGTTACTAGGGTTCGTAAAAATTAAAAATCAATGAACAAAAACTACGCGCATTTCATACTTGTATTTTAATCTTTTATTATCATTTTCTACTTACTCAAACACTGTAATAATTATTTACAAATAAAGTGTGGGTGTGGGAACGTTATTTTTCCCTATGAGTGTTTTGAGGCACGAGCTTGCGAGCGCTGCAATAGAACGAATTTGAGAAAAAAAAATCACGCAAGAAGTTTGTACAATATTTTTTTAACGAAAATCAATAATTCGTTTTTATTTTTGTACAAATATTTTTAATTATTATATACATACACTGTTTTGTGGTTATTTGTTTCAATATTACCAAGTATGCCAAATGCACCAAATTTATTTTTTCTAAATTAATTTTCGTTCAATAATCTACTATTTTCTTTTATTATTATTATTATTATTATTATTATGTAAAAGGATATTTGGACTATTATACTTTTTTAATACGAATACAGTTTTGGAAAAAACATTGCTACTTTTGAAGCATTTATTAAAAAACTATATTGACAATAAAAATGTATAATGTCTTAAACATTATTTTGCCTAATAATATTAAAAATAGTGGATTTATTGAATAAATTGAAAAAAATGTTGATAACAACAATTGACAGCACTTGTTAGTATGTGGTTAGTATTGAAACATATAACCACAAAAAAAGTATGCATATAAAAAATAAAAACAAATTATTGATTTTATGCTTTTTGTACAAACTTTTTTCCCGGATTCGTTCTATTGCAGCGCTCGCAAGCTTCCGCCACAAATGCAGGGAAAATGGCGTTCCCAAATTTTATATGTAAATAACTATGTTTTATACAATTACAGTGTCACTGTCATTCTGTATTTGTTTAAATATTTTATTCCTGTAAACAATTCAACCCTTGGTTACACATAAAAAACTCAGCGACTAGATAACCACAAGCGATTAGTGATATTTCAAGTTTCTACCGTCATTTATAAAAATTATTAGAGCAAATATCTATAAAAACAGTTGTACTAAACTCACGGTTAAAATTAATGTTTTACAGCAGGGATAAACTTACTTCTCGTTAAATTTTAATTTGAACTTTTTGTATAATGTATAAATAATATTTGTTTAATAGTTAAATACATTTTTTGATGTATTTATTTATTTTATAATTTTCAATATCCGGTCATTTTGAATGCAGTGGAAGAGCCATTTTATGTTAACTAATATTAACTAAAGTTTATTTTCTGAAAAGTTGCTGGTTGTTAGCGTGACGGTAAACATATTTGAACTTATTCAATTCGAAGTGAACTCCCATTTCATAACCTAAAAACAGCTCTACGCCATAAAGCTTCAGTATAAAATCAATGGCTTCCGTCGTTAATGCATTAATCTAGAGTTCTAGACACTATGGCGTGTTCGTGAGACACAAGCTCGTGTAGTTGATGTTATTGACTCAGCGTATTGATAAAATATTTCCGTGGCTAGATGTATAAATAATAAACGGGCCATGACAGAATGTCATGATGAATTACGAGAGCGATACGTTTATATGGAACTTTCTCAGCACCGGAAGCGAGAAGAAGGATGAGGAGTGTTTGATGACGTAAATAATAGCTTTTAGCAAATTTATACTAACAGAACTCAGTCATTATTGATAAACTCTTCTGGAAATTGAAACAAACAAGCAATGTGAAAAAGTCTGATGTTTGAATATAACATCCCAAGCTACTAAATGTTTAGGTTATATACAGGGTGCAAATGAACCTAATGTCATAAATCTAAGGGTGAGTAGTATGACATGTGTAGATTACGAAAATGAAAGAATTTTTAAAAAATCGAAAAACGAAAATTCGACTTTTCTTAAGGAAACTTTTTACTGCTGTTTTAATTCTTATTTCATTACTGTTTATTTTATATATTTATCAAATATGTATATCAAAAATACATCCAAAATTAGTTGTATAAGATATTACTCTTAATAATTAAATTAAATAGTATTTTTAACGAAAATTATGTTTTTATTTACAGAAGAATGCAAATGTGTTGCCAATAGTCCAGTAGTACAAAACATGTTAGCTTAATGAAAAGTACCCTTAAATATTCGAAATTTTAAAAAATTCTTTCACTTTCGTAATCTACACATGTCATATTATTCACCCTTAAATTTATGACATTAAGTTCATTCCCACCCTGTACTTGCAAAGTGTAACAGAAGTAAGTACTTTAAATGTAATTAGAGGCGTCTATAGGATTTCAAAACAAGTGAGGAGCGCAAAATATCAGCTTCCAAACACATATTGTTAATAACTAATGACATTATTGTTTTTATAGCAAAATAACTTACGAAAACATTACTACAAAACAGAGGGGGCGGATATCCAAATCGGACGGGCGTATAGCACAAAAAATTTATATATATATATATATATATATATATATATATATATATATATATATAAATTTAATCAGTAAAATTTACTCCTGCGAAATAACAACAAAACGGATCAAAAATAATTCTTAAATCATACCATTTTTGATACGTTTGTCTGTTACTACGAACAAATATGGCTCTCGCTATATTACTACTTAAAAGGAATGTTGTTGTTCTTTGTTGTTTTTCATATGACAATCCAAAAACTTAAGCACTCATTAAATAAAAAGCTCTTCACCATAACAAAAACTTTTATAGACTTTATGTTCCGTGACAGTTCCAAAGAAAAATATATTGGAGATGAAGTCGCTTCTTTAAAAACAACATTGTAAAACAATTACAATTATTACATTATTACAATTTCATATTATAAATTCACAGTTTGCAATTTTATTATATTTGTCCAAAGCAATATCAAGTTCTTGTGGTTCCATTGTATAACACGTCTTAAAATTTAATATTGTAATGGTTCCTTGTGACAAATATGACAAAAGTTTCCATCCAAAAACCTCCAATAAGACATCAGACCGGAATATAAATGAAACACATCTACGTGTCTAGTTTGACAATTAGCAAAGAGATTATGGGATAAAGTCTTTTACATTCCTCGTATGCGTCTCTGGATTCATATTTCAATTCTGTTTTCCTATGTTTTTATTCTTTTACTTGTAACAAATGGACTTGTTTGTAGATCGGATAGAATAATATCTAAAATATTTTAATTGAATTTACTCGGATTAATTTATGTAGTATGTTTGCTAATTGAGATTTGTTAATTTAATTTTAGAAAATAATAATTAAAATTCAGAACTTATTACATACATTTAAAAAATATTTAGTTTTTCCTAAATTCCCTTCAAATTTTGTATTTAATTAAAAAATACAATAATCTACAATTTCATGATTTTTTTAAAGTTTACTGGAATTTTCATATTTATTATAGAATATGTCCAAATACAAAGTGAATCCACTATAATTATTTTTTCAATAGTATTAGGTTACTCTGGTTACTAAGTAAATGTTAATGTTGAATAATTTCTCATATCAAATGTAGATAAATTATAATGTGTGTCTAGGTTCGTAGTGAAAAATAAATTATAAATTGTAATCAAAAAGCACTTACGATTTTTGAAGTTCTGATCCATCCAGCTTCCTAGCAATTTTTTTAACCATAATTCTTTCACGGTTTAAATATTTCTTCTTCCTTCATTCCTGATTCCTATCATTAGAATAAATCTAAAACTGTCAGTCTACATAATGTTTTAAATGTAATTTTTCAAAAAGTTTATGTTAATATATACTTTACTACAATAAATATTTAAATTGCATATAAGAATTTCTACAATTACAAATCATATTAAATTATTTTAAAGTGGAATTGTTGGGCCCATCCTCTAGCAGAATATATAATATTTTATATTTTTGTTAACTAGGTGACGTATTAATAAAGAAAAAAAATATTATTACTTATGAATTGAGGTTTAATATTTGCAATATTTACTTCACTATTATTTGTAGAAAATCTTTTGTACTCACCACTAAAGATTGCTGATGATGCATCCGTAAGCAAATATAGGTACCATTTGAAATAGGTCTTGCAGTCCTGCTGCAAATAATCTATTATTCCCTAAAAATGTATGAAGAAAAAAATTATAAAAATTGCTTCACCTGTAAATGAAATGATTATTATATTAAAGTGGAGATGTTGGTTCCATCCTCTATGAATTTTCACTTGATCTTTAGAGGATGGTTAAGCCCTGCCACCACGACAAGGTCTCTCCACGACGGCAAGGGGGGAAGGGATGGTTTTGGGTTTAAGGAAAGGAGGAAGACTTAAAACTATTGCGACTTAAATCTAACCGCGACTTAAAAGTTATTCGGCGCGACTTAAACTAATGCAGTGTACTTCCAGCGAAAAGGGTCAAGGGCATTGGCATGAAAACCAAGAAAGAAGTAGAAAATAAGAACGAAATTGTTGATGGGAAAAGTCTACGTACAAGCTCACTCCACAATTAGACATTTCAACACGCTAGCGGTCAGACACCCTTCCGGCCCTCCATACTAACGCCCAAAATGGTAAAAGGGCAGCAAGATGCACAAAGCACATCCGTAGCTCTAACTTATAGACACGCTAATACGAGGGCGGTATCACAACCCTTCCGTGCAACCCATACCAACGACCAGAATGCTGTAAGCAGAGAAAGGAGTGCCTCGACTTATAAAATATTACTACAGGGTATTGTACATTCAAATATTATAATTATAAAAATTCTGAAAAAAAGAGTATTGCAAAATTAATTAATATTTTTATGAGGGAACATTAATGGTATTTTTGAGTATATTAAAAATGTAAGTCAAGTAATATTTGCACAAAAAATGGGATATTTAAAATTTATGTACTATCAAGAGATTGTCAACATTTAAATAATTTGCATCTGTCTAATGTTAAACACTTTATGTTAACCATTTTGGAGATGTGTATGTTTGAAAAAATAAATCTGTAGTGAATTAAATAATATACTGTAAATAAGCAAAAGCAAAAAACTGAATAAAACTTGACCTAAACCTAAACTATCTTGTATCAAACAGCTCATCCTAACTGAAAACTTCCCGGGCAGTTTTACAGTAGGAATTTGTTTCCATTCACACATCATACCTTTCATCTACATATCACATCTCAGATCTAACCATCATACCTTATATTTAACCATCATACCTTATATTTAATCAACACACCTTATATTTAAACATCATACCTTATATTTAATCATCATACTTTATATCTAACAATCACACTTTTAATCTAACCACCACACCTTATATTTAACCAGCATCCCTTATATTTAATCATCATATCTTGTATCTACCAATCACACTTTTAATTAACCATCACATTTTACATATAATCAGCATACCATATATTTAATCATCATACCTTATATTTTATCATCACACCTTATATTCAATCATCATACCTTATACCTAACAATCACACTTTTAATCTAAGTATACCTTATATTTAATCATCACACCTTATATTTAACATCATACCTTATATCTAACAATCACACTTTTAATCTAACCATCACGCCTTATATTTAACCAGCATACCTTATATTTAATCATCACACCTTATATTTAACAATCACACTTTTAATCTAATCATCAAACCTTATATTTAACCAGCATACCTTAAATTTAATCATCACACCTTATATTTAACCATCATACCTTATATCTAACAATCACACTTTTAAATCTAACCATCACACCTTATATTTAACCAGCATACCTTATATTTAATCATCACACCTTATATTTAATCATCATACCTTATATCTAAGAATCACACTTTTAAATCTAACCATCAAACCTTATATTTAATCAACATTCCTTATATTTAATCATCACACCTTATATCTAACAATCAAACTTTTAAATCTAACCATCAAACATTATATTTAATCAACATACCTTATATTTAATCATCACACCTTATATTTAACCAGTATACCTTAAATTTAATCATCACACCTTATATTTAATCATCATACCTTATATCTAACAATCACACTTTTAAATCTAACCATCAAACATTATATTTAATCAACATACCTTATATTTAATCATCACACCTTATATTTAACCAGCATACCTTAAATTTAATCATCACACCTTATATTTAATCATCATACCTTATATCAAACAATCACACTTTTAAATTTAACCATCAAACCTTATATTTAACCAGCATACCTTATATTTAACCAGCATACCTTATATTTAATCATCACACCTTATATTTAATCATCATACCTTATATCTAACAATCACACTTTTAAATCTAACCATCAAACCTTAGATTTAATCAACATACCTTATATTTAATCAACATACCTTATATTTAATCATCACTCCTTATATTTAATCATCATACCTTATATCTAACAATCACACTTTTAAATCTAACCATCACACCTTATATATATAGCCAGCATACCATACCTATATTTAATCATCACACCTTATATTTAATCATCATACCTTTTATATCTAACAATCAAACTTTTAATCTAACCATCACACCTTATATATAACCAGCACACCTTATATTTAAACATCACACCTTAGTTTCAGCATACCTTATATTTAATCATCATACCCAACCGCAGCACACATTATATTTAACTATCATACTATCATCTTATATCTAGATCTCATCTCATACCTAATATGTCAAGTTTTATTCATTTATTTGTCAAAAATTCATTAATCATATGTAAAATATAAATTAAAAATATGCTTGAGAATTTAATTTATTTAAATAGAGAATTGAAAAACAATTGAAGTCATGAAATATTCAGGGAGGACATTAGTCTTAAATCTTAAAATAGGACTTACATGTTTCAGTGCAAAGAAAAAAACTGAAGAAGTACCTGTTTCCCCCCTTATATCTATATTTTATGTCTATATCTTATATCTAGAAAATAGCTGGACCCGTCTGAAACAATAAAAATATATATATTAGTTTATTTATAACAAAATAATTTTTAATAATTATGACCAAATATGTATACTGTAATGATGTATGTACATTGTACACTAGTTCAATAATATAAAATAGTAGATCACAATTAGTTACTGAAATTCAAGTTAAAAAAGACAAAAAATATAAACGATAGGTACTCACCAGACGACTGCTGTAAAGCTACTGAAGATACCTGAGGTGTCAATTATCATTTAAATAAATGAATAAAGGTAGGGAGGTTACGAAATACCTGAGGGTTATTCAATGTATAATATTGTATTAAAATTAAGATGTATTTTTAATAGTTTGGTATTAGCTAACGCTATTAATAATATATTTAAATATAATTGTATTAATAACAATATTTCTGACCTGAGAATAAAATTCAGGCATGCGCGTATGTATGGTTTGCGTTTATTGTGTTAGTCCACGGCGGGCCCTAAGCACTAAATTTTTCGTTTCTATCAAAAAAATTGTTGTAACAAAAAAAAAAAACCGGCCTGTGTTTGTTGTAAAAAAATATATAGACAAGAATTGATTGCGAACAAACATGTTTTAATACAGAAATGTCATAAATACATATTCAGAAGCATAATGTTCTACTATTCTTCTTTTAGATAAATATCTCACGAAAAGTCAAACAAAATAAAAATGTTGGTAGTGTTAACAAAGATAACAATGATAATTGATAACAAATATAATTCATAATTCATTATGAATAGTTTGAACATTTCACGAAAAGAAAATTTACAAATCACATTTGCAAGACACGATTTAAAACATTTTCCTTCTACATTTCTATCAACTGCAAAATTTTTGTTTACTTCTTCGAAACTAATTTTTCTATACACAGCAACATCTACAGAATATTTGGTGGGAAATTTTCGGGGGCGCTTATTTAGCGGGGATTTTAAGCACGTGCTTAGTTTGTTTATGCATAAGTCGAGGCCTGGATGCTCACTAATTAATTCCAATCTTTAAATTTTAGTGAAACCTGGCCTCTGACACCCCTGCCAGACGACCAAGGCCACCCCTTCCTCCTGCTCGCAGAATGGACCCACCGCGGTCACGGTCTAGTCATGGTGCACGACTACGACATCTACTACCGCCCGGGTCCCCGCTCCACCACCGGGTACCGCATCACGCGCTCCGCCGTCCCCGGCGTCGTGTCCCACGGCGTGCCGGACTGGCTGTACGAGGAGGAGATCCTGGGGTCCAACTCCGCAGTGTGGATGTCTAGCGATGGCCACATGATCCTGTATGCGTCGTTCAATGATACCATGGTGGAGGAGCTACAGTTTCCGTGGTATGGAGCGGTATCGGATGAGAGGCTCTATCCGGATATAAGGAGTCTGAGGTATCCTAAGCCTGGGACGAATAATCCGGTGGTGACGCTCCGCGTGGCTGATTTGGCTGATCCTGGGAATATAAGGACTAAGGAAGTTAGGCCTCCGGCTGCTCTCGCTCATAACACGTAAGTTTCAAAGATTTTTATCTTTATATTTTAGAGGAGTAATAAAAGATAATATTATGGTATCTATATTACTCTGAATATTTTTTAACGTGAAACATGGGATTTATCCTGTGATTTTGTACTTATCTACACTATTAAAATGTTTGTTGTCATCATAGCAACGACATTCTTTCGAACGTGTTCTTTGTCTGAAGTATAGAAATACCAATGATGTTATTTCACTTGCTGTCATTTTTCAAAATAACATCGAAATATTAATATAGACAGCCTTCGATGCTCTGACTTTGTTTGATAGAGTGATTACACTTCTGTCATAGAAATTTATATTATCATAACGTGCATATATAGAGATCTTAGAAAAACACTTACGGAAATCTTCCCTGTAAATATACACCTAATATATTTTATTATTTATCTGTGAAATGAAAGCGGTTAATCCTTCACTTATGATGTTTTTTGATTCAAAAATTTTCTAACCATCGCCTCTATTTATTATATCTCTCACGAACTCGAGTGATAATAGACATACGATTTGCTTCATGCTGATGGTTAGTCACTAGTAAGAGAGACAACAAGATACTAATAGACATACTGTAGAAATAAATGGCACAAAAAAGTATGTTACAGATGTTGGAAATACTACGTTATAGGACGTAGGTATATTGCATATTTATAAAGGTATCTAGATAAGTACAAAATCTCTGGATTTATCATATCCACGGTGAGTCAGTCTCATTTTAAAATCAAACAATATGTTAAACTTTTGTTCGGAACATTTTTTCGTACGATGCATATTTCTGTAGATATTACTGTGGATTCTTTAGAATAGATTATATAATACCAGTAAATTCGTAAATACTGGTGAAATCTAAATATCAAAACTTATCGCGATATATACAATACTTCCTATATTTCGACAAGGACATAAAAAATTAGAATAAAACAAAAAATTATATCTGATACTTTCTAAATCGCACGGGCGGAAATAATACCTTAGAAGTTTTATTCTATTTTGATGAAGTTTTTCAGTGCATCATGTCTATGAAATGTATGCAGTTATATTTGAGTAATTGAATATTTGAAATCGGGTCCCAAGAAGTAATTCAAATATAAAATAATAAATCTTGTCGTATAAGTTGTAGTAGTAACTCTTCGGAAGTCACAAAGTCGGATCGATGGCATTCCCAGCGGATGTTGTTTTGCTGCCTACTTGTTGAAGTTATCAATTATTGTATTCCCCGGAGACCTGGCTCAGAAGTGTATATTTGCGAAGCCATCACCCACTAACCTAATCTCCATTTTTATCATTCCTTTGTACATCACAAGTCATTTTCCGTTATGTAAGCCCGCATCCTTAATCCTGGCTTTAATTCCAATCCGCTTGGCAAATAAAACAGTGTCTGGCATCTGTAAAACGGAAATGAATCCGTGGTTTCCAAGAGCCATTTCGATTTCCGGTACGGTGCCTTCATTGATTTTTCTGTTTCTTTTGCGGAAATTGTTTTTATTAAAATGCAGCATCCAGATTCCAGAGACTATCGCGGAAAATCGTTACTTCAAGTAAATGTACCCAACGATACAATTTCAAAACAAGCGTTGCAGAGCCTACAATATTTTTTTATATAACTTTTTTGTAGAAAATATCAGGGCCGTAGCTAGACAATTTTTTAAAAGAAAGCTAAAGTAATTTTAATTCAAATAACAAATTTAATAAAAATAATCGTAAATCGCAAAATAAAAATAAATATAATTTATTCAGTTGGTTAAGAAATTTTAAAATTAACTTGCATTCATCTTGTCTGAAAGGTAAATATGGGGAATAGTATGCGATAAATATTAATTAAACAGTAGAATGCCCATTTTGAAAACAATATTGAACTGTTATAATTTTTAAAAGAACTGAACAGTATTAACTTGTAATAAATTATTTAAAACAAATTCCTAATATATATTTTATATCATTTCAAATTTTTAGTCAGCTGTAGTAAGAGCTCTTTTACTTTATTTTATAAGCAAGAGTTTACTAAAAAAATATATAATTTCTAATATTATACCAAGACAGTCGGTAAAAGTATAGATACATTTATGTTCATAATACGGAAATTTCATAATTTTCTATAATTTCATCACTTTTAAAAACAAGAATTATTCAACTTTGTACTGTTAAGATAGATAGGTAAATTACAACCCTGGAAAATACGTATATCGCCCAAAAATGTATTTGAATAAAACTCGTTTTCCTTAAAGCACTCTCGAGCTGTAAAATACAACTTACCGTACTTATAATGTAAAAAAAACTATTACTTTACTTTGCTAAAAATTAGGTACTTGAAGTACTTTTTTGAACTTTGTTCTTCCTGTTCAGTATGGAAAGGTTCTTATTAATACATGGCTTTGTGAAGTTTGTAAGCGGCCCCTCGAAGTTTGAAAAACAAAACTGGAGGATCGTATTCTATACGGAAATTGCTCAACTAGTTAAGACCGCCTCGTAAAGGACAACAGAATATTCAACGATTGTAGAAACTTCATGGAAAACTGCATACTAAACTGACATTAAAAAGTTGGAGAGGAAGATAATTAAGTGGATGCACAATCGGTCTTTTATTTCATCCGCAGTAAAAACCAAATGGAGTTTCATTGCTTTTTTAAATTATTACTGACATGAAAATAAAAGCGGCAGTAAAAAGCACATATTATTTCAATTGCAGTTCAGATTTTTCTTACATTTCTACTGAAGCTTTGGAAAATATATTTTTGATGTTTTATTGTTTACATGGTTGTTCACAATATTTATGTACATTAAATAAAAACGCATTCAACGTTTCTTTTTATTTTGGAGTTTTTTGTTTAATTTCTTTTAATCACAGAATCAAATCGTGTGTTTTTATTTTTTGACTTGTAATGTTTAATAAAAGATTCAGTAGAAATATTTTACCAACATAAATAACTTTATAAGACGATATATGTTAGTATTTTTAATGAATTAGTACTAATAGAACTGCATTGTAATTTACTAGTAATATTACTACGAAACTACGAATATAGTATATTTACTTTTCAATTCACCAAGGCATTCCAAAGAAAAAACTTTTCCGTTTTACAATTTCAACTTGTTTCGCGATTATCTAAATAAAATACGAACAAAAGCAATTCCAAAGAAGCATGCCCAGAATGTATTTCGATCTTGAAGTCATCAAAAATTTGGATGGGTGTTGCAAAAGTCTGATTGTACATCTGCGTCCTCCGGAACAAATAGGCCTTGCTGTTTACAAAACTAAAGCAACCTCCCCAAAGCTACAATAAATATTCGCTAATAGCAAGGCTTTTGCAAATTTCTCTTCTATGCTAATTCCAAATTACTTGTTAGGATTACTACAGACAAATTAAAAGAAACAATTTTGTTATATTTACAACAAGCTTAACTTTTTGTAACTTTTATCTTAATGATTCCAAAAAGTTTTATTCTTGTACATAAATATGTTTTGTTTAATGCGACGAATATTCAGAAATTTCAGGAATAAAAGGGTTCTGAGTTTCAATGCTTTTACAAATTGCTACTAAGAAACTTTTTCAAAGATAAAATGGGTTAAATTATTGTATTTTAGGAAGTTTACAAGAATACAAGAACATTCAAATTATGTAACAAAGTGTTGAGAATCGTTTCAAATTACAAATTAATTGTAATATTTACCCAAATTATTTACAACAGAGAAAGGGTTTGTAATTGTTCATTGAAACGAAAATTAATTCATTCAAAATAATTTAGTTAATAAACATAATAACTGCAGGGTGGAAATGAACTTAATGTCATAAATTTAAGGGAGAGTAGTATGACATGTGAAGATTACGAAAGTGAAAGAATTTTTTAAAAATTTGCATATTTAAGGGTAGTTTTCATTAAGCTAATGCAACGCATTTGCATTGTTCAGTAAATAAAAAATAAGTTTGTTAAAAATACTATTTAATTTAATTATTAAGAATAATATCTTATACAACTAATTTTGAATGTATTTTTGATAAACACATTTTTAATGAAATATGAATTAAAACAGCAGTAAAAAAACGTTTCATTAAGAAAAGTCGAATTTTCGTTTTTCGAATTTTTAAAAAAAAATTTAGTAACAGTTTTATAAGCTATACAAAATTTAGTTTCCTTTTGATACAAAAATATCATTTCGAAATAGAATATGAAATGTAAAATGTTTAAAGAAAATATACCACGTAAAATCTTGAAATTAATTATTATTTTCGTGCAAAGTGTAAATTTCCGCTTTTTTCCCCCTCCGTGAAACATTCGTGCCTAACATTATTTCCTGTTTCTTTAACAAGCACAAACTCGTTGACTAATTCCATGTGTTCCCAGGGACTACTACTTCACTGCGGTATCGTGGATCAGCTTGACCGAAGTCTGCATCGTGTGGCTCAACCGGCCTCAGAACCTGTCCCTGGTGACGGTGTGCAAGAGCCCCATGTGGCACTGTCAAGAGGTGAGTGTAGCCTTACCATCCGCATTAGCTTCCGCTAGCAGTTGCCGTGTTTGCTGCGCAGCCGCTGAAACATTCATATCGTCGGCCGCAAACCGCACGGGATTTACTGCGCAACATCAGCGCATGTACCAAGTTTTTATTAGGTTGAGGTTAGAATACAGCGAATTTAGGGACAAGGAAGTTGGAGGATTGTGGTAGGAATACATTTCTTATACATGTACTTGAATTATAACTTTGAATAGGGACTTATAACCTACATAAATTTGACCTTTGTATGGTACCTATATAGAACAGAACTAAATATTTAAACTGTAATTTTAATGAAGATATTTGAGTCTTAATATTTAACCCTGCATTTATCGATATTAGTCGTGAGCTTTTTACATGCACTAGCACTAGTGCCATCTATTACTAATAAAACGAAGGACACTTTAACCTGTGCCTAATAAATCATCTGTTAATAGTAGATAGCTTCCGACGTTCTAAAACTGGATAGGGCAACAATTTCTGTAAATCAGTCAATTTTAGAAGGCCATATTTCTTATCCGACTGGTTTTAATTAACATGAGTCTTCCTCAGGTGGAAACCAGTCGAAAACGAAATAAAGCGTTTTAAAATTGACTACTCATTTCTAAAATGTTTCAAAGACACAGCGAATAAGATAAATTTTACTTTAAGATGATTCTTATAATACAATAATATACAGGTGCAACGAAATCCGGAACATAGGTCTTTAACATGGGATTTCAAAAAATTACGGATACTCTCTCTCCTGACAAATTTAGAGCAAAACTGCTATAGTACATAATTGTTTAAAACTAAATTTTACGTCAGATAAGATCATATTTGTTGCAATAGCAAGTGTGCAGTACGAGATATATTAAATATAAAATGTAGTATTTTCGTTAAAATCAGACAGCCATGGAAATAAAAGAAAATATCTACATATATGTCTATTTAGATAAATATCACTGATTATAATTCTTATATTGTCTGTATTTTAAAATTATTTAAATTGAGGTGGGATTTTTTTCTTAAATAATATACAAATATTATAAAAATATAGAATTATGTATAATGACATGTTATTAACTATCACAATTGACACATAGATATTTTCTTTTATTTCCATGGCTGTCTGATTTTGACCAAAAATGTTACATCTTTTATTTAATAAATCTCCTACTGTAGATGTGCTGTTGCATCAATTATTATATTATCTGATGTAGAATTTAATTTTGAACAACTTTGTACTCCTGTAGTTTTGTTCTAAATCTATCAGGAGAGAGAATATCTGCAATATTTTGAAATCTCATGTTAAAGTCTTATGTTCCGCATTTCTTTGCACACACTGTATGTATATCGGACAGTAATTATTATATAACATAATATGCATCTTAGGTATTCTAGTGAAATTTTTGATCTTCTCGATCAAGATAAATTATAATTTTTAATTAAAAACAATATAATTTTCCTACCTTGCTGGTACATGAAATAAATTAAAGAAGTAAATTTAAGAAACAGGAAGTAATCTACAAACGTAAAACTTTTTAAAATTAATTAAATACAAAGTTAGTCAAGTTAAAGAAATGACGAAAAAGATAATAAGATAAGACAAGAAAGAATCGTGGTTATTTTTTCAGTTTCTGTAATATGTAATAAATTTAAAAAAATCTTCTATGTTCTTATGGTTTTTAGAATGATCGTTATAATAAAAATGTATGCTCCTTGAGATTTACATATACAAATGCTCTATAGTAGACAAAAAAAATAATGTTACATGAGAAGCATTTCTATCTCTCCTATCATACAGATAAATGGAACAGCTAATTTTGTCATGCGAACGTTGTGTTCTCCAAAATATTGCATTCGTAGAACAATACAGTGAGCAGTTAATTTTGTGTCAGTTTATGTTTAATATCCCTGCTCACAATGCGATGTCGAACGCATATTTCATTTATGAACGTACATCAGAGCAAAGAAAGAAGTAGGCTTGATATGACTACTATGGAAGCTGTTTTGCAGTTCCAGTGACTTTGAACATATTTTCGTGTTTTTTTATGTATTCGATTTCTTTTCATACGGTTTTAATTTCTCTTTGACACTTTGGAATAAAAATAAAGTAAAATACGCGGACGAAAACGCTCTCGTACTATTACTTAGTCGTCTGAAAATTGCATTTTTCGTCATTGCATCATATGTAATTATTTTGGGGGTGATTTATTTTTTACATTATATATTACTTTTTGTACCAAATGCCAAGACTACAAGTTCAAACTATGACACTGTCTTTACACGGTAAAGTTATACAGAGTGTCCGTTTTAAGAGGCTAACCATTGAGATCTCAAGAACCATAAGAGATACAAAGTCGCTTAAATTGGGGCAAAGTTACCGCATTACTTGGCCATGTAAAATGCGAAGCTCACTAAATATGAGAAAAAACTGATTTTGGCAAATTTACTTTTTGAGTTATAATTTTCTTGTTTCAATTCATACGTTTTTAGATTGCACATTTTAAAGACTTTTTTTTACGAGATATTGACAGCGGTCCTCAAAATTTTTGTAGCTCGAACTCTTTTCGAGGAATTCGTACTAATTTTCAATTTTAAGACGGGACTCAAAGTTGTCTTTAGTACTATTAATTTAAATAGAGAAGAGCACGCTTGATCGAAATGAAAAAAATCAATAATTTTCTAATTTGTTAGTTTATTTTCATTTCAATATGCATGTGTTTTATACTTAGATGAGGTATAACATAGAGATATGGCACACTCCTATAGCTACGTACTACTGAGCAAGCAAAAGATGTATGGTCGAGAATCGCCTAACAGTTAGCTGCGTGAGAACAATCCGCCAGCTGAGTAGTGTACACTTACAGTTAGACGAACGAAATATTGGTCAAAGTGTTGGTCACCTATCCTCATTATTTGTTTGGTTGAGTTTTCCATATAACTACTCCACTGGTCCACTGTTCTCAAACAGGGGGCTGCAAGCGATTTTAAACCTTAGATCTTTCGACAATATATTTGGGCAATGCCATATCTCTATGTTATACCTCATCTAAGGTTTTATATCATTGGAAAGAAAAAAAAACTCCATTTAACAGTACTGTAGCTCAGTTGGTACAGCATCCTACTAACAATAGAAGGCCCTGGGTTCGAATCACAGTGAGGTCTATGAATTTAAAAAAAAAATCTAATTCTTTATCAAATTCAATTACATCTGGTTCTCAGTTCAGTTGTCGGTAGTGTCCCATATTATTAAAACAAAATTACAGTAACCTTTCCTTGGCCATAAGTTTGTACTTCTTTTATTTACAGTTTCAAAAACTACTCTTTTCCTAAAGTTTTGGAACTTTTCTATTCCTAGTACCCATTTCCTCCACAACAAAGTATCGTGCAGTGTGTAGCTGTTGCGCCCAATGAAAGGCAAGGGCCGTTCTCAGCATCTGGAATGATCTGCGACTTGCGATTTGTTTCCTAATTGCGTCCGCTATGCCTGTTGTGTAGCGAAGACCATTGGTCCAGAGGTCCTATAATGAATTCACTTGTGATAAGTTGCTCGGACAAAGCTTTAATTAGGTGAATGGCTAGGAAGAGAAAGATCGCCTAAACGAAATAAATTCGCCGAGAAATTCGGTTAGTTATGTACAGATTTCATTAATGTATGCCTTTACCCACAATGTACGCAATTTCCGTTCGAAATGAATGAAATTAGGAAATCCAATTTGTTACAAAGCATTTATATAAAGAAAAAGATTAAATTTAATCCAGACCATCCTACATTAAAGATTAAAATTTTACCGACTTTTTTTCTGTATTGTATACAGCAAAACATTAATACTGTTCCAATTAAAGAGCATAACGAATTACAAACGAAAACATTTTAATTTAATTAACGAAGCTTTTTTATTTTTCATTTAAAAGGGGTAGATTACGTATTTCTCTCATGTTCTCGTAATTATTTTGCATTTAAATATAAAGTTATTTGGAGAAAATTAAATAAAAATTTCACTTTATCAAAAATTTATTTTTAAACTACAATTCGAATTTAAATAAATGTACTTTGGATTCTAAGCAAAAATATTTACAAAATAATATTATTTATTATTAAATATCTTTTAATTTTAATATATACCACTTTGTACTTCATATAACTTTTTCCTACTTCTGTTTTTTAAAAGTGACTAATTGCACTCATTTTTTGACGTATAATTTTATTCTCAATTTACCAATTTGTGGTATTTAACTGTTGTATCCACGGCTAGAACTAATATTATCTACGTTCTGAAGTCAACTCTGATTACGTAAGAATACTTAATTTATTATTTTAATTTGCAGTCGAAAAAAGTATAGTATGTACATGATACTCCTTTCCAAATTTTATATATTTTTTATATTTAAATTCCTTATTTTTTGGATGAGATTGTAATGAGATATAACATATATTGAAAAAAGTTGAAATTAAAAGAAACATTTTTATTAGAAACTTTAATTTTTTTTTAATATTTTTAAAATTATTCTCATTACAATCTGTAGTTGAGTTGTATTATACCTAAGCTTTTGAAGCATTTTAAACTATCCTTAAATACTCATTTGTTATACACTTCTGTTTAAAGTGACCATTACAACAGTGGTATATTGGAATACATATGTTCGTTATATAAAATTCTCAAAATAACATATACCTATAAAAAATTATTAATTGTTTCCAATGAGAAATCAAGCAAGAAGATTAAAGGAATGAATTACCGTCTTTATGGCTGCATTCAATCTACCCCTATTTGTGCAATTTTGGTTGCAAAAACGCAGTCTGCGGGCACTTAGTCCTAATTTTCCAGAATAAAATTCCCACTTTTCAATTTCCGTTACGATACTTGAAGGGTGACTTCTTATCGCGGCGGCGAACGTCAAGAAATGCCTATCGATTGAGAATCGTCAATCTGCATTAATATACACATCTTTCAATTTCCCGATTTCGGTTGTTAGATTTTATCGAACAACATAAAAATATATGACGTGAAAATTTTTTCTATATATAGAAAAATATTTGTTGCGCAATAAATACCATTAGTGTTCCTTTTGTGTCTACGGATTTTTCTTTTTGCAGACTCAACGTGTTAGCGGAGAAGGTCGAGGTTGGGTAGATATGTCCGATAGTCCTTTGTTCGGAATTGACACTCGAAGTTATGTTACCATAGCACCAGTTCGTGATGGACCAGCAGGCTATTTCCGACATGCTGTTTCCGTTAATATTGCTAAAAATCGTATACTTCCGCTTACTCACGGACAATTCGAAGTCACGAAGATTTTGGCCTGGGATCATTCCAATGATGTCATGTAAGTACTAATACTTTTTATTATCATTTTTACATAGATGTTTCGCGGAATAAATTTTGTACTATTTAAAGCATGTAAATGAATTATAAACGTGCTATATCAAAAATTATTTATTGCTGTCACTATTTCATTGGTAAATAAAACCGAATGTATATTCTGTTTTGAAAAGTTACTTCTTGGGAATCCCCGAGGGAAAACCCGGTCAACAGCACCTCTACCGGGCAACATCCGTACCTCCAAGGGTTGGAGCAGTGCTACAACCTCCGCATTGTATCACATGCGCCAAAGGACCTACCCCTACTCAAGCGCCTTATTATGGACTTGTGGCTTCACATAAGAATAAAATATGGGATGATGATTGGCCGGAAGAAGAATCACCTGTTCCTACCCTTCCACCACCACCAAAGAAAAAGAAACAACAAAAGAAAGGTATGCAATCATTGTTGTTATGGTTTAGTAATAATAAATTTTTATAGTTCGTTTTATAGTATTTCAATGCCTTACCAAATAAAATTTGTTATGTACCATAAAATTGGTAAATATAAACCATAAAAATGTATAATAAAATAATTTTATTTTATGTTAAATTTCATACACTACGAGAAGTACATTGACTCAAATACTTCTGTTATTTAATGAGCAACACGTTTAAAATATTAATATTCTTCAATTTATTAACTAGATCATAATACCAATCTATTTTTTTCAAAAGAATATTAAGATACACTGCTATATGCGTAATAATGCATTTTTAGTGTAAACTTATTGAACTTGTTCGAAGTAATCTGACACTTTTTGCTCATATTGCATAATATACTTTTTCTGATAATAAAGCCAAAAATTATTTTTAAGAGTAACTGGTGGGATGAGCGAATGCGAGAAAGAACGAACACTCATAATTTACTTACAATTAACTTTTTATATATTGACATTTGACAACAAACGGGCAGAATATTGTATAATCAACCCGTTTGCGTAATCATAACGCGATCAGAGCTTATTGCTCTGACACACCGACGTGCATCTGCAACTATGGGACAACTCTTACATTATATTATCAATCCATTCGCTATATCATACTGCGATCAGAGCAGACTGCTAGACGCTTCAAACGAGGGAACGCGACTCTTACAAAGTATTATAAATCTTAGAGGGATGAATAGAAACCATCCTCTTTCCTCCTCACCCAATTTTTTAAAAACTAATCTCTGTTAAACACTTTTTCTCAAGAATAACAATTTTGATGTTTATTACGAAAAATAAACATCTGATGATTCCGAATGTAGATCAAATGACTTAACGCTCAGGCCTGAAATAACACTTTAGATAAAATTCCAGATTTTTATAAAAAAATAATAATAAATATCTTTGCAGGAATATTGACGACGGAAGAAGAACAACCATGCCTATACCACAACGCAATCTTCAGCCCAGGATCCTCAACCTACTTCGTGCTGGAATGCCTAGGCCCTGGTGTTCCCACTAGCTCACTCTACCGTGCAAGTCTTCCAGAACCGCGTTTTCTTCTGCAGCTCCAGAACAACTCTCGCGTTCGCGAACGCCTAGAACAAGTTGCTATGCCTCAAATAAAAACTTTCCCAGTTCAAATCTCCGGAGGGTACCAGGCTCAAGTGAGATTACATCTTCCACCGGGACTGCGAGAAGAGGAGATTACAAAGTACCCGTTAGTTGTGCAAGTTTACGGCGGGCCTGGCAGTCAGCTAGTCACCGAAAGGTGGAGAATGGACTGGAATACCTACCTATCGAGTGGTAAGGATTATATTATTGCTCAAATCGATGGCAGAGGATCGGGAGGACAAGGTCATCAACTTTTACATGAAGTTTATTATCATCTCGGATCAGTAGAAGTTGCTGATCAACTAGAAGTTACAGAATATTTAAGGGATTCTCTTCATTTTGTCGATAAGAGAAGAGTTGCAGTTTGGGGCTGGAGTTATGGAGGATTTGTTGCTTCTTTGGCTCTTGCAAGTCAGAAACCTGTGTTTCATTGCGCTATTGCTGTTGCTCCCGTCACAAATTGGAGATTATATGGTAATAATTTTTGTAATTTAACTTATATTTGATACAAATGAAAAACTTTCTTGATTACGTGAATGATATTTATGTTTTGATTTGTCTATCTGTTTAGATTCGGCATACACTGAACGATACATGGGTTTACCAAACGTAACTGATAATTATAAAGGATATGAAGAAGCAGACGTGAGCCGAAAAGTATCATTGTTAAAAGATAAAATGTTATATTTAGTACATGGATCTGCTGATGATAATGTACACCTACAACAATCAATGGCTCTTGTACGAGCTCTGGCTGATTCTGGTACATTATTTAGACAACAGGTAAGTTAAATGTTTTTTTTATTAAAATTAATTTATTAAATTATTATTTATACAATGAGTGAAGTATTGTAATCATCTATTTTGACAATAATATGATTACATTATGTTTTGAATATTTTAAATCGGTACGTCCAACTGAAGGGAAAAAATAATTTTAAAAAGTTGCTATAAACTACGCAACAAAGTTTATTTGAAAAAAAAATGCAATTTAATTTTTTGTTACTTATTGTTTAGCTTTTGGTAGTAACGGTCGGTGGCCACAGCTAAAATTTATTTTGTCTTAGGTGTACCCAGATGAAAGCCACAGTCTTGGAGGAGTGAAGCGCCATCTGTACCGCAGCATGGGAACATTCCTGGAAGACTGCTTCCGGAAGCAAGTGCCCCCGGAACTCAAAGCGGGCTTACGAAATGGCGGCAATATAGAAGATTAATTTGAACAAATTACAAGTTCCTACAAGGAATAGCAATATCCCCACACAGACAACCCTAACCTCGTGTTCGTTGACCCTGACCCATCACCGTGACGCCATTGCAGTCCCTGCCTACTGCGATGTTTTGTGATGCCAGTGCCAAATTTTGACTATTTACGAAATGGATGTCGTCATTTATACACAACTTGATGTCGGAATTGTGTCGAACTTAATAAGTTGAACGTATTTTCGTTTCCATTTGGGTGTTGCAAGGTATGTAGGATGCGGAAAAGAAGAACATTGAAGAATGTCAATCACGTAAGTGCATATATTGTCGAAACAATCAATTTTCGGTGAAAGCAATCACTAATGATCTCTGGATCTAAAGATTTTAAAGCAGTATTATGAAGATTGTTACTTGAACCTTTGTGAAATCGTTTTAGCTCACCTCAAGTTTTCGAAACTTGTAGAAATTAATGTGTGTAGCATCAATTGATATTGAATCTTAAAAAGTGATAAATATTGTTAATAATCACGTCGTATAGTGAGTCATGTATATAAAACCGTGATAAAATATTACTTATTTCAGTAAGATTTTTTTCTACTCAGAAGTTTAAAATGGAGACTGAAAATTGAGAACAATAATTAAAATATTTACAATTTTTAATATGTTAATTCTTTATTGTTTCCGATTTTCAGTTTCCCTTTTAAAAATATTTTCTATAGACGCAATTAAAAATAAACACCAAAGCTTAAACCTGTAAAAATTCTAATTCTAAATATTTTTCTGATACCACGTAAGTACACAATAATGTACCTCATGATTACGACTTCCGTTTGTTTTGTGCCGTGTGTCGTAATTCATTTCCGGTTGCCGTAGGTAAGGAATGCACATATCTTAAAGTCTTCTGATATTTTATTCTTTAATTGCACTACAAATAAATTAGTATTCATCTAGAATATATAAGAGTACCTTACATTTTACTAGCAAGTTCTGGTCTGCAATTGTTATTTCCAGATCTACTTGAACGTGCAAATATAGTTCAAATCATTGTACTTTATACTGGAATGATTATTCGGAAGCAGGGCATGTAACCGAAAAAAATACTGGTTAACGGTTAACCCTTATAGAGAACTTTATAATAATAACGGTTTTAGTTCGAAAACCGGTTTTTGAAAATTGGAAACCGGTTTAAACCGGTTAATATATCGGTTAAAAAAAATAATTAAAATTAATTAAAACAAATTAATTATAAAAATTTGATTAAAAAAAATTACAAAATAATTAATTAAAAAATTCGAAAAAAATACCATCTGAGAAAAATATAACAATTAAAAAAAACCAATTTAATTAATGAATATTCACAAAAATTCCCATAATATCTTTAGAAAAACGCAGGTCACTTTTCAGTTTTAAACTTGCCTGTGTTGACAAAGGCCGTATTTTTAAGTAACCTTAACGGCCAAAGAGACTACCTACATTTATGACTCTCCAATAAAATGGAAATTGTAAAAACTGTCATGACTCATGTTCAAATATAAGTAGAAAACACAGATATAAAAAAAATATTAAAATTTTTCTCGCTAAATGAAAAATAAAGGTTAATGTTCGTTAAAACCGGTTTATTTTTTTTTGGTTAACGGTTACCGGTATTTTCGGCCTAAAAAATATCGGTTAAAATTACGGTTAAAGTTCGCAATTTTCGTTAAAAATATCGGTTACCGGTTTTTATTAACCGGTTTTTTTAACCGGTTACATGCCCTGTTCGGAAGTAATACTTACAACCTGTTATACATTATTTAGAACCGTACGATGATTCGTTAATTATTAATTGATAAAACGTAATTCAATTCCTAATGTTATAAACATTGTGTGTAGGTAAAATAATTTTTCAAAAATTTATTCTTCTATATTTATTTGAAGATTTGAGGTATAAGCTTCCAGTTTAAAGAGAGTCCAATGATTAAAACTAAAGATATTTCACATTTTTATATTATGCATTTATACCTACCATTTTTTTCAAAGTTCAAGGTGTTTTATGGCAGGTACAAATGTTGTTAGATTAGATTAGATTTTTAAAGTTATAAGGGTCCAAACTAGATGTGTGTATAGTATCCACATTGGTAGATTTTCCCAAAATATGCGTATTAAAATTCTAAAACATGTTAAGCACCATACTCTAAATAGTTTTAAGCAATATCTTAAGTACAGGTACTAGCGTTAAGAGAATTTTGTGTACATAATCATTTAACAATTTCCCGAGATATATTTGCATATTTAATCACAAAGTATATAAAAGATATTTTTGTCAAATGATATGAACAGACTTTTATTATCTTTTTGATTTAGTTTAAAATCTACCAATGTTAATAGTAGCAGTTTCTTGTATGTCTAAACTACGTGTCTTTCGCCAGCAATAACTATTTGTGTGTTTCAATATCCATAGTTCGTTTAAAAGTTACAACCGAAATTAGACTTTTCGTAGACATCGTAAAAAACCTTCCTGTTTCTAAATGTACCTTAAAACCCCAAAAAGGACAGAATAAGAGATTGCAAAATGCAGTGTCAGAATTTCTTGTACATAAATTTTATTTGACATATGTACAAACGTTTCGTTTAAATTCGTTTGCCTCAATGAGGACTTTTGTATAGTCTATTGTATTTTAAGTTATAAAAAATGTACATGAAACCGTTCTCGGTAACTATTGTACATACTCGTTATATCCTTGAGCTGGTACTCAATGATTCTCGAATTTGAGCTAGAGTTTCTTACTAGTAGTGGGTGTATTTGTAAACTATGTAAATAGTGTTTCCATTTTGATTCGTATTTAATTCTTTGATGGCTGTTAACATTCATCTTTTAATAGAACAAATTAATAAATAATTAACAGTTTAAAAAGGATTTCTTCTTAAATGAACACCTTCTTTTTGAACAAGACAATAACATAAAAAAAAGTGTTTATTATATAAAACATTTACTTACAACACTTGCAAATATGTTATTACTGCTTAATTTCGTAAAAATGCACTTAAAATAAATTTTATTGTACATAGAGTTATGTATTAATATGTACATTTTAACACTTAAAAAATATTTAATTATAAATAATAGGTGTATTTTCTTTGATCCATTGAGAGTATTTCTTTACACTTGAATATACACTGGGAACGCCTGCAGCTCCACATTGATTTGAACCGAATGACAGAATTCCAATCTGAAGAAAATAAAATAGTGTATTTATCTAATTAAATCATATTTACATTTAAAGACAAGACATTTCGAAGCGTTCCTGTTCTTACCGCTTCGGTAGGTACTAACTGTACTATTCGTGAAATAAAAGATATAACAATAACAGCTAATGGTATATTTGACGACGATTTTTTTGGTTACATGGTAAATCTAGTTACGTGGTCCTCGTAAACAATGTTAATAGTGATTGATGTTATATTCTTTCGATATCTTTTATTTCATTTTCATTATATCTAAAGCTAGATGTTTTATTTCTATTTGGAATGATACCTGATAAAAAACATCACTATGTCTAACAACCAAAGGAGCGCCACCAAATCCTTCACAAGCGTCTCTTCCATATTGTCCTCCGGCACAGAGATGATCTTCAGTTATTGGAATAGTCCTGGAGTACACATTTGAACATTGTTGAAGAGCTACTACTGGTAGTTCTATCGCTTGTTGTAATGACGATTGTACTAAAATAAAATACAAATGAAATCCCAAATATTTACAGGAAATATATAAAAATTAAATTTATTTATTCAATGCACTAATTCTGTTTTTTTTTCCTATTTTCTTTAAAATATTTCAACAAATGTCAACGGAGAAACTTTAAATTAAGAAAGAAAATGTAAGGAATAAACAATACCTGATTGTCCTGCTGATCTTCCCCAACCAACCAAAACAGCTTGGTTACTGGGTTGAGACCAAGAGTCAACTATACAGATTGGTTGAGCAGTCACTAAAATATAAAAATATAAACAAATTTTGTTATGCAAAAAAAAATCTAAAAATTACCTGTGTAGTTAATATCTGCTCGAAGAACAAGCAAAGCAATGTCATCTTTAAATGTTTTTTGTTCATATCCTGGATGTACTATCACATGACTCAGTGCAATGTCTTGAATAGGCAGGGCACAAAATTCATCTCCGCAATCTAAAGTGGAGTCTGTTCGCCATTCGCCAACTCTTACTGAAAATCTTTATAGAAAAACATTAGAAAAATTAATGGAATTGTCTGGTTGCACAAAGCGTTATCTTTTTGACGGAATTATTTTCAATAAATTAATATTGTAATAATGTAAAGTTAAATGATTATTTAATTACGCTTTCTGTAACCTGATATAAACTTACAGTTTATAATTGTCTGCTTTAGCCAAAGCACAATGTGCAGCAGTTAAAACTACTCTCCTATTTAAAATAGATCCAGCACAAGGATATTTTATTTCTCCTGTCACAGAATCTGTAACAATAAATTCTATAAAAACATCATAATATCAAGTTATAAGATTCTTCTCTAATTAATAAAAACTGTGTTTTCTTTTTTTTCTCATTTTTATTATTAGAAGTAAACATGGTTTTTGAGGTCCACTTCCCACAACAGCTAGAGTATACGAGGGTTGTAAAAGTTCCGAAATTCTTTGTTAAAATAGAATATAAATTTCTTCACCAAATAAAAGGTTCCTGTTTTATTATTTATGTTTGTAATTCTTTTATATTTTTTATTTTAATTTTATTTCTTATTTTTAGAAATTATTTTCCTTTGCAGATTTTTTAATTGCACTTACTTCTAAATCCAATCCTAACAACCCAGGGATGAGCTCCAAGTCCAAGATAATTATCTCCTTGTACTACTGGTTTGCCGCATACTTTATCACTTTTTGCGTTAGTTGGGTTACTTGTTGGACCACCTATACTACTGGGAGAGTAAGATGGTTGACTTGACGGTGGTGGCTGTGGCTGTTGCCCTGGCTGGTTCCAACTAGTGGTATAGGCGTAACCACGTGGGCAACAAACTAGTAGGTTACCGACGTTGGAACCTCGAACTGGACCAGTGGAGCCGACTCCACCGCCGATGCCACCGCAGCCTAGGGTGCCCAGCCTAAAAGGAGGTAGGTACTTAAATAAAAGTTAAAATGTGTAGGTATTTCAAATTTACTTTCTTGCCCTTACTGTAACTGTAAGATGTGTACTGTATTTTTTTTAACGAAATGCGAAGAAGATATAAGCACTTTGATCTGGTATCTTTGATTGAATTATGTATATTTTGATATTATCGAGTCAAGTAACGAGGTCAAATAGCTTCTATTTTCTCTATACTCCGTTCTTAAAGAAAATAGGGTACTGTAACCGTAAGTGCAAAAATAAAGAAGAATAGAGTATTTCATTACTATTTTTTTAAATTTATTTTATGAAAATTAAAAAAATATACGAAATGGGACGCCTAAAAAAAATTAAATGTTGTGGCTGGATGACGTCCTGATGACGTAGCAAAAGACAAAGCCAATTCAATAATCTGGCTGCTAGATGGCAACCGAGTGGCAAAGTATCATAAGGACAATGAAAGTAAAAATGTGTGATATTCGTACAAAATATTTCTTTGTATCAAAATGCGAAAATAATTCAAGTAATCTGTATGTAGTGTATTATTAGATGAAAAGCCACTAGATGGTGAAAGCAATAGTCCGTATTGTTTCGTCATCTAGCGGCTTTTCAACTAACAAGTCCCTACATTACTAGTGAATATAGAATTGTATTTAGGTGAAATAAAATAATTTAGGAATACGAACAACAAATCATACGATAAAACACTAAAACGGAAACAATTATGAATATCAAAAAAAATATAATTGCAATAATTAAGATTTGATTACAATTAGTCCGTTTGATTACAATCAGTCCGTTTGATTAATAATTAGTAAATCGGAAGGGGTGGTTTTAATATTAATAATTAATGAGGATTGTAATATTCGGGTATTCAGTCTGTTTTTCGGCTTGCCCAAGTAACATGTGCGAATTTTTTGGCGTGTTTCGAAATTTAAAAAACTTTTTTGACGATTATTCTGTAATAACAGAATTTATTTTGTATTCATATACATTTTATATCAACATTAACAATTAAAACAACATCTATTAGCCCTGAAGAAGACACAAGTGGTGTCGAAACGTTGGCTTTATAGAAAATAAAGATTTTTGACTGAATACCCGAATATTACAATCTTCATCATTTTCTACAGTCGAATATTCCTTCCATTATTAATAATTAACTATGATAATATATAAAGTATTTTAAATATAAAAAGATATTGTATTGATCATATCAGATTTTTAAGAATTTATACGAACCTGTTTTGGTCAACGCATGTGTGGCTAAGTAAAGTTTGTAAAGGTGGACAAGCAGACAACGGGACACATTGGCTCGTCTGAGGACATCCTGCTCCTACTCCTAGTTGACTACCCTGAGGTGCTGGGTAATAGGGTTGTGCGAATTTCGTACTCCAATCTTCTTGTTCTCCTGCAGATAATATTAAATAATTAGTACCATAAATTATACTCTTTAATAGATCAGTAATCATAGTTTTCTTCAACAACAGTCATTCATTTCAATAATGTAGTCGAGACAAGAGTTATAGCTATTAACATACCTAGGATAGATATGAGTATCATAACCGCCGCAGATGTCATTTGCATTCCGAGCTAGGAGAATGATAATTTTAAGACATCTAAAGGCCTGGTGTGATTCATAACATCCGTGGTTTGTTCAATGATTTACCGGTTTCAAGTTATTAATAAATATTATTTTATAAAATTCTATTGTGAGTAACTTATGGTTTGATATGATGAAACAATAATTGTCCCATGTTATTTTGACAATTTTGTACGGTAATATTATTACCATACTAACTTGTATACAATTATGACTTAGTTACCCTGTTTACTTTTGTCCTTTCGTCTATGTAAACAAAAGCGTAGTATCCTTAAACCGGTAAAAGAAATTAAGGACATTAGAATTCAGAAAACAGAACTGGCGATACTCTTAGTAAAATATATTTGTTCGTCTGGTCCTCTATCTAATACGATTAAGAGGAGTCATTTAATTTACTTTTATAAGCAATGTTTTGTCTCACTGAGTCTCTTGTTCTTTCTAGAAATATAATTCCATAAGAAACAGTAGTATTATTTATTGAACAGAAAAGTGGACAATACTTTTCCATATTCTATAGTTATTTTTCATAAAATTGTTATTGTAAAACTTAATAAAAATGTACATTGTATAAAATAAATTTATAATATGTATTTCCTATGCGCAATGCATATATGCGAATGAAAGTAAACAAATTCATTTTTAATTTATCACAAAATCAGTCATTCGTGTTTACCTTCAAACTTAAAAATAACAGAAGATGACCAGCACATGTCAAATTGTCAATCATGATATGATTCATGTAGCCATTTCTTGGTAAAAACCAACACGCTTATTATTTATACGGATGAATATATAATTCCATAATATTGTAATTAGTATGTATAGATATTAGACGGATAGTTACCTCAAGGTTGTAAGTATTGAACCATGGATGATAATCATAACAATATGTTTTTTTATTCATTTACAGAATTCCAAACGCATGGACATGTAATTTCACTCTTCTGTTTTGTTTACATTTTATATTAGCGGAAGAACACAATGAAAAAATAATTTCATGCTCGATGTACAGAAAAAACATTGTTGAGAAATTTTTAAATTAAATTATTCCTTATAGACCAATAATTTTATGGTTGCCTACATACATTAATAATAAATAAGAATATAATCGTAACAAATTTTATAGCAAAAAAATAAACAAATCATATGATTATGAATATTTAACCCCAAATGAAGTCTAGTAACTTTTAATTTTTTCTAACCCAGCTTCGCCAATTTTATCCAAATAAAATTCCATTCTGTCCGAGTAATGGGATATGTGACCATAATCCAAATTCAATATATAAATCCTAAAATATAAAAACTAACCGCTATAGCTTGTTATTATAATAATAAAAACTAAACATTAGTTTCCAATAATGTAGTTATTAGCAATTTAATTTTCTGGGATGCGGGATATGTGACGTGAGCATCCAACATGGTAGGTTCATGGAAAAAGATAGGTAGATTGTTTCTTACGCTCACAATCTATCTCTCTTCTTTCACGAATGTACCTCGCTGACGTTACAATATCCTTTCCCCAATTTTTTAATAATTATTTTCTCGTAAATTATGAATAATGAATCAATTTGAAAATATAGTGTTTTTTTTTTCTAGTATCATATATAGGGTGGGTGACACAAACACGCGAATATAAGGATTTAACATGTAAAATCATATTTTCGTAATTTTCTGCTTCCCTAACAAGTAACAGTTGTAGAGCATAAAATTTTACATCTGAATCAATCAGCAAAAATAATTTTATGTGCCTTGTAAGCTCAGAAATAGCGGTAACCATGGAATTGAGAGAAAAATTAACAATTGCTTAACGGTTTATCTGTCAACTTAGCTGCGTTAGTTTATATATTATTATATAAAATAAAATTTGGTTGTATACCCTATTCGGAACCTACTATAAGATTTAGGTCCTTTGTAGTGATGAAACGACAACGATTAAGATTAATCGTAATCACAGATTATTGTGATTTTCCAATCAATCGTACTCGTCGATTATCTTCCACGATTAATACAATTAAAACGCGATCAATAATTTGAACGCATGCTTTTCAATATATCTTTACTCAAAATTAAGGAATACCTGGAATCAGAAGCTGTCATTTGTTAATTTTCTTAGTTATATTATTTTGTAAGTTATAGTAGTATTATAAATTTATTTCATTATACGTTGAATATTTAATTTTTAATGTCTGTGAAATGAAAACATATAAGTAATATTTGAAAACACTTTACAAAGAAGACAATTGCATGTGACATTGACTCTTAACTTTGCGACAAGCAAGTATTGTGGAACTGATATTTCTAGAGGCGACCAGTACCATAAAATTTAATGCACATTTACCTTACTAGAAGCTATGCACATTTACCGGCAAATGTGCACATTCCATAATAAGGTACTATTACATTAATACTTACATTTTAGATTAATTTGTAATAATTTTCTTAACTTTAGCATTAAATAATAAATTCTTTACTTTATTACGTTCTGTTTTATTTATAGAAATTAATCGTAATCGTAACCATACGATTATTGTTTCATTTATCGTAATCGTTATCGTAATGGCAAAAGTGCTAATCGTTTTATCATTAGTCCTTTGTCCTTTGCTGAGGCTAGCTGAAAATACAATTAATAAGGCAAGTAAGTCACGAAACAAGTACTTCAGGTACTTGAGGCCATGTTTCATTTAGAAATGTAGGTAGTCACAAATCACAATACAAATATCTTCGTTCGTCTTAAAATATTTTATTTGTTGACTTTTGTTTGCAAATAATAAGCAACACATTTTTAACATTATATTTGCCAAAAAACAAGAAGTCATTACTTAAATAAAAGTATGTTGTATGTCGCATTTGTTTTGCCATTTTTAAATTAAATAAATAACTTTGTTTTAAATTCATACTGGTATCCTGTAATTCAAGCAATTCTTTTGACTTGTTTTGGTAACTAATAATTTATATAAAAAAAACCATAGAGTGGAATTGAAAAAATAAATTACTACAGTGACAAATGGACATCAGTACATGCTATTTGTTCGGACTACGAAAAAAAATTCATTGAAGAATTTCCGGAATATTTTGATTTTTGAAAATAATTCATACTGCTTCAATTCATTGTCAGAAATTAAGCGAGGTATTACGTGACATTATTTTTGTTGTAAAACGCATCGTTTTTGTCAATTCATTCTTTAATTGTTCGAATAAAATATATTAGTTTAAGTAGGGCACTTCGTCCAAATTGTGAATAATGAGAATTACTGGATTGGAATAAATTTTTTAGCGAATTAAAAGGCAAAAAGTGAATAATTTTTCAATTTGAATGAGATTACTATTTAATTTAATAGTCATTAACGCAATGGCAACAATACATATTTCATTTTATTCATTCTAGGAAATGTTGCATTTCTATGTTGAAATTTATTTGTGGTGTCAAATTTTAGGAAATTATTTCCGTAACAAGAAATTTTCAAAAAGTATTATCACAGTTTTTGTTACAAATTTTTCTGAGAAAGTTTGAAATAATAACAACTTTATTGTACGCATATTACAAGCATTAGCATTAGAAAAACAAAATATAGTACGGTAAATATTTTCTAAAACAGTACAAATTTTATTACTCATAAAATGATAACAATTTTGCATGAGTGCAAACTTATGTACCTACTTGTTGTTAACATATGTTTACAAATCTTTGTTTATTGTTACTACTTTAACTTCTTATCGTAATTTATTGAATATATTATTACCTCCAAATTATAGTTTTAAGTTAATCAAAATGTATGGACGATTATTATCTATATATAAGCTGCATATGAAAGTAAGCTACGTACTACTTGACTGGAATTTTAAAATAATTTTTAAACGTGTTCGGAATGTAAATATATATTTCTCTGTTTCGGAATTAGAATATCATATTCCAGCACGCTTATTGATGTTAGAAGGAGCTTCATTCTTAAACGATTTTTGGTTATATTTTGTTATTTGAGATTGGCATGACTGCATTAAATACACAAAATTTCTAGGCAACTGACAAAGTAATTCTAATATATTTGGGAGGCCGTGAAACAAATTGCTTGTGTTACAATGTATAAACGAAACAGAAATCACTGTCACCAACCTAACTATTCTATCAAAAAAATCCCTTAATGGAAATTGTCAAATATTATTATAAAAAATAATGTAAATAAAAGCCGAAACAGAGAAAATAGTATAAAACATTCGTTATAGAAGGCAATTCAAGCACTCGTTCGTTCGGGCACTCGCTGCTTCGCGCTCGTTCCCGAAATTCAAACTCGTGCTTGAAAAGGTTGCCTTCTACAACTTATGTTTTAATATACTATTCTTGTTATTGTAAATAGATAAGTCATTAAAATTTGATTTAAATCTTAATCTTTTTGTTGTATTACAGTTGTAGAGTATATTTAACAAATAAGAACAGTTTGGTTATAAATTTTTATATAGTTTCGAATTGTCAAAAAATTTCCCACGCTATAATGCATTTATCATTTTTTTTAAGTCTTTGCAACCAAAATTGTTATGTTTCTATAAAATTGTGTTATTATTGGTTTAATTTTATTTGTAACAATACCTTTAAAATTAAAATCTATAATTATACATAACAATATTTTACATTCATTTTAAGTAATTATTATTTAGATTTAAATCTACTTTTCATTTGATTAGGTGTATTAGTGAAGTAATAATATTATTTTATACATACGATATAATAACATTTTAACAATAAGCGGAATTATTTTACATGAGTCGATAATTTAATTTTATCGTCCAATGCAGAATTTTATTTTTTCTGTAGCAGAGAGATCGTAAAAGTGATCTTTGGTCGATCCGAAGTTTACACCCGAGGTTAGCAAATCAAGCCAAAAAAAGTATCTAGTCGGGGTGCAGACATTTTTTAGGCGATTATAACCAAAAATTATAAATTTTTATTTAAAATCTGATTTTCCCAAAGTACACATTACGGCCATATTCACTTTACGGTCGCATTTATTTTATGGCCGCTGTTGTCACTTAGACAGATGTCAAATAAAATAACTATTTATATAATAGCCGCATAAAAAAATATTTGAGAACAATTTTCAAAACCTCAGTGGGCTTTTGCTGTATTTCTAATAAATAAAAATTAATAGTATATTATTAATTAATATAAGGATTTTGATCATCACTATTCGCGCTAATCATTTGAGTGAATAATGACCATAATCACGAATGTAATACTATATTTTTTCTACTCCTGTAAATTCGAAAAACGCATAAATATTTTAGAAAATGACTACATAAAAATACACACTGACAAATGACTATACCGTCAGCTGTCAGACGGCCATAGGAAGGATGATCCGGGTGATCCACATATAAAATTAACGTGAATAATTAATTTCTAGTTCTGTGATTGGCCGAAAATAGAGAATTTTGAGTCATATTTCATTGTTTTGAAAAATACTTTATCTACCGTTGCTGCTAATGAATTATTTTATCTACTCTTGCGGTTAAACTGCTATTTGAGCAACTATGTTCAGTACAAAAAAATCACAATTTAACATCTGCTACAGAAAACAGTATTTTGCTAAAATTATTGTCATTTCAAAATATGCAAATTATTTTAAGACTAAAATAATAAGTCTTTTTCCAAATTTACTGAATTTGCTTTAATCTAATTTTCGGTATCTTACCATTAATGTAAGTCCCAACAGCGTATCCCACAATACAGCTGAACACAAACAACGTGAGTCCGTCACCATGGTAGCACATCATCAACAATCAAATCGCGATCGTGTTGTGTTGTCCACGCGAATGTTTAGCGGCTAGTAGTGCACCTGCGGCAATGCGTGCGATATTAGTCCGATTCGATGCCACACGCGACCTTCTCGGCCAGACTAAGCTCTGACCCTGATCTCGTGTCATTGTTGGACAGTGGGAATTTGGGAAGTTAAATAATAGTCGGAAAGGAGAGAAAAATTAAATATTGGTAGAATAAATTGTATTTCTCTAAAACTATCAAATAAACATGACATTTCTTCATTGTTTTCGATAAACAAAACAAGTCTTTTCAAAACAACACTAATGCATTTTTGTTGTATACGCATGACATAAGTGAGACTTTTATTCGCTATCTCATTATTGTACGTATTACAGAGGGGTTTATATATGCTATTTGTATCTCACCAACAACAAAAATGAAATCCGCAGTAACGGATATTTTCAAATATTTAAAAAAACTTGAATATCTATATGTTGATACTTTCGTTAGTTTAGTCTACAACTCTTTTCGTATGTTTCATCTATTATTATATTTGCATATAATACTGGCAGTTTAGATATTTATTTACTTCGGAAATCACACGACATCACCCGACAAGATGATGTCATCAATCCCCCTTCCCCCCAATGATTTCAATCACTTAATTATAAATGTCGTGTGCGTCCGTTTGTGCCTATAACTCAATTGCTAGCATCAAAATTTACTTTTTTTTAAATATAAAACAATAAGAAAATTTATAGACAGTGCTTGATAGAACATAAATCTTAGCGTCTTAAAGGGCGAAACGATCGTTGTATTTTTATAGATCAATATGGATTAATCAAGTTATGTACTTATATAAAAATATATTAATGATTTTATTTTGTTGAAACTTGATAAAAAATTAATAAATATCTATTCAAAATTATTATAAAGTAAACAAGTTTGTGTATGCATGCACCTAAAAAACTATTATGGTGCAATAATTTTATATTGCACTACAATTTTTTTTTGTTATTTATTGATACTCAATAATAATAACAAATTCGCTTTATAAACATGTTTAAGGTTGCTTTCAAAAAGATTTGAAAAAGTTTAAATAAATATATTCTATAGGAATATTAAATCATTATTCGTGGACCAAACGGTTACAAGTTACAAGCAAACAGTATCCTTCAAATTGAATTGTATTTTAAGACAGAGTAAAAAGGATCTGCAAAATTACCTTCTGTCTGAAATATTTACAATGTAATCATTATCATTTATTTTGTTTGAGCAGGATTGGTATTATTTAAATTATTTGATGTTAATCATGATTTAATTAAAATTTTATAAAATAATACATTTTGACCAAAATTGTACTTTTTATAAATAAAGAATATCCCCCTACTAAATATGAATAGTAATACATTCATGAGTTCACGACTATGTTTTGAAATATACCAAGATACATATATCTACATAAATATTTTTTAATGTTCATTTTTGTACGACATTAATGAATTTCGTTCATAATTAATTCATTATACTAGAAAAAATCAATGATTTTTTATTTTAATAACGCTAAATTTGAGTCATATGCTAAAAATTTCAAATTTATGTTGGACAATTGCACAAATTGAATAAAATGAGCAACATGCATCTTAGTTCTTGATGTAACAAAATTTGCATTTAAGCGTAAGCATCCTGTTTATAGAATCCTGGAACTTATGAACCAGAACGGTTTAAATATCAGCGACCCTGCCTTGGATTGAATAGTTCAGGAAGCATTCGTTAGTTACAGTATCACTTTAGCTGAGCTTTCAATTTCCACTGCATCCATGAGATAATATGCATATAATTGCACACATAATTTGTTCTGGATTCCACATTTCACTTCATGAATGAATCGATGCATTCACCGATGTCAATAGAATCACATGCAGCAGCACAATGGTGAAATTGATATTATCCGTATAATTAATTAAGAAAAAATTGCATTTTTATAATAATCTCTATTGACACTGTAAAAAGGTAAACAAAATGCAATATAATCGCATATATGGAAATATATCATATTTGTGCTACATTTATAAATTATATACTTATTTATTTATTACAAATAAATTGGCAAATTAAAACTAAATTTACAGATTTCTTCAAATTATAAAAATACATTATCCAGTAACATATAACGTCCGCTTAACTTTTAATATCACAGGCCGTCAATGAGTTATATATTTATATATTTAAGAATGATATATCATGTATAGTATATGCATTGTAATTAAATAAATTTTTAATCAAATGACAGTCAAGTGTATGACTAATAATATTTAAAATTTCATAATCTTATTATAAACTAAACAGAGGGTAATTTAGTAAGCACTAAATAATAGCATATATTTATCGATGACAATGATACGTCATCATAAGATGTACTTTGAATTAAAATCTGATTGTCATTACAAACATAAACATAGATAATTTAATAGAGAATTAATTCTTAATACATGACATACATATACATTAACCAATTTGATAACAGATTTGTCTTTATTACTCATCATTTGATGACATTAACGAGCAAATAAAGGAAACCAGAGGACACAGAACACCAAAATTGAATTATACCGTACTTTTTACCTTGAATTTGTCATTAACAATCAGTTATACATTCTACTTATTGTTCTAAATATGCATTACGGAAGTACTCAAAAATATACCAAATAAAGATCGAATTCCACAAATAATTTTTGTTTTAGAGTCAGTTTATCTGCAGGGGTGTAGAAGATAAAAAGTTTACCGAAATAGAATATAAATTTCTTCAGAAATACCTTTTTTGGTCTATCAACAATAAACATAAGTAAATTTAAGGGTATCTGTTAAAGGGTTGTTTATTTAAGTAATTATAATACTTCTCACATCCCCCACTGTATATAAATAATAAAATATTAGAAAATATTACACATATGTTTTATAAATAGTATTATTATTATTATTATTATTGTTACAGTAACATTATTATTTTATCCAATCTGTAGACGTACCTATATATCATTTCAAGAGAAAACATTTAACAATTAGTGAAGATATGTAGCTGTATACATACAGTCAGTACCAGTTCAACTCCCGCTGAGGTTAAGATTTTTTTTATTATAATATTTATTAAATTTAACAATGATCTAATTTTATATTTGTTATTATTACTGTGTTATTTATGATCAATAAACATGCAAGTATATTAAAACATATTGCTTATTTTTTATAAGCATAAAATTAATTTGTTTTTTATATATATTTTTATATATCAACCTATTAACAAATACTCGAATTTATTTGTGATATAAATCAATTTTTATTATTGCAACTCCTACTTTCATGCATTGGTGACACAAGGTCGTGATGGGTGTTGCCTACATAGAATTAATTGAAAACTAAGAAGCCCAGTATAGAAAATTGTATCAGATATATTCCAAATATGTGTTACTAGTGATGAATTGATAATAAACTTACTATTGTTGCGTTCAGTGTGTCATGCTAAATAATTTGATGTGTAATTTGTTAATTTCTAATGAATATTTTATAGGCATGCATAAAAATACATTCTAAGATAATATTTCTTTTGTTACCAGGTGCCGTAGCTAGAAACAACCCCCTAAATTCTTTACAGTTCAGAAAGATCATCCTAGAACCTGCAACAGTATCAAATGTACTTTTTTTATTTATATAGTTCTATTTATTAAATATTGTAAATTAATAGAACAAATATTAAGATTAAAAATTACTACTTTTACTTATTTATTTATTTATGTAGAGGGTCATTTTGAATAAATATTAGGTAATATAAAAGGTAGATAATTATTTGTAATACAGGATAATGATTTCGCAATTTTAATTTATAATTTTTTAGCATTCAAATAAATGAGAACCATTGATTGATATATATTAGTATCATATAATTATTGTACAATTGAGAACAGGCGCTTATTTAGTGCTCTGAATAGTTTACAATTGCATATTTAGCTTCGAGTATCCTAGTCTCCGCCTTATGACCAATAGCACCGCTCTGAACATTTTGGGTGGAAAACTATATATTTTTATTTATTTCACATTTAAGTTATTAACAGTATTTAATGTAAGCATCAGATTGTAGATGAAAGGTACCGACACGGAGTGTCGTTTTTGTATGTAACTATTCTGTGGTACTACTTCGGAAATATCAAATCTCGATATGTCAATCAATATAATTTAGAATTAAAAATATTCCCAAATTTCACATCAAGTGATTCAAAATGAAACACTGAATGTAGCAATAATAAAAATTCATTATAATTTTTTTATATAAATAACCGTATTAAAATTTAATAAATTACATATCAACAATTCAACTATACATGCTGACTGCAGCACTAGTAAATTCATTAGTAGTTTGTATGGTAAATTCTAAATATTTTCTGGCTTTTCTGTATTAAATTTGAAATGTGTTGATATATACAGCAATTGTTATTGTAAATTTAATTTATAAACACATTCTACTAATAGTTTTATTATATACCATGAAGAAAGGAATAAATTAATTAAAATAAAATATTACTTACCTTTGATTCCAAATGCAGACAAAAATTAAATGTAACACCAGTATCAGGAACAATCTTTTTATTTGATGACCTCTAGAAAAGATAAATTTTCTATTATTTCTATAAAAATTATAATAATGTATGTTATAATAAATAACATATAAATGTATATTTCATTTCTTTATAAATTTATTTATAATTACGAAATAAAGGAACAAATACACAAAGAAATACATAAACACGTAAATATGTACAGATTCTACGTTTGCATTCATATTAAGAGTTACAATCCGAAGGAAAGAAATTAGTTCGGTATTCATGTGATATGTTAATTTAGTGTACAAAATAAAAACTCATCATTCTTAGTTGTAATCTTTAATGAACTTAACCACTGTTAAATAACACGGTAGTGGATATATAAAAGAAACATTGATTTTTACAATTTGCTTCTTATATACTGAATACAGTTTGTACCCTGACCCAGTACATTCCATGGGCGGATATTCTCGGAGGGGGAGCAGAGATATTAATGTGTAGCAACTACACTACATTTCATTATAATCACAGCGAAATTTGATAGATACACATTAAACAGTATTTCATAATTTATGTCGTTCTCAGAGGATGAACGAAAGAAAGAATAAACTGTCAATGTTTCAATTTAAGATAAACCAACAGAATTAATGACCACAAAAGAGCAGAAGAAATAATGAATGGTATGTGGTGAACTGTTATTATTAATGCAACTGAACTACTTAATATCTTGTATTACAGCGGCCCAAGAAATACTACACCTTGTTCACAATTTATTGTTATTCTTGATAAAAAGCATCACCATATTGTTTGTTGATCGCTTATAATTTCTAAATTTGATAACAGCAATGAGCACTTTTGGTAAAAATATCATCATTGGTTATTTATCAATTACAGCACTGCAGTGTAACTCCTATAATACCAACTAGTCTAATAAATATTACTATTTGTTTTTTACAATAACTGAAACATTTCGTATATTCTACATCATCACGTAACAAAGCATTAATATTCAGTCTAGGCTAGGATTTACCTATAATGGCAAGAGTTCGTAAAAACATGCTGTACAACAAAGTTGTCTAGAAATATAACATCATAATATAAAAATTTCATTAAAGTAAACTATTATAGAAACTGATCCTCCAACTGTCGTTCAATTTTATACACATAACGAAAACTAAAACATTACTTTGATTTTATTACAAAATGATATGAAATTAAATTATATTTCATTATTATTAAACCTATTTGCTTTGTAACATTGACTTAATTGATCTTGAACCAATTTGATTGGTTTTATTATTATTTAGAGATAGGTAATACCTGCAGTACACAGACAAGTCTTCTGTCGTCCACTTTAACAATAATTTCAGTACAACTATCTAAATTTCAGTCATCTACAATTATTAGTTTGCCGTAAAACTTGAAAGAAATGGAAATATAACATATCATACAACATAGTTAGAAGAAAAGGAATTGTTACAATATAGCCGTAAGGAACAGAAGAATAATTTACCAGTGTATATTAAACAAGAGATTGTTTTTATTTCTTAATGAATTCATAGCATTTGCAAGCATCACGTTGCTAAAATAACCTAGTAGTTAATAATTAATTGTTTATGAACTATGTAAACAAGTGCTGAATTAGCTAAGTGCTGAGAATGTATACTTATTATAAATAAATAATTACTATAAAATCTTTAGAGATTATTCAACTAGAAGAATAAAGAACTCTGGTAATACTTTGTTTCAACATATTCACAAATAAAAACTATCATAACATTATATATTCTTATGTAGACCATCTCTAGAAATGTACAAACATTTCTATTCTTAAGATCACAGCTAGCAGTGCCTGGAATATCAATGCACATAAATATTAACAAGAATAATTTCCCTTTTATTTGAATATGGATTTGTAACATTTGTCTTTAATCAATAATTAAAATAGTTCTCTTCCTTTCAGTCCTTAAATAAAAATAAATTCCAATTTATAAGCACTTGAATGGAAAAATATACAAGTTTATCACACGGTCAAGTTCGAAATTGTACAACAAGAAACAGTTTGCGCATCTGAACGTTCCCACAATCAACCAGGATAGAACACGGGAGGGCAGAATCGAATCGAATCCATATCCAAATAAGCTTTAACAAATAATGGTCCTGCCATCGTTAAATCAGTATAGACGTTGGTTATAATTTCTCATTTGTTTACATTTAGGCCTAATCACTCATACTCGCTAATCATAGCTAACAAAATACATTTCTCTACTTACGTTCTATGTTGCAAGATACAATGCATGAAGTCATCGACTGGTGTAAAAACGCATAGTTTACTGTAGCTCCCTACCTGAAACCTGCGAGGGACTGACTCAGATTGACTTTCCGTTCCGACTCCAATGCAATGACCCACTTAGGCTATGTCTGGAGTGATGAGTGTTAACGTATGTTCGTATCGCATGTTGACATGTTCGATGGTGTGGAATGTGTTGTGCTGTAGTGTGTGTGTAGGGTACGGACGTTAGTGAGGTAATCTCCCGTTCGTTCGAGTTTCCGTTCAATTCCTAGCTGGTTTCACTCACTAGTAGTTATTAGTTATCCTTATATTATTGAGCACCTAATATCTTTAAAGCTAACTTAATTGTATCTAAATATTGCACAATTTCTAGCTCCATGTGTTTGAATAATTGGTCTGACAGAAGTCCACCCCGCCAGACGTATTATTGTATAGTGCGTGTCCGTATCACACACGAGTCTTTGCTGTGAGTATTGCTTGTAGACAAGACACTGCGAAGCGGTAATTTGTATGAAACAGACGCACGAGCGCTCTAGGGCCGTAACCAGCAGCAATGACAGTGACAGTTGACAGTGAAACCAACCACAGACAGTTTGTGATACTAGTTCGTTAACACTTGCTCGCCACTCGCACACAGGCACAGAGCACTAGTGCGTGGAGTGGCGTCATTGGAACGTGGATTCCTTGTGAAACGTGTCCGACTTGTGGAACATGGGCCGCCCGTTGTGCTCACAGCCCGTGCGGTTCAGCGGGATGTCTTGCGACGCGAAGTTGTTCTCCGACTTGGGCCTGGGCAGCGGCGCTCGCTGCAGGCTTCTGCCCAGCTCTTGCAGCGACCTGTCGCTGCAGTGCAGCCTCGCCACGCTCTCGTCGGACAGGTTCACGTGGTCAGCTTCTGCCGCTAGCGCGTTCACCACTGCGTTTATCGTCTTGCTCTCGCTGCCCAGGTCTTCTTCTCTGTGTGCCACCAGGTTCGGGTTCTTGCCGATCTTGTTCAACCTGGACATTGAAACATGTGCGCGCATCACTCTAGGTGCCGGACACTTGCAAGGGCTTACATACAAGAGTCCACGCACGCAACCAAGTCATAGATTCTCCCAGATACCACACACCTTATCTGTGCTACGCACATGTATCGCCTTTTTTTCAAAGGCTGGACCAAAATTTAAATGTCATATATACATTACGTCAATAATAATGTATAAAGTACTTTACATTTTAAATTTTGTGTTGTTTGTTTCGTAGTTCGGTAGCAAGTACGTCACTAACAGATTTACATATCAGACGTTATCTGTATTTAAATCTGTTAAAAGTCTGCCTACTAGGGAACTACTGACACCCTCTACAAGTACTTAGCACTTTGAGTATGTATAACATCTTGGAGAACCGAATGAACATCGGCTGCATAGTTGTATGTTAATTTTATTGTTCATTGTGTCCCTTTTTGATCAATGGTAGTGATGTTAGTCCCTTCACCATGTGCGTTTATGTGGTATGAGTGTGTGCGTAGGGGGTGACCACCAGAAAAATTTTACTATTTACAGCAACATAGCTCATACCGCAAATTATCTATTTACATACTGTGCATATTTTAATTCTATTAGAATTATTACTGTTTAATTAGCAGTGGTGAAAAACTTTAAATAAATTTAAAATCATGTAAAACAGCAACAAAAATTAATACAAATAAATAAATTAGATTAATAAACAAATTACAAAATGTTATAGGGTAGGTAAACATAAATTTAGTACAAAATAAATTATTAGTGCAATAATATTATTACATATGTATTATTTTAACTAGACATAATTTTAGCAAACATTTTTAACGAAGTAAAAGTTAAAATTAATACTACACCAACAATTGTGCAACAACTACTAACACAAATTTATTAGATCTACAAATAACCAACTATAAGCTCAGAGCAAACCGACGCGCCGTCAGAAAACAAATTTCAACATATTTAAAAGTATTCAAATTTTGTCAAAACATTTCCCTTGTGAGAAATAATACGTACAAAAATAAAAATTTGTTTAACTGGATTTTCTAAAATTGTATTAACGGTTTTCAGAATACAATAACCGGTATCGTGGTAAAATAGTGAAAATATTAAAATTTTAAATTCAGAACAGATTGAAACAAATTTTTTTGGTGTAGATATTCATTTCTGAAATTAATGTTTTCATTAAAATTTTAGTTAGTTATAAACAGGGCATGTAACCGAAAAAAGTACTGGTTACCGGTTAACCGGTATAGGGCACATTATAATAATACCAGTTTTATAGGGGAATCTAAAGGGAACTTTTGGAACACATGAGCCCATATTAATTTTTCAAATACCAGTTTTAGATCGAAAACCGGTTTAAACCTGTTAATATATCGGTTAAAAAAAAAATAAAAATATAATAAAAAATAATAAAAAATTACCATCTGAAAAAATATAACGAATAAAACAATGCAATTTATTTAACGAATATTCACAAAAATTTCCGTAATACCATCAGAAAATTCAAGGTCACTTTTCAATTGTAAACTTGTCTAATGACAAAGAGACTACCTACTTTTATGACACTCCAATAAATTATAAACTGTAAAAACTGACTCATATTCAAATACAAATAGGTAAATAAGAGATATAAAAAATTAAAATGTTCGCGGAAAATGATATTAATTGATATTTTAACCGGTTACATGCCCTGGTTATAAATTTAAATGAATTATTTTTATATGTAGAAATAAAAAAGAAAGAAGCTTTAGTGTGGTATATTTTTCTCCTAGTTCACCCCCGCGTGTTGTATGTCCACACCCAGGTTAGCACAATGCTCCAACACCTCCATTATCCCAACATAGAATGAACAATAAAAACTTCATTGTGTATACCAACCAACGCACTGACCTCTCCGCGGCGACACTCTCCATGGTGCGGCGCATGAGCGGGTACTGGTCCAGCACGGCATTGAAGTGGTCCACGGACAGCGAGAACAGGTTGCAGTAGGTCTCTGCGCGCACGCTGGCCACCCTCCTCGCGTTCGTCAGCAGGCAGATCTCGCCGAAGTACGAGCCGTCGCTCAGGCTCGTCGCCACGTCTCCGTTCGCCATCACGATGTCCACGATGCCCTCTTGGATGAAGTACATCTTGGAGCCGATTGTTCCTTCCTTTATGATGATATCACCTACACAACAAACGTATTTCATTAACTCATTTTTACTGGACGGATCAGAGCGATCCATTCATTAAATCAGACTGAGCAAACGAATTCTTTCAAAATACGGGTCGGATGTCGTATATCATAACTTCGGTTGCTATCATTTAAACTTGTTGTGATATCAATTGCGAATATCAACTACAAAGTGAGACAAATAAAAAACACTCTACTCTTATGTGAAAATATCCAAATTCATTAGCTACTACCTTACAGAATTCCTATTTAGATTTGTAACTGATATTTAACCAGAGCAATGGTTATTTTGTACTTGTGACGACTCAAATTTTGTAATTACTCTCAGGATTGGCCTTAAAATTAAATGATATTTTTTCGTATAACAGAACAAAAATATAAGTATTTAAATGTGTAATTAAAAGCAAAAATTCTTTGTTACTCTTCCTAATTTTATTTAGGCGAATCGTTTTGGTTTTACTACTGAATAAGAAGAAAACAATTAAAGAAGTGCGGTAACAAAATCAAAAAAAAAATATGATATATTTGATTATTTTTTCTAAATAAATAATGATTTTAGCCAACGATTACTACCACTATCTATTATAAGTTATCGTTACATTATCAATGCAATCACGATGACTGCAATATTGCTACTTTCATTAAATAGTAGATAGTATTATTTTCGAGTCGATAGTAAAATGTTTACGAGAAAACATGTGTTGTATAATACAACACTCAGTTGGACGATTAGATTAGATTCCTGCGGCATCCCTTAGTAAGAAACCCGACAGGCATTAGATCCCAAATTCTCAACGTTTGTATATATAAACACAAATTTAAAGTATATCTTGTGTCTGTTCATTTCAACAATTAATTATCAACAATTAACCCTTTAAACTTCGAGACTGAATCTACAGATCCAGGAATTTATAATATCACCTATTAAAAAAAAAGGTTTATAGTAAACTATAAATAGGGTATAATGTAATAGCAAGTCTTTGTCATTGCTAAAACTATAATTATTTTATGTGTTGATTAATATCACATAAAATCTTTTCAAGTACGTTATACATTGTAAATGAACCTGAGTGTTCAAATTACAAAGTAGATAATTCGGTGGCAACTTAAATAGAACTACTGAATATAAATTTCGAATGTAATAGATAAAAAATTATATGGGTTATCAGAGATTTAAACAGAGATGCAGTAAAGTGAACAATAAAAACGCAATTTTGCCTTCAAAATGTTTGAAATTTACGACTGTAGTTTGCTTTTTTAAAACACAGATAAAAATATTGAATTAATGGTTTGTCTCTGGAGAAATTAAATTCCATTTTAACTCATTGCTGCGTTAAAAATTTATTTTAGCAATGGACATTGTAATTTGTAAGAAGTAATCAAATTGTACATCAATAGTCATTTTAAATGTAGTGGAATATATGAACATACCTGGCTGGAAGACTTCGTATCTCAATTTCGTTACAACATCAGAAACAAAATTGGAATCCGCATTAGCAAAAAATGGCACTGAAGCAACGAGCGATCTACAATTGTAGTTAATAACATCTTCCCGCAGTTTCTCTGACAGCTCTCCCAGAATGCACTCCTCGTCGAAGAATTTACCCTGATACCTATGCTCGAAGTACTCTGTGATTCTCTGCCGCATTTCTCGCGGCAGCTTACGATATGCCATGTATTCTTCTACTTGTTTCACCTGCAAAAAAATCACATATAGATAACCACAAAATTATTTATCAACAAACTAGTTCATTTGTAACAATGAAACTACAAATGAATTTGTAGTTCTTTTTAAGGCGTTAAATTTTAAAGTTAAATAAACAAAATAACAAATCAAAAATATAAAGACTTTTCGAATTTGAACAGTATTTACGAAAAGAAAGTTCATCATTGTTATAATATCCCTAAGAGATTTGTGGCTGTACGTAAAATTGAGGATTGATCTTCATCCGCTCCATGGCAATTTTTACTTGCATTTTTCTTTTAGAATAGGTTGTCAACCTGACACCTCTGCAAGGAACCTACACCATATCACCCGGATACAACGGTATTTTATTAGATTAACTTCGTTCAGTTCGAGTCGGAGCCAAAGTTACTTGTTAAAAATTCAAGCATTTTTTGTTTTTTGGTATACTCATTCCCAACGGTTCTCAAACAAAATCATTGTTTAGCCTTGTAGTATTAGAGATAACAAACCGGAAACTAGATTTAGTACTAGTACAAATATAATTTTTTTGCAGAAATATTTTTTTGTGATCATCTCACTTGTACAATTTGTTTGAGAACCAGAAGTTTCTTCTCTTGTAATCAACTTGTGCAGAGAGTAATAGTAATTTAACACCATTACATGAAACTTAAATCGTTTAGTGACTAAAGTGATCTAATACTGACCTTCTCTCTATACTGTCTTCTTGAGGAGTCCAAACTCTGAATGAGATTGGTGGCATGACCCAGGAAAAGGGCGTAGCACGTTGCGCCCGATATCATGGACAGCATCGTCAGCCACATATCCGTGAGCGATTGTGGCGGAAACCGTCCATACCCGATGCACAACATGTGTGACATTGCTTTGAACAGTGCCCAAGAGTACTGCTCTAACCAGAAGGCCTCCTACAATATACATAACCAATTAATTACCTACCATTCAATCAATACTAGAATTAACAATACTCAACCCTTCAAATAATACTAACAGGAACATCAGTAACATCTAAATTATAATTCATTATTATTATTTAATAAGAAACATGGCATTCGAATGTTATTATATTTTTATGGCACAACATTCCTATACATAAATAAAAAGTACCATATATAGTAAAAGGAGAACGAAAAGTAAAATTTTATGCAGTAATTAAAAATTATGTCGTGGTATTTCATAACTCAATTTTAATTTTCAATTCGTGGATCAGTATTTCACCAAAACACGTGTTCCAATGAACTATAAAGATTGTAATCACGATATGTCGACACGTGGTATGATTTTTACTGGAATTTCGGGCATAAAATAAATGATTACTGCTTCACAGAACGATGAACCAATTCAGGAATTAATGATTTGTGTTTTGGACATGAAATTAGCAAAATATTGGAAAGTAATTTACCGGAATTTACATCAAATATCAGAGATATAAATGTAGAAATGATTGCAATTTAATTGCCTCATGCTTGCCCATATTTCCATTCAACTTATTATTATTTAATGAAGCAAATACTAAATTGAATAGGACTTCCTGTATTTAATTTGAATTTACATAAAGAGTACAGTAAGAAATATAAAAGAAAGTTAAATAATTCAGTATTATAATCGACAAATCTGTTAAATGTAGACAACGTTTGTTTTACTTTCATGTAGAACTGGTTGCATCTATATACATAGTCAGAACCGTACTGGCCAACCGGAAAAATTTACGGTACTGCCATAACTCATAAAAGATTGAGATAAAAGGTAAATTAAAAGTTGAAAAAATATTTTATTACTTGCACTCTCTAGTAACATCAAATTTTTAACTATAATTATTTTTATAATTATTTCTTTACGATTGTATTACAAGTATTGAGTTAAAATTTTATTTTAAATTATAAGACTGATTACAACCGTATAATAAAGGAGACGGGAGTATTATTAAGAAATTTCTTCGCTTATGGTTTGCAGCAGAGTAATATGACGGTGATGAATTAAGGCACAATAGTTCGATTGTTACAATCAGGACAATTAATTATAGCATAAAGTTACATTGTTAATAATCCCCTGTTTGCTCAGTCAAATTCAGATTTGGAACATTCCCTTGTCAAGATATCTGTACAGGCATATCAAAGGCGAGATTTGAGTTAGACAAAAGGAATTTAATTCATCTTTGCATTGGCATTTATCCCGATTGCAACACAACTCCATTAATCAACAGCAAGAAACAATGATCAGGCTCGTCCTTGACAATGAGAAATCCTTTGCAATATATCTCTCTGATTAAGGACGAGCAGATATAGGAATATGTAGGGAAACCGTCGTACATCGAGCAACTTAAGATTAATTACTTGGAGATTGGAGAGTCACACTGCACAAATAAATACAAACGGTTTCTTGTGAGATGCATTTCAGGTCACTTTCTGACGTATAATCAATGAGTTATTTTTGTGGACGGTTGTATGCTATTTTTATAGAGGAGAATAGATATCGTGTTCATATTTATATTAACTCTTAACACGACATAACATTCGATTGTTTTATCATGAAATATTTTATCCGTCACAAAACTTTAAAACCATTCAATCATTTTTAAACAGAAAATACAACTTTTAAAAATAAGGTTTGAAATAAAAAATAAATAGTTAAATAAGATTCAATATGTCACTATTACCAATCTAGTTGTATATTTTCTTCTGCAAAACCATATATTTTCATATAAGCGAAACAAGAGAAAAAAATGTCATTAATGTATACCAATGTATCATAGTTTGTGTTTAAGAGTTCAAGGTAAGATCGGAATTGTTTTTACATCGAAATTCAAACGGAAAATCGTATAATACCTCGTTGACAAAATGATATATATTTTCCGCCATATTTCTCCAGAGAATCTCCAGATGTTCCAGGAAATAAATAATACAGAACATGGTCGCCAAACTTGCTAACTTTTGTAGTGAGTCTTATTCGTGTTGTCTTTACAATAAGAAAATATTTATTTTACTTCTTTTCATGTTGTCCAACAAGTTTTGAGTTTGGGAAGTTTTGTAGTTTTATTTTAGGGAAATGGTAAGGAATGGGAAGTTTAGTATTCATTACCTGTAAATCATTTATAGCCACCCAGGAATTGGGCGGAAACCCTTGTAGCATCGGCACTAAGAACTGAAGACAACCGGACCAGTGGCCAATAAGCAGCATCATGCAGATCAAGTTGAAGATCCGCATAAACACACTGGCCATGTTCAAAAACTGTAAACAACAGATCGAGAGTGTCAATAATATTCCAATCACTCTATAAACGAGCATATCAGCTATAAATAAATGCATTCACAAAATAATATTATTAATGAACCGCATTCCATTAACCAATGTGCTTAAAAACAATAAAATAATAATAAAAATAATAATCGGCTGTCAACTGATCTACGTGTTAGGAACATTTACAGAACTGATCTACGTAATTACAAGTTCATTTTGTGAATGTATTTGTGTCGATTGCTGCTAGATCATATTGAACTGTAGATGCAAACTCCAACGCTGGAAATACAACTGGGAATCGCTTCGTTACCTACGGGATTCAAATGATATAAGCTACGTTAAATGAAAGTCGGTTAAAATAAAGCCGTGTTCACAGTGCAAAATTAATTTGGCATACTGAAGCCAACCAAAGCGAAGCTTCGCGGATTTATGCGTTAAGCATTCATTCGTGTTTGCCAAATGGAAGCTTTAAGCTGTACAGAATCAATTGTCAAAACCATTACTCGCAACTGGCATGTGTACCTACTGCTAAATTACATTCCATTAGCAATACAAAACTCTACGGCCTATCATCTGTTCAGCTCGTCTCTTATTCATAGTTATATAAATAAAAACTTCTTTCAATTAGTCCAACATTTACTATATACAACACCAAAAAATCAAAATCAACATTATACTCTTACTTATAACGTATTCAATTACGCTATTTTATTTACTCAAACTTACATTAAAAAAGTTAGAAGAAAACAGTGTAAAGTTTAAAAGATAGATATACAGTTTAATAATTAGATAAACGTGAAAAAGAAACAGCAAAATCTGCAAGAATGCGGTGCTCTGGCAATAAAACGTGTAACATGTGAAACGCGTAAAAATCAACGTACCGGTATCGGAATGGCATCCGCTAAGTCGAACGTTATGTCAATCGACAAAAGTTACTTACGTAGTAGTATCTTGTTATAAAAACTACTGATCTATATCTAATAAAACTACTTGACTAATCTGGTCGTAAGGGAACTACTTTAACTAGAATTAGACTACGGAAACGTTCTACGGGAACCTGTAATGGGATAACTACATGCACATATACGGTGTACGGAACGGAGATGTTGCTAGTGTGAATGTAGTGTCGCTGAGTGAGTGTAAGGATGTCAGACGACAACATACAGTTCAGGCATACGGAACGAGCACAGGCAACATATACACAACAAATGCAAAACAAAGGTGGGTCTTGTCTCATATGTAAGTTTGTAGAGGTCATTGTATGTTTGTACGTTGGCACTGGGAAGGCTCAAAGGCTACAAGAGGAGAGTCTGAAAGCTGTAGTGGCGCGGCAAGCGGCGGCCGGCGAAAGCAGAGGGCGCGCCGGTCGGACATGCGCAATGCCAAGCAAGCCCCGGAAGCGGGTTACCTTAAAAATGAGATTGCTTTTGCTGAAATCAGACTTCTTTTTGCTTGAGATCTCCGAACTGAGGCGCCCCCTTCTTTCCGTTCGTTTTTTTTGAAGATTCTGCAAGATCTAGAAAAGCGAAGAACACAAAGTAGTAGAGAAAGCAGGGCACGCTAGAATCCAGAAGAACGATTTAAAAATGAAATAGAGAAAGTTCAAGTATCATAAATGAAACAAGTACAGTCAACAGTTCCTGTCAAACATCAAAAAATGAGAATACAAAGTAACAACAGAGTGCAACAGTGCGCAAAGCTTTCATGATGGGGCGGGGCGCGGACGACATGCCAACACAGACTCCGCAACACAAACATAACCTCAAATGAAACCTTTATCACATCTTAAACGATCTACCATGAACACCGGCTGACGTTTCATTTGAATAAGTATATGATCCTGATACTACGACCTTACAACACAACTACCGACTCAAATGATCATATACTACATCAAATCGCTACAAACACAATGGCATAGAATCGAGATGAAGATGAATGAATGATGGGCAGATGACACATGAGCTGATTCTGAAGACACGGTACTGACTGAACGTGTGTGTGGCGAGGGTGTTTATTTACAAATGTGGTCGGGTGAAGTGTGTGATCGGTGCTGTGACTGTGAAAGGGCCGTCAGACCAGTCTCAGTGTTCGCTGCAGCGGCCATTTTGGAACATTCTAACCTATCGTTCGAGCTTCCAGGCCGGGTACAACCCGCCATCTACCTACGTACACCACTAGAATGAATTGTGCGACACAAATAACAATTCAACTGACATGGAACAAACTTTTTAATGCTGTTATGCATTCAGTATGCAAATTATAGGAGTGTTTTACTTCTTCACATTGTCGCTCGTTCCATATTAATGCTGTTTCGTATTTTGTTTTCTTGGTTTGGAGAAATTGTAAAAATGGCATTACCTTACGGGTTATTACCAATTCAATAAATTTTAATGCGTTGTTGACGTTCAAACCGCAAATTGCATATCTAATAAGGATTTCAGTAACCCTCAAGTCTACATAATGAATTTATCAAAATGTTATTCTGCTTGATGATTTGCAGATGAAGTTAACAAGTTTAATGTTTGTATTTAAGTGCGCGAACGTAATTAATGCACGAGTACGTCTTAAACGAGTTATGTGCTCGCAAGATTATTTGCATTTCCTCCCTAACTTTCCTCACATATTAACCAGCCGTTAGGCAATCAAATATTTGATTTAAGGCTTCAGTATTAAAATAAAATAAGAAAATAAAAATAAACATTGTAAATTTGGTCAATAAAAATTAAACATAAAAAAATGTGCAACAATTTATCACAACACTGTACACACTAAAACTGTACAAATACATACATTAAAAACTGTTTTTTTTGTTTGACATTGAGGAAAATAAATAAAAGAAAGAAAGTGGAAGTAATAACAGTGGAAGTAATAATGAAATAAACATAGTTGAAGAGTGAAGAGTCTGTATGTATAATTCGAAACTGAATGCACAACATTTCCAAAAACTAAATCCATCCAAAACACTAGAATTAACGTAATGCTATGACAGCTGACATCTATGCTGCGTTTCTAACAATTAGATGCATACACCGAACGTGCCTCCTACACAGCAAGCTGCGCCGGAATCGACCCAATACGGCCCTGAACTCAGTCATCAGTCACTTAGATTCCCTGTAGCTGTTGTGGGATAAATCAAGTCGTCTTTGCAAATAAATGACTTCAGAGAATTACGCAAATGAAACGCTCTGTATTTGGAGAATTGACTGAACGGTGAATACATTGTCAAATCTTGTGGGAAATAACGGCTCGTGTTTTGTTTTTAATTCTGCATATTGCGTTATTGGCTTCGTTATCGTTTCATTAAATTAAAACCGGTGATCTGAATTATTTATTGCGGATATTTCACGCGAAATTAAATTATTTCCTACTGGATATACATTTATCTGCTGAATTATTTAGTATCATCAAACATTTATACTGGGCTTTGCGACTTTCTTCCTATTGCCAATATTATCAATGGAACTGCGCGATATTAGATTCAATCCAATTGCACCATATTTTTTGCAAAAAGATTATTTTAGTAAAACAAACAAACATGGATCATAATATAGTTTATAATATTATTTTGAAAGATATAAATTTTAAGACAAAGTATCTACGCAATATTTATTTATAGAAATCTGTATAATTATTAATAAATATTCAAGATCTTTCAAAATGGGTCACAAATTTTAATGGAATATTGTACATGAAAATTTAAGATAAAAGCAACAAACAATGGAAACGGTCAGTTTATATCACATTTCTACTTTCACAATAATACATTTGATAATTATTCAATAAAAATATAATATTTAAATTTTAATTTAAAAAGTCTACGATATCGGAAATTTGTTCTCATTTCAAAATATATTATAAATCACGATGTAATTTACATATTATTTATTATAACTGTAATCATAAGCGCATATTACACGGGGGCTTCGGGGCTTGAGCCCCCAAATAGAAAAACAGGAGGGGGCTTGCCCCCCACAAGAAAATTTAAAAAATGTTCATTTTGAAATATTTTTAAATACTATTTTATAAAATTTTCAACTTGCAATGCAATTCTAAATGTTCATGAAGATATACATATTAACATTGATATAGAATTTATTAAACTTATTACAGTGGTTCTTTAAATTATTTTTACTATAAAACTACAATTGCTTTTCTTATTTTAGTTAATTTGTCTTTATTTATTTATAATTTTTCTTAAATTTATGCACCAATTTTAAGAAAGAAAGTTGTTTCGTAAATTTTCTGTAGTCCCTTTTTAAGATCCCACAAGAATATGACTGCAATCATATTTATAAATATTTCACCCATGTTATTAGTATTAAAAATTAATAAAGATTTTAAATATTTTGATACAATTTACTACTTAAAGTGTAAAATTATGATAAATTTTTATATTTTATTGAAACAAAAACATATATTATAAAACAACTTCGACTTATAATTTTGTGTACTATAGAAGCCATTAAATTTTGTGGCCCTACATTTATGCGTAATATACCTATTTTGTATATCCTGTGTACTTTATTACATTTTCTACATGAAATTTTTAGTTTTATTTAGTTTAAATTTGAATGAAATAATAATAATTTGCAAATCCAATTTATTTTTACAAAAAAATGTTGTATTGATATTTTGATATTCAAATTAGAATATATGTTTTTATAACAACAAAATAACAAATGAAACCGCGTGTTTATAAAATAATAAAATAACAATTTACCAGGAAAATATATTCTAGGAAATCTAAATTCCCAAGTTGTATTTTTGCAGAAAATTGCTTGTATAAATGAAAAATCCGTAACGTGAAAACAAATACAATTTTATTTACTTTTAATTTTCCAAACAAAATATCAATACTCTGTTGGCAAGTAAAAGCCTGCAAAAAGATTTCGTGTGCTAAACTGAAAATAATGGAGCTCATGGATGTTTTATTTTACAAATAATATTTACACAGAAAACAAATATTTACATTCAGGGGACTAAATGTTATCACTGAACACAATATATCATCATTTAACTATTTACACGAAATGTGGAAAAATTCGAATGAAAAATAGTTTCATGTATAATTGATAACCCATTTCTGGGAAAGGAATTCATTAATCTTTCTTTATGTGACGTGGAGAATTAGCATAATACAATTAATGCATTTTCAACTTTACAAATTGCTCATTGCGTAGTGTGTGTAGGTGAAATGTACATGTGTATGTTATTCACAAATATTATCTGTACAATTCTCTTCATTCCATTATCTCTGCAATTAATTATGCTTTATTTCAATTAACAAAGCTTTTGTTTAATTACCTTTTTGTGTTTTATATTAAATATTAAAATAGTTGAAAATTATATGTAAAAATAAAAGTTAATTAATGAGTTTGCTTAAAAAAATTTACACAACAAATTTAATTATAAATTGTAAATTATATATGAAAAATGATTTTCAGTTTGTATGATTTACTATATTTAAATTTATTATTCACATAAAATTATTATGCAATGCACGGGTTATTTAATGTCTATGTAAATTGTTTATAATTTATTTTATTCAAATGATTTTCTATTTTAACATTTTATGTCAAAATTACTTGTGAGAAAACTTATGCATCTAATAAAGCGTAGTTTGTTTGTTTGTATGTATGTTTATTTGCAATAGATTCTTGATTCCTAGATCCTTTAATCGATCTAGTCCAAATTTTGTAAACTTACTCTTTAAGATCTAGCATAAAAAAAAACCCGATAAAATATGTCAAATACAATTCACACTATTTGATTAGTCAATTAGATAGATTGACTGTAGAAGGCCAATGATGTGGACTATATTGAACAGTGACTTTATTTTGAGTACACGATTGGACCGCTATATATACCCACTTTTTATGAGTTATTTAATGTACGTAGATATGAATTCTAGTCGTCGCAAGATGGGTAAAAGAGAAAATGTATTGAAATGTTATAGGATAAATAGTTAGTAAAACACTGTGTAATGTCGTAAAAACAAACAGTATGGGTAAATACTGTAGCGCCCGTTACATAACCTAAGTTCCCAAGTTTTGTCTGGACTTATTTTACACCAGTGATGAGCAAGAGCAACCTTCTTTTCAGAGGGATATTGGGAAATCCAATAATTATGACCCCTTATAGGTGTACACATAAGGGGCCGTTGTTAAATTACGTAAGTACCACAAAATTGGACTATTTTTGATACTTCCTCCCTCCCTTGTAACACATCAGTAATGCAAACATGAACCCTTATCTAAATATTACGTATTTTACCCTCCCATTTTATATAAACTAATCCATTCTTTTATCAAAGTGGTAAAAATATTTTTGAATTATATTTTATTGTTACGTAAATCACAATTTTTTTTTTGGAAACTTTAGCTCTCTCTCTAGAAGCCTAACATGATTTAAGGAAAGCCCATAATATATAAAGTTTATTCTGATTAGTGTATAGAAATAAATAATAGTAAATATTTGTAGATATCTGTTGACCTATCAATCGGTATCTTTTTGTATAGGGATTAGATTAGAGTTATTTTTTATACGTGTGTCCAATGTGTTTAATAAATTTTAATTATTTCATAAGAACCCCTCGGGACTGGTTGCTTATCTCTGGTTCAGTTTTGATTTGACCCGCTCTATCCATTCTAAGACAGTCCGAAACTTCTTCGAGTGTGAGACAGAATAGCAGGCGCGTTATATCCGTCGTTGTTGTTAATTGTATTTTTAAAAGTGGGAACCTTACGATATTTTGTTAACAAATTGTTTTCTTTCATCAGCAACATTCGACGCTGAAGGAAGGAGATGGCGCCTGCTGAACCCGACGTCATTTCATTTACGTAATTCTCATATAATACTACAGCATTATTTCAAATGGAAATAAATGATTTTAACGTTTTGGATCGCTTTATTTATAAGCTAGCTTTAATTTTTTGAGTTGTCTTTTACGAAGGTAGTAGATGTCAACTTTACACTTTTGTCAAAACCTACAAAACAATTGCCAATTCTGAGTTCAGTTATATTTTGTTTTTTGTGGACGGTATTTAAGATTAGTTTTTGTTCCCGCAAGCTTGCAATGTAGAAGACAGACAGATAGGATCACAGACAGTAACACTCGAGCAAAAGGCACCTCGGTGGTCCTGTCTCTAGGAGGGGTGATGGGATTACCGTCCGGACCGTATTCGGCCTGGCGACCCGGCGGATGCTGGTACATGGGAATCTGCGGCCGAAACACCAGAACATCTCTCACTCAACCGCACTACTCCAAGCAGCAGCGTTACCTGCTCCCTACGCCACTAGAGTGAGCTGACGCGACCGGCCCGGCGCGGGAGATTCAAACTACCGTGTCATGTGTTTCTAGTGTAGGACTGCTCAAGTAAAACATACAATACGTTGACGCTAATTACCCCAATTCTGTAAGGAAGTTACTAGCTCCTAGCAACGTTACTATCATCCTTAGCCAATAAAAATAGTAGACACTAAATAAAATATGAAAATGACAGCTTTTACAAATATTTCTATTGGTTAAAATTTTTAGTAACGTTACTAACAGCTAAAAACTTCTTTACAGAATTGGGGTGATTTACTTCATATATGCAATAAATTGCTTCATTTATTAAAAACTTAAGTTCAGAACGTTTTTTACCATTTAAGTAAAATACATAAAATACCAATAATAGTAGTTATTTTTTAAGGCAATTCAATATTAGAGATCTCATGACTTCAATATCAGCCTGGGACACTGGTATAAATATCCGATGAATTTTTTTATTAAATAATCCATTAAAGAAAATAACAAAATTTTGTATAAATTCTCTTTAAACTTACAAAAAGTTCGGTGCAATATGACAACGTTATAAATATTTTAAATTTATTCTGCAAAATAGTAATGGTCTTTAGCTTGGTACGCTAGATGGCCTGTCCAACCATTACTAGCTCATACATATTTAAATCAATGAAACGAAAAAGTACAATTTTGTTTTGAAACTTACACAAAACATATTTATAAAAATAATTAAATTTAGAAAAATATTAAAAAAATATATTTGAAATGAAATGACAGATGACCAGTCCAGTCTTCACTAATTCATTTGCTTTTTCTAAATTTGAAAGAAATAATGGTTTAGATTTCGATTCGAAGATTTAAATTTAAAAACGGTTTGGCCTCCTCTATAATAATAACTAATCTAGTTTACCAAAGACTCATAATAGAGATCAAAACAATATAAATATTGAACAGGAATTTATAAAACCAAAAAATAATTCTTTAAAAACTAGTACTGATCATGAAACAAAAATATTTTTTCCAAAATTTGCAAAATTAAGGGCCTCTTTTTCCACCTCTGTTTAAAGTGCAGGTTACGTTAACCGTCGGTTAATAGAAAAATATTACATCAACAGTAAATAACGTATATTTTTGACAACTTACATTAGTTTTTCGATGCGATATTTTTCTATTAACCGATGGTTAAGGTAACTGTCACTTTAACCAGAGATGAAAAAACATGTCGTTCAAGTTATGGTAAATTCAGTATAAAATTTTGAAAATATAATTATTACTTTAAATTACTTCAAACCGAAAAAGATACAAATAGCATTTATTACAAAAATGATTAAACGGAGGACTAGTTTTTATTTTAATAATGTATATCTAAGTTTGTTTTTCGTCATGAGAATTTAGCGTCAGTATTGCATGTTTCTTGCAATTCCTTCCGTGGTGTAGTGTCTAGTCTAACACATTCAGACTTACAGTGCTCTTTCGTGAGAAAAACTGTAATTCACATTCATTTTGTCATCTAATATTAATCCTAGCATGAGTATCTAGTTCTTCCATTGTTGAAAATTTCCTAATTACGATCAGATTTACAGGTCAGATGTCCTGTATAAGTATATGATTAATTATATGTTTATCTTCTGAAAGTGAAAGCTGTTATTAATTTTTCCACAGTTCAGGAAGTTTTGATGGATAATTTTTATCAAAACAAGTTATACTTTAGTACTTTACCTTTCCATCATGTTAAAAATACAGTAAAATTGACCAGTTTACAAATTCTACTGAGATAAAAATTTGAAATAGATAAAAAGCCTATCTAATAGGTGAAGAAAAAATTTTATCATACATGTGAATAAAATTTAAAATTTTATCTACAATACTAAAGTGCAAAAGGATGATAAATATAAAAGTGCAATATTTAAATACATAAGTTAAAATATAATTATAATCGTTTTTTAAATTTTAAGAGGTCTATCAAAACTTTAAAACATTCTTTTAAATTAGTTTATAACTTCTAAAGAAAACTGAAAAACAAAAAAAATTGTAAACTAATTTCTTTATAATTTAAAGTTTAAAATTATTACATTATCTTGCTTATATCATGAGCTTGGAAATATACATTGTTAATAACTTCATCAATTTAAAAACCAAAAGAAACATTTTGTCATAAATATAGATCAAATATTTTTTGACAAAATTTGTATTCCTAGCAGCTATTTATGTAATAAGCAAAAAAAACAAGATGGTTACTTAACGCATGCGAAAATTACAAAACGAGACGCAGGCGAGTTATATAAGAGCAGAAGTTAAATAACCACCCAGTTTCCTTATAAATTATACGTTTCATACCATATTGTTTCTACATTATACTTTTGTTTGAATAAATAAATGTATTTGAAAGTATGAATGGAAATAAATTAAAAAAAACAATACGAAGGACTCCTTACTTTTGAGCGTCACTAAGTTACTACAAAAAAATTGTTGCTAATAACCTAATAAACGATATAAAATAAAGTTCTCATTTAAGTTTTTTGAATTGTAAAATAATTATCTCTGTAAATCTAACAAATTTAATAACTATATTTTTAATATTTGTAAAGATAATAAGAACTAAATATTCAATTTTTTTAGCTGTTAATATTTCTATAGAAACCTACTTTCCAGTTTGATTCGGTTGAAATAATGATCTCATCATTTCACTAGTAAAAATAGATTAAATTTGAAGTATTTTTTTATTAAATTTACTTTCCCAATATAATTACGTGTTTTTTGGATTACAGTAAAAAAAAATGTGATTTTTTTAAGTTATTTAACATTGATGTATTTTTTTTAATGTTAAGTTCACTTAAAGTGAAAAAAAATTGTATAACACCGAATATATTTTCTTTAAGTTTTAAATGCAACCCACATAACACGACGGTATTCTGTACCATGTGGCAACATAAATACAAGGTTTGGTATATCTGGCTATTTTATCTGCATTAAAAATAATTTTTCTGTAATGTATTTTAAATATGATAGATATCAAATATTTATTTTAAATATTTATTATTATGAATATGAATAATGAACTTAATACGTGTTTTTAACAGCATTTATTCATAAATCTGATCGTAATAGACCTCAACACATCAAAGTTCATGTTCGTAAATAAATATTAATATTTTAAATTTAAATAGTAATTATTTTCCCCTCGTAGTCTGAATGGTGCGAAGCATAAGAGAGTAAATATATTAAATGTCCTGTCCTCACCTTGTTTCGTTGGTGACTTAAGAGATCAAAGTGAACGTGTGAACGAAGCGAATACAGTGTTGATATGTGACGTATCATGTAACGTGTTATATAATCGTTTCATAATGCGATACAAAGCGGATATTAGCGGGCGTAGAACGAATGTGTGCGAGAATAAACAAGAGTTCACAAGTTAGGACGAGCGAGAAACAGACAGAAAATGAGAAGCGATAAGGAAGTAAGATAAATTTTAATTACTAAGAGAAAAGAGCAATTGTTTCCTCTTCATAATAAACACTGGCGGTAAATTTAAATTTGGCGGATAATTTAAAATTATTTTAACTTAATTTCCACCAGTGACAACTCAGCGGTTAAAATCTACTACTTCATTCTCGATGTTGGGAAGCTTAATGCTTTGCGCAGCTCATTCCATAAGCTCGCGCCTATATGAGAGGCTTGAAGCTTTCAAAACATGTTAGTCTTTCACCTCATTAAGCAATTGCTGTGATCGATTTATTTTTGGGCATGTTTCGTTTATTCGTCATGTTCAAATAACAACCACAAGACGGTGCTTCAATCCGTGTTAGTAGCGAAAATTTGCATTAGAAAGCCAAGTTGATGCATTGCAAACTTGCACAAAACACTTGTAATGAACAGTATTCCTTCTAGAAAAAAGAATAATTTATTACAGATATTTTCATTTTACTATTATTAGTATCAAAGCTAGTAAAAATGATGTGTAAAGTACTGGTAGGTTTATAACTTACTTATAATCAGTTACGAAGATTAAATTTTTTATTAGAACAATATGCATTGGAGTATACTTGTTACTTTACAAAATTGGTAGTGAATTAAAAAATTTATACTCAGAATGAATCACGAAATCAATAACATGTAATTAAAGTGACATTAATATTTCATGATTCAATTTGAATCTAGTATTTGAATTTTATGGTTACATTAAATTCTATTTTTATGTTTTTCAGATATGTACTGACAACAATTTTTGTGTAATTTCTACTGATTTGTAACAATGAAGCCAACATTGATTTGGTTGCAAACGAAATAAACAGAGTCGTTATAAATGACATTAAACCTGGATTCACATAAACATAACATAATATATACCATAACAAATTTTAAAGGCTAGTTTTTATTTTGTTCTAAAGGAAAGTATTTTTCTCTGCAAATGAATTCATTTGGGTATTTTTTAGTAATGGAAATTATTTTACTTTCTTTCATTTTGTGTGCAAATTATAAAAAGATTAAGAAAAGAAAGTAAACAAAATCAGTTTTTATTGTTCAAAAATTTTAATGTAAAATAATGGTTTAATATTTGTGTTTATCTAATGTAAGATAATTTCTTATGTCAGAATAATATAAAATGTCATATGGACAATGCTTTATTATGTTTATCTTTATATTACATGAGTTCTAAAACTGTAATACAACTGACACATAATAAAGAACATAGTTTAGCACAGAATACAACTGACACATAATATAGAACATAGTTTAGCACAGAAAAAATATAATTTATTTTTGTGGTTTTATAAATGTCGCACGAAACACAGAAATCAGATCTCAGGCATGCATCAGACTGATTACATATTCAGAGGTTCACGGTCTACTGTTTCATTTTGTTCTTATAATCAGCCTACTTCTTGTCAGAAAAATTGTCAGAATTTTTACTAAACTGATTAATTTTGTTGTCCATTTTTTTTCGTTAAACACGGCGCAATGGAGTACCCTTCCCTCTGGTACAATTTATTTGTACTACCACGAAGTATATCGAACATCGCCGAGTATGTACGAACATAGAGGCAGAAAAGGAACATTGGTCAATTCTAAACCGTGTAGATCTGTTTTATGTTCTGTGTTTCTTATAAATGCATATATCAATTTCTTATGACTTTACCTAGCAGCGGGTACGTTGTCGTAAAATTTACGACAAATGCACAAAATCGCATACCCTATTCTTATGACGCAGTCTCGCTCGCTGAGTTATTAATTTTGACTTTTTTTTAAATTTTAATATAAACAATCGGATGTGTCCAACACATTACGTCCCGTCATTGTAGTAATATATTCTATATAAAAAAATCGGTAGTACATTAAATATTTCGTTTTAAAATTAGTTTGTTCAGAATTTTTTTAATTTTATTGTCAACTGTTAACTGCATTTGTCGTTCTCGCATGGGTTTTTTTGTTTTTATTTAGACAAGACATGACAAGACTGCAAAATCATGTCTTGTCTAGAAATTTCAAGACAAGGCTTGACCAAGTCTAATTAGATTAAAAAGTCTTGTCTAGATATCAAGACTCTAGATAACTTCAAAACTACATTAACCTGCACATACGCTTTAGACAACGACAGGTAATTCTTCGGAAGCCTTCGTTTTCTATTTTATACTTACTGTTTCAGCTCGGATGGAACAAAAGCTTCGTATGGTATATTTATATTTCGAAAATTATATATTTTTAATTAATCTAGTCTTGAAAATTGTCTAGAATTTTCTTGTCTTTATCTAGAGTAAGAAAGTCTTGTCTTGCTTGATATTTCAAGCATGTCTTTTGCTAGTCTTCTCTTGATACTCTAGGCAAGACAAGACAGGAGTCTAGAAAGTCTAGACAACTACTGTCAATTTCGAAATAAATCGATAAATCTCCGAAATTGTGCGACAAAATCGGATGAAACTCAGAAGATTTCACTATACAATATCTAGTTTCAATTTTGAATATAAAACGGGTTTAAGTTTATTTTTTTTTTTGTGCTAAATTATATTCTATGTTCTGTCATTTACAAATCAGCTTTAAATCCAATATAAAAGCCAGTTGATTTGTTTGTTGGTAGAGGGAATACTGTTCGCTTGAAAGAAGCGACGAAGCGAGTGTGAAGCGTAGCCAACGTCGTGGTTGTTGTTTGCCCACCTTAAGAAGCATGATCTCGTATGCGCAATGAAAGCAACTGACAATGGCATCCACGTTGACATAACGCAGTGCTGCATTAGATCAACGCTGACGGACTTGACACTTGCGTGGAAGCTAGCGCGCCGCTTGTGCTGGTACAGTGAGACTTGATCAACTACTTACATAGACTTCCTCCCATTGGCTGACGTAGCGCACTAGACGCGACAAGCGGAGCAGTCGGACCAATGACAGCAGCTTAGCCAGTCGCAGGATCCGCAGCGCTCGGCCAGCGTGAAGGATTTGGAAACTTTCTCCAAAGTCCTGGACACAGATAGGGATATGTCAGTAACGGAAAGGACTCCGTCGAGATTTCGCAGCCGAATCTTACATTTCAACCCGGCTTTACAGAATTCACTTCGGTACATATTACAGTCTGCTATAACATCACACTGAATCGTCATGCTTTATATTTAACAGAAATTACATGCGCCATATTTTAAAAGCAAAAAATGATAAGGGTTAACAATAATTATTAGTTTAATATATCTTTAATCCATTTAAAACTTTAACTATAAATTGTTGCCCAAAATAATTATTATATTGTAAGGTACTAAGAATATTATAAATTTAGTTTTAACTTCTAACTAATTCAATTTGAATCTTTCTCAACATTTTTTATAATAAAATCGTAATTAGGATACAATGGATAACAATCTTTTTGTATAAAATACACAATTGATATTGTTGTCTTTGCTGTCCGAATAATTCTACAAAAAAAAAATTAAATTTAAAAAAATAGTTATGTGTTTATCAAGTAGGTATTAAATATATTTTTTTTATTACGAAAAAACCATAAGAGTAATAAAATAGTTATTTGTGTATCAAGGTTCTAAAAGTAATCTTTTTGGGCCCAAACCGAAGTTTGCAGCCGAGGCAAAGCCGAGGCTACAAATCAGATGAGGCCCAAAAAGAACTTTTAGCCGAGGTGCACACCACATTTTTTAGGCGATTACAACAAGAAATTATGAATTTTCATTCGAAATTAATTTTTGACATCTGTCAAAATTTACTTTACGGCCGCATTTACTTTACGGCCGCATTTACCTTACGGCCGCATTTACTTTACGGCCACTATTTTTACTCGCAAATTCATTACTTTTTTATTAATATTTGTAAAGGAATAGTTAAAATTTTACTTACATTTGTTATTATATTCTAAAATAATTAATCACATTATTATGAACTATGTAAATCAATAATGAACAAACTAGCGGCCAAAATTTTTGACTTTGACAGATGTCAAATAAAAATTAATACTTTAAGGTTGCCAGCAGATACGAAAAACAACAATTTATGTAGCAGCCGCCTAAAAAAATACTTCTTTAATTAAAAACATAAATAAATAGCATCATGTATTTGTAAAACGTTAGCTAGTTATTGCGACGGGAATGGCTATGATAACAAAAGTACTGTCAAAGTGTCAAATATTTGTTTATGTTTTTAATTATTATTTGCACGTGCTTAAACGTGGTCTGCATTAAATCCGATAAATTATTATCAAAGGTAAATAATAGACAAATTCATCAATAGTATTATAATATAATAGGTTTGTTATTTTAGGTAGTGCTAAAATAAACTGCAAAAATATACCTACTATTAAAATATAGGTTAATTCAAATTTGATCGATGAGTCCGTAAAGTCAAAGTTTGACTTTAATAACTATTTTGGCCAACAAAAAAGTAAACTTTTTGTCATTTAGCGTAGTATAATTGTATATCCGTTGCACCTATATTCACAATTCATCATTTAGTACATTCTATAACTAGTGTCAAAAGATCATATAAAGTGTGAGCACAAAAATTTAAGCACAAAGCATTTTTGAACTGCCGAGTGATTGGATTACATGAGTCCTTTTATTAATTTTTTTTTTTAATAACTGTTGTAACTATAATCAGAAATAATTTTTTTATCTACATTTTAATTAATAGTTTAATATAATTTGTGTATATATAAGCAGACTGTAACCTAAGCAATTTAATTAAATTTTATAATTTTTGAGTTCGGCTGCAAAATTTATTAAGTATTAAAAATGCGAACAAAATTACACTAGCTATAATTGGACAAGATTATAACAATGTGAAAATGATTAAGCGAGGTGATCTAGAAATCTAGATCAAAAATTTGGGAGCCAACTGACTAAAATGATTATGATATGAATTATGTTAATTAGTATTGAGTGTACATGATATGGTTGTTGATATTAATAATTATTGAGTGTTTAAGTATAATTGGTTTAAAATGTTAAATACTGTTTGAAGTGACTATTAAAATTTAGTGCTAAAAAGCATTATTACACTACACTGTTAACTAACAGTGGTGTATTTATAATTCAAGTGAAATTAAGCTTAATATCTTGAAATAATCTAGCAAACTTAATTTTAATTTACAGAATGAACAAAAATTGCAGTTTTTATCAAACTAAGCACACTTAAACACTTAACATAATTAAGCAGAAACAGAAACAATTTTAGTTTGACATTTGCCATTTTTTATTCATCTGTTCTGATCAATCCATACATAACGAGCAAGCAGATAAAGTGAATTTCTTCAAATTTGAAACCAAAAGCTAAATTTTACAGCATACCAATTCATAATAAGAATTTGAATAAGGGTTTAAAATGCAAGCAAAGTCCACTTTCAGGTACAAACTTAAGAAGCAGCGTTTAAATAAATTAAAACTACTAACATTTTAATTAAAGTAGACATATTAATTAAACAAAGTTCAGTTAGAAGTTTTATTTTGTAAACACGGCTTAATTCTAAACTTGCACCGTTTAAGTGGATCAGAGACTAACTACGGAAGTGCGAAATAAGAAACATGATTACCTTATGAAACTTTGTGAAGGTAAAAAGAAACAAAACAATTTTAAATCTAGTTCCATAATTTAGTAGAAACTTAATTAATAGTACACCAATTAGACTAACACAAAGAATTAATACAAATATCAGTTTCGCTTTTGCTGCAAACTGTAAATCCTTAAAACTGTTAAAACATTTATAAATACAAAATGGTGGTGCAATCCAATGAGGTTATGTCTTGTCAAATTAACCTCCAAATTCACTTACAAATATTCTCTAAACATAAATAATGGCTACCTGGTAGAATTTGTTTTACGATTTGAAGAAAACAATAAAGTTTCCCGCTCGGAAAGAAAAAGAAAGAGATTTAAAATCAATACTTTATGTTTAAAGAAGAAGCAGGCATCTCGAAAATATTTACTTTGCTACGTCTTCCAGGCGCCGGAATAGTAGTTCTGTCTCAAGAGCATTAAAGGGTAATATGAACTATTTGCCGCAAATATTTTATCGTGGATTCACACAAGGCCACCTTTTGACACAATTCACAAAAAAACCAATTTTAACAGCTAGTATTTACTGCTATTCTTAGTGGAAAATACTTTAAAATTCATTATTACAGGGCAGCAAATTTTTAATTTAAATTTAATTTTTAACAATTATATAGTTCGTTCACATAATCAATATATTATTACGTATATAAAATAAAAAGTTTATGACATTTTTAGCTGTTTTGACCAGTGAACATGAAACGGTGTTCCCAATGAATAACATGTTAAAGTGTAATAATTAATTGATTACTTATATAAAAGCTCAAATATCTCTACGTATTTTCTATGAGAATACGATTTATTTCATTTTTTTTTTGATTGAAAACAAATAAAATATTCTTTTTTAATCACATAATATGCATTAGGAAAGTATAAACTATCATTTGTTTTGATCCCACTTGGTTTATCAATCTTTATAAACATTCAAATAAAATAAATCGGTATTTGAATTTATTAAATAATAAAATTATAATCCTAAATTACGACTATTTACAAATAACAATAATTTTATTACAAATGTCGCTTATGTGAACGCAGTACTAACTTTTGTTTAATAACAAATCAAAATCAATCATTATTTACATCAAAATTTTATAAACGAAGAAATCTTGGTTTACTATTTTTAAAGATTTTGTTGTTCCGAGTACTTTTGAAGTAAGTTACACTAGAATTATATAATTTGTTATAAAGTGATACAAATTATATAAAATGTGTTTGTCGAATATGCAAATACTAAACTTTTATGCTGATATTTTCCATAATAGTAACTTTTTGAAGTTTTAATAGGTAACAGTAAAATTTATTACGTTTCCTTTATATTATTAAATTTGTTCTTCAATAGATTCTTTTATTGTCAGTGGTTTTAAAATTTTTGCAACAAAATTGCATTGTTTGTATATAACAGTGATATTAATTTATTTTCTTCTCTTTTATTTTTTAAAAAAGGTTATATTATTATTTTGTTAACAAAAAGTATCTTTTATTGATGAATATTTCCGAAAGTATAAAAACTTTAATTAACATTCCCGTTAATGATCTATTTCAATTTCGTCGGCAGTATTATAATTTAGTGCGAACTTTTTCCGAATATTTTTTCGAAATTCGCAACAACTAGCAAGGTCAGGTTTTGCGAGATAAAAGTTTTTTGTTAATTTGGCCCAGAAGATAATTTTACCTGTTCTCGTTAGGGTGCTTTATTATAAGAAAAAGTCCTAGTTTTTCCTTTGGTCATTACGGCTAGATGAGCATCTATTTTTAAAACTAGGTTATATTCCGCATAGATTAGAATAGTGTCTTTATCTTAATCCATTTTTATGTAGCAGATGTAACGCAAAATATTTTCTTGAACTCTCGGTCTATTTCAAAGGAAAACATCTTAGGTCATGGCCTCAAATATTAGCATGCAAGTTTATTTCGGTCACGTAATACGAGTATGTCGATATAGGAATAAATATGTTAGATGGTTTGTAATAAGTGTTATGATAATGTCATCTATTTATAAGTTCAATAAAACTGAAGAGTAAATATTAATATATCAAAATTTATATGAACATTTAAAAGGCGTATTTTTATTTATACTTATAGAACACTAAATATGTATAAAATAAATGATAGTTTTAAAACGAAATAATAATTATTAATTTATCAAAAATTATATGATATAATAAGATTAAAGAATATTTTTATTTCCTTAGCAAAAACTGTTAGAGCTTGAAGTATAGTACCTAGTACTTTCGGTTCTTCAATTTTTAGCAAAAACTAGTAAGCATTTCAAATCAATATCCAAATCTTGTATACCAATATTCAATTTTTTTGGTTTCCAGTAAATGATATTTCGTTTCTCCCGTAATTCGCAAACAACTGATATTTTTGGAAAAATGTTGATTGTAGGGAGCAAATTGAAATTAAAGTATGGAAACTATTTTTAATATATGAGTAAATTTATTTCGCTTTTTCCTGAGGTATACTATTTATTTAAATGAGTGCACTAGTTTTTTATTTTTCCTTAATTCCTACATTCCTTTGTTTACTTTAAATGTGTTATTTTCTCCGTCATTAATTAACCTAACTTTCTCGACATAACCTCTCCACCATTTTGCTTTCAACTAACACCACCTAGTGATACAATAACGTCGGCTACGATCTCATTCAAGAATTAACGAACTGGAAGAGACTCACCTGGTTGAATATGAGGAAGATGTAATCGAGGGGAATGGAAGAGATGAGATCGAGAAAAAACCAAGTTCGCAAATAGTGCTTTGCGATGAGCTTCGGGTCCAGGATCACTTGCTCGGCGTTGTCTTGCTGCATGATGCCTGAAACAACAAGTGACGGAGTTAGTGTTATCCTTCCTTCTTGATAACATTAATAAGGTGGAACGTGTTGTTGCTAGATTTGCATAATAAAGCTCGATGTTATAATAAGGGCAATACTCAAGGTTGTCGTAAATTTCAACAAAGGTATATTGGATGCTACAAATGGAATAGTGCACTTTATTAGGGTCATAAAATGAGAAAAATATGCTACTCACAAACTTAAATAAACTTATATCATTTTTATATCACATAAAATCATTTATGAAAGCTAATATAAAGTATAAAATATAAACTAAAAATTGTTAGTTTCATCTTTGCTATGTATGAGAACCTTAAATGCGTTTTAATCATAGTCGAAATACAAAATAGTATTGTGCAACAAGAGCAGAACATCTCATGAGGTGTGAAGTTTTTGACACAATACGATGTCGGGTGCTGGAATTACACAAGGTGGGAAATGGGTGATTCTGTCTTTTTGGGAAAATACTTTTTCTACGACCACATAAGATACCCTCACAAAGAGTACCTTCACGCATGCGCATTGTTGGCAATTACTGTGGGAAATAATATTTCCCATATTGCACATGTGTACTATTGGCAAATACTGTGAGAAATGATTTCTCACACTTTAACCCATGATTGTGGGAAATATGCAACTTTCAAGCTTTATGTAGTGTGAGAAAAGTGCCATTTACCATATGGATTTCGTTTAGAGATCATTTATTGTTTTGAAAAATCATTTTTATTTTCCAATCATGAAACACAATTATTTTTGAGTTATAAAGGTGGATTGCTCTTTTTATATTGTCAATAAGATTTATATAAATATTAAGTATAACATAAAATGTAAGAAATTTGATATATTTAATCTAGCATCGTGTTTGCGTATTACTTTACAGTAGAGTCTCTTTATAACGGATTAATGCGGGTGAGGTGATTTATATTTGCATACGTCAGTGTTGCAATCAAGATTGGTGACACTTGGATTTAAACGTGTGTAACATTAATAATTAATAAAATGTAAAGTACATTATATCGAGATTTTATTGCGAACAATAAACATTATTTGTATAATCTCAATATATGAAGACAGACAATTGTAACTATTTGTTTAATAGTACATTTTTTTAGTAGTGAAATATATGTTTGTGAGCAATTTTTTTTAAGAAAAAAAAACCTATTAATATAATTAAAAAACCTATTTTTGAATGTCAAGTATAAATAAACATAAATTAATTGTTCCATAATTAGATATATTTAATTATAAATATTTCACAAATATACCATTTTAAACATTATATAATTAATTTTAAATAATTTTAAATTTGTAAACAATTTATCATTTCATAATTATGCATTCAAATTTAAAATAAGTAGGTAATTAATTTTCCGATAATATTAATAATAAAAAATTGCATAATTAATGTTATATGTGTTTTTCAAATGTTTTATTAAACTTGTAAGGTTTGTGTTCAATTTAAAATAAAAGATATGCTTATCGTTTAATTATACAGGATGCAACGAAATGCGGAAGAAAATATGTACATAACAGTTGTGACAATTAATTAAATGTCTTTATAGAAGAATTTATATTTTGGTTATTTTGGTATATTATTTAAGAAAATAATTTAAATTCAAGTTATATATAGTCAGTCATCCTTCTACCCTCAGGTGTAGGATCAAGTTAAATAATATTAAAATCGAGACAATAAAAATTATAATCAGTGATACTTCATTAAACTGTCACACATATTTTCTTTTATTTACATGGCTGTCTGTTTTTAATGAAAATGTTACCTTTTATATTTAATAAATTTCATACAGCAGACATGCTGTTGAATCAAATATGATCCTGTCTGATGTAGAATTTATTTTTGAACAACTTTGTACTTTTGTAGTTTTGTTCTAAAATCAGTAGAGAGAATTTTTTTAAATCCCATGTTAAAAAAGTCCTTTATTCCGCGTTTCGTCGCACACACTGTATAATTCTCTTTCTAATTACATAATTAAACTTTCAACAAATTTGCGAAAATATTCTATATAATATATAAACAAATCATATCTTACAGCATTATCGTATGTTTTTACGCTGGAGATTTTTAAATTTCAAGTTCACATAACATCATCATTTCGAAGAAATGAAGAAAGTGTTTTAATACGCAAAGCACGTGCTTGTTATTAACATGAAGATCATATCATTTGCTTTATAAATTAGTATGTCTACAAAAACTTGGCGTTAAATACGAATATGATTTTATTGAGTAAATTAAATTAATGTGACTTACAAGATCACATTAATTGCCATGAACTCAGCCTCTGTCACGATGACCGTACATAATTTTCTAATAGAGCATTTACTGCCCTCAACCTATTTAGTTTTTTGCGACAAATTAACCTTCAAATTAAGTTCGCACACCAACGCTACTTAACCTCAAAAAGAAATTACTTTTTCGCCCGTTGTATAATTGTTCAAAACCATTATACTCTATTTTTATTAATAGGAAATAAAAAATGCAATATTTATACCATAATGTACATATTAATTAATACTTTTGAATAAGAAATAATTTTATGATTATGATGTACTTCTTGAAAAACCAGGTCTTTCGGATTCGAATCCTAAAGAGGAAAATATCTGTATCTTTTTAATTCCATTGAATCATTCTAATGGGATACGTCATTTTTTAATTGATAAATAATATTAAAATTGTAATAACTGAACTTTTTTCTATTTTATTATAATATATTCGCAAATAAAATTAAAATACATGTTTTTTAATGAAAGCTGGATGGTTAAACAGTCCTATACCATTAACTAAAAATTGTAATTAAATACTCACTGACAATACATAAGATCTGAATATTTCAGCAATTTAAAGTGAAATTTGTTTAAAAATGAAAGTATGTTTTTGATCTTGACCTATTAAGATAGATAATATATCGAAGTCAATAATCTAGACCTAGATGAATTCATTTATTTTTCTGAAATCAAAATCCTTGTAAATTTTAATAGGAATTTGGGAATCTTTGCATCGAAATAAAATAAAATAATAAGAATATACCTAGTAATAATTTTTGTACTTGGAATATTATTGTTACTTGTTGAATTCAATTATTCTGTGAAATAAAAAGAAAGTTCCCGGTAAATGGTTTCTTTGAAAGTTACAAAGCAGCAGTAGTTGAAGACAGGTGAATATATGAATGCTACTCCCGTGTCTATTGCAGAGTTAGTTGCAATTTAAAGTTTGATGGATCGATATTTAATATGGATTGCAAGTGTTCGCAAAGTGTCATGTGACGGCTTACCTGTGCGAAAATTGACGACAATATCAATAAGAAATATGGTGTCTGAAAGGCAGTTGAAGGCGATCCAACGGGTGCTCAAGTCATCGTTGAAGAAAGAAATGGCAACGGGAAGAATGATGAGGTTTGCGACTAGCAGCAGTAACATGCACAAGTCCCAGTAGAATCTGTAACAGAAAGCCCCATTAGTTCCCGCCACGAAAGATTGATGCTGGGAAATATTATTCATCACAAACATATCCTTCTATTACAGCAAATGCTGCTTTATACAACTCTATATAATTGGATGACAACAAATAGATCAGTTATACCGAATCAACACTACCTTTGAAATTTATACTCATTTAATTCTTATTGTAACGGGCATGACTCACTGCTGATGACTCAACACGAACTGTCTGGTCAGGTAGTTTCGCTACATACGTCAAGTGAGATAAGAGCGACGCCACTATTGTTCGGGAATTTGATAGAGTCCGGAAGACTCTAGAAGGTTCGAGATTAATTATCCGTAGGTATAAAGTATCGCAACCTGGAAAAAATGCAATCAGTTGAGAGTAAAGGAGAGAGTAGAGAGTTAGCCGAGTAGAGCAAAGTAAAGTGAATTGAGACTGAATTACTGAATTCGTACAATACACATAAAGGCTAATAGTAAGTTATCCAAAAGTCCAAATCAACAATGTTTGATATTGATCTAGTGTTCATTTCCTGTGATATTTGTCCATATTTTTATTATTCTTTAATATGTAATCTTTTGTTTAACAAAACATTTATTATTATTATACATATTTATTTTTTTAAGTAAAAGTATATATACTCATAATCTCGTATAGTATTATTGATGGTCCGTGGGATAAAAATTAAATATTTTATTGATACGCGTTACAATTTGGTTGAAGTACACTGTTTAAAAAACCAATCAGAAAGCTTGTGAAAATTTTCTAATCCGATATTTCCCTTTCATTATTTTTAAAATTTTTGAACACACATCTATCATATATGTACCTACAGGTGTAGATGTTTCTGTTAAATCAATTGTAAAATATCATTTTGTACCATCAGATATTTTTTAACATTAGTCGATTTGATTTCCGAGGTACAAACTAGTAATCGGTCAGTGATAAAAATAAATTGTTAGTTAATAATATAGCAACCATCAAGGTTACTTTAAAACTAACAAATTTTATCAAATAAAAATTTTCATGTATTTCTAAAATCATTCTCAACCGACACAACTGCAGGATTTATTCCGCATTGCATTTTATTTTCATATTCTCCTATTTGTGCAACAATATGACTTAGCTACTTAGTTTCAAACGGCATTGACAACTCTGTCCTTCGTTTACTGAAGCCATTGACATTGACTTTAAATTACCTACATAAATTATTCTTTATTGCACTTAATATTGAATAGAACATTAATTATTTAACACTCAGTAATGTAATTCCATGAGTTAAGTGTCAAGAATGTTATGATCCCAAGACACAGCGATAAAAAGTGTAATTATACTCCTGCTAACTTTATCCGTAATCGCAGGAAGCAGGAATGAGATACTCCTGATAAAATATGTGCGGGACCTGGCAGACAGGTCAGGACGTGAAGGCAAATACATTACTTTAAATTTACTGCTTACTCCGCATCTTTATCTTATGGCTGATTGCAATTAAATCAAGTTACATCTAAATTTACAATGAAATATTTGCACTTGCATTCCTTGCTTTACAAAAGCCATAATTTAGATAAAAGTTATGTAATATTTGTTGTGCTAATATTAACTATTATAATCAGGGGCGCCGCGACCTATTGTGCAATGTGTGCATTGCACGCAGGCGGCCAAATTTTGGGGGCGGCCAAATTTTCATTTAAAAAAAACGTTTAAAAAATATTTAATTTATTGTATTTATACAAAATATATATATGTATATGAAACATCAATTATTATATTTTTATTTGATGAAAATGAAAAGAATGATGGCACGTTCCAAACGTGTGTCGCTGAGCTGAACTGTCCTGTTAATCAACCAGCGTTTTTCTTCGTTAGTTTTATTTATTTATAATAATTGATCATAAATGATGTTTTGGTAACGTAAAGACACCACAAATCTTTGCCGACACAACGATCCGCCACTCCCTGGTACTATCAGTTGCCGCACCGCCGCCCGTGTTATTAAAATTGTATAAACAAAGCAATTTGTGTGTGGTCTTAACATTGGTAATGTACGAAAATACACGATCAAAACAAAACTCATCTTCGTTACATCGCTTAGTCAACTTCACATGCAGATGAGTGACAACAACTAAATTACACACTATATACTACTATATAAATAATATACAATAATAAACTATATATAGTTTTTTATTGTCTAGTGTTAGTTAATACAAAATAATTTTCAAAAAATGTCTGACAGAAAAACGAAACGTTTATCTGGTGCCAAATATAGACAACAAAAACTTCGAAAAATTGAAGAACAAAAACAATTAAAAGGATCACTAGATAAATTTTTTATAACTGAAAATAATGAATCTACAGATTGTGCTAATACTAGTGCTAGTGTAGTTTTTAGTGCTGATGTGCCTGTTCCTTCGACATCGCAAGGAATACAAGTCAATGAAATTGTGCTTCCTGCAGAAAAAAATGTTCAGGAAAAAGACCAAGTTTTATCATTCGAAACTGATACTGCTGACAGCTTAGATAATGTACAATTCGTATTGAAATCAAATGATCCTGGTAAGTGGCCGGAAAAATTAAGTAATCAAGATATTCAGTTATAGAACGAATTATATTAGTAATTAAATATCCGTCCCGACAATGCCTTGCTTTTAGAGGACCTTCGAAGCGTCACTTTGATACTAAAAAAACAATGGAAATTTTTTACAATTAATTCAAACAATTTCAAAATTTGATACAATTATGGCAGAACACCTTCGTCGAATTCAGCATTCTAATTATAAAAATTTGCCTCATTACATTGGATCCGATATTCAAAATGAAATCATTTTATTAATAGCCACTGAAATAGAAAGTACTATACTTAAAATGGTGGGGAAATCCAAATATTTTTCTATAATATTAGATTGTACGCCAGACGTTTCTCACACAGAACAAATAACAATTATTATTCGTTTTGTTTCTTGTACAGCTCCAGTACAAATACATGAACATTTTCTCGGGTTTTGCCCCATAACAGATACAACTGGAGAGGGACTTTGTAATTTTGTCCTTAAAAAATTTGAAGAACTAAAACTTGACATAAAAGACTTAAGAGGACAAGGTTATGACAATGGGGCAAATATGAAAGGAAAACGGAATGGCCTTCAAAAAAAAAAATACTAGATTTAAATCCTAGAGCTTTTTTTGTACCGTGTTCAGCTCACAGCCTCAATTTAGTTGTAAATGATGCTGCAAAAATTTCTTTTGAAACCGTAAATTTTTTTAATCTTGTTCAGGAGTTATATGTATTTTTCTCAGCATCTAATTACAGATGGAACATTTTAACAAATAAATTGCCAAAATTCACCTTAAAACCTTTATCAGAAACACGATGGGAAAGTCGAATAGATGCCATAATTCCTCTTAAAACACAAATTGGTGAAATATACGATGCATTGGTAGAAATAAGTGAAGACGAAATGAAAGACATGAATACCAGAACTATGGCGAATGCACTTGGTACAAAAATAAAATCATTTAAATTTATATGTTCCATCGTTATATGGCACAATATATTAAACCGAATCAATATAGTAAGTAAATTGTTACAAAAGCCTAAATTGAACATTCAGTCTGCATTGGAAGCGTTAGAACAAGTTCGAAAATATTTTGTCGAATTTAGATCTGATGAAAGTTTTGCTAGTATACTTCTGGAAGCAAGAGAACTGGCTTCTGTTATTGATGCAGATCTACAATTTCCTAAAACAGATACATCTAGGATTAGAAAAAGAAAACGTATTTTTGATTACGAACATGTTGATGAAAGTATTCCAGATCCTGAAAACAATTTTAAAATATACTTTTTCTTTTCCATAATTGATACTACAATAAACGCATTACAGGATAGATTTGAGATGTTAAAAGAACATACGGACATGTTTAAAATTTTATATAATATTGGCAGCATAAAAAATATTAAGAACGAAGAATTACGAAAACATTGCACAGATTTGCAATCAAAACTGACGGATCCAACTGATGAACAATCAGATATAAATGGAAAGGAGCTATATGAAGAAATACGAGCAATTGAAATTTATTTAAAACCCGACATGAGTCCCACAGACGTATTGGAATATATTTACGATAATAATTTATCATCAACTTGTTCCAACCTCCTAATTGTACACCGTATTTTTTTAACTCTTCCTGTGTCAGTGGCTAGCGGCGAACGTTCGTTTTCAAAGTTAAAATTAATAAAAACATATTTGCGATCAACTATGGCACAAGAAAGACTTTCAGCCCTGGCGATGATATCTATAGAACATGAAATAAGTGACTCATTAGATTTAGAATTGTTAATAAAGAAATTTGCTTCGCTAAAAGCAAGAAAGAAAGTATTTTAATTTTATTTTTGGTTTTAAATAAACGTATTTAGTAGTAAGTTAATGGTTTTCTTTAAAACCCTATATAGTTAAAATGTGTTTTATATTCGCATTTGTAGCATAAAATGTATACACAAGCAGAAAATTTGGTAAGTAAAAATTTTAGATTAAATGATTATATTTATTTTTGCTTTATTTTAGAAAAAAAAAATACAAGGGCGGCATTTTTATTTCTGCACGCAGGCGGCCGCAACCCTCGCGGCGGCCCTGATTATAATATATGTATTTTAATAAACATCTACTTATTTACTTAAATATTATTTTCTTTATATTAAGTAAGTTATTTATGTAATTATTAGCATTTCATTTATCCTATAAGTAAGTAAAGGATGGGTAACCTTCCTACTTCAAATAGATAATTGTGAAGGAAAAACATGTCGTAAAAGGGTGCGGATAGTCGCAAAAGGAGCAGATAGTGAGGAAGTTATATTTATAATTCCTCTCAATTGCATGAGGTCCAAAAAGAAGAGAATTTTTGCCGTGGAAAATTACTTTTTGAATTTCGTACTCGCTACCAAATCCTCTTCGGGGTTTAGTTGCCAATTGAAAGTCTGTTCTATTGAGGGTTGACAACTTTAAGGAAACAGAAAGCGTTTTTATGAAAAGAAATTGGCGACAACGGATCTCTCAAACTACTTTATTATGAGGGGAATCGCGCATTACTGTGCATTCTGTTTGATATGTCATCATGATCCAAGAGTTTTTGTTCCAGCTCTTGAAGAATTTAATGGAAGAAATATCCAACAGGATTGAACCACAGATCACACAGCTTGAAATTTAATGGCTATTTTGAGGGAGATTTTTCCCGGCTAACTGACCTCTGTAATGTAACATTTTGAGGCCACACGCTCGCCAGATTTAACGCCCTGTGACTATTTCTTGTAGGGACATCTAAAGACTGAATTGTTTAATTATCATACTAGAACCCTACAAACTCTGGAGGATGCAATCCGCTTGAAAATATCACATATATGAAAAGATATAAAATGTTTCTACTATTTTTTTTAGTTCACCTTTAAAACTAGGGAGGTTACTTAGCCCCAATCTGTACAAAACAATCTAATTTAAATTACATATTTTCATTATAAATTTTATTATTATATATTCGTGAAATATAATGAATTTAGGTAAAGCTATTTTTGTTCAGTTATTACTTAATTAATGTTTAAGTCAATAAATTATCTAATCAAATTGCAATTAATTTGAATGATAAATTATTTGTTATACAAAAGTAAAGATAAAATTATTATTCATAAGTAATGTACGACAAATTCTAAGAAATTAATATGACCTTTACTATAATTAAAATTTAAATAATTATTTTATTTCACTAGCGATTTAGATAACTTCTGACACCTTAAACATGATACATCTGTTTGCTTTCCATTTTTGAGAAACTATTCGTATTTACACTTGCAAATTTCTAGGAAGCTGTTCATTTGAAAGACAAATATATTTGCTGGTTATAGCTATTGATTTATGATCAATTACATAACCTTGAATCCTTTAGGTTGATCAAATAATTCTCGGTTTCACTAAAGTCACCAAATATTTGGATAGGCCGGCCAAATATATAAATATCAAATTTCATTTACTGAAAGAGGAAAAGATTTAACGATATTCCATTACATCGGGCTTTTTGTGTAATTTGTTGGAAGAAAAATCTATTGATAATTGAATAAAACATTATGTTTTCATGAGAAATTTAATGTTAACATTAAAAAATAATTAAGCTATTTGCTTTTCTCTTATGCATAGAAAATGTCCAATATTCATTGAGTAATTTATAAATAATCATTGTTTGACCAGAGGAATTATGTTATTAAAACTAGTAGCAAAAATCGAAACGAATTTAATTTAAACAAATTATGAAAAAAAATCAAGATTTTAATGTAGCAAACTATGTCATGAAAAAATTGTCATTAAGATTATGTGTCTTACTAAATATAACGTAATGCACTTTATATTGATCTGTATTTTGTAAGCGTGCCAAGTACGATTGAAAAGGATCAGTAAAGCATTTTTGCAGCTCTGAAGTAAATCCTGAAAGAACCTGAAGTTATCAGCTTTGCGAGAATTATTTAGAAAATTAATTTACAGTTTAGGTGCGAAGTAATCCGAACAAATAAAAATGAAAGAAGGAAAAACAAACTGCGTCCTGAGATTCTGTATAATTCCATTTCGATTAACTTTTTTCGCAAACGATCGGACCCTGGTGTCTGTGGTGAGTTCGGGCGACACAGAAATACACTTAAATGAAAATCAAACACGTACATTGAACGAACGCGCCTGGAGTAGGAACTTTTGCTTGCCAGGCGAAGTTACACGGAAATGGTCTCTTCTAAAGCTGATTTCTCTGCCGCATTTGTATCTTGCATGTTGTTGACAAAAATACCAATACTGACAAGATTAATGATTGCTTCACTCTTTTATTTTGTCAGGTTTTCTAAACATGTGTTGGAAATAAATATTCATTCAGGATCATATACTAGATTAATTAACAAACTGTTTTTGTTGTTAATATCACGCAATTTTTATGAAGATTAATCATGTTATATTCAAATAAATATCTATTTTTAGTCAATTTTAAAAGACGAAGTATTCAAATAAATTACCTGGATACCTTTTCCATCACTCAATGACATAATTATAAGAAAACAAGTTTATTTAATTCAAATAAATGCTACAATAAAAAATTGAAATACACAAACTTTAAGTAGAGAATTATAGGTAGTATAATTTAATAGATAAAGATTCGTTGATTTCAAAACATTAAATAGAATTTGCTTAATTTTTGCCCTCAAAGTTGTACTTCAACAAAGTCCTTTTCAATGGCCCATCTTACGAACAAACTTTTTAATAAAATCGCTTTTAGGAAGCTTGCTTTTACATTACAATCTTATGAGGCCAGACGTCATTTTTAACTAAAGCGCTCTATAAAAGTAAGCTCATAATATGGGCCAATGAGTTTACCTTTTCGAGTCTGTGAGAAATATTATACAAATAAATATTTTCTCCATATATATATATGTATGTTCTTTGGAACGATTATTCTAAAGAATACATACATATGTGAATCAAATGGTAAAGTCGTTGAGATTGTATCCCTATCAATTTTTCAATATTCTCAAAATCACACTTTTTTGAGGTTCAACTTTGGCTGTAAATTTCTTAGAAACGAAAATGTAATTGAAAGTTACAATTATGTTCCCATTTATTTACAATTAATTATTTATCATCGAATTTCTGTGACGTCACAAGCGAGACTAGAAGGGATGGTGAGACCTGACTTCTTGAACGTATGTCATAGGTTGAGGCAAAACTCCCTGTTGCCATGGGATCTCAGTACGTGCTGCTGCAAGTAAACTAACGTGCTTCGTGAACTTTTATGACGTCATGTATTAAAAATTTGATTTTTTGAGAAATCTAGGCATCTTTAACTGAAATATAATATAGAATATAATTTTTGAAGACAATTTTAATAATAAAAAATCACTAAACTTCCTCATTGCAGTTTATTTGAAAATCAGCATTATGTATCATCTACCAATGTCTATTATTTTCAAAAATCAAAATATTCTATCCAAATATTGATATGTATGATAGGTACTTTTGGAATAATTCAATGATATAAGCACAATTCTTCGTTTTAGCTTACAAATGATTTTTAAAGTCAATTTAGAAATAAAAATAAAACTAAGTTCTTATAAGAGGAACTATTTAATAAAATAATGATTTGAATCTTTTGTGCAGCATGGGGAAGACAGCTTTTTACATTCAAAGCATATTACAAAGCAGCTTTGCAATTTCCTTGAAATTAATAAGACTTACGTACGGAGACTTGCAGAAAAGCAGGTGAAAATGAAGGACAAAACGCTTAAAAATACAAAACTTTATAATGAAACAAAATTACATTTGTTAGACATGAATTTTGTGCTTATGAAACGATAAAACCTCGTTGACAAGTGCTCCACAAAATGAAAAGTCGTTATTCGAATCCGCATCTCGACACTTGATTTCTTCAGGCGTCTTTCAAAACGCAGGAATATTTTTCTACTTGACCTACTTGAGTCAAGACTTAATTGTCAGTTGTCGAAGCTTAGGCTTTGTTGGTACCACATGGCCCAGGATCGCGTGCACTTATATTCCTCCCCAATCGATGTTTTATCTGAATATGGTTTATAAATAGGCTTGAATAACAAAAAGGTTATAATGTTTTGTGTACTCAAATACATCCGTTTATTGCGTAGTAATATTCGGTATCGAAATTCGTAAATACATACCATTGCAAATATGCAACGAAAATAGTTTATATCTGGGAATATAATACTTACTCAAATATGTTTACACATATGCATGGTACATATGGTATGCTGTATTTCAATTTGCTAGATAAAAGTATTATAAAAATTATCCCACAGAACAACAAGCTGTAGATATGACAAATCAAATATAATTTCAACTTATAATAATTACTAATGTGGTCTGCCAAACGTTTTCAAAAATATTTGCTTTCATTGAAACAAACATGCTGTATTAAATTTTATCTTTAAATTGAATAAATCACAATGTGCTATGAAGTATAACTCTTATCTATTATTGAATTATCATTAAAAGCAAATTACTTAATTAATTAATATTTTTTATTTAAAAAAATAAATACAAATTCGCTATATTTTTTTTCAAAAATCAAGTGAATTGTTTATATATCCTTATGTTATGTTACCAACATAAAAACTTAGTACATAAAATTTTAGGTAGTAATAATATTTCTTTAATAAATTAAAAATGTCATCGGCGCAAAAAATCTTGTATATCACACGCTCCGAAACTATTTTGCGAGATATGCTATTTGAGTTTCAATATAAACTAGCTCTTGCAAAAGTTCAGTTTCTGGACTAACGATACAAGATTGCTTTAAATGTAATCCGTTCCTATGGTAATTTGCAATACTATGTATATATTATTAGACATAGAGGAACACAAGATCAATTGGAATTCTAACTAACATAGTTCCAATTTGCCGGTTCTCATTTATTAATTAAATGTTGCATTCTGCTTAAATGGATGTTAGTGAGGATAATATGAAAGTTATCTATTATCTAATTATTTATTAATTAATATCTAATTCAGAGAGGACAAATAACTCTGACATAAAAAGATATCATTCATTTCTGTTTAAAAATTTGAAATAATCTCATGCAGATCTTTTAATATAATATATAAAACCATAATTTTTAACCCATTCTAATTTTGACTGATCTACCTACCAGTTAAGCTATATAATAGTATAATTATGTACCGGAAACCTATTTAGATAAAAGTACGAAAATTTAAAAATAACATAAATAAATTATAAGAAAGGAGGTGTAACAGTATGAGAATTAGGCCTTGCTTGCCATCTTGTTTGGAGTACTGCATTCCTTCTTATCACATTTAAATGACATTGATTTAAAAAAAAATATTGATTTAAATCACTTGTTCTATAATTGTTATTTACATTCCAGATTTACGAAATTGGGGCAACAAGCGTGTAAGAAATATTACCATGTGGCAATACTTTCAAGAACTATTAAATCTATTTAACTTCGTCGGTAAAACGACTTCGCTGATATATTATTTTGATTTGATAAGGTAGAAATTTTTGTACTAATGTGCGATTTTTTCAAATTTTTTTGATATGTGTTACAGTAAAATCCGGTTATAGCGATATCGACGGGGTCCCAAAATTTTCATCGTTGTAGTCGGAAATAGCTATAACCGATAAAAGTAACTAGAAGGAGCGATTTAAATTTCAGCCTCCAAAACTGACGCTTTTGCTTGGCTAAGTTTAGAACTTATCTACATACTTGTTGATGTTAAATAAATCAGTTTTTTAAGAATCAATAGTAAATAATAATAAAACTATAAAACTTATCGCTAGTGATCCTCGTAGTTAAAATACAGAGTATAATGACTAGAAAATCCAAAATGAAATAAAATAATAAAAGTCTGCAATGATCTTCGATGGGAAATTTTTATTCCAGGCGGGTACGTTCTATGATTTTGTAATAATAGGCTTTAAATGATGTACAAACGAGAATTGTACATAAGTGGAAGTATGTGTGCGGAATAAGGCTATGGGAGTTAACAGAATGGCGTATGAATGTAGTATGAATGGAAGTAGATGTTAGGGTGGAGATGTGAAATGAATGAGAGGCTATGCAGCATGTTCGTATGATGAATGGGAAAGTGTTCCCGTCAACTGCGAAAGGTATGGGCTCGTACAATTACATGGCCGCCCGAAATAGAATTCATAACATCCTGCTGCATTTATCAATTAAAATTCCAACAAGCTTTTGACTGATGCAATTTTTGCATTATGATAAAAACTTATAAATAAACTCCCACCTACCAACATCAAAGCGGTTAAATTTAAATATTTTAACAACTGTTCCGAAGTTTTTAAACACTTGTAGTCAAATGTTGATTCATGCAGCAAAGTAAATACTAAATCTATCAGGAATCTATCAGTGGCACAATATTTCTAGAAGAAACATTTCTTCAAGTATAGTAGACACTTCAAGAAACCAACTTATAACTTATATAAAGACATACAGTGGTATTCTACTGTCACTGTTAAATTTAAAGATCGTCTCTAACTGAATTTAGAGGTGATCTCTAAGAAAAACCTATTCTACAGTCAAATTTTATCGTTGTTAGCGCTAACATTGTTTTGTAATACTAGAATAACATCACCTATAAAAACTAACAGTCACCTCTAGCTAGAGATCGTCTCTAAGCAACTTTAACAGTGACTGTATAATACCACTAATACAGTTTGTAATATCATCTTCCAGTAGCTCTTTAACATATTTTATTTGATTAAAAGTTGAAGTTGAGAATCGAACCTAAGATTTCACACTAGACTCAATCTGATTCGGAACACTATAAGCGATAAGATACCGCTGCCCGTAATAGTTACATGTATCACTAGTCCAGAAACTGAACTTCTACGAGAGCGAGTTTATATTGACAGTCCTCGCTTTCAGCTAAGGCAAATGCGAAATCTCGCAAGCAGACAGTTTGAGACGATTTTGAGTTCTGTAATACTAGTCATATCGGACGGATGCGCGGAATAATTATTTGTGTACCAAGCGAGCAAAATGCTATACATTGTCGCACATGCATAAACATTATTTTTCACTGCTTTAAATATAAAAATAAAAAGATTTAATGATATAAGTAAAGTATTCTAATATGTTTTTTTTGCTACTAATAATTTAATTTCCAAATAAATAAATACTTAATTTTCTTTCACTATGATTTAATATAATATTGATTTTGGTTTCAAAATTTTGACTAGAAACTAATCTACATACGAAGTATATGGCGGTCATCCACAAAATATCAGTTATAGTTATGCGTTTGTGTGCAATTAATTCACAATAGATCACTTTTGATTACATTTCTACTATAATAAATTTAACGCAACGTACTTTACCACATATTAGTGTTTTTAGAAAAGACATGTTTTGCACATCGAAAACAATGTAGAAATGTCAAGTTTATTTGACGTTGTAGGAAAAATATATTCCTATCCATAATTTTAAATTTTCGAATTTATCAGTTTTCTTAATAATTTATTAAATTATTGTGTTCTGTTGTTTTTTGTTTCTTCATTTTTTATTTTCATTTATTTTTACTATAAAAGACAAATAAATGAAGAGGTTGAAATTGCCATTTCTGAAATTCAAATATGATTGTATGAACAACAAATACGTAGGATTTGAGAAAGTTTCAGAGAGTTTTTTAATAACTGAAAACTCCTTAAATAATTTCCGTTTTTATTCATTAGTGCCGAAATTAATGTATGTCCGGTACACCCTCAATGAATATTTCTAATTAAAATGGCAGCCAAGGTGCTATTCAATCAATAATTTTAATTAAAAAGTTTGCCAAGTTAATTTGCGAAAGAGTTATGAATTATTGTTAATATCGCTAGAGGCTACATTCATTGAATGACAGAAATAATGAAAATATGTTCCTTGCCTACCTAGGGAATATTAAAGTTCGCGGGCATTCGCATATAATAAAAATGTGATTTAAAGAAAGTGGAAAGAAGCAAAAGAATTTCATGATTTATGTGGACGGAAATATTCATGAAGCTTAAATGCTATTTAATAGGAGTTCCTCTAGCAAAAAGTACATTTTACGCTAGATTTCTGTCAACTTTTAAATATGTAAAGACGCAAATTTCATATCTCAGCTATTAAAGCATTAAGAATTCAAATCAGCTTTACATTTCACATTCACAACTTTTTCTGTTTGCTTCGAAATTAACCAAAAAATTTAATTCACACATGTAGATTAACAAATGCATTACGATAATTGTTCAGCGATAAACTACAAGATATTTATATATTTATGATCGTCAGAAAAATGATAAGTTCTTCTTCCGCCGACAGCATTAACTTCAAATCATGTAAAAGAATTTGTAAAATGTGGGCCACTTGCAAGTTCAGATTTATTTACTTGCAACTTTTTATAATTATAGTTGTATATGAAATTATTATAATTTTCGTAAGTAAGCTACTAGTAGGATTATTATTTTCTATAATAATCCATTGCTAATAGTAACTAAATAATAAATATTGTTAGAAATGAAAGTAAATTTTACTTACGTTAACGGTGTCGCGAAATATTTTTTTATATTTAACGCGTAGTAATAAAATTAGCATAGTACGTACGTACTTAATGTAAAATGTTTATTGTTTGATAATCTTTTTATAGTTTAATATAAATATGAAAGGGTCATCAATAAGGCTATAATAATTTTCATATCACACTTTAATTAAAAATTAAATTTTTTTACTATTTCTATACAACTATTTTACTAATTAATCTATCTTAAGTTCATCATCGTCATAAAATACGGAAAAAACAAAACAGGAGTCTTAATGTAAAAAGAGTTCATTTTAATATAGTCTTCATTGTCGCTAAGACAAATTATCGTGTTATTCAAGTGCTCTTATCTTTTATATTTTACTACAGTATTTTTACGCCAAAAAACAAATATCCTCACATAATGCGCAAATAGGTAAACATGTAATTAATCATTGAGATGTGAAAACTAATGTAAAAAGTTAATATATTCGTCATTTAATATGCACATTACAAGGTTGTGATTGTTATTTATCTCGATAAAAATTTCAAAATTCTTTATTTTTACATTTTTCTCGCATAAAACTATATCAACTCATAAATTTGTAAAATATCGTATGTAAATATTCTTTGCAATATGTATCATAAATGTTTTTAATTAAATTTATAATTAATTATTTCCCTGTCCAAACAATTTTTTCATTAACTGTTTTTGTCACAATGCAATTATTCATATATTTTTATGAAAAATAATTTTCCCTTATGCAATATTTATTAATAAACAAGTAGATACGGAAAATATGCTAATTTATTTTTAAATATTTGAATTAAATTTACGATAAAACATATATTCATTCTCAATTTATGTACATTAAATAATTTTGTCTGTAATTTCCAAAAAATTGCAATTTTTTTTTCAAAGAACAGGATTTTATTAAGCGAGATATTATTTTTAAAATCCAACTCACAATTTTTTGTATTTTTTTATATATTTGTATAGGTATTTAGGGGTTTATATTTTTTTTGTGTTTCAAAATAAGATAAAAATGTTAAAGAATTTGAATGGATTGTTTAATTTAATGAGGAAAAATGTGAGTACGGAAGAGGAGAAATAAAAATAATAATATATAATAAATAATGATTAATGTAAACATTGAAACAAATTTATTCAATTGTATTTTTCTATAGTGTTTCATTTAGTATTCAATTATAAGTATAATTTTCTTAAAAATGGTTGTTTTTAATTTTTAGTGAGATTTTTAGGAAAAGACTTTTATTTGGTTCGGGTAAAATTACAATAACTCCATAGATATTGCTTTGTACAAGAATTGATCAAATTCCGGCTACATCCGTATTTGAATTTGAACTACCAAACCCACAAATCTCTGGGGGTGACATTCTTTTTGTTTTCATATTTTGTTTGACGATACCAAAAGAAAAACTTTCCAACAACGATAACCAAATGCTTTCGCCAACTTTTTGCTTTATGCAAAACAAAATCATTTCTGCGATAAGCATATCTAATCACCCTAACCTAACACAACATGAATATATAAGCGCTATCATCGTGCAGCAATCACAGTCAACTTGGACATTAGCAAGAGACATCACCCATCCCCGACCATGGACCTGAAAGGCAAGATCGCTCTGGTGACTGGCGCCGCCACCGGCATCGGTCTGAACTACGTGCAGGAGCTCCTGAGGAATGGCGTGCAGGTTAGTTGGCTGCGGCGTGGGCTGTGGAATTTAACGGCTCTGCTGTAGACGGCGATAACTTGATCACTTTGTTCCATTAGCCAAGTTAACGACAATTAGGTAGTTTGAAATTTGTTAGATCGTGGGAAATATTTTAGAAGTTCAGGGGTTTTTGCCAACTTTATGAAACTAATTTCAGAAATTAAGGAATTGGAAATTGGAAGTTTTTTTGAAATTAGAAGTTTAATGATCTGCAAGCAAAAATTAACTGCCAATCGGAAAAATTAACTGCCTACTTGTATTTAACTTTAACAACAACTACTTATTCTTCATCATATTTTTATTGATGGAATATGTATATGGATAATGTAAAATTAAAGAATATCATATTATTTAACAAAGCTAGACACATAAAAAATCACAAACAAAATTTATGTCTCACATTTCAATCATTGCACTGTTTTAATTTTAATTTTAGTTTTAATTTTATGTTTAGTCGTAAGAAAAGTATATAATATGCCCATGTGCGTAATCATTCCATGCACATATTTTAGTTTTAATTTTAATTCTAGTTTTATTTTTTAGTTGTAAGAGTATGTAATCTCTGTACTTTCTAAAACTAAAAATTAAAACTATTTACTGTTACAAAATGTGAAATTTAAATCTCTGAAAATATAAAGAAAATTGATACTGTGAAAATAAATATTAATAATATCTAAAATGGAATTTAAAATGGTTTGTACTGTTTTGTACATAGAAACTCTGAAGAAAAAAATTTTTGATATTGTTACAAGCGTAATTTAAATAAAAACAGAACAGAATAAAAGAGACATAGACCAGAACGGTGGATCCACCATATACACCAACATTATTTTCAAAAAGAATATTTTAATAACCTCATTCAAGAAATTAAATAAAATAAAAACAAAAATTACAACATAACAAGAAACATCATATCTGTTCTACAATTAAAACAAAATTAAAACTAAAACTTAAAATTAAAACAGTAGCTAGGAATGAGCTTTAAACCTTTTTTTATATTCTGACTCTGAAACGATTTTTGAAATTTTTAATTGTACTGTAACTTAAAATATTTTAATGCAACATATTATATAAATTTTTTAAAATTTTATATTCTTTCGTGAGTTTCCAAACTGATTTTTTAAAGTCCAACTACTAAAATTTCAGTAAATAGCATGAAAATTCCCATCTTGCTTATGTATGTGAATTATAAAAGTAAATATTAAATATAGTTTTTTTTCAATTCTAATAATAGATCTAATTTTACTTTATGTATAATAAGTTAACATACACAAATTTGTTTGCTATAGATACACATATTTGTATATCGGTCTACATCCCCTAGTGGATTTCGAATTTGGCGAATTTGCCAAATAAATGTTAATTAGTAAACCGAAATACAGTTATGCTGAGTGGTTTACATTTCATTACAAAGTGTAGGTCTCTCGTGGCAGACCCAAGTTTAGGCTGAGATGTAGATCTTAATTATTTAGCAGTTTGAACTAGCAAGATTCAAGAGGCTCATACGTAACCTCCCAAGTGCATCTGGTACACAAATATCTTATCTAGTCTCAATCAACAACAAATCAAATTGCATAAAAGTTATTATTGCATATTTTAAGCATATGTTTTTAGTTATTCCTTATAAAGTTTTATTTGGAAAATAAAAAATTACGGTTTCTAAATTACTCAATAAAACGTTAAAACATTAAAATATTTGGATTTATTTCACTCAAACTTAACAAAATATCAAAATATACACAGAACACTAATTATAATTAAGTCGAATGACTTGAATTAATTCGATAACAATAAAATAATATTGATTGCATAAAGTAAATAAACTATATTATGTTATGGAGAAATAGGAGCCATAGTCATATTATATAATACAAAAATAAAAACCAACGTTAATATTCATCTAAAGAAGAGTTATCAAAATTATAATAATTAGATCCAACATTTTCTAATACTGCACAAATTTACTGGAAGTTTCTATTTCGTAATTTATTTTGAATGATAATATTTATATTTTCAAAAAATTCGCAAATTTTATAAATTTGTTATCAATGTTATTTTCAAGTGATAACCACAATGTTCTTCGCTGGTATGATCTGCTAATATTATAATATTGCTAAATTCAAATCATATCTATGTATACATATAACAAATAAAAAGAAATATTTTTATTCAATTTTTGCGTTTTATTGAAATTAATGAATTTTCTTTAGTTTTGGAAGGTAAAAAATATTTTCATATTCAACCAGGCATAAAGTACATTATTTACGTATTTTTTAAAGTTTGTTAAGCTATTTTTACGCACTAGTGTTTGAAAAATACTTTTCTCCTCGAAAGGTCGAGCGAATTCTAATGAAATATTTTGAGGTGTAGTCACAGAACAGGTTTATACAGAAGCGACAGTAAGACATAGAAACGAAAATTAGAGAGAGATGGGGAAAGCCAAGAAATTTAAAAGGCTCATTGTTTAAAATCGGAAAGTTTCGTCACATCTTAGAGAGAGATAGGGGAAGCCAATAAATCTAAAGGTCTACACAATGCTCCAGGGTCATAGAACTGAATAGGGTAACATGAAAGGTACCGACACGGAGTGTCGCTTCTGTTTGTAACTATTCTGTGGTGTAGTCTTGATTACCGTTTTGAAATCCTTTTAAATTTGTATGTTCTTACACTCGTATCAAATTTTATGAAATATGTATTGTTGATTTTTTTCTTATTAAAAGATGACGCTCCAATTTTTTAAATTTTATTTATTAATATTCATTATTAACAATAATCATTATTATTATTTTAGACTTAGAATACTTAGTAAAACATCTTTTGTTTATTTCAGTGCGTGACGATAGCCGACGTGATGGTAGAGCAAGGCCAAGCAGCGGTGGCTTCCCTGAGCGCCGAGTACGGCAAGAACCGCGTGCTGTTCGTCAAGTGTGACGTCACCCAGCCCGCTGAACTTGAGAGTAAGTCTGCGTGACGAGGCGCCCTGACGTATATGCGCGCATTGATTCACCCTACCCACTTCCGGGGCGCAATGTGCGGACAGAATGGGGATTAGTTAGAGGTGAACTTGTGATTTATCACTACAAGCACTGCATGAAGAATTTACTAGGAAGTTTGTAGGGTAGTAGGTTAGCGGGATATAAGATTCATGGAGTTTACTAAAAGCTTCATCTAATCCTCAAACTATATTTAACTAAAAATTCAAAATTATTGATCTATTTTAATTCATAACTTGTTAGTTTACAATTTTATTATTACAGTAATTTAAAATTATTATTAATAATATGCACCAAAAATTAACGTTGACATTCCTGAATTTTATAAACATATAAATAATTTTCTGGAGTACATTGAAAACAAACATATATAATAAATTTTACTCTTCAGGGACGTAAGATTAAACCTCACTTCGTACCACAAAAGGGTGACTTTAACCAGGTTAACTGGAGAGGAATAACCATATGCTTAGTAACTAGCAAAATATTATCAAAAATTTTACTCGATAGAATAAAGGAAAAGGTTGAGCGTAAATGAAGTAGAGAATAAGGTTTTCGAGAAGGAAGATCTTGTGTAGGACAAAAACATAATCAGGATAATTATTGATAAAAAAATGGAATTACAAGAAACACTTTACATAATGTTTATATACACTTTTAGGATATCTAATTTTGAAATATATATTGAAAATATTTACTGTGAATCTTTTTCCTAAATGGACTAAATATATATACTATAAATTCTTAAAAATTTTAAGAAAATTCCTAGAATAAAGGAAAAGGTTGCGCGTAAATGAAGTAGAGAATAAGGTTTTCGAGAAGGAAGATCTTGTGTAGGACAAAAACATAATCAGGATAATTATTGATAAAAAAATGGAAGTACAAGAAACACTTTACATAATGTTTATATACACTTTTAGGATATCTAATTTTGAAATATATATTGAAAATATTTACTGTGAATCTTTTTCCTAAATGGACTAAATATATATACTATAAATTCTTAAAAATTTTAAGAAAATTCCTAGAATCCGGCAACAATGATTTTAGCTCCAATATAAGTGTGCCATTTCAAAAGTTATCTCGTACCACTTAGTGCCTTAAATCACAGAATATGATTTTTCTTATTAAATACTAATAAAATCACTAATATTATTTCCGAATGCTCATATATAAACATTGCCTTTGTTTTATTTTAGACATATTGACCTGAATCTGGTATTTTCCGAATTTTATAAAATGTAAAATTTTCTTATGATAGAAAATATTGAAAATTTAATTCACTATACAGTATACCTACAAGGTGCTGAAAAACAGTGAAACAAATCTACTACATACTTGGAAAAATAACACTTGGTTACGTTCAACAAAGAAATCTGTTTTAGCCGAGTATTATTTTTCCAATAATGTATTACTTTATTAGGTTCCGCGGTAATTCGTGAAACCGTAAAGATGCTAATTATAATACCTTCTTTGTGTTCATAAAAAGGTTTGAGGAAAAAACCGTTTGAATTTTTGAACCTAACAAGATTGTATTCTTACTTTTATTTCTCGTACGGTCTATATTACTTTATTTGCATTAAGTTTGCAAAAAGACTAAGAAAACTCGTTCCAGATGCATTCAAGACGACCGTGTCCACCTTCAAGGGCCTGGACATCGTGATCAACAACGCCGGCATCTTGAACGACGACAAGTGGGAGCTCCAGATTGCCATCAACATCGTAAGTTCAACCACAATATTAAATCTCGAGTACTCCGCACGCAAATCGCAAATCCGTCCACCTCGAAGACTTCCCACGTAAATCCTATCAAAAGTTAGAACGAGCTTTGGATACTCATATGCGAGAATTAAAAAAGTTTTTATTTTTCGAAAGAAGTTGAGGAATTATTCTGAGATTTGTTTTGTCGAGGATTTTAAATTCGTAGGGGTTTTTTCTGTTACTTTTCACAGATCTTGAATTCACGTACCTGTAATCAGCAGGAATATTTATATGATGAAATAAAATTAAAATTATTCAAAAACAAACTTCGGCAGTATATGTTTATAGATAGAAGTACAATAAATTTCAGATTATATTTCGGTGTGGTTTAAGCCAATATTTTTGACTGATTTATTGTAACCCGAATGATTATTTAATAAATAAAATGCAAGTAACATTGTAAAAGATATAAACACCTGTGGTATGTCTCGTCGTAAAAAGTAGACTTTTGCGAAAGAAGTTGAGGAATTATTCAATTATTTATTTTGTCCAGAGTTTTAAATTCATACTGGTTTTTCTTAGTAGCTACTGTAGTCATCAAAACCTGTGACCTGCAGGAATATTAATTGAATAAAATGCAAGTAAAATTGTCCAATAAACAAACAACTGCAGTGTATGTCGGATCCTAAAACTACAACAAGGTTTATTTTACTTTTTGGTGCGGGTTAAACCAATCTTTTTTAGTAGTTCGAAAACCAATATAACGTGTAACTTGTAAAGTATGTTATATAAAATTCAAGTAAAATTGTTAAACAAAAAACAAACACATGTCCTAGAAAGTACTATAAGTTTTAGTTTATATATCATTGCGGTTTAACAATATTTTTTAGTGATACAAAAGTAACCAAACCTTCTAACCTATATGACTATTAAATGAATGCAAGTAAAAAATTAAAAACTGACACCTGTGGTTTGTCGTGTCGTGGCGTAGAAAGAAGATTAAAGTTGTAGGGGGTTATTTTTCGGAGTAACTATTTTCCGGTTACCTTTTCATAAACTATTGAGTATCACCTGCTGCTGTGCGATATTTTTTCGATTTATTTTCGCAGCGGGCTGACAGGACGGCATCGGAGAGTAATATCTGGCGTGGCAGCGCACATGTGTCCTAAAATCAGGAGCGGATTCGCCCAAGGTGGCTCCGCCAAACATTATGACATTATACTTTTTCACTTTTCTCTCCCTTTTCGATATGAATAATACATATTTACATCTGGCAAAGTAATGCATAAAGTATACAAACAAAGAAACCAAAACAAACTTAAACTGAATATGTTCATCTGAGAAATAAACATGAATATTAGTAGTTCTATAATACATAATATAGGTACGAGAGAACTTTGTAGTTTTTTAATAAATATTTTTTATTTTGATAAATATATCAATAATTAATTTTAACATATGCTTTTTTTCTAAATTAGGTACTCAAAATTAATATATATTGCTAATTATTAATTTGGTATAGATTTATATCAATAATTAATTTTAACATATGTTTTTTTTTAAATTAGGTTCTCAAAATTAATATGTATATTGCTAATTATTAATTTTGTATACGAGTAGAATTAAGCTCTATAAGACAGATAAGATAAAAAAATAAATGTATCGAATGTTATAATTAGAAGATTAAAAACTGAAGTGCCCAGAAACAAATTAATTCATACAAGTATATACTCGTATTATCAATAATGAATATGTAGATTGATAATATTTTGGTTGGTAACAAAAGCTTCAAATATATAGGATGATTATTTTAGGTGACTAACTAATAAAACGCTTAAATGGGCAAATAATTTCTATTATACAAGTTGTATATAAAAATATTTTTAGCCAATGGTTTTCAAAATGTGGTACCCAACAGTTTTATTTTAAATGTGAACATATATTTTTTGATTGCTTATTCGATAGAGTATCCTGTATCCTGTATATACTACAATAATTAAGTTTGCAATCACTGTAGTTCTACTAACATATCTTTATTGAAATTAAATATGGTGTGAGAAAAACTGTATAATAATATTTTAATTATATACACAAATAAATTAATTATAAACTTAGTACTAGAATATTGTGTCGTTGTGAATATAAAAATTCAAATCAAAATATATAATTGAGTTTGATCCTATTACGAAGTCTAAATTAAATATTGTCTTAGGGAAATTGTCTCAGAGATTGGTATACTAATATTTTAATTATAAATTTTAATTGAATCCTGAATAAATGAATCTGCGTGTTCGTATAACGCGATTAAGTCCCCATGAATGATGTACGTATGCATATTTGATCGCATTATCTCATTAACTTATATTTGGTGCAGCGTAGTAATTCCGTGGTTTGTAAATGTGACAGATGCAATCGATTAGGAATCGCTATCATGTGCGCTAAATTTACGCTTGAAGACGTCAATTCTCTGCTGAATAATTCATCCGCTACATCGGCGTTTTGTCACTGTGCAATATTGCCTAACTCGCATACAGATAAAAAATGTGCAGTGATATTAAATTTCATTATCCCTTGATGGAATTTTTGTTATTTGGCAAGAGGGTAAAATGTAGATGAAAATTTAACACTTTTTTTCACCTGAAAAATTTCCATGGAACTCGTAGCATTCATATTTAATTCTGGAACGGGGCTACTCAGAATTTTCTTTTTTCTTCGAATATTCATTGCTTGGAGTTTCCATATTATTTCATTGTTTTATTCAGCATGAATTTTAGTTCCATCAAATATTTAATCTTGTTTCTTAAAGGTGCATTAGTATAACTGTAATTTTAAGCATCTCTTAAATTTAAATAGCCTGTAAATCAAATGTCCTATATCTGAATAATTGAATATTTTGATTAGAACATTCATTGGCTGCTCGTGGCTTTAAATCACGGGGGTGCTACAAAGACACAGTAAATGCGTTTTTCGATAAAATATCAAAATTATCGTTAAAAAAACTTAAAAGTATATATAGTATTTTGTTATTTCTTGGTCAAAATATAAATTATGAAATATTTTATGTCTTTAATTGTAATATCCAAATATATGAAGATACGGAATAGACACAATTATGAGCACGCTGCTACAATACCGATTTAGCAAAGGAACTGCTTGTTTTTCAGTGCCGAATTATGCTTCTCGGTGCGAGTGTAAATGCTTCGCGCGCATCGATGTAATATATCTATAAGATATGACACTACGATTAACACAGTATTCTTCGCCATTCTTAGTATTGCTAGACGTATTTTTGTAATCTTTTAAAGAAAATAAGAGAACAATACACAATTGTTAATGGTAAAATGAATTACTACAAGCAATTATAAATAAATTAATAAATTTATTTATACATCGTGAAAACTTGGAGGTGCTGCAGTTTTCTTCGAATTAGAATTATTTTTGTTTAAGAATTTGAGTAAAATGTAATTCTTTATTGTACAATACGGTATAGTAAAATTCTTTAAATTTCAGTACAGATACTAACGCAGTTGCAGCAGCAAGGCTTAAATTTTATGAAATACCTAAGGGAAATTTGACAGTAATATTGAATATTTTCATTTGACATTTTATTCCAATCTGATATTGCCCATTTGAGGGAAACTCAATTTAAGTAATAGTGCAACCACAACAACAAATGACAAAGTTAAAATTGCGAACCTTTTCATATTCTTGTTTGAAAATATTAATTTTCAATGTTTTTATGTACGTATTATAAAATTTTTTTAATGTATCTGTTGATCATAGGCAACTAAATAACACAGCTATATAGTTGGTGTAAAAATAATTAATCTATAACTTTTATAAATATTTCTGCTTACTGAATATGTAATCGTAAAAAACTTATGGTACGAATTGCAAAATAAATTTAATTTATTGAAACATAAGGTACTCAAAATCTTCTCTCATATTCGCACTATTATAATTCATTCATAACTGACCCGGTCGCTAGTGTCCAAAAGGGCAAGGACTATCCCCCATCCTGCAGGATTAGGACTGTCAACCGAACTAATGGACGATTAAATGTCGGGATATAAATAGAGGATTCAGGATATGATGGAATTTGGTGGACAAGAGGTTTAGGATGTAAACACACTGACGGGATGAAGTACGTGATGTTTTGTGAATTTACATGGTTTAAATTGTGCTCACTACTTCTCTATCCGATTTTAAATCATTATTATATTTCGTGGCATTGTCACGTCTTTATATGCGTTTCCAGATAAAACAAGTTTGCAGTTATAAATGATTGTTTATACAGCTTAGTAATTTTATACTGGAAATATCTAGAAATTGAAGCCATAATGATGTAACGTCAGAAAAAAATTACATGTGGTACTTTACTTTACTTCAATAAATATGTCTTAGCTAGACAATTAATGACAATGGTTACAAAAGCAAAAAATAAATTAAAATAATAAACTAAAATTATTCTTGTACATATATACCAGTTTTCTAATGTGCTGCATAATGATAATTAAATATAATAAAATATAAAAACATTTAAATTTATTTATCCTTACAAAATAATTACTTGAGAAGATGCCTAGTGGTAGAATAAAGAATTAGTGTAACGGTTAAAGTAGTTTTATTAATCTATAGGGAGCAAAATTAAACAATAATAAATAATTCTTGTATTTTCACAGTGGTCACGAATTGTGGAAATAAGTACTTTAATTTGACTCTCATTTCTTGACATGAAAATATTAATTTGAAACATAATAATACTACACAAATTAATTTTGATTTTAAACATTAAAACAAAATATAATTGCTATATTTTTCATCGTACCTAATTTAAAAAAACAGTAATTACAAATAATTATAAAAGTAAAATAGCTAACTTGACAGATAAACAGTTAAACATTTTTTAATTTTTCTCTCAATTCCATGGTTACTGCTATTTTTGAGTTGATTTACAGCATTTTCATACCTAACATCTGAGCTTACAAGACACGTAAATTTAATTTTGCTTATTGATTCAAATACAGAATTTCATGCTTTACAACTATTATTTGAAGCTTCTTACCTAAAATAATTAGGGAAGTACGAAATTACCAAAATATGATTTCACATGCTAAATCCCTATGTTCGGGTGTTCAAGTCACCATCCTGTAATGTAGGTAATTGCGTATTTTTTGGTTTTTCAACATCAGATTTTTTACTTTAGTTTTTCTAGTCTTATTCTGATTCAAGTAACATTATTCCCAAAGTAGGCGATACAGTAATGTCGAAGTAATTGCCGACATGTAAAGGATAGCCATATATGAATGGAAACCGGAAATTTTGCCAGTTAATAGGAAGTGACTTGGGTTGAATTGGGTTGACAGATCCACAACAAGCTATTCTATTCGTAGCTATAAGCTTTGTTCTAATATGTGTTGTGGTGTACATATATTGTGTTGTATACACTAAGGGTTTCACCATTATGCGTCGAATAATACTCAGGTGCAAATAGAAACATAAAATGTACAAAAAATGCAAGTCTCGCAACGCAATCCTTCCAGCGCAAAAAGTTGTGAGATCTCATTTAAAGCTAAGACAGTTATTTTAGTTAGTATCTATGAAAGCACCTATTCAACAACTTTGTCATAAATTGTTTCCTAATTAGTTATCTACCAACATTTATACTGACCGTACATCTTTATTTCGACAATAAATATAATAACTTGGCATTTGCACGGCAAAATAATCAAATCACATAAGAATAATCAACAATTTAAAATACTCCTAATTGAACGCTAGCAGACCTAATTGATGCAATATATAATATTATAGAAATAAATGTGTCTAAATTAGTACGGTCACTGTAAATGTAGATGGGTAACTAATTAGAAACAATTTAAGACAAAGTTGTTGGTTTTACATGAGATCTCCCAATTTTTGCGATGGAAGGAATGCATTTTTGATAGGTATAAATAGAAGGTAATTTGGGAATATACATTAACAAAATTATAGATATTTTTATAAAATAATAGTTTAGTTTTAAATAAAGTAGATATCATATACAGCAAAAATGTTATATGTTATGTTATATCTTACAATAAAATCTTTGCATACATCAAATATGAAACAATTGTTTGTATACTATTACTACATTAGTTTATTTTTAAGATTATTTATATACATTACTTATAATCCACTGAGTAAACTAGTTATCGTCCTGATTAGTTCAGTAAGTAATGTATATTTAATATCTGATTTTTGTATGGTTTGGTACCGTGTTTTTCAAATGAAATGATCATATCGCAAACGATATACGAAATTTATTAGTAGTTTAACAACAAACGGATGAGAGTGAAGGTTTCGGTCAGTCGTAAAGATAAGCAGGGTTGGTAAACGCTACAACTTGAATTTATGACATACCGATACTACAGCTATAATCTTTCAATTGTTACAATCTTAAAAGCGTATCATATACATCAGCGATGTTCACAATTCAACTCGTAGCTCATTATTCCTTGATGCGGCTTGTAACGGTTTTTTAATGTTCCGCAAATGTCAAATATAATTACTAAAATACGAATGGTGGTATAATATTTTTATATTGCCAAAAAAGATTGTCAACATTTGGTAGAAAACTTTAAACGAAGGATTTGTCATAAATTGTTCTGGATTCAAGATCATGTGTAGGTCTATTCCGTTCTCTTTCAGGATTCTTTCAGAGAATCTCGTAAACTCATCGAAAAAGCTAGTAAGCTTACTCGTTGCTCTTGCAAGCACATTGTGATAGGAATGGATAAAATAAAAATTGGATATTTTTGGACCTATATACACGACACGTTTATTATTAAAGGAAACTTTTTATGCAACTCAAAAATGTCAATCAAAAATTTGTGAAGAAAGAGATTATTTTCATTTATTTTCTACAATATCACGAAATATATTCCGACAGTTGTTAATGTCAATTTATTAACAAGATATCAAACGTTTCCTGCAAAAATTAAAAGCCAACTAAATTATTATTTTTATTAAGTTTCTGTCAAAAGTAAAGTATCCTTTTGAAAAGACGGATTGTAACAAAAAATGAAGGTGCATAACTAGTTATTATTTTTACGGCTAATCGTTTTTGAGTTCTGTGCCAAGTGGTCTTTTAGCACTGCCGATTGTAATAAAAAAAGACAAATTCGTTAAAATGGATTCAGGGATTCAAATTTGTTGAATGACAGCAAAACATCGGCAAGGAAGGACATCTCATGGCATTTTATCTCAGTTTAGTTATGATGAAAAGAACGATCAAAATAAGTAAGCCAACTGGTTAAGCTAAGATATACTGACTTTTATTTTTGTAAAAAGACTGCGACTATTGTGGTAAATTGTCCATTGATTGAGAATAACTTTAAAAGTAATTTAAATTCATTGATAAGAAATTTTTGAAAATTATGATATCAGAATAAATATGTATTTCTCCCTAGAACGGCGTGGTGAGAGGCACCCTCCTCGCCATGCAGTACATGGGCAAGGACAAGGGCGGCAAAGGAGGCACCGTGGTCAACATCGCCTCCATCCTGGGTCTGCAGCCCATGGCCGGGTGTCCAGTGTACGTGGCCACCAAGCACGCTGTGGTCGGGTTGGACAGGTCCTTCGGCATGCCTTTCCACTACAACAGGACTGGGGTTCGTGTCCTGACTATGTGCCCAGGAGTCACCGACACTCCGCTCATCTCCGAGGCAGGCAATAGGAACAACCATCTGGGCATGGAGCACGGAAAGGAATGTGCCAGGGAATTGGGATCTCTGCCCAAACAACCGTAAGTGGATTTCTTTTTTATTGTATAAATTAAAATAATTGAACGTTTCTCGTTCCCAATGAATTAGACAAAATCTGATGAACGTTGGTGTGAATCAAATTCAAATTCTTTACTGTCAACCGACGATCATAATGCATAAGATCCTATATTCTGTCGAGTCTTTTCCTTCTGAAAACCACCGAAAAACCTGGCCCTTTGAAATAACACTTTCTCCGTAGGTCTGCTTAAGTTTTGTAAAAGTTTCCATGCACTGTGCCCAAGTCTGAAGCAAAACCAGATACCATACCGTTGTTCGAAACATTGACATTACGCATTTTTGCAACACACAAAAACTGTTTCACGAAAAAAAAAACGCTATAGACAACCAAATGACTATTGCGAGTTCACATGTTCAACACTGCGTTGCCAGTCTTAATACTCAATTTACACACCTCATAAATAAGTGAAATTAACACTCATCTCATTTATTCAAATTAATATCATACTCAAAAATCTGGGATTTATTATTTAAATTTATATTTCCAAATTGAATACGAATTTACTTGATTAGCAACAAATACGTTAAAAATAAAATAATTTCAATGAAAAAAGAAAAATTGTAACTGTTAGGCCCGATTTTTCACCTCTGGTTACAGTGCTTGTTACCTTAACCATTACTTGATGAAAAAGTATCGCATGAAAATAGTAAAGAATTTATATTTTTCAGAACTAACGTCAGTATTTCGATGCGATATTTTTATATTAATCAATGTTTAAGCTAACCTACACTTTAATCAGAGGCGAAGAAATCAGCCCTTTTATTTCCTAAAGTATATATACCGTGGAAACTTGATATAACGGACTAATGCCAGTGAGGGGATATCTGTTAAAATTGAAAGACCGTTATATAAAAATTCAGTATCTATAATACTTGAATGTAATGATGTGTAACAATAGGATGTTTTTAAAATTTTCATATTTGACCACACATTTCATGCGTTATATGAAACAGATTTAATAATTGTATGAAAACATTTAAAACCACATTAAAAGTGAGCTATTTCGGCGGAATCCGAAGCAGCAGTATTTTGCAACAAGTTGAACAGCTGTCCAGTAAAACAAGTAGTTCGTAACTTGTTTTGCTCGTTCACTTTGATGTTGCACCAACCCCCAACTTGTAGTTGTAGTAGAATCCGCTGTTGCATTCTAACCGAATTAACTGTCTTACCATTATTCTCCTATTATTTTTCAAACCACAATTTATCTCCAAACAAAACAATTTAAACACAAAGCATTGTGGCTAGATAAATGAAATACATTGATTAAAGAAAACGTGAGATTGATATCGCCTTGAAATTGTCCGCAAGAAAAATATTATCCTTCCATTTCAATCAGGGGATAAAAATATCCTCCATTTATATATCTGTGTATAAAAACAATCGTACTGACAACAGTCCTAATACCGGAGAAAAAATTAGGCGCGATATATTTCCTGTTTCGCAAGAAATAAAAAGCCCGTGACAAATGGAGAAGCTGGTGCGAGTAAAATCGAAAACAGATTTAATTAAATCTCTCGGCTGTGAGATCGGTCTGTTTGTCGCTAAATTAAAAACAAGAAACACGGAATGTATCAAATCATCTCCACCACAAAAACTACTTTGAATAAGTTATCATTCTCTCCAGGAATTCCTTCCAATTTTATTCCTCCAGGAATTATTTCGCCGGATTTAATTAGTAATTTATACTTAATTCATTACATAAATCTCGGAAATTCTATTAAGACCAGAAGTTCTAATTTACTAAATAAGTAATTCTTACTCTGTTACGTCTTATACATTTTCCAGAATGAGACTTGAAGTGTCAGAACTTTTCAAGTAGTTTAAAAGGAAACACTTTTTATACACTAGAAAACCCGTTCAAAATGTAATTTACTCTCAAAAGTGTATTTTACTTAACATTAATTTTAAACACTTTATTTTAAATGTTACACAAATTAAACAAAAAAAAAATACAGTAACTGTGCACATTAAAGGGCAGGAACATTGTAAATTAATAATTGAATTTATCACTATTGTGGATCCAACAGGATTTATGAGATAACAATTTTCAATTATTAGTACGTCATGTAGTATAAAAGTAAATTAAATAATAAGACTGTTTTTTTCTAAATATTCGTATAGAATTACAATTCAGTCTCCCTCAAAATATCTTTTTTGGGAAGCTATACAGTGCTTCCTAGCCTCATGGCAATGCTCGACCTCGGATACTGGAGTCGCCTTCAGCTGGTCGGTTACAATCGTTTAAATGTCTTGGAGTGTCCCAAAATGAGTTCCTTTAAGGTGATTTTTCAATCTCGGCAAGATGAAGTAGTCACAATAACCCAAGTCAGGCAAATAAGGAGGCTGAAGAGCCACAGGAATGTTTTTACTAGCTAAAATCTCTTTTTTTAAACTATTTTTGCGCATATTTTTTTCATCCCCAATGAATCAGTCAAAATCTTATGAACGGTGGTGTGAGTCAAATTTAGCTATTCTCCAATCAATCGACTCTTTTCCTTCTGAAAATGCCTAAAAGCACCGAAAATTCCGGCTCCTTGAAATAACACTGTTTTCTCTTTAAATTTTGTAAAAGTTTCCATTGCACTGTGCCCAAGTCTGAAGCAAAATCTGATAGCAATTTTGTGTGAAATTGATGTTACTTATATTTAGAATACGCAGATAACTTTAGCCAGTTCAAACTCATACGGAAGGCGTCTTAATTGTTACCAAATCGAACGCTATGTTGCCAATCTTTTTACTTAATTTACACACAGTACATCTTTTAATTTTATACCCGAAGTATTATAACACCCTGTATATAAGGATATTGCATTCGTAAATTTTTGCATCATTGAACGCAGTGTACTGCAATATGCCCATAACTTCCCTTATTACGCAATATACTACATTATTACCCTATTGTGTTGTGTGAAGTTTCCTTTATGAACCTATATCAATTTTTCTTCCCCAGCACTGCGAACGTGGCGAAAGGTATGATCCACTTAATCAAGAACGGTCAAAGTGGTTCGGTATGGGTATCCGAAGGCGGGCAACCTATCTACGAGGTGGATATTCCCGAAAGAACAACCCTGCGCAAGCACTAAGCCTCTAAGGATTAATCCAGCATCTTTGTCATTTGTTTTATGTCTCTGTCTTGTGTCCTCGACAGGAAGTACTGTCAGAACTTAGTTATTGATTGAGTGTTTTAATAAAAAGCTAAACTACAACACTGTTTTTCTTATCCCAACTTTTCAGCCGCTGTATTTTTTACAAAAGTTGAAACTTGTATCAAAGTTCAGAATAAATAACGCATATTTCTTTGTACATGTGTGGGTTTCAGAATGCAACCAACATAACATAAATGTAAAGAATAAGCTAAAGGAAAAAGCCAAACTATATATAGAATGAGTTAGTTTCGAAGTGTACAGGCGATATTTCCTAAATTAAAAATATTAGAGAAAGTGTTTCAAATAAAATTCATTCAACCTTATGTTTTTCGTGTAATAACTTTTTTTTATTTGGCTAAGACATTTTTGTAAAAAAATATTTTTTTGTTTTTCAAATATTTTTTTACAATTTCGAAAAGAATATAATTTTCTGAATACAACAATATAATATATTTTTAATCTTACATAACAAAAATATAAAGAATAATGCAAATGAAAAATTACTATTCTTCAATTTAAATTTTATAGAAATAAGAATGCTATGACTACGTCTTGCATTGTTCAAAATATTTATAAATGTAAACCTTTTTCGTTTCTAATTGTTTCTGTCAAAGCATTCTTATTTCTATCTAATTTAATTTGAAATATAATAATTTTTGGTTTGCATTATTCTCAATATTTTTGTTAGGCAATACTAGGTAATTATATCGTTGTATTCAAAAAATTACTTCTTTTTTGACTGTGTAAAAATTATACATGTTTCTATTAAAAAATAAATAAATTATAAAAATACCTCAACTAAATAATATTTTAATGCTATTATATGATATACCTAGTGCTGAATAAATACGTTAGTCTAATATTTTTAATTTAGAAAATATCGCCTGGACAGAAGAAAATAAACCAGTCTGTATATTGCAACAGAAAACAAATATTGTGTTTTGTATTATTACGAATACTAAAAGGTTTTTTTAATAATTATAATCAAAATTATTATTTCTCCAACAGCTAATAATTCTAAAGTATAATGTTACTATTAATGTACAATATTCGGGATTTATTAGAAAAATTAAGGTAATGTGTAAATGCCTAATTGGCAATTTATTAGTAAAATTTATTATTTAATGCATTTTTATATTTTCTTAAAGGAAAAAATTATATTTACACCTACAATTTTATACAATATTTTTGTGAGACTAGCTATTCTAATATTTGTATTCTTCAATTTAATGTAATATATGAATAAAATATTAATGAACAAAGCTACAGTACCAGCCATTTATTTTATGTATAACAATGAAAGCAAAATGGTGATTAATTTGTTTACGCGTATAAATCTCTTTTTTAATGCGTAAGATCTGCTGATTAATATTTCAAACTCATGTCTAATGACATCCTGTCCTTGATCAAGCTATTACCAATTACAATCATTGTTTGTAGATAATCTAGATACATTATAAATAGATTTTATAAACGTCGTAATCACAATTAGCTCTATATCATTCATACGTTGCTTAATGGTATGCAGTTCGAAATCTATTAATTATTTCAATTAATGCAAATTGGTACATTTCCGCGAAAAAAAATTGCATAATATTCAGCATAAACTATAATATTGTTAATTAATAATAAGAAGATAATCACAAAATACCTGCTTTCAACATTCTGTCACTCATTTGGAAACAGTCGTTAGAATGAATACTGTCGATTCAATTAATACTCATTTGTAATTTTGGTGTCACTTTATGAAAAATTCTAATTAATATAATGTTTGAAATTAATTTGATCTATTATTATAATGTAATGTAATGCATAAATAAAATGTATTTTTATTACTTTTTAAATGTTTTATGATAATGTTGAATGGAATCAGCATCTTTACAAATTTGTCTTAATATTTCATACGTCATAAACTTTAAATTCAGCGTCATTAAACTGTCACCATTGTGGCATTCTTTTGTTTGTTTATAGCTTTCTTACCAATACAGAATTTGCAAAGTATACAAATATTTTACTGCGAAATTTTGTAGTTAAACTATTCTTCATACAAACTGCATTTTTATCAGAATCAGAGTAATATTTTCTGAAGACCTCATAACACATATTTCCAACACGATTTTATAACTCTATAAAACTAAATTTCATATTTCATATCGTAAAGAAAAAGAAAACGTAATTCATTTCAGATTTTGTCCGTTGCAGATATGCTACATAATTAAGTTCCTAATCTGAGCTTTGAAATTATTAAAGTTATTTAAGCTACTGAAGTATTAAATTATCCGAGAACATTATCCCGGATTTACTACTTGGGAAATGAAATAAAGAAACTATTTTCACGAATTTATAGAGTAAGTTCTGTAGTAAAAAGTAATACGGATTCAAATATTGAACGGATTCGGACGCCTACGTGGAAAGATATTAGTCCAAAGTGGGATGATTCCATTGTAGGCTAGTGAATTATTTCTCGTTCTATGTGTTCCGCGAAATAAATGAGCAACAAAATTATGAACAATGTGGGAATTCACCTGAGTAACAGAAAACTCTATTCAATATCGAACAATAGTTGCAAGATACAAATAATCTTTTACGAGAAATGCTTCTACTCCTAATGGCTCACAAATAAATATAACAGATTTCTTACGATTTTTGCTGCACAATAATACAAGGAAACGTACATGTGAAATTGTTTATACATTATAAATTATCAAAGGTGTTTATGTTTGAAGTAAAATTTAGAAACTATAAAATTTCTTTATTAGGACTTTTTTGCATTAGTTTTAATTTATTGTTTCAAAAAGACAAACATTAAAAATGATTTAAATATTAAGTTTAAATAAAAAAATGTTTAAATAAATCATTTTTCCTCTATGTTATATTTGACTCTTATTTATTCAAGAAGATAACATTTATAAATCAACATTTAATCTTCTTTTTCTTACAATGTAAAAAAAATAGTAAATAATTTGTTCTCAATGGAGGGCGGGATTGATCTCCATATGCCTCCTCTTGTCTACTCCATTGGACAACGATGGCGTGAAAAAGATATTTACATCATTCATAAATTTTTCACATTAATAGTAACATTATCATTTTTGGTGTATAATAAAGCAAATGAATTATTATTCGCAAATATTTTTTTCAAGAATAAATAAAACACTAATTCATATTTTTTGCTCGTAATATTTTATCAAATGTAATGAAAATGTGTGGAAAAATATTTACATATTGCGCAAAATTTTAAAAAATAGGAATATCCAATATTTTCCAACAGAATAAACGTTGAGTTCACTTGTTTTTTATGTCCTTACCATATGTGGATTTTCATATTTTTAGGTTGTTACGCAAATTGAATGTAGGCTGAATGTTTAAGCAGTAGCCCACTTAAAAGAAACTCAAGAAACTTATTTATAAACAATTCAAAACCAATTAGCAATGATTTATAATGGAATGCCGTAAAAATATATTCCAAAATTCGTGATTCGGGGATGATACCCGTAATAGAAGTTTTAAATTTGCATGTGTCCTAGTTTTGAACCAGTTTAATAATTCCACAAAGCTGGTCGCTGGTCAGCCTAACTTTAGAAATGAAAATTGCAACAGGCACGAGAATTAGTTACTACGCTACGAACCCAAACAAAAACAGAAGAACTCGATGCATATTTTACACTCCAATCCGCAAAGTACTTTTAACTGTGGAAAAATCTTTCCAATTATTACTTTCACATTTCATTTTTATCAATATTTTCAATTGTTTTGTAAATTAAATTGTTACTGGGACACTTTTCTCTTTTACTGTTTCTAAAATAAAAGAATGTCTCTCCTAACTAAAATATGTTTATTAATCTTTTAATAAGCAACAAAAATTTTAAAAATTTTTCATAGAAGGAAAGTTTATTACTCAAATATCAAACTAATGTAATAAAAAAATAAAATAACTTCCACATTTTTGCTGCACTTTTATTTCTTACTTCTTTTAAATATTAGATACGATCCTCTAATCAGACCCACATACAAATGTTTAATATTCGGGGGCTAATTATTTTGAGTTATGAGAACAATTAAAAAAACTCTTCGAGCAAAGTGCCCCTTTGGCACTACCGATTGCAATAAAAAGAGGTACTCAACTAAAAGTTGAAGCAATACTTTCTTTACTTCGTACAAGTAAGTAAAAATGTTTCAAATCAATAAACTGGACGATGATAAATATTTGGAGTTTGAATAAAAATTATTGAATGTCTAGGGCAGCAGAATATAAAGTGCATAAAGTCTAGGAAAATTATTAGTTTCCGAGATTGCACTCATGAATATCCAATTATCCTATAAATTGAATTATAAATTATAAAACTGGCCTATGTATAGGTATTCGCAAGGTAGTAAAAGATATGTTTGAACGCTTTAATAGAAAGTAGAATTTGTAGCGGGCTTAAAACTCTTGTAAATTACATTTATGTGCATAGTTGTAAAGTTAAGAGGAAAACGCCTGTACGAAACATTGATAAAGTGTTATTAGGCCATTAATTTGTGAAGTATTGATTGAAAATTGGCCGGTGCTTTTGAGAAATGAAAACCGTGAATGGGCATATTGTTATCTACCAAATTACTGAGAACTATGCGCATTAAGTAATAGGAAAACTGATAGATAATATTCCCACAGTCAAACTACTTCCCATCTTTTTACGATAATTAATTGCTTCCAATAATTTTCACATCCTTTGTAATACATATTTATTAAAATAGATGAGCTAGGAAGGTCACATTTATCCTGGGTCAAAAAACTGCGCGCATAGCTGCGAACTGTGGCAAGATTTAGGTATTTTTATTGGAGGAATAATATCGGAATATCGAAGTAAATGTGTAATATAGTTAATATTTTTATGAATGAAAAGTGGCATCGGACCAGATTGCCTAAACAAATAATTATTTATAAATCTGCTGGAAAAAGAAACACAAGAGACCCAAGAACAAACCTTAAAAATACAACTTGATGAAATGATCCAAAAATACCCATTTTTAGGTTTAAAATATTTTTTTCCTAAATATGTCCAGCACGGTAGAGATAATTGTATTTTGTTTGAATATTTGGAATTAGCGCGGCGGTATTTATGGTCCAGAACATTAAATATTTTGACAATAAAAACCCGAGCGAAAAACTGAAATTCTGTTTTAATTTTGTCTTTCTCATTTTTCACCAAATCAGTCCAAAGAAAATATATACAGAGTCTAGTATAATCTCAAGAACTAAAAGAGATTATTAAATTACCTTTGCAATTTGATCAATATAAACTATTTACAAAAACAAAAATTTTGGACCAAGAATGGACGTTTTGGATTATTTCGGCTGTAAATAAAAAATTTTAAACGCAAAACTAAAAATTGTAACTTTTCATGTTTAACTGTCATTGAAAATAACTTAGACATGTAAAAAATAATAATTTTTAATTAACCCATTTACTTCTACTATAATTTTCAATTTAAATGAAACCATAGAAAATAGTTGTATATTTTGTGTCTACTTTATACTTAGTAATATAATATTAACTTTGTATAAAAGACTGATTTTCAATTTGAATTGTTTAACAGACCAAAAAAAGAAATAAGGAAAGTAAAAGGATCTGTGGGAAAATATTTGCGAAGTTTGTTGATATAGCATTAAAATGTAAAACGTATAGAAGGCCACATAATCCGTTTAATGCACCTCCTGTGTTTGCACTATTCATTATATTGTTAAGAAATTGTGCAAGTCCCAACACATAACGTACGCGAATTTCATCGTATATTAATTGCAAAATTACACCATTAATATTAATTTACGAAGAAGTTGCAACCGGAGTATTATACATAACCCCACATTCCATTACCTGTAAAATGAAAATAATGTATCTAACTCACGAATCACGTAAATACATTAAGGTAATTACTAAATCTAGTTACCACGTTAAAAAATGAATCACCTCATTTAAAGAATGACCAAAACATATATCAGTGTTATCATATGTGGCTAGCTTTTATTTACATGGACTAAAACGTAATATTTATACATGATGGTCACGCAGCAACCACTAATGTCCAGATATAACCTTCGAACTTGGCTAAAAATACAATAAACAAAACGCGAAGTAATCGGTGAATATTCCGCTTTGGAATTTCAGACTGGTTGAGTAAACTTCCCGTAGTAAAGTTGCTTAATCGGATTCGAATTTGTTCGCGCTATCCACTAAATTATCTATTTTCAACCCGCGTACTTAACTCAATGAAGTGCGGGCGTTTTTTGCGCGACTACACATAAAAGAGAAAAAGTGTCTCATTTTACAGTTGTACATTTTTTAAAAAGAAAACCTTGTTAAATCTGCTACACATTTTACAACGTTTTGCAACGTTCAAATTAAAGTGGAAACATACATATGTATACATTTTTATATTCTCTTTGATCATACTATGTTTTAATTCGAATATGGTTAATTATTTTTTTAGATTTCGCTTTAACAATTGCCCTATTATTATATCGAAAATGGTATAATAATAGACTATTGTTAAATTGTTTTTGGTATTTTGCTTTTTGTTAAATTTGGTACTCAATCATCATTTCTCTCTCTTCGCTCATTTTTCACAATATTTGAAATGCACTTTCAAAGTTAAAAATATTCAACTTCATTAAACAGGATCACTTCGCGTATCGTGCTCCAAACAACATCGTCTTATAAAACTCGTATAATAATATAATACTTCTACACCCGATACTCTTTATTTTACATATTTGACAGGTTATTAATTCCATTATTTCGCCATTGATTTCATATATTGAACATTATTTATTTTATTAACAGCTAGAAAAAAAAAAATTTAGTTCTTATTCTCGTTACAAATAGTAACAACGTAATAATTACATTTACTAATTAGATTCGTAATCTCTCATATTTACAACTCAAATAACTTGGTTGAAAACTTAATTTTATATATCGTTTTTCTGTTTTAATAATTTAGTATAGTCTTTAAATTCCCGAAAATGTTATAATTTTTATCTGGTGCCACCATGTTATTTTTTTAAGTAATAATAACCAAAACTACTACCAGAAATATGTAACTTAACAATGAATTATATTAAATAAATATTAATATAAAATACGAGTACTGAATAGTGGCATGCTATAATAATAAATACTATAAAATAACTTAAATTTTACCATTAATTAAAAATATATAGATGGCCAAGCGGGTATATTTTTGTGTACCGATATTTTGCAATCAGATTCGACAGAGATATCTAGTTCGTAATACATGCACTACTTTACGGATTAAACAGATAAAAATATCCGACAAATAAAAATATTTTACATATTTACTGATTTTTTTGTAATTAATTAAAATATATTTGTCTTTTTTGTATATTTTATAAATATCAAAATGATAAAAATTCATAATTTGAAATTGAGTGATTATCAACTTGTCTGTTTCTCATTGTAATTTTCGCATGCCTAAATAACCACCTTTTTCCTTACTTATTACATAAATAGTTATTTTGTTAAACGTAATCCGAATGTTAAAAACTGATTGTTTTCTGTACAAGGGCAGACGTCGTTTAAGGCTACGACAATTACTAATTATCATATCCGATCTCCTTTGCGCATACCACATAACCTTGTTTCCCTTTCCCACTGAGTGCAACCTTCTCGTTCTCATCTTTAGCACTCACGTCCCTCAGCCCTGACAATCCGTCGACCCGGCCCTCAGGCACTGGTGACCACGCGAGCCCTATCCGTGTCAAGGTAAGCTGTGCCCAGCCCCGAATTAATACAAAAACGTAAAACGCCGCGCGGCGGACAAAGACATGCAAATAGCGACCAACAAATAAATACGTCAGTTTACATCGGAGTTGGAATTCAATTTGAGTGTTGGATGCTGGATGGCTTTAGGCCGGGAATAAGGAGTGATGGATCGAATTCGAATTCTGTCGAGTTTGTCTCAACATTTGGGTATCTAGCTTGATTTGTATGAGCTTGGAAGATTATTTTTAAAGAAGGAACAAACTGGTCGATGATTGAAAGATGTGAATGTGTTGCTATTTGTTTTATACTTTGAAAAGTTTTGGCAATAATTTGAATAATTATAACCCTGAAAATGACTGAAGATGAAACGTGTATGTGTATTTGTATTTAACGGAATAGTCTGTTTATAACAAATTTGTCGTTCGTACTTTTCTAAAATCTCATTTTTTGTAAATTTTAGAGAAAAATCTTATTAGAAATAAAGAAAAAAGTTTTTATAATAATATTCTAAACATCGAACTATTTTTCATATTTTTATTTATCAGTAAATTTTGGTTTTAATAAGCAAAAATCGTAATTTTCTAATGGACCCACTATGTAAATGATTTCCATTCAAAAAAAAAAAAAATCAGACATATTCGTACAAGTTATTAATAACGTTTTTCTCTAAAATGTATCAAAAATGAGTTATTCTAAAAGTATGAACGACTATTTTGCTTTAGGTACAATATCTCTTTAACAAATTGACTGAATTCTGCAAAAACTTTACTTCATTATTTTGCAATATACATTATGAGAGAGCATTTCAAGAATTTAGGCAGTTTTCGAAGGTATTCCTATTTTTATTTCTTCTTTTATAAATAACAAATTATAGCTCACACAGTTGTGGTAAAACGGTTTTGTAATTTCTAATCCGAGAGGTTAAGATCTCAGACTACGTTTCCTTTTAAGTTGCACTTTAACAACTACCAAGAAAAACATATGTTTAATTTATTTTTGAATATGGTTTCCTCGTTCTAGAGAAGTATATAATTGCACTCCTCGGAAGACAAGAATTCTGTTTACTTATGAATATGTAAATTGGAAATATTGAAATGATTGGTCGATGTTTTATTTCAGTCTGAGAACTTGAGATTTCGAAATAATTTTATACTAATTTTTTAGACATCTACAACATTTTCAGTGCAGGTATTATTAGCAGAATTATGTATTGATTTATTTTAAAATACATAGCAGGCAGTATATTTCTAATAATATACTTCAAAAAATAATTAGGACTTAAGTTCCTCATTGAAATAATTGCTAGATGCAAATTTAAGTTTTTTTTTGTGATTTTACACAAAAGAAACCACCTACGATATAAAATAATGATCAATCATACATAACTTTTGACGGGTCATCAAAATATGCGCTGTGAAAATAATAATCCCAGCTTTTTTAGGTAGTTCGAGGTGTGGCTTCTTCCGATTTTAGCCTTGGGTACTAGACATCACAAGGGCATTCACATAAAGAATAATATATGGGGAAACTATTGATTGTTGAACATAGTAACATAGTATCGTATTTTCTATTTTGAACATAAGGCTTAGTTATAATTAAGAACAAGCTAAAAATAACTTTAGTTCGATCGTTGCATATTTGAAATTCACATGAGCACGAAACATAACAGCTACTTTGATGTACGCTAAATGATAAAAAAACTCTTTTCTTCAAAAAATTAATATTGAATTTTTTTTAATAACAATTTATAAAGTAAGCAATATTTTCAGTTGTTACGTTACCTTTACACTGTCCGCGAACTACCTGAAAGAATGTTTGTAGTGCGTTCGATTGACTTTTTTAATTCATGCACTTAATACAAAAATGTTGATATTTTTGTTCTAATAACTGTACATAAAGTAGACGAATCTTTCATCGTTGTTAGGTTACCATTGCACCATGTGTGAAGTATCTGGGAAAACTTTTTTTCACAGTGATGGATTTTCTCGCTCAGTTTGTATAGATAAATATATTATTTTGTTGTTGTACAATTTTTTTTGTATTTTGTGCGTAAAATGTTTTTAGTGCGTTCGATGAACTTTATATTATATTTTTAATTGATATTTCCTATCGCTTAATTTTAATTTTTGTCCTAATTTTATCGTGTTTCCTTTAATAATGCTGTTTAATTTTCGTGGAAAAATATGTGGCGAAAACAGCAATATTTTATCCGGAGTGTCAAATTCCATCCTGAAATATGATTAGGCTTACAGAACACCACCATCTCCCAGCAATTTCTTCAAGTGTATAAATTGCAAGTGAGTAAATCAGCTCGAGAAGTTGGTTCTTAGTTCTGTGCGGGACTATAGACCGACGAAATGAGAAAAGTAAGTTCAATTTAAGAGAAAGGGCCGAGAGAACTCGATGTAGATATTGCGATAAATAATGCCTCCCTGCTTTTACATAAAAGATAGTTTATATATCTCGTAACTTAAAAAATTCTTGTAAATCAAAGAAATTTCACGGAAAGAGCTTCAAGGACGAATAATCATCACTGTCCTGCGTCAACTGTCAGAAGTTGGAAATTAATTTTGAAGGAAAAATAGCGAGTTTTAGTTCTGAATTCATCAAAATACAAATCATGCTTATACATATTCAAAAGATATTTAAATATTTGCAAACAAAGCAAATCTCTGGAGACAACATTGCGCTTCTTGTTGCATTTATTTTATTTCATGATTTTTCATTATTCTTTCCACGGTGCAAAGGATTGACATTGCTTTATAAATACTATTTGTTATGGAAATAATCTAAACAACAATACATAGTAATGTCACTTTTATTTAAAAATATGTTCAGTTTTCAAAAAATATTTTTTTAAATTTCCGATAATTAAACTGTAACAAAGTAGTGAAAATTATGAATTGAAAAAGTTGCTAAGACGTTTAGTCCGTCTTGGGCCGTAGAGTTTCGTAAACATAATTATTTTAATACATTTTAACATTGAAAAATACTTCTCTTCTTCAGCAATTGTCACTAGAGTAACTAACATAATTTCATTAAATTTGTGTACCTCTGAAAATTCGTTTAGTAAATAATTTTCGGACAAAAAATTAATAAGCGCAGAAACATTCTCGATATTACTTACGGTTTGATTTTGATACAGCACTTCTAATCATTTTTAGTTTTTCTTGTGTAAGTACATTATAATTTTTTTATTAACATTCAAATTGTCCATGGAAAATTTAACTGAAAAACTGCGAAACATTTTGGTATAATAATGCTGGCACCAGTCGTATACTCGTCATTTGCTAGACGCGTTTTGAAAGCTTTGGCTGCAGATAAATTGAGAAGAGAACTTCGCCTTTTCCTATGTAATTTTACTTGCATTGTGATGTAAACAGTTGTCAACCTAAAGGCTCTGCAAGTGACCTTACAGCTTAAAGTGGATTAAGAACCTCTCAGACACAACGGTATTTTTTTGGTTGTAGTGGGGTAATATCGATGGGGCTCCATATATCACATTCCGCTCAGTTGAATCGAAGCGCGCTAATCAAGTGAGCCACCGCTGCCCGTTATATTTTATATGAAAATTTAAAAAATGAATATTTTATGGTGGATGGCCATGACTGGCTGATAGTTTGTAGGTAAAGTAAAATCAACAATTTTTATGATTGAAATCCAGGAATTTTATTTTTCCTATAAATTTGTGGTACTGTTTTTAGTCAAATTTGATATCATGCAGAAGATAAAGTTCATTGAACAAAATAATCAGAGTATGTCTAGCACGATTCCATGATCAAGTTTGTTAATATCATTAGCCTAATGCGCCAATTCATCCCGTGGCCATTATCGAATCATCCCGTGGCCATTATCGAATCGCATTGAAAATTGGTTGATTCTGTGCATGGAATTGTACATCGAACCGCGAACAAGCCGCATACCTCAACGCCGGTCGCCGACCACGTGTAAAGTGAATTATCGCGTATGATACGTCGGACAAACGAATTGGCCCGCGCGGAGATATTAAAGTCGGCCTGCACGCTCTGACAGCCTATTTGTAGGGTAATCCCCGTCATATATCATCGCCGGACACCCCGATACCCGGTACCGGTTGTTATCTTCCGGGGCTTCGATCGCAGGTGATGAATCCCGCGCTGAAAGATGGGGATTGTAGGTCAAGTTCGCGCCGGCTTATTACTCAAGAACTGGTAATCTACTCTCTGGTTAATATCGCGCACTTAAATCTACGGTGACTTCTAATCCCGGATAAATTGTGTCGTCCCTTTTAATCAGATACTAATCTCGCTGATAACGACTTGTGACTTGTCTCCCACAAAACAACCCTTATCACTCTTTCCAATACAACTGAGCAATAACCACAATTTCTTTTTTCTGCCGAAAGGAAATTATATCCAAAGCAGCAACAATAAAAATTATGAAAAAAATATATAATGATATTGATATATAATAATAATAATAATAATAATAATAATAATAATAATAATAAGACAGAATACATTTTAAAATATAGTAAAAGTAATGTAAAACATGATCTAATAAAGAAAATCTTTAGCCTAAAAAATATCGAATCGAATAAAGATTTTAAATCGCATAAAAATTCTCACCGAATATCCTATATATTTATTGTAAGTCACTAGACCTTTGCAAGAAGCATCTTATTTAAATGTCCCAAAATACAATTTGAAGTACAAAATATAATTAGAAAACCTTAACTTTTGATGAAATTACAGCAGAGTATTGAATGAACTATTGTTTGTTTTGTTAACTGGATATTTAACCTCAGAAATGGTACATACGTCATATATTATCTGCAAAATGGAGACAAAGCAACTATCCCTAGTCTTTGTCCTACATAAAATCAAGTCGGAAGTAGTACAAAGCGCTTTATATGCCGTCGAAATTACATTGGGAAAATTCAAGTTTTGACAAAACAAGCTCACAAAATCCTAATGTATGTTAGCACCCCGACGTTAACAATGCTGTGTCGAGAGGAAATATTACCGCTGTTTCTAAATCTAGAATCACATTTACCCCGCCGCAGTATACCCAGGTGTGAGACGCTAAATCTGCGGTTTCAAAACAACGTCTTCCATTTGTTGCTGCGCCTTTCAACGTGTAAATAATAACGCAGATTAGTTCATGACATAGGAATTCTATTGACAGAGGAATAGAGGGCTGGAAGATGCTACATTGAGTTACGACTTCCTATTACAACTACGGTGAAAAAGAAAATAGTTTTCATAAGGTGTAACCGAGGAGGGAATTCTTTGTATTTACCAAAAACCTGAAGGGTAAGGAAACGAGAAAAATTTGAACAAAAAATATTGAAAAAAGGAAGTTAGTCAAAGAAAATATTTTTCAATATATATTTCGGATTCACTTAAACTTAAAAGGTTATTATAGAAAACGATAAAAATGTAGACCAAATATGGAAATAAGAGGTTAAAAGTTCAATGAAGTGTTTAGTTCTAAATGTATTATTTATCGAAATAATATTTAAACATACAGATCTTTAAAAATATATAAAGTATGGAAAATATTCCTAATAATTTAACAATTAGAATTCAAAGTTCAACATTACAGTAAATTGAAAAATCCTTAGTTTCAGTAAACTGATGGTGATCAAAACGAATAGTGTTTCTTCACCTAGTGCTGTCATGTTTTGTATTGCTGTCTTACAGTGTATATTATTTTGGATACATTGCTGACTGACGAATTCGCTTCTAGTGATTCGGGTGATACGAAATATTTCTCAAATGTTGCTAGTCTAATCTCGAAATACCACATCTCGGACAAGACGAGAACGATTTTAAAAACAAAGCTTCGAGACGAGAAAATAAAAATCGAGATTCTCGAATTTGAATAAATTCGCCGAGACTTCTCGAGTTTTAAACGTCATAAATATGACATATCTTGTGACTTGATTCACAAGGAAAAATTTAAATTTCTAAGCCGCTAAAGTAGAAACTTAGCTACTTCTAGAAAAATAAACAAGTATCCACAGGAACTATATAGAATCAACGAATACGAAATATCGTATTCAATAGAAACCTGGAATATCGCCCTAAATGTCTATAAAAATTGATAACCTAAGAAATTCCTTAGGCCATCTAACAATAGTAGTAATAAAGTATCACTAAAAAAAATCAGAAACCTAAATTTTCATCATTTTATACGGCTATCTGGTACGAAAAGACACAATGTAGGTGGAGCAGATATATTGAACTTACATATTTATACTAATAATTATTATAGTCTGAATTTCCCAAAAGAATGTCATATATGGTGTTCTACCATATACGACATTAGAAACTCGAGAAATCTCGGCCAGATTCGAGACTGAGACGAGATAATCTTATTCGAGACTAGATTAAACGGGACGAGATAAAATATGTTACATTTAAAATTAGACCATACGAGAAAAAGAAAAATCTCGTCGCGTCACAGAATCACTAATCTCAATTTATATCATTCGTTCCTGTAGTAATGAATGCAACTAACGTAAAGTAATATATATCCATATGTTGAAGTGGATTTGTGTACGTCTCATGAGTACGTGTTATGAATAAACAAAATAAAATATCGCGGAGATAAATTTTTCATCAGATTGTAAGATAAGTTTTGTTAGGAGCTACAAGATTAATATTTATGGAGAAACTTTAAATATAGAACGTAGGTTTGGCACCTTGTAAAATGAAGAAAAATTACTTATCGAACGCAGGGATTGCAAGAGTAGTTCGGGTTCCGAACACCTTATAAATTGCATACACTTTTTATTTGGAACCGTACTTATGTATCACCTGAAGAAATCCACGAAAAAGGAAAATAGCGATTTATTGATCAGCACCGTAATTTTCTCAAATGTATTGATAAATGTGATTTGGAGAAGAAATAAATTTTTTCTTCTAAATTAATTTCTGTAATATATTTAATCTAATTCAATAATTAATTTTCTTGTTTGCAAAATGTTTTAGGCTAGGCCGTCCAGAAAAAAGATTACTAAGATTAAATTAATTACTTATAGAACAAAAAGTATAATTAATGTTCAAAGAAACTGCACAAGAAAGTAAATTTATGCAGGTACATAGATAAGCAGTGCGTACAATAATGATTAATTTATGACTAACAAGGTAGTTTAAAATTAAATACTCGTTTCATTTGCTCGGTCATGCCGGCCTTTGTAGTGTAAATTAATTAACAACTCTGTGCTGTACTAATGGTGATTAAATGAACTGTGATGGATAATTAAGTCACCCTCTAAAGTTTTGATCGCATCAGTTTAGAAGTCATTTTCAAACGATTTACACAGCGGAACAACAATACAAATAATTCGCCCAAGATTCCAACTACATTAACTCAATTCTCCACAAATTGTTGCCAGAACAATTTGTTTCATGGTAAATAAAACAATTATAGGACGATGGCTTGAATGAAAACAAGAGTTGTCAGTCTTAGAAAATTTATTGTCTTTGTGAACAACTTTTCTTTTCTTCACTTCCAAAGACGATCTAGGCATTTCAATTAGAATAAATATGTAAATTGTATCTTCTTTCTTATGTAATTTTTAAAAAATATGAAATCAGTTACCTTTTGGATAATAGGGCTCACTTTTTTACATAAGAAAATCAACTTGCATCTAATGGTTTCAAGGTAACATTAAAATATGAATCTTTATTTTGTATCGAAACAAAGCGAAGTTCAAATATTGGCGCAATATATTATTAAAATTAGTAGAAATTTGTTATTTTATTATAAATAATATTACTAGATTAATCCGATTTGATGATTAATAAATATTTCAAGCTTCTTAAAACACTTGTAACGGTCATAGTAGTGCTGAAGTGATTTTGGGAAAAATATTTATTTTTATAAACGTGCGTCAATGACTGATGAAACAAAATGTAATGTTCTTCCGTTTTAAATGTAAACATGAAATGCTTTAATTACCATTCTCAGATATCATCAAAGAGCTTCCACTCTCCCAAAATAACTCCCCGATATTTAATTGATACATAGAATGTTCATAAGTCTATAAACCACACGCGCTTGTCGTGTAATCAAGATGTATGGTTTGGTGTTTATTTATCTAGGAACTTTCGCCCGTTTGGTGTTCGCGAGCGGTTGATTTGTTTATCCGCGCCTCAAAGACTCACTTCATGTTTATTTCAGTTTAAATCATTGCTCCTTTGAAGCGATTGGAATTATGACGAGCAGAATTTTATGAAACACCGGAAAAACATACTGCGAATTTGCTCGTGGGTTTTCACTTAATTTCACTGCGAAACGATTTATTTGGGAAATAAAATTTATTGCTCGATGTAGTTTTATTTGGTTTTCATTGGTTAGTTTAGTAGTACTTCAAATGATTGAGTTTCAATATATTTTACTCTGACACACATATTCATCGGGTTCTAACATTTTAAATTCAAAATATAAAATTTAATAATGTTTCTGTTCATTTCGTTCCACTACTAAAAATTTTATACTATTATATATTATACCTTAAATATATAATTTCATATATTAGAAGGTATTATAAAAAGTTTAATTTAAAATTTTGTGCTTGACACAAATTGAAAATATGAAAATCAGTTTGTACCTACATTTCAATTTTTCATAAGATTCAGTGACCTATTTATGGGAGAGGGGGTATCCATATGGGGACATATCCTCCATACTGATATCGAGCAAGAGTAAAAACTAAACAAATAATAAAAATTTATAAATAAAATGAAAGGTATGAAGTTTAAAGCCTTTTTGTTTTGCGGATATCTAAAAGAAAACTAAGACATTTTATGGGTACCTACACAGAAACCCATGTTATTATAAATTAAGTCGCCTGAAAACCAAAAACATTTAAATTTGAGATATATTTTCTTTTGCAATATGTACATATTTTCATTAATATACAAATTTATTTTTATGCCTCCTCTTCAGTGTCATGTCTGGATACACCACTGATAAGATTATTATTATTCCCTTATCTAAATGCCGAGAAATAAATTTTAAAAATTAATGTTTTATGATATTTCTAATTTTATGTTATATACATATTTCTTGTGCTTTAGTTAACTATGTCTTGTTTATATATTTCTCGGAAAATGTATGGAATTAAAAATATCATATTTTTCCAAAGCATCAGGAAAAATAACCTTTGTCTGTTGTTTTATTTACATTTGTAAATAAAATATAGTTGGCAGTGTATTCTTTTTATAAAGACATAGAATAAAGAATATTTTGCTTTATATATGATAATATACATGCACTAAAAATACTAACTTCAAAGGGATTTCTACGTCCAACAATAGCTGACGGGCATTATATGCAAATATGGAAAACATATTTTCATTTATATTCTACGTATACGAATCAAATAATTAACTAATTTTTTTACAAAAACATATGTAGATATGAGCATTTTTTATGTTTCTTTTAAAGGCATTTGATGTCATACAATGATTATATTAATATTCTGGATACAATAATTTGATTTATTATATATTTACAATGTGTAGTAATATTAAATTTCATTAAAATTATTTTCGTTCGTAATTTCAAAATACATGTATAATTTTGATTTATCTTAGTTTTAAAATTTTAATAAAAAAACAATTAAATTTCAGTGTAACACATCGAATCTACAGTCAAAAAATATTAGTATAAGCAAATTATGTACAGTATTTTACTGAACAGGTCAAAGAGTTATTAATATAAAGAATTGACTGTCGAGTCATTTTTGACGAGCCTGTCACCTCCTTGAAGCAGTAAAACTATTACCTTGCATATATTGTACAAAAGTTTATTTGTTACTCACTTTCAAATAAAATTATAACCTAATTCGGTCAGTTACTACTAATACTAATGTTTTGTCAAAATAATAACTTTATACAATTTTCAATATGTAAACAAAGCAACAAAACTAACTACAGAAAGTTTTACAGGTTAGTAGCTTGTAAGTTAGTTTACCTGGTGAATAACTAAATCAAGTAAACAATGGTTTACAAGTGAGTAACAAATAATAGTATTTTACAATATTAGCCAGGTAAAACAGTTTTTACTGGTGATAGGAGGAATTGACTGGCGAGCCGTTTAGGCGAGCCTGTCATCTCTTTGAACCAGTAAAAACTGTTACCTGGCGTATAATGTACAATAGTTTACTTGTTATTGACTTGTAAATAAAATTAAAATGAAAACCAAATTTTGACAGTTACTAATTTTGTGTCAAAAATTGTTTTAAATGATATATCGTAAGCCTTGGAAGACATTAGATTTTAATAAACAATGGAACTACTAGCCAGTAAATCTGACAGGTGTCATCTTAACATGCTAGGTACTGGTAAATCTGACAGCTGTCATTTTTACAATGCAGTAGCTTGTAAAAATTAATTTACCTGGCAACAAAGAGTTAAGATAAATGATAGTTTACAAGTCAGTAACAAGTAAAATTTTTAACATTGCAACCGTATGTTATATTTCTTTTAAAATCTGCATCTTTCGATGAAAGTTATTTGTTGAATAAAAGTAGATATCGAAATCACTATCGTTCAATAAATGAGCTTAGCAACCTTTGCCAATTCTCAGATAAAGAAAATAATCCTCTAATTTGTATTCCAAAGAAGATTCCAATAATTTACTCGTCTTAATTCTTTCCGAGAGTTTAGAATTGGAAAAATTTCTATTTGTCAAGAATCTGAATTACAATCGAACAGAACCTGGATCAATTATCATTCTGCAGAACCTCAGAACAGCGCACTAAATTACCAGCGAAGCCAATGGTCCATGTAATTTTGAGTGGGACGCGAAAGGTGAAGGGTAAATGCGGGCGTTTTAACAGCAGCTGGCATCCTTGCAACTGGATACGCGGTAAAGCAGGAATTAATAAATTCACTACTGCCCAGGATTCACAATTGCGGATAAAGTTATTTTGTATTTGTATCCGAATGCGGATTTATGATATTTAGTACCAAGGATGAAGTTATTAGTTTGAAATATGACTACAGAATTTAAACACTTGCATTATCACTATAAAGTAATGAGATAAAATACTAAAAATATAGAATTACCAAAGTACGTTTCACATATTATTGTGTTTTGTTATTGTGTTACAAATTTGTAACTGTCAGGATTTGCTTATAATTTTAATTTTATTTCCAAATGAATAACAAATAATCGTTTGTACAATATACGTAAAAAAATGTTATACCTTGCTAATAGTATAAAATATTTAATAAAATGTATTCAATAGTTTATTAATATGGCAAAAATTTCAACAAATTTAACTTCAAATATTCTTTTTAAGGGAGCGATATACCTACCTAAAAAATAAAAATATTTGGTAAACAGTAATGGAACACAACAATTTAAAGAACATGATATTAGAATCATAAATATTGATGATTTTTTATTTTCATTTTGTTATTTGTCAATTATGTATGCTTTGTTGTATTGTGAGAAATTGAGTACCTACTCATATTACGATTGTATTAAAAATATTTTATTTGACTATTGTTATTTGTCAAATTAGAGAGGAAAGTGTATCTTTTACCATTCGAGCTTGAGTTTGACTCACGAGCATTTCGTGTTAGACACAACATTTTTTTTTACGTCATGTTTAAAAAATCGATTTATTCGGACCAAAATGTGAAAAAAAAGGACGAGATATAAATGCCTCATTTTTTTTAAATGCCTTTATTAAATAACAATTTTTAATATAATAATGAATTTTTCACATATTCCTTTCTAAAGAAGGAAAAGGAATTTTCTTCGTTAGTCCGCGAGAAGAAAGTAGAGTGAAAGAAATAAAAATAATAATTTTTTGACTTAAATACTATATTTACCTAACATTTTTTTTATTCTTGTAATGCTGTAAGCCTTTAAATTTTGTGACTGCAGTATCCTATTTAAGATTTTATTATGTACAAAAATATTTAATTAAATAATATTTCAAAAAGACAGCTGTCAATTTTAATTTGTGTTCTGATGTAGAGCATATTTCATAATGTAAAATAAAGTCAAAAGGAAAAACAAAAAAAGCACTGCAAATCAAAAACAATTTACCCTCGGTTATCTTCCGTGCATCAGCCCTTTTGAATATAGAGTACATCTCAAATAATATGAATATCTGCCAAGCAATTATTTTTCAATTTTCATTGTGCAACATGAATTTAAAATCGTTTAGGAGCGTAGAAGCGAGAGAAAGAAAAATGGCAATGTCACCACCGGCAAACAAAAAGTCCATAAGAAATTCTCTACAGAGTTTTGTTATTGGCGAATCTTTGGCAAACGACTTTCAATGTCGCTAATAAACTTCACCAACAAAACCCCACGCGCAGTGAGGGAGATATCTGTTTCTACCCTTGTGACATAAATTTCCAGTAAGCTGCTTTGCTATGGGCGATCGATTGAATTAATTCTCACTTTCACCAAAGTTTTATTTCTATTACGTGCGTGAGCGGACAAATTGTAAATAATATATGGAGGTACATTCTACTATCAACTATTAAAAGTACTCATTCTTCTTCCTTCAGCTATTTATTAATAAATACTGGCAATGTCACTTCTAATATGCTAATAATTATCGACTGAAATGTAACATACAATATCTATGAACTACATAAATAAATCTCAGTGTCTGTATAGCCTGAAAGCTACAGTAAGCCCTATTAAGCTGTTATAAGTTCCTTATGTTGCAGTATAATTAGAAACGTACATTAAATATTAACACCTTCGTGCAGCAAGCTCAGATACAGATCATCAGTTCAAACATTGTATAAAATAATAATTAACTCAAAGCATCACAGCAATGTTTTTCGAATCAATGTTTTCAGCTAGTATTAATTTCCATATTTACGCACCGAAAATGAGAACCAGATATACCTAATTAATTTAACTAATGAAGAAATAAAAATTATGGTAACAACATAAAAAACGCATCAACGGAAAAAGAAGTTTAAAATTAATTTACAAAATGATTTTAATAATCTCTGATACGATTCTAACAACTTATGTCATTGTCAGCACAAGTTATCACCAAGAGAAATACGACTTTGATATAATAAACAACTGCACATGATTTTTTTTTATTTTTTTACATCCAAATAGTAAAAGAGTAATTAATAAAATTGTACGACGTAGGTGAGAGAAAAACACCTTCTTTTAGTAAACATAAACAAGTATCAAACCACTCTTTAAATTTTTATTTATAAATATTGATTTAATAATATTTTTTTGTACTTGCTTCCAAAAATCATTATTTTGTAGCCTGTTTGGAGTTTACAAAGGCTATTTTAAATCGCTGCCTATATATTGATGATCTAGCATTCTAGCAACGCTGAGTAGGTACGCACTACTGCTATAAAATGGCATATAATTATTAATTATGACATGCCGAAAATATTAAGGCGATGCGAAGATAGGTATCAAAAAGAATACACGGTATTACAAATCTGGATAAATATTTCTGAGATTTTCTTTACCGTCCGGCTGGCTTTAATTTTGCTTTACCGACCAAGGGCGTAAAGTAAAAGTTTCCGCCATGGTAACCAAATTGTAAATAAACAATTACGATATGGTGTACGTAAATTTTTTAAAACTTGCTCTCTCGGGATGTTAAATTATTAGCAGTGGGAAATGATGCGTTAGAGTAAACAGGTTGTGCTAATTTGTTGCGATTGTCAATCTAAGTACCGCAAGCCGCAGAAAGCCCTGGCGTTGTGGCGTTCTAACGATTCAGCGACAAATGTCACGTAATTATTTACCTATTCCAACCCGCAGCCTAATTTCCAAAATTAACACGTGTATCCCTCATAATCCAAAAGGAAATATTGTATATTACCGTTTTGTCACGCACTAAATAAATCACGCGTTTATTGAAACATCAATAATATTTATGTAGGGGATAAATTTTAGTTTATATAATAAATTTGAGCTAAAATAATTAATAAATACTTTTTATAAAATGTGAAATCCATATTCTTTCATGTTGTATTATTTTCAAATTCTGAAATAAAAATATCGTAATAATTCTAATTTCTGTTTGAAGAAAAAATTAATATATAAACGGAAGAGACTATATTTCAAATTTAAACAATTTAAAATACAGTAAAATTCGGGTATAACGAAATCAAAGGCACTCCAAAAATTTTGTTTTTATAGCAAGTGGTCATTATAATTGTTCAAATAACTATAAAATACATGGTATTTTATACAAATGGTCATAATTTCTAACATTTAATGGCCATTTACACCTCTGTAAGTCGTTTTTCTTAAACGGAATCTCATTAAGAAATCATGTCCACTTCAATACATATATTTTTTCCCAAAAGTACTGTTGAAAACAGGTTATCCCACTTCTTAAACCGTAGAAGAAGTCGGATTTAAGTTAAACTTTACAAACGTCATGTTAATCGTCATTTAAGAATCCGAGGAATGAACATAAAAATTTAAATTAATCTTAATCTACAGCTTGACCAATATTTTCGTCGCTATAAGAGGTGTCCTTACTATATATGACTTATTCATAATATAGAAAAGAACGTTTGTTTTATTATTATTTTTAATCAATCAAATTTTATGGCTCTTGCATATTTCGAAATAAGGTATATCACTACAATAATTTACTGTTTGCCCAAATATTATAAATTAACTTGGGATATGTTCCGGTTAACGACAGAAATTCAATTAGATATAATTCGGTTTAAATCATCGTATAATACTACACTGCAACTGACAATATATTATTAGATTAGATCTAATACTACAGGTCCAGTATCTGTAATTGACTTGAAAATTCAATTAAATGCTACACTTAAATAACTAAACTTCTATGGCTTTGCTACCGAATAGGAATCGATTGAAACGAAATAATTTAAGTTAGACATCGATGGCGACAATCGCAAAAAACTAATTCAATACAAATTGTAACATACCTTAACCAACGGGTTTGTGACAAAGATTACAGAACAGCAAATGTAGGTACTCACCTGAAAAAGAAATAAAAGGTTAGTACATAGAAATATTTTTATAAAACAATGAAATAAATACTAATGGTAAAACAGAAGTCGTTCTATGGTTATATTATCTTTAATTAAGGGGTTCGAGACGAAATATTAACACACGTGCACTTGTACATGCATAATTAGCAATTTTATTTCCACAGCTGGCTGTATGATAGAAGCGTACCGTTCATATTTTTAAACATTTCATAAGCGCACCAAAAAAAAAAAAATCTAGCAAAAGCGCGCCAGTAAAATTTAGGAATGTAGTGGAAGTGTGTGTCTCTGCGTCCGATTAGATACTCGCAGAGATATACCCGTAAGTCTTCGATTTCGTCCCAAATCTAACCTAAACTAACCAAACCTAATATAATCTAACCTAACCTGACCTAACCTAATCTAACCTGACCTAACCGAAGCTAATCTAACTTAACCTGATCTAACCTAAACTAACCAAACCTAATCTAACCTAATAGGTTTATCTAACCTAACCTGATCTAACCTAATCTAACCTAACATAACCTAAGCTAATCTAACTTAACCTGATCTAACCTAATCTAACCTAACTTAATATTATCTAAACTAATCTAATTTGAAACAGCGACGACATGTGAACTTAAACCAAACGAGTACTTGTAACGAATACAAAGTAACGAGTAGTAACAAGCAATAAAAAGTAACTCAACTTTGCATCTCTATAGTTCCCCACTCAAAACTTAAATCAATTACTCTGTATTAGATGCTTTAATTTAACATGACATATTGTTCTATGATAAAATTACCATATAATGGTATTATTGCTATTGACTAGGAATGTCAAACTAATAATGTTGAATATATTAACAATATTACTGGTATATAGATGTCAATTTATTGTCGAAATATGACAATTTCATATCTATCGAAGATCCTACTTAATTAAGGTGTAGAATAAACCGCAATATACATTTGGATATGATAAATAATGTAAAGCTATTTCCATGAATGAACTTGAATTCTTAAAGCTACAATAATATGTTTTTTTTTTTTATTTATATAGACCGCCAGACCGCCTTGAAGTATAAAACAATAAAAATATTGTTTTTCATTGTAAACACAACAAACAATTCTTGTGCCGATGCAATTTGTGCAACGTCAAATAAACAACTGATGTTTATATATTTATGAATGAATGGAGAAAATGTCAATGCCAAGAAAATATTTTCAAGGCAGTCGGATAATAACACGTGCTACAATAATAAATTGAGGAAGGTCATGTCTTGGTCATATTTTCTTTTTACTTTTTATAGCTAATGTACCGGAAAAATACGAATCGTTTTTGTAAACGAGAATTTAATATGGAAGTAGTTGTCATTTTATTTACTAGATCCCCGAAAATTGTAGTAATTCTAATTATATGCATATTCAATGCAAATTTTAAAATCATTTTGATGCGGAATAGAATTACAGGTTTTTTATGTAGCAATTGGTAAGATCGGAAATAATTAAGCATAATGTATTCCATGACGGTAAATTAGATTTTAATAATATACATGCGCAAATCTATTAGAAAATAATGCCGAAGAAAGTAAAATTGTCAGAAATTCAATTCAAATTTTAAAATCTTGATGCGAATTGGGATTATAGGCTTATCAGTCAAGTTGGTAAGTTCGGAACTGATTAAGCATAATGTATTCCATGACGGTAATTTAGATTTTAGTAATATGCAAGCGTTAATCAATTAGAAAATAATGCTGAAGAAATTAAAATTGTCAGAAATTCAATTGAAATTTTAAAATGTTGATGCGAATTGGGATTATAGGTTTATCGGTCAAGTTAGTAAGTTCGGAACTGATTAAGCATAATGTATTCCATGATGGTAATTTAGATTTTAGTAATAAGCAAGCGTAAATCAATTAGAAAATAATGCTGAAAAAAATAAAATTGTCAGAAATTCAAATGAAATTTTAAAATCTTGATGCGAATTCTGATTATTTGTTTATCGGTCAAGTTGGTAAGTTTGGAACTGATTAAGCTTAATGTATTCCATAGCGGTAATTTAAATTTTAGTATACACGCACAAATTTATTAGAAAATAATGCTGAAGAAATTAAAATTGTCAGAAATTCAATTGAAATTTGAAAATCTTGATGCGAATTGGGATTATAGACTTATCGGTCAAGTTGGTAAGTTCGGAACTGATTATGCATAATGTATTCCATTAAGGTAATGTTTGGTTAGTTCATTCCCTTGGGAAAAGCAGAAGACAACCACGGAATAATACATAAGTAAGTTGCCAGCATCGCCGAGGCAGTACGCGCGGTCCTCCAAGGGATCGTAATGTACCCGCTGTCGATCAAGATAGCCATGAACAAAATTCCGCAGGTGTTCGCCCATTTCATTAGGGTTATTAACGTCCTGTGCTCAGATTGCAAGAGGAAACGTGACTTTATAATTTGTTTGCGGTTTATTCCACGTAAAACCTCAATAAAAAAATCCACCAGGCCACAGATTTGGGAATTATATTTCTGTGAGACCTACAAGTGATTTATTTTAATATCATTACTGAACTTTTCTGCGAATTTAACAAAAAAGTTCATATAGTGTACGTCAGGCATGTGCAACGTAAGGTACACGAAACGTTTTTAAATCTTATTAAATCCGACCCGTGGAATAATATATGATATTTTATGATGCATTCGGAACAAGAAATATTCAATGATTTTCTTTAATAAAAATAATTTTTGCTAATATGAAGGCACAGAGAAATATTAGTGTATGTGTAGGTATTACTATTTATTTTCTGAAAAACTTGTTATAATTTTTAATGTGATTATTACACATACATATTTTGAGTTATTTTTGTTACAATCCTTTTTTTATAATGTTTAAATTTTAATACCATTTCATTAAAATAAAACAAAATGTTTCTTTTTACACTGCCCTATATAAACCCGAATCATGCACGTCGACTTTTCAAAATCTCCTTGGAAGAATTTTTTTTTGTAAGGACCAAAATCAAAACATAAAATAAAAAGAAAAAAGTAATTCTAGAAATGGATGCAGGAAAATATTAGTTTAAATGAAAAATATTTCAACTTCAGTTTATTTTCTTTACTTTCTACACATATAATACTTTCTACATATATCTATATAAGTAATGTCAGTAATTGATGTGAACTCATTTTTGAAATAAAAACAATTCAGGGCTTTATTACTGAAAAAATGCTGCGCTATGGGAAACAAACCAGAGCACAATCCAGAGCAGCCAAAACTGCTTTAGAATGTGCTCTGGTTTCAGCAGGTCAATAGAGCAAACACTTTAAAATGCACTAATTCCTGACCCACTGAAACCTGAGCACAGTCTAAAGCAGGTAAATTAGCTCCAGAATGTACTCTGGTTTCAGCAGGCCAAGAATTAAAGCACATGCTGAAGCGTGCTCCAATTCCCGGTCGGCTGAACTAGATAACCTTTTAGACCACCAGGTGGGGAAGAGGCCCAGAGGTCTGCTGCCTCCTCGGCGCCCGGCAGAGCGGGACTGAGTCCTAGCGTCTCGGGATAGGCGGTATATCCTGATACGCACATTATTACTGGTCATATGGATTCCTATTGGTTGATATTCAGTCTGTAATTGTGGCTATACTAGCGGGGATTTTAAAATGAAAATTTGTACCTTGCTGCCAGGACTTTACAGGTAATAATTATAAGTGTGTAACTCACACCCATTTAAGTGTAGTAACTTACTAAAAATGAAAAAAGGTACAATAATTCTTTAAAATTATAACATTCAAGTCTTTATTACTGATGCAAAAAAAATGCTGTGCTTTTCTTGGGGGCATTACCCCTAAGATAATTTTACTTGGAAGCATGCCCCTATGTAGTCGGCGCTCATGACCCGAATTCAGTCCGCAAGTAATTATATACATGAAATACTCACTTTCCGGCCCACAGTCTTGAGTTAGTTATATAAGGTGGCGCAAAAGTAATCACCCTATTGAAACATGCTATAATTTTTGCAAATAGCGGCAAATGTCAAATCTGCTTTGACATTTGTGAAGTAAACAAATGCAAAATACATGTCAATAAAACATGAATCGCTATATTCCTCAAAAACGCGGTTTAATTACTTTGATTTTTTCGCGGAATAATTCGTCGTTGGTGTTGGTGCAGCGTGAATTTACGCGCAGATTTCCCGGTCGCCCGACACCAACTGGGCAAACACTGCGGGGTTCAGCCGCTCGCCTAGAAGAATATGGTACAACACGAGATGCTGCCAGGTCTGGCCGGCCCCGGAGGAGCCGTTCTGCTCAGAATATCGCGGATGTGGCTGAAGACGACTACTGTGGACGGCGAGCGCTACAGAGCCATGCTCAACGACTTTCTTTTTCCTCATTTGCATGAATTTGAACTGGAGAACATGTGGTTCCAACAGAATGGTGCAACGGCGCATACTGCACGAGCCACAACGGAAATTCTGAGGTTTACATTTCCGGGTCGCCTAATCCCTCGTTTTGGTGATTTGCACTGGCGGGCAAGGTCATCCGATTTAACCGTTCCAAACTTCTTTTTGTGGGGTTTCTTTAAGTCACGAGTCTATGTCAACAAGTCTCAGACTTTTCAAGCCCTTAAATAGAATATCCGTCAAGAATTCGAAAACCTATCGCCGAAAGTACTGGCAAGAGTAATGGAAAATGCTATAAATCGGGCCCGTATGATCATCCATTCTGGCGGCGGCCAATTGGCCGATATCATTTTCTCGACTTAATAGGAAAAAAATTAAGACATCAACTAAACATAATCAAAAAGCAGAACCAAAGTTTTTCATTCATAAAAAAAATTGCAGCCAAAGAATATCGGGTGACAACTTTTGCGCCACCCAGTACATGCCTGGTTTACGTAGTTTTACTTTAGTTTTAGGATCTGCACCTCGTTTTACGTCAAACACCGTCTACGTATTAATTTCAACTTTATGATGCAAATATATTAGCTATAAGATTCATACAAGTTAGAGGAAACTTCCCTTTCCCGCTTGCAAGCTAACTATTTATCATTAACATACATTTCATTAATGTAATGAAGGTTTTTTTCATTTCATATATTAATACAAAAATGTGGAATAACCAAGTATTTTAAATTATTATTATATAATTTCAATATCTTATTGTAAACTACAAGTTCTTTTTCATATTCTGTTCTAAAAAAAAAACAAAAAGACTAAACTTCTTATATTCTAATTTTTCCTACAGTGTCATAATTGCGAATTGTTTGAACTTCATTATGCATTTAAAGAAAACAGTAATTGGTGCATTTAAGGAAACGGAAGTAATAAAAAATTTAAACGTTTTAAATCCTTAATGGAAACAACGCAGCAGTTGTTTTGCCACTAAAGTACTTCTGGAAAAGCTAATTAAAACAAAAAAATCTTATCGTGAAAGTCGGGAGTGATTATAAAAACTTGAAATGAATTACGTTAATTTACATCCTTTTCAAAAACCGAGGGAACAAAAAATAAATATTTCACTCAAGACTTATTATCTATTGCTGGGGTACCAAATTGTTTTATAGCTGATATTAGTATTATGTAAATAAATAAATACATAACTTATGGCATATTACCATTGCTACAGCAGATATCTGTAATGATATATTTATATCAAAGAGAGCATTTACTCAAGGACAATTTTTCTGTGAATATTAGTTAACGAGATTAAAAACAAGTTGTCAGAACCACAGTTACTATTCATAAATTTTCTGAGAATTCTAGCTTTGTTTTTCTTTTTTAAATTGTATGCACGTGTGAGCATAGTGCAATAATTAAATTATGAAATTTGCTGCCAATTTTGCGGTAACCATGGCATCAAAAATCAACAAGCAAAAAGTTTGGGTAGTGAAAAACAAGTCCGGAATTCCGGAACAACTCCGCTTGCGTTTTATTTACATTGGCAATTTTTTCATCCACAGGCGACTTTGATCAAATTCGTGACCTTATTCAGCATGTAAATATGTAGTTTTTCGTTCTCGTCTCGAAGTCGAGAAGATTACAGAATCTCGCTACGTGTCGAATCGATACTCTCCCGAATACGAGTCGGTAGTTCCCGGTTGGTGTCGGCTTCAGAGAGGCAGAGTTGGACGTCGCGAAACGAGCACGAATTCTCTTCAAGGCTAAAGCGGGGATTTCGCCGCTTTGTTGACGTTTAAATATTCGGTAGTGTTGTTGTTTAGTGCGGGACAATGTTGAATTATTCGCAGGTGAGTTTCTTCTACTCGATTTAGGGTATATGCGAAAACGAAACGCGAATCGATGAATTCGTGACGCGAGGACCCGATGTTTTTGTTCCACGAGTAGACTGCGGATTTCTACTACGCGCATCAAAACATTCGCGCATGACGCAAATGTTTACAACAAATTCTATTCATTGCCTTATCTTCTGCAACCCGTCTGCCACTAGTGCATATTAGATTTCAAGCCTAAACACTTTCCAAACTTTTTTCTCTCCCTCTAAAATTTCATATTTTTCATTTTATAAACTTCATGAAAAAAATTTGAAACTTTTATTTCCTTTGAATTTTACTGTAATTATTTTACGCAGTTTTTTTACTTTCTTGTACAAAGTAAAGAAAGTATTGTAATCACGAAAAAAAATTTTAGGTTTCAAGGGTAATATCAATTTTGACCATACCTGAATCCATTTTGACGTTTCGGCGTGACGTCTGTATGTACGTATCTAGCATAACTTAAAATTGATTAACCGTAAAATTTTGAGTATGTTGTTGTGCATCTCCCATACTCAATGAAATCGATAGTGCCAAAAGGACATTTTGCTATTAGTTACAAAATTTTATTTTGTAGTTACTATAACATCTAGATATGCTCCTCCATTTTTTGTTTTTTTCAAAGGGCAGAAATATTTGATAATAAATTTACATTGATGAGTAAATAAATGGAAACAATATCTCTTTCTTTGCAAGTTTTTGAGAGATTGAAATAATTTTGTATAATGCAATAGGGAATAGTGATGAACATTTAAAAAAAAAAATATAATATGATAAATGTTGAAAGAAACTTGGAAGATATGAAAAGAATTTAAGTTAAAGAAGAATTAGCCGTAGAATAATCTCACTTGATCATCATGTTTCAATTTCCCTTTTTTATGGACATATTGGTACCTTTTATTACTATTTATTTATGTTCCATAAATGTACCTATTTATATTAGTAATAATAAAAAAGTTTGGAAGCATTACAACATATTCCTACAAATTTAAATCTAAATTATTCTTGTTGATTGACAATCCATTGTAAGTTTTAACCTTGTTCGTAAATGCGCAATAATGCATACAATGAACTTTTTTTGCACTTTATCTTATTTCTAAAAAAACTATTTCCGTAAGCTAATGAATAAAATACAAAAAATAGTTGTATAACAATATCAATTAATAAACGGCAGAAATTGTACTAAAAAAATAAGACAGTTAAATGTTTGTTACTTAATTCACTACAATTCTATTTACCATAAAGTATTCGATTAAATTGAAGTACAAATTTAGTGAACAATGTGTCAGTTGCCGAGCAAAGTTTTAATTAGATTTTGTCCCGTTGCAGGAAAGAATAAAGCGTGCGTCCCTGCATCAGAAAGAAGCCATGATCCAATTCATGGAAAAGCACCCGGAAATCGGAAACGAGAAACTGGCATCACATTACGACATATTTTACCGTAAAGAAAGATGGGCACAGCTAACTCGAATCCTCAACAAACTCCCCGGGAAGCCGAAAACTCCGGGCAAGTGGCAGAAAGCTTGGCAGGACTGGCGCTACAACACTCGCAAAAAAGCCAGCCGCAGATCCCGCAGGGAAAGGCTCAGCAGCATAGAGCAGCGCTTGCTGGCGATATCCAACAACGACAACGTCCCCCTACCGGACTACAAGACCAGCGTAGCCGAACAGACACGCCAGGACGAGCCCAGCGCAGACATCGAGTGGAATGAAAACCAGATCAAACAGGAAATAAGCAACGACGACATAGGAGAACTATTAGAAACCAACCTAATAGAGCTCCCCCCATTGCAAATCTCAGACATTCAGGTGGCGAACGTGTCCACAATAGCCCCTTCGAAGACAATAAAAAAGAAGTATGTCTACTACGACCGAAACAATGTCCGGGAAATCCACCGGATAGCCAAGTGCGTGGAGAAATCTGTCGGCGCGGTAAGAGCAATGTGTCGCACGCAGGTAAGGAGTTCATCGAAGCTCGTGTCGGTTTTGGAGGACAATTCGAGGACACTGCAGAGTTTGGCGGAATCTCAAATGAGGCAGGCAGAAGCTCTCGAACGACAAGTGTCTCTTGAAGAATCGAGAAACTCTATCTTGAAAGGCATCGCGGCTGCTCTCTCAGCACTTAAAAAGACGTAAATAGCCTTTGACTCACACGCACGGATATCTTATTAATTACCTTCCCTCATTGCTCAACCGTTTATGGGAAACATTCATATTATTTTATGATATGAACGATGTATTTTTAAAATTCTGAATTTCAATGTGTAATAAATGTTGAAGGTTTAAAGCTCAAATTTTATATAAACACAAATAAATTTTGATTCTCGTTTATTATTGAAAAACGTACATCACTTCTTTGAAAATTCAAGTTTATTTTGGTGTATACGTCAAATATTGAACTTATGTGTAATATGGTTATTTCTAAAATAGAATAAGACAAAGGATGTTTATAAGTTTATTAGTTTGAGTTGTCATAATAAACTTAAACTTGATGTTTTCAGAAGTTTGTATGTTCAAAATATAAAAATACAAATTTGTAGTTAGTAACGTAACTAGAATAGTTATGAGAGCGAGGATTTTAAGACATCTAAGGTACATATGATACATAACATCCGAAGTTTGTTCAATAGTTTACTGGTTTCACGTTATTAAAAAATATTATTTTATAACATTCTCTTGTGAGTAATGTTATCGTGATCAAATCTGTATAAGTTGATATGATCTAACAATCCCACGTTATTTTGACAATTCTGTACGGTAATATTAGTACCACATTGACTTGTCAAAATTACATGATATATAATTATGAATTTGTTACCCTGCTTACTTTTGTCTATGAAATCGTAGGCTTATAATATCCTGAAACTGGAAAAATTATTAATTAATGTTAAACAATTATAGCTCAAATGTTATAGACTCAAATGGTTGTGTACGAATATATTCATTTCTTGTAATAGGTATAATATACCTAGGTATGTCTCAAATTTATAGAAATGTTAATATTTAAAAATTAAAATTAGTATATGTACGATTTTTCAAATTTGTATTATTGTTAACAATTAAAACTTTAAATATCTTAATGTTGGTTGTGCAAAAATATTAAAGTATTAACATTCTAGAAAGTGTCTATTGAAATTTCCATGTATTTTGTAAAGTTGTAATAAAGAATACTTTGCTATTTATTGCTCGACTTCTTTTCGTGCGAATATCTTTTCATAGAGACGTGTTCCTTTTCCTCTCGATTTTGTCGGTATCGGAGCGCATACAGGATCCCTTATCCGTTCGGGGGAATATTAAAAGAGCGGTTTACACTTAAATTATTAAAATTTATTCATCAGTTTACCTGCGCAACTCTGGCTAACTTTTCTTTAGAATATTTTAATAGAATAACTTCACCGTACGCCGTTTATTATTATCTCTGTGGTACACCAGCGAAAATTAAAGTTGCACTAACTTTTTAAATGATTTAAGCCGAAATCTGGGAGATATAATCACGTAATCGTATACTCTCTCAACCTAAAAAAATATTCAATAAAGTATTTAGAACACAATTTTGAAAAAGTTAATTTTTGTTATTATTGATTTTAGTGATTTTTTAAACAGTCTTTACATTCGGCTAGCTATCACAAACAGATGATTTTTTTTGTAAGGGATAAAAAGCATTCATTGTGTAAAAATTACACTAATCTAAAATCTTTTTACTTCCTTGTACAAAGTAAAAGAAGTATTGTAATCGCGAAACATTTGGATTTTCAGATTTTAACATAAATATCCCGTTTTGTCCATTTCTAAATTCATTTTGACTATAGTATATTGAAATGAAATTGTGTATGAGCGACTGCTGTAATATCTAGTAGTGCACCTCTCTTTTTTACTTCAGTTAGCTGCGCCAAAAAGGCACTTTTTTTTCGCAGAACTAAAATCGATTAGTTGTAAAATATTGAAATTTTGGACTGCTACAACATTTAGTTGTGAACCTCTCTTTTTTATTGCAATTAGCAGTGTCAAAAAGCTATTATGCTCGAATGGTTTTTTGAACTTTTCAAAAACGATTAGTCGTAGAATGATCTCAGTTTTAAATTAAATAAGTTTAAATGAAGTGCAGCACAAATGTGTGTAATTTAATAGGTATAGAAGGAACTCGTGTGGTATCCACATCAGATTTTTTCCTATAGATCTGTTATTATTTTACTGTCATAGAAAAAGTGTATCATACGACTTTGACTGTTTATATACTCTTTAGATACTCGTTTTCTATAAACTCAAACTCGTGACTAAAGTGACGTTTATTAAATTTGTTACGTAACATATCAACATTGTACATATTGCATACCCATGTTCATACTAAGGAATATCTACTAGATTTAATTTAACGTATGATACGAAATGTACAAGCTTCTGTTTTATTCAGTTTATGTATATTTTTACAATCGTAATGTATCCTGTTTTTGATGTTTTCTACTTACAGCTTTTATGGTGTATTTTATTTTTTTAACCTTGTCTGTTTAAAAAATATAACATTTTCTAACCTTAAAATTATACATTGTTTTTTAATTATTGTTAATGTTTTTTCCTGAAATTTGTACTACACGTGTGTTGTTTCTAGTTTTATATATCCATTATATTAAAAAACAAATTGACATATTTGTTGAAAACATTTCGGTTCATTTTAATTTCGACTAAAACAAAAACTGTGTCAACTGCTGACAACACATTAGTGCATGTTTTTGTAAATGCTTTCGGCTTTAGAATTTATTCAAAAAGCATGTTTTTCTCTAATACATTATATCCATTTCATCGCTAGTTTCACATTTATCTTTTTGTACATCAAAGGGATTTTACACAGAATTAAAAACAGAAAAAAGAGGTGCACCCGCTCCACAAGGAACTGCGTTGAATGGAGGTCACCGAAAGTGCTTCTCGGTCGAGATTGAAAATATTTTTGTTTTTTAAACTGGAATCGGCGGTTACGTCACTGACTTATGACCGGTTGGGAGTGTATTTCCCAGGTAAAGTTCATAGTTCATGTTTTTGGAAAATATTGACGGGCGTGATGTATGTACGAAGTTGGAACTGGTGTTAGATGCAGGCAATCTCAAGATGGGTAAGTTGTAAAACTAAATTGTTTTCTTTAAAGCAATCTTAGTTCTAATATTAGTTTTCCTACGGGAATATAAACATTTTTCTGATGGTGAAATTTAACAGTTTAAATTGGTAATCTGAAAATTTTAATGTCATTATTGTCTAATAACTGAAAGCAATGTGTCGTATATATTTTTTTTTGTGAGAACAATAATTTATTTCGAAAAATATGAATATTTTTGATAAATATATTCATTTATTTATTAACATCGTAGGAATTAATTACTAAGTTGTTGATGTTCTTCTTCACTTCATACTTGGGTGAAATAGTTATTTTTTGACCGATAATCTTTAAGAATGGTCGTTGAAATTACATCTGTATCCATTTTTAAAATGTACATATTTTTAAATATAAAATAATGAAATCAGCTCATTGAGATTTATAAATTAATACTATTTTCTGACAAAAAAATTTTGGACCCAAAATTTGATATTTTTAAATATTTCACAGATGTGTAACAACATTTTACGTTTAAAACGTAAAATTTTAATTTGATGAACTATTAAAGATTAGTAGGTTTAATGGTAAACATGATCCATATCTTATTTATTTGCACAATTTATTTTATATGTTCGATTTATTTGTATATTAAAAATATTTCATTAATTAAGTAAAAACATGTTATTTACTTGGCTCATTTTCAAAATTTAAAGTACCTAAAAGAAGTTCTTTTTTAATAAAATGGAACAACTTAAAATTTACTACATTTTAAATATTTTTTTTTCAGATTTTATATTTCTTTATTGTAGATATGTATTTGATACACGAATAAACCTGATGTGAATGAAATAAAATTTTGTAATATTAGAGCAGGAAATTAGTTTACGGAAATAGAGCAGAAAGAATCAAATAAAATTGAAAGGACTTTAAAATTCTATAGTCATTGTTTCAGTCCACCAAAATGCACACAGCGCACAGTTAGTTCATCGTTTCAGAGATGGCGTTAAATTTTTAACACCAATATCCCATTCTCTGTTACAATTAACCATGCGAGTTGGCTTTGTTCCACACCTCACTGGCCGTTGGCGGCGGACGTGACGTCACAATGCCTGCACGAGTTGCATTGGCGCGTTCCTTCAAATATTTAAAACATTTCGCTCTGGTGTGTGAGAATGTTCGCATATTTATGACATTTTAAACTTGAACTTGAATTGAGAAAGTTTCTGCGACAGTCGCATGGGACGGTTATTTATGGATTCAAGTAAATCCTCAGGAAACTGATTGGCCATAGTCATTAAGGAAATATGCTAATTATAAGTCTTAATAAAGTACTTTGCCAATAAAAATTCCTCCGCAAAATTGGTAAACTTCAAATCTTAGTATATTTATATATATATCGATTAATTGATTATATTTATTATGAAAATGAATCACAATATTAAATGAAGCCTGGTTTAAGCACCGTTGTCTTAGTCATAATCACAATCAAAGTCTTAAAAATTAAGTCATTGCCATAGTTATAAACATAATATTAAAAATGATTTAGTTTTAATTCTGTAACTGTGATTATGGCGAGATGACAAGTGCCCATGACTTATAAATATCAATAGTGCATTAAATGTAATCTAAAATTATGATTGAAAAAACGGTAAACATCAAAATGGCTCCAAATACAGATATATAATTTTAATTAGGTTTAAATTAAATTTGGTTCCTTTGTAAATTAATTTATGTTTACTTGTAGTGTTATATATTTAATATATTTTTTATATAATTGCTTTTTTAATTTCAGAAAATTAACTAAAGTGCTTTTATCTAAAACCTATATGTGAAAATTATACAGAACTCTTTCTTATCTTTTACTTTTGGCAACCCTCTAAAGAAATAATTCTTTGGCTACTCTTGCTGACAAAATAAAAATAGTAAAGAAAGAAACCTTATTCTATATATTGTGCCCGAAGGTTCCTTTATTTATTTCATGGACACTTTTAAAATAGGTGTACTAACAGAAAATTGAAAACTGTTCGAGCGTACTCTTTCCCAAATGTTCGTTTATGAAAGTATTGATACAGATCCAAAACGTTATTGGAAAAATTTGTTTTATTTATTGCCTTGTTATTTTACTTTTCAATTTGATTGAAATTTCTTAATTTTGGGTCGATCAGTATATTCTATTGTTTTACGCATGATTTGGTAGTTCTACTACTTCTCTTATATTTAAATTTACTCTAGACCGTTCTTTAAAGAAATGATTAGAGTATAAGGTCTTAGGTTCAAATTAAATTTTCAAATTTCGATGCTTAACAGGAAACCAGTGGTGTTATTAAGAGGATGCAAGGGATGACAATTGATCCTCCGCCCAATTTTGGACAACTATTAGGGTTATTGACAAGTTACTGGGGGTGATTTAATTCTAACGGGCGAATTCACCATTCCGTAATCAAGGCTTAATCCAGTGATTAACACTAATCCATGAATCAATTCAATTCATAATGAAAAATCAAACTGATCAGGTTATCAAAACCAATGACAAACTGATCCGTCATATTCAATTAATCAAGCTTGGATCCTCGATATGACGTATTGACTTATGTATTTATGTACACAAGATTTTGACAGTCTCAAAAATTTTATCTTTCACAGATCTGTATAAATCGGTGTAATTTCTCCTTTTTTCGTACTATATATAATTATAAAAAATTGTATGCTGAAATATTTATGAAATCCTACCACTCCGGGAAACTATATTGAAAAAGAAAAAAGATGTATTTATGCCTTTTTCTTTTACTATAATTGTCAGTTTGATACCTTAATCTACTTTAACTTTGAGGGTTAATGTTTCGTAATCATTAAAGAAAAAAGAAAATCTAAGGGCTATCTCAAAGTTTGGGAATACAGACTGTATACTGTCTTTTCGAATTACATCGTAGCAACCATCTAGTCATTTTTAAAATCTCACTTTCTTTCATTTTTTTATCTCTTTACTAAGATCTATGTTTAAATAATTTGGATAGAATTGCACTAAATTTTCATTTTCAAGTTCATCTCTAGATAACCCCGGGTCCACTAAAAATGAGAATATGTTCGTATCGTGTTGTATTTTGTTCTATTCGTGCGGGAAATTTGAATCAAAAATTTGATTTTTCCAAGATTTATTTTGAATATTAATGGATTTATTTAATACAATATTTATTAATGGTTATTTTAAAACAATCTAACAAAAAAATATGTACCTATACATCTGCGGAAAAATATTTGATGGAAATTCTTTTTTTCCTATAATTGTTACATTGATACCTTAATCTACTTTACCTTTGTAGGTTAATGTTTCGTACACGAGTATTCTACATTACCTTTTCGTAGAAGGGACTTCCCCCATTCTTAATCAAATTAAGTCAGATTAGTCAGTTTAATTAAACCGTAGGTTAGAATGGCATGAGACAGTTATTCACCGTATGGCAACATCCACAGTTGTGATTGTAACTCATCCGAAGCAAATCAATTTGTTATGAAAGGTCGTAGTGTGGGAGGCAGAGCAGCGAGACATTCAGGCGGTAATGAGCGTGTCATCAAGTGCACTCGACAACACGGGATACGTGTCCGTTTCACTGCCATTGTCACCAACTTGCACAACAGGGAACGATGCTGCATAGCACGGACAGGAATTTGGAAATTGTGTAGCTGCAGTTATATTAGCTTCCGTATTGGGAGTCGGCAATTCGTTAGCGCACTGCGACTAACACTGAATGAGGTGTGAAATCTGGTGGATTGGTGGATAAAAATCTATGTGCAAGTGCTTTGGAACTCACTACAATCAGGGATGAACTTTTGGACTTTTGCGTAAGCAAACTAAGCACGTGTTTAGGGCCTCATCTAATAGGGGCGCCGGAGGCCGGAGAATTAATCATCAAATTTTTTTTCCGCAGAACAGGGTTGCATTGATTTAAATTACATTGATTGATTTAAAAAAAATATATTGATTTAAATCACTTGTTCTACAATTGATATTTAATATTACTGATTTTCGTAAATGGGGGAAAAAGCGTGTGGGTAATGTCACCATGTGACAATATTTTCAAGTACTATTAAATTTGTTTCATTTCATCGATAAAACGACTTTACTAGTATATTATTTTCAATTCAAAACGCACACTAATGTTTGATTTTTTGTTCAATTTACTTTGAAATATGTAAAAGCCAGTTATGACGACATCGAAGAGAACACATAAATTTCGTCGCTAGTACAGAAAGTCGCTATAACTGATAAAAGTAAAATAACATAAGCGTATTTGGATTTTATAACCAGTTTGTCGCTATAAGCGATATCGTTATAAATGGATTTTACTATAGTTTTTTTATTGTTTCTTTAAATTTTAATTATACTTTACAATACTTTGTTTTTTATAATAAATGCTACTTTGTGAAACACTTTTTTGAAATTATAATACATATTTTTATTTAAATAAAAAATCAGATGTTTTTGATTTGTTTTTAATAGGTATAAGTTAAATTTCCCGTACTAATAGAACAATACAACGCCAAACGAACTGTTTCTTATTTTTGGTTTATCTACAAAAGAATGTTTACTTAAAATTGAAAATTTTGATGTGTCATTATTGAATTAAGTATTATGTGTAAACCAAAAGTTTATTTACATTTTCTATTTTCGAACAAAAAAATTAAATCAGATTTAGAAAAGCGGAGCTACTAAAATTAGAAATTAATATTAATATTTAAAGTAATCAAGAAGATCAAAGATATCCATTTAAATATCCCGCAGCATATTTCTGTATGTTATTCACAGAAATTTTAATGAAGTATCAAATATTTGAAGAAAAGTGCATATCTGCTGACCATGTGTATATAAAATATTTTGGAATTAAACATATTTAAATAATGGATACGGCGAGTGAATAGTTCGAGTAGGAGGGAATGCATTTGAATGTGTAAACATTAGTTCATTGGTATTCAGTTCAAGAGATACGTATGTACGAGTTATGTAAATGCCGGGGCTTTTTTATTCTGCTATTTCGGCCTGCTACATATTTTCAAAAGCATTTCATATGCCTTTACTATATACCCTTTTAAATTTCTCTAAGCTAACGTAAAAAATTAAAAAGATAATTCATATTACAAAACTTTATAATTTAAAACTATATCTCTCATTTTAAAAAATAAGTCGATATACTGAATTGATATTACCATTAATTTTATAAAGTAACATATAAAATCAATGACATTACGCACTGTAATTAAAAAAAATATTTTTCGAATACTGAACTGAGGAAGCCAAAATCTTATTATTTTAAAACCATTTTTGCGCAGATTTTTCTCATCCCCACTGAATTGGTCAAAATTTGACGACCGGTAGTGTAAATCAAATTTAATACTTTCTCAATCAGTCAGTACTATCAACGATCTGAATGCATAAGATCCCAGATTCTGTTGACAATTTCATAAGTTCTTGAAGATAAAGGCCTTTCGCTGCGTGTTTCATCTTCAATCAACTCTTTTCCTTCTATACCAAAAAACCTGGCCCCTTGATATAACACTGTCATTTGTGAATTGTCAAATAATGGAATCAATAATATAACTGAAATTAAGGAAATAAATAATCTCTTATTAAAGGAAAGTAGAAACAAAAATATTTATGGTTAAATTTATATTACAGTTAAATTATGAGTAATAATTTAAAATACAAAAGCAGATATTATGAATTGGAGTTTTTCATTCCATCATATCACCCTCATTCGAATATATACGATTAAGTTTACATGTTCGGTAAAAATGTACTAGTCTAAAAGACGCCTTTAGTAGCTTTGTGACCACGATGATTCTTCTGTTTTACTTTAGTTCTACGAAAAGTCAAGCCATAAATAATATCGATATTTACTTATACTTTTAAAATAGCGTGTAAAGTTTTTATTGTGATATCATTTTTGTCGGATGTCACTATTAGGTGCTCCGAAAAAAACAAATAGATTAATGAAGAAACTGATTTTTTGTCAGAAGAAATCAATGATAAGTCACAATTTTAAAGTACAGAAGATTTCATAGTGTGCAAATACAGTTTCATTATGGTTTTATAAACGTCTTTTCAAAGTCAAGTTATAGTCGATGTTTGCTGTACGTGTAAACGAAGTCCATTAGTTAAGTGGATGTTAAACATGAGAGGAAAAAATGTGATATATTCATTGATGTGTCCATAATGCGTCCAGGTGCATTTTGTGGAAATTTTAAAGATAGATTTCTAATCTGTTCAGGATGGTTGACAGAATATCTATTAATAATTTATTACATGATAATTACGCACTAGTTACAAAGTAACTTAATTTAAAGTAATTTATGCTAAATACTGCTGTTGTGCCACAAATTAAATCACGGAGATGATTATCATATAAAATGTTGATCCGTTAACATAATTGTACAAGTGAAATTTGAATAATAATACAAATGCGCTGACGTTTTTCCATCACATATTCTCTGACGCGTATCTTTTCACTCCGCATCAGATTCGGAATCTTTTCCGAGGATTTTCTCTTCACAATGTTTTTATATACATCTTTGTCATTGTCTACTTTTTGTTGTGAATTATTTCGGGATATGATGACCAAATGGATATTTGTACTTGGAATGCAAGATGAAAACATTACTATATGTAAATGTACGTCTTTTATGTCACAATAAATTTTGAATATTACTTCAGCCATTCTTTCAGAAAATTCTATTTTAAGGAAATAAATCTGAAATTGAGGTCTAATATAGTATGGAAAAGACATTGAGCACACTGTGGCATGCAAAATTTGAAAATGATTGTTGGGTTGCTTTCTCTTCTAACTAAATTTTTCGAAGAAAATATTGCTGAAATGAAATAAAAATATATTTTTCTCTTTAAACTCCTTTATAAATACCTATATCCCCATTATTTTTTTTTAGATTAATTATAATAAATAGATTCGGGACAGTGAAATATGTCTCATAATTCACTCTTCTCGGCAAATCTCTGAACCATAAATCAATTATTCACATTTATTTTATATGTGGATCACCCGCCCTACGGTCTTCTGAGAGCTGACAGCATAGTCATTTGTCATTGTGTATTTTTTGTTGTCATTTTCTGAAATATTTAAGCGTTGTTCCGAATTTACAGGAGTAGAAAAAGATAGAATTATATAAGGGATTATAGTCATTATTCACTTAGATGGTTTCAAACTTCACCTTTGCATATAATTACTATCATAATCCCTTATATATTAATATATTATTATAATATTTAGGGTCGAATTCACCATTCCATAATTAAGGCTTGATTTACTTTAATTGTAATCCAAGTATCAATTCATTTCACCATTTAAAATTAAGATAATCAAAATCAATGATAAACTGATCCATTGTATTCGATTAATCAAGCTCTAATCATCTGTTTTGAACCTTGTTTTGACGGTTTTACGTACGTGAAGAAGATTTTTACAAATAAGATTAAACTATAATATTCTTTTTCTTCCCTTTTCGTACTTCTTCGTTATTTTTTATTTGCTGTATGAAAAAAATACATCATACCTATGTGTAATAGAAAATGACAGAAAGTTTAATTCACACTCGTAAAATTATACGAACTGTCAAAAATATGAAAGAAAACCATGAATGAAATTGGTGAATTTTAAATAAAAATCAGTTTTTGGCTTTGGACTAATGATGTACCAAATTTTGAGTTATATGTTTAATTAAACATTGGGTGATTATTCGTTAAACTCATGAGATTATCTTTTATATTTTATGAAATTATTTTCGTTATATGAGCATTCGGACGGCAGTGCAAGTAAATTTGATGAATTTTTCATGTAAAGAAGGCTTTACGACTTTAATATGCAACATGCGGTAGTGATACAAGTTGTTCGTGTAGCATCATCCAGTAACATTAATGCGCAGTATATGACCTTTAACCTTACATAAATAAAAAACATTTTAATGGATTAGATGGCCAGGATCTACCCCGAGATGAATTACCGCAATACGGAGATATGAAGCGAATATAAAGAAGTGCATTAGGAATTATGAAACTGTTTCATTACCTACTATTTTTAATAACACGTTTTAAGAATATTGATTTTTCAAATTCAAAGAACATCATTACTCATTCTTCCAAAAAGTATGTTGTTTTTCAGTTGAAAGCATGAATACTATTTTAAAATATGTATTGTGAAGTATTGATGTATGATATTTTGTAAGTCAGCGAACTTACGTAAGGAAACCTTATAAGTGTATCTGAAATTGAATTAACATAGATTTCTACAGTGGACTAATATGTATAAGAACTCCAATTTTAAAGTAATAAGCATACGACGGTCAATATGTATGTTTTTATAAACTACTAGCATGATGGAAAATTCCACGAAATCAAATTATACTTAGAAAGGAAAATGCATTAAGAAAAAAACAAATTTACATTACTTCACATTAAAAGAATTACCTCTATAATACAGCGTGTTAAAAGAGAAGTATCCAAATCAAAATAAATCGAAAAGTATTTTACAATATGTGTCCAAAAATTAACCATTTCAGAGATATGGTAGTTTAAATTTAGATGTGACCTTAAAGTAAATAGTGATATTCGTGAAGTTTTTTAAAAATTTTGATTAGTTGTTGCGTGGAAACAGACAGTCATATATGTCAAATATGATAGTGTCAACGAATAGAATAATGTTGCCAAATAATTTGATAAGTACCGGGACTTCTAGAAAGAGTTCGTTGTTCATTTTTCCGGAGATGTACTGCGTGTGTTGAAATGGAAGGAATATATTATGAACATCTCATTTAGCTTGTAATTACTGTTTTGTAAACATTAAAACAATTTATAAATTTAATAATTATTTACAAAAAAAAATCACGGCTGTCGGTATTTACACAGGTCACTAAAACGGTTAATTTTTGTAATACTTTTCTATTTATTTTGACTTTTTCTCCATGTCCTACAAATCTTGAACACTTATTTTTTCAACACCCTGTATTTTTACGAATTATAGACCGTTAGGCAAATGTTACTAAAAAGTTTTCCTTTTATATAAAATGTAAAATAAAAACTTTTTACTTTCTTTCTCAATATCATTCAGTATAAGTGAATATAATAAAATGTAGAAGGAAATTTTCAAAATTCTCACAAAAACTTAAATTATAAAGTTACATCATCAAGTAAATTCTGTTTCATATAGTGCAATATGCAATGATAACTTTTTGTTCTAGATTTCCCCAAATCTCATCAAAATATTCCCGGAACGACCAACATTATGTGATAAATTAATATTAGACAAAAGTTTTTGCGGCATAATTCATAACTCGGAAACTGCAGTATCGCTGATGATGTGCCATTAACACTAGTTTTTGTGCGTTCTTTCTGAGTAATTTTCTCTGTTTCTCGCCGGTTCTTTTCTCGTAGTAGCCTTGGTTGGAAACTTCGGGCAGTTAGGCTTTAAATTTCATTACCAATAAGGCCCTTCCGCGAGGCACGTACAGGAAAAGGTTTGAGATATTTTTACGGAAATTTGTAGCTCTGATGGCACCATTACAGAATTTCCAATTCTGTTTGGAACATTTGATGTTGAAAGAAAATTTAGGACTGTGCAAATAATAAAATAAAATAAGAGGGTAGAACGAACAACATCAATAATACTAAAGAAATATAAGAAGAGATCAGCGCATCTATAGATAATATGATAGGCAACCACTATAACAGAAATATTTATAAATGTTTAATTAACTGCAATACTATGAGATACATTACTATAAATCTTTTGATAAAATAATATTTAAAGAAATTTTTCATAAAAGTTGAAAATACTTCTCATTCCATTTCTCTCGTAAATTCCCTGTCGGATTATAAATAAGAAAACGAAAAGTAAAATAGAGCTTGATATTTTTGTACTATTTTATATATTTTTTTGTCTAACTGTAGCACAATAATTTTTGAAACAGAGTCTCGAATAACTGAGATCAAGTTTTATTTGCATTTTAGTGGTGCAAGTTGTCAGTCAAAACTCTGTAACCACAAAATTGAATATCGAACGATTCAAACATAGCGATATTTTATTGGATTAATAATATATTGGTAATGGTAGGAACCAAAAAATAATTCATTAGGAACTATTATTTATCAATAATTGTAGTACAAGTAACATTTTTTAAAAATTTTAATAGCTATAAATGAATGTAGTAAATAATTTCTGTGCATTTGTACTAAGTATGAACTTACTTTCCGTTCGGTAAACATTAAGTAAATATTTACTGTTTGTTAGAAAAGAAAAGAAAATTATTGTCTTTATCATTATCTTTAATTGATTTTTCGATGAATCAATTATTTGATTAGAGATAGACTAATCGATGTATCGATTATTTTAATTAATCAATTATTCGATAAAACGATTATTCGGTTATTGATTAATCGATTTTTAAATAATAAATATGGGTTATCAATCTTATTTTTATTAAACGATAATATTTTTCTACAGACCCTCACGTATTATTTTTATACAAATTTCAATATTTTGATAGATATCCGTAACTTTGACTATTTTTCTAGTGATTTAGGCCAACTGGATATAGGTTCTTATTATTTGATGTTTTGATTATGTGATTGCTAGATTAATCGATGAATCATAATAATCGATTATTTTTCATAATCAATAATCGATTACTAAAAACTGTAATCGAACAGCCCTAAATGGAGAACGCTAGCTACTGAACCATTGTTATCCGTAATTTTATTTAATTACGTAAAAACAAATAGTTTTTCATTTTTTTTTTAATTTTGACAGAAAATTAAATTTTAATAAGTTCCTTTTGATGTTAATTTTTTACATTTTTTGATCATATCTGTGTATTTTCAAAGTGACACAATGAGGAGACATATTGAAGATCATCATCGACTCATTTGTTAAAATCATCCTTGACCCACAATGCTGCTCATTTACTTATTGTAAATGAATGCGCGTTGCCTTTAATGAAAGAATCTCTCTAAATTTTTCTTTCAATTTACTTCCATTGTTTGCTGCGTCTCCTTATGTTTCATTTTACTTGAATAGAAACTGGAAGATACTTATTATGATTTTTGTGCTCTTTTACTGTATAATTATAATTAAAATTGTTATTATAATTGTTTGTTTCAGAGACATTTAATAAACTTTTTTAATTTCATCTAGAGTTTCTACATTTTTAATAACAAAAGAGCATTTGCAAAATTGATAATATCGGGCAAGGAACAGAATCCTCCCAACTTTCAATAGGTAATTGTGAAGGGAGGAGATGTCGTAGAAGTGTGAGGATAGTCGCAAAACGAGCAGATAATCGGGAAGTTATTTTTGTAATTTCCCTCAGTCGAAATATGACGTGGTCTAAATGCAGCGCACTTTCGCCGTCGAAACTTACTTTTCGAAAAACTACTGTATCGTAGCGGCAGCTTGCTTTTCGTACTCACTACCAAATTGCCAATCGGGGTTTAGTTGCAGACCGAAAATTAGTTCTGTTGTGGGTTGACGACTTCCAAGTGTGTCTATGGAAAAAATGGACCACAACGAACCTCTCGAACACAGAAAAATTGGTCCTTACTTTTTTTAAAGGAAATCGCGCGTTACCGTGAATTCTGTTCGGTATGTCACCATAAGTATTATCGCCAGCTGTAGAAATATTTAAATGTAGGAAATATCTGGTTCCAACAGAATTGAGCCACAGCCCATACAGCTCGAAATTTAATGACTGTTTTGAGGGAAATGTTCCCCGACCAATTGATCTCTGTAAAATATGATTTAAAGCACTATTTCTTGTGGGGGGGTATCTAAAGACAGAAGTGTTTAAGCATCGTCCCAGAACGCTACAAATCCTAGAGGATGCAATCCACTTAGAAATAGCCTTCGTATGAAAATATATACTTCATAGAGCTATGCAAAATCATAGAATCCGACTGCAACAGTATATTGATAATAACTGCCACCACTTGCCAGAAATTATTTTTAAAACTAGGTGATTTAAAACTTCTCTTGCTATAGTTCAAGAAACTAAAAAAATAGTTTTGTATGTCTAAGTTTTTAATTCACCTTCAAAACTAGAAAGTGTCATTATATTTTTACACTATTATCGTACGTTTAAATCAAATATAGATATATTCAATATTTATTTATTCTTCTTTATTTCAATATTAATCTGGATTTGATTCCGCAAATATTGTCGTTGTTCATGTCACAGGTATTGTTATCCACCAACAATAGAATGTAAAATAGATTCTTCTGTGATTAATCTTTTATTAAAACAGAAAAAAATCTGCCCGGAAAATATGGTTAGTAAACATTTGCCAGCGAAAAAATAAACACTCCCAATCAATCTACCTTCCGATTCCCTGTTGTTTGCATTTGTCATCAACACGCGCATAGTAAACAAATCTTCACACAAACAAGTGAACGGTAATAGGACAAGCCAAGCTGATTGTGTCACTGGTCACTAATTCCCGCGATTTTTAAAGTGGAATATAGTCTGCAAATCTAGGTTATGTGGAGATAAACTATTTATCTGACGGTATAGATAGGCTCGGGTACATCAATTTATTGTTGTATTATTCACAAGCTTTGGGATACATTAGAAAGATAATTAGTTGGTGGAATGTTTGGCAAAGTTTTAATAGATTCTAATGGTGGAGTTCTGTAAATTAGTAATTACTTCCGCTATTTTAATTAGTAACCATATCTCTGATAATTAGTCCAAACATATATGTTACTGTTTTTATTAATGCTACACGGTCAAACCGTCAAACGGTGATGTTTCCAATTTAATAGCCTGTTTGTTTTGGTTCAAACAAGAGCAAATTAATATTACAGCAGATAACTCAAGTGATTCATTGTCAAATTCATTTCCCGTTGTTTAGTAAGTACTAGAAAATATCTTTCAAAAATGGTAATCCTTGGAAGGATATTATTTTACTTTATACAGCAGGAAAATCTTGTTAAAACGGGTACTGAAGGAGATTGTTTAACAAGTCCCAACTCAAAGTATTAATCAGGTCTGGTAACTATTTAATTAAAAAATAGTTTTGGTTCTTATTTTCCGGAGGAAATTTCGATATATAGTTACATTCTAGAAAAATGAAATTATAATTTATAAAGATTTTGCCATCAATTTTAATGTTGAATATACGTGTACGAGTACCTATTCTTTATTTCGATGAAGGTTTCAATTCTGCTTATAAAAATTTCTCATTATTTCCAATTAACGATTGCTCGATTCAAATAGCTATGGTAGCTAATGTAGCAAAACTTATTTGTTGTTTTAATTTTTGTGAATGATTTAACAGAATATTAATTAAGAACTAAATTAAAAATTGCATGTAGTTATTTATAAATTTTTATATACGGCAAACATTGAGATATAGTGCAGATAATAATTGATATTAATTATGTTTTAAATTAAATATGTCCATTATAAATACAATCCAAGGTTTAAAGGCAAGATGAACTTGCAAAAATTACTGAGTTTGCCTTGGACTAAAACTGCCAGAAATAAACTGTAACATATTATTATTTATGTTATGCAGTTTTACTTTTTCTTTGGTCGCATTTCTTCTTTTACAAATATTTCATATTACCATGAAAGAATGGCATAATACGGCGGTTACACTGCAAGGTAAACACAGCATCAACGTCAAGGAAAGCTCGCCGGTGTATTTAGGCTTGCTCCGGAATTAATACAGGAATAATGTCAGGAAATATGTCAAGCTTAAAGAAACTAAAAAATGTAAAGCCTATTTTAGCAGTGACAGGGACAAAAACGTGTAGTGCATAATAGATGACGTTACGGAAAAACATTTTATATCTTACATCAACTCTAATTCCTCTCACGTAATTTCCACAAATTTATGAGACCAGATAAAATGTTTCAGCACATTTACACTAATTATTTAGTATTACAAGCAAACATAAACGAACTGGACCAGATTATTACGTTTTGAACACAAGGGAAAATAAATTGGCACAACTAAAAAAAATTATCTACAACTGTCAAAAAAGGTTAATATAATATACCTTGGTATTTTTTCACAATTAGGTTTCTTGATTTTGGGAAACATTTTTGCACGGTGAAGCTAGTGCATTGTCCCACTAATGTCTACCATTGTCGTCCAGGAATATTTAATTTTCTTACAACTTACACAATATACTATTGCCCACTATAAGAACATATGCTCTGACAGAGTATATCCATCAGTGTCTCAAGAAACCAAGGTACTCAATTGTTACAAGTTTTACTTGCATTTGAATATTTCGAATTCGGCGGAGGAATGTATTTGTGATTGTGTATGTCTTTTATTTTATTCATAACTTTATATTTTATTCGACTATCCTGACCTTACAAAGATGAGCAGGCGTTAAACATTAGAAAAAAGTAAATAAACCTGAATAAATTATCTTATAGATTCTGTAAACATTCAAGAAAATTTTAGATCATAGTTCTATTTAGAATAATAGTGTACAAAAAATAGGAAAGATTTTTTATCACATAAAAATAATATAATTAATTCCGGTTGAAAATTTGACATTTCGCCGTAACCTGAGGGTAAAAAGTTCATTGAAATTTGGACAATGTCATTGATACAAAAATCAGGACAGAATGTAGTAATTGCGAATTTCACCAGCTGTTAAATTCTCGCTAAAAATACTTGCGCATCGATAATATCGCGTGCCTAACAACAGAAAACACTGATTAACAAAATTTATTTACTTTCACTTGCTAATTATAGAAACCAAAAAACTTATTTACCAAACAATGTAATAAGTACAAGTATTGATTAATAATAAATGACATCTAATAATACTTCAAAGCAGGAACTCAAATATAATAAAATCTACTTTACTGTCTTCTATTTTTATATCGCTAAATGATTTTTCAATATTTGTATCAAGCAGGAAAATGTAGCAATCATTTTCAAAATATAAATTACTACATTATTGGAAAGTCATAAACTGAAAGAGTCCATTTTTCAACCACGAAATATAAATAATAGTGATCATGTTTTGATCCGTAAACGATGTGTTTTTCATAAGTTTTTGTAATATGGAAAGATATTTTCATATTGTTATAATTACAAGTTATGAACAAATGTTTTCAGGTCTAATCGAACACGTGGTTAAGTATCATTAACACTGCAGACATCACTTTTTTCTTTACAAAAAGCAAATTGTATTTTTGTAATTACATTTTTATTTCTTACGTTTTTTGAATTCGTTTCAGTAGATAAATTAATTTAATAATAGCATTGACTGTACAAGCAAAATATTTCATTGTGAAACATGACATTCATAAAAGGAGCTCTTGAAATACCGCAAGTATTTGTTTTTTGTTCTTGACAAGCTTTACATTTTATTTTCAACAATATATTCCTAGAAAAAACGACACCCAAGTACCTAAGGTATTTGTTTCGGGATAATATTTTTCTTGGACATCAATATTGCTTACCACGTACTTCAAACGATACTTCTTTTACAAACAACCGTTAAATTTATACCGACTAACAGGTCATAGTTATATTTATGTAGCTACAAAGTTTCTAATTATGCAGGTACATTATGCAGTGTTTCTTTTTACATCATCGTCAACTCCAGAAATTAAACCCTATCTCATACTATCACCACACGTAATTTCTAGTCGAAACATGCTTACCATTGCCCAGAAATATATTAACTTTATCTGTGCCTTGAATCAGCAATCATTTTCAGAAGCAAAATATTATACGTCTTGCGAATTTCATATGTTGAAATCCTATAAATTATTAATTCTTTCAGAAATAAATTTTTTATGTGGATATTATAAAGACGTAAAACATTTCCTTTCAATTTAAAAATAGATGTCTTTTATACTAAAATTTTCGATATTTAAGATATTCGATCCAATAACTCATATTCCTATGCAAATAAGCAGGAAAAAAATGTAGTCGTTTGTCATTTTTCCTAAGCAGCCTGTTGAAAAAGAAATATATTGTTCGCTTCAACCTTGCTTTGACAAACTTAAACTAAACTATTTTGTAGTTCAAATAATCTATCTTATGAATCAAATTCCTTGGATTACGGCCAAGAGAATGAAGAATCGCCGCTGTTCGATAATAAATAAAATGGGGAATTAAAATCGATTACCATAAAAATCAAATATTTTTATTAAGCAATACTTCATTTCTTTTATTATTCTATTCATTCATTAAAAATTTGATTAATATAAATACCTACACATAAAATAATCAGTTAGTTAAAATTGAAATTGATAACAATAAGATTGGAATTTTCTTATTACTGGGTTTCGAAATAACTGTAAATTAAAATTGAAAAAATGAACTACCAAATAATACAATTTTAAAAAGCAATATTAACCAAATTTTATTTTCGAGTATTGTTCAATTCTGAATTTTTGTCAGGATGTCCTTTCTAAGAGGCTAATTATTGAGATCTTGTCATTAATTGGCTATTTTAATGTTGTATTTGTTTACCCAAAAAAAAATCATAGCTCACTAGATATGCATGCGCAAAAAACTGATTTTGGCAAATTTACTTTTTAACTTATAACTTTCTTCTTTCAATCTATACAAGTTTCTAATTTGCACATTCTACAGCCACTTTTTACGAGGAATTAACAGCTGTCCTCAAAATTTTTGTAGTTCGAAAACTTTTCGAGAAATTCATACTAGCTTATCATATTCATATGGAGCTCAAAGTTGTCTTTAGTACTATTAAATAGAGATTATTTTTTCTTTCCAACGATATAAAACGTATGTACATTAAAATGAAAATTAACTAAGGAATTGGAGAATTATTCATTTTATTCAATTTTGGTCAAAAGTGCTTAGGAAACAAAATCAAAAATCTTTTGTTTTAGCCTACAGCGCTTGCTAGGGACCTACATCGTATAGTGGGTTCCAAACCATTTGAAAACGACGGTATTTTTAGTTGGACAGATTGGCGAAGTTGTATTTTAATCCAATCTCACCGTTGCCCTTTCAATAATTACCTATTGTATTGATCGTTATTTTCGTAAACGAAAATAAATTGTTTTAATATTGTGACGAAAATATCTGCAATTTATAATTTAATCTGAACTTCCTGATTTATTTCGAAATGAAAAATTTATCCTAATTTACAGAACAATGAAAATATCGACAGCTAAATTAACCGGAAAACGGAAATATTTTTTTCATTGTTTTATTATGGCATTCATCAATATTTACAAACAAATTTGCTCAGCTAAAATTACAACCTTGCTAATTATAACCTGAAAATAAATTCGCCATGTTTAAAACAGGAAAATCCGTCATTTCCGTTGGAACCATTAAATTGTTGTACTGTTCAATTAAAAGTACCGGAGCGTTATTGAGCAATATTACAAATTAATTATTAGTTTGAAAACATGAATTTCATAAGCCGAATTCAACGGCGACACATCTGACAGGAAGTGAAATAGACCGATTTGACAAATTATATGTCACTCCTGTATTATTCCACATTCGAGATGAATACATAAAATGTGTCAATATTTCTATTGTGAACATTCGCACAGAAAAACTCGATCACTGTTGGAAATATTGCATTGTCAGGATAATTATGTGAGCATTTCGTTACGCCTAGTGACATAATTAAGAATCAAATTTCCTGTTTTTGTCCTACAGGAATGTGCTGAATGCCAGGCATACAAGGATGAAATTATGAGCTAAATAGCTTTTCATTCATTAAAATCATGTTCCCAGCGAGTTCTAAAGCGAATTATTTCTATAAAAATAAAGTTTAATATGCCAGCAAAAAAGATTAACACTCAAATTTCACTTGTAAAAAAGACAACAAAAGAAACGTTAAAATCCACTTCGCACTTCATGTAAAATTTAAAATGTGAGCCATTTTAATTTAAAAATGAAAATTTTATTTTAAGAATATTACATATTGCAACTGCTGAGTTTATATTTAAATTTTGAATATAATAGCAAATACATTAAAAATATATATGCAATTGTCTTCTGTTTAAAGTAAGATGAGCCGAACTGAGAATTTTGAAAAAGAACTAGGGTTGCATTTAATCAGGTAGCTTGATGTTTTTGTGAATTACTTGACTTGACTTCATTTTCTATCGTAGCTACTTGACTTGATTTGAAGCAATTTACAACTATTTGATATTACTTGATACATTGATTACATTGTATGTTAAATTTATCACTCGAACTAGAAAGAAGTGAGGAGAAAAAAAAACTGATGTGAAGTAAGCAACAGCTCGGGTTACCAAAGGATATTTCATTAAACTGTGCTAGTATTTATCACTTACTAGAGTATCGCTAACTCCGCCATTTTTATTCCAAAATTGCTAGGCAACCTTAATATAGTTAGCTTTGCTTCGGAACTCTCTCTGAAAATCTGTACTGTACTATCCTTCGCACTATATGTAACTTCCTAATTTTTTCAGCAGAAATTAAAAATTCAGCAAGCACAATTTTCGAGGTGACTAAACATCGGTAAGGAAGAAACAATTCTCCTCACTTTTTCTCAAATAATTATTTACCAATTCAATTGTTTTCAAAAAGACAGAATATAAAGTTTCATATAAAGTCCTTATTTCTGATGAATTGCAAACAAAACATACTGCATGACAAAAATTAAGCTATTAATATCGCGGATTTTCTGTAGTCTTTCTCGTACATATATCGTTGTGAAAATATTGAGCCCAAAATTTTTTCTACAAACTAAAAGAATGATTTATTGATGTACGTTTCATTATACGATTTTTCCAAAGATATAATACCTTCGTTATCACATGTAAAAAAAGCAAAAAATACATTTGTATAATAGCCTGTTAAGAAATAATAGTTTTATCGGTATAATAACTAAATAATAAGGAATGAAAATGAACCCAACTAAGAACCAAACTTTGAAAAGCGTATCTACTTATCTTAGTACAATTATTAATGCGGTTGGACCTTAAACGATTTGGTAACATTGTTAAGATTATAATGTATCCTTTCCCTTCTGAATGCTGAGCGCCAAAACACCACATCCCTTTCTAATGAACCCATAAACATATGAAAACATCATTAAAAACAATAAACTCATTAGCTGGCTACAATGAGCTTAAAGCCATTAAAAACCAAACTGCACAACAGAGCATGATCTAATTACTCGCGTTTGTTTGCAAGACCGCGACAGTTGCTAGCGAACAAACGATAGCGTTCGCGTCGTCGCCTACTACTCTGCGTTCAGTGCAACGCTTTGTAAATTACGCAATCACATTCCATGAAATTCTGCAAACAACCTGGTTTACACAGATTAAAAAATGAATATTACACGAGATGCTTTGAAGGAGGAACTTCAAGTGTACATCTCTTTGAGGAGAGAAAAAGGATAGTGTATTCGGAAGCAAATCGGTTAATCCAGTATTTTTTGTACAGTATTTAAAATCAGTTAATGTGTAATACCCATTACTGTACCTAATGATATATTTTATTTTATATTGTAACAAATATTTGATTGTGTTATACAAGGTACCAAACATAAAATAAAATAATGAAATTTTGCCCACAAGCAAAAAGAATTACTAAAAGGGTTAGTTAGTATAATCTCTAATAATTCTGTCTTGATTCTCGCTTAAGTAATAAGAGTCCAATAAAAACCATTGTATATACGGGAAAAAACTGTCACCACAATGCTTACCAACTTTTATTTTGACTATCGAAGTAACTAAGTTGTCATTTCCTTTTATTATTATTTTTATCCATTTTCTTTAATGAAAGCCTTAATGTTAATTTGGTGTGTAAAGAATAATGATAGAGAATTACTTTTTACAGTTCCTGAGGTTTATTTTTAACCAAGTTATATATTTTCATGGCATGTTTATCATCTCGTTTCCATCAACAATATTAGGGAAAATCTTCAGATAAGCAAAATGGGTCTGTTCCATATCCATATTTCCTTGTATCTTACAAGACGAGGTCAATTTATAAGTGAAAATAATGAAAAAAGTATACCAAAATGTAGACTTCTTTTTACTAACTACAGAAACAACAAATTAAGTATTTTAAATGAAATAGATTTTACTTTATAAATAATTATCGTATTATGAACCGTAGCAAAAGTTTTTCTATCATCCATATATAATTTCTCATCAATACCTCGAAGGATATAGGTATTTTTTATACTTGTTAATTGCATATATCGTTTATTCTTTGTAAATTCTGGATTTAAAGTATTGAAGAACACCTTAATAAGCTCCTAATAATAGAAATATAAAAATCTTTTGAATTATATGAGATAGAAAAAGTAAATAAGAGCTTCTCATTAAAATATGAAAAAAAAGAAAAGTTTTTGTATAATGACCGAAAGCTAGGTGAAAAATCGACGAAGGCTTTGCAAAACAATAGAAGAAAAATATTTCGCTTGATGAATTTTCTGCAGTGATAGAAATCAAAGAAAGATTAATTGAACCAAGAAGTATAAATTTGAAAAATAAATAAAACTATGATAAACGATTTTATGCCAGGAATAATTCCAGAAGAGTTTGAAAGATCTCAATTTGTCATTACTGAAACGTGATTGATGCTTATCTGATGCAGACACACCATTACAAAAACTTCATCAATAAGTAATTAAAATACTGTTTCCTTCAAACAGTTCACACATTGAGCGTGGAAATTTAAAGACATAACGCAAACTAGAGCAGGAGAAATAATCTAATTATCGAACATGACTTGTATATTTTTCTTTAAAGGAAAAACCTGCAAGAACATCAAATACGAGTCAAGGAAAAGGACGGCACAATAAACAATAGGTCCTGTTATTTTACCGTGAAAAATAAATACTGGCAGTGTTAAGAAAATGTTTGTTTAACTCAATTCATGATTCGGATTCTCCGAGAACAAAGATTTCTTCCACCTACTTTCCCTGGCTCGATATAAATACGAAAACAAGCTTTTCCTTCAATTTCCCAGATATGAATAGCAATGAAAATAATCTTAACACCTTTAATACGCCAGCGATAGACAAATACGGTGAAAATGGTAACATTTTTTTTCTAATTATCACCTCACGATTTTCAATGTATTACGTGATGAAAAGTTCCAAATTGTGAATAATAGAAGAGCTGTTATGAGGGTATGAATATGGACGAGATGAAAACGCACGGCACAAAATAATTGAGGGCGATATGTCAAAGGTCAAACTAATCAGGTTGCATGGAACATCGAAATTTAATGCATATTTCCAGAACGAGAAATGAAATATGCAGAATCATTAATTCTACAAAAAAATTAAAACAAAAAATACAAATATTTTGAAAAGAGACCAGTATTAGTGTCGTTTTCTTTACATGAACATTGTTTCTTTTTATTAGATAAATGTGAATTCTAAATTATAATAGAAATAAACAGGAAATACTTTTCTTAATAAAATCAAATAGATCGTAAGTGGATAAATAAAAGATTTAAAAAATTTGTTAAGAAAATCTATGTTTCCATTATTGAGTTGTAATGTATCTTGGTATCATTTTAATAAAGGATTACAGTTTAGTTTACTTTATTTTCTAGTGCGATATTTATCTATTTATTCAGGGATTGTAATTCTAAAGTCAAACAGTATTAAACGGAAACTACTTTAGTTAAGCTTCTAAATAGTAATACAATCTTTGTATATGATATTACATTCCTAAGACTAATGGCAAATCAAATAAATGTAACTACGAACCATTTCAAATGAAAATAATGTCATAAAACTAATAATTCATGTTCGGTTGCAGAAAGGCTTATTAAAAACCAACTGATTAATTTGACATTCTTACCACAAACTGTCAAAAAATTAACCAATAAATAAAATTTTCAAAGCTTTATGCAACCCGAGCTCAGTTTTTTCTTCCTTATTTTTAATGATGAACAATTTAGAAAAAGTGCTTTTAAATAGTCTTATAATTTATTTCAAGGTGTTCGAATATTGGCGACAATGATTATAGGGCAACACATTCTTGTATCAATTGTTTTGCAAGATCGGGCATTAAAAGACAAATTCAACAAAAACAAAAGCACTAAGACAACACTTTAAAAATTACAAAATGGCACGAATGTTTGGGAAATTCCTCATTATAGATATTTTTTACTAATATTTTTTATTTGATCATTCCTCCTCCAAACAATTGTCTTTGGTCCGTAAAATGTTCTTATCGTTTACATAATAAATTATTAAGTCGGAAACCAACGGGGTCGATCGAATTTGAGTATATAAGACATAAAATATAAAAATCAGTATAGCTTCTCATTGTAATAATAAAATCTAAACGTTTGTTTGAAATAATATAGTTATTAACAATTTAATATTTCAGAGACGAGATGCATGACGTCAGAATAATAGTATCTTGAAAAAAGGCAAAGTTTGTCTCTTTCACGATTCTACTATATTAAAGTGACAGAATCCCTTCCCTACTTTTTTAATAATTATTTTCTCGTAAACTACGAATAATTAATCGATTTAAAAAAATGCGGGCATATTATTTTTTTGTCTAATATCATATATATTGAAGCAGTACTGCCTGCATGTATAATTTTGTTATTAATAATAGGTATCTCTACAGTATATTAAATATTTTATGAATAAACTATTTTAGGTAGAATATATATTTTGTATAATGAATTTTTGTGTGACTATGGCAAGAGACCGTAAGTATTTGTTTGTTGTTTAGTCTAGCACAGGTCAGGGTGTCGCATATCAATTTAAGAAAAAAAACATTTCCTAGACGGTGCGTCGGCACACGTGTGAACTGTTTACAAATCGTCATTTTTGGAAAAGGATTAAGACAAAGAAGTTATCACGCAGCCAAGTGAGTTGGAATATTTAAAATATTGTAGAAGCTCTTACGATCACGCACTGTTTGTATATAACCTAAGTTAAATTTGGACTCACGGAGTCGAAGCCAGGACTCTACTTATGTTTGGCGTGTCCGAGATAAGGCCCTTGTCTCTTTGACTCTATTTCCCCACATCAGTACTCATCCCCGCTGGGACCATCTATGTGTAGCTCGAGGCTTATGTCTGGCACTTAAAAGACCTAGTGCACCCTCTGAAACCGGTGCTGTGTATTGTTTTGTATAACTCAGGAATTCGCCTTCCCGCTGGTACCGTTTCTGTGTAGCTCGTGGCTGATGTCCGGCACTTAGACAACCTAGTGCACTCTCTGAACCTGCTGTCATATGTAGCTCGAGGCAGATGTCTGGCACCTAGACGACCTAGTGCACTTTCCGCCTCCGTGTTTATTTCCAAATCCAAATAAATATATGCCGTCGTAATATAACCAATCTGATATTGACTGATAAACAATTGTAAATCTGGGTGTATGCCCTAAACCAAACTATCAATTATATCTGATCGCTTTGTCTGTGAGCCCGCCGTGGCTGGTTCGTTTGACCGAGTGCTCTTGTGGCCGGGAGAACCGTGAACTCAAGGACCGTACATTGCGATTCAGACCATATAAAATACAAACTATGGCCCTCTGACAAAACAGAGCGCCGTATAAATAAACTAGCCAAGAAATATAACTCATGCAAACCAGCACACATACAATTGCTGTTGTGAGCAATAATAACAGTCTTATATGTTCACTATAAATTATTGGGACAATCATGATAAATTAAACGCAAGCTTTATACATTTGTCAATATGTCTCTCTAGCTGAAGTTTTAGCTATGGTTAATAAGTTGAATACCGGAAAGTTTAATTTTCCATAGCATTTTCGATTTTCTTTAATTACAAATAAATGCACAAGATAGATATTTTATCTTTCTTTGAAGTAAATATCATTCTTTTATTTACTTATAAACATGTCCCAGTTCTTCCACTTTTAACAGCTACTCTGTATTACGACGATGAAAGGTTACTTATTTAAATAAACAAAACATAGGGTAAATTAAACCTTCCACGAGACGATCAATGGCTAATATGAATAAGACTATGAAGGTACAGTGACAATATATAAAAATAAAAAATTTGGTGACATGCCAATATTGAATTTTAGTCCGAGAACGCACTATCCATGGTTTATTCCTGACGTCAGAGTCATAAAGCCAGCATGTGGAGTTTAGCCGATTCAAATATAAAACGCAATCCACTTTAAATTATTGCTGCACGTTTTCCCTTCTCATAAACACGATCATTTTACATGTTACATACGTACATATAGTAATCGAGTAGCACGTTGCAGCATGCGGCGTATGTAAACCACGGAACATAAACAAACTGGGATAAAATAGCTGCATGAACTTGGGAAGGAATTCGCAATCTGCATCCTTGCACTTGGAATTTCTTTTGTTTGCTTGGGATCTTGTTTCAATGAATTTAAGTGCTGTGTGCTGTCTAGCAGTAAATAGAAACACTAGTTTTCACTTTCTAACAGCAATTAAATTCTAGTTCACAAATATTTATGTTTTCAATTTATATAAGGTGAGGTCAGGCAAGTGCATTGCCTTATTATAATATAACAGGGTGAAATCTATGAATAGGAAGTTAAATTATATGCCCTAAAAATGAAAAGATAAAAATTGCAGGCAAATGATGTCCTTCTTAATTTTCCTAAAATAATATATCTTCCGTCTTGTCTAAAAAAATAGTTTATTAGACAGATTTAATTTCAAATTTTTGTTCAACATATTGCAATATTTTGATATATTTAATTTCAAATTTACTTATTTAAAAAAAAAAAATTTAGAAGTTTGCATTAAAAAATTGGACAGCATGTAATTATAAAATATTTAAGTTGGTATCCATACAGAGAGTTTATGCACGATTATGAATTCTACAATACTAGTCATTTAGGACGGAGGCGCGAAAAAAATTATTTACTCTTGATGTTCAATTTGCAGGTTATCAATTCAAATATGTCAATTACTGATGGTTTTTGGTAACTTTATTATTAAATTATCTATTTTTACAGTAATACCTAGGGCGATATTACAGGTTTCTATAGTATAAGTTATTCCTAATTCGCTGATTCTACATACATTGTTCCTGTAGATATTTATTTATTTTACTTCTACTCCGGCGGCATAGAAGTAGCTACATTTCTACTCCAGCGGTCTAATTTCTACCTAGTGAATTACGTCACAAAAGATTCGGATTTTATGACGTTTGAAGAAAGTATTATTATAAACTTACTTTCTTCTTTAATTCAAATAGCTAGTTGCTTAATAATCATTGTCTAACTCGTGCAGAATGATATATTTGTCAATGGGAGATTGTATGCAAACATAAGATTAATTTCACCTTCCTACCTTCAAGTTATTCAAAATAGTTGACCCAAAATAAATGACTGACTCACCTGTAACAAAAAGAATAACAATTAGTACATATTAATTATTAGAATGTATATATTTTTTTTAAACTTTTGAATGATAAAGTACTTGTTCCACACCACCAGTGATTTACATTTTATATTTTGTAATGCTCGTTATCTATATTGTTTTTAATGTTGGAAATGATAGAATGATAGAATGATTTCATTTTAGAAAAGTATGTATTTTATGTTTCAAATAGTCTTGTTACATAACAGAGAACTACATTTTAAAAATATTCAGATGTAATGAATAACATACATATAATAAAAATAATATAAAATATGTAAATTCACTAGATTTTATAAATCTCCCTAGAGATTAAAGCTAATCCATTTACTCTCCAAAAATTAAAATTAGAAATATTAAACAAACATAAAATGTATAGCGTGGGCAAAGAATAATTAAAATATCCTACGCTTAACAAAACTGTTTTTGAATTGTGTATTTTTTGCTGTTGAGAAAAATGTTTATATTAAAACTAAAACTCTCAATATCCAGAAAATTCTTCTTCGAAAATATGAAATTTGAGCAACGAGCACATATGTTTTTAAGCAAATATTTGCTTTTAATTATCGTGTACCTGATGTTTAAACAATAATTTTGACACTACATTTTAATAAATTTGTTTCCATAAATCAATAACACAGCTGAGTTAAGTGGAAAGACAGGATTTACATAACTATTTCCCGTATGATTGATGATGACAGCAGAAAGTTTTCCTTTTGGCCAAAACAAAAACATAAACACTTCTTATTTATCTTCCCATCTCCTGGTAGTTTATATCAGTTTAATGAATTAGCATAATTACCATACTAATTAAGACCGAGAACATGCATTTGTTTAATCAACTATCGTTGTTTATTAATTGCGAAAAGACGATCATGTATTTGGAACAATTTGCGAACAATGCAATGAGATTTTATGAGATAGTGAGGTTATGTAAATTAGTGTGTTTACATTTGCAAATGCATTTTGAGGTTGCGGATGCATAAATTTTATTAGGAAATTAAACAAATGTTCAGACATATGTAAATCAATTGAAATAGATCACATTGTAACAAAATTTCAAGCAATTAAATCGGAAAATTCAGTTACTGAATTTGAATATATTTAAGTGGTGCACTCTTCATACTAAAGTACCCGGCAGGTGATGTCTGGTAAATGCTTTCTTCGGTACAAATACAAAATTTTTATATTCTTAATCATTCCTTAAGAAAAATAATGATGCTTTTAGTAATTAAGATTCTTTATGGGATATAATTAATTCAATAAAAAACTAATATATACAATGTTCTTTTATGGAAATATCTAAAATGAAAATTATAAAAAAATGTTAATCTGTTTAAAAAAAATATTTGATAAGTATATTTTTATTCCATGAAAAAATACTGCATATAGCCACAAAAAATTAACAAATTTCGAAAACATACCATTGCGAAAACTTCTTAGAAAGGGATATCTAGAATTAGTGAAACAGGCCTAGATCTGAATTTAATAACGTTGTATATTCAGTGCTTTGCTGTATTTTCTTGTTTTTAACTTTAATTAGAAATAGGGCAAATTATCGAATGATTCTGTGTACAAAGAAACACGTTCTTCACAACTTTTTGTTAACGACTGTAGTGCGCATGCATTAGTCGTATGAATTACGTCATCAAAATGGCGCTCGTTTTGAACATAGTGAATATTTAATTGGAAATTAGTAATATTAAAATGACAATAATTGGACTTTTCCTATATTATTATTATCTATTCACAGAAAAATTAAGATACATGTTTTTTATATAAAAAAAAAGAAATTCTAACAGTGGCGTACGCAGGATTCTGTTATGGGACAGATTTTCAAAGAGAATTAAAAATTATTATAGAAATTATTTCTCATTAAAATATACCTAATATTAATATTAAACATAACGTACACCTAACATTAAATTTATTGTAACTACAAATGATGTAATTCAAGCCTTTTTTCTTTTATGCCTATTATCAATTCTCTTTTGCTGGATTCACAGTATATCGGTGAATATTTAATAATGACAAACTATTTAGTTTGTTTTTATCGACGAGTATTAAGTAGTTAAGTTTATAATATTTACATTTATTAAATAATTTTTTTAAAAAAGCGGTTTCAACCTCTTCTAACACCTTCCTGGGTAACTGGTGAGTAAAATATATACATTAAGCACGGTTGAAGGAAAACATTTTTTTTTATATTTCTTGTAAAAACATTTAAAACTTGTACATTATATTTAACAAGTTCCGAGTACAATAATCACTCTTTGTATTTTAATAAAAATATTCAACAAGTTGTTTAGTTTATTGTTTTATTTTTTCCTGGGACTAATTCTCTCTTTACTTGGCGGAGTAATTAATTTCACGACATATTTTCCCATTTTCTGCATTCTTGAAAACAAGTTTCTATTTCCAGTTTGGATTATTTGCAGAGCCTGCTGGTTGTAACTCGCAAGTCGAAGCATGCATCTTGCGATTCCGATTGGCAGAATCTTCCCGCATTGAGCAAGGTCCGTACAGGTTGTTATGCATTTTAATGAGCAGCATATGTAATGCTGGGCTGGAATATGCGCTACGTGTATGACAAAGCCGCCAGATGTAGGATGTCTGTCTGCAACAGCAAGACAATGTGTGGGATGAGGTGAACTGATGATGGATTTTCACGTATATGTTACAGAAAGGGCGCAGTATGGATCTGTAATATGAACTACCAAACCGTTACTGTCTGATCTTAAACAACATATACATTTTTCTACTTCCTATCCCCTTCTCGGCTAATTACAGAACAAGAAATCAATTATTACCGTTTGTTTTACGGCTTTCTGACACCTGGTGGAATCGTCAATTGTCATTCGGTATTTTTTTGTCATCATTTCCTATCTTAGATGAGGTATAACTAGAGATATGGCATAGCCCAAATATATTGTCGAAAGATCTAAGGTTTAAAATCGCTTGCAGCCAGCAGTGTGAGAACAGTGGACCAGTGGAGTAGTTATATGGAAAACTCAACCAAACAAATAATGAGGATAGGTGTCTAACAATATTTCGTTCGTCTAACTGTAAGTGTGCACTACTCAGCTGGTTCTCGACAATAGATGTTTTGCTTGCTCAGCAGTACGTAGCTATAGGAGTGTGCCATATCTCTAGTAATACCTCATCTAAGTTTCCTATAATATTTATGTGTTATTTCTGAATTTGCATGAGTACAAAAAGAATAGTATTATATTTGGAATTATGAGTATTATTTGTGAATACTGATTATCATAATCAATTATACAAGGTGGCGCAAAAGTAATCACCCTATTGAAACATGCTATAATTTTTGCAAATAGCGGCAAATGTCAAATCTGCTTTGACATTTGTGAAGTAAACAAATGCAAAATATATGTCCATAAAACATGAATCGCTATATTCCTCAAAAACGCGGTTTAATTACTTCGATTTTTTCGCAGAATAATTCGTCGTTGGTGTTGGCGCAGCGTGAATTTACGCGCAGATTTCCCGGTCGCCTGACACCAACTGGGCAAACACTGCGGCGTTCAGCCGCTCGCCTAGAAGAATATGGTACAACACGAGATGCTGCCAGGTCTGGCCGGCCCCGGAGGAGCCGTTCTGCTCAGAATATCGCGGCTGTGGCTGAAGACGACTACTGTGGACGGCGAGCGCTACAGAGCCATGCTCAACGACTTTCTTCTTCCTCAATTGCATGAATTTGAACTGGAGAACATATGGTTCCAATAGGATGGAGCAACGGCGCATACTGCACAAGCTACAACGGAAATTCTGAGGGCTACATTTCCGGGTCGCCTAATCTCTCGTTTTAGTGATTTGCACTGACCGGCAAGGTCGTCCGATTTAACCGTTCCAAACTTCTTTTTGTGGGGTTTTCTTTAAGTCACGAGTCTATGTCAACAAGCCTCAGACTTTTCAAGCCCTCAAAGAGAATATCCGTCAAGAATGCGAGAACCTATCGCCGGAAGTACTGGCAAGAGTAATGGAAAATGCTATAAATCGGGCCCGTATGATCATCCATTCTGGCGGCGGCCAATTGGCCGATATCACTTTCTCGACTTAATAGGAAAAAAAATAAGACATCAACTAAACATAATCAAAAAGCAGAACCAAAGTTTTTCATTCATAAAAAAAATTGCAGCCAAAGAACATCGGGTGACAACTTTTGCGCCACCCAGTATAATAATATACTATTGTATTGTCAAATAACATCAAGAATAATGTAGAGAATTACTTCTCAATGTATACCGTACCATTAAGTTATTAGTAATTAGATACAGACAAATGTCAATAAAAACAAAAGCTACAGAGATTATTTCCGGTAATAATCTCTAGAGCTTTATTCTCACTATATACTGACAGAGTTGATTAAAACAAAACAACGTGGACATGAGACAAACAATGAAATATTTCATTGGTTTAGGAAAACCTAAAAATTAATCGTTATAATTATGATATTGTAAACTACTTGTGACTATGATTATTATTTAATTTTAATGACAAATTTTATTTATTTAAACTGCAGCAAAAAATACTTCTAAAACCTAAAATATTAGTCAAATACTACATTGCCAATTTATTTGTTTTAATATGTTCTAATAATAATTTATTATAAGGGGGCCACTATACAGCAATGAAAATTTAAATAATGTTGTAAAAATAAAAAGGAAAAATTTATGTATTTCTTGCTTCATTGATAACTAAATTAAGTTCCATAAACTATCACGTATTTATAATATAAATATTTACATATATAAAGTTTTGAAAGAAAACTATGCACTAATGGAAAATAAGTAAAATAAAACGCTGAAAATAAAATAAATGTTCAATATTTTCTCGTATTGAAACATGTATTTATCTAGTATTATAGAAATGGAAAGAATGAGTATAAATAAAACTGTTATAATAAATTACTTTATATTTTACTTTGAATAAAAGTGTTATATTTTTATTATTTATTTCTTAATGAAACACTTTAGAAGAAAAATAACTCAAAGAAACTTCTTTTCAGAAACGAACGGATACGTACTTTATTTTAGAAAATAAATATTGAATTTATATATCGTGAAATAAAATTAGTAAAATATCTTCTTTGTGATATTTCAATTACCAAATCTTGTACTTCCCAGCAATGAAAATAACAATGAACCAATTAATTTTTTATGATAAGCGAAAAATTAATAATACAAATATAAGTTTTTAAAATAAATTACCAAATCTAATAGTTCCCAGCAATCAAATTAAAACTATTAACATAACAAAATAATTCATTAACATTTTATATAAAAATTTTCTAAAGAGCAAGTCGTCATCACCTGTGATACATCATTTCTAGATGGAAAGGGTCTGAAGTATCTGAGGTAATTGACCCATAACAAGAATAGGAAACAATAGAATTTTTATTTAGTTAATAGTTTGCAATACTGAGATTTGAACCAGAACTCTTAAATGATTCGAATCGGAGGTTGTTAATAGTCGTTGTCAGTCTAAAGCGGAAGCACTTAACATTAAATAAACACAATTTCCAACTTCCCTTAACAGCTGGAACAACCTATCATTATTGAAATAAAAAATAAGTTGGTGTATATACGGTGATGCATTACCCATATGGTAATCTATGTAGAATCGTATGAATAATAATAGCGTTTGTAGTGCTTGTAATTGTGTGTCTACCGTGTTTCCGGATTATGGAATGCGTACGCGCAAGCGTAAGAGAACTATTTGCAAGTCAAGTTAGCAATTCGTAATTCGGTTATTTGTGATGTATTTACAATTTTAATTCACTTCAGAGTTTGGGAGTTACTTAACTAGTTTAAAGAGTTTGCGCAACGTGGGACAATATGGAGGTTAATCTAGGCCTCATATACTTCGTAATAACTACCCTAAATTTTCCGGGTGAAACGTTTTCGCCACATGTGATTACCTCTGAGGCCTGGATGGAGATTGGTGGGTAAAATTTGTCATCTATTATTATATCATGAATCACGAAATGAAGTTAAATAATCTTTAATGTTACAGTTTATTCAAAACTGATTCAGGTGTTGTAAATGACATTAATATTTCAATTAAATTTACTTGCCCACTTATCTTAATGTTTAATTGAAAATAAAAACAGTATCATAAACGAATTTTATTTTTACAATTAAATTGACTTGCTCACTTTATTACAATCCATTAGTTTGTTCATGTTGAACTAAATTAATTTGAAATTGAAAAGTTTCTTAATTTTTGTACAACAAGAGATTTTATTCACAATCGGTAAGTAATATAACGATTTCTGACTTTTAAAGAATTGGGAAGTTAGTTTATTGTCAATTTTATTTTCCAAAAGGTTGGGAAGTGAAGATGAGTATAGCTGGGGTTGGGAAATGGACACTTTCCAACCCCGGCTATACTTCACACTTTCCAACCTCAATGAAATCAATATTTAAGATTGGAAATCAAACTGACATTTCATGTGTCAGATGATCAATATCAATAGGTATTACCTACAGAATGATTACTATTAATATTCTACAAAATTATGAAATTATATTATTTACTTTCATTTGTCTTAATTATGTTTTTTTTATTTGTATTTAGATAAAAATTTGTTTTATTATAAAATAATAAGGAAGTACAATCTTACAATATAAACAATCTTATTTTCAAATTTAGTACCTTTTATGTGTGCATTACTAATTGGTAAATATTTTGTTTTAACTGCAACTGGCTATAAAGTCATATTTTAAAATTTGTTTATTCTAAACACATGTGTGAAAATGTCATATGATTATATCCCCATAAAACAACTGTGAACACATAAATATTTGGTTATACTGTCTAGCAAATTGGTAATATCAGTTAGCAACCAATATTTGGATCTCAATATGAACTACCGCATTATGGGAAGTAAATATTTTTAGTGAAAATATTATTGTTGATAATATGTGTCCTTTAAAAACAAAACAATGTTTGTTAGTTTGTTATCAATTGTCATGTAATCGACACACAATTTGGATTACCACATTACTATTACGGAAGTGTGAACAAAATGTTGATACTGTACTTCCGACATAAATAAATTGTTACATTGTGACAGTACTATAAATTTAACAATTAATATTAATTGAAAATGTTATAGGATCATACAATTACAGAAGAGGGCGGCAAAAATAAAAATTTTGCATCACCATTTATGTAATTATCATCCATATCAACATACATAAGTTGTAAGTGAGTGATAACATTTATTATTCCGTTACCATTGTCAACGGAGTGTTATTGATTATAATAGTTTAATAGTCCCACTAGTAGGGCAATGAAAATCATACTATTTTTTATATACATTTTAAAAAAAAATCAAATATTAATTTAAAAAAATAATGAAATAAATCATGATTTTAATTTTTAAAGATTATGGCTCGTATTACGAGCTCACTTTTATAATAAAATCGCAATTTTAACGTCCACTTTTACATCATAATCTTATGTAAAATTGAAAGTTAAAATCACGATATTATTATAAAAGTGAGCTAGGTCGCTTTTATAATAAAATCGCGATTTTAATGTTCGTTTTTACACAAGATTTTGATGTAAAAATGAGCGTTAAAATCGCGATTTTATTATAAAAGTGAGCTCGTAATACGGGCCATTAAGTGTTACTGCACTTTTTAAATTATTTTAAAAGCAATATAAATATTTAATAATAAACGAAAACGAAATTTGTAATAAAACCAAAACGATTCATCTGAAGAGTAATAAAGAATTTTTACTTTTAGTTACACATTTAAATACTTCTATTTTTCTTCTGTTATATAACAATTACAGTGATAAAATATCCCTTTAAATACATATATAGAACATATTTTGATTAAAAAAAATCAAATTATTTAATCATGATTTAAATCCTGATTCAAATCAAGTGATTTAAATCACGTCAACCCTGCTAGCAACGGACAAAGTTTACTAGAAAAAATATAATAAGCAATTCGGAACATATAATACTACGGTATTCTCGTACGGTAACATTAACTTAATTAACAATTAAATTATTAAAATTTGACGGGACATTTCCCTTTTACATGTTCTTTTGATAATAATAAACTAAATTGAGGATTCTGGTTTTAGAATTGTAGAAGATGAATAACCCGATGTCACATATTTGAATTCCCTTTTTACGGAAACCACAGATGTACAATTATCCTCTCGACGCTTCCGGGCGAAATGGCACTTCAGAAACTGATTTCAATCAATCACTTCGAGATTGACTGGTGAAGAAAAAATGTCAGGGGCGGCGATGATCAATATTTATAAGTGTAACTGTCATCTTGAGCATTGAGACAAGATTGAATTTATTGAGCGGGGACCAAATGAATCCGGGTTAATGATGATTATACGTTTCTAGGTAAATGTCGTTAAAATGAGTCCATTGGAATTGTTATTATCATGACGATATAAACAGGATTTTTTATGAATGAGGTTTGGGAATATGGGAATTGCAATTTGTATTATTTGTAATGCTATTATTTTTTATAAAATTGTCAAATTGTATAATGATGCTATTGTCAACTTAATCATACTTTAAATTTAAAATGTAGATTGAAACACGTGTACGATAATAATTTGACATTTTTTTGTTTATTACTATTTAATTTATAGGTCAATCGGTATTGTTCTGTCCTTGTACAATTATACTATTAAATACAAGTAAAGCTTCACAAGTATTACAGGCCTGCTTTTATCATAAATATTGAGCTTCAGACATTTAATTGATAGGTGTTACTAATAAACTGAATCTAATATTAGATCGAGGTATACAATGGAATAACACATTAATTTGCTTTAGCATTACAATGTATAAACAGTAGAATAAAATTATAAACATTGTAACATTTTGTAATGTATATCTATTGTGTATTAATGTTTTAAAGAAACATTTATAAACAGATGAATCTGATTAATTTTAATTATTACAAATTTAATTCCAGAAAACACGTTTTTTTAACTATTAATATTTATATTTCATGGAAATACAAATACACATAAACATGTTTTAAAATAAAAGAATAGTTATTTCTTATTATAAAATATATTTTATATCAAAGGTTATTTCTTATATACGTAATAACAGAAATGTATAAGAACGTTTTTTTTATATTAATTACAAACTTATTTTCAGTTCTGTTTCCACAGAGGCATATTTCATATTTCATTTCTTGCGTAACAATTAATTAAATTTATTGCCCAATTTTCTATGAAATAATAAAAACTACAAACAAGTAATATCTCAAAATAAACTTGAAATTCTTTTCCCATTACCTCAATTGAACAAACTGAAATTTTATTACAAGCAATGAACTAAAACTTGATTCATTTTTGAAACTTCCGTCAACAGATAATCAAGGTTAGCCTCGCAATCGAGCTCATAAAAAATGAACGTCGATGGCAAACAACCGGAGATATTCGTAAATAAATCCAGTATAATCTGCAGCCATGCAGTCTATTAAAAAGTAAAAACGTCAGCACGTCGCATTTGCCAACAAATTTGTTTAAATCCCACTGGTTTACGTGGAGATTTAAACTTTTATTCATCCAAATATACTTTTTATATGCAAAAACTCAACGCGGATTCCACATTTTTCATGTATCCCAAGGATAATTTATGCGAAATGAAATACACCTCGTAGGTATATGAATAATTTAATATCCGAAAATTATATTTTTTATTTATCACAGGCAGAAGATTATGATATCCTAGGCAATAATATATAAACCAGATTTTTAAATTTAATTTACATTATGGAAAAATAAGAAAGAACAACCTGAAAAACACCAAAGTTTATATACTTGTAACTTTACTAATGTACAACGGAATGACTTAATTTTTAATAAAAGAAAATAATAGTGTCTTTAGTCGAGAACTATTTATGTATAATTTAATTACAGAAAAAAAGTGCAGGATCCTTTTCCAAACGTCGAAGTCATCTTGTTTTCATGATAACAAATTTCACCGCAGAAAGAACGCCTAAAACATCATCTTATACTTAGGACCATCAACAATGATATTTTAATAGTATTGTCATATGAAGATATAGAATATTTTACAAAGATGAAAGCAAGACAAGAATCAAAACTAAATTTTGTGTTTATCAGTACAGAATTGATTTTATTCGACTGGATAATGAATAATTAGGAAAAAACTTTTAGAGTAATAGTCATGTAATAAAATCTCTACTAATACACCAACGTTTCGACTATAAATCAGTATTCATCAGGGTATTGAAAATTATTCAAGTATATGTTAAATTAACAATTTATTCAAAAAATCATAAAATATAGATTTTCAATTTTTATTCCGTATTGAAAAAAGGCCTCCACCAAACTTTTGTCCAGAGACTCCCACCAACATAAATCCGGCCCTGTATACATTTATACAGTACCGTTTATCAAATTTTACGGACACTTAATTCCTGTAAAGAGTGCACAAATAAAGAGTGTAACAAATAATTGGTAAAAAATTGACTCCACAAGATTCAAATTCCGGTTGTAAAAATTACAACTCTATCTAATAATATATCATGAAATTAAATAATACCAACACGCGCATTGTATCTATTGTTAAACCATGATATTATCAATGTTTACCTTTTTTGAATCCAAAAAACTAAATGATTTTGTGAATTGTTTACTCGTTTATAATTTTTGATTAGTTTTTTGTTATTCATACATTTGTAATTTTTTTACGACGTATTGTTCTGATAGATTGTATATTTTGAAACCGGATAAAATTACATCACCCAACAAAAAATGTAAAATGTCAGACTTAAATCTATAAGTCTAACCTCAACCTTCATTCGAAAAGATAAATAAATTTTCAAATCCCACAAGATATCCTTAGATACAAAGAAACTATAATTATTATTGATATAATTTATTGATTTCGATATGTGTTAATTTGAATTTTTTGAAGGACTGTGAAAAATATTTCATAAATTTTTTACACGACAGTTAATTTGCAGTATTTGAAAAAATTTTATTGACAAAAGTATTTTGTAAGAAATTGATTTTAGACGAGTACACTTGAAGACGAATGTTGCAGTTAAATAAAAGACAGTAATTTTGTGGATAACCTTTTTTGCCCCTAAAAGCTCGATATGTGACCTCCCTTAACTCCTTTACGAAGCGTAGGCAATATTTCATACATATGGAAAGTGGAAATTGCACTACTGAAGTGTGCTCGAATACGAGTATATTACAAGGGTATACATATATGAAAAGTGGAGGATACTCCATTCGAAAACGATGGAAGCAGTTAATAAATGCCTGACATAACTATGAAATTTTTTATTACAATTATATTTATGTCTATTATAATTCCAATTTAAATTTAGAATATATTTTATTATTGTCTTATAAAAAGTAAATTTTAACTATAATTTAAATTATTGGTGGATCTGTTGTTCAAAATGTTGCAATATAAAAGAAGAAACAAAATTATGCAAATTCGATTTGAATATTTTGGAAAATGCTTCCGAAGTTTAATGCAAAAACAAAAGGTGCTTTGGTTGTTTCCCGTTTGCTTTGCCGTAATAATCACACTTTCCCGCCGCTGACTAACAAAGCACCTTCCGTCTTCCGATGCTGTATGAAAAACTCTGAGCACACATAATACGCGCTGCGAAAGAAGGATTAAAACAAAAGTCAACAAAGTAGCAACAATTGAGGAAACGACACGACGCCAGTCAAGGCGGCTGTGGAGAAAAAAGAACATCTATAAATAGAGAAAGCTAATTGTCCTTCTTTCACAATGTCAGTGTCACCATGGCAATTAAAAGGCCTTTATGGCTTAAACGTGTGTGACTCAGACCTCAATACAAGGATTCGTTCTCATTTTCGACTGATACAGTTATACAATATTTTTTATTATTTATGAGACCTACATGTAAATCGTGAACATGAATTCATTGAAGAAACCCAAGTTCTTATACTTTAAAGATAGATTTACTATAAATAAATTGACTATATGGAAAAATTTATACTTTTAAATTCACAACAACAGTGAAAGTAAAATTATACATGACCCAGCATTAAAGATCAGTTATAAAATTTGAATGGATTAACGTTTAAAAGTATATTGTCTAACAAGTGATCTACTTTTGATCATATGAGTGTTAATTATTTACAAGAAACTAATAAATAATCATAGTTTTTAATATATACGAGTAATAGGGTTAAAATTATTGGAGACAAGCTTTTTTATTGCTTATTGAAGTTCGATAACGTTTCGATCCATGGATGGAACCATCTTCAAATCCAGTTATACAGATTTAATCAGTGATAGAAAACGTATCGCAACGATACCCGATAACGTTATCACATGAACATAACTGTATATAACAGTGTTTCTTCTACATACTTTTGTGAGACCTCATTCTCTTGCTTTTTAATAAGCTTGGCAAAAATCATAATTTATTTAAAAAAATAAATTTAAAAAAAAAATCAAATAAATCATGATTTTTTTTAATATTTTCAATTTTTAAAGATATCTATAATATTACTACTCTCTTTTAATTGTTTTAATAGCAATATAAATATTTTGTAACCGAAAACAAAATTTGTAATAAAACCGAAAAAGCGAGAAAACTTAATCTTTTTATTCAATTATTATAATCAAAATTCAAAACGCTGCATCTGAATAATACTAGTACAAATAAAGACATATTTTTTTTTATTATATGACAATTAAAGTGATAAAATATCATTTAATTTTAAGATATTATTATATTCAAAACTTCAGATGTCTCTTTTTTACTGAAGTTGGAAATACCATAAAATTATGGATATTCCAAAATGTAACACTGCACTCAAGTTTTTTTAAATTTGACGCGTTGAGCTCAAATTATTATTAGTGTTATACAATAAATAATTTAAAAACAAATAATTTCTTTAATGGTCTGTTTACTTGTATTTGTCAATAATTTGAATATTTTATTATAAGTAAATAACTTGTTTTATGAGATGTTTCACACATTCAATTAACTTTACTAGTATCAGTATTTCAAGTTTACGAGTACTGATGATATAATAGTTTTTTGTTCCGTGTTCTTTCTTAATATGATATGACATGTGTACTAATAAAGTTAAATTAGATAAGTAATATGTTGTGTACATATAACACACAGTAAATTATAACTGATGATTTCAAGTTCAGCTTTCATTCATCATCTTATAAATATAGCTTTATAAACGAATTACACTACCTACACATTAACATTTATGTATTTGAAACTATTCTTATATATTTACTTCCTAGAGCTAATATTGTACGAAATTCATTTAATTTTCAGTTGCTATCCAGAAATATGAACTACAACAATAGCATTTGTAACAACATTAACTTTAATAAATCATTCTCAATTAACTCGAATATAGCGAGTAAATATTTATGCAACGGTTAAACACACATTAATTTTGAGCCATGTAAAACATTCATTTGTCAATAGAAGTTTTTGAATAATTTTCAACTGACGCACATGTACATTTTTCCTGGGCAAAAATCAATAGGAAAAGGATATTGACTTATTAATTGTAGTTAATGATTAAGTTTAATGGTAATGTGAGCTATTATAATTTGGAAAGGGTCCAAAAATACTTTTCTAACCTATTGAACTAATTATGAAATTATGGGAAATTTAAATTAATTATAAGCGAAGGTGGTAACATACAGGTAATAAGTTTACTTTTACAGAAATGTTAATACCAGTGGAGTATCAAAAATCCTCTGGTTCTAGGACGAAAATCTCTAGTTAGTAGTTCTACAATATAATTTTGCTTCTATCTTTTATAGGCTTCTTTTTTGTTTAACTTAAAATTTAGTTTTTAAGGTTTAAGAATAAAAATTCTATGTTTAAAGTTATAGTTTAATATTTTCATTAAACTGTTGTTTCTACATATGTATATATTAATTACTACCAAGTTTTTTTTATAAAATTAAAAATTATGATGTGGACACCACATGACTTTCTTCTACGCTAAATTATACACACTGCTGCACTTCAATTAAACTTATTTCGGTTGAAAGTGAGATCATTCTACAGCTAATTGTTCAATTTATATCGGTTTCATATCTGCAAAAATTCTTTCAAAATGGATCACCTTTTTAAAATTTTATAAAAATGTAAATTACTATTCCTTATTAAATTAAACATTTAAAAAGAATACCTTGTTTTAAATCGTGTAATAACACTGGCCACTAATGTAGATACCTATCATATTTTCTTTTTTTCATTACAATACTTAATGTGTATTTTGGTACCGTGCTAAATTTAATATAATTCCCGTCTCGTGATATTTTTATTCTTTTGTCAGGAATGAGCGTACGTTTTATTTTTTGTGTTTGAATTTTTGATCTGATGTCTGCAAAAGTAATATTTCTACGCCTTCATATTGTCAGTAGAAAAACTTGTTCTAGAAGTTGAAGAATGAAAAAGTGAATAATTGATAAACTGATTTCTAAATCGTACTTTCTAGTCCATGTGTGATATTCGCGATAAAGTTTACATGGACACACCGGTAGACAAAATTTTGAGATGGAAAAAGTAGGACCCATTTAAAATGTGTCAGCGGTACTTTCTTATTCTGAAATGCAAATAAGATTAAATAAATGAAAATGTGTATAGAAATCGTTATTTATTGGCATATTTTTTCAATGTGCCACATACGAAAAATAATTAGTTATGAAAATACAGTTTTTATATATGTGTTCTACAAAGATTTCATATATTTATTTTTAGTTATTAATTAGCAAAAAACTTTTGGAGTTGCAATATTTTAATTCGTTTCTAAATTAATCTTCATCAGGGTACTGATAACAGTGATAACATACCAAATATACAATCAAACATATATAAGCAGACTTACAAAAATCATATTAAAAAATATTCAAGTAAAACATGTAATAGTTATACATATCAAGTGTAGGAACGCTATTTTCTCGGATGAGTATTCTTATAATAGAATGAATCTGGGAATGAAGTTAAGGCAAGAGGTTTGTACAATTTTATTTTTTTACGAAAAACAAAATCTGTTATTTTTTTTTATTATTATTTTTATTTTAAGACAAAAATTACTTTATAGAAATATTTCTTAAAATGTAGATAAAACACAGACATATACACCATTTATATAAGTCTTCTAACCTATATTTGATTGTAGGTTTGTTTATTTAGTTTCAGGTTTTCTAAGTTATGAACACCCTAATGTAGACTGATTTACTGTCGAAACGTTGGTGTATTAGTGGATTTTATTAAATTTTTGTTACTGCACAAGTTTTTTCACAATTACGAACTATCCAGTGCATAAAACCAATCCTGTATTTAGTTATTAAGTTAATAAATAAAAATAATTTTTTGTATTGAATAACAATAAATAGAACGTTTATTGTAAAAAAAAGTAAAAAAAAAATATGGTTAATGGTCGATTGACAATGGCTTGGAGATTTAAAAATAAAAGACTTTTCAAATGATTTAAAATGATAGAAAACGTCGAAGAGAAAATAATGGCTGTGTCTAAATAAAGGTAATCATCGAAATGATGTGAAGTACAATCTAATTTAATATAGCGGTCCCTGCTGAAAAATTCAAGTCAGGCGCATATCCCAGTAAAACCACCGTAAAAGCAGCAAATAAGCTACGTACTCTCGTGAAAAGTTGATGAGGTCAAAGTTAGTGAAAGATCCATTTAGGAAAGAAGTTACACACAGTTATCACACTGCAGGTGTGGATATGACGTCACAGGATCGAAATGGGAAACGGAAACAATTCTACCGCGGGAATCCGAACCGGAGAATTCCCCGGAGCCTTTGTTGCCAGGCCCGCATTCAGGAGGAACAACGCTTGTTTATCATACAATATGTTAGGAATTTTGCCGCGAATTCGCCTGCTTGAATAACGCTATATTTTTCATAGATGCATTTCACGAAATTTCTGAATTATTCTAATATAATTTCAAAGTAGTTATTTATGGCCGTTTGCACCAACATAACTTAAATTTTAAGCTTGCCTTAATATCGAATCGAAATAAAATGTGAAATGCATGATTTAACATTGCTGTCAAAAATTCTATTACATTTTTTTTGTTTAAGTCTGGCTTAAAATTTAAGTCTTGTTGGTGCAAACGGGCATTAAGTACCTAAGTAAGTCTTTATTTGCGAGGATTACTTTCGAATGATTTGTGTAGTTTCCATGTTGCTTACTACATTAGAATTAAATATTTAAAAATACAGCCCGTTTGACATCATTTGTCGACATATTAATTTTTTGTTACATTTTTTTAGTACAAGTTATCTATCTTTGTTGCTCTGTTCCTATATGTATTATTATAGTACTTTTCCAGAAATGTAAGTGAAATTAATAAATTCCGTCATTAATAAAAAATTATAAAAAAATATTTCAGGTCAATTACATATCTCGTAGTTATAGATAAAAATTACAATAAAAGTACCACGAAAAATAACATACACATCTTTAAATAAACTATATAATAACAAAATATTTAATACCTATTTAATAATTGAAATATTTTGTGACAATATTTTAAATGTAATACAGTTCCTTGTAAAACAATATATTTTCAAATTAATATTTTTTAACAGTATAATATATAATAACAAGGTTAACTGACAATCTACTGACATATATGGGTCAAGTAATATAAACATCATATAATATAAACATTTTGATAATTTGCTACTTAGTAGACTTTATATTATTACTGAAAGGTTATTGACTGATAATATATAACAAATATATGATAATGTACCCAATTTGAATTTATAAATTAATGTATTATTTATTTATAATTTCGAATTAAATGTATTGAGCAAATAGCATTAAATTATTTTTTTTTTTAAATAATAAATTACTAATTTTATTCAAATCTTCTTTGATAATGATGGGAACTTATTTTTTATTGAAATACATATTAAGAATTCAGATATAAACAATATAGTTATATGTCTTGTTAATATTATTATATTAGGTTACAATTTTGTAGTATATTCTAAAATTTTATAAAAATTAGTACATATATAAACATTATATTAGTATAGATTTCTGGCAATTTGCTGTATTTATTACAGTTAAATATGTATATATTAACATAGTTTATCGTCAGACATTACACCTTGACAATTCACTGGGTCAGAAAATTTAATTTAGAAAAAAAACTTAAAATGAAAGAGATGTTTATGTTTATCAATTCTTGTATCTATTAACCCTGAGTTAATATCTCTTGTTATTATCATCAAGTCATATCGTGAAACTAATTTCATTTTTATTTTGTAGTTCGCATTGAAAATAAAAATAAATTATAAGTGTGTTGCATTCAGTAGTAAAATAGTTATCTATGCAACTAATGGATGAAGTATGTGTTGTTTAGTCGAGTGCTGTTTAACGCTTGAGGCATAGCCGAATGCAGAAATTATAGCACGAGATAAAAAAAAGTACGTCACACATGTGTTGCATACAACATTTTTTCTACAATCGATATATTGACAAAAATTAATTTCAAAAGTAAATAGAAAAATTAATAAATATGCCACCCGTTAAAGAAAAGTAACCGTTGCTAGGCAACAAACTTTTTAAGCATTAGGGCGTGAAAAGTGACTATTTACAAACACTAAAGAATGTGTAAAATATGTACTTTAAATCCGGTAGTAGGAAAACTATTTTTAAAAATGTATCATGATAATAACTAACAATATTTTTACTTCCCTTTCAGTTTGACATTTGATTTACAAAATCAGTTTTCAGCTTGTTCTGTTCGTAAAATTAAAATTATTGAAATAAAAAATTGATAAGGAGTAACTTTAAAAACTTCATATAAATTTAATAAATTCCTAGAACTTCGAGGTCAGAATTTGACAGTCCTAATTATCCTTCGGTCACAATCATATCAATCCGAGCCTGTCTGCAAGTTATGGCAAAGGGCAAACAGAAAACCCCCCCTTCTCCAAAACTCATACATTTTTTATCAATCCTGATGGGGAGATATTCCGCGGATTAATCTGCGCAAATCCTAGATCATTTATAACTAGCAGAATTATCGTTTTGAAATGTCAGTCACACTGACACTTATGTGAGATTCCATTGCATATCATTTGCATTGCTTAGCTTGTCTTATTCTGACGACTTGCTTTTATTCGCCGGAATATCTTCTGGAATATCTCTTTGAATTTAATAACTTTAATTCAGTTACTGTTTGAATTAGCGAATGGCTCTTGTAAGTTTTGTTCAATGCAAACGGATTCAAAGATTGATGAAAAGTTTAAGACCTTGTTTTCAAAAGATGTAATATTTTTAAGTGTCTCCTACATTTCAGTTACATTTCAATTATAAAACATAATTAATTTTCTTATTTTACTTAACATAATCTTTTTTTCTTATATTAAAATGTAATTTTATACACCTACGTAGAATCTGTATCTGACAACAAGCTTTAAGCTTACCTAACAGAAGCTATGCAATTATGAGCTTTCAACGTATTTGCTAAGCTTTCAGAAATTACATAACATAATTTAGTTAATAGTTCAAAGTTCATTTATCTAACCAACTTACAAAAAAAAAAATTATGCTACGTCAAAAATGCAATGTCATATTAAAATACAATAAATATGGTTCAATGAACATTGTCTGTTATCTGTTTCAATAATACTGTTCAAGTAGTCGTCACAAGAGTACAAACAATCTTAGAAAATGTAGTTTTAGCTACGGTGATACAAAATTTACAAACATAATTTAATTGTATCTATTCGTTTCGGAGATACTTGGTCTCAAAGTTGTACCTCAAAAAAGTGTATTTTTTTAGTATTTTTCAAAAATAAATAGAGATATAATATAACTACATTATCATCTAATTCTACGGGAAAAGTTACATAAAGAAATATTGTGATCACATATACGTTTCTTGGAACGATTAAGTGAAAAGTTAGAAAAACGAAAAAAAAACTTAAATTTCAAATTTTCGCCTCGAGACTTCTTGTCTCCAATTTTTTTCATTATATTTCATAATATACTTTAACCAGATTAAGCCGAATCATTATACAATCTTCACAGAATTACCATTTGTTACATCGAATGTTTAGTTTTAGTTATCTGCAAACCAGCCTATTTTCAGATAATTCTTTCAAGCCACTAAAATACGTCGCTGGGAAAATTAGAAAACTATAGACAAATTGAAAATTTCAAAATCACATATCTTGAAAAAGAAAAAGATCGAAGGTTTTTAGCTTTAAGGCTTTTAATTTGGTACAAAAAGAAGTCGGAAAAAATATTCTATTTTCAAATGTTTCGTTTTATACATGCAAATATTTTTATAGAATATATAATAATGGCATATTCAATAAAGGAATTTAACCTCGTGATTTTGTTATCAGCTTTTTTTCATGCAAAGTTTTTGCATAAAGATCTCAGATCATTGAACATTGTATCTATACAGACATCTCATTGTCAATTTGTCACACCCAATTTGTCTGCTGTGATATTTGTTTTGATTATGGAATTAGAAATGCAAATTAGCTATTTACATACAAAAACAATTTTAACACCACAATGTCGCACCTTAACATTACGTATTCTCTGATTGTTTCGCAGTTTTTACAAATCTTAAATTCGTGGACAAGGTTTGCAAAAATGCAACTTTTTGTGCAAAATTTAAACCGCAATGCACTTTTGTTTGTGTTTACTTAATTTTTGCAGTTTGCGGAATGTTGAATTTGTATTGTTTTTGCCATTGTTTGTTTGCAAATGCATGTAAAATTGGAATTAATAGGTAGTATGACTCAGTTCTAAGTCAAGATTCCGATCAAGTTCATGTTTTGTTGATAGAATAAATTACATTGCTTATTGAATATCAGGTGTTAATGTAAATATTTACTTATGCTATTATAAACATTACATTCTACTCAGAATATGAAATTACTAGTTTATGATCAAATGATCATTATAGTAATTATCAAATAATACCTACGTTTTTTTTCTTATATTTGGACTTTTATCTAAAATTTGTAAATACATAGTTTCGATAATTTTTTTATTTAATTCTGACTAAAGCTAGATTATCCTCCTATATATAAACAGCATGATCACATATTCTAGTTAATTTTGGTTATATTCAGATTCAGATGAACTCAATTGTTTTTTTTAATACAAAATTATGTTTCTTAATGCATTTTTCTGGAAAACACGATATAATTTCTTTTATCTATTGTTTTGTAAGTTATTTTTTAATGTGCTCCAGGTTAAAATTTTATCCAAACTTATATTTCTGATTATTTTTTATGTTATATTTAATTGAGTACATTTTATAGTTTCTCAACTCCAAAATCGTGTATACTCTGATTTATTTATTAGCAATATTTGATTTATATTTTTTTAATTTATTATTCACATAAATAATAAATATTTCAAAACACCTCTGCTTTGCTAATGCTACTATAAAAGAATAATAAATCAATTACTTTTTCAATTCTCGGAAAAACATTTTTTCCATATTACATCAAACCATAATTTGAAAAATCTGTGCAAACTAATCTAAATTCCTATTTGCTTAGTCAGAAGCGTTAATAATGTGTAATTAATAGAGTTAAAATGAACATGATTAATTCTATGTAAGTAAAGAAGGCACAAACAAAACACGAGTCGTAAACGAGCTAAGACATGCGAACTGCGAACTGATTGCTAATTGTGCAATGTCGAGTTATTTTGTCTTTTTAATTGAACAACAGTGATTATTATCATCCGCAAAAAATGAACTAGACGCGTATATTAAGACATCACAGAGATTTGGATCTATTTTTATTTAGACTCCGTTGGTTTAAAGAAAATAAACATAGATTAAATATTTACTAGAGTTTGCAAAATATTTTTTCTGCTAGTACTTACAGTAAATAAAAATCACTCACTCAATGAATTAATATTTAGGAAAATTTTCTTGCAATATAAAGAAAATATTAAAACGTAAAAGATACATTGTTAAAAAATATATTTTTTTTGTTACAACTGGATAATTCCGATATAGGTATATGAGTACAGAAATTTTGGGTACATTGTTGGGTACATTAATTAAGAAAATTGGCAATACTAAAATACTATCGATAAGATTACAATAAACTCTGGTAAAAAAAAGTTTCTTAAACTCACTTAAATGGATTGTCTACCTACAGCAAAAGTGTCATTTGTACTTTTCTAGTAACTCATTTTTTGGAATGAAAATCGAACACATAAAAGAGATATACGATTTTTGCTTGTTAAAATAAAAATTTACTGCAAAATGAAAATTTTAAAGACAATCCAATGTTATGAATATTATTTTAAAAACGTTGTTCTGTTTTTCTAAAAATATTTTAAAAAAGTACACTTTTGCTCTAGGTATACTATCCCCTTAAATAAGCGTATTGAAATTTAGCAATAAATAATATTTTCTGATAAGAATAAATCAGTACATCACAGCTGAGCTATATCCATTATCAATAATTATAATATTTAATTTTACAGAACATATTTGTGTTACAAATATGATAAATACAGTATTAAATAAAATTGCTTTAGAGATAATGTAATCATTTGGGCAATTAATTCAGTTTACTTCTGAGAACTGAAATACAATATTTTTAGATCTGATGCCCAATAAGAAATAAGGAAGTACACAGTCAAAATATTGTGCAAATATTTTTACATATTGAACGCATATATCTATCATTTATAGAATCGCCTTCATTCCTTTTTTTATTTTAGTTGTTGAGAGTTCGTTAAATATTACAGGAAAAAATAATATTATCTGTTTGATTGTATATTTTAATAATAATTAAAATTTGTAATAATTTTTATTATTATTTGTAATATGTTTTATCATAATTACATTCGTGAGCATTTCAACTGTGACAATTAAATCTAAAAGTTTATAAATGCACAAACAAATTTCTAGATTTAAAGTTAGTTATAAAAGTTTCCAGCATGGTGCATTAAAATAATTCCAAATTAGTAAAGAGTGTGCAGTAATTCGATGCTTTTAACTCTAATCCGTGTGTTACCGCCCCCACATTTGAGATACGCAGATATGAGACACACACACCCTGTTTGAAATGTAAATTTAAAAGTTCACTCACAATTTAATTTGCAAATGACGTATCAAGCGCAAAGGCACTTAAAGTTACTTTATTTTCAAACTCTAAGTTGACAAGAAGTTATCGTGAGTTTATAACTTAGTACGTGCCTGTTCTACGAATTGTACATCAACAAAATAAAATACGTACACATTCTTTAATTTGTCAGACGAAAATAGTCTCATTTGCTCAAGGAGAACATATAGGATATTTAGTTACATTTTAGTTTACTTAATGAGGCTGCACATATGACATTGTTTCACAGAAATTCTTTTTCTGGAATTTCATTGAATAATGAATTGTAATTAGTGACCTACAAAATTTTGATGAATATTTGATTGTATCAAATAACACTCCGTACCCTTTAAGAACAATTAGTCTTCTAAAAGTAAGTGGAATTCGTATTAAAAGCACAACAAAAAATAAACAGTTTTTAATTCTGTAGAAGAATTTCTGAATAAATTACTGCACTCAATAATATGAAAATTAATTTACATAAATTTGAAAATTAGAATTTTGTAATGCTAAACCTGTTTTTGCTTAGTTTTACAAGAATCCGGAAACTAAAAATAAATAATATTTTACTAAAAACTTTTCTTTCCAATTTTAATACAAAAATATAGTAAATTAATTTGATTAAAAATATTTGCAAGTTAGTAAGTCCATTTGAAATTTTATAAATTTATTTTTTAATATAATATTGATTATGATATTTAAAATTTATAATCCCATAAAATTTGTGACCTTAGTTTATATGTTTTGACATCTTTATATTCCAAATAAATTTTTATTACTGAATTTTGAACAAAAAACTAATAATTACGATTAATATGTAATAAATCGTATTATTTTTTATATATTTATCCAATGTTTTCTCATCATAGAACTGCAGGTACAATTGGAATTTTTAAACATATGTCATTAATGTTGTATCAAATATAATACCTGTAATTGTATATGAAATGTCGATTTGATATGTTAAATTAAAATATATTATAAATTACTATAATTAGAAGTGACGGATAAATTTCTTGTTACTTGAAAAATGTACCTTAACAATTTACTTCTTGTTTTCTTACTTTTTACCATAAATAATTCTTTACTTATATTATTGTTAACAATGGTGGAATTTGGGGGGTCCAATAAATGGCAATTGCTCTCTCAAAGTTTGGATAATTAAATTATTATACTAACTTTAACAATTATTGAATAGAATATAAAAATAGAGAGCCTTTAATGAGTATTCGTAAAAATATTTTATTTAAATATTAAAATATTACAGGGTATTAGAGCATTTTTTGGAATTTACGGAAAATGTGTGTCAAAATGTTACTATATGTTCTTGTTTTTGTTACAAAAAATTAAATTTTATTATGCTTAATATTAAGTTTTTCTACTTTATGTTATGCTTTTTGCAGGCGTGACAGAATGGATACTGGCTTATATCCATCCTATATTTGAGACTTGTCAATGTCACAATATATTTTATTCTTTCGAAAATGGAAAAATATTATCTAAATTAGTAACACACCTCACAATATTTATTTTAAATAATTATTTTATAAAATTTTATAAACTGTTTGATATTGACAATCACAAAATTTCCCACAATTCTCTACGCTCTACGCAAATGTTTAAAATATTTTTTACATTATTATAACCTTACTGTTTGCATCTACGAATTAATATTATTAGTAGTTTATAATGTCGTAGAAAAAGTGTACTGTAGAATTCGAGTGGAATGCTCGTATCCCATTCAAATGATTAAGACACTCCGACTGCGGCGTCATGCCCTAAACTTCAACGTCAAAGAATATGAGCATCATATTCTTTAGCTATATAGGTATACGAATATGAAAATAATCCTGTACTCAATTTGTTCTTCATTGGCGATATTCTTATTTCTCTCTGTTTTTTCAGAAAAAAATATAATTTATTACAATAAAAAATTATATAACTTAAAGCAGATATTAGAGGACATTATTGCCCCTCCAATAAAATCATTAACATCCTGGACATTAATAATAGTATATTATTTAACAAGCATAATATGTAGGCTATATTACACGAGGATGTAATTAAAAATACGAGCGGTAGCTATACTTTATCTACAACTATCAGGCATATAAAAAATCTGATATTATTTGTTAAATATTCAGGTTTGAGTAGTTCATATATAGCTTAACAGATGGCGCCACAGTAGCACTTAAATGTCCAAAATAACTTTTCAAATTGTATTTATTATACTTTTATAAGCATATATATTAATATTTATAATAAAAAATATGTTATTAATAAATTAACAGTTTAATAAAATATTATGTGTTAAATTATATGCCCTATTTATTACAGAAAAGTGTAGCGTGTATCATGACATTTCATATTACACAAGTGTAATATGAGTAGTATATTATATGTAGTATCACACGAATAATGTACCCATATTTCAATAGTTGTAGATAAATAAATTTTTTATATTAGAGAAGTACTTTATGATTGTAACATTGTAGCTCTTTGGAAAAAATATAAATTATTAGTTATTATATATTGTTGGTCTATAAATCGCGAATATAATTAAAAGAGCAATTGATATGAAGGATAAGAGTGTTGGCAAGTCTATGTAGTGAAACGGAAAGTCCGGACTGAAGTCGGATTTGTTGGCGTGTAAGGCGACCGTGACATTGAAGATCATAGCATCGATTCTGGCAATCCAGCTCCGTAAAGCTGTAGTTTATTGAAATTCTGGACCTCCGACATGCCTTCACACCGTGGCCTTGCTGCCTTTGATTCTGACATCAAATAACCGCAATTCCAATCAAAGTGCAAATAGCTTCCAAGATTTACGCGCGATGCTTCGCTAATGACAAATAATTACAACCTGCATAATGAACTGATACGTCAAAATCAAATCGCCATAAAAACACTAGACATATAATAAGTGCTCTCACATTGTAAACGAATACAATGAATTTTGTACTTTTATAATTAGAAGTTCACAAAAGAAAATATGTATAAAACTCAATAGTTTTTTAGATACACCCCATAAATTATTAGGTTTACGACATCGGCGAACTCACCAATCGATTCTTCGAGCAAAATACTAATTTACAGGTTTTTATTTCAACGGATACAATAGTAAGAAAGGAAATACGAAAAAGAGGATAGCTTCGACTACGAAGAGTAAATACCATCAAGAGACAATATTGCTCCAATAAAGAGAAAATTATTGTTAATAATAAAGAAAATAATAATGCAATGGAACTGATTTAAATAAGTAATACAATAATGTTAAAATAGGTTTTACTTTTTGAAGTACCAAATAACGTAGACGAATATGTCAATTATTGGTCTCCTTCGAGGTCTCCTTAGTGTTCTTTATTAGGGATATCCTTTCGAAGCCATGTCAATGGGGTCCTGTATCATTTTTATTTATTTAATATATTTAATACACGAGTATAATTTGAATAAGAAATCAAAAATCGTTGCCTTAATTAGCGTTTTACATTTTCTATAAAACAAAATTAAAAATTTTGACAGAATGTAATGCTAAAATATTTAAGTTGGCACTCCTAAATTTCTGGACGATTTTAAGTTCTGTAATACTAATCATAATGGAACGGAGGTGCAAAAAAATAATGTTAGATATATATAAAATTTATTTTCCTTAACAAAAACAAGAACTTGCAAGTTCTAAGAAAGGCGGACGCGCGATTGTCGTTTTACAATCAGGCAATCAATGAAATTGCTTAAGACAAATGGCATGCCAGGACACCGCAACAAAATTTAATCTCTTATAGCTCGCGAACGAAATAATGTGTAAATGCAATATTTTCACTAAAATTCATTAATTGTTGTATAATTTTATATTCTTCTGCAAAATAGTAATATTTCGACAATGGTTCAAGGATCTACTGTGAGTGTCAAATCAAAGTTTACAAATGTTATTTTTTAAATAATAATAATAATAAATAATTATTGTTCACTGTTAGTTACATTTCTCTCACATTGAGTTCATGTATTTACTGTTATGCCAAATTTAATATTATTTAGTCTATAATATTATTATTGATGTCTTTACCTTAATAAAATGACGAAATTTTCGAGGCCAACTATTAGGAATGACAACGGGTAACCGAGTATCCGTTACCGATACACAATATGGAATACCGGAAATCTATCTTTTACTAAAATATTCGCGCAGGGACAAATTATCTGTCTGCATCTCCTTTATAACGTAATACTTGTTTGGATAAAGCAAGTTGTGTTACTTAGATTAGATAATTGTTAGTAGGATTGGAATAAGGCGGCGACCTAACAACAGGTAAATATTTATTTTTATTTATTGCCATTAATTCATATATAGCATCTATCATCAAGATGTTCGAGATCAACATGCTCAACTATGAGGAGTGAATATGAGCAAACAGATTAAAATTAGAGAATATTGGGATTTTAAAAGCAGAGTTGGCAAAAATCACGATCTGTTTCAAAGAAATCAATGATTAAAAAAAAAAAAAATAAACCATGATTTTAAAATTTTTTGCTAGTTAAATAAATTTTTTTTATTTGTTTTAAAAGCAATATTAATATTTTATTTGAAATACAGAAACGAAATCTGTAATAAAACCTAAACGAAATCTATATTCAAACCAAAACTATATTCATCTGAATAGAACTAGAAAAAGTAACAAATAATTTTTACTTTTTGTTACACATTTAAATACTTATTTTTCTTTCTTCTGTTATGACAATTACAGTGATAAAATATCATTTTATTTTAAGGTATTATAAAATACAGAACGTATTTGGTTGTTATTAATAATTTTGTAGCAAATAAATACATTTTCATTATAATTTATATTTTTTTTATCTTTGATAAAAAATCAATGACTTTTATTAAAAAATCACTTGATTTAAATCAAGATTTACCTTAATCAGGCCAACCTGTTTAAGTGTATTGAATAATTGAATTAACGAGTAAAGGATGCTATCCGGGTAGATATTTCGGATATCAACTTCAAAATTATCGTGTTTCGACGTTCCTAACAACTATCAGCACAGGCGGAGAAAGGGAAACATTCTGTAAGATATTTTAGATTTTAGTGTATAATAAACCACTCTTCTGTTGGGGATTCTATGACACAGAATATGTTTAATATTTAAATTTAATTCTTATTTAAAAATATTAAACATTCTATTAATAACTTTTATTTTACATTAAATTTTACTCTATTTAACCATAAAATTAATTTTCAATGTAAATTTATTCAAAAATTGTTCTCTCGGAAAAACTTATCACTACTTTGATTACATAAATAGTTTTTTTTTCTAACATGTGTTATTTTTATAATTGCTCAATTATTTGTTTATATTCTACATTAAACTGTCATAATTTATGTAAGTATATTAAACATAAGTATTGTTTAACATTTTTAAAATGTACCTATTTCACAATTTGGAATAAATAAACTTTTATAAACCAAGGTTCAAGAGTTTTTAATGAATAGTTTTTCATGCATTTGAGGTTATGTGCATTGATTGACTCTGATTAATAGATATTTAAATCAGAAGACAATGCACTCTGACAAACCTTATTCAGTTGTTATTACTGCGAAACTAGTTGCAACCAACTGGCACAGAATTTTTCACATAGCTAATAAAATTTGGTTTTATTGGGAAAACATAAAAGTTTATAGCCATATACAGCGAGGTTAAATGGAAATAGTTCATTGCTATTGATTTTGTCGTGATGAACGAATAGGAAGATAATTTATGGTAGTTTTTACGCTGCGACTGTTGCGAGACATTTTTAATTTGCATTTGGCAGTGAACTTATCACGGTCGTTCGTTATTTCACCACATCAAACACGTTTTACTAGCCGAGTAACTCATTTAGGAAAAAGGGCACAAAAAAGAACAGGACATTCACAAGAATTTTTTGCGGTTTGCGAAAAACAATTTAAAGTATGAAGTGCAAATTTGTGTCATCGTTCGCCACAAAAAATCAACTTTTTGCATTTCACTCCGATGGGTGCACGACACAAATTCAATATCAATTTTTATGCAGACACCAGTGATACACTTAATAAATAAATTTTAATAACAAGACATAATGTCATAATTACAAATGTTTTTATTTGTGATTCATATTTAAATTGTATAGTAGTTGTATTTATAAATTTAAACGACAATTACATAAAATATAATTATTTTTACGGCAATATACTACATTATGCAATTTTATTTAGAACATTTAAATGTTTAAAAATTTGATTTATATTTTTATCGTATGACATCAGATTTTTCTAATGTATTTTTTTGTTTTCCTTTCGAGAGTAATTTATGCACTTTTAATTAATTAATTTTTTCTCTTATTATGTTTAAAAATGTAAATCACAAATTTTCAGTTATAATACATTTTTCTAAGAATTTGTAGTACGAACTTTTTCTTTCTCTTTTTTTTGTATATATGTTTTAATTTACATATTAAATATTATCACCATAATATCAGCTGTTTTGTATTTCGCAAACTGGTATAATTTTTAATGAAAATTTAATATATGAATTATTTTTGTTGATGATATAACATATTTTTCGATATTTTTTTGTTGAAGCCGAAAGAAATTTTTCCTACACGTTTACTAATCAGCTGATTTAAAGTTAACAAACTACGAAGTACGATAAAATTTATTACTTTTCATAAAGCATATTTATCGGTATTTTGTATACATTTGTAGCAAACACGAATTTATCTTATATTTCATAATTTTAAATTTTTCAACGCTAAGTACTTTTAGTACTTTTATTATGATTTCGAATGGGATTTGCAAACACAGTAAACTTCAACAAAAAGCACATAATATATTTTAATATTTATCAATCTTAGTACTTTCAGTACTTGTATATTTTAGCGATTTTGTATGTATTTTTGTGTATTTTGCAAATTTCTAACACATGATATATTTAGTGTTATTTGTACATGTTTGTTATTTTTCATATTTTCATTCATCACAGAGCATATTAAGTACTTATGCTTTTTTGATTTTGTATGGGATTCGCGAGCACAGTAAAATTCACCACAAAGCACATAATGTATTTCAATATTTCTCAATCGTAGTACTTTTAGTACTTGTATATTTTAGCGATTCTGTATGTATTTTTGAGTACTTTACGTATTTCGAACACATGATATGTGTAGTGTTAGTACTTGTACATGTTTGTTATTTTCATTCATCACAGAGCACAATAAGTACTTGAAGATTTTTGATTGAGCACTGTTAGTAGTGAATGTGATTTATGTAGGCACTGAAAAGGGGTATGTAGCACAGAACACAATCACTGGCGGCCGGCGGAACTTGTTGCATGCGTGTAAGACTTACCGGAAGCTTGAGCAGGGATGGATGACCCAGTGTCCAGCAGCCTTCTGACGGATGCGCTCCTTCATCAAAGCCTTCTTGGAGCCGAAGAGCTTCATGGCCAGCTTGTTGTCGGTGGGCTGGAAGAGGGCCTGGAGCTGGTTCTTGATGAAGCTCTGCTTGCCCGCCTCGGCCGAGCCCAGCGGCGTCGGGCCCGGCTCCTCCTTGGGCGTCCCGTACAGCGAGACATCGTCCACGCCGAAGTGGACCTTGCCGCTGCCACCCTTGTAGTTCATGTCGCCGGAGAGGAAGTCGGCTATGAGCAGCGTCTCGTCATCGAGCGCGGTCACCAGCGAGTCGGTGCACGTGTTGGTGTTCTCGATGCTGATCTTGATGGAGTCATCCTTGGCGAGCCGGTGGGCCGGCGGCGAGCGAATCTCCTCCTCGGACTGAGCCGCGCCGACCCCGAGGCGGCCGTTCGCCAGGCGCAGACTGGGCACGCGCCGGCAGCGCCGCGCCGCGCCTCCCTCCTCGCGCTCCCCCCCACCGCCGCCGCAGCCGCCGCCGCCGCCGCCGACGTCCCTGCAACAACACCACACACTTCATTCACCATCCACCAGCATCTTAACAAACATCATTACCACCAAGTACCAACTACTAATTCTCTTTCAATACATCATTACAATTATTAACATAAAAATACTTCCACCATGTTTTGTGACAACAATCGAATTTCAGTATATAAGTCATAAAATATAAAAATTAACCACTATAGCTTCTTATTACCATAATAAAAACTAAACATTTGCTTGCAATAATATAGTTATTAGTAATTTAATGTTCCGGAGAACGGACGCATGGCGTCAACATGATAGGATCGTGAAAAAAGACAGTTAGTCTGTTTCTTAGGCTTCCAGTCTATCTCTTTTATTTTACAACTCTACCACGATGAAGTGACAGCATCCCTTCCCCAAATCTTTAATAATTATTTTCTCCTAAACTACGAATAACGAATCGGTTTAAAAAATATGAGTATTTAATTTTTTTGTCTAATGTACTATATGTAAAAAACCAAAATTTGGTTACATATCCCATTGCCCAGCAAATAAGACAACTCCCAAAAAATGCTATCTATTTAATAATATGAACAATGATTGATTTCTGGTTTTGAGTAATTTATTACTTACAAAATATATTTACGAACTCAATTGCAAATTTTAGGCCTTCTTCTTCTTAATAGTCTCATCTTAATAATCATTTCAACTCTTTTTGGCATTGAATCTGTTAGTATTTTACAGATTTCTCTGATTACAGATATTTTGAAACCCTATTATTTCAGTACTCACTTTTTCTTTGGTACAACAGGCTATTTTCTTCAGTTTTTTTTATTTATTATTGTGTGAGAATTCGTAAGAGTCCTTCTGAGAAATTGTGAACAAGAATAAAAAAAACTGAGGAAAACAGACTCTACCTATTATTAAGGTATGGTTTCATAAAACCTGACGTAAAATAAATTTATAGAAAACTTATACATTGAACGCCAAAGAGATTTGATAATATTTACAAAAAGGCGAAAAGATGATAAAAAAGTAAGAGAAACTTGTAACTTGTAAATTATTAAAAAATAAATTTGTTCAAAATCGACTATTACCCACTGTTCATATTAATTTGTACACACATGTAGGTAAATTTTTCAACATTTATAACCTATATATACACATCTACATATGTGCAAAAAAAAATTTAAATACATTTCATTTTACAAGTGTACTATACGTTCGTCACCTATACACTCATTGATAAACCCGTGCTTAAAAAAATTAAAGGCTTATCAAACTACACAAATTCATTTCTGCAAATTTATTGATACATCTTTGTAGTTCAATAAAAAATTATGGTTTAAAATGTATACACTAAATTAGAGTAGAAAACGGATTAATAGTTTAAAATTTTGTAGTAACTAAAAAAACTAGAAATTATTATCAATTTATAGATAATAAGCTTCCTAATTTGTCACAAATGGTTACGTATTATCATGAAATCATCAAAATTAGAGTAATATAGCAAATGATTCCATCATTTATTATCAATAAAACAGTACAAATGCCGTGGGAATCATACAATTTACCAGAAAATTATGTACGTACAGATAGGACAATAAAATACTCGTATATGTTGCGTTATCTTTTTGCTACCTAGGTGAAAAAAAGAGATATTGTTTTTGCTCAAACATCTTTTTTTCTAGTACATTTAAATTCGTTTGTGAACATTTCTTTGTCCTCTGTAATGTTAATATTACAATTTTAAATTTATAAAAAGAGTCATTTAGATTTTGGTAATAATTAGTCAACCAAAAAGAAAACAGTTTTTCTTGAGTACTCAAATTTAAATATCAATTATTTATGGTATTGTAATAATAATAAAAATAATTTTGCCAATACCGTTAAGCCAGTGGTTAACCCTCAAGTTTTGCAAGTTAATTTTATTTCATCGTTTCATACACTTTCATTCAATAATTCAACTGTATATTTTAGAAAATAAACGGTCATTAAACATAAGTGTAAATAAAGTAAGTTTTTGGAAAATTCAATTACAGAAAATGTAATATAATTAATTAAAATTTTATCAATTATTTAGTGGCACCTAATAAATATATAAATTTTGTGTTTCTTATGTAAGTTTGACTTAGCATCCTGAAAAAGACTACGACTAAGACTCTAAAGTCATCAACTCGATCAATTTCTCCATTCATTAATAGAAATAAAAATACCTAATTCAACAATCATTGGTCCATAAGAAATTCCTTAATCTGAATTATTGTTACGATTGAAAGCAAACAAAGCAAAATTACATAAGTTCAATGTCTTTTAATAGTTTTCCACCGTATTATTTATTCAGTATTAGCATATTCCCCCACTCGTACGATGTTTGCATAATAAGCTCAGCACGACTGTTATCCTGATATCCTAGTTTTCCTGCGTGAACAGAGCGCAGTTAGCAGGATATCTTGGCCCCTAACATGAAATATTTATAAATTTCCAGTCGTTTACGTGAAAAACAGCCAGGCGATACTACATCGCACGGCCAACATGCTACTTTTCCTTTTTCGGAAATAACCACGTATATCAACTAAATTCCTTAAGCCTTTAGATGATGCCAGAAAAAAAACATCTAAAGGTTGGTTGGCACTACCTACTATGATATAATTTACAATTATTAATGTTGCTTACGCAATGGGAAAACATGATTGTTTGAGAGTTAAAGTTTGCGGATTTATGTTAAAAATGTGGTTAGAAATTATAATTTACTTTGATGGCTTAATATAAATTACATTTAAAGTCATTAGTAAAGTACTAAATCCGCTTCAATGGATTCCGTTTTTAGGAATTACTGGAATTACCATTTACAAAGTTTTATTTTAAGAATCAAAAATTTATTATATTAGCAAAGATAATCATCTCCAAAATTACTCAAACTGGACCCCGCTCTTCGTCTCATAAAGTGAAATTTTTTGTATTTTTTTTTAGAAATTTGTGTTGTATATCCAAATGTAAGTATTTTGAATTTTGACTAATTTTATTTGCACCCTCTCCCCTTCCTAAAACTCTAGCTACGCCACAGACTACAATTATTAAAGTGATACCTCGGAAATTTCTCTGCTAAAAGGAAGTACATGTTATTATAATTATTTTTAGAAATTTAACTCATATTTCTTGGTAGTAAATTGCTAATTCCACTTCAAAAGAATCAATTTTTCGAAAGTAATATTTACAAAGCTATATTTTAAGTATAAACATGTTTTGTTAGTAATAATAATCATCATTTTTTTAATCTAAATACGATTCCTTTTAGCATAATTCATAATGTCAGGGATAACCTAAATTACTACATTTATTAAAATAACTTATACATCATGTTTTTCTCTTCAAAATATGTATGTTAAACAAAAAATATTCACGGAATTCTATTCTAATTATTCTGTTCTGTATTTTTTTTTTTTTTATTTTGTAAAAGTATAAAAAGTATATATAAATTTTATAAGAAATAAAAATTAAATTTCATTATAGAAACTGACTTCTTATAACGATTTTAGTGATAAAACGAATAAAAGTTATGAATGAATTTTATTCTACTTATACCTAAAGAAATTAAGGTAATTAATGCCATGCCTCACAAAAGATACCAAGTTTTTATCAATGAACAACCTTATATTAAGAAACTTCTCACAAATTGTTAAAAATTGGTTCTGCGAGATATTTAAGAGTTTGAAAGAAATTTTAAAGTCAAAATATTTCTATGAAATTATGAATTAATAATTCTCTGGTGTTAGTCCAATGAAAACAAAGATTGAATAAATTATTTTAGAATTACAAATCTCAGATTTGTGTCATTTGAAATTAGTAATATGCAAATTCTAAACCGGTTTGTGTAAGTCACATGTGTAAAATTTTTTGCTCCGAATCAAACTACCTTGTAAACCACCTACGATAGAAAAAACGACACGTGACGAATGTGCCAGAGAAGGTAAATTTTATTATACAATAATCATTAACCGCCGAAACTTTAAACAAATGATACCATTTATTTGTAATGCGAACAAAAACTTGTTTTGTAACAATAATAAACAATGTTTCATTGTTCCGCCTCCGGCAACATAACCTATATATTCATAATTGATTCGCATAGATCTCAAATTTTTTATAAATTAATTTTTGTTTGGTTTTTAAATTATAATTTAGTGAATTTCAATTTCCATGTTTTGATTATGATTATGTTTACACTGAAATGAAAAATTCCCAATCTCCCATTTATTTTTTACTGATATTAGTTTTGAAGTATACATATTTTTTTTTATGAGAATTAAAATTAAGTTTATCGCATTGATAATATTCAAATTTATTATAATTTCTAAATATATCGAATAATTTTTGAGAAATGAGTGTTTACAACAAAGTTTCTAAAAAGTTATCAGTTACATCTTATACTTTTTCTATGAATGCAAATTAAGAAAAAATATTGTAACACTGCAACTTAATTATATTTTTCTAGGACATAGTTTATCTAATGTCATTTTACGGAAGGCCGCATGTACAGTACGCCGATAGCAATGTTAAGGAATTTTTGATTTATCGAAATTATATTAGCAGAACAAATAAGACAAAATTAATTATAATTAATTTAAAACATTACAATTGCGTTGTAAATAGTTTCAATTTACATATATTTAGAGGTTGACAGATTGATATCGTTGTTTTTCCTTTCTGTAGTTACTTCAGAGGGAAAGCGTGATCATGATGTAATTGAAAAAGTGTCAAATAATGGTACTAGAAAAAGTATAGTACGTAATTTCAGTTTTAAAACAATTACGCACTCTTGGAATTACAAATTTGGTTTTTGTGTAGCTTTTCTACTTCGTGGGTAATATGTATATTACATCTCTTATTATGTAATATACTATGTTACAATATAGTTTATTTCAGGAGGTTCAGGCTGTGTTTAAAGCGTTCTGAAGCCACAGCACAGAAGTTGCGAAAAAAATGTTTACTGATTTAACTGTGTGTTTAACATTCTAGGACGCATTTCAATTTGGTATGTTATTATAAATACAACGAATGTTTAAGCACCATGACATTAATCATAATTAAATTATTATTTATAATTATAACTTATATTGCACTTACAAGCACTTGAGCATTCTAATTATTCACTTGTAATGCAATGGCACATTTTTTACCTGTTTTTTCAGGTAAACATTTTAATTAAAGTAGTGGCAACCGGGTTTTTCCAATATTTTTTACTCTCCTCATATATTTACTTTTACAATTCTGTTTTTACTCTGAGGGAATTTCACTAAGGTAATAACTTCTGTTATGAACCGAACCTTCACATCTGTATTTGTAACATAACCTTAAAGGCACAGCCGTCAGGTCACTGCCAGCAGGGACACGGGTATTCGCGTTGATTTCAAAAACTAGTTCAGATATATGACACGTAACCTGAATAGCAGGCCATGGCTTACTGCGATCTAAGATGCGATTAGTATCGAACATATAAATCACTTTAATTGCACACTGCACAAATTATTTCTCTAATTTTTGAAATTATTATTGTTTTTTCATTTTTATTGATATTTATTGATATTACATATAGTAGAACAAGGTTGATCTACTATAATTTTATGTAAACAAATGTAATAATTATGTAACTAGTTTTATAAACGTCACTTTAGTCATGGTTATGTAGGTTTGTAAAGGAGTCACGTACCATAGAGGAGACCGGTGTCATCTCTAACAGGTGTCAAATATAACAAAGGCTGATAACAGGGCCATCTATTCTAAAGCTCTTAGGTATAGGTACAGTGTAAGTAAATATTCGAACCATAGATCATAAATGATATTTTTGTATAGTATAGATGTGAAACTGCAATGATATCAATTGGGACTGCATTTCAAAAACAAACTAATATTTAATTGTTAATACAAATTTATTCGAACATTTATTTTATATTTCCATTTATGTGTTAAATATTCTAACTGCTTCAATTGATCCAACTTACACTTTTGAATCCGGATCACTTATTTTTCATTCCATTTGACTGGATCACTTTACCTCCTCTAATGAACGAACTGATCCTATGTAATCCACTCTCCGAGGTATTTATTTGAGATTTATGTTAATAAATTATATTTGATAATTTTAATTTTTTTAATGAACTAAAACTATTTTGACGTCAATAAGTAATATGATTTGGTGAAAATCAGGGCATGTAACCGAAAAAAATACTGGTTAACGGTTAACCCTTATAGAGAACGTTATAATAATAACGGTTTTAGTTCGAAAACCGGTTTTTGAAAATTGGAAACCGGTTTAAACTGGTTAATATATCGGTTAAAAAAAATAATTAAAATTAATTAAAACAAATTAATTATAAAAATTTGATTAAAAAAAATTACAGAATAATTAATTAAAAAAAATTACCATCTGAGAAAAATATAACAATTAAAAAAAAGCAATTTAATTAATGAATATTAACAAAAATTCCCGTAATATCTTCAGAAATACGCAGGTCACTTTTCAATTTTAAACTTGCCTGTGTTGACAAAGGCCGTATTTATTTGGGACTTTTTAAGTAACCGTAACGACCAAAGAGACTACCTACATTTATGACTCTCCAATAAAATGTTAATTGTAAAAACTATCATGACTCATGTTCAAATACAAATAGAAAACACAGATATAAAAAAATATTAATATTTTTTCTCGCTAAATGATATTAAAATAAAGGTTAATGTTCGCTAAAACCGGTTTATTTTTTTTTGGTTAACGGTTACCGGTATTTTCGGCCTGAAAAATATCGGTTAAAATTACGGTTAAAGTTCGCAATTTTCGTTCAAAATATTGGTTACCGGTTTTTATTAACCGGTTTTTTTAACCGGTTACATGCCCTGGTGAAAATACAGAATTTGTTTTTGGCAACAATGACCATATTGATGTTCTTTTACATGTATTTCAAACAATGTTTTCAAAATAAATATTATATTACAACCCATTGTTTTGAAAAAACTATTTTGACGTACATCACGGTAATATAATATTGAGTAAAAATACTTGTTAACGTCAAAATGAAGATTTATTTCCATCAAAACGATAATTCATAACATTTCAAACCAATGTTCGTCGTACAAATTAAAAATATTTATATAAACTTACACTTCCGCTTGACCGATTTTTATCAATAATTCACTCCTTTGGTAATAACATTAAATATATTTTTCAAATATTGTTATTATTATTTATAACTTGGTTTGCGAACTTCAGTGCAAATATCAATAATGATAGGTAGGTATATTTACGCCGTAGAGGAAGTTTATTGGACATTACTTCCCGCGCATTTTTTAGCTAACTTGGAGAATGCACTATAAAATAGACGATAAACAGGCATTTTAAATTTTCTTTAAAAACCTTGAAAGAAGTTTTGATAATGCTTTAAGTTAATAAAAAGATAATCAAATAAAGTTTTTTTAGAACAAATTATTTTTACAAACTTTAGGACATTTTATGTTGTAGTTAAACTTTGTATTAAAATTAGTTTTTTTCTTGTAAAATTCCGTTGTTGAAAAAACTTTATTAACTAAATTATATCTGATTATAAGTAAACCATGATTTGTACATGAAAAAAATAAACAACTATGATGTATTGTTGCAGCTCATGCACTGTAACAATTTTTTGCATATTTTTTTACTACCTACGTCCCAATAAAAAAATGTGTGCATGAAAAAGCACAATTAGAGCATTATATTACACTGTCGATTATATACATCCACGTACACTAATTATGAAATCTGTATCATTTTAACAAAAGGCAGCAAACAATGGCTTCGCTGCGTTCAATATTTCATTTTCTCTACAACGCATACGTGAAAACAACTTGTAATTAAATAAAATCCTAAAGGCTTCCGGGCTTTTGGAAACACTGGCGAAATTGACCGCGACCAACATGAACAATCCCACAGGTATTCTAATCTGTATCATTCCGATTTGAATCGCTATCGGTGAGGTCAAAGGAAACACTACATTTACCGCATTTCAGAAACTGCTGCAGTTTATCCAAAAATAAGGAACGTTTTGCTAACCCTGAAATACCCATTAGAAATTTGGTTGAATTTAAGGCCCGGTACTATAAAAATTAAAGCTGGGCAGTATTTGCTTACACTTAGTTGGAGTACCCAATCATACTAATATTTCGACATTCTGTACTTTACTTCAGTATATAACCAATCAATATGAAGAAAATCATATGTATATTATCAATTATCACTCAAGTTCATGACAGTTCCCGCTTATTTCAACATAACCTAGCTGTTCTGAGTTTTATAGCGTGTTTTGACAGAATTGATGAAATATAATAATTAGAGACAATGATTAGAAAATGTCTTTTTCTTTCATTTCACAGATAAATTTTAAGCATATTTGTTATAGGATGTGTTTATTCTCATTAAAGGTTTCCGCAATTATCTTAAGTGTTTTTCACAGAAAATGGAAATTTTCAACTTAAAGAATATGGTGTATACTATATAACAATTTTATTAAAATACATTCATTGAAAGACTAGTTCAATTTTTCTTTATTACATCTTAAATACTAAGTTATCTATGATTCAGGAAGACTAAGTACATGATACTCAAAGTTATATACAAATCTTAACATAACGGATTTATACCTTGTATATTCGAGTATTTCTGTTAACAGGACTTGCTTGCTCTGATAAAAATATAATATTAATTTTAATAAAGATATCAAGAAATAAAAAAAACGATAATTTAAGTTTTTCAGTGAAGAACTCTTTTCTGGAAAGGCCTGATATTATAAAAAAGTAATCTGTAGTTATTCTTATTTTCCGGGTAATATTAATTAATTCGAAATGTGTTATAGATTAATAACTGTAAATTAGTATTCTATTACGATTTGGAAGAGTATTGTAAACAACTATTTGTGTACATAACTATTTATTGGATCCTTGGAAAACCCGTATTATAAATTTCCAATTATCCAACTAAAACATTCCAAAATTTTTCAATTTATTTTTATTTTATTACATGTTTCCTTCTTTATCTTGCGCAGACAACAACTAAGTAAAAAGATAAAGAGAAAGAAAAGTAGAAATGATATTTATAATTTGGATTACAGATCTAGTACAATTTCATATCTGAAATTAAATTATTCACAAGTTCATACAAATGTACTAATAAATTAACTAAAGACTTACATATAATTAACCGAAATGAAACTAATTCTATTTCGCCAAATCTGTAAAACATGGCAAAAGGCTGACAAAGAAGGAGAAGAAACTAAAGACAAAGAAGGAGAAGAAACTAATGCCCAGTTGCTTAAAGATTTGTTAATATTAATTATTGGTTAAATTTTTGACAGTAATGTATTTTAATACGTTACCATGGTAAAAACGTCAAGTTAACCAGTTGCATTATTCTATTACATTTAAAAAAAAACTTCATGTTATTATGTATGTAATTGTATATCGTATTAAAAGAATTACTTACACATCTCATTAAAATTTTAATTTATTGTATATAATTTTGTGAACTTTTTAGTTTTATTACTAAATAAAAAATAAATAAGAATTGTACAAAAATGTTATTTAACTCCCTCATTGTGATTGCTATAATCTAGTTCTAGTCAGTACTTTTTATGTTTTCTCTTGCGTAATCCATTTGATTATTCAAGTTCCAATGATGTATATGTGTTTTAAGCTTTTTTATTCCTTGACGAGTAATTTCTGCAATCATTTTAATACCATGACCTTTTTTATTTTAAAATTGAACAATTATGTAAGTCGTACCTGATTTGTCTTTTTATAGAAAATGTACGTGTAGTCGGGTCTTTGTACTACATAATTTAAATAAGGAGTAATAAAACTATATTTGATATTCCACAAATTTAAAATAAGGAACGAATTTGTGGAAAATCAAGTTAATTTGTCTTTTGGTTAATGTGCAATTGATTTTAATAAATTGACTGAATTCTCCAAGAACTTCTTTATTTATAAGAAAAATAAAGTTTGTTTTGTAGTTTAAGTAGTAATTTCCTTATTCCAGCGTTGAATGGTTAGTATCAGATAAAAGTAGTCGTCTTTTACGTGTTGTGAGCAGAGTAGTAAATCCCTTTGAACCCAATGGAAGCTTTAAGAATGTCAAACATACATCTAGAGTCCGTATCAAGATGTGGTGTGGATAGAGTATAGACAATATGTGTTTGTTCCCGCTTGGTAAATCCCCTGCTACGGTGTCGTGAAATAGACGACTGTGCCGAAGGCAAGTGTCAAATGCACATCGCCTGCAAACAAGGCTGAAATATTGCTTTGAACTTCCCAACAATGCAAATATCGTAAAGAAGTATTGGGATCCAGTCGAAAAATGTCATTTATATAAGTTTTTCAAGTTTGCATCCAGTTATAAATCTCACGGAAAGAGAACTCCAAATCTCTGTTATTTCAAGACAAATTACCTCGTATTACCATGATGGAATGTGTGAAAAAACAACATGAATGTTCACATACGGTTTTGTATTATAATATATTCTTACAAATAGATTTTACAATAATTTTTATTATCACGATTATTTTTTAACTACGTTTTAATCAATCCTATCGTTTCTATACTGAGAATATATGTAGCTCTAGATATTATTTCCGGAATAGACTCTGTAGTTTTTGGTTTTGTCGACATATATTTTCAAGTTTGTGGGTTAAAAAATAATCTACTTAAATATAACTCAAATGTTAATATATAAATTAAAAAATATTTCTCCAATCTTTTTCTAAAACTTGTTGCCATTAGGCAATGGCTCCAGGTTTTCGTTATTATTGCAGACAATAAGTTTTCGAGAAATATGTCAATTATTTAAATTTATTATCACAATCTTCTTGTATTTTTCCTAATAATATTAACAAAATTATTAAATTGATGAAATGTTATAATCACTAAGTTTTGGTTAAAATATTTCGTTTCACAATTTAATATATGAATATTAATAAATCTCGACGCGATGATTTAAAATTGTCCTATCAGAATCAAATTTGGAATAATTATAGTATAGAAATATATTTTTGTATATTTTTTATTTTTAGTCTTTCCTTAATAGAAAAAAAATAAATGTTTGCAGAACCACCAAACTTGGAGTCACACTGAAAATGATATACTTGCAAATAATGCCCAATAATGGCAATAATATAGACTTAATATTTAGTTGGACCTTCTGTATTTTCTAACATCCTTTTCAATCGATTTGGAATAAATTTTGCTTCGTTTCTGTCGTAGGCTAAATATTTAATCAATGTTATTAGTACGGTTGGCAAAAATCGTAAAATGACAAAAAATCATCAAATTAAATACAGAACTTATTTTGATTGTTATTAACAGTTTTTTTTAGCAAATAAATACATTTTGCCTTTTTTTAAAACTTTATTTAAAAAATCAGTTGATTTAAATCATTAAATCATAACCCTAGTTATTAGACATTTTTCACTGTGTTCCTAAATTTGATGGTTCTGTAAACATTTTTGTATTAAGATAACGCTAAGGATAGTAAATTATATACATGTTTTGTGTTAAATTTTTTTGTTCATTAGTTACACGAAAAAAAATATTGAGAGATTATGCATATCATTTTAACTAGGAGTCTCTGTAGTTAAGAATAAATGGAATTCACTATGTGTATTTATGTAAATTTCACAATTTAAATAAAAGTAGTTCGTGACATACGTACATAAATCTTACGTCACTTTTCGCTAATTGAATTGGCTCAAATGGTTTCAAATTAACTTAAGCTGAACATTTCTCCACTTTTCCTGTAAACATGTTTGTGTAATCATTTCAAATATTTTATTGAAACTATTGAATTTTTAATTTTATTTGGTATCAGCATAGTAAATCATGAATTGGATAATTTTCAAAATATGACATCCTTATTAATATTATAGGTGTTTCCATACAATGATAACAACTTAAAAATTAGAAAATTTATTAGTGAGAAAATGTCAACGAAACAATTTGAAGTAAATTTTGTTTCGTATTATGTCTTAGAATATTTATGCGTTTTGATTATTATTAATCTTTATGTTGGCAATAAAAATTGTACAAAACCGTGTGCGCGATAAAACACATGTCCATCGTTTTGTTCAGGCATGGTCGTGCATGTCGTACATGAAACAAAACAGCACAACTCAATTTCAGTACATTGGTCACAGTCGAGTCACCACAATGATTCGCTCGCCGGTCCAATATTTGCAATAACAATAATAATAAAAACCGGATGAAACTGCAGCGTTCAGAGATCGTATAAACTTCATTAAGTGTAATATGAATAATTGGTATCCTGCGTTCTCTTTACACGATCTGTTACAACTGGTTATGGATGATATGGTATGGTAATTCACAGCACACTCGATCTGAAGAAATAAATACTCACGTGCTGCACATCATTATAACTATGACGCTAATTGTTAATTAAGACCTATTTGATTCAGTCACATGCCTAAACACATAATACACTCATAAATTTCTCTCGTAATGAAATTCGTATCTGGCGCTAACATTCCAATTTTGTAATAAATTTCACATTTTGTTATAAAAAAAATCATTCTTTTTTATTATACCTTCATAATTATAATTTTTATTAAACTAAAAAGTATGCGTTAAGCGTTAATATAGCAAATCAACAACAAATTTATCCATTTTATCTTGCAAAATAACAAATAAGCTATTAGTGTTGGGCGTCTAGACAAGACTAAGTCTGGAATAAAAAGTCTTGTCTAGATATCAAGATTGTCTCAAGACAAGATCTTTTCTATTTTACAATCCTTGTTCGCATGATATATTTATATTTCAAAAATTATTTTTTTAATTAATCTAGAATATTGAAAATTGTTTAGAATACTCTCGTTTTGATCTAGAGTAGGAAAGTCTTGTCTTGCCTTGAAATTTTGAAGACGAAACTTTTGCAAGTTTCATCTTGATAATCCAGACAAGACAAGGCGAGAGTCTAGAAAATCAAAATCCTGCTTTCTAGCTCTAGTTTCCAAATTATGATTGAGATAAAATAAAAAATATTATATAAAAGTGTATTAAAAAAGTTGAACATGAAGTTCATTTAAAATTCGTTCTGACTTTTTCATTTAGGTAGTAAAACAATTTGACATTAATACTTACTAATATTAACAAAACTGCATTAATAAATATAATTTAATGTATATGTAAAACACATAAATTTCTTAAATATAATTTTAATAAATGTTTATAAAAAAAAATCACTTACTAATCTTTACCATTAAAATTATAAAGATTTTTTTCTGATACACAGTATATGTTAGAACTCAATAAATTATCAAAAACTAAGAGTAAATATTTCCTACATACACAATGACATTTGAAATTTACCCGATTTGAAATATTGACTCCGGAAATTTGATTTTCTGGTAAAATACTTTTCAAAGCACAAGACTCCTGACTCCTGAGACAATTTTTATTTTCGACGTCTAGATATAAAACACGTAATAGAGAAAATGATGTTAAAGGTTAAAACGTTAACAGTAATAAAATTCAGACCACCCACTTCATTCACCTACAGTGAAAATGTCAAACTGTGTAGATGTGGAAATAGAGTTCTGACTACATATTGTTTTATTTGTCGGAAAATGTTTGCAAAATCATTTAAATAAAGTCAAATTCTATCTACATCAAAACAAATCTGTTTTTATTCCAAACATAACGCTGTATATAAATTTTAAAGGTTAATGTTAATTATAATTAAAATAATTTATACTACGTGACCCATTTCAAAATTACATCCCGAAATATGTGTCGAATAAAAAACATACCGAATAAAAAATGATGTGGTGGTAGATATCCCATTTCATTAGGCCCTGTTGATGTTTCAATTCTGTTAAAAATAACAATTGTTATGTCCAAAATATAATATATTTATATTTTTTCTTTTCCGAGGTTTTTCTTCTCAAAGTTGCACCTGAAAAAAGTGTATTTTTTGGGAATATTTTTTTCCACATCTAATTTCTTTTGAATGATTCGGTGAAAACGAGAAACGAAAAAAAAATATTTCAGGTTTTCGTTCGGGAACTTTTTGTCACACATTTATATTTTCTGAACTTAATTAAATATTAATGCGTTCATGTCAAAACAGATTTCTATTATCTTTTATTGTTCTTGAAATAATTGTATTATAAAGTTAAACTCAAAAAAGAGGTTTTTCGAGCATAGCCCTCTAATGAGACAAGATACGACCTCGTCTACCTGACCAATGAATTCTACGGGAAAAATTACATAAGTGTACCAATTTTCAAACTTTTATTTAGTGCGGAAATGGAGAAAAATCTTTCGTTTCTAAAAATTGCATCTGTTGGAATAAAAATCCGATTATATTAAATAAGCATAATATTGTAGTAAGATTAAAAATGACATTGCTTTTTTATTTTATAATAGAAAACTGTCGTGTATTTAATAGATTAGTTATTATATAGTGCATTAAAATCCGTAAGCAGAAATTTAATTTAAAATTTAATGCGGGTGACATTTACATAGCAGGCATATCAGGTAGTTAAATTCACAAATATCCCGTGTTTATCCTTCCCCCACATTATTTTATCAAAGTTATCAGGAAACTCATAAACAAACTTATCCCTCCATCCAAGTTATAAAATCCTCGCGGAACTAAGTTTCCTTTCCAGGGAAGAAGGTCAGCCGTTACGATCCTGTAACTCCTGCAGTCCGGCCCTGCAAATAGGGCATCAATCATTCAAGCGCCCGCGCCCTTTGGGCCGGTGATTTTTTCTCGTTTTGTGGCGACAGAACTCAGTGAATTTGAACCAATCCACTGGTTGAATATGTGGTAATCTTGTCCCCAACTTGAAAGAGTTTATTCAATTTCCACATGCGTGCGGTTTGTATGAAATGTTTTCGAGGAAGCACCCGAGGTGAATATACAAAGTATGAATCCTGTTGTGAGGAGAAGTGTTTAGTTGTAGCTATTCTGTAGGGAAATCGCGGGTTCTTCTATATTCATATAAATGAAATTGTATTGAACATTTTTATATATTTTATTTTCAAATAGACTTCAACTGTTATATTTGTAGATAATTCTAATAAGAGTATTTTATTTTAGTATAGTAAATTATATTTGTATTAAAATTCCATGAAAATAATATATATCATCCATAAAATGGGCAGCGATGTGAAATTCAAATCCCAACTTCGTCAATCTTTATCCAAATTAAAAAAATACCGCTATGCCCAGTTGCTCTTTCAGACAGGGCCGGACTGGCAACTCTTTAGTAGGGCCACCAGGCATTACAAATATGTTGGCCCACATAAACATCTTACATCTCAACCAGTAGCGTAACTAAGGGGAGTTTAGCTGGGTACGCTCACCCACCTTCAACATTTTCAAGATTTAGGCGCTTTTTAATAAATTTATTAAATCCATTTTAAAAAAATATTGATACTCGTCAATTTAACTTTTAATTTTATATATTTTACTTCTTTTTAATATAAGTAAGCTAGTAAAAAATACATGGTTCAATTTAAATTAAGAAGTCGGTCCACAATTTAAGCAGCACTGGTTATAAAAAATAATTTTATACTCATTAATAGTCTTGTAAAATAGAAATTGGTTGGTAATTTAACTGACTCAGGGCTAGTTTTTCCAGTTAAAGTGTCGATTACCTGAACCATATAGGTTAATAGAAAAATATTGCATCGAAATAGTAGATAACGTATATTTTTGACAACTTACATCAATCTTGTGATGCGATATTTTTTTAATCGATGGCTAAGGTAATTGGCATTTTAACTAGAGATGGAAAAACTGGCCCTTAACTGTTACGGTACCCCAAATAGCAATAATGGACAAAATAAAATGAACACCCGTAAATTAAGATTTCATAGTTTACATTAAATAAAATATGAATTTATTATGGCGCTTTTCACTAAAAAAAAACCGCCTGTTGATTTTCCTAGTTATGCCAATGGCCTCAACACAAATCTAGTAATAGGTACGTACAAATTCAATAAAATGTCGTAAGTTAAATAAAATCATGGATAATTTAAGAAAAAAATACTACAGAAGAACAGAACAATTGTTAATAGAATTATTTGAAAATGAACTGTTATTAACTGGAAAATTTAATGAAAACGTTGTATTCAGGTGCAAAATCTCTGTGTTTACAGAATTATCCCAAATTTCGAGTAGGTGTAAAGTAGCAAATACAGGCGGTCGATGTAGAATGAGTTGTTATATGAGGTTCTAAGGTATAATACGTACAAGATCGCGAAACAAAATTTTTGATGATGCCTTTACTGATCATTCAAACGCATCATTACGAACGCACTTTTAGGAAGCCTATACTTTTACATTAAAATCTTACGTGGTCAGTTGTCACTTTTAACAAAAGCGCTCTATAAAATTGAGCTTTTAATAAGAGCCTTTGTATATAAAATCGCCACACATGCATATATACCATTTCTACTTCTTCTAGGAATACAAAATTATTCAAAGAATGACATTATAAAAAAAACACTGCACACTTGTACACTTACGCATACTAAAATCGGTTATTCGCAAGAAATACCACTCGTAGCACTGCAAATGAAAAATATATGCTTAACAAAACGAACGTTCGAGAATACAGCAATTTTGTAAGGTATGCGCAACTAGTAGAGATAAGTGTACTAAAATTTACGAACGATTTCGAGAATATAGCACTAGATCTTTCGTCTCGTCCGTAGATATTCCTGAGATTTTCATGTATTCCATCGAATAAAATATTTTCTAAAAATCTTCGAAAAGGTAGCCCACCTGGCGATAACCGGGTAACCAGTCCAGGCCTGCTTTTGAAGACTGCAGGCTGGCAACCTACACGAATAAAATGCAAATAAAACTTCTCACGAAACAAGTATCTTCAGGCCCTGTTCTATCTAGGAATGTTGTACCATTAAGGAATATAGGGCAGATAAAATCGTGACGAGAATTCTATCAGTTTCTAGATAATTTTACTTGTAGTAGTTTTTTATGTAACTTTGGAAATTCCTTATTAAATTTAAATTGTATCACTAGACTTATTTGATACCAAAAAATGATAATTGTCTGGTCATTTACAATCAAAATATAAAATTTATGATACAGAATATTAAAAGTCTGATGTGGTTCAAAGTTAATATTGCAATTAATGACACAAATTTTATAACGTATGTTCAATTTTATGTTGTTGGCTAAAATTTTGTTTGAATATAGCTCATGTTCAAGAGCAATGCATTAGTGCTACTCATTTAAATTAACGTTAATTAAAGAAGCGAACAATGATTACGATCATAAATATTTCGAGTAATGAACATGGCGTCATTTAATGACGAAATAGTTTCCTTAACGTAAGCAGTGACGTATAATGCATCCTTCATATAAATATCACATGTTCTAGTCTAGTGTGAAGTGGTATATTTTCGCTTGAAAGCACTAACTCTATCTTAACCTCTAAATCAAGCGAGACTTAATAAAGTTGTTTGTGCAAATGATTTTCTCGAAAACTGGAGCAGTGAAGTATACAAACATTAAATTATCGCCACATTGTGTTTAAACTCTGGGGAAACGTCGAATATATTTGAATTCACAACCACAAAATGTGGAAGAATTGTTTGAATTAATAACTCGGATGAAGGCACTGACATCGCAGGAAATAGTAATTTCGGGAAGCGGTAATAATGCAATCGATGCCATACTTGTTTCCAAACGAGCAAAAATAAACGGAGATGAATCGATATTGGAAGCAGAAGCACGTTAAGGTAAAGACTCCGGAAAACAGCTATTAAAGAATTGTAATTGCTTCAGTACACCGTAGTAGAAGTTACAGTGTTAACTCAAGAACATTATTTGAGAGTGTCTAAAAAAGACAAAAACAAGACTTTGCAAAATCTTATCTTATCTATGAATTTCAAGACAATACTTGACTAAGTCTAAGTTCAGATTAAAAAGTCTTGTCTACATATCACGACTCTAGATTGTTTCAAGACTACATTAATCTGCGCATACGCTTTAGACAAAGACAGATAATTCTTCGACAACGCTCTTTTTTATTTTACAATCACTGTTTCAGCTCGGATGAAAATTTTTAAAATTTTTATCTAATCTAGAGTCCTGAAAATTGTTTAGAATTTTTTGTCTTCATCTGAAACAAGAAAGTATTGTCTTGTCTTGAAATCTCAAGACTAGACTTTTGTCAGTCTTGTTTTGATAATTTTCGAACTAAAATACTTTACGTAAGTAAGTACTCTTACAATTCAGTACTTTTACTTCAAGTAAATTATAAATTTAGTTGTACATATAACCTTAAAATAAAGTAAGATATAAAATAGGGCATAATTATTTTACTTTGAATCATTTATCTTCAAATAATTTACTTTACTTGTTAACAAAAATCAAAATATATTGGCCAATAAAATAATCTCAGATTAAAAAAAAAGTTATTTGCATATTTTTCATTATAAATATATAAATATTATATTATTTCTCAACTACGTATGCATTAAGGTGAATTCTTTTCAAAGATGAATACTGAAATATTTACGATCTCAATTCAAGAAATGAGAAAGATTTTATCTGTTTCAGTGAGAATTTTATTTGCATATCAATGCCTCTGATTTTCAGTCCACGCCTCGACAAAGGACCTACACTTTTTGGTTATAGTTCAAACTATTGGAACACAGGAAGAGACTGCTATTTTTTGTTTACTGTTGTTGGACAATAGAATAGAATCTGTGGTTTCTATGCCAGAAAACATATTACATGCTATTTTCGAGAACATATTTCAAATGCTTCCGTTCTTTTTTCCCCATACAAAAACAAACAAACAAAAATAAAAGACAAGTGATCAAATAAATTTTAAATTACCTCTAACCTAAAAATTATTGTACAAAATTAGACATATATCAAAGTTTTTTACGAAAACATATATTTCAAACGTCATTTTATAAAACAATTACGAAACACATCTAAAATCTTACATTAGGAAGAAAGTGAATTTTCTCTGAATTATTTGATTAAAAACATGTTTTTCCTTTCAAAATATCATTTCCTTCCATCAGCCTCCGTCAATTGTTTGACAACAGTAGTTGAGCTTTGTTAAACAAAGAAGAAATTCTTTGTGGATACAGGAATTGAGCCAATAATCTTCTGTGTGCAAAGACGTGCTACAATATTGAACCATCACCTTGTGTAAAAATAAACTTGGGAAAACTTAGAAAATGATTAATCAATATTGGACGCGTGCCGTTCGAAATATCGATGCGGAAAAATTTGTAAACAATGTGGTAATATCTGGCGTAAAATTGTCGACAGATAGTAAATTTTCTATGAATGTTGTGATTCATTTCGATGTGTTTACAAAACATTGCAAGTAAAAATAACACTGACTAGGTATAAATAAATTGTAAACGTTTTCATTATTGATTGGTATTGCTTTTTTTATTTAAAGTTAATAAATTAAAATAGTACATGAATGATTTTATTTTGTATATATTTGAAAACTTAATTCATTTAAAGTAAATAAATACATTTATCAATTTATCCTATTTTGATCTGCGCATTTATTTTTTCTGATTTCAAGACTAAGTAATTATTTTAATTTTTATGGAACTACCATAATTTAGTAATTTATTCAAAAGGAAGAAAAATTCATTTCATATAATTATGATTTATGAACACAGCATGTAGACAATTCTGATATGTATCTTTATATTTTATCTAAATAATTAAAATTTGTAACAAAAAAATTCCAAAATAATAAAAAGGCAAAACAAAATTTACATATTAAAAAGTACTTAAGCATAAAACGGAAACAAACTCATATTTCCATATCTTTGTAATCATTTCCTACTTAGACACAAAGGTGGAAATGAATGAAAAGAGTATTGTAATGGTTTCCGTTCTATAAATGGAACAATTTTCAGAGACGCCTATGGAATGTTCCGTTCTGTCGATACTATAAAAGATTAATGACGCTTTCAATTTAATTTAATTACTAGCGACCTGTCGTGTTAAACACATTACATAACATTCTTAACCGTAACCGAAGTCTCCTTACACGCACTGTGATCTTCTCTTTCCCTAATAGGATTTATAACGACCATCAAGTTGCAGGAATTGCCCCAGACTCATCCTGATCTCGGAATTCAGCACAAAAAAGGTTAATTCAGGCGATTTACTTTATTAGCTAGATCTAGAATGTGATAGTGACTGTATAAATTCGATGAAACATAATGACAATTATCTATAAAAGAATTTAGATGTTTATGAAGTAATTTCATGGATTACTTATGTTGAAATAGAACGCTCAATCACTTAAAATACCTTCTTTTTATAAGAATCTTCTAATCAATTTGTTATATAAGAATATGAATAATCAACTATGTCAAAAACCATATATTAATCAGTTTTCTTATCTATTCAATAAGGTGTCTCAACTTTTAATAAATGATATCAGCTACCTATTTCTAATAACCATCAAAGTATTTAAAAATTAAATCAAGAATCTAGATCTTTCAAACCGATCGTATTTATTAAAATATGATATAGTGTCCCACCAAAGTTTTGGTTTCGTTTTCGGTTCCGGCCAGTTTCGGTCAAAAATGCTGGTATGGACCGCATTTTCGGTTTCGAGTTTGTGCGGAACGGTTTCACCCGACAATTTTTGTTTCATTTTTCTTCCTTTCGAAGATATAATTCTTATTTTATTATCGTTATTCAGAGGCCATTAATACAAAGGTGTCAAGTACAAGATGAGGCAAGATTCCAATAATTTAATTTGTAGAATTAAGGCAAAGGCATATTGCAGAATTAAAACAAAGTAACGTTATTTTAAGAGATTAGCATACATTATAAATAAACCTGTTAAGTAGTGACAAATACTTCTTAAAAAAGTATCTTTACAAAAATAAAGTGATTTTCTAATAAATTAAAGTCTTTTATTTAATTTACCTTAAAAAGAAAGAAAAACACTATATTTCCGTGTTTAATAAAAATTTAACTAAATCTTAACATAATTACATAAGTTTCGGTGTCAGTTACGTTTTCGGTCGAAACTAGAAGAGGAGCTGAATAGTAGATACTAGATATAACGTAATGCTGTTTCCACTAACAAACTATGGCTTCGGAACATTTTACCCACGACTGTACCACATGAGGCAAACTATCACTAAAAAATGTTTCATTATGCATTACGCTGAATAACTACCATTGTTTAAAGCAGTCAAATAATTTTCATTTATTTTTACCAACTGTTTGTGTATATCTCTATCTGAAACATATTATTGAAAACAAAACAGTCATGACACACTTTTGGATATTATTTTCAAAAAGCAAATAACGATTTCCGACAGTGTCCTAGTTCATAATTTAAATTACGAGCATGATTCACTTCATATCTTAGTTGTTTCAATTTCCTGTAACATCTAGTTTTAATCATAGTAAAGAGCTCAATAAATTTTTAACACCATCTGAATTCCTTGATCAAGTAATCTAGGCCAGAGTTTTACAAGATTACAAGATATAATTTTCTTCTGTGATATAATAATTTGCAGAAATTATATATTTGATGTGACAATTAAAATGCTATCGTATCGTTTTTCAGAAAATAAATATTAAGAAACTTATTCATTCCCTAATTTCAATTCTCTTCTAACAATTAAGAACCAGCGCTAAGGAAATACAAATTTGAGACATTAAATTCCTTTGTCAAACAAAGGTAAATTATTACAATATCGTTGGTAATTTATGCAAAGCAAGAGTTTTGTTATCTCTCAATGAAATCCTTTTTTATGCGTATTCAGTGCCCGAAGGTTTTATAGAACAATAAATTTAGCGCTTTTGTTGAAAGAATGAGAGGAAAATACAAGCACATTAAATTTTCACACACAATGAACTTAGCAGAAATAATTCTCTATCTTACATCGCCGTTTAAACATTCGAATTAAACGTAATAATTGCTTTACATAAATTTACACTTGCAGTATATTTTTCCTGTCGCTACCTAAGCAAAGAAGAAATACAAATAAAACTAAAAATATCGATATTTTGTTGAACAAATTACAGAATTTCTAGAATATGTTTTTACATTTTTAAGATTATATGTCTAGGTATTTCTGTATGTAATGTACATAGTTGTGTTTTATTGACCATTTTTATTTTTTGTTACAATCAGGGATGAGATAACGTTTACATAAGGTTACGTTATTATAACGTTAGAATATTATTTTTTCTCCAATTTGTAATAAAAATGAAATAAAAAATAAAATATCAAAATATATTTAAAATATTACTACTTTATTCTGTCATTAATAATTACTTGCTACAAGACAAGCATTACTAATTACCTTATAAACATAACATGACATATGTGCAATTGTATTGGCAGTAGGATAGATGGTCTACGCTACTAGTGACATCTATGTGTGCAGAAAACATATAAGGAAAAATATTAAAATATCTATAAATTAGGAATTTATATTCTCTCAACGGCAAATATCGTTATAGTATATTGTTATTTGTAACGTTACCTTTACATAACGTTATTTTATTATATTATGTTCTTAACAAAAATTATCAAATGAACCGTTACTAAATAATAAAGTTATCGGGTATTGTTACGTTATGTTTTCCATCCCTGGTTACAATTGACAAAGATAAGTGTTTTATATGACTACGATGATAAACTTGCGTATTAAATATTGAAAGAAGCTTTCAGAACTCATAATTAATCAATAGATAATATTTGGGGTTAAGTTCTGTAAAAATTTATTAATTACAACGTTTCGACAGCTCAGTGCTGCCTCCGTCAGGTAAACTTGCGTATATTTTTTTTTCTTAATTTCACAAATAATTTAATAAAATTATGAGAGAAAATTTTTATTGTCCTAGAATCATAATAATAATACATTTATTTGCCCGAAAAAATTGATAATAAATTCAGATGACATTCATAAAAATACCATATAGGTACACTCAGGTTCCGAAACTCAATATTACAGGATTTATAGACGATATTAACTTTGATAGAGCAGGACATGTTTATACTTTTGTGTTGGTTAATTAGAACAGTTGTTTGGTCTTTAACGTTTTTTATTTGTATTATCTTAATGACAATTTCTTGTAGTTTCATTTTCAAATAAAGTATATACATGTTAATATGTCGATATTCACTTTAATAACGAAAGATACTCTATTCTATTCATAATATTTTTCATTGTTGTTAACAGTTTATCTGAGTTTAATTAATATATTGCACATTAATTTATAATAAAATAAAGCATAGATATATTTAACTTCCATATAAACACAAATTGAAGTACTATAAATATAAATTGAAATTACATGTACGAATAGATTACCATTTTATTACTGGTTTACATATATACCTACACCTACAAATAAATATCCATATGAAATGAATGAAACATATACCTCTAAACTGTGTAAATACCCATACACGTTAATCCGAAATCAATACGAATATGTTCATGAATTATTAAATTATCGTTTGACCGATGTGAGAATCATTTGTTAGATACGAATGTACCGATGTTTTTCACTTGGGGATTAAATAGTCATACATAAAAAAGTGTTCCAAGTATTCACATATGACCTACGAAATGATGTTAATCAATATATATTTCGAATTGGTTAGTAGATTTTACATATAAAAATAACACCAATCATTTATATTCTACAGTGTAATAAACGATAGTAGATACAGAATTAATATCAAAATGTTTTTATAATCTGCCTGAATGGAAATATCAATTAATTTTATTTTTTCAAATTATTAATAACTGGATTAAAATAAACTTACAAACCAATTTATCAATTTTTCTCTTAATTTGTTTTATTTAGAAATTAGTTTAATTAATATTTTTAGTTCCATATTTGACCAAAAATTATTTTGTAATTAAAATTCTAGCATAATCTTATAATTCCAAAATAATATTTGTTCAAATATGGAATTAAAAATATTAATTTAATTAATTTCTAAATAAAACAAACTTAGAAAAAAATAATAAATTGGTTTGTAACTTTCTTTTAAACATTGTAATTTATTAAAATTGGTCAATATATTTTTTTTGTAAAAGTTATTTTCTTTTTAGAACTTGTGTGATGTTTTGTGTAAAAATTCTATTGAAACATTTAGCAAATTTCTGTCACATAAACAAAAGATGATTGACGCAACCGAATTCCCTGAATGAGTATACACGAACAGTATCATCCCATCGTCGACCTGGTTGTTTTGAAATATTTAAAATCGATGTTGGCCATGGTGCATGGACATGCAGCGACCTACCCGTGTCACGATAATCCGATGCATCGCTTTTTAGTTCTAGGTCAGCGATCGAACCGAGGCGATATCTTACTCACGGGTCATGCCGTATGGAATCATTCAAATTCACATGCAAATCGCTTCATCGAATATCGTACACTCGCATTAATTGTCGGCTAATTAACATTGTGTCTACATATTTATTTGCATGCTAATTACGTTGTTTCACTTCATAGAATGGGACAATTAGCCGTAGCCCGCATATTGGCACAACTCGTTCGATGTTTTACTGGGGAAATTAAAAACAAACATTGTGATGTGATTCAATTAGTTTTTATAGAAATGAACTACATTAAAAATGCATAATGGTGTTATTACTTTTATTACACATTGGTTTAATTTTATTTTACCCCGTTTCCTGTGTGTCATTCATTATTTTTGATGAATAAACATGTTTCAAAATACCTGTACAATTAAATTTTAACATTTCGACGAAGATATCTGATATCTGCGAGTCTGTGTGTGTTATATAAATCATGTATATTTAGTCTAATTACTGTCATATGGAAATTATCAAAATTTTATTTAAACGTCTTATTACAATTGACGGGCAATTGTGGATCACTTGGTTAGCGCGCTCCAACTCGAATAAAATGCAAGTTAAAATAAAAAGTACTAATAATATAATAAGAAATTTAAGTTCTTTAGTGCCTGTTCCATCTAGGGATGTTGTCCCACAATGATGATAATTACTTCACTTGATGACGTTGTAAACTGTATTCTATATTTTATTTTTCTGTACAACATTAACAAAAATAAAAATAAAATACAAATAATGTGTGTCCAACCGAAACACGATTTTCAGCCTAAACCGTAACCGAATATTTGTCTTTTTTCTAGTGTTTTTCTTACCTTTTAAATTACTATATTTATATAGAGAAAATGGTCCATATTACAAACGCACTTTTATAGTAAAAGTGTTATTAGGAAGCGCGCTTTTACATTACAATCTAATTAGGATAGATTTTACTTTTATTAAAGCGCTCTATAAAAGTGAGTTTGTAGTACTAAATAAGTAAAGATTTTTTTTCTACCATCACATCACAAATAATTACAATCAAATAGGTAGTCTTTTCAAGAATTATTTGTCGAAAGAAAGAAAATTGAAATAACGTACAAATTATTAATTAACAAACACAATTTTGAGAGAAACCAAATTTGCGACCTAACCAGCAGTTTTGGCCGAAACCGAAATTTTAGTCGAACAATAAAAATAATAGTAATAAGTCGCAGAAATGACGAATTCGAGTAGAAGCATTAAAAAGGCTAGATAAAGGAAGAAAGGATGAGCTTAGAAAAAGACTACAAATAGAGAGCGTCAAAACGAATGTAGAGAAAAATCAACTGGTCCAGTATTGTCACCAAACAAGAACATGAATCTCAACCCCTCAATGGGTATTAAATAGATTATAATAGTTATAATACGAATAAAGGAAATAAGTGTTACGTTTATTATACTATGGAAAAACAAATAAATAAAATGTTGTTTAATTCTGATATAAATGATGGAAAGTCTAGCGGTAGCAACGTCTTTGAAAAAACATTTTGGCATGAATATAATATGCTTTACATTAGGATTATTAGTGAAGTAAAATTCCTTGCATAGCATCCTTCTCAACAATTACATTAGACAAATACCATCCGTGCTAACCGATCTGCAGCTGACCAGAATCTTTGTCAACATCCTCTGCCATTATCCCTTTAGCGGATCACATCAAGTAGCCTCATCGAGTCAATAACTGTTATGTGGCGACCGGAGAGTCCAAGGCCCAGGGCGTCAACTGCGCTCGCCTCAAGTGCCCTAACCTAATTACCCTAACCGCCAGAGAGCTGCCACTGGCGCGTTGCAAAGACACTAATAGTGTTACACTGTTTGCTATGGAACGCCAAATATTGATAGGGATACAATGCAGAAATGTGACAGTCTTCGAATATTCATTATGTTTTAAAATATGTTTATTCCAAAGAAAAATTTAAGTGGATTAACCTTACCATAAGACAAGTAAAATAGAAATATAATCAACACATAATTTGGCTACTTAACAACACAGGTACCAATTTTTAACAGTAGTTAAAAAATTACCAAAAATAAAATAAATAATATTGGACTAACATGGTATCTACAGGTGTACCAAGACTCGATAGGTAAAGGTTAAGAATGCACTCCTTAGTTACTTTTAAATCGGAGACACCTTACACACAGTGTTTCTTTCAGGCATATTTTCGGAGAGGGCAGGGGTGCGATACACCCCCAGAATAAACCCACCACCTCCAAGGAACTATTTACACAGATAATAAAAAATAATTTAGAACTATTAAACAAATTAAAACTTAAACATGAAAATGGAATACATTCTATCTCCTAGGTATATTGGAGTGATAACGAATTTTTGAGCCCGATTTGTCAAATTTTTAACAGAATGTAGCTTAAATCGGGTGTCATGTGACAGCTAGAAATATCTATAATTTTGTGATATTATTATTATTAATTTATTCTTGCTAATAGGCTTAGAATCTATATTTTATGATATAAGTTATAATCAAAAGAAATGGGTACTTTCGTAGTATGCTTTTCTTTCTTGTCCCTATTTTATTATTTTGTTGTTTTCCTCCCCTATACTTAATACTCGCCAGCATTCTTTCAGAATTGAATTTTAGGTATGTCTTACTCGTTCCTCGTATTTTACTGCTCTTTTTCCTGTCTGTAGTCTAACTTTTAATGCTTTCATCTCTGACATTACTATGTATTCTGGTGTGCTTTTACTATTTGATGTACCTTACTTGTAAGTCTTCAATTTGTTTGTATTCTGTCCATCCATATATTTCCGCACCGCATAGCAATATATTTTTAACTATGGCTTCAAACATCATACTTCTTACTTTAATATTTCTTTGAAATCTTCTTTCCCCTAAATTCCATATTTGTTTCACAGCGGCGATTGCCTTAGATTTTTGATATTCCAAATATTTGTGGTTTCATTGTTTTTCTGGAAAGTGTAGGTATCTTGTGATACTTGCAACCCTAATAAAAATTATTTTATTTTTTTATATATTTATTAATTAATTTATTAATAAAGTGAAGACAAATATTTTTTTTATTAGCGACCTTCTTGTTGCTGAGAAGCATTTATTGAATCATCTGTTGAAGATTGGTATATCGTGTAATTTAAGCTTAGGCAGACGCTTACGAAGTCAGTCAGTTTCATATTATTTATCGACTATAATAAGGTCTCACAAAAGTGCGTAGAAGAACAGAAGAAGAATGATTGTAAAGGTGTCACACAAAATATCTTGGTGTGTCATCTTTGACATGCGTATCTGTTGTATTATATAATGCAAATTTAATTAAAATTGTACTGTATAGGTTTAAGTTCATTTACTTTGGCTTCTCCGGTCTTCAGAAAATAGGAGAAAATTCTCTGAAAGAATCACTGCTTATACACTCAAGTTCAAAATTCAATATTAAAGGATTTTTGAGTATATTATATTCAATAATGATGTACTACACTTTTTTATACATTAATTATAGTAACTGTTTTTTCTTTCAACTTACATATCTTTATTATCTTAATAATAATTTGCTTTGTCTACATTTTCAAATTAAGAATATGCCGATATTCACTTTATTTCAATAGAATGCTAGAACTGTAGAACATATGTATCTAAAAACAACTTTGCTAACCGATACAATGCATCTCGACTATTATCTATGGGGACATATTAATTAATTCATAACATTACAGCTGCAGGTGTACCCATGAGAGCCGAACTTCATATTTTTCTTCAATTATATGAGGGGTTAAAATGTATAATAACACAAAGAGAGGATATTTTATCCTGTAATAGTAGTAGTACTCGTAATATTGAGTTTCGGACATGAGTTTATTTATATATTTTCGACTTAATATTACCTACAATCAAATATAATATAATCAAATCGTCACTTGACTATCCATATATCATAGGTATCAATTTTAATCAGCTGCAAAAAAATACTAAAAAATATTGAATATAATATGCAAGTAAAACAGTTTTGTCTAAATATGTATAATATTTCCTTCCTTATAGAATAGAATAGATATGTATATTAGTATGTAGATATAGATATTTTCTAAACCCTGCTTATATGAATATTTATGTTAAAATGACATATAACCGAAATTTTACCATAGTATAATTACAAGTTGTTAGTGACATTAATAAGAAAGTTCAGTATACAAACACTTAAAGGAGTGAGAGAGATAGCATGAATGCAATCAAGGAGGAAGAGATTAAAATCTCATTTGGATTGGCTAATTATAACACCTTGCTACATTTCATTATGAATGTATATGACATTTAGGTGTAGTTACAAATAGTAGACGCTTACATAATTAATTAAAATTGATATAATCCGTAGGTAGATTGTAGTTACAACATTTTGGGTTCAAATTTTGTTCATTTCAATTATTTAGCAAGTAATTACCATACAAAAATGGTGATCTAGCAAAAACCACTTCAATATTTGACCTTTACATATACATATATGTAGTGAGAGATTTATACAGTTGCAAGAATTAAATACTTTGTTTTGTAGAATATTTATGTTTTGTTTTAAGTATTATGATATTCATTTCCATAAAATTATATTTTACATTTATATTTTTCCTAAAATAAATAAAGTGAGAATAAATTTCCATATTTAAAAACATATTCAATGTAGTCATTTCATTTTAAAATGCGTATCATATTTTATTTTTACACTGTGATTAAAATCATTAATCATAAAAGGTCATCATTATTTTACCATAACAATTGAGTTAGTGATATCGTCTCGTGTAATAGCCAGTATTGTTTTCATTTTCCTTGTTATAATGCTCAAATTACTTGAAGGTGTAAGATGCATTTAAAATTGCCCCAGTAAGCGGCGAAATAGGCCAGTGTATTTCAGGAAAATGTCAAGAGCAAGACACCTTTGTCCATTTATCAATGTCTACTTGTAATCGATTCATTTGTGCTTCTAACACGATTACAAGGATAATAAAAGGATTTATATTAGGCCTTTGCTTCACTTACCTGTCATTTCATCTACATAAATATTTGCTACGAGATTTTGAGATACGTAAAGATAAACAAAATTCTGAATATGTAATGAAAAATTTAAGGAACATGAAAATATAGTTTAACATATTTTCTTTTCTTCTGGAATATCTACTTCAATTTTAGTTATCTAACAAAATATAAAACGATTTTGTTAGATAATTAAAATTGTCCTACGAGAATTTGATGAAATTGATATTTTTTTCTATAATATAATGTTCTATCACAGAATACCTACGGTAAACAAGAGAAGAAACGATATTCAAATATTTAATTATTAATTATATTATAATTAAAATACTGCATCTGTAAAATTAATAACTTGTTTTTCAATCTTTATTTCATTTTTAATTAAAATTCAATTTAATGAATGCATTAATAACAAATATCATTGTTAAATGAATATATGATAAAATACATCTATATCAAATTTTAATTAAAAAAAATAAATAAATAAAACAAGATTTTTTTAACAAAAATATAAATATGCAATATTTTTTTTAAAAAGGAAATCAATATTATTTTGATTTTTTATCATCGTACAACCGCAATATATAAATAGTACTTCGAAAAAATTAATCTAGTAAACAAACTTATTTTATGATAGTAATATCAATTCAAAACAATGTATTCACTATTACATAGTAATCTGTTTGTTGCATTTTAAGGTTATGTATCTGCATACAATATCAAACACTTTGTGATTGATTTCAATTAAACAAGAGCAACCTTCTAAAGATCTAAAGTGACCCAGATACTTGAAAGATGTAAAACTATTAATAAATAGTTACGTATCCAGCACTATTACACGTGGTAGAAATTAAATATCTCAATATCTCTAAGTATGGTTTAGCCACATAAAATTAAAAGCAAATGTAGATTTCGATCGGAAAATTAATCTATAAATATGTAAAGTGGATTCTTAATACATGTAAATAGACTTTCCATGCACAAAAAATATTGTTTATGCAACTTGTATGTATGTTTGGTTAGATTAGGTAACTTTCCAAACATACATTCATATAAAAAAGTAAAAAATCACAAAATGCATCACATTTTACCTTTATTTGCCAATAAAATTCATAAATGCCTTCACAAATCACTACAATATCACAAAAACACTTACAATTTTTAATAAACTGATGTGTACTACACAAAAACTGTCCACATACTGACTGCAACTTGTTTTTACGATTTCAGTGGCTCTCAACAAATGTCAACAGAGTTTTTTGTTTGTTGACGTATTGCCATGTAAATTAGATAAAAATATAACTGTTCACACTATATTTGTCATTTATTAGTATATTTAACAGTAGAATACCCGTTATAGATTATTTATGGAATATTTATTTCATTAGAGTGCAGTTATTAACTGTTGAAGTATCGCTGATTGAAACAATTTAATAACAAGTTGTAGCAAACAATAGAATCAGTTCAAATTGTTGCTTAATAATGAAAATATTTATTGTATGAATTACATATTTATATACTGTATCATCTAAAACTATTAATAAATGAGTTACGACATTTCAAATATCAATATATGACTAAAGGATGCAACAAGCAAGCATTATATTATGTGAATTGTAATTGAAGGTTATAAAGTAATTCATTTTGTACAAATAATACAACAAATTAATTAATTAAAACAAAAAATTATCAAGACCAAATAAAATAAAAGATAAATAATAACAATTTAGAAATTAGGATAAATTTAATTTCAAAATATAAAACCAGCGTAATTTCCAGATAAATTAGAGCTTATTTTGTAATGCATACCTAAGTAATGTAATTACAGCAAATTACAATAAATACTAGCGAAAGATTATGGGACAATAAATTAATCATGAGCTAATTAATTCAGAGACGCTTGATATTTAATGTATTTTTGGAAAAAAATATTATAATGACTTCTATTTCAAAAAGTATCATCACAGAAGACTTACAAGAAATATTTTAAGAATACCACAGGTGACACATGACGAAATGGACTAGTTCTATTAAATTTCTAGAAATATTATTGTAACTGCTTAAGATAATTTAATATATTCCATTAAACATCCGCATAAATTAAATTTTTCATTAACGAAGATGTTTATAACGAAAAACAAAATATCAGTTAAAATGTATTTTATTTATAATTTTTTTATATTTTGACTATTTTTACTGCAATAAAACAAACTAAATATTGTCGGTTTTACATATTAAATTTTCTAGATTTTCAAAGACTCAAAGTATCTGTATTATATTTTATGTTCAATTTCTATGTAAAGAAAAACTATAACTTTTCTTTTAGTTTTAGTTCTGCAAGGAGCAATATATTTTTAATTTTTTATTCAAACCCTCCCAAACGAATGTAATAAAAACAATAATTATTAGAAACAAGCACAAGTATTAGATAAAAATTTTATAAAGATAGATCAGTTAGCAATTAGATAAATTAGACTAAACTTTAGAATAAGTAACTACACATAAGTATTTCTAAGCATACAAGCATAGAAATTAATTAGAAAATGGAACAAGTACTAGAGGAAAATTATGGAAGATTAATTAAAATAAAATTTAATTAAAAATAAAATGAAGAAAAATATAATAATTATCAAACTAGAGAAGTTGCTAGAGTAAATAAGTAATGTAGTTACTAGCAATTAAGGGAAATAGTAAATACTGTATATCCTGTGTCCCAGAACAACGACCTACGAACTCGAAGATCTTTAGTTCGATTCTGTTTTCCTAAATTTCATAGGTCATAACCATGAAATCATAGCTATTATTTTGCATAGAGAGATATTAAATAAAACGTAGAACTAGGAATGAATGTCTATCACAACACTTGTTTAGGACAAACGGTAGGTACTAGAATGAATACAATAAATGTATCAGAAAAGAAAGATAAAATTATTCTAGTACCCAATATTACATTCTTGGAATAGCTTCAACCCAAAATTTGATCTTCTCTCAATATTTAATGTTGAGGTATATAAATGATCTTTACCTTTTTCGTCCAATCGAATATGATGGAGGGTGACAAACCAATACATCAACCCATCCTAATAAATTCCCTATCATCTTAAAAAGAAACAACTCACGCCAAATCGAATCCGGAATCCAAATCCTTCAACCCCCATTTATCGTAGTAGGCTGTTCGCCTCGGCATTATAAAGCGGCGCATTAATAAATTGCCGAGAGAGTTTTATGTGGCGTTCCGTGTTGGCAGTGTAGCCACTATTAGCGGGATGAGGCATTGCTTTCCCCGGTCTCGCGGGGATACCCACCCATACATCACTACACATCCCCGCTTGCTACGCCACTGGCTTGCAACAGGCTATTAATAATTCACAATGAACCAGGTGGGCGAAAGAGTTCAAATGCAAAACGTGAAAAAGAAAACGAGGATTGTTGCGGATAGGACAACAATGGGTAAACGAATTTCAAGCCATAAAACTGAAATTCTCATTCCTAGTTATTTACATGGAATTGTATTTCCGATCATAAACCAAGAAGGGTTAATAAAATGAATACAATACTTATTATAAACTTAATTCTGTAATAAAATGCAGTGATAAAATTTAATACTATATAAGACTAGAGTTCGTGTCTAAAGAGAATATTGCTTTTCGTTTTATCTTGTTAATTATTTATATCAAATCTGAATAGGTGCTTTTTTTCATTCATTTCACTTCATATATATATAATAAAAATGGTAGTATATAACTCGTTTATAAACTTGTGTCCATAGTTCTACACTGTTTTAAATAATCTTCACAATATAAGTAGCAGAATATTTATTTATCAAAAACCAATTGCAGGTTATATTTAGTTATTAACTGTTAAATATTATACATCAATAATTTTTGTATCGAATGTATAAAATCTACATACGTATACATATGTTGGACAAATATTGTAATCCATATCATATTTCATTATATATTTACCTAAAATACCGATAATATGTTGGAACATAAATTTAACTGCAATAATTCAAAATAACTGTAATACAAATGTTGAATTTACATCATGACAAAACAATGCATTTAGATTTTATAAATAAAATAATTCATAAACAATGCTTCTATATACAATATGTCTTCTTACCTAACGTGGTAAATACGACTCCAAAAATACAACCGGCTTCTTATTTCGCAAGCAATAAAAGACAACATAATCACATCACTAACTTCCAACACTAACTAATGTTCAAAGTGAAGTACACAAAATAGTTAATTGCTTGCTACCATATGAGTAGTTAAATGAGAATTAAATTAGGAATGCTCGTAAATCGCTTCATTCAAAATAAAAACATTTACGTGTTCGCTTTGATTATATAAACGATTCTAGAAAATAAAACAGCGCTGTGTAACTTTATAGTTTAAGTAGTTTGATTACGTGAAAACAAATTTTATAGTCTCAATGGAAATACGGGTATTTAACTTTCCGTAAAATGTTGCGAAATATTATGACAAGTACTACTATAGAGCAAATAAATTGTATTTTAGACAAATTTAAATTATCTTCCAAAAATTTTCGAAAGTTCCGATTCGAATTAATTTTTTTTTTAACTAAATAAAAATACAGTTTTGAACGATATGAAACCAATTACAAACAGTAGGTTCTTCAGCTGACAATATACTATATACTCCTATAAAATGCAACTAAAATGAAACAAACTCTTTAGTTACTTGAGTTCCAATTCATCATAGATGATATAGTCATATAATCATAATCATCCATCATATTATTCTGGTTTTCAAACATTAAAAAGTTTATTTTCAGCGTACACATGTGTAGCATATACATAACCCGAATCAGGCCTTTAGCCAGGATTTATTTTCGGGGAAAGCTTCAAAATTTTGGATTTTGATTTTTGATTCGATAAAATGTCTGATCCTTGCTAAAGTTCCAAACTTTTAGATACATTTGAATCAATTTAAACTAAATTCATTAAAATTTTGAGGGGGAGGGAAGTTATCCCTCGTGCCCCTCCCCTGAGTAGGTTGCTGATACAAATAATCACCCTTAAATAAATAAATACTTTAAAAGCAAAGATTCTCGTAAAACTGTCATAATGATTTGGACTGTATTATAAAATGCAGGCTGTTAAATTTATCATTAAAATGCAATAAATAATGTCCCTCCCAATACTACAACAGTGAGAATGAATAAAAAAGTTATACATCTTAATTATGTGTAAATTGCAAACGTCTATTTTAAAGTGGAGAAATGATATAAAAAATATGAAAGTGTATTATTCAGCAATTATTTTCCTTCGCTGAAACGTAATTATCCTTGTCCAACAACCCTTATTCGAGCTTCCAGAACTAGGTAACCTACACATTAATGAAAAAATTTGAATTGCTAATAGTGCCGCACTTCGTACCCCAATTTCATAATTAAAAACAAATGTAACACTTATTTTTTTCTTGTTTACATACAAATCCGCAATCTGTATCTAGTCAGCGTAGGCAGATGCAAATTCAGATGTTTCACTTCTGGAAATGTCAAATATATTCCACTAATGAATTATGGATCTCCATTTGAAGAAAGAGTCGCAGAAATGCTCATTGTGATTTTGTTGCAGCAAATGGAATATGCAATCTTGCACTATTCTATTTTGCTCGTATTTCAATGCCAAGGAATCTGGAATATGCTGGTTGCGTTGTTTATTTTCTAGAATAATTTGGTATGTATTGATGTTCAGCGTAATTGCTATTGTGTTTCAAATATTTTACAGCAATTAAGCATTTTCGTTATTAAAGAGTTCACAGAAATGTGTCTCTGTAATTACTTGCTTTGCATGAAAGTTATTTCATAAAATTATGCATATTCAAAGCATATATTCTACGAATCGATTACTTTTACGAAAATTGTATATTACAGATTCTGATTCAGGGCGACTCATTACTTATTTTTAGAATCTGTTCGTAAATATTTTTTGGAAATTTATAATGTAGATAATTCTTAATACGTTAAAAATTTTCTAATTAAATTTAAAAATATATTTTTTCGACACATGATCTCGCCAAATTCCCATTCGATTGTTTGGCAAAATTACATAATTACAAAAATTTGAAAACATTTTAAATAACTGAAATAGTTTCTGTAAAGAAATGTCTAAATACAATGATAAAACAAGCCGAAATAGTGTTTCATTACAGATTTCGATTACGCAACCAACTTTACTCTAGAGTTACACTGGTCACATACTAAAATGTATCTTACAATAAATTGGGAAGATGAAATTCAAAAATTCAAATTAACCGATCCCGTTAAGAAAATATACTAAATCCAGTGGCGTGGCTAGAACTATTTTGGAGGTGCTCGAGCACCCCCAAAATTCCGTTAAGTGCAAAAATTTGAAAAGTAAAAAAGAATTTAACATTTCTTATCTTTTTCCGTCATGTCACAGTTAGGAACACATTATATCAATAGATTACAAAAGCGAATTAAATCATATATGACGAATTCTGCCGAACAAGAATGACTTAATTTATTGGTCATTCTTAAAATAGAGAAGAAGGTCAATTTTTCTCGCGGATTGTGCAATTTATAAATTTGTTAAAGGGTCGAATACGCCATTAACAAATCATCAATCGTAAAATAACTCATATTCATAACCTATTGCATTTGTTAATGTTTTTTTATACATTTGATCTTAAGATGTGTGTTTTTTTTATAGAACCAGTTATTTATCTGCGTCTGCAAATCTCCAATCCTGGCTACGCCACTGCCTAAATCCAAAGACGATCGATATTAATAATAATATTCATAACTCTTTTTAAATTTATCTGCGTATTACTATATTTGTTAACTACCTTATAATAAAAAACGAAATAATGAAGAGTAGACACGAATAAAATTTACAAATGAATTTTTTTGTGAAAGAGTTAAAAATGCCGACTTACTAATTATGTTTTAACAATAATAAATCACTTTAGCATTTACCATTTTTTCCACAAAAGAATAAATTTCGCAGAGCAAAAATTAAGCATAAACACTAGGCTACCTAATTGAGAATAATAAGCTTTGTGTAACACTTTACTCTAAATCAAAACAAATGGCAGAGTGCCTGGAAACAAGCATGCGTCAAAAGTCAAGGCACGTTCGATCCGCAATCATTTTATATAACTCCACGTTGTATTCCGTATAAAAACTATGGATTATATCCAATCACGGAGTTGTAGTTCACCTAGTTTCCGCACGCGGCGCTGCGGAGGTCAAGGGCGGCGGGACGCTTACTTGTCCCCAAGGAACAGGAAACTCGATACCCGAATCGGGCATCGTCAAAAGTGGAGGTTCGTTTGAATGCGGGCTTTACGGCGTTTAGCTCGAATTCAGCATACAGATGTCCGACTTAATGGGGAATTCAATCGTTACACAACGGGAAAACAGGGCCATAGCTTTAAGGAAAACACCGTTAAGTTTAAAGGATCGGCAAATATGCTCTAAACAACGAAACGAACATTTCTTTACTTTAAACATATAATTAAAACTGTACTATTAAACACAAACACAGGGCCGTATCCAGATGGTACATTTTGGGTAGGCTTAAAAATTTTTAGGGCAAGCTTAAATTTAATAAATTTATTGTAAATTAGCAAACAATAAAAATATTTATCCCACACCGTGTAATTATAACGATATAAGTATGCTGTTTTTAGATAAATAAAATAGGTAATAAGTCACTAGTGAGCTAAGTATATTAGCTCACTGTTTTTTGGTTCGTATCATAGTAACTACATTATAAAACCTTCTCTACACTATTTTGTTCCTAAATGCCATTTCGAAATTCCATCTGTCAAAAATCTTATATGTAATTAATGTTAATTACCTAAGTCACTTGAAAAAATTCCACACTCGGCCTAACGGCCTCGTGAGCTAAACTTTTTCCTGATAACTTAACACACTTGTACCATAAATAACTATTTGTTGGTTCAGAAAATAGGTTTTACTAGAAGTTTAAAATAGTTGTCTTCGGTTTTTTTGATCACTAAATTTTCTCAAAAATAAGACTAGACTTTTTGTTCGATTTTGTTAAAATGCAAGAAGGATCAAATTGGACATTCATATGTCACATGGTAACTCTCTGTGGGTGGTTAATCCTTGTCAAAATAGAAAAAGCGGACTCACAAGTAGATTTGCTGCAGCCAAAAGTCCTAGCTGTTGACAGTAAATGATCAGAGATATTATCATTTACTGCTTCTGTTTAAAAAAAATCTTTAAGGGAATAATGGACAAAAATTCACCCTGCATACTTCAATCTCAGAAATTTGGTAAACTCTTTTACAAATCGATTGGAAATGATGTTAAAAATAAAAGAAGTCCAACTAAACATTAAGTCTCTAAATTTGATTGTTCCGTGAACATTTATTTCTGAGTAGGGACGTATATTTCTAATATTTTTTTTTTAATTAAAGGAAGACCAAAGATAAAAAATTATTACACATTTTTTGTGTTAAAACTGTTTGTTCATTACTTATACCAAAAAAAATATTGTCTTTAATTAAATCTTATTGTTGCATGTTTTTGAAATATGTTTGTTAGGAAATATTCGCTAAATAATCATAAGAGACTAGAGTCAATTTTCTGATCGACTGATTTTACTAAAATATAAATCAACTTGTTAGTAATGTCACAAGATTAAGGTTTTGTTTTTTAAATAACACAAGATTATTTGTATCATGCTTCCGTTACATTGTAATTAATTAATTAATTAATTATTGAATAGCAGACTGATTTGTTTGCTCCACAGATATTAACTACTGCTTAGTCAATATTTTCATATAAACACATTATTTCAAAGTGAAATATTGCTTTTTTTGTGTTTTCACATGTTGATATAAAATTCAGATTTGTGCAAATGACATAAATAATATATTACATTCATAAATATTGCTGATAAAATATGTTTTAAAAAATATGCTCTGAATTTATATAATCAGTTAATTAATCATAATAATATTTTTGAAATGTCCGTTCACTACATTTGAATATAAATTTTCTGTTTTACATTGAATCAAATTAAGGTTAGAGGTTGTTAGGAAACATTGTTCATTGAACAAAATATTTAAATGTCATTTTCCAGTAAATTTGAATCAAAATTATTTTTGAAACAACCTACGTAATTTAATATGTGATATGCGATATTGTTTGCTTTGATTTGAAGTTCTGTTGTTTTGTTCAAATCGATAATGTATTTTAGATTATTAAAACCGCAGTTAATTACAAATGCAAATAATAATTATAATGCTAATATTGTCATTTACATATTCCAAATGTTCTCATCTTCCGGATTCCTCTTGAATTTTTATTTTAACCTAGTTGCATTGCAACACGGAAATCTTGTGTTCTGAATTTGTTTGGATGTCTGGTACAAATGTTATTTTTTGCAAATTTTATGAAAAGTTTTGTTCTATTTAAAACTTTTGTAGTGAACTTGATCTTTATTTCTTTTAGAAAATAAAAGAGAAACCAAATGCTAAGTTACATGCTTCGTGCATTTCGTTAGCGAAATAATAAAAAGGCTGAGATTTACTTAAACTACTTCTGAGAAACTCATTTCTTATTTAATTGTAAATAAATCTACCATTTTCCAGCAGTCGTAAAGCTAAGTATATTTTACAAAAGCCTTTGATCAGGATAACGACCTGTCTTCGGGATTAATTGTTTTTCTCTTTGTTTGTTTGGCTGAAGTAAGGTATATAGACGTACAGAAATTTTAATAAAAGTCGCTGATGATTTTTAGCAGGCATTAGATATATAAACAGTAGGATTTATAAGATTTGGAAATAAAAAATGTAATTTTGTAATTATTACATACTGTATAAATGTGTCTAATAATAGTAGCTTTCATTGTTTTTAAAATTATCTATTATGTTGTAACCCAGTTTGTAAAAGAATTAAATTTTGAGCCAAAATATGAGAATATTTTCAAAATTTAAATGATTCTTTAAAATAAAATATGTATACACTATTTCTATTTCCGTCATCTAAAAAAGTATTAGCAGTAAAGATTACCTTCTCAGTAACAAAGTAACAAATAAAGATACTTTAGAGTGAATTATGTATTAGGTTTTTAAAATATGGTTTCATTTCTTATGTCAAAAAAAATTTGTGCTATAATGAAAAGAGTCAAAACCAAAAAGTTATAAAAACAACTTATAATAACTTTAAAAAATGCATTATGTGAAACCTATAAAATAAAATATTCCGTAGAAGTATTTGGTAATTTAAGTAAACGACCTATTTGCCTTTACCTACACGTGTCGCTATAAATTAGAGTTAAGAGTTGCCAATGTTTACAAGAAATCCTTAACCGCAACTTTCTTATTCAATTATTCCCATTTACCTTCACGTCCCACAGAAACAACCTACTACAAACCCACGGATTTTCGAGCTTATTCAGATTATTCAGAGTGAAAGGTCAGAGTCAGATGCCGCAGGAATCAGAGCATGCACAGACCTGCAGCCTGCAGCAAACCACGCGCAGCCAACTGAGAAACTCATTCTTCCTTCGATTTCGGGAACTACGTGCTTAAACGCTGTGAGATATGTCCTGTACCCACTAAGCGAATAGTTATAGCAAGTTAAAGGAGGAGAAAATAGGAAATTGCTAGTTTATTTTTCTTATTATCCAAAATGGAGAATGTTAGGATTGAAATTTTCCAACTCTAAACTAATTTGATAATGCACCTAATGAAATTTTGCCAAGATATTGGCATATATCGCGATTTACATCCAATTTTGTAAAGAGCTTCAATTTAAAATTATTTATTGTACCTACACGTAGTTATGAACATACTTTAGAGTATATCAAATTACATAATTAGATTATAGTATATTATTATACATGGAATAAGGAGTAATCCCAAATATAAAACTATTCATTTTCTACTCTTTTAAATTTGGAAAAAAACGTATAAATATTTTAGAAAATGACAACATAGAAATACACAATGACAAATGACTATACCGTCAGCTGTCAGACGACAATAGGACGGGTGATCCACAGCACGGCAGATTTAAAATATACGTGAATAATTGATTTGTCCAAGACTGGACTTATGCATAAGTAGGTGCTTAGAGCCCCCGGTAAATATAGACCTCCGAGAATATCCATCAAACAATATTTTTCGCAGATGTATACAAATGTTTTATTAAAATAGTCTAACAAAACATTACAAAATAATGTAATCGCATTAAAATACCTATTAATAAATATTGTTTTAAATAAATTTATTAATATTCAAAACATATTTTTTAAATAATTTCTGTATTAAAACAGTATTATTTATTATTTTTGTATGCAATAAATTTTTGTTTATATATTTTGTACAACAACAAAAAAAAGGATGATTTATTTAGCTTAAGGCCCCTCAATGATATTAATCCGGCCCTGGATTTTTAGTTCTGTAAATGGTCGAGAAGAACTAAGTTTGAGTTATACTCGTATTTCACTGTTTTGATATATGATTATTATAATTATTTGAAAAAATATAAATAGTAGGAATATATTTAAATAGTAGTAGAAAAACATTGGCTCGTATTACGAGCTCACTTTTATAATAAAATCGAGATTTTATCGCCCACTTTTACATCATAATCTTATGAAAAATTTAAAGTTAAAATCACCATATTATTATAAAAGTGATCTTGTTCGTTTTTATAATAAAATCGTGATTTTAACGTTCGTTTTTACAAAAGATTTTGATGTAAAAGTGAGCGTTAAAATCGCGATTTTATTATAAAAGTGAACTCGTAATACGGGCCATTATTTTTAATTCTTTTAACTTCTGTGAAAATTACTGTTATCGTTTTATTACAATTGTGAATTCAGGAGTACCTACGTTATTAATTCATTTATTTTGTCTGTTAATAAATAAATGGATAAATAATGTAAGTATTTTTTATTTTACATTATGGACAACATAGTTTCATATTTATTCAAGTCCACTTGTTAAAATATAACTAAATAGTCTGACTAACTACCAGCAACATTAATTCATTATTTACGAGCTGATCAAAAGTTATTGTATAGAACTAATAATCTATAACATTTTTGTTATTAATTTATTACCTTTGTTTGTAGAAAAATAGATAATGCTTATTTTTTCAGATTTTGAAATGAATTTAAATTAAAAAAAATATCTTTTAAAACAAGGTAATATTTCAATTCTATAAATTATTAAAATGTTTTAGGTATTTGTTACTTTTTCTTTAAACGAACCAAAGAACAATACTATCTAAACCTATCTGTTTCATTCAGTAATAATACAGATTCTGAAATTATTTCCGTTCCGCTGGAAAGTGCGGGAAATTTTCATAAACGCTCCAGCTGAAGCGTGGCAGTTTAGTCATCGGCGCCGAGATGGCAGCAGGAGTTTACGTGTGCACCCCTAACGATCAATACAGGATTTCAGCACCAGAGGGCTGAAGCTGAAACACAACATCTTTACGATGTTATCTTATTACAGGTAATTAATTGTGTACAATTTAATGCAGCGATGCGCTAATTTGTAAACTAACCCTGAAATTATACGTCCGTAATCGGAAAATTAAAATCGGTTACAAGCTGCGCAATTCCTATACTGAGTCGCGAAATTGCACTCTGCACAGTTTTCAGCAAGGAGAAAATAATATTAAACACCCCCACAAAATATTTTAATTAAAATAAAATCGATATTTTTATATGAGAGATGAATTCTGTAGACTAATAAATTTGTAATATAAATAGAACTATATTGTAATAACATATTTTATGCGCAATTTTTAATTTTATTTCATAAATTTTGTATAAATAAAATATTTTTATTTTCAAGTAATTATTTTAAAATAATGCTATAATTTCCTTTCAAATAATAATTTCATCCGCCCCTTTATAAGGAACAAGAATAAAAACTAAATAAATAAAAAAATATCTATAGATTTCAATTTAAACAATGAAATGATAAGTTTTAAGATAAAAACTTTATTCTAAAAGAAAACCAAAACGCTTAAATTATATATTGAGTATATTTTTTGTAATATCTGTATTATAACTAGTGATAATTCAAATGCTATATAGGAGGCACGGAATCAAGAAAAAATGAAAAAAAAAAACATTAAAACAAACATGGGAGGCAAGTAAGGATGTGTGATATTAAGACGATTAGGTTTGCAAATCAGAAAAATGATGAAAATATCATCAATAGATATGCCAAAAATAAAACTGATATTAACTATTTTTCTGCTTTAAATTAAATCATTGTAATTAAACAAAAAGGAGTATCTTTAAACAACTTTCCTTATACACTGAAATTTTTTATCCTCCCAATAAAAATCCGCATCTTTATCCTCTCAACCCGCTAAAAGGATAATTTACTACCCTCAATCCCTTTTTCATCCCTTTAATTTATTCTTTGTACACAATTTCGCCATTACAAAATGAAAAATGGCTGCCTTATCTCCTTCCATCTGTCAAGTCAACACACGGATGCATACAGCTGTGGAATGGAAATAAAGTTATCCAAACTGCTACACACAGTGCTGCTTCTACCGGCAAGGGATGGAACACTAAATCACTATACCAGCAGGAAGGTTAGGAAGAATTTGTTACGTGTAAGGAAATATGAGCACTAAATGTAAGGGATGAGAATAAAGAAAAGTAAATAAGTTTAAGGGTACGAAAGAAGAACAATTTAGTAGGAGTTCTTTTTTGTTTATGAAACCAGGGCCGGAATTCAATTGTTTCTATCATATATAGCACAATTTAACTTCAGCTACGGCCTTAATTTGCTTTTTAATACACTACAAATGTATGGTTTTATAGGTTAAAACATATCCGCAACCAACATAACTGCTTTGTAATGTTTGTACAAGTCAGGAGTTATACATAAACGTTTGAAAGTAATACCATTGCAAAACAAATATCGATTGTTCTATTTATAATTGTTCTGAAAAAAGTTGAACATTTTATTGTTTATAAACCGTTTACAAAAACATTATCAGATTGTTTCAGCTTAATGATTTAAATATTCAGTTTATTTATATTCTGTACACATATTTTTTATGATAAATTAATAATTCACACATATATAAATACTTAATTAATGCAACTATGTAAATTGCATTAAATTATATGTAATTGTATTTCGCAGACAAATGCCCGAAAATTGTAATTAAACTGAATTACGTAAAACTGCATGTTATGTGAGAGAATTTATAATAAATACAACATATTGAAATTGTAATAAACCGCAAACAACAATACACATATAAGTTCATTTTATTGTAATTATTATTGATTGTGAAATCTAGTAAAATTAATAATATATGGTCACGCCAACAAATGAATTGATTATCAAGTGTTTTGTTAAAAGTGCTACACAATTTTAATTGTACAATTTATACAAAGCGTAAACTCATATGTAGGTACATAATATGGTTTTAACACCATTCCTGGTAATATTTTTAATGTTATTTGTTTCAATTAGATTACTTACATCCTACCTTTTATCTATTTATAATTTTTGTCCAAAATAGTCAGCAATGACTTACCTGCAACAAAAAATAATATTAGTATATAAGTAATTATCAATAAACAAGGGTTAAGTGGAAAGTTTTAAAATGTACTCTTTGAAGTTTTTATACCATAATTTTTTATAAAAATACAGCGATTATCGTATTACGGTTTGAACTTACACTCGTATATGTAAGTGATTATTGAATATATATTACAAATTTTAATTGAAAATTGCGGTACTTATATTTAAAATACTTTATAATCGAGCCCTCCAGTATATTTTTTATATTTTTTTTACTTGACCTGACCCAAACTCGATTAGATTTCGTTGCTCTGTTATAACGTCTCTTACAAAATATGGTTAATCTTATAGGAATGAGCAGCAATCACCGTCTTTCCATATTTTGTAAAAACTAATCTCTGTTAGACACTTTCTTTCATATGTTGCTAATTACTAAATAAAAATAAAAATCTGTTGCATCTTTTCTGAAACAAAATTATGGATAGAACTCTATATTGTAACATAATGTAGAAATTATTGTACATCTGTTGTAACATGTAACCCATATGAGTGGATATGTTATATGTATGAGACAAGACAGAGAGATATAGCAAGGATATAGATACAGAGAAACTGATTTAACCCTATTACTAATGCAAGACTTAATACCTTCAAGGAGACATAGAACAAATCCCCAGAACACGAACTTGAATAAATTGAATTTTTTCTTTTACTGTATTCCTAGATTTAAAGTACCTATAGGATATAATTAAATTTTTAGATATTTGTATTCTTAATATAAACGCTCGTAAAGTGAAGCTAAATTTGCGGACAGAGTGTAGGCCTAGTTTAACATCTTTTTCTTTTAATAAGTAAAGAGGTATTTACAGTAATTAATTGGAGCACGGTAAAGCCTATTAGGTTTTCTCTTTGTACATATATTATCATGCCCTTTGGATGTTGAACCACTTTAGCACACACAATTGTTTTAGGTGGGTTGTTTTTTTATGTGTAACCCTTTGTGGACGATTTATGACTACAAAAAGAGGAACACATAATTCAAACGTGTATTCTAAATAGTTAAATATTCCAAACTACAGTTTGAATTATTAATAGCATGTAAAACTCGGAAATTTCTTTTGATTATTATTAAAAAATAGAAAGAATAAACCAGGATAAATTAGTGACGAAGGTGATTGAAAAGAAGAAAGAGTGCAATAAAGCCCAAATAGACAGAATAACAGAAATGGGAATTTATAAATCATCTGAAAACTATGGCAACATATCAGAAAGGTGGAAAGACATCAACAGAAAATATGAAGATAAAAATAGTAAACATTGTGCAACAAGTGCAATAGGTGATTGTGCACGAATGATACATTATACTTTTTCTACGACCACACTGCGCTAAACGTTACAGAACAAAAAAAAAGAATGAAAGTTATTTGATATAAAGAACAATCTGGCGCAGATAACCTCATAAAGACTAACTTCACGCATGCACAGTGTTGGCAATTACTGTGAGAAATGATATTTCCTACATTGCACACGCGCAGTATTGGTAAATACCGTGAGAAATGAAATCTCACATTTTAAACTTCGATAGTGGGAAATACGCAACTTTGAAGCTTTATAAATTGTGAGAAAAATGAAACACTTTCCATAGTGGTCGTAGAAAAAAAATTATCAGAAGAGGGAATTAATTACTGGAATTCAGTCGATGTTCGAAGGCTTTATCTCGAACTTTGAACGAATTCTAGAAGTTAATCCTCTTTCCTATTCATCGACCAGTCGAGATGATGAACATAAAATAAGGTTCCTCTTAAAAATGATCTTCCATAGAAAAGGATCTTTATGTTATGTATGTTAGATACATCATTAAATGAAAATATCAATAACGTTAAAACTAGTGTACATGGAGATAACTATTGAGTTAGTAATTTAAATAAAAACCTTATTTGTGATTACAAGGTACATTTACAAAATTATCACTGATAAAGTACAGACTATCGTAAGCGAAATAACAAGTCAGACAAATTCTTCCAACTGAATTAAAATCCTTTCCATGCACCGGGTATACACAAGTTTTGCAGGAAAATGTAAATCCGATGTAATATGCCGAGTATAAGTAATACATTATTTATTATTCAGCACCTATATCGCGAAGCAAAGTCAGTAGAAATGTTTGCATCCACTTTGCATGTACTTAAGACAAGTTGAGATGATGAAAATGTATCCCGACGACATCAAGTGCATCAAGTGCGCGATGCAATGCACTCCTACGCTTTTATTACATTGTACTTCAGTATGCAGCCATTGTCGTCAGAATAAACAAGAAATAAAGTTTTATTGATTATTTGTTGTATAAAATTACTTTAAAAGGATGTAGTTCGGAATTTAAATCATGATGAACGTCTACTACGCAGTAGTATTGGAACTGAACAGAAAGTCCTACTATGAGGCAGACAACGAATTCAATTAAATATAGCAAACTATAAATAACGATCGTGGTAGATATATTTTCGAAAATTGATAATTCACTTTTGATTTTCCAATTTGTGACATGTATTTACAATTTAATCAAAAACAGAGTACTTTCAACGAATGTTTAAATGTAAATACATATTTGGGATGAAATAAGTTCAATAATTATGATTATTTTTCCCGCTACTTTATTTTTATTTACTAGTACGAAGTAAAATATGATATTCGCGAAAATTTCGGATTTTAGTTTTCAACGGAAATATACATTTTGACCATCTCAAATACATTTTGATTATACTTGAGACGCCGAATAGATGCATAAGAAACTCCTCCCACTAACGAGCGCTAAATTTGAATAGAACATTGTTACTGGTAATCCGTTTTTTACACCTGGATGAATACGAGTATTGAGATCAGTTTAACTAAATCGTTGCTAAAGTTTGCATACGTGTCTGTCAAATATTTTTGTTGTTTTCATATGATTATTTTATTTGAAATTAATATTATAAATAGTATATATTAAAATATTTCAAGTATTAACATTCTTTCAAATATACACAGAATTGTTTCACATTTCTTAATTGTAACGTGTAAAGATGACTTCTGTGTATAGTGCACAGCGCAATTTAGGCCCTGCTCATTAATTTAGATAATGCATCTGTTCGGTGTCCCAAGTATAGTTACGGCGTGAAGTATGGATGTATGTATATTTGTACGTATGTATCTCGCATAACTCAAAAATGGTTATCCTTAGAATGTCGTGATTTGTATGTGGAACTGTTATAATATCTAGTTGTGCATTTCAGCATTTCTATTTGTGATTGCAATCGGCCTTGCCAAAAGGCTTGCTTTTCTCGAAGGATTTTTTTATCATTTTGCATTACTCAAAAATAGTTAGTCATGAAATGCTGAAATTTCATTTATGGAGTTACTATAACATCTAGTTATGCACCTCCATTGTTTGTTCCTGTATATTTACTCTATTTTTAAATATTTCGGAATTTGTAATCCAAACTATGTATTTAACTGATGTATATAAGGAACTCATGTGGTCTCTACATCAATTTTTTTAAATTTGTAAAACGTTTGAAAACCATAGTACTAGACTTAACATTAAATCAGAGAGATTTAACAATTTTTCTGAATTCATTCATCGAATGAACACATTGAGTTTGAATTTGAAGTCAACGAAGCAGAAACACAAGCACAACTTAGTCAGCTGTAAAACTCATTTGTCTTTAAACGCTTAAAACGGAAATATTTATGTTGCGATTTTAAAAAGCAATAGCGAAAGCGGACAAGCTAAATGAAATTAAAACAGTGTGCATTACAAAGCAATCTCCCGTGAAAGTGCTCCAGGCAGCGAACAAGAGAACCATCAATTAATCCCCCATGACAAATGCTCACGATATTTCATTCTTTTGTTTCGGCAGACGAGCGCCATGTGTGGAACGCTACAAATATTTTAATCGTGAAATGGTTCATTTGTTCCGAGTCGCGATGAGCTGGAAACCGATAGAGATCACTTCATTCAAGAATCATTTGTCTACGTGAATTGCGCCCTCCAGGCCTGAACAACAATTCATGGACTCCTGGAAAATTCATTCCGGCTCTCGCTTTAAGTATTCAATTCATATTAAAGTACCCATGGTCAAGAATATCATTTACATATATACATATTATGTATCACAGGTGGATTTGAATTATTCATATTTTCAAATTGGTTATTTAATTAAGAAATTTGAACATACATTCTGATTTTTAATTCAGTCTAGTGTAACAAGCTCGCTTTGCGGCTGTTGATTGTTTAGTTTTATTAGCAGTTAAACTGTTGAAAAATGAGGTATTAGGTAATGTACAGATTTATGGCGAGGGACGCATTCATTGCGTCTTTGATCTTGTGTTCAGAAGAATCCAGCCGTTATTTGGTACTTTCATTTAGCATTCCTTCATAGTTATTAGGATGAGAAGAATTGGTTACATAGACAATGAAAATTTCTGTATTCTACTATTTCAATAAGTACTGCGGGGTTTAAAATCACTCTCTCTTGCTACTATCATTAACTGAATCAGAGTTACTGTAGATTGATGTGATAACGGTGGCAGATATTATCGTAACCATTGTTGTTCAATAATATAATTAGTGGATTACTTTTTATGTCAAGTAAAGTATGTCAACTATTAAATATCAAAGATGACACTACATATTACATAAAAGTAGAAGTAGCATAAATAAAATAAAATCCGCTCGTACCTGTTACACTAAGGTCACTCATAATGAACTAAGTTAACATTACTTGAGGTTTCTTATATAGTACTCCATTTATTTTTAAATACCTATATGCTGTGACCATCAAAAAATCGAATGCCATTACCGAATACGTACGTTATAAGAGACGTGCACAGAATTTTGTTAATATGTAGTAGGGGTACCTGGGTATACAAGGGAAATAAAATTCGTACTAGTTTCGTTAGTTTTGATACCGGAAGAACCTAGGTTCTTTTTTTCTCCAGAAATACAACTTTACAAAATAAATGGTATAAGAAACAAACTTATAATGTTTTTATATTAATATATTGGATATGGATGGACAGTATTTTGTTAAAAATAAACGTCTTCAATGAATATATTTTGCTTATTTATGAACCGCATTTTAAAAATACAGTAGGACGCCTATGTTCGCTCTACTATAAAAATTTGACTAAATTAATGCTCTTTTTAAAGTTATTAAATGCATATTTTACAGCAATGTTATGAAAAAATTTCTGTTGATATATTTTCCTGTTTTATAAATCATTGCAAATTTTACTGATCACCTGTCGTTACGATATGATTGGATACTTTAACAAATTTGAATTCTTTGAGTGAAGCTCTCGCGTTAATGTTCCCACCCCGGCAAATGCCTGCTGGCTGTAACCTCCAGCGCTTCACACCACAATTGATTCCTGCGAGCTGCGAGCTAGTTAGCCCTGAGCCAGTGTGGCGTAATCGACGGCGGCGCGACCTTTACCGCCTGAACTCCGCGACGCCGGTGCCGAGGCCGGGGCATCGCGACCACCTGACCTTTCCACGGCCCACTAGGATAATATACACGCACAAAAATCACACCGCAACTACTTCTAATTGCTCGCTAATTATATTTAAAATGCTGCTATTTTAAAAAAGTACATTTTTGAGAAATTGGTATTCTTCGACGACGCATAAATTAGAGATATTGGGACACACGAGTACAACAACAAGAACAGCAATGTATAAGAGCAGAAATTCTAATCTATTTGCAGATTTATAAAAATGCAAACAACATTAATACAATGATATCTACTAGAAGAAAAGAAAAATATCAAGATGATTGGTAACATGGGTACTGATTACACGGGGGCATCGGGGCTTAAAAGCCCCAAGAAAAAATTTCTTATGGACAATGCCTCCAGGAAGATAATTCCCTTATCGCAGCGTTTTTTAACATCAGTAAATTGTTATTATTGTACATAATTATTGTACATCCTTCCATTTTTTTAGTAACTGACTCCAACCATAAGATGAATGTGAGTTACATTCCTCGCATCAAACTACCTATGTATACAAATTTTCATTTTCAAATTCCCCCTAGTACAGCTACAAGTACAGAATGAATATCAGCCAATAGGAATCAATATGACCGATAATAATGCGTGTGTTAGGATATACCGGGGATTCTGAGACTCTTGTACTCAGTCCCGCTCTGCGGGGCACCGAGGCGGTAGTGGGCCTTCGGGCCTCCGCCCAGTTTGGTGGTCTGGCTAGATCGCCTTCCAGGGCATTTGAATCCCTGAAGGTGGTTCTAGTTCAGTCGGCCAGGAATTGGAGCACGCTTCAGCGTGTGCTTTAATTCTTGGTCCGCTGAAACCAGAGCACATTCTTGAGCAGAATTAGCTGCTCTGGATTGTGCTTTGGGTTTAGTGGGTCAGGAATTAGAGCAGTTAAAAGTGTTTGCTCCAATTCTATGTCTGCTGAAACCAGAGCATATTCTGGAGCAGAAATAGCTGCTCTGGATTGTGCTCTGGTTTAAGCGGGTCCGGAATTAGAACACTTAGAAGTGTGCTCTAATTCAAGGTCTGTTGAAACAAGAGCACATTCTGGGGTAGAATTAGCTGCTCTGGATTGTGCTCTGGTTTCAGTGGGTCAGGAATTAGAGCAGTTAGAAGTGTTTGCTTTAATTCTAGATCTGCTGAAACCAGAGCACATTCTGGAGCAGAATTAGCTGCTCTGGATTGTGCTCTGGTTATAGTGGGTCAGGAATTAGAGCAGTTAGAAGTGTTAGCCCTAATTCTAGCTCTGCTGAAACCGGAGTACATTCTGGAGCAGAATTAGCTGCTCTGGATTGTACTCTGGTTTTAGTGGGTGAGGTATTAGAGCAGTTAGAAGTGTTTGCTCTAATTCTAGGTCTGCTGAAACCGGAACACATTCTGGGGCAGAATTAGCTGCTCTGGATTGTGCTCTGGTTTCAATGGGTCGGGAATTAGAGCACTTAGAATTATTTGCTCTACTTCTATAGGTCTACTGAAACCAGAGCACAGAGAAAAGGTGTAGGCTTTGCGAAAGGGAAGAGGAATCTCTGCAGCTTCTCTATAAAGACATCGTGCTGGGAAGTGTGGAGAGAAAGAAGAGAAGAAGAGTTTCTGTTAGATGTTTTAGGGTCAGGCTGGATAAAAGATGTTATTAAGAAGAGGAAGGTTAATGTATGATGCATGACTGTGTATCACTATGTATTATAATGAAGCAGTGAAAACAACATTCAATTTTCAATAATGCCAAATAATTTTTCCCTAATTTTTTAATGTGTTCCTGTATCTCCCAAGCGGAGCATAGGGCAACCGAACTCACCGAGCCGCAGTTCTAACTGCCGTACTGTCGGTTGTTTCATTTGCCAGCGCTACTTCTATTTAAGATGTATAGATGGCAAGTCTATAGCATCCGAGTGTGATACACAAGTAGCTGTGTTTTTTATTTTACGACAAATCACACGTTGTCGGTCGCTGGGACTTGAACTGAGGATCTCAGGTTCGTATGACGTCACAGCGAGCTAAAGATGTGCGCTAGCTCGCTCAGCCATCCAGCCGACATTTAATTAATTAATTTTTTACAAGTAAGATAATAAAAAAAAGATATGTACTAGGCAAGGTTAAATAATATTAGCTTCTATTTTCATTATAAAGCATCCATTCAAATAATTTCACTGTAACGAAGTAAAAAAGATTACAACCTGATATTTCCTTTTTTGTATTTTTTAAATTTATCTTCGTATGATATTCTACAAAAACACTATCCATTTTAGCTGTAGCACATTTCGCCGGCTTGGGAGCCGTTTGTTTTGGCAATCTCGGGCAGTGAGTCGCAAGTGTTGGCTTATATTTTTATCGATTACGTATCATTCACACCGGTGCGTGAGTCAAGCAGATACAGAAACCCGGCCCGCGCCCTCAACCTCGTGACCTGGAGGTCAGCGCATGCGAATCTCACTACAAGTGACCTCACAGGAAGAAAGAAGGATGGAAGAAGTAGTTCGTTAATTGTTTCAACGGTCAAGGGTAGTTTGTTCAAAGTATAAATAGAAGAGTGAACAGGTCATGTAATGCTTATTAAATCTTTGAATTACCCTATGAGGGACTTACAGCAAATAGGGGATTTGGAACCATTCAGACACAGCGACATTTTTACGTGAAGTAAAAAGATGCACATACGTTGTTACCAAATGCGCCACACATAGGAGTCAGTACATTTTGCAGAGCTTACGGGGTTGTTACATTGTACATCACGAAAAACAATGACAAAGTAAATTATTAAATTACTATAAAAAGAGAAAAATTGACGATGACAAGAGCACATCAACGTCATCCTCAGTTGATGAAAAAATTGAGAATTGAAGTTATGTCAACCCCTCAAGGCTCATGTATGGATACGACACTCTTGTTTTATATCAAATGTCAGTAATAATATATTTATACTGAAGTCGATCTGTACATTTTCCGAGAACTTTAGCTGACGTTATGTCCCAGAGTCAATTCGGGCCCCAATGTAGATTAAAAAAGGTAAATTTTTAAATGCAAATTAATTTTATATATTGTTAATTTGAAATAAAGTTGATATAATATTTCATACATCTATTGTTCTGGCAATTTAGTTTTCTATTGAAATAATAGATGTCTGGTAGACGGATTTTTCTTGACTGGTCAATTGATGAAGGGAAAGAAAACTATTGGAATTCAGTCAATGGGATAAAATTTTATTTCCTCTCCTACCGGTTTCGACCCCACATGGGTCTTCCTCAGGGAGTAAAAGTCATTTTATACATTATTAATGTGTTCTAAATACATTTGTCGAAAATTGTAACAAAACAGTTAAAAATCAAATCGTGATGTTTAATAAACTCACGAGTCAAACATATGTAAAGCTTTTTTATAAATGCAAATACTAAATGTAGAGTCATTTAATAATTTTATTTTTCACAAAAAACGTGGTTTCGTGCACCTACGGTAAAAATGCTTAGCTGGTTTTTCCCAAGACCGTACTGTGTTTTTTAGAGTTGGTCGGACCCCTTGGTTCACCGATAGTTACGTCACTGTATAGAAAGCACTACATGTAGAAAACAAATGGTAAAGAAATTGACTCGACGAAACGAACATGAGTTCTCATTATTTAACACATTTCTTGATAACTATATATAATAACTCCCTTGTTATTATTATAAATTATTGTGCATTATTTCATTTTATATTTCTGAAACTTAGACAAATGAACTAAAGTAATATATGTGTACTTTTGCTATTAAAGTCAAATAATTTTATTAACTTCTGCCTTGGGAATATAAAAGCAAAATTGTGTTATAAGCAAAAAAAAGTAAAAAGTTCGCATTTAGCTAAAGTAATAGTGCAGAGGTCAAGGGTATTTAGTTATCTAAAGGGTAATATGTGAAGTTCAATAAAACATTTCAATTAAAACGAAATAGAGGCATAAAGATAAGAAACTGAAGTAACTGAAAAATGCTGTATATAAAATAAAATAGGGTAGAATAATAAAGATTAAGACTATAGTTATTTAGAAAATGAAAAATAAGGAATTTTAACGTAGAAATTACAAAAAAATCTTGATTTTCGAAAGAATTTAACGACAATTAAACTATTAAGATTGTGAAGGTTTAATTACTAGTCTAATAAAAATTTATTAATAATTAAAAAATTACAAATTGGTTTGTTAAGTTTTACTTGGTGAGAATATACTGATGTCCTGTGTCGATTTAAAGCAAAAGACAAAAAAGAGAATCATATGACCGCACTTACATAAACAGCAAAATTTTTTTCATTCATGCATTGCAAATCACAAAGCTTTCCTAGCTTTTTTGTAACCTTAAAAAATATTAATTAATTATAATATAATATTAAGCAGGGCAGGTAACCGGTTAAAAAAACCTGGATAATAAAAACCGGTAACCAATATTTCATTAACTTTTATTTTAATATCATTATAAGCGAAAAAAAATTTTTTATATCTGTTATATTTGAATATGAATATGAGTCATCCTAGTTTCTAAAATTTACATTTTATTGGAGTCATAAAAGTAAGCTTTAGGTAAGTATACAGTTGAAAAATGTTCTACATTTCTTTGAGATATGAGAATTTTTGTGAATATTCGTGTTTGACTAATAATACTATTTTTTCTAATAATTTTTTTAACCGATATATTAACCGGTCTTTTTTATAATAAAATGGTATTTAAATTAAATAAAATTATATATCTAGGCGTAGGTAATATTCTCTGAAATTGTTCAAATTTAATATTCATTATATTAATGGAATATAAAATAATGTTCAATTATATAGAGCTTAATAATATTAAACTGTTCGTTATAGGTGATAATAATTTATTTGAAAATATCACAAACTGATCCTAATTCTCATTAATAATGTGTGAATAATTAAATATTAATGTGTTTGATTCCCATGCATTTATAATTTATATACACTACGTAAATTTATTCTGCAGCTATAAATTTCCAATATTATCTACAACCGAACTACACAGAAGCAAATAAATTAAGTTCTTTTCGTTAATTTTTCTATTATTAAATAAAAATGTAAAACTAAAGTCGGTTTCCCTTAATTGATAACTTACTATTAATCATATCCATGTGATTCAAATCGTCAGAGGAAAAGAGGGATTAATGACATCATCTTGTCGGATGAAATAATGTTATTTCCGAAATAAATAAATGTCAAACAGACAATATTATATACAGATATAAGAATGGATAAAATATACAAAAAGAGTCGTAGATTAAACTAACGAAAGTATCAGCATATATTGATGCACAAAATGTGGACGTCAATATACTCACAATAAATGACGTGAATGACATTCAAATTTTTTAAAGAAGTGAAATAATCCGTTACTTCGTTTATACTACTATTTCTATTTCAATTTTGTCGTTGGTTGAACGCAGATAGCTTATATGTAATTATGTATATTCCTCTGTAACACGTACAATAAAAGCTCTGATCGTTGACAATTTCAATAATAGTAGAATAGTTCGGTATGGGGTCGCTTTAGTTTTACTGAAACTAGTGCAAGATGTTCCAAAAACAAAAAAGTGCAACTTTGATTATAACCTCATTTTAGAAAAGGCAAACTAGTTATAGCAGTAGCGTAGCCAAGCCTGGAGATTTGTAGGCGCTTAGCATTTTACACAATATTTATCTAATCTTATATTAGTAAAAAAAAAAAGAACAAAGATTTTCATACTCTATTTTAAGAATTACCAATAAAACAAGTCTTGTCCGATTTATCTATTGATAAAATGTGTATCTGACTGAGAAGAAGACGGAAAAGAATAAAATATATTTATTTTTCTTACAGCGTTTTTAGTTTTGGTTACATAATGTTTTAATTTTTTTAGTTTTCAAATTTTTTCAGACGTTCAATGGAATTTAGGGGACGCTCAAACGCCTCCAAAAAGGGTTCTAGCTACGCCACTGCCTTATAGTACACGTTAGTTCAAAAATTATTTGTCAACGAATACACTATCCTAACTTAACTTTTGTTATAATTATAAAACACACAAGTGTAATGTGTAATAAAGGGTGCATATCAACTAGGAGACCTAATGAGATAGCAAATAAAAGTCTCATCTATCTCAGGCGTATAACACAATTGTAGGTATATTGTGTATCTAGTAGGAAAAGTGATACATACAGAAACACCAGGAGTTCGGGAAGACACTTTTCCTACGTACTACACATACCATTTTTTTTTCGATAATTTTCAATAATAATGAAATATATATGATATATTTTTATTTCCGGAAAACAATGGGCTGCAATACTGGACGGGAATGCTTTATCACCAACCGGAATAAATATTGTCGCATTGTTATTTTTCTTATGTAACCTAGCAACTACTCTAAAATACCAGAACAATGCACTTTCCATTTCGAAAATGCACCAAAAAGATACGAGTTTTCGTCCAATCGAAAAAAAGATGCAAAATAAAAATTCTATAATTTCTCCAGCTGATAGTGACGCGAGAATCAACTCAAGGAAACCATCTTATCGTACATAATTCTTTTAAATAATGCTGATTTTATTCTTAATGGATGTATATAGAAGATAAAAGTATAACATCATGTTACGTAAAATATGAATATTTGTATATAAGAAAAAACCTTGTCAAATAATAGTTTATTTTCCTTTCAGTGTATATAATGCGTCTTAAAAAACCGTATAAAAATACCGTAACCTTGATAACCCTTCCCTATATTTCATACATTCTTCCATGATTGATCTCTCTGTACAAAAACCCACTAACAGCTACATTAGCGAGAGAAAGAGAACCGACTACATTGAATAATTGCCTGGCGAGGGGCACTCCTTATCACCTCCGCAACAATGCCTGATAAATACGCCCCCGCTGTACAGCGGACAACACGCGAACTAGAGACTAGGTTAGGGTTGTTTCGATTCCGATCAATCTGCATGCAATCCGGTGATGCAAGACGAAAGAAGAAATTCTGATATGAAATATGGATTTATAAATAGCACAAATTGTAGCGTTACCGCTTTGTGTCGAATTCGAAATCTTGCTGGAATATTGATGCATCTTTTTCAATTCACAACAATAATAATGAATTTGAAGGACAATTTGAGCTATTCAAAGATATTCGTTTTACCATTTTTGAAGATGGAATAAAAAGTCAATTTCTATTCCTATATAAATGCTTTGACAAGTACTTTCCTTTGTTTTTATATATCTGAAAGTATTTCATACTCATCTTTATACCAAATAAAAATATATTTAAAGATAAATGTAGGCTTTGGAAATCCGAAGCAACATGTTCATTTGAACAAATTCTATATGTGAGGAACACGTTTCTGATGTATGACTACATCCATCGTCAGTTCAAAAACAAGTAATTAAATTTATATAAAATTAATTACAAAAATAAAATACAACAGATAGGTTGTCGCCATTAAGCCAGACACGTTAATTGCTTGAACTTTTCATGATTCATCCGACGTACATTACATGTACAACTTGTTCAAATATACATGTTTCTTCGGATTTCCAAAATCTATAATTATCGTCAAATTTAATATTGGATCCTTAAGACATTTCAAGAAATTATGAATATAGAAATATAGTAAGAATAAGCTAAAAAAAATCACATATTTCCATTGAAAAATCTTAATTTTAATGTTTACTACAGGTTTAAATATCTTGTTTCTGTATTGAACGAAAAGAAATAGTTATTATAGAAAAATAAACTATTTAACATTTATTTTTAGAATCAAAGGAATAATGAATAAACTGAGCTTTACATTTTTTGTTATATGAGAAAGGGATGTACGATAATGTACTTGTACCAGGACGGTATTGCATTACTTCCTCTTAAAATCATACATGATAATGAAACATTGAACGTTGCTAAATCATTTATCGGATTGTGATCCAAATCAAATAGGTGTTTGACCTTCGCCTAAAAATATTTAGAAGCATGAAATGCAAGCTTACGAAGCTCACACGTAAACAAAAACAATTGCAGTTGGAGAACTAATTTACCTGCAAATAACACATCAAATTAATGGTGAAAGTTTTATTGAACATAGTTCGCAACTCAAATATATCGTTTACGGGTAATTTACTAATTGCGAGTATAAAGCAAAGGAAACAATTCTATTCAAGGAACTGCAATTCACAGCTTTAAAACAGGAGCAGAGAAGCAAGCTATTACTATTACTTATAGATTTTCTATGAATACAGTGAATAAAACTCACTAAATTAATTATGATATTTATTCCTAACATTGATTAGGGATGCTAGAGTCATTTTACATTATATATAATCTGCGTCTATGTTTAACGCATTACGCATCTGTTATAGTATTACATTACCTTTGGTATTACATTGTAAATTCATATCTACTCTTGAATTAATATTTATTTGCGTTCTTAATCTATTTCCATTACAGTTGAGCATTTGAAAGTAAGATTTAAAAGTTATTTGTGAAATTTTTAAAAAAATATTTTTATGAGTAAAAAATATTGATTTTAGAAAATAATCCATATTGATTGAAATCGATAAGCTGATCTTAAATTAAACTGTTTGTCTTTATTTCTGACATATTTGCTCTCAAAGTTGAATCTCAATAAATGTTGTTTTTAAGTATATTCTAAAATTGGCAACATATAAAATTTCAAATAAATTTTCATTTTTCGATGGAAAACTTGTTCTTGTTCGAAATTTTGAAATCACCGCATCAATATTTACGTATTTCCAGAAAGTAAAATTTTGCTTTTCCGATCAACATTTAAAATGTATCATTTTTGGGTTTTCTAATTTTTCGCCAAACCCTTGCAAATAACGAAATACTAATTTTATGTTTAAAATTTACAAATTCCAGTTTGTAAGGTTTTACTGTGTTTTGTAATAGCTTAGGCTTGCAAAGAATAAATAAAATTTTGGTTGAAAATATGATATTTAAATTACTGATAGATTCATCATTAACAGACATTCATTGTATAGCAGAAAGTTCAAAATATTAATAAATCGTTGGCTACATCATTTTTTCTTAAAGCTGTTATTTATTTTGTAATAAATTATGGAATCAATTTAATGTTCAAATCGGAATACATCATTTATCGTGATATCGAAATTCTGCATTGTTAACATCAACAATTTGTCTAATAAGTGTTATTTATTGGCAAGACTGGGCATTTTTCTCGAAACGTAAGGCATATTGAGTCCTCTATCACTCGCTAAAAATAGCGCATGTCGTGTTGGTTATAATGTTAATGTTTCATCGATATGCCTTGCTTGGCATACGACGCGCCTACAAAAACCCGTTCCCATGACGGCAATTGTCAGAAACGTTTATATTTCTTATCGATTCTCTTCAGACATACACTTCAAAATCCCACTCTTCATATACAAAGTATTCAAAGGGGAAATTTATTTCATAAAGTCTTAAATTCAGCATTGAAGTATTTATGGGCACGTGGAGGAAATGAAATTTTACAACTTCAACATTCGATGTTACAATGAATTATGTTCTTTCGTCAATAATATTACGCAGCTAGTGGATATATCCTGACACGTGCTGTCATTATTGGTGCAACTGGAAAAGTAATAACCTAACAAACATCGTATAATCTAAAATAATATCAGTAGAGGTTTAAATGTAAACGAAGAAACGGTCTGATTCATAATTTGAAAATAAGAATCTTTACTTGGTCATTGGAAAAAATTGCAAAGTAGTAAATGTACCAATTTGTTATAATATAATATAGGGACGAAAATAAATAATAAAATTACAATATTCCGAACCGAAAATAAGATTCAAAAGATTCCAAGTAACTATTGTACTGAATGGTATTACAGAAAACTAAATTGTGAGTTGCGAGGGATCACCAACTAAGCGTTTTATATAATTGTTGATCAATTATAAAAAAGACCGACGCCAAATTGTGACACAATAAAAACTGTTTATCTAACAAAAATAATTGAGAACAAAAAAAGGATATGAGTTTGAAATACAATAAATGTAGTAAGAACGGTATTGAACGATATCGTATAAAACGTATTCGGTTACTGTGATAACCTATAAATACAGCAAAGAATAAAGATCAAGACTGAATGGAACAGAACAGACGGGATTGAACCAGATTTTTAACTCTCCTAAATTAAGTCGGAGCGCTGATCAAGTGAGCCACTACTGCTCTATTTCATGACCTTCTAAAAAAATTACATTTTAGAGCATGTAATTGCTCTAGAAATGTTCTGATATTAAAAGAGTAAATATTAAAGCAGGCTTAAACTTTGTTCTAATTTTTGACTTATTGAAACTAGATCACATTCCGGAAATTATTACTAAAGTAGATTAAGATTCCGAGTAGTGATAGGTAAATTCCCGGGAACTAATATTTCAGAAAATTTTCCAGGATATTTCCCGGGAAGTTTTTGGGGAATTTTCTGAGGAATTTATTTGGATATTTTCCTTGGAATACCTGAGGATAAATTAAATATAAATTTAGGCACACTAAAATCTAAAATTTTATTACATAAAAATTAAAGAAAATTAAACGATTATATCTTTACTAACAATAAATATATTATAAATGGTAATGTTGTTGCAGGTAAAATTATTAAGTTGTAATTTTTAATTTTTCCGTTTTCCATTCGTAGTTATAAAGTTATTACCTAGAACATTAACACTGTTAAAAATTCGAGACTGGTTACAACATGTCGGTTAACCTGCATCTGTGTTAAATTTATTATCGGGAATTTCCCTTTTTGTTTCCGGGAATTTTGTCATATATTCCCGGAAATTTCCAAAATGGAATCGCTGATTTTTTTTTGGGAAACGTGTTTCAGGAAATTCCCGGGGATTTTTCCAGGAAATAATAATATTCCTCACGGAAAATTCCCAGTGACCCATCACTAATTCCGAGCAATCTAAAGTGTTTCTTTTAATTTTTTACTCTGCCTTACACCTTTCGAAATATTCTCTGAAAAACTGAAACAGAAAATTTAGACGTTGCGTAAGCATTGTTTCATTTTTTCTAATTTCCCAAAAATTCGTGCAACCTTGTCCTAGAATAATATCATAATTAATTAAACAAAAAGCTAACTTATCACAACGTTCGTGACTTTAATCTCTAATCTCAGTAAAAGAATCGCATTGCAAATACTGAGCAACGCGTGAATAATGTTAATTAAAGTTTAAAATAATCCCTAGGGAGTGTACGAGTACATTCGAACTGAAAAGTTGCCCACAACCCTAGGGAAGGGCTGAGAGCACGCCCACTGTCATAATGATCAAAGATAAACTTTTAAATAAAATTTAATATTCATTATTTTGACGTCATCGGAGAAAATTGCAATAGATGAATAAATCAGCAAAAATACATTTTTAAACAAAACATTGTATTCAATTTTCATGGCTATTTGTTGTTTTAATATCAAATGTTGCAGACGAAAATAATTGAATTGTAAAAATTAATTTTGTGGAACATTGTTATTGTTTATTCTACTCTAACTGTAAAATTTTTGTGTTTTATTAAAACTTCTGTTGGTTTATTTTTATTTATACTTCTTTTATTTATTTCAATAATAATAATCATTAACACCATAATTTTAGTTTTCGCCGTAGGTGAAATGGAGAAATAAACTTTTCTCGATCCAATATAATTTTTACCCAAATTTTTGGTGGACTAGGAGCTGACATATATGCTCTTAAAGGAACCTACAGCTTATTCGAGCCATAATAGTTGAGTACGCTACCCGCATTTATTTCAATACATCTTTTATTAGATTTGTTTTTAAAATATATTTTTTCTACTTCCGTTAAATAAGAAGACATTTTCATTTACTCATTTGAATTATTAATTCCATTAATTTAGTAGTGAAATAAAATTAAAACAGAAATAGGCATATGTTGAAACATTAACAGCTATAAAAAAGAAATTTAGCTCTTGTTTTCTTTACAAATATTAACAAATAATAACACATTTATTATTTTGTTCTGTTTATAAAGAACAATTTTGGTTTTTTTTTTTATTTTATAAATATCATTAAAATGTCGAAAATTTATAATTTCAAATACATTATTGAAACAGAAAAATTATTGTATAAAACACGTAAAGAAAATGGGGGGTTTTTCTACTTTTGCTTTTAAAAAACTCGCCTGCGTTTCGTTTATACCTATATACATAAATATCTATTCTGGGACTAAAGAAATAATTTAAAATACTTCATGCTCTAGTGGTTTCTTCTTTTATTACCGCGAAAATGACTTATTTGTTGGACAATTATTTCTTGTAAAATCCCAATTGTTTACAGGCAATTATTTGGAAGTTTGCGTAGTGGATTCCATCGGGCATGTATGTTTAACAAGGGGCAGGAAAAAGTGTGTTATATATGGCCGTTTGGGAGGCATTAGCAGACAAATGAGCCCCGTTTACTGTTGCTACCCGAGCGTTCGCCCACCCCCTAGCTTGCTCCGCAGAAAGGTCGAAGTTGGCCCTGAACAATGACAATTGAGGTAGAGGTGCTTTGTTCCACAATAAATTATGGACTGTATTTTAAATAATTAGTTTGGGATATATTAATTACAGGCCTTTGGGGATTGTACAAGTAATTATATGTGGTTGTACAGTTTGTTCTGGACATATGTTTATCTAATTGACGCTATTATTAGCCCTCAAATAACACTTGAAATATAATTATTGCATAAATTTTTAGTGTATGAGATTCCAGTTATAGTATAACAAGACTTAAACTAGGGCCTTGCTTTCCATCCTGTATGTAGTTATGTATTTTTTCTGTTGCTTATAATTATGTTTTCGGTATATAAACGTTGACGTATTTCTCATAAAAATTAAAAGTGGTGTAGGTGGATTAGCACCCCTTCTTTGAAGCTCTCTAGATCCTTTTACTGAGTTGGATCGGTCCCCGTTGCTATAGATTAGGTTGCTGATACTTCGCCATGTCTTCCTCTCTTCTACATTCTTCTTTCATTTTGTTACTGCTATTAATTTTAAATCTCTTCTAATTCTTGTATTGATTGTATATCTGAATTTCCTCATCTTCTTTTCCCTTCTGGTTCCCACAGTAGTATTGATTTTATTATATCTGTTTCTTTTAATCTCCATATACATACTTGTCCCAGCCATTTGATTCGTTGCTGCTTTGTTTTCTTCACTACATCTTCTCCTTTTAATTCTTGTTCATGATTCATTTTAGGTCTGTATATATTCGTTTTCTGCAATTTTACTGGTTTTGGTAGCACCTTTCAGGTACTATTGTTATTCTGTTTCATAAACAAGTTTGTATATTTAGATAAAGAGTTGAGAGGCTATATTTCTGCTTATCAATCAAGGTTCAATCTTAGTTTTAGTCGTAGTTTCGTCGCAGTCAGTAAGCCATAATGTAGTCAATTATGTTCAGTTACTTAAGTCACGGTTTAGTCTTAGTTTAGTTCAGTCAGAATGTAGAGGCAGTTATATATTAAGTTATTAAGTAACGCAGCCAACACTACAAATAGATGTTTAGTTTAAGTCTAATAAAAACGATGTGCATTCATGTATAGATTATAAAATTCTTAGCAGATATTTATTAAAGAAGACTACAGTGGCTTGAAGATGACATGTGGTACACGTTGTCTTCGGTCTTATTACCGATATCTGCGATAAAGCAAATTGGTAAACTCCACAATTGGTAATAAGCCTGTGGTAATACTCAATAATCACCCAGTACCGCAAACTGATGTAACAAGATATCTAGTAACACATCTACATAGAAGATTAACATGCCGTACATACGTCTTCCCATAAATGAAACAACTCCAACACAAATTCAGGCAACATTATTGGCTACTAGGTAGAACTTCCAAACTTTTACTGGACAATAAATTATAAATACATAAAAGCATCTTCAAACTAGCCTGAACCAATGAAATAAAATCACAGCATAAAACTTTGCGGAACAGCAAGCATCTCCAAATTTGAAATACTTCAACCAATTTAAGTGTTCTGAACAACACATGATCCTTGATACGTACCAAGTGAAAACATTCACATAGACGTAAATTTGTATCCAATGAAAGACGCAGGCAAACAATTTTTTCTACTTCCGTTTAATAACAGACACTTTCTTTCACTAATTTCAGTCTGGTTATTGATTCCATTATTTCACTAGTGAAATAATGTTATTTTCATTTCATGCAAAATCAAAATGGAAAATTAGGCATATGTAGAAACGTTAACAGCAACAAAAATATAATATTTATTAAATTCACAGATGCTAGTATATTACAATTCAAAAGACTTGAATGACAACTTTATTTTATATCGTTTATCTGTGTATAAAGTAAACCAACAATTTTGATGTAGTAAGTTAATAACGAACAATATTAAGGAATCCTTGTTATTGTCTTTTTTGTTGTTAAAATTTATAATTTTAAATACATTTTCGAACTTATTCAAAAGGAAGTAGAAAAATATTGTATGAAAAACGTAAGGAAACTAGGTGGTTATTCAGTTTCTGCTCTTATAAAACTCGCCTTCGTCTCGTTTTGTATTTTTCGCATCTACGAGATGTACAAACCTAGTTGCAATTTTCCGAGATACTTTTAATGTACCTCGTTGGATAAAGTTGAAAGAAAGTTTTCAAGTATATAAATTGTTTGCAAAGACCAATTATTTGGTGATTGGTTTTTGGGATCCATGCCAAACCATTTACTACATAGTAAAAGATAAGCTTATCTAGTGCTAGCGTTAGAAGAGGTTAAAAGTCTACAAAAATAGAGAAAGAATAATAATTTTAATCCCGCTGACCCAGTTAAAAAGTTTTATTTTACTAAAAATTCACCCTGAATGTTAATTTTTATGATTTCCAAAAATCAAATACCAGTACGCATCTTAAATTCATATTTCAGATCTAGCGACATTGGAAAACAATACAATTCTATCGATAACTGCCATGCGATATTTCTAGACTTTTATTACTCTATTATACATATTATTGACAAATCGATCCAAGAATAGACGACCAGCTAAGTTTACGTTGTTGTTGCCGGATACATATTTTACGAATATCAATGTCAATGGAACAAATAAATATAGAATTCATATTACCACCATTTATACCGCGACGTGAAACAAAGAGATTATGAATATTTAATAAGGTAATTATACTGTTATTATGTCTACAATTATTGACTGCGTTTAAATGATTCCAGAGAAAATCTAATATGAATAAATTGCTTTAAAAAATAAAACATCACAGTAAACTCTTTTTTTCTAGAGTAAAATTTTTGTAAGAAATAATTTAAAATTATTATTTTTTAATTAGATTAAGTTGTCTACCCTTGTGTTATATTTCTATTTACGTTTCTACATCGGAAACATAAACAAACTTGTTTTCTGTTTACTATAGTTACCTATACATATGTGATATTCTAGATTTCTGTAACATTAATTTAATAGCAAGAGCTTTTCTTAATATGTTGTTTACTAACAGTCGTTTGTTTAACTCATATACGCATTGTAAATATCATATTACTAATGGAAAATATGCTCATAAATGAAAATGCGTAACCTTACTCATAAATATTAGTCATATTTAAACAGAATTAAAAATTAGTATTTACTTCATTTAAAAAACAATAGTTCATATTTCTTCATATTTTTTAAAGACATTCTCAAAACAATTTCTAAGCCAACTCTAAACCCAAAAAAATATAGAAGAATATATTAAAAAATTAAAATAAATTGAAGTGTTACGGAAAAATTATCAAAAAATATAAAATTTCTCTGTTTTTGTAAATACTGAAAACTTAAATACTTTCAATCACATATCAGACAATAGTTTTTGTATTTCACGGCTTTATACGGTGACCTCAATAAATAATAATTATATGGCATTAAATAGTGAAGTATTCTAAGCTACTTTTTATAGGTTGTAGGTTCAATACAAGAATTCATAATTGTTATGTCCTAAAATTGTAAATTAATTTGTTTAATACAGTATATTGTTTCTGTATGTTCTTAGCTTCCGATGATCAGAATAGCAATTTTATAAAAGAAGCTGTTAGTTACTAACAAATGGTGATAGACAATGAAATCTTTTCTTCTTTAGTAAAGTATCTCTACAAGAAAACAATGATTATCTAATAAATTAAAGTCTTTTATTTTATTAATCATTGAATAATAATAAAGATAAGAAAAATACTAGATTTTCGTGTTTAATAAAATTTAAGTAAATTTTAACATAATTAAGATACATAACTTTCGATTTATGTTACGTTTTCGGCCGAAAATAGAAGAGGAGCCGAATATTTGGTTACGATTTCGGTTCCAGCTATGAATCGTGATTCGATCGGATACTAGAACCTGTTTTACTACTATTAATCATTTTTTATCTTGCAAAAAATATAGAAAAATAATATCTCACTCCAAAATACCAAACATAAATACATACGAGAATCTGTCCAAATTTTATACTTTGTTCGCATGTAGCCTAATAAATTTTTTAAAAAAATTTCTAAAAAATATGATAACAAATTTCTTGACCTATGTTCTTCCCAATTAGATTCACATTATCATTTACTACATTCTTTAAAAATTTGATTTATAATACTAGACCACATAATCCTTATTTTGAATATTAGTTCTTTGTTAGTATTTTTGGGAAGGGTGTCAGGGTAGTGTGGGTCCAGTCACGTGAGTTTGGGGAGGCGGGGGCGGCATCAGAAGGCGGCGGTATTGATCGGCGCGTCACCCGACCCGCGAGACGCCGGTGTCGAGGACGAGGTCACGCAGTGCAAGTGCACTAGGAAGCCAACGCACGGAGATGCTTGTGATGTAACCGTCTCACGCCGGAGAATTCAATAGCGGGGAAATAGTGGGAATTAGTCAAAAATCTCATCAAATCCGGAAAATATGGTCTCAATTTTAAAGTTTTTATTAAAAAATATTATTTAATATTTGAAAAAAAATTGAGAAAGATTTCCTGATTATTTAATGAAAATCATTTTGTTGTGTTGTTAGTGTTGCCGTCTAGACAAGGCAAGATTTTGCAAAGTTGATTTGACTAAGTCTAAGTCTACATTAAAAAGTCTTGTCTGGATATCAAGATTTTAGATTGTTTGAAGACTACATTAATCTGCGCATACGCTTTTAGACAAGAACATACAAATTTTCAGGGTTCATTTATTATTATTTTATTTTACAATCACTATTTTAGTTCCGATGGAACAAGCTTCACATAATGTATTTCGAAAATTTAAAATTTTTAATTAATCTGCTCTTGAAAATTGTCTACAATTTTCTCGTCTTCATTTAAAATAAATCTTGCTTCTCTTGAAAATTCAAAACAAGACTGTTACCAAACCATCTTCATAATCTAGAGAAGACAAGACAAGACAATACTCTAGGAAGTCTAGATCTAGACGGTAACACTATTTGTAGATATATAGATTTAAAAAATATATTCGAAGTGGATACATCTTACATATACAATAAAATCCGGTTATAACACAGAGACCCCAAAAACTTCGTTTTTTTTCCTGGTTTATGCATATGCACCGTTCTCATATATTCATAGTCATAATCCCAATCATGTTCTTAAAAATTAAATCATGTTTAACAAATAGCCGCGTTTATGAAACCACTGTATAATCACAGTTATTGTCGTAGTTATAAGACTAACATTAAAATTGGTTTAATTTTAATTCTGTGACTGTGATTATGATTATGAGTGCGCATGACTTATAAATGTAATCTATTTTTTTTATGTGAGTGCAAGTTGAATTTCCTTTTCTTTATTTATATTTCTATTCATTGGTCTTACATTGAAGCAACAAATTCTTCAATCTCTTTTATAAATTATAGATAATACTGCAATGACATGCTTAAAAAAGCTGTGCAAGCATACAGTACATTTTCTGTATGTTAACATGTTAAGAAAGCAAGTTTAAAGTTGTCAAATTTGATAATTCTACAATAATAATGAAATGACTGTCAAATACTTTTTTTTAGATAAACGGTTCACATTCTAATTTTTTTTATGATTATGATTACGACAAAGAGTATGATAACATTGCAATAACCAGGCTTTAAAACATATAAATTACGCTTGCAACAACAAATGTTTATATATGGAAAATAATGTCAGTGATATTTATGTTAATAGGCTAAAAATGTTGCTCTACATGTAAATATAAATGTTCACGCGTAATGTGCAAACAGTCATAAATGATTAATTCCGTAATATATCATGTTATCATGACCACATTTGTAGTTAATTTATAGATTTCACTAACAGCAGAATGTACTGATACTTGTCTACACATTTGCATTCAATGAAATCACTGCGCTTTCATTCACATTAAGAGCTTTTAGCATGACATCGTAATTACGTTTTCATTTTGTCACTTGTTTCACATTTTTAATTATAAATTTTTGTGAGGAAACAATTTTAAATTTTTAATCACAAACCTAATTAATTGTAAAATGAAAGTGACATTTTTACATTTTTAATTAAACATTTAGGAATACATTTCTTAAAGCTCGTCGTTTTTACAGTAATTATAGTAAACAATAGAAACATTTTGAAATTTTGGGAATGGCCTAATGAATCCGTGGTCATTCCCAAAATTTCAAGATCAAACAAGGTTGGATCCAGATTGAACCTACAATAGAAATATTATAAACATGCAATATCTTATATTTGTTTTCTATTATTAGGACAATTAGGAGTTAATTTTAGATATTGATTTTAATTTGTTTACAAATAGCTTTCGTTTTGATATTGTGCAAACGAAATTAGATATAATTAGTTGCAGTTCCCCGAACTTCATAAAATATTTATCCGATGTCAGTTTTGGTAGAATTGTTGAGGGAAATGACAAGCTCTCGATTCGGGGTAGCCGAAGGAACAGGACGTTAAATATTCATAAACACTTTGTACGTGCCAACTACCGATCGCATTACGCTCAACATTTACCTCAACATTTCCCAGAAAATAACCACAAAAATACACATATTTATTTATAACCGCAAACATCAATATGATCAATAGGAGTTCGAATACTATAATCTTTTCACATAGCTAATAGATATTTATTAAAATTACTATTATCGCTGAAATCAAATTGTAGAATACACCTATGATATATTTCACGGAAATCTATCATAAATAGAATCAAAACCCAAAACAATAAAATTTTAATTGGTTTGGCAAGAATTACACAAAAATCATCCGATCTAAACAAAAAATATATCAATTACAGGTAAGATCAATTTACACGAAAACAAACATCGAAATATCAATCAATACTACTTTTAAAATCAAGCTGGCCAGTTTTAGCAAAGTTATTGTACATATACGTTGCTAAAATGGACTAACATATTTACGTTATTTATAATAAATAATTACTGTTTAAAATAGTACATATTTGAAATTACAAATTTTCCCTTATAGCTTTCAGGAAAATTCCTTCAGAAAAGCACATTGGGTTGAAGTTTTACTTGTAACTGATAAAGTAATTCATAATTCTTCCAAAATATATTCAAAACATTTTGACAATTGCGTTCGTCAGATATGTCATGATTGGTTGTAAATTTAACGTTCAATTGAACTGGAGTGTGCTGCGCCCGGTGGCAACTTTTGGTAACATATGCTGATCTTGTATCGTGAAGAAACAGAATTTTTATAATTTACATTGTCGAGTGGAACAAAACGGCATAAAAATACAAAATAGACATCTTAAATCTCATTTGTGTAAGTAAAATTAACTTAATTATTTGATTGTTATATTTTTTTGATAATAATAAAAAATGCTTAATTTGGATCATTTGCCGTGTTCGTTCTGCAGTGTTTTGCGTTCTCCTGCCACTTAATTTGACCGAACGCCTAGATTAAAAGAAAAGTTATAGTTTGACAATATATACAAAAATGAAAGTAAAATATGTCTTGAAACATGTACATCAGATACTTTAAGCTCTCTTCAATGTTGAAATGTTGTAATATAGATAAAATGACTTTAAGTATAAGTAATATTAAGATATGCTTTTGCTTGCTCTATATAAAGTACAATTATTTTTGCAAAACTTAATCAAGTATTTATTGATATATTTATAATTTATTTATTTCTTTGCTAAATAGATCGGACATCTGTTGTCAAAATAACTACTTATGTTTTCTTTTTCTTTGTTCCTGTTCAGATTTTAGAAAAGGTCTAGGACCTTACCTCAAAATTGTATATTTTCTTTAGAAGTAAGTGTAGGATGGGAACTTATTAAATTATTAACTCATGTAAGTTATTTTATTTAAGTAGGATTAAATAAGAATGTGGTACTAGATTTTATCTTAATTTATCTCTAGTACCAATTTATTGAAAATCACTTTCCACTGAATAGAACACGTTAATCCAGAATTTTCGTACTCGAATCTAAGTCCCTCTCCGAAGGTTTTCTTTTTTAAAAGAGTATTATTTGTTCTTATAATAAAACGGCAAACAATATACCCTCGTAAAAATCAAAAACCGCCATCGACCAGTCGTGACACGAGTCCCACGTGACCACAGTGACGTAACAGCGCCCCCGCAAAACTCTAGCCAGTTACAGCAGGTCCATTGGGCATTAAACCAATAGTTCCCACTAGGCGATAACTGCCAACGCGATAACATTTGCTAACATGAATGATAGAATTGATAATTTGCTTAATGATGTTCCATTCTCATTGGTGATTGGATTATTGACTGATGCTAATCTAATTTGGAATTTTATTATTGCTTACACGCAATACAGTAGGGATAGTTACTTCTTTTAATTAAATTTCATTGGTATTTTATAGCTACTTTGATTGAACTACATTTCGGACATTATTCAAAAAGCTATTAATTATTATCAATATTTGCAATAAAGCAAACTGTCACACCTAGTAATTAGATATAAGCTATGATTGATATATTTAGTCTAGAACCTCGATATAACGGACTGCGATATAACTTCTGATATAAGAAACAAAACTCGTGGGGTGTTCGACCCAAGTTTTGATTTCGAGCAATTTTGGCCAAAAATGCTGGTTTCGGCCCTAGTTTCGATTTCAGTTAATAGTTTTACTTTGTACGTTATTTCAGTTTTATTCCTTTCAAAGATATAATTATTATTTTATTATCATTATTCTGAGGCTAGTGCAGATGTGTCAACTGCTAGACAAAGAAAGATTTCACAAATTTAATTTGTAGAATTAAGACAACGACTTATTGTAAATAAAAAAAGTAACATTAATTTAAGGAATAGCATACATTATAAAATAACCTGTTAGTTAGTAACAAATACTTTTTTAAGACTTATTTGATTGTGATTATATGTGACATTTGTGAGGTATTCCGAGTTTAATTTTGAATGTTTTTTTTTAAAAGTGACTCTTGGTCTCAAGATTATAATGTAAAATGTGTCTTCCTAAAAGCGAGTTTATTAAAGTGTTCTCGGAATACAGGCCATTATGTCTACAAGAATAAAGTGATTTTCTATAACTTGAAGGAAATAAAAATATTAGATTTTCGTGTTTAATAAAAATGTAACTAAATTTTAACTTGACTACATTATTTTCAGTCAGCCAGTACGGTTGTGTGGTCGTGGCGTGTCTTGTCTGATCGTGTAGATAAGCAACATTGCCCGCCCTGTCCAATTGGATGGGTTGCCGCACAACGGCTCGGTGTGTGCTGGCCTTGCAGAGACTGTAGGCTGACAACCTGCATCACTAAAATGCAAGTAAAACATGTCACGAAACAAGTACTTCAGGTACTTGAGGCCTTGTTCCACATAGGAATGTTGAGCCACTGATGATGACATTATTTTCAGTTTCGATTTAGGCCGAAGCTAGAAGAGGTGCCGAATATTAGGTCACGATTTTAGTTTTGACTGAAAATTTTGGTCGAATAATAAAAAAAAAATATCGTCTTGTTAATGTTACACATATTTAAACCCAAGTGCCGCTGATCGTGAAAGTAACACTGCAGTCGTTAATTAATTTCCTACTAATTGTCCTGTTGTTATTTTACAGCTGGTTAGCAGTAAACCGTTCCATAACCTAACTTTATGACTTGTCAAATTGTGCGTGAAAACAGACCATTGGATCAACCGAAAGAAAGAGTTGTAAACTAAATCCCATTCCGGTTCCGGCGGGGCCTGAACGGAACCGGAACATGTAATTGTGAGCTTTGACGGCGAGGGCGACACTTGTTTACGGCTGTCCCAATGACCACAGTTAAAATTTCAATGTCTGAGGTTTACTCGTATTTTATAATATCATAAACACCTTGCTCTTGCTCTTGACTCCTTTAATGGACAGTAAATCTTGATGGAAATGTTGTACAATGTTGCAGGGAAAGAAATTGTTAATAGAAGTATCATATTATTCTGTAAATATCATCATTTCTAGATGAAACAATAAATAGTTTTCTTTTCATCACACATATTTCAGTGCTTTGGTGATGAGATACATTTTACCAATAAGGAGACCATTAAATAGAAAGATGCCTAACTTTGAAATCCCATGCTGTATAAAAAAAGAATTAAAATTTTGTACATATTGATATTTTTTTAATACAGACATCTATAAGCTTATTTGAAATTTTACTCAGTACAACATCTATTTCATTATAATACAGACAGCTAAGCCTATTTCAAATTTTATAAAATTTGATTGCCATTTGCAAAATTGTATTACTATTATGGAATAGGGCGGATTATAGTTTCATTCGAAATAGATTAGTGTAAGAAACTACCAATAAACTTGAACAGTGTTACACAATGTTAAACACATCTAATTATTGTAATTTTGAAAAGTCTGTTTTACAAGAATGTTAGCATTAGCTTTTATTTTTGTTTTGTATAATGAAACTGTGATTCCTACTCCTTCATTCCATCTGTAGTTTATTTACTTTGTGCAATCAATAGTATTGCATTGTTATCAAATTAATCTATTTAGTTTTTTCATGTAATAGTAGAAATATGTTATGGTTAATCCAGATGAACAAATCTGTTATTGGGTTAAAACGATATTAATCGATCTCCAGAAGGAAACAATATTTTGGTGAACAATTCTTGAGGAAAGGGTGAGAATTGAGGAGCGAGAAGAATAACAAATCATTTCGTGATAACAAAAGAGTAAATTGGAAAATTTTTCCAGTGTTTCAAGAAGATAAATATTTTTCTCTTATTAATGCGACACTTAGCTTGAAAGACGTATTCAATTATTTCTTTGAAGATATTATCCTTAAACATTAGCCTTCTTCCAATCTTTTCCATTAAGTGTTAATTAATTTTCCAGGAAATCACTGTCTTCCATAATATTTTTGCATTAAAGAGAATCAATTACATTACTTGATTTAACTTAATATTGCTTTTGCTCATTAGAATAATTTTTGAGTTTCCTTCATAAATTAATTTCGAAATTTATCTTGGATAATCCAGATAACATTGTTATACTTAATGTTGATGTGTTAAATGAACTAGTTTATTCCTATAAAATCAGAATTGATTATGAAACTGTACGGCTCAATGCATTTCTGGAATTATTTTCTTTTTTGTATAAAAAATTATGAATGTTAATATTTGACAGTCTGAGATTAAAAAAAACTATCCTAAATATGCATAGGAATTGAATTTTTCCTAAATCTAAATCGATTTGTTGATCATAGCAATTTTTTGAAACAAATACAACAACAAAAGACTAAATATAATAAATTAAACAATAATATACCCTGAAAGTACTACTTTATAAATATTATACTAGTTGAAACCTCGTTGAAAATAAAGTTTTTTTTACCTACAATGTTGGTTAGGTTGAGCTCATATTTACATTTCTCTCTCACAAATAAAATAACATAATTTCTCGTTGGGTTTTTGTGCGTATTTTAATAGCTGTTTGTAAATACATGAAGGTAATTTGTTCGGGAAAATATGGGTCAAAAAGATGGTAATACCGCAGCAAATAAAGATATTTCCCAGCTGTAATTTAATGAATGTGCAGACAGACGCAAACTGCGTGAAAAAGCTCACGGAAAAATTAAAAATGTATAACTCCATTTAAAACGGCGAAAGACAGAAGGACTGGAAGCTATTAAAACTTGTCCGTTCCACAGCCACAAAAACTTTCTACGATCAGAATTACAAAAGTTAACGAGATTAAAAATGTATGTTACGTTTTTATGTTATTAAAGGTCTTAAGTGGTTTACATTGTAATGTGTATAAATGTATTGCTGCCAAGAGATTTGCACAGCTCTGGGAGTCTATAGGTGTTGACAACCATTACACGACTGAATTTCATTACGTAATAACTAGGCTAACACCTCACTACACTATAAATTCAAACACTTCATTCTCCTTTGTACATCACCTTACGTTACTCATACCTTCATGATTGCATCACAATTCACTCAGTTTTCTAAATGAACACCACGTTACCACAACAATACAAAACCTTTTATAAAATTACTTAAAAGGCATAGTCATCATCTAACTATCATATCTAAAGACAATTCATTTTAAGAACGAAGAAAAAACGCATAGAAATTTCAAAAATATTAATAAAAAAATCTGATATGGACCAAATGACTTCCTTGTGCGCCAAATTATGTACATTTACTGCACTGAGACCATTCTTCAACATCAATAAAATGTTTATCTCTATTCCTTATTGTCTTACACAAAATTATTTTAATAGCTCAAAACTTGCAAAGAAAGAGATGTTTTCATTTATTTCGAAAATATTTCTCAAGAAACATATTATGACAGTTGTCAATATCAATTTATTAATAAGAAATCAAATGTATCCTACGAAAATTAAAAGCTAACTAAATTATTATTTTTAAGAAGTTTTTGCCAAAATTGCCCTTTTGAAGATTCCGATTGGAATCAAAAATGGAGGTGTCTAACTAGATGTTATAGCAATTTTATAAACAAAATTTCAACATTCTTCGTCTAATCGTTTTAGAGTTATGCGAAAAATTTAAAAAAATATACGACGAGCAAAGTGACCTTTTAGCACTGCCGATTGCAATAGAAAAGAGAGGTGCACAACAAACCGGCTGAAAGTGGTTTAAATCACTTAAATTTAAATAAATACATATTAGTTAATATTTTGAGACAAATAAGCTAAGGGCCGGTTTTATAAACAAATTTAATACCCACTTAAATCTACTTGCACAGCAAATTTTCATCATTTAGTCGAAATGATAAACGAATGTATGATAAAATCATCATTTAATAAATTAAAACGATATGTATTTGATGAAAAAAAATGAATTTACTGAACGAAATTTAAGTGGATATTAAATTTTTATATAAAGCTGTCCTAATACTAATATAAAAATATGATAACTCAATTGACAATTACTTCATTCTGTAATAACATAAAAACAAAAATATCTGAATACAAAAATGTATAAATATCAGTACCTCTTATTTATAATATAAATACATGTATAACTTTATAACTTCGGAATGCAACACAATGCAGAACACACAAATCACAAAGTGTATTTTTTACTATTAATTTTAATAAGAACCACTGGTTAAAACTATATAAAAACCAGTCCGGTTTAAACCGCTGGTTTAAACCATAGTGTTTTTTTCTTAACAACCCTGTATTATAGCAGTCTCATAAACAAAATTTCCAAATTTTTTGGCCAATCATTTTTGCGACATACATACATACATACGTACGTACTGACGTCAAAATGGATTTAGGGATAGTCAAAACTTAATTCGTACAATGAAGTAAAAAAGAGAAAAGACCAAGTCTCTACCGATTTAAAAGTAAGTGCACATATGAGTTTTATCTGTAATCTTAAACTTTAAGTGAAAATATAAATCAATCGCTCTTTCAATCGCTTCCGTGTAAAATTCAAACTATTTCTTAACAATTATTTTCTTAGCACGTAAAACTATAGGTTATTAACCCATAGATCGCAAAAACTAAACACGCAAATTTATATTACATTCATTTCTACTTCATTATACTTTTTAATCCGAGATTGAAATGAGAAAACATGAACTTGTAAATACGAATCACGTGAAATAATAAGTACACAAAAACTCTGTAATTTTCATTGCATAAACATTACTTATTACATTTGTGATAATAAAATAATGTGTTGCTTATTTTCAAGATTTACATACTACTAAAATAAGAAGCAAAATCTATTATTTATATTCATAACATGGTTTAAAAAGACATACACAACAATTGTTAATGTTCTGTGACAAGACTGGATTAAAGTTTTTACCGGTTTCAGAATATTAATTCTTTGTTTATATATATTTATAAAGTAAGCTGGTAACTAAGTCTTAAGTATATCTGTACAAGATTATTATTATCATATCAACTTATACAGACTTGACGACGAAAACGTTATTGACTTTAGAATTTTATAAAATAATATTTATTAATAACGTCTTTATTTTCTAAAACCAATAAACTATTGAACAAACCACGGATGTTATGAATCATATCAGCCCTTAGAAGTCTTAAAATCCTCGCTCTACGAGCTCTAATCTAGCCGTTTAGTTTTAGAGTTTCTAGACTTTTCTCTTTCCTTGTATAGTTTATCAAGACAAGACTTTCTTATTCTCGATCAAGACTAGAGAATTATATATATAGAAAAAGAACGCTGTCGAAGAATTATCTGTCCGTATCTAAAACATAAGCACAGGTTAATACAGAGCCTTGAAATAATCTAGAGTCTTGATATCGAAACAAGACTTTTTAATCTAGACTTAGAGTTAGTCAAATCTTGTCTAGACGGCAACATTATCGAGCTCGGAATTCAATTGAAATCTGCGACGGGTACGCTATATACTCGTAAAAATCCATGATATGTTAATAACTATTAATTCGTTTAATAACAATTAATTACAAAAATAGTAATAATATAATGCATTTTTAGCATATCTAACTGAAATGTTGAATTAGCTACCTATAGATAAAATTGTAGTTCATAAAATATTTTTTATTTTCCCAACCGTGGATATATGGCATTTATTTTAGTCGTTCTCTTTTCATTCATGTTTTTAATCAGTCATCACTTATTAAACTCTTGGTGCGGGCGTACAACTCCTGCATCATTTATTCCGGAAGCGGAAGATATCGGCCGACGCAGCCTACGCTTCCCACAGGCACAACGTGCACGCTGGTGCCACGTGGCGGCAATCGAAACTACGCGTAGGATGTACCCGAATGCCTGCCAGCGCTATTCCATTTCATTTTATTGGGAGGTTAACCAAATGAGAGAATGCTTACGCAAAATACCAACCATACCAATTGAATTTTTGAATCAAGATCATCAAGAATATAACTGGAAGATTATACTTAAAAATATAAAACACATCTTCTTTCATTTCTAACAGGACAAGACTAGAATTATCTAATTATCTAACATTGACAAACAGATTGACTTTTCAAAAATAATTATATCGCATAACAGTTATAATGACATAAGGTAAAAAGCGAATTCAGCAGATAACATAAAAGATGATCACTATATAACTAAGGATTATTCATTTAACAAAACTGACGGAACGCAAGAAATAAGCAACTTTCAACTTCCTGCTTTGAGTAAACTGTTTAGTTATTTCTCTTTATTTAACTCGATTAGAGGATTATAATATTTCGATGGGTTAATGATGATAACTATGAACTGATATATAGAAAAGGAAATTAATCGGGAAGCAGTCTTATAAGTTTATTAGTCTAAACCGACGTTTCGAGCAGCACATAATATTTTTGAATTCATTATGACATTTTTCGAAAAAGAAAAAAAGAAATTGACAAATAAAATGTAATTTTTTGATTGGTTCCAGGACCGTTTTTATCAATTTTGGCGCCCTGGGCTTAAAACCAATTAGCGCCCTATGGGCTAGGCATTAAAATTCTTAAATACAATTACTATCACATTAGTTTACAAGCATGCGAGATTTTTCCAGTATGGACTCGCTCCGACCTCGCGCGCAATGTAGTTCAGGCTACTCGGGGTGTGCTTCTTTTCCCGAATTTATTATTGAGATATAGAGATTTAAGCATATTTAAAAATCCCTTATCTTTACCACAGTATAAATCGTATATACAGTAGTTGCACTCTCTGTCGGCACCTTTGAAATTCTGTTACATGTCAGATTTTCTAGCGCACGTAAGCCCCGCCCGTTGGAGGCCCAAGCAGGTAAATTCAAATAAACGTCAAATGAAATTAACACAGGAATACTGATAATTAACACAACACAATGTATCAGAGAACTAAATGTCACAACATGCAGCACGCTGAACAATTAAATTTTATAACAGAAAACTTGTGTTTATATTTCGAGCCAACACTGACAGCTGCCCGCAAGTGGCGGGGGTGAAAAATTTTCTCCAAAGGGCGGAGTTAAGAGCTTCAAGGTCAAATTTTCGGGTAACAAAAATACCTGGGAGTGCAACTACTGTATATACGGTTTATCCTGTCTCTTTACGTTCGTGGCGCTCGTTGAGTAACTGCGCCCCTGGGCTGTAGCCCAAACAGCCCATAGGGTTAGTATGGCCCTGATTGGTTCACAGTAACCATTCTGCGTTTATTATAAATTAAATACATTTTCTTGTTTCCTTTTTGCTGAACTGAATATGTTGCGCTTTCAAGTTATCTTTTACTTTAAGACACTATACCCCGTAAAGTAGTTCATAAGGTGATAAGTAACACTTTAAGAGAGTGAATGGAATACCAGATTTAGAATAAAATTACTTGAGTCTACAAATTTAACCTGACTACGTGCATCAATAAATTCATATAAACTGCCCAAAGTCCAAATACGTGTAATACAAATGTGGGAACCGAACTCTACTCAATTAGAGTCTGAGCATATTATTCCAGCAGACTCCACTGAAATGCATGATGTAAGCAATAAGGAAACATTTTAAGATAGGATTTCCTTTAAATCATTCATATCCTATTAGATTCTATCAAATTTCCGATTGTACAAGTATCAGTTCCATCTAAGAACTTCCTTAGGATCTCAACTGACACTTATAATACTGGTATTCAACAACGTTCTAGATATCTACAAAATTAACAAACAGCAATTAGCCAGGTACCTTAAATCATCATTTTAGTTATTGACTGTTTCAATTTATTATAACTATTGCTTATATTATAATTAAAATCCCTTTTTATTTGAAATGAATTTATTGAAAATATTGTAGTTTCATTCCTTTTAGATAATTATTCCATTTAAATTACAAAGCTACAAACGGCAATCTTTCAGGAAACAATTTAAATATATCCAAAACACAGAAAACCTAGTATAAATCGATAGTTACGTTTCGTAGTATGTACCGTACAGATTTGAAACACTGATATGGAAACATATAACCTTTGATGTTTATTTCTGTGGACTACTGTTCGAGCGAAATACAAAACTTATGCGATACGATTATTCAGTAATTGAACTTGATTGTTCACATTACACAGAACCACAGAAAAGAAAATATAATTACTTCTAATCAGGGCATGTAACCGAAAAAAATACTGGTTAGCGGTTAACCCTTATAGAGAACGTTATAATAATAACGGTTTTAGTTCGAAAACCGGTTTTTGAAAATTGGAAACCGGTTTAAACCGGTTAATATATCGGTTTAATTTATTTAATTAATATCTTTTCTCATCTCCAAGTAATTTACAATCATAGTTAATCATGAAAACTAACAATATTTAGATTTGCACCTTAAAATTTTGATTTTACAGCCGAAAATATCCAAAATGACCCATTTTTCGGTCAAAAATTTTGGTTTTTTAAAATAGACCAAATTGATAGTCGCCGATGAGCTGATTCTAAATTTTCAAACCGAACTTAATTATCTGTTCCCATTCCTGAGATATTAGGCTTCAAAGTTGCACCTCAAAAAAGTGTGTTTTTTGACTATATCTCTAAAATGGGTAGAGATACAGTCTCAACGATTATACCAGTCGATTCTACGCACAAAGTTACATAAAGAAATGTTTTCTTCGCATATATGTTCTTTGGAACGATTTGGTGTAAAATGAGAAAAAAGAAAAAAACCGGAATTTCAGTTTTTTGCTGGAGAACTTTTTGGGTCCAAATCTTTTCATTTTTCAGACTTAAGTAAATACAGATGCGTTTATTTCAAATTTTCAAACCGATTTCAATTATCTCTTACCCTTCTCGAGATATTTGGGTTCAAAGTTGGAACTGAAAAAAATCGTTTTTCAGGAATATCCCTGAAATGGGTCAAGATACGATCTCGACGACTTTACCAATCGATTCTACGGGCAAAATTACATAAGATTAATATTCTAATGGATACAATTTTTAGAGCGAAAAAACGAAAATCGTGAAAATCGAAAAATCGCCTTTCGTTTTTCCTCTATAAAATTTGTATCCATTGGACTAAAAATCTGAAAATTGGTATAAAAATGTAATTTTGCCCGTAGAATCGATTGGTAAAGTCGTCGAGATCGTATCTTGACCCATTTCAGGGATATTCCTGAAAAACTGATTTTTTCAGGTCTAACTTTGAACACAAATATCTCGAGAACGGTAAAAGATAATTGAAATCGGTTTGAAAATTTGGAATCAGCGCATCTGTATTTACTTAAGTCCAGAGTATAAAAAATTTTGGTGACAAAAAGTTTCCAAGCGAAAAATTGAAATTCAGGTTTTTTCGTTTTTCTCATTTTTCATCAAATCGTTCCAAAGATCGTATATGCGGAGAAAACATTTCTTTATGTAACTTTGCGCGTAGAATCGACTAGTGTAATCGTTGATACTGTATATCTACCCATTTTAGAGATATGTTCAAAAAACACACTTTTTTGAGGTGCAACTTTGAGGCCAAATATCTCAGGAATGGGAAGAGATAATTAAATTCGGTTTGAAAATTTGAAATCAGCGCATCGGCGACTATCAATTTGGTTTTTTCAAAAAAATCAATAAATTTTAACTAAAAATGGGTTTATTTGGGTTATTTCACACCCTGGAATGGGTTTAAAGTGCTTAACAATGATTTAGGTGTTCATAATTAAAAAAATAAGTTTAACACGATTATGTGTTGCATTTTATACCCAAAAATGAGTTGAAAAGTGTCTAAACATATTGTATAGTACATTTGGAAATTTGTCACACCTTAAAATGGGTAAAAAGGAACCCAAACCTGACCTAAAATTGGGTTGAAAGGGTGTCAACAATCAAAAACCAAAATTTTAGACTCATACATGGGTATTTTTGGAATATTTGAGCTGTATATGAAAAATTTTACAGTAAAAACCTAAAAATTGTAACTTTTTATATTCAACTGTAATTAGAAATTGCTAAAAGTTAGTTACAAACAGGGAATGTAACCGAAATAAATACTGGTTACTGTTAACCCTTATAGAGAACGTTATAATAATAAAGGTTTTAGTTCGAAAACCGGTTTTTAAAAATTGGAAACCGGTTTAAACCGGTTTATATATCGGTTTAAAAAATTATTAACATTAATTAAAAAAAATGTAATTATAAATATTTGATTAAAAAAAATTATGGAATAAATAATTTAAAAAATAATAAAAAATTACCATCTGAGAAAATATAACAATAAAAAAAACAATTTAATTAATAAATATTCACAAAAATTCCCGTAATTTATTCAGAAAAACGCAGGTCACTTTTCAATTTTAAACTTGCCTTTGTTGACAAAGGCCGTATTTATTTGGACTTTTTAAGTAACCTTAACGGCCAAAGAGACCTACATTTATGACTCTCCAATAAAATGTTAATTGTAGAAACTGTCATGACTCATGTTCAAATACAAATAGAAAACACAGATATAAAAAAAAAATATTAATTTTTTTTCTCGCTAAATGATATTAAAATAAAGGTTAATGTTCGCTAAAACCGGTTTATTTTTTTTTTGGTTAACGGTTACCGGTATTTTCGGCCTGAAAAATATCGGTTAAAATTACGGTTAAAGTTCGCAATTTTCGTTAAAAATATCGGTTACCGGTTTTTATTAACCGGTTTTTTTAACCGGTTACATGCCCTGCTTCTAATAGTAATAATAAAATAAATACAACCACAGCATTATCATTTAAAAACAGAGCAAAATATATTAAACGAATTTCGTTGTTTATTTCTAAAAAGTTCTTCTCGATTTAATTTATGTGGAAGAAAGTAATACTCTAAAAATTAAATTTCGAGAAACAGTTTAACGAAAAGTTATAAATAATTCCGTTTGCGGACGATGAATTTCAGCCACATGAGATCTGAAATATCTCATTAAAATGGTTAATGAACTAATTCCATTACATTTCCAACTTCCTGTTTTTTCTTTCTTGTTCGGGAAGGCAATAGCTCTTCCCCTTTTTTCTCTTTTCCACTTCGGAAGTAATTTAGTAAAATAAGTCTGAAGATGGGCCATTTGTTAGCCCTCTTGCAATATGTTAGTTACTTATTCTTTGCAATAAAATTACACTACGAAACTGGAACACCGAAGTACTTTATTTTACAAAGTACATAAAACTTTGTATTTGGTAAATAAATTCAAATATTCATAACGCAAACAACACACGAACATTATGCGACAAAATATTTGTTTGCTCACAGTTTAGGAAACCGACAGACATAAACAGATACAGCTGTGTTCTCTTAACTTGTTTTAAGCAAAAACTATATATTTCAATTACTTTAAATTCAGAACATATAAGAAATTATACAGGGTGGTGACTCGAACACCCAAACATAGGGATTTGATATGTTCAAGTAAAAGAACTTCAAATAATGAGAGTAGAGCATAAAAGTTTGCATCAGAATCAATAAGCAAAAGTATATTTACGTTTACATGTCTTGTAACCTCAGAAATTAGGTATGAAAATAATGTAAATCGCCCCAAAAATAGCAGAAGTAGCCATGGAATTCAGACAAAAATGAACAAATGTTTAATGGTTTATTTGTCAAGTTAGCTGCGTTAGTTTATTTTTATTATTATTTTAAATTACTGTTGAAGTGAACAATATAACATAAATTAATTTTGAATTTGAGTAATAAAAAAATATAAAATTGCTATATTATTTAGCGGAACTTAAGAAAACAGTAATAACAAATAATTATAAAAATAAACTAACGCCCCTTTCTTGATACATAAACTGTTAAACATTTATTAATTTTTGTTTCAATTCCCTGGCTACTGTTATTTTTGGGGTTCATTTTCAAATCTAATTTCTGCTTATTGATTCAGATGCAGAATTTTTTGTTCCATAACTTTTATTTGAAGATTTTTCCTTAAAATAATTAGAGAAAAATCCCTATTTTCGGGTGTGAAAAAAGTCTAAAACTTGGAGGAATTTTATATGTTTTGGTTGTATCATAATTCAATTATTTTAATAATTCCTATTTAAAAAATAACATTTTAATTTTTCTATATATTGTTACTAAATTTTGAAATTTAAATGTTTTATTTTTTTAATATACTGTATACCAGTACCTAAGCATATAGTTCATATATATTTTTTTTAAATCTTCAAATATTGTTATCTGAGTAAAGTCAAACTAACGAATATATAATAGTTCGTTCATTTTTAATTTATACACTTTATTATTTAGGTAGTTACAATTTTATACCAATATAAAATTCAATTATTTCTAGCAAAGCGTATAATTCTGATTATAAGTAAAAGTATACGTTAGGAGAGTATAATCTCATTTCATCTTTTTTGTGCATATTTGAACGTCTTATTTTTTGCTAAAAAAACCTTTAGCTTACCATTCAATTAGCATTTATAAATTATGATCGTTATTAAATGGAGCAAATTATATTTTATGGGAAATTATAACCAATTTTAAGTTAAAAATTCAATTGCGTACACTACCCTCATAAAATCCCCTTTTAAAATTTCCCCCTACGTACTTATTGGTACATAAACGATGTAATCAAAAATCAATAATCAATTTAAAGTCTGTATCAGCCTCTGTAACTGCGTGTTAAACATCCCGTTGAAATTCAGATCAATATTAAACACAAACACAAGTTCTTGATTCCATCCACTCATTCATATTTAGCCACTTGTTCCAAGAGGCAACAAATATCGCCGGCGTAGGATTTTGTTTTTGTTGGATGCACAACATGATTGTTTTGCACAGTCACTTGTTTGATATGCAAATAGAGGAAATTGTACAATGAAAACTGAAAAACTGCTGCGAATTTGGAGTGTAAATACTAGATGGCCCGAAATAACTCAAATAATAAAACAAAGGATGAAATTTACAAATTGTCACTGTTTTCAGGTTTCATCCTTTTGTGGAAAAGTGGAAATTACTTTCTATGTCTGCTATTCTTTGCCAGATATTTATTTTACTCTTTATTTAATACGATTGTAACAAAGCGTATTGTAGTGTTTCGCATCTTGTAATTGAATTATTTAATTGTAATCTTACGGAGTAATATCATCCTACCTTCTATCCATTCGGAATTTATGTCGGAAGAAAAGTAGTAGAATAGTTCGAACTTACCTGAAACAATAAAAAATAATTAGAACAATGAATCATTTTATTATTTACAAGCAATTGCTAAACATGCAAGCAAATACTTTAAACATATATGTCCAGTATTTAGCTGGTCAATTGTATACGTTTAGCAAAATGTGTAAAAGACAGAAATAAAAGACACTAGTCGACAATGTAAAAATTTGTTAAACATCAGTCAAGTATGAACCGCTGTCGAGTCGAGACAATAAATATAAGTTCAAGGTTCATATATTTTGTATAAAAATTTCTACTAGTAAAAATAAACTCCCGAACATCAATTAAGTATTTTATTCCCGTTTAACGACGGGTGGTCCTTCGATCCAATTCCTGGGGTTCACCATCAGTATCCCACATTTTTCTGGTCCTATCGAGCCGGATCATCAGTAGCAAGAGCAGCAGCAGCAACCATAGCAGCTTCGCAGTTCAGGTAGGCTCATGCTTTGCTATTTGTTGTATTCTTCACCGTTTGTGAGCATTCGCATCTTTGAAATATTTCAAAATGTCTCAAGAGGAGATTAAATTGCTAGTAGAAAAGCGCGGATTAACCAAAGCAGCACTTACTAGAATTAACACTGCGCTTGAAAAATTTGATATAAATAAAGATAACATAAATCAATTAAAATCTCGTTTGTCTCGTTTAAAAACAACATTTTCTGAGTTCGACAATATTCAAAACGAACTAGAATTAAAAGATGTAAATAATATAATTAAACACAATAAGGAGCGCGAAGAATTTGAAAATAAATACTTTGACGTTGAATGTGCCATTTTAACATTAATAGATAAAAACGATCAAAAACTTCTCAACAATGCATCGTCCAGTCAAGCAGTCGATGCTACAAATCCAAATACACAAATTGTAAGCAATGTTCGCCTACCTCGACTAAACCTTCCAACATTTGAAGGACATTACACAGATTGGATGACATTTCATGACACGTTTAGAGAACTTATACACGAAAATAGCTCCTATTCAAATGTAGAAAAATTCCATTATTTGCGATCATGTCTGCGCGGTGACGCATTTAAATCGGTAGAATCTATCTCAACATCAAATTCAAATTATCAAATTGCATGGGATGCACTTAAAAAGCGGTACGAAAACAAGCGACTCATTGTCCAAGAACATGTTTGTGCCATATTAAACTCACCAGCTATTCATAAAGCAACTCACATAGCTATGAGACAGTTAGTAGATGATGTTGCAATTAATGCAGCAGCTTTAAAAGCTTTAGAACAACCGGTAGAGAGTTGGGATGGGCTCTTAATACCTATTGTAGTACAAAAATTTGATTATCAAACCAAAAGAGAATGGGAGAGTACTCTAAATTCCGAAGTACCGACTTTTAGCAAGTTAAAAGAATTTATCGAAACGAAATGTGCACTTTTGGCCTCTCTCAATGCATCAAACAAGCAATATAATGGTCAAATTAAAGCAAATCAATTAAATGTCATTAAACATAACAATCAGAATTCTAAAGTTCGCTCTAGTAATTGTCTCCTGGCTAGAAATGCAAAACCGCAATGCCCTTTATGCAGTTACAATCACCCGCTTTTTAAATGTAAACAATTTTTAGAATTAACAGTAATTGAAAGAATTAATAAAGTACACGAATTTAAATTATGTACAAATTGTTTTAGGAACAATCATACAATAGAAAATTGTAAATCTAATTACTCTTGCCGAAAATGTAATCTAAATCATAATACATTATTACATAAAACAGATTCTATTGACTTATCTGTTAGCGCTCATACGCATAACAATTTTAACACTAATAATCAAGTATTATTATGTACAGCTCAAGTTTTAGTAAAAAATAATTCAGGTGAATGGATTAATTGTAGAGCTCTCTTAGACGTAGGTTCTCAATCGAACTTTATATCAGAAAATGCATTTCACAAATTACAACTCCCTTCCTCAAACATGAATATTTCAATAAATGGCGTTAATGAATCAGCCAGTATTGTAAAACAATCAGTTAATATCGAATTAAAATCAATTTATAATAAAAATCAATATAATTTAAAATGTTTAATTTTACCTAAAATTACTGATGAGCTGCCAACGCTACAGTTTTGTACAAAAGGTTTACAAATTCCGACAACTTTGCCATTAGCAGATCCGCAGTTTAATACACCAAATAAAATCGACATCTTATTAGGGGCGGGTATTTTTTGGTCCTTGTTACGCGCCGGTCAAATTCCCGGAACACAGCAAAATCCACATATGCAAGAAACTATGCTAGGGTGGATTATAGGGGGTAACGTTGTAATCGATAATAGTAAAAACGTACAAAATCGTGCTACATGTTTTTTAAATACTTTAGAGGATCAAATGGAAAAATTTTGGAAACTAGAGGAATGTCCTAGTACTAATATAAGTAAATATTCACAAGAAGAACTCGATTGTATGGAACATTTTAAGAAAACTCATTCCAGAAACCCCGATGGGCGATTTATAGTTCATTTACCCTTTAAAAACAATATTTCTAAGTTGGGAACATCTAAACATTTAGCAACAAAGCGATTCAATTATTTAGAACAGAAACTTGCGCGAGACACACAATTAAAAATTCATTATAATTCATTTATGAAAGAATATGAGGAATTAGAGCACATGACAAAAATAATTTCAACTGGGTCTGATACATCAGACACTAATCAAAGTTATTTACCACATCACTGCGTAATTAAAGAATTAAGTACTACCTCAAAAGTTCGCGTAGTTTTTGATGCGTCCGCTAAAACAACTTCCGGAATAAGTCTAAATGACACTCTTATGACCGGTCCAAAATTGCAAGATGATTTGTTCTCCATTTTAAGTAGATTTCGTATATATCAATATGTTCTCTCAGCTGACATTAAACAGATGTACAGGCAAATTTTAGTAGCTAATGAAGATAGAGTTTATCAAAGAATAGTTTGGAGATATAATCGATCTGATCCCATTTCGGATTATCAGTTAAATACAGTCACTTATGGCACAACAAGTGCACCATTTTTAGCAGTACAATGTTTAATGCAATTAGCTGAAGATGAAAGACGAGATTTTCCTATTGCATCACAAATTTTAAAATCAGATTTTTATATGGATGATCTTTTGACCGGAACTAATACCATGGAAGATGCTCTAAATTTACGAACTGATCTTCAATCACTATTAAATCGCGGAGGTTTTGAACTTAGAAAATGGACATCTAATGAATCAAATTTATTACCATCAATTAACAGTTGCGAAGATGTATCACATATGATCAACCTTGAAAAAGACGGAAAAACGAAATTATTAGGTTTATGGTGGAATTATAAAAATGATCAATTAAATTACATTATAAACAGTCAAATTAGTAAAACAAATAATATAAACACTAAACGTACAATTTTGTCAAAAATTTCACAAATTTTCGATCCACTAGGCCTTCTATGTCCAATCATAATAAAAGTAAAATTAATAATACAAAAACTGTGGCAATTAAAACATAACTGGGACGAACCAATACCCCAGAATCTTAATGCTGAATGGACGGAAATCATTAACGAAATTAATGAAGTTAACAATATATTAATTCCTCGTAAAGTAATCGATTCATTTCCTTCAGAATCAATTGAACTTCACGGTTTTTCAGATGCATCTCAAAACGCATATGGTGCTTGCATTTACATTCGCACAGTTAGTAACACCGGACATGTATCAGTTCATCTTCTCTGCGCAAAATCTCGTGTTGCACCGTTAAAGATGCAAACAATCCCGCGTTTGGAATTGTGTGGCGCTTTGTTATTATCAAAATTGATGAAGGCCACTCAGGAATCATTAAAAATTAATATAAATAAAATAAAATATTGGACAGATTCAACAATTGTTTTAGCGTGGCTAGCTACATCACCTAACAATTTAAAAACGTTTGTTGCAAATAGAGTATCTCAAATTCAGTCAGTATCTGACACAATAAATTGGCATCATGTAAAATCTAGGGACAATCCTGCTGATATAATATCACGGGGTAGACTACCAAGTCAATTAATCAACGATAATCTTTGGTTTCATGGGCCCGCATGGCTAAAAAATGATAATATAATTAATTGGGGTAGAGATTTGAGCGAACTGTGTGTTAATATCCCAGAAATGCGTATAAGTGTTAACACAACATATGTAAACAATTGCGATTGGTTAAATAAATATTCCAACTTTACAAAATTACAGCGAGTAACTGCATATTGTCTGCGATTTATAAACAACACTAGAAACAAACACAACCGTTTAAATGGTGAATTAAGTACAAATGAAATTGAAAATGCAACTAAAATAATTCTCAAGATAGTACAAAATATAACTTTTTCAAAAGAGATCAAAGATTTACAATCACTAAAAGAAATAAATAACAAAAGTAAAATAAAAAATTTAAATCCATTTCTGGACAATGACTCGTTAATTAGGGTTGGTGGACGCTTACGTAACGCTGCCATGCCATTTGATAAAAAGTACCCAATTGTGTTACCTAAACATCATGTTACACATATAATTATTAAACAAATTCATGAAAATCATTTACATGCTGGCAATGCCGCTACATTAGCAGCAATGCGCGAAAAATATTGGCCGTTATCAGGACGTAACCAGGTACGCAAAGTCTTACATAAATGTATACCTTGTTTCCGAGTAAAACCGCGAGAAATAAATCCCATGATGGGTGATCTACCAGCATCTAGATGTGAATATTCCTTTCCTTTTGTTAATTGCGGGGTAGATTACGCCGGTCCAATTTTAATAAAGGAGGGTGTTGGTAGAGGTAAGCGAAATATAAAAGCTTATATTTGTGTATTTGTATGCTTTGCCACTAAAGCAATGCATTTGGAATTAGTTGGCAATTTAACGTCAGACAATTTTTTAAATGCCTTAAAAAGGTTTATTTCTCGGCGCGGCCTAATAAAAAATATCTATTCAGATAATGCAACCAATTTTGTAGGTGCTGACAAAGAATTGAAAGTTCTAATAGAATTATTCAATTCGCAACAATTTAAATCTGACGTTGTCAATCAGTTGGCAATAAAAAGTATAAATTGGCACTTTATACCCGCGCGTTCTCCTCATTTCGGGGGACTATGGGAATCTGGGGTAAAAAAGGTGAAATATCATCTGCGACGAGTAATGGGTAACGCGATGCTCACATTCGAGGAGGTGTACACACTTTTAGCATGCATTGAGGCCTGCTTAAACTCGAGACCCCTCTTGACTCTCACGAATGACCCGAACGACCTGTCCGCTTTAACACCTGGCCATTTTTTAATTGGTCGTCCGCTGACATCAACTCCTGAACCGTGCATCACACAAATTGCACAAAATCGGTTATCCCGCTGGCAGTACGTCGAACAAATTCGCCAGCATTTTTGGAAGCGTTGGGTATCTGAGTACTTGACCCAATTACAACCCAGACCTAGAGGCAGCACCACGGACACGTCCAGCGTACAACCCGGGGCCTTGGTCATCCTGAAGGAAGTCAACACCCCGCCACTAACCTGGAAGTACGGCCGTGTCGTAGAACTGCATCCAGGCGCCGATGGTGTCACACGTGTGGTTAGTGTACTCACAGAAAATGGTGTTGTGAAAAGGGCTGTGCGCAACATATGTGTAGTGCCAGTTAAACTAGATAATTAGAAATTAGATTATAAGTTGTTTTAATAATTTATTATTTATGTATAATTGTAAATTTTTAACTTGTTAACTACTAACAATTTTCAAAATTAAGTGCAGGTTAAACGAAATAAAATGTTAATTAAAAATTTGATGTCAAAATTATAAATTACATTTTTTTGTTTAATACTTAAATTTAGAAAGCGTTAGTTAAATTTAAAACTTTAAATCAAATAACAAATTGATCAAAAGGGTCAAATTTAGTTATTATGAACAAACTGTACATATTGTATGAATTTATGTTGCATATGTATTTTAAAGTATTCATGTATCCTATGTTAGTTGAACCTGAAGCTTCAACGGCGGCCGGAATGTCCAGTATTTAGCTGGTCAATTGTATACGTTTAGCAAAATGTGTAAAAGACAGAAATAAAAGACACTAGTCGACAATGTAAAAATTTGTTAAACATCAGTCAAGTATGAACCGCTGTCGAGTCGAGACAATAAATATAAGTTCAAGGTTCATATATTTTGTATAAAAATTTCTACTAGTAAAAATAAACTCCCGAACATCAATTAAGTATTTTATTCCCGTTTAACGACGGGTGGTCCTTCGATCCAATTCCTGGGGTTCACCATCAGTATCCCACAATATATTTACAAATCCAATAATTGGTAATATTTATCATTTTTGTTATAATGTACTATCTATTTAATTTATGTGGCACAAAATTCCTAGATAGAGTAAGACCTCAACTATCTAAAGCCCATAACACACCGGTTAAAGAACGAATCCATCATCGAATAAAATTTAATCTTTACATTATATGAATTTTCATTATTGTAAAATACTTGACAGTTTATGTTTTACAATATTAACGTAAACTTTATATTTAAAATTACTTTTATTTCTAATAATATAATAACTTTGATTTTGGGAGCGCCTTTTTACTTCCTTGTATAAAGTAAAAGAAATATTTTTATCTTTCGGTTTTCAAGTTTCAACGGAAATATCAACTTTGAACATCCCTGAATCCATTTTGACTAGTTTCGGCATGATACCTGTACGTAAATTTCTCGCATAACTCAAAAACAATTAACTGAAGAATGTTGAAATTTTATTTATGTAATTACATCCAGTTCGGCACCTCGGCCTTTTCAGAAGGGCAATTTCCTTTTGGTAGAAACTTAATAAAAATAATAATTTATAAGAAACAGTAGATAATAAATTTACATTGACAACTGTCAGAACATATTCAGCGAGACTTATGTACAAATGAAAACAGTAACTCTCTTAGGAATAGTGATAAACATTTTAATAAAATTTTCAAAAGATTATTCGCTTCGAAGAGAAGTTCGAAGATATGAAACGAATGGAAGTTGAATGACGTGCAGCAAAAATGGGTATAATTTATCATACAAGGAAGTCATGCGGTGTTCACATCAGATTTTTTATGATTGAGTAAAAGAGACAGAAACAAAAGTATTTTTTTAAAAAAGATTATGATGGATTACACTTAGTACATCGCGAAACTAGAAGAATAGAAGATCAAATTTATTCGGAAAATAATTAAGAATGGATGATAAACGTACCATCAGTTTGATTTTGTTAAACTTCAAAATTTTGCGATTTGGTGTGGACATGGCGTAAAAGAAAAATTGACTTATTGATTTTGAAATAACGGATCATCTATTTTTATCGAAGACAATTCCTCCTGTTGCAGATGAATGATCCAAAGATGATGTTTTAAAGTTATAATCCATTCAATTCAAGTTGAAGCATGCTAAACAATAGAACCACCGAGAAACATGATAAAATGCTAAATAATTTATAATTAATTCCGTATTAACCTAATCGATTGATTGCGCCATGATTTCCAACAACATCCTCCATTCCGATTCCATTATCCAATTCCCCGATTGAGGTATAAGTAATTAGAGAGAATATATTTGTTATTATGTAGGTTGCTAAGTGCATTAGCAATGCTGGCAATAGCAATCACTGTGTCTGCCACCGCAACCAATGCCACGTAATTCGATTATTGCCACGAGAAACCGCCACCGAGCTGTTATCATCAAGCCAGGATACCAGGAAACGGATATTTGAGTAAGAAAACGACGTGGAACGCTGAATCTCCGACTTTAAAGGATTGGGAGCAGAAAAATAGGATACTTTGTACACGTGCGACAAATAGAACTGTAACTTGAGTTTATTTTACTGTATTATTACTGTACGATTCTATATATTTCTGAATTGTCACATAAAATCAGAAATATCCTAACAAGACAACTCAATATGAACATTACGTTCGAACATTACAAAACAGCAAATAATTTGTTCAGTAATACTAAATACCCTATTGACAAAATGCAAAGATCGAATATAGTATACAGAATTCCATGTAAAGACTGTACCAAAGCTTACATTGGACGAACTAAAAGAAACTTCCACACTAGATTAAATGAACTCAAAAGGAACGTAGTAAAACCAATTTTAAGCTTCAATTGTGCCCTAGTAGAACATTGTCAAAAAGAAGTACATTCTTTCGATTTTGAAGACACTAGGATACGAGCAACGGAGAAGAACTTGACTAAACGTCTCACTCTTGAAATGAGGTATCAACAATCTGTCAACTCACAGACCGACATTCAGAATCTCAGCTCCATATATTCTGGGATTTTGAGAAAACATTATGGACAGAATATACTATTGCAACAATTCCCTATGTAAGTACATTTTAATGATATTTAAATCCGCGATATTTAATTAATTTTATATTAGTTGTACAATCTTGTTATGTTGTTATCTGACCCTTGATTGTCTAGCGGTAGGTTTTTAAAATTTTACATTTTTTTACTCAACTAGAAACGTCTTGTATAAGTTAGGTGGTTGATAACTCTTAAGTAACATGTTATACTCGATAATATTTTAATACCATTTATGTAAGTCTGTTTCTTGAGTCGAATGTACGTATATTTATCTGATTGTATATTTCGTATTTAATCAGCACTCTGATGAAGACTGAATTACAGTCGAAACCTTGGTATATCAGTTGATTTTATTAAATGACTGCAACTCCAAAACCAACTTTCCTTTTATTAATATCTTGCCTATAACTGCATTAATTTCAATAAATCGTACTTATTCTATTCATTCTATACTGCAAATTGCGGAAGCTTAATACCCCACATAAAACATTGAAGAATAATATCACGTACAATAGGAATATTAAAATTGAACATGAATGAATCCATTTCCAATGGAAAACGTTATCAGTGTCGTCTATCTGACAAAGCGTTTCAGTGTCCAACAATCATAACAGTGACAATACCCTCACGTAGAGTCATCCACCTAGGAACACAAAGGTGCTACAATGGTTATTGCTTTCATTTCATACAAGCACGTAATTGAATTTTACTGCGAGGAACGCCTCGGCAGTCTGGAAAGTTGGAATTTTAATGAACAAAAATTACAATGGCGCAGTCATCAACGGGTATTGATTCATGCAGGGATTGTGCTATAGTTTAAAATGGTTTTAAAGTTATTGTAGTACATAATAGACGTTGTTTGAAGGCACTAATTTGAAAACATTCGAAAAAATCTTACTTTGATTACCACACGTATAATTCTTAATTCTTAAGAAATTATTTGACAATAAAATTATTTTATTTTAATAACTTCAGAAGTTTCAATAATGTAAAATCTTTTTTCTTTTTGTAAAAAAACTGCAATACTATATTGAATTTATTATCAATCAGGATAATTGGATGAAAGAGAAAGAGATTCCATTCCTTTTGAGAACATTATGCATCTCTGCTTAGCAGTGACTCGAACTGAAAAATTTTGTGGTTCGGTTACTGTTAACGGTTTTAACTTTAATAAAAATTCTGTTTTCGTTACGGTTAAAACAAACAAATAGATTTCGGTTTCATTAGAATTATGGTTATTTTCAGTGTCGGTTAAAATTGTGAGAAAGAATAGTTTCTTTAATTTTAAGTTGTGATCTAAAAAAGAAAATTGCGCTTCAAAATATAATTGGAAATTGAATTAAAGTGTTCACATTAAAGTTCGTATGTTTATTTTAAAACATAAATTTAATCCATTACATAAATTATTAACTTTCATATTATGCTTTATTATTAATTATTCTATTCAAAATTCGAATATTAATACTTAAACAATGGTTGAAATATGTTTTAACGAATGCGTATTTGTATTTTTTAATTAAAAATGAAAAAAAATAAATTAATAAAAATGGAGTAAACTGTCTTCAACTTTATTATAAGAAACTACTTTTACAAAATTGTAACAGAAATAATATTATGATGAAGAATATATTGAAAAACTGTACAATATTTAAATTTATACTGGTTTTAGTACCGATAATATTTCGGTTCGATTATGTTTTCGGTTACAGAATAAATTTATTATTCGTGTCGGTTTTCTGTTTCCATATTTTAAGACAAAAATATTGGTTTCAGTTTTCGATTACGGTTTCATGAAAAGTCAAATATCGGTGCAGTTTTCGGATACGGTTTTGTCTCTGGCTTAAACAGAAACCAAATAATTTTAATTGTCTCCTTATAGCCACCCTGTACCACGCACATAAGAATATATAAGCTCATATCTGAGTCGCCTTGATATAAGGACTCTTTCCTTACTCTATAGACATTTAAACTGGTAATACTCACTTACCCCAAACACACTTCAATATACACACTGTTCACCAAGAACTCGATTAGAAGACTGACTGTTTTTTCTGTATAACACTATTGTCACAAATTAATTACCCCGTCTCATTTATTACCTCATCATAAGAATTATTAAGCTTATTAATTATCAGTTAATAACCGTTGTGCAATTCATATTTGGGACAACCTAATAATGACGACAAACAATTATTATTATTATCTACTACTGAATATTTGCAAATATCAGTGAAGATAAAAAAAAGACCTCTATAAGATTGGAATATAGAAATTTAGAAAATAAGTGAAGAACTATGATTATCTTACTAGAAAACAATTAAGACTGAGAAATCAAAGATGCTAATAATAAACATTTAACAATCAATTATAACTTCATCATAATTGGCTTTCAATTTTCATAATTTTCTTTATGCTAAAATATCATATGTAATATCTCAACACCTCCTGATTTTATTAGAAGCAAAGCAAAAAAAATAAAAATTTATCTTAGAATATACGAGCGTATGGTATTAGGTGAGATAGATTTCAAAGATAATTATTAATATTTGGAAATTTTAATTGTCACACTGGTAGTTATAAACAATAACAACTGTTTATTTATTTGATAGCGGAAATTTAACTGGATACCGAAATTTTTAAGTTCTTTGCATCACGTTTGTTTAAAAACTAGTAGTTGGAATTTATCGCTTAAAATCGTGCCCGAGAATTTTGTTGTACCTAACCTAATTCTGCAAAACTTAAAGTCACGTCCTGAGTTTCAACCTCACCTAAATTCGTTTTGAAACTAGGTCAACTAACCCCAAAAATCCCCTATAGTGCACCTTGATGAAATTCTTCCTGTACCATCCTGCTCTATTCGGCTATAAATCACCCCCACTATCCCTGCATTCCTGCGAGTGATACATTTATAAACACGTAGGGTAGGACAGCAGGACTAGGAGAGAGATGGAGGTATGCGGAGACCTGGAGGATAGAGAGAGGAGGAAAGTTCATTCACGGCGAAGCGACCTCGACCGGCTCGCGATATCGATTGTGGACCGCGGCCCGAGGGTTGCTATCGAACGAAGAATGGAAAATGTAGGTGCAGATGTACCGATAGATGACAAGGGAATTGGGATAGCAGGTACAACAGAAATATATATTGGCTTACTTTATTGTTTCGCACGATACCTCGATAAAAATTTGCGAATTTATAAAATACAATTGCTTCTTTTCCCAATGTCAATATAAGTCAACACGGGTATTATACTCTCTATAATATACCTTGTACTTATGTCATTAACAAACAATAACCTACTAGGAAGAGAACTTAGTATAACGCATAAAATATCAAAAATCATTAAGATTTATATAATATATAAAACAAATTAGAAAAAAAAAAATATCTATTTTTTCTATAAATGCATTAATAAAATTCCTGTTGATATTTCTATTTAAAATTCACTAGTAAACAAAAAGCTAATTCAGCAATTTTCAGATTTTTGCCAACGTTTATATAATATGTGTTTTATTATAAACGAAGAAGGTGAAGAAATGTAATAAAATTATTGTTAGGGTTTTATGGAATACGGACTTATTATAAATAAAACAGATGTTTCCCTTGCCAAAAAGAAATTTTATCCTCGTTTCTCACATTTCACAAGTGCAGTGACAAAATTACAGTATTTCCTTTTAGTTAAAATATAAAAACGCTAACCAACAATAATTAATCCTAATAATTCTTTATTTTTGCTTTATTCTTGGCCTAGTGAAGCCAGAGCACATTCTGGCAGAGTTTTGGCTACTCTGTATTGTGCTCTGATTTCAGTGGGACAAGAATAACGGCAGTCAGAAATGTTTGCTCTAATTCTTCGCCTTCTGAAATCAGAGCACATTCTGGAGAATATATGGATGCTCTAGATTGTGTGCTTATTTCAGTGGATCAGCAATTAGAGGATTTGAAATTTTTCGCCTACTAAAACCAGAGCACATTTTGGAGCAGTTTTGGTTGCTCTGAATTGTGCTCTGGATTCATTTGGTCAATAATTAAAGCATTCAGAAGTGTTACTTTTTTATTGAAATTTTATGTTTTGATTTTAGTCATTATAAGAAATTTTGCCCCAAGGAAATTTTGTTAAGTTGGCGCCCATGCTAACAACTTAACTGTATATTTAGAACAAATGAAAATAACCACAATTATGCGTAACCTTATTACGATATTTTTATAGTATAATCATTCATTCATAACACATATCTAGATTAAAAAAATCTATTTTTATGATTACATAGTACACAAATGTACTCAAGTAAAAGCTCACAATGTAATAATTTACTAACAAGTCGTGTGAAATAAATGAAATTAAAACTTAACTAGAATTCCGATGTATGCTTTTTACTAAATTTCGGGTTGTAAATATAAATATAACGCAATGGTTGATAATATGATAGTAAAAATTGAAGAATTAATAATTTTTATATCTACTATGAAAGATGGTTGGTTATTATATTTTGAAATTACTGCTTCATAATATTTTCTCCAAAAAATCACTAAAAATGCGTGAGAGATACTCATTCAACGACTACACCAATAAATTTCTCGTGTCGAAAAACATAATCATATCAATTTTCCTCAAGCAATTTCCATGAAATCAATTTGTTATTAAAGATTTTGAACAGATAAAAACATCAAATACGCCAATACGCGGATTCGCTACAAAATATATTAGAAAGAAATAACAATATTCGTTGAACACTTAACAGCGAAGATATAGGTTTTAATATAAATATTAATAACTTATTGCATGTTGAAACTGAAACTAGATAGTTCAAAAATTTTAATATAACCTACTGACCTAAATAATTTTTCTTTGGAGTTTTTGTTAATAGTCTGAATGGAGTGTTTGCTACACTTAATCTACATCTCAGTAAACTATGGACAATAACAAATGATAATAGGTAGACACAAAGCTAACAAGGGTATAAGGCACCAACTTCCAACAATAGTGCGGATTCACATTATCTACTACATTTACTTATCCGACACTTTTGCTACACTTCCTTTATCACGCGCGACAATAGATAAAATTTTAATATTTATTCTCCACAGATGTTACACGTCAAAAAAAGATTTTTAACTTGACCCAGATAACATATTTTCCTGAAAAAGTTTCAAGAGGAAAACATGATATGTTTTTCGGAGGTGGCTCGGATATCCTTCAGCAACTAATATAAAAAATGTTTTCAATAGCACAACAAAAAGAGCACTGAATCAAGATGATAGAATTTTAAAAGGTTAAAATGATTTAAATATTGTCGTTCATCAGGTAAACAAGGAAAAAGATAAAAATATTAGAAGGATTTACTCTACGCAAAAAGAAAAAATATAGTTCCATTCTAAACTATAGAATTAATCTAAGAAATTCTTTCAATACACATTATAATAAAAGACATACAAATATAAAGATATAAAATATGTTTATAACATATTCTAAGCAGTGGCGGAATCAGGATAATGTTCTAGGGGGGGCGATTTCCTTTTGAATGTATATAAAAAAAATTCTTTCTGTTTATTTTGTTAATAAATTTATAAAATTTTATGTGTATTAAGTAACATACTGAATCCTGGGGGGGCGGTCGCCCCTGTCGCACCCCCCCCCCCCGTAAAACCGCCACTGATTCTAAGTGAGCTTATTAGAACTTTTAGTATAATTCATATACATTAGGTTTGTTACTACGTAATTCGTTGCATTTGAGTACAACAGTTATTTGTATCACTAGTCCAGAAACTCAACTTTTGCGAGAGCTAGTTTATATTGATAGGCCGAGCTGAAAGCGAGACCTGCAAATGCGAGATCTCGCAAAATAATTTCTGGGTGTGTGATACACAAGATTGTTTGCATCGATGATACTTTTATTTTTTTAAATAATATTATTACTACTTAATATTTTACACTATAGGTTTTTGTTTTTATAAAAAAAAAATTTGCTGCATATATAATCAACTCAATTATTTTATTGAAAAAAATGAGTCATTTGTTCTAATCAAAAAAATAAAACGAAAGTGAATTGATATTTTTCAACAATTAAAGTAATTGTAATCGTACAACACGAGTATAATATAAATAATAAATAAAAATGAGTAATTTGAATTAACGTTTTACATTTTCAATAAGGTATAGACTAAGATTTGGTAACACTTTTTTCTCACAGTAAGTATTAGCATAAATGGAATATAATTCTCAAAGTTTCAAAGTTCTTTATTTTCAGATAATAGCAATTTCCAACATGTATAAATTTTCTCGGTATTTAATCCTTTATCTTTTGGAATGTTAATCTATTATGTAACTATCAGACCACGAAGCAAACACTTTGCAAATACAGAAATTGCATCTCGCTTTGTGGTTTGGCCAACATACCAAATTCCAAAGCAAACATATATTCTTCATCAAAATTCATCCAAAACTGAAATATATATATATATATATATATATATATATATATATATATATATATAAAGTAGTTTTAGAATTAAAGTCGTTCCTATAATAGTAAACAAGTAAGTTACTGATACTTAATGATACTAAGCCATCAGAAACTCATTTACTGTAAAAATGATTTGGTAATAAATGAGTAACAAAAAAGTTTGTATTGAATATTGGTTCATACACTTCATTTTCGCATTGAAAATAATATACCTCAATATTCTCTGAATGCATTAATATCACATTCACAATCAAATTTCCAGCTTTTATTAAAGTTCCATTTACTTAACGAGTTCAGTTACTCACATATCTCGCAAATCAGTTTCTCATAACTGTGATTAGCAACAATACCTATCACCCGAAGGCGTCATTTAAAATGACTAAGCATTGGGTTGATTTAGCGAAAGAATTGACTTTTACGAACGTCCTTGGCTACCGAGATTTTATGAACAGTAAACACGCAATTTGCAATTTTAATTTTTATGATGGATCAGCATGGGTACAGTTAACGCAGCTAATAAATTCTTTACGAAGATAAAACTATATTAAGCTGTTACCTCATATGAAAATTGTAAATCCATACCTCGATAAAAATTCAGACCGAGGGATAATTATTATAAATGCACAGCAGAAGCGTATGTATTATCATATTAAATTTTAAAATGAGAAGACAAAGAAATCAATGGTTATTTGTAACTACTTGACTATTGATAAATATAGTGAGGTCTGATGTACTACGCAGAAATATTAAAGTTAAATTATACAGGTAAATACTGTATGTAGTTTTTAACTTGATACTTGAAAGAATATTATAAAAATGTTTTAGTCTAAACAACATTAAATTATTATTCGATAAATAATTCTTTTTATCTATATTATTTCTTTGAACTGTAATATTTCTACGAATAGGAATATTAATGTGACGTCACGTAATTTGTTTCTATAGTTTTTGGTTTGTCAATATAAATTTGTTGTTTTCAAATTAATTATGTTACACCGAGAAATAGTATTTAACCCCAGAATTTAATTAATTAATGGTAACATACAGGAAGGTGCCTCAAACACATGTAAAAGTATAATTTCGTAATTTCCTGCTTCCCTTATTATTTTATGTAAAAAACTTCAAGTAACAGTTTTAGGGCATAAAATTCTGCATGTGAATCAATAAGCAAAATTAATTTTACGTGCCTTGTAAGCTCAGAAATTAGATATAAAACTGAAACTGTTATAAATCACCCCAAAAATAGCAGTAGCCATGAAATTAAGACAAAAATAACAAATGTTTATTTGTCAAGTTAGCTACGTTAGTTTATGTGTATTATTAATTGTAATTACTTTTTTGTCAAATTACGCAAAAGTATATAGCAATTCTATTTTTGTTGTTATTTTTTAAATTCAAAATTAATTTATGTAAAATAGCTAACTTGACAGATAAACCGTTAAACATTTGTTCATTTTTGTCTCAATTTCACAGCTACCGCTATTTTTGGAATGATTTACAATTTTACATACGTCATTTTCATACCTAATTTCTGAAGCAGGAAATTACGAAACTACGATATTACATGTTAAAGTTTTATTTATTAAATTCTTATATTTGTCCTTTGTTTGAAAAGATATAATAATAATGTGTTGTTTGTTTTCCATTACCATCCCACCATTTAAATAAACACGCATTTTCGCTTTACCCGGTCATCTAAATTCCATTTTTCGTGTCATGCTTTTAAACTGTTATTTTTGTAAACTGCGAAATGTAAATAGTGTAAATTTTCCTCCCGATCGTCCGATATGAAAACACGAATAAACCAATTTCCCCTGATTTACATACCCTAAATGTAAGTTAGCAATCGCAAATTCAAATTCAAATTCAGGCCTTGACACCAATCAAAATTGATCCATCACCTTTTCACCTTTGAGTCGCCTTAATGCAGATGTAATAATTAATTAGTTTCCTTTTATTCCAAATGGATATTGCCGCAGGAATGCCAACTGTTTTGACAGACAACGGTGCTGTTTGATTAATAAAACATTAAATCCAGGACGTTATATTTCATTATTCATCCTTTTCAATTGAAATCCTTACAATTTTATATAAAGATTTTCTACAAACTTGCCTTAGAATTAACTTTAATTTATAAATCAATTTAAAATTATAGCCAACAGAAATTAACAATTCAAAATACTTTTATAGTTCAGCGTGTTAAAAGGAAAAAAAACTACTCCGAATTTTGTAACATAATTTGATTTTTACCTATAGTTTTGTTCAAAATATAAGTTAATTGTTATTTCTATCATTTTTAGCTTTTTTAAAAATTTGTTTCTAATAATAAAAAAGAACCTACAAAAAGGCTACTGACTACAAATTATTCCTCAATAAAGTTTTGGAGAAATACAAATTTTTGATCATTTTGACTGATTTTGTGTTGTTGTGGTCTACAATAATACATTATAATGTGCGTTAGGTATTTGTAGTATACATTGCTCGGTTTTATTAAAGCATTTGGCTTCGCGTTGTACTTCAACATAGAATTTCGAGCTGTAAAATGAAACCTGTACCGCATTTATAACATAATAGCTATTAACATACTTAGGATAGTTATGAGTATCATAACCGCCACAGATGACAATTGAATTCCGAACCCGGAGAGTGAGGATGTTAAGACATCTAAGGCCTGGTAAGATTCATTACATCCGTGGTTTGTTCAATAGATTGCCGATTTCACGTTATTTTAAATTTAAATTTTAATTGCCATACTGACTTACCAAATTACATGGTACCTATATAATTATAACTTAGTTACTCTGCTTACTTTTGTAAACAATAGATTCATATCCTAAAACATGTAAATAATTTTTACTATCTTTAGAATATATTATAATACATTCGTAGTCTAATCCGAAATTCTTTATTTTGATGTATTAAAGTCTTGACTGTATTTGATAGTATACAAGTTAACTCCGTTACATATCACCAATGAAATGTAAACCGATTAACTAAATATTATTCTAGTCACCGAAGGGAGGTATGGTTGAAGTTCAAATAGTTATTTTGGTACTCCTGACAATTTTGAGATAATCTTCTTCGGCAAATATTTGTGTAACTTTTATAGAATGTGACAATGTGGTTGCAAATTAATTATATCATAATTAATGAAATGAAAAGCAGAAAGAATGAGGCTTGATAAGAACACGTCTAATTAAAGCAAAAGTTCGTTACACTAATTACCAGCCTGTATGAAGTAGTAGCTGAAGCCTGTAGCTAGGCGTGTATGCTAATTGTTAAGGTGAAGTTTTCCCCGCTTGCTTTGTCAGCATCGCAGGGCTTTATTAACGACAAGTGTTTATCTTTAAGGGCGCGAATGTGAAATAGCTACGTAAACTGTTTTTTTTTTACTTGACTCAAGACAACGCAAAACATCGCAAACGTTTCAAATTGTTTAAAGGGCTTAAATAAGTGGCATTTCTAGAGAGAAGATGCTGGAAGATGGTTGGAATTTTGGGACACATTTTTCAAATTACTTTAAAAGATATGACAATGACAATGGTGACAAATTGATTAATATTCTCAAGCTAAATAGTGAAATGACAATAGATTTAGTCATAATCATCATCATTATTTGCGGTACAACCCTAAAAGAGTTTTGACCGCAATTGAAATTGAGAAGTAAACTTCCCATGTTCTAAGACAATTTTGCTTGCATTACAATATAGTAGATTGTCAGCCTTAGCCTTTGCAATGAACTTACACTTTAAAGTGAGTTCCGAACCACACTGACACAGCGGTATTTTTATTTGGTCTAAACTAGATTTAGAATCTTAGACCTCAACTGTGTTCAGTTCGAGTCAAAATGTACTAACCAACTATTTTAAGCTTATTTTTTGTCTTACAGCTTTAACTATATATTTTAATAACATATTATAGGTAGTAAATGTGTTTTATTAAATGACATAAATTAATTATCTGCATGAGTAACTGAATTTAAAGATGCAATTAATGCTCTTCCAGACCCCTTTGGTGGTAATACAAGAAAAAGAAATTATAAACCAAATTTCTTATTCCGTATTATTTAAATATGAGTCCTGATATGTACCCATTACTAGTGTAGATGTAGAAAGAAATTTTTCAGCATTTAAGAACATTCTGAAAGACATGCATAATTTAATTTGATCTCAGAAAATTCATATCAATACAACAGTATAATTGTGAGCTCCAATAATCATTTTACTTAATCTTATGTTTATTAATTTTAAGTATTATTATTAAACACCCTGATAAAGATTGATTTACAGTCGAAAAGTCTGTGTATTAACAGATTTTATTAAATGTCTGAAACTCCAAAAAAGTACTTTCAGTTTATTATTATTAATAGTAAATGATTTTGGAAATACCTACTTTTGTTTTCTTTTTCTGGTACAGATTTAATTTTCGTTAACTGCTTTATTTTGTATTCATATTTGAAGTAAATACATAAACCTATTTAATAATAATAGAAATATGTAAATTATTTTTTCTTTTTTATGCTTTATTAAAATTTTATTTGGTTATTTGTTTACTTTTTTTAAACTTTTTTACTCACTTTTCATTTATTCTTACGGTCTTTAGTAATAATTGATTATTTCTACAATGATAGTTGTTAAAAAGTTAAATTCCATTAGAGCCAGACATATAAAATAAATGTCAAGTATCACACTTATAATAATGACCATTGTGGAAATAAAATTAGAAATGGAAATACCATATTATATTACATATAAATTTTAAAACAGTACAATTAATTATTATGAAGTACTATGAATTTTAATATCAAACTTCAAAATAATCTTAACTTTACATAAATTTGCAACTACACAATACTTCTGCATATTTTAATTGTAATTAAAAACTGGATGTTGTATTACAACGATTATTAAATCTCATACTTTAATGTCTAACAAAGTAAATACAATACCGCGTGATATATTTGACACATCCAGTTATGAATTAACTAATTTTAGCCACATATTGACAACGCACAGACATTCTGTTACACAACGGGAAAATGCCAGACCGGGTTAATTATTAAGTTTCCATTTAGAACATTTAAATAGCTATTAGCAATCAGTAACTCGTTAGTAACGATTACATAGCTTGCTTCGAATGCTGGTACGTTCATTACTGGCTATTGATTGGTGCAAATAGAAGTTTGCTTTTGTTTTATACACCAATTGGTAATCAGTATTCATTAAATATATCATCACAGAGAAAAATAAATCAGTCGATCTACGATAAAAGAGAATGTCATCAACCAGATTTTTTTTTTCAAAATCTAATTCATTTTCAAATCAAAAATAAAATCATGTCCTTTATTTATCACACAAATTATTTTTTTAATTGTCTATGTTAGTAGACATTCATGTGTCTACATGTATACATTTTATAGCTTAAAAAAATGTAAGTAAATGGGATCCATTTTGTATTTTATGATGAAAAGTATAGATTCATTTTATAATTGCTTATTTAGATATGAATTCAATTATCTTGTAACGACTGCAGATGATTATTCTACGCACTAATTTCAATAAAAAATACAAATCCAAATATTGATAAAGTTATGCTATTTGATAAAATTTTAAATATATTCAAAAAGGGTTAAAATAATTAGTTATCTTTTATTTATTAGCTTTATTAATTTTAATACATATTTTACAATGTCATATTACAAACTAAACTTTAATACTACTTTATTTGCAAATCTTTTTTTTTACTAATCTTTTACTAAAGGTCACTTAATATCCACTTTTAATAAATAATAGAAAAATGTTTTATTACAACCACTAATGTATGATAATATTAAAAGTGGTAGCTAAATAATGTTCCTCTTAGTAAAAGATGAACTCTATTTTCAGTCTTTAATATAAAATTACTTAGTAAGTATTAAACTTATCATTATTTTACATTTTTAAATTTAATACAACTGGTATTACCTATGTGTGTAATATTTGTACTATGTTTTGTAGTTTTACAAATACATATTTTATGAAATTTTAAATTCAATGTAGTGAATCTGTTTCTGACAATGTTTGTGATAAGAATAGAAAAATCAATTCGACTTCAATACGACTGGTACAAGATTCATTTTGTTTGGATTTATATTTGTGTCGCAGAATAACCATTATGTAAATATGTACAACAATATAAAAATGAATAAATAATGTTAGTAAAGATATGTTAAAGAGTAAACGACTGCAGTGCTTTGTGCATTATGTAACATGTAACAGTTAGGTTATGTCAAAGCTTTCAGCCTGAAAACATGAGTTACGTTTTGGTTTTATTTTGTACTTCAAACGTACACACAAAACATTAGTGTAATATTATTCTGTTTACAACATTTTATACAATCTCTTTCATATTTTTTTTTAAAGAAAATTACCCAAATTTACTTCCAATTATGTGTAATTTTAAAATTATAGATTATGTTTCAGTTTAAAATCTGTTTTTAGTTATTTGTAAAACTTGGATTATGTTGAATTTCAAGGCAAAAACAAATATTAAAATTGTGATTATGTTTAAAGTATTGAGGCCAAAACAATTTTTTTTTGTAATGTCTGTTTAATATTAATGGATATAATGTAATATATTTATAACGTCTTGTTTAAGTTTCAGTATAAAATTTGTTTTAGTTATTTGTAAGATTTGGATTATGTTCAATTTCAGGGCAAAAACAATTATTAAAATTGTGGTTATGTTTAAAGTTTTGAGGCCAGAACAATTATTTGTAAAGTCTGGTTAATATTAGTCTAGTGTAAAGTAATATATGTATAACATCTTGTAAGTGTGTGAAAGCAGTGTGCATGTGGCATTGTTCACAAACTACTCAATCAATAACAGACAGGCAGCGACGTCCTCTTGGAGCCAGAAGCGCAGCTGAAGCTGAAGCTGAAGCTGAAGCCAGTGAGAGTGCAAGTGCATGGCATACAAGACTAAACATACAGTGAAGAGGAAGTACACTATCAATCAAAGTATAGCGAAATCGCTGCTTTCACCATAAATTGATTGACAACATTGTAAACCAGTTGATAGATTTTACTTGTTCCAAGACATTTTAGAATTCAGTACTGCTGAAATTATAACAGGATACATTTACAACCATAAAACATAAAAGAAAATCCAAACAATTGAAGTACAATTAAAATAATAAAATAAACTAAATTTAAAACAATATTTTTCAATATAAATTTTTTATTGTATTTTGGAACATTAATGTAAAGTACTGAATTAAAAATTCTTGAAACAGAAGTAAAATATGCTGCAATTTTATGCACAAGTATTTGTTTAATAATAAATTTAAAATTGGTATTTGGCAATTGTAAAATATGCACACAAAATTGCAGCCGAATAGTAGATTCGCAGTATGATCTAAATGGCGGCAAATATGAATACAAAATATTGTACGATATATGATGAAAAAGATTAGAAACAGAACACTGTCCTCATATTTTTAAAAATATTTATATGGAAAAAACAATTGAAAATGTTTGGATGAATACAAAATAATATTAATGATGAGATTTGTATTGTTTTTACTTACTAAACATGTATGTAAATATGTAATAACATGTGGCATATATTGTTAAAAAAGTATGTATTAATGTATGTACACGTTGTATTGTATTAAGTGGTGTTTGATTATGTATGTTTTAAAGTATTAAAAGGTATTATTTTTGTTTGTGAAGTACTGTATGTGTAGAGTTGTAATGTGCACATTTATATTTAAAATTTATAAAGATGAAACATGTATGAAAATATGTAATAATATGTGGTATATATTGTTTAAAAAGTATGTATTAAGTGGTGTATGATTATGTATGTTTTAAAGTATTAGAAGGTATTATATTAATATTTGTTTATGAAGTAGTGTACCTATATGTGTAGTGTGTGCATTTTCAATTGTTTTCCATTGTTTCCACCGCCATCTAGCCCCGCGTATCTACCTCTCACTGGCCTCCTCCCTGCTCTGGGACAGCAAGTCTGCATACAGTGGCGAGTTCTCCTGGTCGGAGTCCTGGTGCTGCGGCTCGGGGGAGGGCTGCGAGCCGGACCTGCGGAGCCGCCAGATGGCGTGGCGGGCAGCCACGAGGCGCGCTAGACCGTACCGCGCCACTGTGTCGCTGACGTCACACTGCCGCCGCTGCCTGCCGACGACTGACGCCGCGGCGAGCGAGCGCCGAGCGCCAGGGAGGGGAGCGTGGGTGGTGGAAGTATAAGTTGTAGTGAAATTAGGGGTGATAATAATGTGTGTGGACCAAACAATCAACTCTATTTGTAAGGTAGGTAAAGAGGAAGCTGGTATTCTTGGAGTGGGGGGAAGTTAGTGGGAGCTTTGTTGATAACGCACAAATATAACAAAAATAAAAAAACTGATGTGGCCAGCACATAACCTCTCGCTTGTCCCCTTCACACTTTTTTTTTAATAGGTATTTATATTTTCCGTGCGCTGACTGCTAACACGGTAAAATGAATTATTAAAATTCTTAGTACTTACAGTATTAGTACAATTCCTCTTAAAGTAGTGGATAATTATTAATATTTTCACTGTCAACCCTGTCAATTACAATAAAATAAAACATTTAGAAACTTCAGAAGGTGCTTATCCATTGAAAACTCACTATCCCATTTGTAGTATGATTCCAATAACTCTCTTACTGAGTGACGAGAGGTGAAAATAATGCTCATATACAAGAATTAACTTGATATGCTACAAAATACAAAAAATAGAGACGAAATGATCAGAAATATAACGCTAATTGTACGGTAAAACTTTGGTGACACAGCGGTAGCTGAGCCGTTTCATATATCAAACATCTCGAGTTCAAATCTCGACTAAGGTATGTCTGTGTTCGTCTTTATTGTCTCCCCTTCATTAGCAGTACAGAACAACGAAAATGGTAGGGTATAAGAAGCACTAGGAAAAGTAACACAAAAATCATATTGTAATAAACTGTAATAGGTAAAATATAGTATATAATTATTACATTTATGTTTTAACCCTGCTGTTCTGTTCGGGTCTATATGACCCGAAATTAATTTAAATTGTTTGTATAATCCATATACTGAAAAATGTTGGTATAATATTTTATGACTTTACTTTTCAAGAACTATTTATTCGTTTTTCGGGTATTTTAAATTTTGAATATTAATAGTTTTCTGAATTTTATATAATACTCTTAATATTACGTTCGGGTCTATATGACCCGAGTTAAAAATATGAAACTATTTTCTGTTTTTATTTATTAAAACATGAATTATTACTTGTAGCAATACAACGTGACCCAGGAAATGTATTTACCTCAACTTTTACTTCAATTTGTACACATGCAGGTTAAAAAGAATATCTATTTACTAGTAGATTCAAACGCGAAAATTCGTATATGAGTAGTTAGATTATTGTTGCCGGATTTTAAGTAAGTTTTGTTTCGATAACTGTGTGAAGAGGTTGTGTTTGTACATATAGAGCTAAAAATGACAAATCGATTACCGTTATCTGATGTGGAGTTAGTTACATTAGCAGAAGCGTCATCTGGCAATGAAGATGAACTAGAAATATCAGAGTACGAAAATCATACAAGTGACGAAAGTGTTAGTGCGGATTCTGATGATGATTTGAATAATATTGTGCAATCTACACCTGTTGTTCCTCGATTTATTCTATCAAAGGACGGCCAAATCGAATGGAAACTGGATCCACCACAGCAATATGGCAGATTATCTTCAGCGAACATTATAAAAAGTACACCAGGAATAACAAGGTACGCGACTACAAGAATTTCGATTGAAAAATCTGCATTTGAAACTATATTTTATTCTACAATTCAAAATAAAGTTATAAAAATGACAAATATTGAAGGAAACAGAGTATATGGTGACAAATGGACTGATTTTGATAGCGACACGTTTCTAGCTTATATTGGATTATTATTATTAGCCGGTGTATACAAATCCAATGGAGAATCAACAAAATCTTTGTGGGATAAAGAAACAGGACGTGCTATATTTAGAGCTACGATGTCCCTTGAAAAATTTAGTGCAATATCTCGAGTAATTCGTTTTGACAATAAATCAACTCGCCAAGAAAGAAGACTTACAGATAAACTTGCTGCTATTAGAGATATCTGGGAGTTGTGGGTAGAGATTCTCCCGAAATTATATAACCCTGGTGATAACGTTACCGTGGACGAACAACTCGTTGGATTTCGAGGACGCTGTCCTTTCAAACAATATATTCCAAGTAAACCCGCTAAATATGGAATAAAAATATGGGCTCTTTGCAATAGTAAATCCTCATATCTTCTGAAGGCGCAAGTATACACTGGAAAGGAACCAGGAGCGAGACCGAAAAAAAATCAAGGCATGCGTGTCGTCAGCGATCTAACCTGTGAACTTAGAGGTCATAATGTAACATGTGATAATTTTTTCACGTCCTACAATTTAGGTCAACTTTTGCTAAAACGAAAATTAACAATGCTTGGCACTATAAGACGAAATAAGCCCGAACTTCCACCATTGATGAATAAAGAAGAACATAGTTCATCATTTTATTTTACAAAGGATACAACAATTGTAAATTATGTTCCAAAAAAATATAAGAACGTTGTTCTTATGAGTACGCTACATAATGACAAAGAAATCAGTGTCAGAGATGATAAGAAACCTGCAATGATAATGGATTACAATGAAACAAAAGGTGCTGTTGACACACTTGATCAGCTTGTAGCTACGTATAGCTGTAAGAGAAAAACCAACCGATGGCCTATGATAATTTTTTATAACATTCTCGATATTTCCGCGTATAATGCATTTATTCTTTATACTTCTATAAATCCGGAATGGAATAGAAATAAACTATATAAAAGAAGAATATTTTTGGAACAACTTGGAAAGTTACTTATAAAACCTTACATAGCTTCCAGAACACATATGCCGAGAAATGAAGAATCAAGAATTATTATCAGAAACGTACAACAGCAAAATCAAGGTGAAACATCAGGCACTTCTACGGCAGTGGTCAAAAGTATCAAACGAGCACGATGCAAATTTTGTTCATCTAAAAATGACAACAAGACAAATATGGTGTGTCACTGTTGTAATAAACACATTTGTAAATCCCATGTAACATATTACTGTCCTAATTGCAGAAAAAAACTAAATTCGTAAGTATTGTATTATTTTCTATATAATTATTATTTTTAATTTTGTTTAAATAAATATATAAATCATCATTTTGTTTAATATATTCAATAAAATAATCAAATATAATAAATATTTTATCAATTATATCCTACTACATGTTTCACATACTCCCGAATATAGAATAAGAACTCGGGTCATATAGACCCGAACGTTACAAGTGTATAGTGAATACGAACAGAACAGCAGGGTTAAATAGGTGACTTCAACCAATTAAATGAAACCTGTACGGTAAACACAAGCCTATAATTTCTTAAGTATTAACTAAATTACTTGCTTCTTAAAATTTTTTAAGAAATGTACGGGAAATAAAACAAAAACTAATGCATTTCCTAATTCAAATGAATAAGTGAAGAATCTGAGACAAATACTAGTATTTCCGAAATTTTCACTGAAGCAAATTATGGAAAAAGGAATAAAGAAAATATTGGGATATATTATTTGATAATTGACAAATAACATATTTAATTATTAAGAAGTTGGAAGTAGATCATTTTTTCAGCAGATAATTGGGGCAATTAGAAAAAATTGTAGAACATAAAATTAAGCCAATAAAAAATCAGGAAAAACTGAAACACATTTTTAGGTAAATAAAAATAACAGAAAAATGTCAACAGAAAAAATAAATTTAAAACGTCCAAATGCAACTGCGAATTCTTTATATGTAAATAAGAAATAATTGCGATAATACACAATATGATGTCCTGAAATTAGATTCGGTCTGTTCTAATGCTTCTTCTCCGTAATTATCATAAAAAACAACTAACTCCAGCAGTTAATCCCGCCTGTCAATACTGCCAATCCATTTCCTGCCCGGCTCCCGCCTGACATTTGTCCGTGTCCTTTTGAAGCGGCAGGAATGCGTACATGTCAGCGGGGGTCACGTTTTCCACGCACCGTTGACATTTCTCTCGTTGTTCAGCCCGTGTACAACTTCAAATTAACATACTCGTGAAAAACTCCGACGCCTGCCACGTGGGGTGGGAAATATTTATCTCCAACTCAACACACACGTGCAGGGAGATAACATCTTCACCGAGCTGTTGCACGACCAGGGTTTCTATGTAAAAAAGCTCCAGGGATTGTTTAATTGTAAACATATGTGTAATTTGTAAGAATACTAGGTCGCCTAAATGCAACAAACATGACTGTGTGTTTGTAATATTTCATAAGTAATTAGTAAATAACGAGATATTCTAATTGTAAGAGAAATACACTAGATGCATTCTTTAATTTTTAATACTTTTTTTATTTTATTTACCATTTTCTGAATAAAACTTTGTTTAAAAACAAATGTAAGCTAGAAAGCTAGATTGAAGAGATTTTTAAACTGATTTTTGCAGGATTTACAATCTTTTATGGAGGGTTGGGAAGATTAATAGCCAAGGTTCGTAAATTATTTAACTTTAACTATTCTAATCATTAGAATATTTTAATCCAGTGACGGCTCGTCAGTACAAAATGAAGAAAGGAGAATTTCGTATTGTATTTTTAAATTTCAATTAACAAGAATTTTTAAATTCGGCTACATTGCCGCAAGTTCTAGTTCTCAAATTCCCAGTTTTTCTATCCTATACATAATAGCGAATAACAGCGCCCAATAATGCCCAACGCAGTGCCGACTACAGAAGTGCAGAGGCAAAAATTCTCTTGCCTCAAACTTCATCAATATGTGCATGTGTACAATGCTCACAGCATTTCTCTCGCTGCACTACCTGCTTCAAAAAAGGGGAGTCTTGAGGCCTAAAGTGCATGCTAATTGGTCTAGTTTCACGTGGACGAAGCGAACATGTGACCGAAACGAAGCTTTTGAAATTTTGGCCTTTGCATTTGCAGTTGTACAAATGTAGAATAAGTGGATGGATGTAGTCACCGGATATCCAAGCATTTTATTTTGTTCTTGTCTGCCTCACCAAAATTTTAGTTCACGACCCGGCACTGCTTTACTCTAGAATTAAAAGTACGATCCATAGCACAAAGCCCATAAAACTTGAAGGGATAATCGGCTTATTCTGTAATGAGTTTCAAATAGTACTTCATGCACTATAACTATGTAATATCTATATCTAAACGGTAATATTATCACGCTGACTTATTAAAATAACATGACAGACTATAATTGTAAACCCATAGAAACTTTACCACGAAAATGTTAAACTAAAGAGAGTTTTATAAGATAATAATTATTAATAACGTCTTCATTTTCTGAAACCATCATACCCAGGTCTTAGATGTCTCAAAACTCAAGCTCGTAGATCGAGAATTTCAAATCAACATTTGTTGCAGTTATAATACTTATAACAATCCTAGGTATGTTTGTAGCTATTACCTTTAGATAATTATATCTCGTTCAATACAATATATTTTTGAGCTCAAAATGGTTTATTACTGAATCTATCCAATATGTTTTATTGTAAAAATTGGAAATGTATATATATGCACTTTAATTTTATAAATTTTCTAGGAAATTTTTAACCTGATTATACGCACCTTGAAATACATTATTCATAAATAATTAAATATTGATTGGAGACCTTGAACTACAAGAAGTATAGCTTTGTATACTTATCCATGATATCATTATAGTACCATTAAATCAAGGGCAGATAGACAATATCCAATATATTTATAATTACGTAACGAATGTAAATAAGACCTATGTTTTTCTAACCTACTTATTTCTGTTACCAACAAAATAGATAAATCATACAACAGACAAGCTATATGCAAACGTACAGTGCTCATAAATTTATAATGAATTAATAACTAAATTATTATTATCATTGTTATGAAGTCTACAGAATTATTTGCAATTTTACTTTTGAATTCAGCAATAAAATCTTTAGCACATTGGCAAATTTCCAAGTACAAGTTCAACGTCCAAGTTTGAGTTTTTTTGCATCACTGTTCAACAAGTTTACTTCAGTATCAAGCAATAAATAATTAACCATAATAATTACAGACTTCAGTTGTTCATTCATTCAACTAATTTAATCTGAAATACATTCTTAATAGTACATACATCATAATTACTTTTTTCAACCCCTTTATGGAGGTAAGACCAAATGATGATTTTCAAAATATGGAGAGTTTATTTTATCATTAAAAATAGAGCATATTAATTATTACTAGAGTTACGATGGAAATTGATTGTCAGCAATGTATTAAAGCGTTTGTTAAAGTGGAGATAACTTCACTAGTTTGATGGAATTTGCAATATTTGTTGACGATTATCAGCATTTCTAAATAATACAGAGAAAGAGATGTGGTGATATTTGGCAACCTAGAAGTAAAATACTTTATTACACGCATGTGTAAAGCATTCATTCAAGTATGGTTATAATCATTTTTTTTTTAATATTTTTTTATTATTATTATAGGTGTTCGTATTACAAGGAACAGAAACCTGAAACTTTTTTTCTGATTTTTAACGTTGATCTCAATCTTCCACTGGACATTGTAGAAATCAAATCATTTCGAATTAAAAAAAATAAATACATATATTTAATCATGCCCAAACTTATTTTTTTAAGTCTGTCAAGTATTCCCAATGTTTATGCATAAAATAAACGCTTCAAGACCTTACTGTCACTCTGTAACTATTCAATAAAACTACTATATGTTTACTGATAAAATAAACTCCCGGAGACCTATTCTGTGGCACATATCACTAGTGATAAGTGATAAGTTTTAGGTGAAAGACGTTCTGCCATCTGTGAGAATTGATGTGAAACCTCGGTATGACGTCATGTTAAGTGGTAGACTTATCACCACCAAAGCAGGTAGTGTTAGATACTTATCACTGTGATACAGAGTGGGCGTGTGATACAGTGTATTTTTCTTGGTTTCATTTTGTGGAGTTTTTGAAATTTTAGTTTAGTTTACTTGTGTTTAGGTGAACGTACTATTATTTGCTTATAGGTAAGTGAAAAATATATCAAATTTTCAAAAGTATAATACTTTTTATTTTTATATTCAAGGAAGTATGGCATTTTTGCACGGACAGATAGCAGTGATTGGAAGAGTTGGATAATGAAGAAAGAAGAGAAGAAGACCGGTTGTTTAGAAGGCATATGAGGGATATGCAAGATCCGTTCAGTATCTCAGAGAGAGAATTTAAATCTAATTTTCGACTGAATAAGGAAGCGTGCCTGTATTTGATAAATACTTTGGTTTCGCACATGGATGCTGGCCAAGGCGCGCCTACTACAATACCGAACAACATGCGAGTGAGTAATCATATCAATAATAATATTTTAAAATAGTATTGTTATATTGTCATACTTTGTTTGTTTCAGATTCTAATTGGATTGAACTTCCTTGCGGTTGGGAGCTACCAACGAAGCGTTGGCAAAAATTTGTTGGCATGTGTCAGTCAGCCGATGGTGAACCGCAGCGTGAAAGAATTTACCAATGTGTTAGTAAATGTATGCGGCAGTGGATACAATTTCCGAGAAATAATATCCAAAGACAGGATTTGAAGCATGGATATTTATTTGTATGCGTATATTTTACGTTCCATTTAATATTATATCTTATTTTTTCAGTTTTAATGTGATCCAGGATTGTATTAGCGTGTACCATTTTGCACAATATCGCCCAACACTACAATGTCGAGGAGCCAGAACCAGGATACGATGAAATTGATTTAGAAGTTCCACCAGTTGCTGACAACGCCCAGGATGATGTTTTGTATTGACATATATAATATATGTATTTTTGTGTTTTGTATTTGTGTAATTGTTGTATTTTGTATTTTTGTATGTTATGTATAGTATTTTTATAATTTTTGTATTCTATATTTTGTATAATGTATTTTTGTATTCTGTATTTTGTGTAATGTATTTTTGTAATTTTTGTATTTTTATAATGTATTTTTGTAATTTTTGTATTATGTATTTTTGTATTTTGTATAATGTATTTTTATAATTTTTGCATTATATATTTTCGTAATTTTTGTATTCAGTAATAAATAATTAGTAAAATTTGTGGAAATACAGAGATCCCAGAATGGCCGCTTGTTATTATGTGATTCATATTTTGAATATTTGAATGTATTGCCAACGTAAACATGTACTGGAAAAAACCTAACCATTCAAAAGAAACTAAAGTATCACTAGCAAACTATCACGAGCTGACGTCATCAACTTATCACTAGTGACAAGTGATACGTGCCACAGAATAGGTCTCCCGGTACCTATAGAGACTTCTGTAATAAATAAAAGTAAACATAGATAAATAAAAATAGCTTTGTGTATTTATTTTGTGAGCAATATTGCTATAAATAACGTCAAACTACCCGAAATTGTGTCCACATTTATTATCCTCTCCATCTTTATCCCGAAAACCTGCTTAGTTGAGAAAAACTTTCCACCATTGATCCCGCTCTATTGTTATTTATTTCCGCAAACAAGCGCGTGTTTTGGACGCTGGCTGAAACATCAGACAAGCGGGCGACAATCAGGAGTCATTGTGCAGAGACGTCGAGGCGTCGTGGTCAAAATATCGACGCCAGGATGGAGACAGTTCAGCGACCCAGGCCATTTCTTGTTTGTTATTGATTGTATCAAGATTGTATATTTCCATTATCTGCAGGAATACATGGGTAATTTGTATTGATTGGAATGTGAATTATTTAGACGTGCATAGTGCAATGACTTGAAAGGAGGAATTTGTGTCTGATGGCATCAATAACGTTATGATATTCAAGGAATTAGAACACCTCATTAAAGGACAGTGGGGGATAGCGTGTTACAGTCGAACTGAAAGGAGTGTGAGATCTGAAGTTCGATTATTAGAGACACAACTACAAATAATATATCCTTATATCTATGATACTACTAACAGTTGTGTTTATAGTATCATATCCTGTGTCCGAGTGTTTCAGAATTCACTACGGACTGCAGCAGGTCCTTTATAGAGGCTTCGCAGGAAATATGTTTATTAATAGCTGTCACTATTAATGTAGTACATTTGTGTGGGCCAGACAAGAATAATCCAAACAACGTTAATTAGTAACGTGTCCGTCATTGTGATCTTTTATTGTTGGGAGGTAGAGAGTTAATTATTTTATTACTTGTCAAAATAAAATGTAAGAGTAATACATTTACAGGGTATGCACCGAAACGCAGAACTTATGACTTTAACACGAGATTTCAAAATTGTGCAGATACTCTCTCTCCTGATAGATTTAGTTCAAGACTACAAGATTACAAAGTTTTTCGAAATTAATTTTTACATCAGATAAAATCATACTTGATGAAACAACTCATCTGCAGTACAAGATTTATTAAATATAACATTTAACATTTCCTTTAAAAATTAGACTGCCATGGAAATAACAGATCTTGCCGTTTTTTATTTGAGAATTTCTATTATTTATAATAAAAAGCCGTCATTGTTTTTTCTGTGAAAATTGGTATAATCTTTGGCAAAAAGAATTTAATGGTGGCTGTATCAATTACGTTTTTGAATAGACGAATGAGTAACTTTTAAAAATAGGCAATCATCTATAAAACAATCCAATATTTATGGGCTTATTTTGTAAAAAAAAATCATGTAGCGATTCGTTATCATAACGAAATTCATTATTATGGAATTCATTATTTACATTTAACGAAAATCATTATTTATCTCTTCTGTAACACCTTTTGCTGAAACCTACCGATATATTTCATTTGTAAGGAATTCATCATTTTTATTTAAAAAATTGAAGCTGGTAGTGCTATTTGCTAAATTCATAGTATTTGAAAACTAGCGGAGAACAATTTAGTCTGGTTTCTACTTTTCAAGTTTCAGTTTTTATCATAATCAGAATTACAGTAAGTAAAATAAATTTTCAGAGAGGTCTACCCTGAAGAAAACCGTGGTAATATAAGACAATTTTTCATTATCGTTATAAAATAAAAATTTTTCGTTATGAAAAAATAAATTATTATTACAGAATATCACTTTAAGGATTTTCGTTATAATAACGATATCATGACTGATTATTCCGTAACGAAAGCTTACAGAATAAGCTAATTCATTTTAATGTTATTTATTTACATTTTAATGCGTGGGTTCCAAATTTTTAATACGTCAATGTTCTGTAATAGTTGTCGAGGTATGCGTTCTTAGTTTTACTGAAACATATCCATTTTTGAATACTGCTTTATAAATATAAAGTGACAATTGTAGATATTACTATTCTTTATAAGCAATTTTACATTAGTGTCTATTTTTCATATTTTTTTTAACAGCCATGAAAATTACAGAAAAAGAAAACTGAAAATGCAATATTTGTTAATTTCTGTTTTTACCACGTTTATAAAATTTTAGATTGGAAAAAAAAATAAAGAACAATAATTTTAAAGTGTAAGATGGTAAAAATTACAAAGAAAATATGGATTTTTAAGTTAAGTAATTTGAAACTTATTTTGCATTTTTATTGCCAATTTATACAGCTTTTCAGCAATAGCTGCAACATGTTACCATTCAATTCAAGTTATTAATACTGCGTAAACAAACTTTGCTAATATTATCCACAGTAATCCTTGTGGAAAACTATCAAAAACTTCCTGTAATATTTTCAAAACCGGAAGTGGGATGAAAACAACAAACCGCAAACAACCTAATAACAATAAATCATCTTAATCTTGATCCATTAGAAAAATGAAAAATACTAGAGATGAAAACAAAAACAGCACACAATTCGAAAACAAAATTGGGGTTAAAACTGAAGTGTTTCTAAATCCCCGCTAGTGTCGCTATCTATCCGCAGCGAAGTGCACTTGACGGTGGCGTAGCTCGCGGCGGGTTGCCGAACTAATCGGTACGGTGGCCACCCGCAAACACCCACGCTCACGCGGTTACGTAACGTGAAGAATGAAAGGTGATATGTGGAGAATCAGGCGAGGAATGTTGCTGTGATAATTAATATTGGTGACAAACGGGATTCGGGGGTTAGTAGGTAATGAGTCGATTGGCAGGAAATAGAGCAGAAGAATCACAGGGAGGTGCCAGTGATTTAACGCGTTTGTATTTATGCCTCGGGTGAAATTGTATTATAAATATTTAATTCACACTTTAAAACACTATATAAATATTTACTAAGGGTGAAATTCTCTAGTCACTAGTAAATTTTCAATAAAATATAGAAAATACGACATGCACAATGTACAGTCCTAAACGATATAAGTTAAATTACCCCATTACTCTGAAAATAATCTCACCTAAAATTTTTGTTTTACTCAACATTTCTATATGGAAAAGGGTCTCTCTCATGTATAGCTAAGATTGTCATAAAACGACAAGTTTTACTTGTATTTGTAGGCTGGGATTTGGATGCAAATATTATATGAAGTGAGCCTCTGCTACCAGTACATTTTCTTTAATCTATTTTTTTTTTATTTGATGAATTTAACAAAAATATTATTTTATCCCATACCTATTATTTTATAGAACAAATAGGTTTCTATTGAAGATTTGTAATATCATCATTATATGCGTCAAAAATCTAGGATAGTTTTGGCCTGAGATGCATTTTAAATTTTTCTATTTAAAAAAATAATTCCAAAATTACTATCCTTTTGAGGTTGATAATTTTTGAAGATAATTCATTTTCATTTCGGCTTTAAAGCTAATACAATTTTAAAAAGAAATTTTTTATTCATCATCTGTTATTTGTTATTTTCATCCTTTTAAAACAAAACAAATAGGGTAAGTGGGGTAGACATGGACCGGTAAGAAAGATGAACTTTAGGTCTAAATACATTAGAATGACATCTTTCATAGGGATTGTTAATTTTACTTGTTTAGAGAGTGTACGAAATTAGTGCAGACAACACTAAATATTCCAATATTTACTTAAAAAACGTGATTTTTTTATAACTATGCACAATTAGTTAATTAATTCTTCGGTATATTCAAAGTAATTATTCATGTAGATACCTTATAAATATGTGCATAAGACTTAATGTACCCAAAAACATGATTTTATTTGCACACGGTTATAAGTAATTTAGTAGTGCAGTTATAACCTCTGCTCTGAAGACAGATGCACCACCTATGTTGAGGACAGATGGACCAGCGGATTTTTATTGTTAAAAAAATCAATTCAGCCGGTAAACAGGCAAAAATTATACGTACATAGAATAGTACACGATCTAGTTGTTCTGAAGAACTGTTCTTAAATGGTTAATCAGAGGGTGATGATAATGAAGAAGTTGAAGATTGTTTTCATAATATGAGGGAAGTAAGGAAAATTAGTTAAAAAAAGGTAAAGAAGGATAATTGGATAAAATGTAATTTGTGGTCGTTGATTAAACAAAGAGTGTACCACATATGAGAAATAACAACAATCGGTTAACCAGTTCATCACCTCATGTCCTTGGTTCGTCTCTCTTACATAGTGGTGGAGAGTTGGATTTTTTTGGACCCGAATATTTTTTTTTTTTGTGATTTTCAGAACATATTTTAAATGTCGAAGGAATATGTTTGACATATTTATTAAACAACCTTGCATCGTCTACTATTGGATGTAAATTGCAAAATCATTTCATAAGGATTACCATCATGCTGATCGTAGAAACCAAACCAATCTATAATTATAATCCGTGGAATCTTTTGAACAAGACAGCAACAGAGTATGTGCAATGATTTGAAATTAATTGCCAGTATCTTTAATTAAACGTGAAATTGCAAAATTCGTCGGTTGTGGGGGTGTGTCTGCCTCCCTGCTGAAAGGTCAGGCTTGCGGGGGGCGGGAGGCGGGTGTTACCAAGGGCTCAGGCTTCGCTTAGATGCAGCTGCCTTGACCTGGTTGCGACTGTTCTTGTTTCTGTTGAGGAGCGCAGAGAAAAAGACAATTTATTTTGCCGGGTCAAAAAATTGATGGAAATCTAAGTGCATGATTGATAGACCAACTAAATGAGGAATTTCACAAACTTCTATCGCTTATTTAAATTCGCTTATACTCGTTTTACAATAAGAAAGATTTTTCTTGACTAAATAGATTTAAACCTAAGCTACTAACATCTCATTGAATCTGAAAAATAATAAATTTAATTAAAAGCAATATTGTAACGTACAGTTTTGTTTATTATTGTTTTAAATTTAATTTAGTTTCGTTTTTATTGTATTCATTTTGACAAATATATATAGAACAGCATGACATCAATTCTCTGAATATACATATTTTGATTGAAAAATGTAGGCATATGTCATATGATAAAAATAAAATTTATTTTTATACAAAATTCAACAAATAATGGACAGGTGTTTATTATACATTTTAAATCGTTACAAAACAGTTTGTATGTATTGTACATATTTATAGCTTTATAAAGTAATGTTATAATTTAGTACATAATTCATTTGTTTTACAGTAGTTGGCATTTTGTAAACGATATAAACATTTATTAAATAATAAATCAATTGCAGCGAGCGAGAAGAATTAAAATTTTATAATTTAAATTATAGCACTTTAAAATAAAAATATATACTATTATTCACCAAGGTTGTGACTTGTGACACTATTTCAATCCTAATCCTACTTAAAACAATGATGTTGCCAATAACAAATATTTTGACATGAACATTTATTTGTTATTATTCTCAAAAATAAAGTAAGGCTGTTATTGTTTTTATATTTGATATTTCAGTTTGTCAACTTCACTTTTGATTTTTAATTTGGTTTGATTTACGTATTTAATTTAGAGGGCCTATTTAAGTGAATCCATACTTTACAATGATTTAAGAATTATTTAAATGTGACAATGGAGACCAAGTAAGCGGTAGTGAAAAATAATTCTCATGTCAAATAAAAGTTAATATGGTCTTATAATTAAAAAAAAAATATTTTTGCTACCTCTTTTAGAAGAGAAATTTCATAATAATTAAAATTTCAAAAGTAGTAACAACTTGATTGACGCTGATATATTTTTATTTTAAAACAATAAATATACGATAATAAATTGTTTATTTGCAATTTGTTTTTGTTATAAACAGAAATAATGGTAATGAATGCATAGGAAGCTGAGTAAATACCGTTCGGATATTAATAGCAGCAAAACATCGCTTCCAACTCTAATAATCCTCCTAGAAAACAGATGGCCGTAAGAAACAATAATGAATATAAATTCAAGTAATGAGTAAAGTTTTAAAAACTCCAAACAGCATTTAACAGTAATTGTATTATTCAAAGCACGAGTTAAATTTAAGCCGATGCAGCGAGAGCGAGACAGTTGGAGCCGGATGCCGGAGTTTCATAAGTCGCGGTAGTCAAATAACCCGACAAGTGGCGCTCGGCGGCCGAGAGCAGCACTACGGAATAGCGCGGAGGAGGAGTATCGAGTTGGCGCGGGGGCGGTTCAACTCTTTACACGGCGCACTTGGATCGCGGGTGTAAATGGTTTTACAGGAAATGCTCAAACACTACAGCTCTAATTACTTTTTGCAATAGTTAGCACATTTAAATTATCAAAACTATTTCAGATTTAATCACCGTTTAATACAAAACTAAAATCAAATTTTGTTTCATAAACAGTATTGTTATAGATCACTAATTTTTAAAATCTTACAAAACATTTAAACACCAAGAAAGTTTCTTGCTTGTTTAACTCGTTAAATTATTGTGCTAAATTAGTTAACAAATTGTTAAATTTGACAAGTGTCAAATTATTATATATTTTCGTTTCCATTTCTCTAAAGATTACCTACATCTTATTTTTACTGAGAAATATTAGTGAAAACTTGTTAGTAACCAAACGTAGAAATCAACCTACAATCCAATGATTGAATTATTAATGGCGTTATAATTAGGTATGTCCTCTGTTTTTTGGCATTTTTTCGAAGATCTGTCTAAAAGAAAACAAACTTGAGTTTTAAAACATTTGTTAGGATTAACAAAAAAATTCCACAAACAGAGTGTTCTGATTCTATTTAGTTATTTACTTTTGCTTGCAAACATGAGTTTGAAATAAAATTATTTGGTACGGCTGACTTAAGAATAAAAGTGATAGCGGTTTTGTGATTTTATCACTGTTGTGATTTCTAGTATGTTTATGAAATCGAGCATTACATGTTTACAGTAAGCTAGTAGGTATTTATAATCCAAAAATATCCATTTTTGGGACCAATAATTTTGTATCTAGATCTAACGATCTAAGCATATTGACAGACGTCGATGCGCTGATTTCAAATTTACAAACAGAATTTATTTATCTCTTTTGGTTTTTCAGATTTTTGTTTTAAAGTTGTAGCTCAAAAAATGTGATTTTTTATATATCTCTAAAATGGGTAGAGATAAAATTTTAACGATTATACCAATCGATTCTACGAGTAAAGTTACATAAAAAAATGTTTTCTCCGCATAGGTAGGTATATGCTCGCTCTTTAAAAAAAGATTCGAGTAAAACAAAAAAAAACGGAATTTCAGTTTTTCGTTCGGGAACTATTGTAAACAGTGCATTTTTGATTAAAGATAGGCGAAGCTAGGATTTGAACCCTAGATCCATAATCAACAGAGCGACCGCTGATTGTAAAACAATACCTATATAATATTAATATTATTATTTTACCCGAATCGGTTTGACATTTTCGTATAAACCACACTAAAAGCAAACCTTAATTTAAATGTATTGTATATCAATGTCAGTTACGAACGATGTCAGCTAAATGTAAATTTGAAATACTATGTTCGAAATACATATTGAATTTCTTATTTATGTCACTTTTCAGTGTTCCCTTGTTTTAATTACAAATTTCAAAATTGAATTTTAATCGCATAACGTGATATTTTCCAAAATTATAATTAACTTATTTAACCTCTTTATAAATGAGGGCAAAAAGTGAGGTAAACCCTGTATAAAATAAGACAGCTTGTATTCAAACATTGTTAACTATTTACCCGTGTAATTAATAAATCATTTTACCTCGATTATTATGCAAATAATCCGGGTGAGAAATACTTTTTGCAAGTTGGTAATCTGCACTTTATTATCCATACAGTAGAATGGCGGATGACGACGTAATCCACACCTTCACTTTCTCCTCCATATTACAGTTTTTCATTCGTTTTTCATTGGAGATTACTTACGTCTACTAGAGGAATATTTTTGCTCTTATTCGCAATATGATAGCGCTGCTATACAGTAACTGAATAAGATATTAAATGTAAAATTTAACGTCATGCTTTCTTACGTACGTTATGTTAAAAAGACAAGTCTTGCAGACTAATCAAAAATTTCTTCTAGTTTTACAGAATTCTACAGCATTCGCTACATAAAAATGAATGAATACTCTTTTAAACAAGTTTTAATAAATATAGAAATAGGTACTTCCAAAAGTATTCCGAAAGGAATTTATGAATAATAAAATAAGACCTTAAACATGTATTAATCTCCTAGCTTTGTAGTTTGTTATTCGCTTAAAAACTTTCGTATACATAACTATTTACTTATTTATATAGGGTCCAATGCCGATAAATTTCTCGCCGAGTCCTTAAACGCGACGATTTTTAATTATCATTTTATTTATTTATACCAGTATCCGACCAAAGTTTCGTTTTCGTTTTTAGTAGAATTAAGACAAAGATTGTTTAGTTAGTAACAAATACGCTTTTAGAAAGCGTGTTTTTACATTGTAATCTTTGGTGGCCAGAAGTCACTTTTAACAAAAGTGCTCTATAAGTATCTCAAAAAATAAATTATTTTCTAATAAGTGAATTCTTTTATTTAATTTAATATTTGAATTAAACCTTAAATAGTGAGAAAAATACTACATTTATTTCCGTATATTAATAAGAACTTAACTAAATTTTTACTTAACTACATAAGTTTCGGTTTCGGTTACGTTTTCGGTCAAGATTAGATTAGCTGAATATTAGGTTAAGCTTTCGGTTTCAGCTGAAAATCATGTTTCGGTCGGACACTAATTTATACCTTATTTAAATTATTCATTCCTTAATTCCGTATGATGATATAAACCATAAATTGCAACAAAAAAATACCAACCCTGTATTTATATATCTACTCTTACAGAAACTGAAAAAAATACGATTATAGTAGCAGTATTTATGTAGGTTGAAAGTAGTTATATCTTCTTAAATAAAAAATCTAATAATATTTATATTACACAAAAAGAAAATTAAATTAATAAGATTATTTTTTCTGCGGTGATGACTAGCCAGTATTATAAAAAATGTAATTTTTATATTTATTTTTATCGTAACATTATTTGAATAGTATTGAATACTACCCTTTTCCGATTTAAGTACTGTGTCTTTATACTTATGTCACTCTAATGTTAAAACCTAAAGGACAGATGAAATTGATAAGAGAATTATATTTCTAGATATTTATATGAATATTGAACAGGGTACGTGAATAACTGGATGAGGTAAGTAGGAATTCTATATAGTTAGTAATAGTTGGCATACTTGAAATCAAGTCTGGCATGTCGTATTCCGTTTAGTTCAAGTCGGAGCACTTTAACTTGTAAATATAGTAAAGTAAATTAAATGTACATTTGATAAGAATGTCACCCAACAAAAATTATGTTTGACATTGTCTCAATTTAACGCCTCTGTAAAAAATCAAGTTCCAACAAAAACTGGTTGTTAAAGTCTTAACTCCGTGTACAAACACAATATAACCGTTACAGTAAGTAAACTCGGAGATTCATCAAATTAAAATCCATGTAAAAACAAAGCAGCTGAAAGAAGGAAGTTAAACACGAAGCAGACTGCGATGAATGCAAGATAAATGAATGAAGCTGCATTGAAGTTGGCGCTGGAATAAAAGAAGAAAAACATCATCGAGGATGAAAGCTCTTCATAAGCGAGCGAGAGCTGCTCACGTGACGAACAAGAGACGCCACAAGTGTGAAGTGCGGTGCACATCGCCGCTCGAACCTGCCGATGAATATTCATCCCGACAGATGGAAAGGGAAATCGTGTTTTAGGGAATGTTCTTCCGGTTTTATAGCTTCATACTATTCCGCCGGAATGAATATTGAAGATGGGTGATAATACATCGACGAGCAAATTTGATGAAGATATTAGCAGCAAAACATGAATAGCGATATGCGAAACAAAATTGGAAAAAACGCAACAACAACCAAAATAACCTACACTCGTTGTTTCTAGATTTCATTTTTAAATATATACCTGTAGTATCGTAAATCTACTTGTAACTAACTTAATTTTACAGTTATTTTTTTACATAAAGAAAAACAATATGTAGAATTAATATAAAAAAGTGAGATACATTTAAATTCGTTATAGTTCATATAATATTTACGTTTTGCTTCTAAAAGATCTTTAATTACTCTAAAAAAACAAAATTATTTGTACGTATTGTTCAGACACAATAGTACATGTTGCACTTGGAATAAAAACATTCCAATTCTGTTTTGTTTTTTGTATTCAAACTTGAGAGTCGAGAGTACGTTGTACTAGTTTGCTTCGTATTGTTTACCAGAATATAAAAATCTCCTCAAATAATTATTTTGTAATTTCAATTAACACCATTTGAAATAACTAATTGTAATTATGCCTATAATTCTGAACAAAACTGTAAGACTTACAGATCTGTAAATCTATAAATAATGAACAAAATCGCAACGAAAGTAGCCAGTCTTATGAACAATTTTATATTAATCAACAAAAATAGATGCGTTTTTGTCAGTTTTTTACAGATTTACAGATCTGTAAGACTTACAGATTTGTTCAGAATTGGCTTATATAACTAAAATATACTTAGCAGTAACAATAAACATTTTCTTTACACAAATTGATTGATATGGACATTGAGATGAAGAGTAAAAAATAAGTTACTTCCTAAGAAATGATAATACAATAGAACTTCGATATAAAGGACTTTATATAGTGTGAAAACATTCGGAAAACTTATTTTTATAGAACAGATTTTCGACTTTAACAGACACCTTCTCAACCGCATTAGCTAATTAAATCGAGATTCTACTATAATACTAAAAGTATTCTAAGCTTATCGCTCTTGGCCGGACATAAACATCTTTATAATGCCTTGTAAATATAAAATTCAGTGATATGCTTATTTTGTAAAATCTTAAAAATAATAAAATATGACAATACAGTCAAGGCCGTTTCTAACTTATTGAGCGCCTTCGTGCAAAAAAAAAAGATTGGCGCGTTTTTCAGAACATAATAACAAAAACATGTGGGAACCGGCAGAAATCTCCTATTTTCAAGATTGTACGACATACAAGATGATATTATAACTTTGTCAAAATTTTTTGTAGAACTGGTGCTGAATGGATTTTCACAAGAGAAACGTCTTAGGTATAAATATCATTAAACAATACTTGAATTACTACAGCCCAATCTTTTTAAAAAAAAAAGTAAATTATAATAGATTATTATCCACTTTACTTTTTATAAAAAAAAATTATTTACGATTTATTATCCACTTCACTTTTTATAAATAATAGTATATTATTTAACAAGCATAATATGTAGGCTATATTACACGAGGATGTAATTAAAAATACGAGCGGTAGCGAGTATTTTTAATCATCCGCGTGTAATGTAGCCATATTATGCGAGTCAAATACTATACTTTATCTACAACTATCAGGCATATAAAAAATCAGATATTATTTGTTAAATATTCAGTTAGGTGTGAGCAGTTCATATATAGCTTAACAGATGGCGCCACAGTTGCACTTAAATGTCAAAATAACTATTCAAATTGTATTTATTATACTTTTATAAGCATATATACTGATATTTATAATAAAAAATATGTTATTAACAAATTAACAGTTTAATAAAATATTATGTGTTAAATTATATGCCCTATTTATTACAGAAAAGTGTAGCGTGTATCATGACATTTCATATTACACTTGTGTAATATGAGTAGTATATTATATGTAGTATCACACGTATAATGTACCTATATTTCAATAGTTGTAGATAAAATGATTTATGCGGATATCACAAACATATCGTATGAACAAGAAACAATGAAATAAATTTAAAAAAAATTAACATATTAGCTAAAGATACAAAATCCTACTTTAATAACTTGTACACTAAGTCATAGATATTAGATAACGAACGGTTAGTTGCTAGTGTCTGCAAACATGTAACATTCGAGGTTGGGAATTCCATAGTTCCAACTGCACAGTGCACGTATAATAATTTAGTTCACATGGCGGGCAAATAGAAATTGGCACCCCCATTTATAAGACGCCAACACGCTCTCGCTTTCCTGTACACTGAAAATGTGGTAACACAACTTACTAAATATTTAACACCAGCCAATTATACTTAATAAGAAAAGACAAAACTACTAAATATATTCTTATGAATAATATTATGTGTTCATACGTGTTGTATATATTTTTATTTCATTTTAGAATCATAAACTTGTTTATATGCCCTCAAATGCGGGCGTAATTTGGCTTTTATCGCCCGAGGGCGTACAAAGTTGCTAAACAATAGTTAGTCAAACAAATTAAAATTGTGGTTAATGAATAAATGTCAAACAATATAATATATTTTAATTTTGATTAAGTAAGTATTTAGCACTCACAAAACTCTTCAAGTTCCTTTTTATATAAATCTTTCCAATTTTGATGTGTACAGCATCAAATTCCATTAATATTTCGCCAGAATAATCAGTATGTGACGTTCCATATATATTTGACAGTGACAGTGACACTTTGATTGTATTTAATTTTTTTTCCTACGACCACTGTTAAAAATAGTATTTTTAACGGTTGCTTAGCAAATTAAAAATAACAGTTTATAACACAGTAAATACTTTTAAAACGTTGTCATTGACAACGTGTTAAAAGTAAAAAACAAATTTACTTTCAACACATCTTATGTTCAATTGTTCATAACAAATACATCATGACCTGTCATAAATGTCATTCTATAATACTTAGTTTTTATTTACTAATAGGTACATAACTGGGGTCGTAGGAAAAATAGTGTATGATATTTGTGTTAAAAGTGATTTTATTTCGTTCGTGGGGTTTGTTATACTCGGCTTCGCCTCGTTTCAAACTTCCCCACTCACTCATAAAATGTCACTTTTAACACTTTTATCATAAATAACTATTACGAACAAACAATCTAACAATGCCAACTATCTATATAGAAACTGCAACAAGGAATGTATATCTATAGATCTTTTTCATTTCAAGTACCAAAATGAAATAAAACATTGTATGTACCATGTACCATGGGCATAATCAAGATTATAGCTCCGCGTCGAGCTTTAAACATTCCCTCGTGCTATAATCTTTTGATTATGGCGCCTATGTGCATTGCACGACACATACGGTAAGAACGTCTCTGAAATACATTGATTTTTTATTCAAGTTCGGCAACGTTCCACATGATCATCTTGCCAAGAATATTCCGCTTTCTGTCCTCGTCTTCATCGTTGCCCACTCCAGTGCGGGTGTCCTGGCACGGGTTCAGGACACTCGCACCGGTCGTCTCGTTAGTCTGCGAGGCGCGTATCGCCGCCGCCTCCTGGGGTATTGATCCGGCGCCTCGTGGACGCCCGGCGTCCGAGACACTGTTTGTGAACGGGGGAACACTAAGCTGGTGCATCGTAAAGGTAAACGGTACGAAGTGCTTACATGGGGTGACATAACGGGAATAATAGAATGCAAGAGTTTATGAGGGTCAGATGGTTTTTGGTTATAAGAAAACATTGAAATAGTTAAGTATTTCATTTCTCTTAGGTTACCTAGCATGTTGAAATTTGTCAGAAGAATAGGAAAGGGTAATTTGGATATAAGTAACAAATGCAGAATTAAGAGAAATGATAAAATTAGAATCAATAACGGCGAAACTAGAAAATAGTCAACGTAGTAGTTTGGATACAGCAAAAGTATAAACCTAAATAGATTAATGAAGAAAGTAATTGTCCAAGAGAAACAAAAATATGAGAGAGAGAACTAAGAAAGAAATGGATAAATAAAATAACGGGAATAGAAACAGGAAGAGAAAAAATATAAACAGCGTTATATACAAGTACGATGGTTTAAACTAGCTCTACATCTAGGACCTAGGCAACATTTCATAATGTAGATTTAACTATAGAAATGGTTTAATCACGTTCAATTAAATCTAGCGTAAAATACATACAAAAATAACTATGAATAGACAAAATTATACCTGGTTTAAACTAGAACTAAGAGAATGGAATCAAAACGAGGTACTATACTGCTGAAAATGATATGAAATACATAGCACAGAATACAAAGCTTAAAAGAAATGTATTGAAGAATTTAATAACACAATGCTAAATTCAACGCCTTAAGGATATGAAAAAGAAATGTAATTAATAAAAAATAGTATTTATTGTATACAATTATGTTTACATATTATTGAGCAATAAGTGATTTAGAATATTACTTACCGACCGGGAATTCGGTAAGTAAATGGTAAATTAGCAACGATGAAAATTTAATTTCAACATGACAACTCTTCAAATAAATTTTATAAATAATTATAAATGTTAAATTTGTTATTGCGTCGATCGTGCAAATGGTAGTAAAAAAGTTGAAAAGAGAATTGTGTTGATTCATTGGCAAGTAATTCGGCTGGGAGCTTCCAATGTAACTAATATCAATGAAAACTTGCTAAGTGGTTCAAATTTCAATGTAAACGAACAAAGCTTGTGCTGGTAATACAAGCCAAGATGTAAATCTCATTGTCAAGAAACTTCTGTTCGAGTACTATTTTTGTTTTCGCTGCTTTTATTCTCAAGACGCGTCAATATTTCTCCATTATGTCATTTCCTTTATGGCCACACAAACAAACTGACAAAATCTCTTCGTGTAATCATCCTACTTACCGGAAAACGCAATTATTACAACGGCAAATAATGTGGCTGTCATATTCGTATAGAAACTTCGGAAAATGGAATAAAATTGAGTTGATAAAGTGACAGGATATAGTTGGAACAACCTACTTCGATCCAAGCTTACAGTAAATCCCTTTCATTGCTGTAAAATCTTTCTAGACTGAAAACTGCACTTTTACTTCTTACATAATGTCAATAAGTTGCCAGTCTTGCAGAAATACCTCACGAATTCTCTTCATTTTCTATTAAACTTGCAACCATTTTCCAGAAATACTCACAAATAGATTACCCACACTTGAAATATGAATAAAATATTGCTTGGTTTAACTTTACAATATTGCTGGGAATGAACATATTCGTTCCGAATGATATATTTAACTTTATTATGTAAATAATGCCATTTTTTTATCTATAGGCGACTCTGATTAAGCTCGCAGCGCCAAAGTGTGAATTTGTAAAACTAACGAAGCTGTGATAATTTTTGTTTTAACATAAGAATCAGTGTTATTTAGTAGGCGATTTTCTTTATTTTTTTGAATTATAAATGTGTTAATATTTATATTAACTTCTATACAATAAAGTTTAAGTTATTTCTTTTTGTTTAATTGTATAATTTTCATTGTTTAATACATGTATTTGTTTTAGTAGCAGTATATAATAGTTATTTGTATATCAAGTGCTGAAAGTCTATCTTTGTCGAACCAAAACGAAAGTTGCAGCCTGAGCGAAGCGAAGGTTGCAATCGTTTGTGTTCGACAAAGGACTTTCAACACGTGTTATACACACTATTTTTTCTACTCCTGCAAGATAAAAAATAAGGAAATAAAAAATTATTTTTTAAACATAATTTGACATTTATTGCAAATTTTGTATTTGTGTTGCGCAAGTGATGCGTATCCATGGCAGCAACAATGCAACAAACATTTATTAGTGCTGCAAAGTTTTGCAGCACTGCGTGCTGCAAAGAGTCACTTTCAATATGAAAAACAAACCAGAAAATTGTATTTTCAAAGCAGGAGTAGAAAAATTATTTGATTTCTCTGCATCATTTGAGAACGTAGAATGAAGTTTGAAATTCTTTTTAAAGAAAATATAAGAATTTTTGCCGGTAGTTATTAATATTAATTGATATTGTTTTTGAATTAAATTTTATGTCTTTACTATACGATGAATGGTTCATTAAAGCTGATTAAAAGAATATTTTAAATGTGTGTATCGATGAGAAGAATTTTTAGATTCTCAATATATTTTATTAGGTGACATTTTAAATAAAATTATAAAAAAAAATTTCTAATATCCTCTTGTCAACAAATTATGGCATTACTAAAAATTTGCATAATATGTAAGGCTGGAAACATTGGTTATAAAGCAAAAACACGAGTAAGCAAGAATGATTAAGTTAAAATTATTTATACATATTTAAATTAGTTTTTAAGGAATTTGTTTTTATGTTTGTTTCTATATAGTATATTTCAGAAAATCTATACAGTAATTGGAAATATTGCATATAATAAAGGGTAATACATATTACATTAAATACGATATTAACTAACTTCTAGAAAAGTAACAATTCTCTTCAAAATATAGAACACGCATTCATATAATCTGCTTACGGGTACTTTTAATTTAAAAATTCAGGCCTCCAATTTATCTATTTTTTGTATTTTCCTAATTTATTATAAATATTTAAAGAACATTCTTCCTTTTTTGTAAAATAGTGGAAACTTATATTATTATATTGTTATAATCAATAACATATATGTCAAATTAAAGGGTCAAATAAATTCTGTAAGCACCACACGCAACTAAAACAATGCCGTCTATCACAGCTCCTGTAGTTTTAAAATTCGCCACCAGATAGAGTATCGCTTAGCAAGAGTCGCCTATATTTTCAAATGATGTCACATACATAGCATAAATGGTAAATTTACATTAAAAATATTATTTTGTGCAAACATCGTTACATTATTTACATGACTATCTCTGTTAATCATCTTGATCTCTTGCTTCTCTGAAGCTAGCAACAATTTTCCATTACGCACAGTCCATTTACTCTGGACATCTGTGCAATAACTCCTAAATTATCTTTTCTTTGTCGAGTTTTTCTGTCAATATTTCCTTAACGAGATCAAATATCTTAACTGGCTACTCGTTGTTTGTTCAGACGCTAATAAAACAAAACATCTTTATCGGCGTATGACAAAAGCGCACCAAATGGTATTTTTTGTTACAGAAGTGCACCAAATGAACATCGCAAAAGCGCATCAAAGTATGTTACATAAGCGCACCAGGGTTAATAATTTAAGAATAAATAGGTCTAGATTTGTAGATCCATGTCTTTAATTCGTAAGAAATGTATTTGGTTTATGTTAGCCAGCGGTTCGTTTTTCTCATTACGTCAGGGTAGATTAAGTTAGGTTAGATTAGGTTAGGTTATGTCAGGTTAAGTTAGGTTAGTTTAGGTCAGGAAAGATTAGGTTAGATTAGATTAGGTTATGTTAAATTAAGTTGGGTTAGGTTAAGTTAGGTTTGGTTAGATTAGATTAGATTTAGTACGAAAGATTATTTATTTAAAAGGTGTTGTCATATCCAATAAATTCCTAAATTTTATTATTGCGCTATTGCTGTTTTCTTTTTGGTAGGCTTATAAAATGTTTGAACGGTACGCTTCTGACATACAGCTATCTTTATATTCATTTGTAATTGACAATTACAATACAAATTTCAATAGTATTTTAATGTTGATATTATACCTTGCAATAGAATCAATTATAATCAATAAATTTCTAAATGTAATAATACTTTACGATTTCCCATGTGGTGCTATAATCACATAATAGTAACATCGAAGCCAACTTTGATGAAATATTTAATCATTGTAAATTAATGCTATAAATAATTGTGTATAGTTTAATTTCAAATCAACCTACATAATTAACTTTTATGTGAAAATTAATTGTGTGATTTAATTTCTACTTTAAAAATAAATAGATTAATATGTTGCTGATATAATAATATATTCAATATGTGGGAATTTAATTCTTGGCGCTAGACTGATAATAATGGAAATAAAATGAATTATAAATCAAAATTATATAGTCATTAATTCCACTCGAAGTTTCATCATATTAAATGACATAGTTTTTCATATAAAATTAACACGTTTAATTTAAATGTAACTAGAATACGTTATATATAAAACCGATAACCATAACCTAAGAATTAAATAAGATTTTCAAGAGAACAATTAAAAAATATATAGGTACATTTAATATTAGTGTTAAATAGAGTATAATAATAATTATAAAATAAGACGTTATAATCAGGGCCGCTTCAAGGCACACGAGCGCCAGAGGGGCAGATAAAATTTGCCGCCCCCTAAATTTTTTTTTAAATATAATATAAAAGATAAATAGTTTTTGCTTAAATAAGAATATTATATATACTTAATAATGAATCTACTCAAAAAATGTCCTTTTTAATAATAAAATATTTGAAAATGTAATTAAATATAAATTATAATTTTTGGTTATTATTCAGGAAATATATTAACTTACTTATAAAGTTTTCACGAAAAGTTATTATCTACTATATGTAATTTATTTTTATATCAGACAGGTTTAAATGCAAATAACTTTGTTTTATTGTTTGTCCAATGTATTACAAAATTATTCATGTGAAGTTTAAATGTCTTCTATAAGTTTTATGGCTTCAAATTTTTATTGCGCATACTTCAAATTACGTAAACAAATGTACCCCTATAAATGTTTTTTTCTTTAATAGAAGTATTAATAAATATAGTCTTTTTCTTTTCCAAAAAAGTATAAACTATTCTGTTGATTTGCAGCAGTTTGAACTTGATTTTCTGTAAGAAAAACATTAGGTTCCAAGTATACCGGTTTTTGCGGGTAACGGAACACCAACATTTTTTTTTTTTTGTTTTTCTTAAGTTAATATAAATTTTTATACTTTCTATGCGATTTTTTAACCTATGACCCCAGACAAAACTTTTGGTATATAATTCATATTTAATTTTTTTTTATAGAGATATTAGAGATATTTGAACTGTTTCTGTTTTGATTGAATGAAGTGAAAGGACAGAAAGGAGGGCTAAGTAGTGAAAATGATAAGATGAATAGAAATGAAGTAGTGGGTAACATTCCTTGTGTTCATAATACGTCAGCGGTTAAGTGGCTAACTTCATTACACCACATACGCGCTTTGCTTTGAGCAGGCGAGAGCTGCCAGCTAAGGGACACGAGCAGAAAGCCGATGGAATGACGGATATTAATTTGCTACAGCAACATAACACCGCGCTAAGATATTCGTTCCACAGATAACGATTCATACATAAATTGCGATCATATCACCAACTGTGTACTCCGCGTCTAAACTTCATTATAAACTTGATTATGTACTCGTGCTCTTATCCGAAGAAATTTACATTAACTGGTAAATGTTGCAACACATAAAGGCAAGTGACACCTGAAAAGGACACTAGCCTATGCAGCTATGAATATATCAAACAAATTCGCTTATGAAATGCTTTGTGCACTACGTTTGCCTATGCTTCGTAAACGATAAATTTATACCGAATTCAAAAAGGATTATGATGTTTTTGACATTGAAGAACGGTAAGATAAACGGGCATACAATCGAAGTTGTTCAGCAATACAAGTACTTAGGGTCGATAATAACAAAAGAAAATAATATAACAGAAGAGATCAAAGGACGAATTGCTAGTTCTACACGAGCATATGCAGCGCAAAAAAATGTATTTTCCTCTAGAAAAATGTCCACAACAACTAAAGTACGTACATACAAGACTATGATACGACCAGTATATGCAAGTGAAACCTAGACCCTTACAAAAACACATGAAACAATGTTAAACACATTCGAAAAAAAAATATTACGTAAAATATATGGCCCAGTACAAGTTAATCCGAATCTATGGCGAAGAAGACCAATATGGAACTCCGCGAAATATTCAAGGAAGAAGATGTAATAGGGGTAATAAAAAGTAACCAAATAAGATAGATGGGTCATGTGGTACGTATGGCGGAGGAAAGACCCGTAAAGAAAATTCTATTCAGTATACCACAAGAAAATAGGACAAGAGGTCGCCAAAAATTGCGATGGTTGGATTCCGTCTTGCAAACATTAAAACATCTAAAAGTAAAAGATTAGAAGACTACAGCAGAAAACCGAACAATGTGGAAAAGGATCGTGAAGTCAGCTAGAGCTCTTCAAGGGCCGTAATGCTATGATGATGAGGATGATGATGAGAACGGTACAAACTACGAGGATACCTACGTAGAAATTTTCTGTGTGTAAGGCAATAAGAGGTTGTAAAATTACTATTTCATTTTGGAGCTGTGCAGCATCTTAGTAAAAAAAATGACAGAACGCAACTTAGAAATAGTGAACTACATTACATTCTTTTGACGTACCAAGTTTTCTTGAACGCACAGTACATCATCTGTCGTGTAACATTTCTGTTTGGAAGAAAGCCTTAAAAGTAAGAAGTACTCTCTCTGCAAGATCAGCAAAAACTGAGCCGTTTTGCGGTAACCCATTCAATTGGACAGAGCAGGTAGGTTGCTTATCTTCACCATCACACAAGACATGCCACGACCTCAAAATCATATAATGAGAGAATAAAGAACAGCAAAATAAAAGTCAAAAACACTACCCATTCTTAACATAATTACATAAAATAAGTCATTTTCTAAATGTCCTTAAAAATGTGACATAAAAAAATAAAAGTATGTTGTATTACCTATTCTTTCTTTCATAAGTAGATGACAAAAAAATATATTCAATTCTTAAGTTCTATTTCATTTTACTATTTTTTATAATCTTTGGGTAACTTCAAAACTTCCAATGAGTATTTTTTTAAGATATTCATATATAAAAAAATTGGGTTGCATTAAAATCCGATAAAAAAAAATAAGAAATCAGACTTTGTTTATTTAAATCCTTTTTTATTTTTATAAAAAGGTATAGTATAATTTCAAAATCGTAGAATAATATTTATTATGAAAAAGAAAACAGATTGTAAAGAATAAGTAAATATTTAAAGAAACAATAAAAAACTATAGTAAAATCCGTAAATAACGATATCGCTTATAGCGACAAACTTTTTATAACGTCGAAATTGTGATTGTGACCATTTGTTTGAAAACCCACATACGCTAACGTTATTTTACTTTTATCGGTTAGACGTTAGAGCGACTTCAGACTATAACGATAAAATTTTTTGAGATTTCTTCGATGTCGTTATAACCGGATTTTAGTGAAAATTAAATTTAACAAAAAATCACACATTAGTGCAAAAATTTCTACGATATAAATTCAGATTTCATAATTCTTGAAAGTATTGCTACATGGTAACATTATGCACATGCTTTTTCGCTGACTTTTCGTAAATCTACAATGTTAAATAACAATTTAAATCAATGACTGTTTCGTAAAAAAAAATCAAGTGATTTAAATTAATGCAACCCTAGGTTTTATGAAGTCCTACAAATTCTAGGGTTAGTAAAAAAAAGGCATTGAGATTCTTTGTTAAACGTTTACAAAATATTAAGAATTTTGTTGGTCAAAATCGCATTAGACAAATTAAGCTGAGTTTAGGGTTGCACCAAAATACATCTGTTATTTTAATTAAAAAAATTACTTAAAAAAAATTATAAAGAACCTTTGCCAACCTCATGTACTAAGAATTATAATTACTGTGTTAAAAGGCACGAATAATACCTCTGCAGTAATTAAAAATGAAATGCAAAACAGAAAACTTCCTTTCAAGATTTTTCAATGCATATAATTTAAAACATTATCTCGTGAAGTACAGGATTTCATATTTTCTATTTACAATGCTAATACAGCATTTCAAAGAAAACGGAGATGTAATGTAATATTCTGAAGCATATTATTTATTTTTACACATTTGTATTCATAAATACACTTTCGTATCAATTTCACTTCAAAACGACTAGAGATAAATATTTTAAGAATTGCACTACATTTATTTCTCATTCTTTTGTTCAGAAATAGTAATAAAAGATTACTTGTTATAATTTATTACTTGAAAACAATTTTTGTAAGATAAATCATCTGAATAATTTTACTACATCAGTTGCAACATTGTTAACTCAACTGAAATATCTTTTAGTAGAAAGCAAAATTCAATCATTAAATTTAATTAATTTCACATATGACGTTTCCAAAATCAACTGTCAAAGTTTAGATCGATAACAATAACAATTAACAACACTTTGGTTACCACTTAATTACAGAGCAGATGACCACCTGTGATCGCTATTCATTACAAATGAACAGGCAGAACAAATACATGCTTTATTATAAATATCAATGGTTATTGTACATTTGTACAATATTGTGAATTTATATAGGAGGAAATGTCATGTCAGTGGTGAATACCGGAAAAATAAATCAAGTTATATAATTGTACATATGGAAAATGTATTTTACATTGTAATAAAATAAACACATATGATTACACGATATGAGTTTATCGAGTTTTGCAAACAGCACTATTTTCTGCTAACTGATTACGTATCTCTTCGTACTTATTAATAAATTAAAGACAGACATCTTTGTTTTGCGCTACTTTTTAAAATTCATAGCGGCAAATTAATTGATAGCAGTTATTTAAACGTTAACGGTAAAAATGTAAATGCTGACATTTTTATTGCAATGTAAAAAGGGTTAACAATGTTAACATACAAACTGTTAGTCATCATTGTAAAAATATCAAAACAAAATATTTCGTTGCCAAATATAATAAAAAATATAATCATTACCTTTAGAGTAATATCAGGTCGACCAATTGTTAATATAACACTTCGTAATACACACTTCACTTCAGCTTTGAATATCCGTGAGGAACTATTATTTTTTGTACAAAATATTGTATATAAGGTCCAATATCTGTTTGCGCAAGATTTAGCATATTAATTATTAATTAATACCGAAAATATCACACAACTCCCCCTTTTATTAATTCTTTTACATACATTCTAACATGGCAGCATCAGCGATTTAAACTGGTCCAAAAAAACTTTTTCTTTTGCTCATTTAATTAGTCTTGTAAAATGGTGGTTCTTTTCGAGATAGCAATGGTGGCACACTTAAATAGAATACCCTGTTTAGTGTTATTTCATTAAAATTACCTATATTTTTATTGGTAACCAAAAATAATAATAATAATAGAGGATGGAACCAACGTCTCCACATTAAAATAATCATGTTACATAATAGTTATTTACGTGGCCAGCGGTGTAAGTAAATCTTTACGGAGCGAACTGGAAATTTGTGAGGCGAGCGACGAAGGTACTAGCTCTCATAATCCAGTGAGCCGTGTAAAGTTTAATTGCACGCGTGCCGCGTACAATATTTTATTTCCACCTTCATAGCGTTTTTTTTTTATTAATTTACTTTATTCTTCAAAAAATATTTACTCTATTTTGGAATCAAAGGTAGTTGGCCGGTGGTAGAACAATTTATAGCTAGACCTTGTCAAATGTCAAATTAGTTTCGCCAGTGAATCAAAATGTACTATAAATGTATATAATTACTCACATAAACCTAATTAAATTAAGTTTGTAATATTTATAATGAAATGCATAAAAAACTTTCATTATTTTCTATTATTTTTTATGATGAGCTTTGTAAAATTTTACAAGGCTAGCCTTGTAAAGTTTTACAGGTAAATTACTGTAATTGTTTATTTACTTAGCTACCAAGAAGCCTGTAAAGTGACAATTATATAGAAGGTGGAAACAAAATATTAAAAGGACCTACGACCTGTGAAAATGTATGTACTGAAAAAGTTTGGAAACAATATTAAATCTATTCAGTGCACTGAAATTTGTAACACTTCAACCACACTACACCAATTTATTTTGAACATGCACTACAACATTGGTAGTTGAAGTACCTACATCTTTTATTTTACGACGGAATTTTCCATAAAATTGAATTGAATAATAATAAAAGCCCAAACATACAAGCTTGAGAGTAACAAAACGTTAAACATATTCCTCCCTAACTACCCCATCTTGCGTAAAAAAGAAGAAATACGCAGCATCTCCATGGCACCCACATGCGCAGTTGTTTTGTATCTATAAATAAGCAGTTAAGATAGCAGCTGTTATGACCTCTTTAGTGTCTGCGATGGCTGATAACCGCGAGTTGTAGAACGACGGTGGCGTCGGCGTCTACCAGCGCCCGATCGTTTTTACGCTGCATTCAAGTCGACGTCGTATCGGCGGTGTACTGGGTGCTATTCCGTGTTCGCCGTGTTCCCTCCTCGATAAATCCCGGGTTTTATGGCGCAACTTATACGTGGCGAAAGTAATCCGTATAGGATCACTACTGATTTTTATTTCACTGATCAACTTAACAGTGAAATGTTTATTTTTCACTTTCAGATTTTTTTACTGCTACACATATTATTCTATGGGACATTGTTCATTCTAACATAATAATTTTTTCTCTTATGCTCAACTACTAAAGTCCTTTGGAATGTGGATGATACTTTTACTAGATTCGAACCCGCTACAAGCACAATGATAGTAAGATGAAGCGAGTGATAATAGCACTTTTTTCATAACATGATTCAAATTAATCATTTCATTGTGTTAAAATATTGCTAGCAATATACACTTTATTTCCTGCAGTTGATCCTCATGTCATTAATTTCTGTTGCAAGAATTACTAAACTTTTACCTTGCATCTTTGTCGTACCTATACGCCTAGCACAGATGATATTTTATTCATTGTCGTTATCACACCTCATTATGTTACACAGGAGTACATATGCTATCTGCGTCCGACCAAAGACAAAAATTAAATAGAAACAGTAGTGCAACCGTGGAAACAGATATTATCAAATATTTAAAAAAAAATTGTCATTCATGTCATTTATAAAGGTGATTTTGGGGTTGACTATTTGTGCTTCATTGTATGTTGGCAGTTTCGTTAGTTTAATCTACCACACTTTTTTATGTTTCATCCATTCCTATATTAAGTTATATTTGTATAAAATACTGTAAAATTTGACATTTATTTACTTCTGAAATTACACGATTTCACCCGAAAAGATGACGTCATCAATTCCCCTTCACCCCAACAATTTAAATCACATGGTTATTATTGATGATTTGAGGATCAACTGCGGAAAATAGTGTTACTTTTTCTCTAGTAAAATAGTGGTAGCAATAGCAAAAGAACTTCAGTTACTGTAAGTAATTGCTTTTTTTTCAATGTTACTACCTTTTCAAATTTTCTTTTCATGAAACTAGCAAATATTCATTAAATAAATCTCGTAATAAATAACCCCACTATAAGCTATTGTTATCAACCAAATACAAAAAAAAAATAAAAAATGAAGACCATTTTTTTAAATTAAGATCTAATTTTAAAATTTGTTCAAAATTTCTTTAATTTAAATTATAATAACTAAAAATCGAACATTTATTATTAAAAAATGTAACTATTGATTAAGTTGTCAATATCATATCGAATCGAAATATCAAATGAGTTATTAAATAATACTGTCAAAATTTCGATATGCACTTTCCTTGTTAATCTATAGTTTCGTATTTAACTACACAATTTGCAAATGGTAATAAATATAAATATATAGAATATAAATTTAAATTCAGCTCAATAATTGAAATATTGTAGTTTAATCATGACGTAGTGTAGGTTACGATTTCGAGAATATTATTTTTGGATTACGGATAAAAATTACCTCATGACCTACGAGTATAAGCACTAAATTCTGAGAATTCAGAGAACATATCGATGATATACAATCCATAAACTCTCGCTATAAAATTATTTTAAGAAATTCGCAGAATAAATTTTCCGCAGTATACACTTTTGAAGTGAAGTTTTTAAAAGATATTTAGAATTGAACCCATTCATCTAAATTCCCAGTATACCCCAAAAACAATACATCACTCTCCGATACAATCTCTATATTTCCGTGGCTATTTCTCTTCCTTCTCTAATTCTTTGTCGGGTTTGAGTGAGAAATGTCCACCTCTGTGTGTGCTGAACTCCGAGACATATCTCAGTTGTGGATTAGAGGCGTTAATACGGAAGAATGACAAGTTATTTAATGAACGGCTCGCCACGGTTCGACAGCTTTGTGGTTGCGACCAGGAGAGTTCACGAGAGCGACAGCAGGATATAATGTCCTGCAGAAACGAGCAGCAGGAAATAGAGAGTCCGCCAAGAGTTATAGGGAATTTTTGTTTTGTAGTGGAGATTTATAGGTATGTAGAATCTAATGCAAACTATATATCTTCTTAAATTTATTGGCAAAATAGATTCACGTGAAAACAATATATTATGTAACATATTTAATATGTCCAAATAATTTAAAGAGTCAAATACTACATAGACTTTTCATTGACTGCAAATTCAGGCACTAGATAAAATAGAAAAACGTTGTATAAGTTCGTTTACTTCCTTTTGTACATTGCACAAAGTAAAGGAAATATTATAATCGTAAAAAATTTCGGTTTTCAGGTTTCAACGGAAATATCCATTTTCACAATCCCTGAATCCATTTTGACTAGTTTCGGCGAGTCGTCTTTACGTGTGTACGTATCTCGCTTAACTCAAACATGAATTTAGTTGTGCAGCTTCTTTTTTATTGCAATCGGCAGTGCCAAAAAGGCACTTTGCTCATTAGTGTTTTTTTAAGTTTTTCACATAACTCAAAAACAAAAAGCTGTAGAATGTTTCGAATCAAATTTTGAGGTGAGAATAGGGTCATCACGTCGGTCACTACTTCATTCCACTATTTTGAAATCATACTACGTTAAAGTATATGAGAATATGGGCCAATACCTCTTTCTTTGCAAGTTATTGAACGATTAAAATAATTTTGAGTAGTGCAATAAGGTATAGTGATAAACATTTTAATTAAATTTTCGAAAGATGATCCATTTCGAATGCACGTTCGAAGATAGAAACGAATGGAAGTTGAAGAATGATTAGCCTTAGAATCTATAATAATATAATATATTTTAGTATACGGGTAGTAGTGGCTCACTTGGTTAGCGCGGTCCGACTTAACTATTAACCAATTAATACCGCGGTGTCTGAGGTGTATGGAACCCACTATAAGTTCTAAGTCTATTGCAGATGCTTCAGGCTAACAAAATACTTCCGCAAAATGCAAGTAAAAGTTATAATGGAAAATGTTGAAGTTAGCTTCTAAATTTTACTTCCTCTGTGATCAAAACTCTCCTAGCGGGCTCTAATAACAATGATATACATATTTATTTTATATATTTTAATATAAAAGAAAACAATATATTGTATAGAAGGATATTGTTACCAAAATGTAATAATACACAAAAAATTCATAGCGTGCGCAATCATTTTTCATTTTTTTCTTTGTTCGAAATTCAAATGCATTACTTAACAAGCTTTTATTCAAACACAATAGACGACACTTCCGGAATATTGTGTTCCCTTAACAACTTCATAATTTATGTTTTCCAAGTATTATAATTGAAATTACATGTAAACAATTTATACTTTGCAAAGTAAAATAAGAAAATACTTTGTTAAAGTTTAATTTTACTAGGAATTACAACTAGTTCAAGAACGTAACATAAGATTTTTTATTCAAACTGTGAAAAACATTTTAATTGGAAACCAAATACAAAGTTTTTTTTTAAATCCATAATTTCAAGTAACAGAATTTATTTTTACAAAATCGTAGTAACCATGCAAAATGAAAATTAACTTTTAAAAACATTAACAGGCGAATTCACTATTGATTAGTGATCATCTAATTAAAGAAACTGATTCATAGATCAATATTTATTCTAAATTAACATATTAATTTACAGTTTTGTTTAATAATTTAGACAGTTCATATAATTTTACAAGTGTAAATTAATCTTTCTGTAATTTTTTGTTGACTTATGACCATTATATTTTTCATATATGAAAAAAAATAATGACGAAGAAATATTAAAAAGCAAGAAATTACACCGATTCATACAAATTTGCAAAAATTTAAATATATGCGATTAATGTCAAAATTTTTGTGCACATAAACACATATGTTAAAACGTCACGAGGATCAAAGCAGGAAAACAGATCTTGATTAATGATATACGTCGGATCAATTAATCTTTCATTTTGATTAACAGATTAGGTTGCTTTCCAATGTTAAATTGAATTGATCCTTAGATCAGAGTTGATCAGTAAATCAAGCCTTAGTTAAGGAATTGAGATTTTGGCCGTAATACACTACATTTTCATGTTTCCTCTTACATAGTTATAACTAGATTTTACTGTACTCGTATATACCTTGGTTATATTTTTCATTTTTAAAAGTTACAGAATTTTCTAGTCCGCAGGAACAATGGTTCGCATTCCGCTGTACAAAGGACACTAATATTTTCCACTTACAATTGTCAGAGTATTTCGCAGAATTTAAAACTCGAGGATGCATTTGGGTCAAGACCGGAGTTTGTTTCGTTTTGGACACTATCTACATTTCCGGCGGCTTCATTATTTTTTGCCTCTCGCAGCAGTTACGGTTTTCATAACTGTTCAAAGTTGCCACTAATAGCTGGACACAGCAATACTGCTTGCGTTAAAATGTAGTAAGCGGATTATGGTAAGTACTTAGAGTTCGTGGGATCAGGTTTGTATGAAGTTTTTCATCTAGTCTTTTGTACAAATATGAATTTCTACAGATACGTGAAATTTACACAGACTCTTTTTTACTTCACCACTTCAGTTATGAAGTTGTACTCGGTATAATCCTCTTGAACTGAAAATAGCTGTAAAAGTGAAATTAATTTTGTATTTATAAACTACAGGTCAATTTTACGACACAAAGGTTGCTGATTCAATTCTCGCTGAAATTTGAACATTTATACAGTAAAACAAGAAATTCATAATATGTTCATTACACTTTTCTCAATTTAATGAATGTCATATAAATTTCAGAAAGAAACAATTCAAATTTTAATTAATAATTTTATTTTAAATTGTAAATAAAATTTTATAAATATACTAAAAATCGTTCAGAAAACTTTATAAAGAACTAAATAATGGGGTCCTCCACCATAGTAGATCACTTACAGTCAATTCAGTTGCAATAAATAATAATTCTGACTTTAATTTTATTGATTGGAACTATCAAAGTTTAAAAAATGTTATTCGTTTTTAAGTTATTAAAGTTTTTAGTGCCGTTAACATCTACGTCACAATATTACACCTTTCGCTCTCACACATACACCCAATTCCAAATTTTTGCTACTTCTAACCCCACTGTCAGTGTAACATGTCATATTTGACAATTAATCTTTAGCTGATAATTAAATACAAAATAATACAAAGCATATTTCAGGGCAACATAAATTTAGAAAATATTGTGCGATCAGCAAAATTTGTGAAAAATATATTCATATATAATAATATTCGTAATCATTTATAAATTATGTTATTATTACTATTTATGCATAATTCCAAGTAAGAAAAACAATAGTAATTTAAGACGTCTTTATCTGTTTTATAAGAGTTGACATGGATCAATATTTGTAATTGAAATTTTGGTGAACCCCATTTCTTCCTGAAACTACACCTCGCTTTCAAATTAGGTAAAGTTTCATAGAAAAAAATAAAAAAAAAAACTGTAGAGGACCCCAATGTTTACCAATAACAAAGAAATAAAGTTATTTTAGATTAATTGTCCTTGAAAGATTTAGTTTTAGGATCAGTTTATATTGCAACTTTTCGGATGATGCAATTAGCCAATGAATCCATACCAATGAAGAAGTTTACCTCTCAACGTATAAATATTTTATGATATCGCTTGTTAATGTACAGGGAAGTAATTATAATCATTTTAAATAACAAATTTCTCATTAAACGTGCGAAAAGGCACAAATAATTGTCGAAATGAGGTCAGCCACCTTGGCACCAACTTCCTAACTTCCTCATTTTATTCATCTGTTTGAATTGTACTAAATTAAACAGCATTCTTTATGCCCTGCAAATGATGTAAACAGACCCTTAAATCTTCAATCAAATTCATCTGCAGACACAAAATTTCATTACCTAAACACAAAACTCCTTTCTGAAGTGAGCCCCTTGGCCGACATAATTAACATAAACGGTAAAATTTAGCGGCAAAGTCGGAGCTTTTAGAATTTATTCCATTTCACGGTTTATAACTGCAGATGCATAACATCAAGTCGTAAATGCCCATTTCAGTGAAAGGGAGTCAGTTTATAAATCCAATAAGCACTTCGAGTCGCGTTGGAGGAAAATATCTCACACTGAAATGTCATTCCGAGATCCCGCAATGCTTAAATATCCTACGCGTCATCGTAACTTTATAACTAGACCAACATCTCACAAACTTCTATTTATCAATGAAAATATTACGCCAAAGAAAATATTTTTTTGGTTCATTCATTTCTTCTGCGACATAACCTTGCAAGAAGAAATAAGAGTTTCACGTTACGTATGTGTATGAACATTTATTTCTTTACAAGGTTGTTTGACTTTTAATGGTTTTGTTACAATAAAAAATAATTATTTGTTACAAATTTTACTTCACTCCAGAAAATTTCAATAGCAGCATTTGTACAAAAAATCTAAATAATCATAATATTGTTGATTAAATTATCAATGAAATCAGAAATAATTATATACTTGTCCATAACTTTTAAATTTTGTTGACACAGTGTTCAAATTTGAATATTAAGCAAATAGAAAACGTTTTTAATTTTAGGGAAATATTCAATTTAAAACATTATAGTATTAAACATATTTAGTTCTCAATACATTGAATCCAATTTTTAGTCAGAATCTATTGAGTAATACTGATCTCAATACTTAATTTTACTGGTAAAATTATTTGTTACTAATTTTAATAATATAAAATAATTTTATACAATGGGCCCATAAACCATTTTTTTATATTTTATTTTATGAAACTTCATTGGAAGTTATGACGATTGTTGAAAATCCGATGTGAAAATTCCTTATAATAAGCGAGATATGAATTTTTAAAACTTTGGAATGCGATCGTGACGTCAGGTGCACTCATTCAGTGGCAGTGGAACAGTGGTGTTTCATGAGAGCAATTTTTATAATGTGTTTAATATAAAAGTATTATTTTCTATGTTATAAATCATACTTCGTTCAATATTTAACCTAATACAAATCAATTTTACAGTATTTATTTTATATTTGAGTGTTATACAAAAAAGTTTGAGAAAACAATGGCGCTGAGAGACACGCCTCCTGGCCGAACCTAACCTACCTATCTTTCTTTTATTCCCACCATTCTCGCGAGAAGGCCAACTTTCAAATTTCTGGCCAATAGAATCATTTTGAGTGTACGGACGTAACGAAATATTAAATTCGCTATAACTCTTTACTGAAAAATATATTTTTTTAAAATGTTGCTTTATTATTCATAAAACAGTAAATATTTTACATTTTTAATATAAATTTTTCAAATTTCGATTATGGTTTATACATTTCATATGTTAAAAATGACAAAAATTAAAAAAGAAAATAAGAGGCCATTTTTTTTTTATTGGTCACAATTTCAAAAATATAAGATTTATAGAGGGTGAGTTTGAAGTTAATGTCGTAAATTTAAGAATAAGTAGTATGACATGTGTAAATTACGAAACAGAAAGATTTTTTCAATTCAATTTCAGACTTATTATTTTTCAGCCTTGTAAATCACAGCAGTGGAGTCCGCGATGGAGTATTTCCCGTAAACACTCAGCACTCTCTAATTTTATTAACCGAATGTTTCCGTTCCGGCACGTCTGAGGTGAGCTTCTTCCCGGAGTCGCTCTCATTCCGCGCCCTGGATTTCCTATCGGGATTAGCGCGAAACAACGGCAAGGACACGCTGCTCATTCACTCATAGCCGGAAAGAATAAGTAAATAACGAAATCATGAGATTATCGCTCATTTTAAAAGCCTTTCCGTGTTACTCTCATTTCCTAATGCTGCCAGTCGAAATGAGTGAATTGTGATTCACTGTTATTGTTGAATTACAACTAAATATCGATGTATTTACCGAGGAATATTATTTCACTATGTTACAATTCACCTTTAATTATTTATTAATAATGTCCGACAGGACTAAACCATACAGTATAAAGAATATACAATAGCGACACTCCGCTGATTTTCCTTCCAAAGTGTTTAAATCATACCTTATACGTGTAAACAAGATTAGCATATTATAATTCTCCTATTAAATAAACTAATATTATTAAATTAGTTAAAGATATAGCATAAATAAAATATGGTTAGTATTAAAATATGTTGTTCGATTTAACAATATTTTTATTATTCTTTAGTAAATCAAATACTTTATACAAATGTCATTTATTTTTAATAATGTAAGGGATATAAATATTATAATATTTTTAATATTTATATATTATAAATTTCTAGAAATTATTAACATATATTCTTATGTGTTTGATTTCCTAAAAGAAAATTTTTATTTAAGTTATTATTTATTTTAAATTTTTATATGAATCACAATAGAAACTTTAAAGATGAATAAAATAAAAGCAAATTATTTTATGCAATGAATAGTTAACTTTGTTAAAATTTTTATACTGTTTAATTATCAATAAACCAGTTTTCTACATCGTCATGTTATTTTGTCTTACGTAAAGTTTATGTTATTTACATTAATATTATTGTTTACAATAGTTTTTGTTTGTAGTAGAAATATTCATAATGGTTGTTTAATAAAGTTTTGTTTTTTATATCTTCGTTATATTTATTTTTTTGAATTGTATTTTATAAAATAAGATGATTAATATATTGCTACATCATTCATTTTAATATTTTGTTATTGTAATAACGTTTCAGGAGAAAGTTGTATTTTATTTTGATGTTAATTTGAATTTCCCGCTCCACTTTTTTTCCCCGATTCACACCGTGCAGCTTGGAAAGAAATATGCCCAGAAACTGGGGGAGTGTCGCTACTATATATTTTTTATACTGTGACGAAACGAGCAACGTTAAAATCTATACAATTAGTATATTTATTAATAATAACAAGTACTTACTGTAAACTGTTGCGCCAAATTATTTTCAAAATTATTTTCTGTGCTGTTTCCACATTAGCATACGAATTGTGTGCTGCTGCACTTTTTAATGTTCTATTTTGGTGGAGATTATTTTTGCCAAATTTGAATAATTTATTCGCAATGAAATCCTCTGGGATCAAATTTTGGTAATAAACGGTATCACTGTAATTACAATTATGGGTAGGGAAATACCGGGCATTAATGAACAAGGGGATCACATCAAATAGGATTTATTTTAAAAACAAAGTTCATTTTCAAATTGTAGCGCAAATAGGTTTCATAGTCATTGTTTTAAGGTAAAATAAGCATTTTAGAATCGAAACGAAGCATTTTCAATAAATTATTACTCTAATTATAGCGTAGTAATAGCGGCTCCAAAAAATGAACCCGTTTCAGTAGGTCAAGAATTAGAGCATTCTAAATTATCTGTTCAGATTCTTGATTTACATAAACCAGAATAAGTAAGAGTGGAATAAATTTCTTTGGCACTTTGGCGCTACAGGGTAAGACAGAGAACTTTTCAGAAGGGCGCCAAGATGTGAGGGGCGTCGTACAGCCAAAAAATATGAAAGAAAAATCGAAAAAAAAGTTATTTGTACAAATTAAAAACTGTAAATTTTACATTTTTGCCTTTATTTATTTATTTAGCGTATGGCATTTACAAGAAAATGGTCATATACATATATACATACATATGATCTTTAGATTTTTTTTCTAAATAACTGTAATTCATCAAAATAGAGATGGGGCGTAATTAACCGAATTCGTTTTTATATAATTTAGCGATGAACTTTTGCCCGTTCAAAGATCTTTTCGCAAGCAATTTAAATCAATTTCATTCTGCTTATGAAACTTGGAAATTTATTCATTCAATTTTCACAAATTTTTTTTTATTGCATTAAGAATATTATTAACCCTTTCTGTTAGTGCAGAAAATATTATAAAAAAACTTTTTAAGATCAACCTTCTCTCCAAATAACAATCTTGCAATAATCACAATTTAAATTAAGCATAGATGACATAATTTGTAATTCCGTGAATATTAAAGCTTGTAGAATTACGATCTAAATAAATTAAAGGTTTCTTTGTAAATTTGAAAATATGGTTGTATTTATATCTACCACTTTAGTTAAATAAATATTCAATATTCGAAGCACCCTTTTTTTCGTTTTAATTAAATTGTTTGAAATACGAAAGATTTAAAAAATATGTCCTTGGGCATCAACTTCATTGTAATGCCCTTGGAGTATAAATAAGTACAGTGTATCTGTGTTCCACGTAAATAACCTTTAAGAATGCAGTCCGGTCAGACTTAAACCGCGTGGGTGGCAGAGCAGAAGCGTCTGCTGTAAACATCCCGTAACCGACAACACAACAGCGGATTGCGGATTGCGGTCCCAGATATCTTGCTTTTCCATTTAATAATCGCTGTGAGCAAGGCAGAAAGCATATTTAGTGATTGTTCGGATGGAATGAAGGGAATCGTATCACACAAAGCGCTACTCCTGCTTCTGCTGCTGCGCCCGCAGCCGGAGTCGGCAGATGTCGATACGAGCGCGGAGAAAGGGTAAACTGTACAAGAATTTAATAAAATCAACCGGCACGGGGTGTTGCTTGCTCAGTCCGACCTGGATTTTTATGCTTTGTAAACAATTCTATGCCTGTACAATTGTTTTGTTGCCTTGTTGCTTCTGTTTCTAATAAATGAAAACGGTGCTATCGTCTCACGACACGACATTCTCACACATATTTAAAGAATTACTACTTTAAGGGCCGGTTTTTCCACATCTGGTTAAAGTGCCAGTTACCACAGAATAGGTTTATACAGAAGCGACAGTAAGACAGAGAAACGAAAATTAGAGTGAGATGGGGAAAGGCAACAAATTTAAAGGTCTCATTGTTTAAAATCGGAAAGTTTCGTCACATCTTACGGAGAGATAGGGAAAGTTAAAAAATTTAAAGGTCTACACAATGCTCCAAGGTCATAGAACTGAATAGGGTAACATGAAAGGTACCGACACGGAGTGTCGCTTCTGTATGTAACTATTCTGTGCAGTTACCTTAACCATCAGATAAGAGAAAAATATCGCATCGAAAAATTGATGTAAATTGTCAAAAATATGTTATTTACTATATCGATGCGATATTTTTCTATTAATCGATGATTAAGGTAACAGGCACTTTAACCAGAGGTGGAAAAACCGACCCTGAATGTTTAAATGAAAACTGAAAACAGTATCTGCCCACTCTGTGAAGAGGATGAAAAACCTCGGAATACATTGTTTATGAATGTCCAGCTTTTGCTTGATTAGGAAACCAACTCCAAAGCTTCATAAAAACTGTAGAACTATTTCCAGAAAACTACTTAAGATAGGAAGATATTATAATAAACCTTTTAAATGGCAGCGATGATAAAAGTGATTAGTGCTTAAAGCCCTAAACTTAAAATAATTCAATAATAATGCACTTGCTTTTCAAAACAAGAAAAAAAAGGATAATTTAGTAATTTTCGTCGATAAATTCGTCTTTTACTTCGTTCATTATAGTAGCGTACCGAATCTCATGCGATTTGTATGTCGATCATGTTATGTCAATATTTTTTTTAATATAAAACACATGATACTCCATTATGTGACATAGTTAGTAAGCGCTGTGACACTGTATTGTTTTTAAAGTTTTCATGATTCAATTTATTCAGATTCCAGAAACCGAACTATTGCAAGATCTCGCAAAAGAGTTTCTGGGCGTTGTGATACACACAAGATTTTTTGCGTCTAAGCCAGCAAATTGAGAGTTTCTAGATAATTTTGAGTTCTGTAATAAATAATAATAGTCTTATCGGATGGAACAGTAAAAATATCATTAATGGTGTACATTAAAATTTAATTGTTAATTACTTATTTTTTAATTCACTGATAATTGTAATTATTTTATTCATTTGGGTGCAGTTCAGACAAATAAATTGACAGTTTTTAACTAAAAATAAAATTATTAAATTAACAAACAGAGTAGTAATTCATGTATACATATATTTATAAGAAATAAGGAAATAAATGCTATCATACGTTATTGCAGTATAATTTACAGTGTAGCTTAGTTATTCATAGGAGATTATTGCTGTAAATCCCGTATTCATCGACTATTAATTAAATAATTGTCGCTGTCATTGTGAATCCAATATAATTTATAATTTCTATGTGCAAACAGATTTAGTAGCATGTGGGTATAACGTAAGTATAATGTAAAATAATATAAATTTCTATTCACTTAACAATTGTACCTTAATAATTTTAAATAGATATTGTAATAGTATGATTAAACGAATGAAGATATTTTTAACAAGGATGAAGCTGCTATAGGTAGTTCTTTGAACTGTATCTCATTTGAATCATTTCTAATGAAGCATGGAATCACAGGATCTCTTTTTCCTTTGATATGAAAATCGTGGAGGTTAACAGCCTACACTTAACAGTCAAAGAAATGTACACATTTAGGTCTTCTTATTAATTTTTAATGTGTTCTGTTTACATAATTTGTTCACTACAGGCAACATATTCCAACTTCAACGAGCAGATTGTGTAAATACTTTTATAAGGCAATTAAACTAGTTAACAACTTTTTTAATCAACAAATAGAGAATTCCGGTAGTTGGATAGGGCAAAATTTATAACTGACAACTTTAAAAGATGTGACGGGTCTCGAATGTTTGCGGGTCACGGTAGATTATGACGCGATCTACGGGAGCATAAATTTTTCTCAATTTTTTTGTCGGATTGTTCTAGTGAAAATTTTATTTTGTGCTTACTTTGCATAATTGAATAAAAATTGATCTACTTGTGCTTATTTTTGTAAAATATAAATCTTCGATCAATCTTCCGAGAGCTTCAGTTATATACTTTTAACATTAAAGTACCTAGAATTGTTATGAGTATTATAACTGCCGCAGATGTCGGTTTGAAAGCTGTACTCGCAGACCGAGGATTTTAAGACATCTAAGGACTGTTATGATTTATAATTTTCATGATATTTTTCAATAGTTAATAACATTTATATACATAAGAATCAGAAAAATTATGCATTACTGTCGAGGAGCCATATTGAAAAACGAGGCACTTTGTGCCGAGTATATTATAACTTTGAGTCAAGTACAGACATTTTTCTGACAAATTATGTAGGTATTATTTTTTTTCTAAAACCTTTAATTATAATAAAAAATAATTTTAAATTAATAAATAAATCAGATTGTCTGTAAATAGAAATTTACTTATTTCGTTTCTAAAGTGACAAAAAAAAATGTAAACAAACAAAAACCGAACTGTCAGTTTTGCTTTTTTGATGCATGCGCGTATAGTAATTTGCAATGTCTTACTAAAAGAAGCGGTAGCAGAGGATGAGCAGATTTATTACCCAAAAAATAAAAAATGAGGTTTAAATATTTTCATGATTAGTCTAGAGAAATGCCACACATTTTAAGAGCGAAAATAGTACTTTCACTTCGATTTCAGAAAAATATTATTTTATAAAATTTTCTTATCAATAACGTTTTCATGATCAAGTCTATATGGGTTTAAGTCCGTAATTCTATCAAGAGTAAAGTATTTACGATGTAAGTATAGTAATTATGCTTAAATTTAATTATTAATTCAATGCTAGGAATTAATTAGTTGATTTGAATTAAATGGTTTACATTTGAATATAAACACTTTTATTTTTACTATTTCATATACATTTTCAAAATTTATTGAATGAAAATGAAATTAAAATTTTAAATACATTCATAATAATAATATTAATAATAAAAAAATGATATTCAAAACTTGACTGATTAAACAAATTTGTTAAAATTGTCACAGTTTTTAAATACAGTCAACGCCTTGCGACAAAAAAAAATAAAAGATGTGCGAACTTCTCCCAGTCATTTTACTTCTCCAACCAAAAACAGTGGAATAAGTAGACACTTCTTCCGTACGTGTAAGGAAAATATTATTAAATAGTAATCAACTTAATTTTTTAAAGTAAACCGAAGCTTAATATCCTGAAAAAACAGACAAGTTTACGTGATACTAATTACATAAATAAGGAGAATATGTTGTTTATCTAGGTAGACTATAAGACAGGAGGGAGGACATGTAGCTCGGTATTAGTGTCAGTGGCAGCGCATTGAGGCCTGGAGGCGTGATGGGCCATTGTGGCGGGCACGGAACAATGCGTCGCGCTGCTTGGCGACGCCTCACTCACAATTACTCACTGCCTCAAGCACAACTATTACCCTCCGACATCTCCTCATTGTGGAAAAACATGCTAATCACGCCAATGGATACAGAATGGGTCTCCCTCTGCCACACCTCACTTCATTAAACGTTGCACCTTACTATCGCTCATTCATATTCATTTATAATCGTATTGCAATCATAAATACTAATTTATAGGCAGAACTCAGTTATATTTATATGAGTAGGTATAGAATAGAAAAAAATTGAGATGCATTTAAATTAATTTTTAGAATGAACTGTTTCATAACATCTAAATATACATAATAAGCTAACGCTAAGCAACGAGATCAAACATTAATGCCTTGCTAAACTTTTCGTTCAAATATCTTAACCAAAAAATTTGAAATGGAAATCACATGACTTCTCAATACGCTATACCATATATATTATTACTGCATTTCATTTAAACTTATTTCGCTCGAAAAAATCTTTTGAAGTTTTTTTTAATTATTTCTTATTACACTATCAAAATAAAATTATTTTAATCACTCAAAAACTTGCAAAGAAAGAGATATTGTTTTAATTTGTTTGCCATATTTCTCGTGAAATATATTCTGACAGTTGTCAATATCAATTTATGAACAATAAATCAAATGTTTCCTAAATTATTACTTTTTTAGGCGGCTGGTACATAAATTGTTGTTTTTCGTATCTGCTGGCAACCTTACAGTATCAATTTTTATTTGACATCTGTCAAAGTCAAAATTTAAAGTAAATGCGGCCGTAAAGTAAATTTTGACAGATGTCAAAAATTGATTTTGAATGAAAATTCATAATTTCTTGTTGTAATCGCCTAAAAAATGTTGTGTGCATCTCGGCTAAAAGTTCTTTTTGAGCCTCATCTGATTTGTAGCCTCGACTTTGCCTCGGCTACAAACTTCCGTTTCGGCCCAAAAAGATTACTTTTAGAACCTTGATACACAAATAACTATTATTAAGTTTCTGCCAAGAGTAAAGTGCCCTTTTGAAAAGGCCAATAGTAACAAAAAATAAAAGTGCATAACTAAATGTTATAGTAATTACATGAACAAAAACAAAAAGTAAAATGTTGTTTTTGGCGGAACCAGAAAGAAATGAAAAATATTTTCAGTTTTATTTCATTTGCGATACAATAAATCAACATTAACTTATCGTCTTTATTTTTCTTATTAAAATTATTAAAAACATGATCACTCGGAACTAAACCGAAAACTGAAAAATATCCTTATTTGTAGATGAACGCAACTGTTTTTTTTTCTGAATTGAAACAAAAACTGAAACGAAAAGGAACAAATTATCTAATATTGCATAATACCATTTTTTGGTAGGTATGTTTTTCAATTCCTGTCCATTTTACTATAGATTATAAATATTTAAATACTGTTATTAAATCAGTTTTTGACAATTTATTTATGAATAAACCGTACACTGGTCTGTTTCAGCAGAGTAGCTTCTATTTCGTTTTCCAGTTATTACGTTAGTACAATGACTCCTCAGTCCACATGACAGCAGACTGAAAGATAATCCCCAGCCACAATAGTGTAACATTCCCACTATCATTCCGCAGTACAATTCAGTAAAACTTCTCGATGTGAAAAGGTTAACTCGAACTCGGAACTTGACATAAGCTCTGGCCTGTTGTTTAATTATATACGGAAAGATACCGCCAGCATACCGCTAGCAAAGCATTCTGTGATCCTACCAGGTAATCGCATCTTTGTCTGAATAAATTTTACACAAAGCGTTGTGAGTCTGAGTATGTGATACCTGCAGCTTACTATGGAAATTTGCAGGAACGATCTAAAGTTGAATTACATGCTTTAATAAATATTGAGGTATACCGATAATACTGATTTATCAAAGTATTAAACAATTTCAGTTCAATACTAACCCTTTCAGTACAATGAATAAAATAAAAGTTACTCTGTACATTTTAAATGCATGCCGTATATTTTTGTTTACGACTAATGTAAATTTATCTTTTGTTTAATAACTTTTGGGGCCATTTTTTGTAAATATGATCTTGTAAGGAATGCCCTCAAATGTTGCTTCAGTAAAAGCAACAGTTCAATATTTTTCACTAAAAAGTTTTAATAAATAGCCTATAAAGCAATTAACACCAACACGACCGTTAGAACAACTGATAATAGTTCAAACATTTTTACCAGCTTACCAACTTAACTTTAAGTTTATATTTAGCCGTAGAATAAATTCATGTTATGTAGATTTTATTATGAAAATTAAATATATTTGTATATTTTTGTACTTATTAACACAAAAAATGTAGTCATCATAAAGTACTAAGAACATACACCATTCAATTGCAACTACATTTTCCATGAAACATTTGAGATTATGCTCCTTCAAGAAGTGTTATGCTAAATATTTTACTTGTAAAACGGACTTTGATATAAATAATAATGAGAGTTTGAAATCCTGCTAAAAATACTAGACAGAAATTTTGGATAAGCTTTTTAAGGTTTTTCCAATTCTAAAAAACTAAACATTTTTGAAAAAACGGGATATACTATTTAAATTTTCGCTTCAATTACTTAAATACACAGCTTTAAATTAGAGTATTCTTTCGTAAATTACATCATTAACTAAAACAAAATTATATACTTTCCTGTCTAGTAGGAAAGTGATCTTCCTAAGGATCATCACTTTTCCTACGTGATACATATCATATTTTTTCTTTCAATCAATTTATAAGCAATAATAATGAAATAAATATAATTATTTTTTTATTTACGGAAAACAATGCAGTACGTACTATAAGCGAATGCTTTGTCATCGACCGGAAAAAATATTCCCGGACTTTCAATTTTCGTAGCCTAGCAAATTATACCAAAATACCGGAATAATGCACTTTTCGAAAACATACCGGAAAAGTGTCAGTTTTCGTCCGATTGAAAAAGAATACAATTAGTATTTTAATAGCAATTAATTTTCTAAACATATTGAAAATATTATTTTAAAATATTGCGGACATTATTAATTGTTTGTTATATAAATTGTCTGTGCACTATAAGAGACAAGCGTACAGGACCTCGCATATTTTCGGGACTTGTTATATCCCAATTCTACTTGCACTTTAACTATTTAGAGTGTAAGCTTACTGCATCTGCGAGGACCATACAGGTTATAGTGAGTTCCGAACTAGTTGGGCACAGTATTATTTTCAATTGACGATCTCACACTTCGTTTAGATCGAATAGTTGTATGCTAATCAAAAGAGCCACCTTGCTCGTATTTATTGTAATGTATACAATTTTCTTATATATTAAATATTATCTGTGCTATACAAATGTATATCTGTATCTATAAACATTAACGAGATGACTTCACTTTAACAGTACAACAACAATTAAGTTTTCACTTGAATCCTTTTTGTTGTTATGTTTATGTTTATAGTTCACTATCATCCCATTAAAAACTTGCAAACTGGTACTTATGTTCAATCGCTTCCTTAATCTGTTCACCACAATTTCCCTGCCATTTACTCGGGAAAGCAAGTAATCCTGTAGTAATAAAGCAACTCGTTTAGCAATAAAATAAACATGGGCGGTATCCCTAATAAAGCGCTTAACCAGGTGAAAGTAGCGGTCAGGTGCAAGTCGTGACATTAACACCGTCATACATAACGCTAACGCGGGGGCGTCACTAGCAGAAGCAAGTGGAGCGCATTAAACCAGCAGGACCGAACCGGTGCTGCTGACAAGTGTTACTAGAAAAATGTCTCCATCTCAAAGCTCCAAACGTTTCTGAGCTGCTGGTTGCTGACATACAATAGGGGTGTAATTTTAAATGCAGTAAAACTTCAGGATTAGAAAAGCTTCCGTCTAGAGCAGTGTTTCTCAACCTTATTTAAGGCGGACCGATTTTTTATTTTACCTTGAATATATACAGGGGGTATAAAAATAATGGTTCAAGATTTATAGGACATGGAGAAGAAGTCAAAATAAATCGAAAAAATATTATACAACATAAATCAAAAAATGAACCGTTTCAGAGATATGGAAGTTTTTAATTTAGATCCTAAGTAAATATTGATAGCAATGATTTTTTTTTTTTAATTAAATAGTTTAAACGGACAGCCATCTGTCAAAGATGACAATGTAAAGTAAACATTAAATTTAAATTTAACATAAATTACCAGGATTTGTAGAAAGAATTCGTTTTTCCGGAAATGTACTGCGTGTGTTGATATAAAAGGAACACATTTCGAACACCTCATTTAAGGTTGTAATTATTCGTTTATAAAGATTGAAGCTGTTCATATCTTTTAAAATTTACAAAAAAAATCCTTGCTGTCGATATTTACACATGATTACATTTGAATAAATACTCCCATTTCTCTAAAACTGTTCTTTTTTGACACATTTTGTATAATACTTTTCGATTTATTTTGACTAATTCTCCATTTCCTACAAATTTTGAAAAAATATTTTTAAAACTCTGTATTATTGTTATAAATGTTAAATAAAATATGATCGAATTCAATTCACTACAGCTTGGTAATATAAGTACACAATAGCTGTACATTCAATGAAAAACAACTGATTATAAAATATTAGTAAGCTTACAGGCAATTCCAGCTTTTTTATTTCACGAAGAAAGAAAATATTGTTAACAAAAAAACTTCATCTACTTCCAATTCCAGCAAAATTGCAGTCTAACAG